>JARDYH010000002.1:286812472-288203305 GCA_029215795.1 Anniella stebbinsi | reverse complement strand
TTTAGTTTCTTAAATATATATTTTTGGGAACAGGAACCCATTTTTAAAGAAAATATCATTATCATGAAATAACAATTCCTTCCTTCACCTTACCTTAAGATGTGTTGTCACTGTCAAAGGATTGATCCAAACTTGAGTCCACTTCAAAGTGAAAACTATTAATGGCTCTTGACACACCCCTAATTAGTTCAACCTCTAATTAGTTCACAACAGATAATTAGCTATTATCTGTTGTGGACCAAACTTGGTAAAGTGCAGGATTCACTTGCACATTATAGATAATATGGCTGAAATAAACTAAGCCCCCTTCCCATATCAGAAACTGAATGTGAATTAGCAAGATCTAAAGCAATCATCAGCAGTGGAGCAGGTGGGGATTAAGAAAGAGAAGATTCCCCCCCCCCCCCCATACCAACACTCAACACGACAAAATCAATAGCTCAAAACTGAATGTGTGTGTGTGAATCTGCAGGGGTGTCTCTTGCAACATCTATGATATTATGGATTTACAATGAGAATTCTTTGAAACAATGGGGTTGCCTTATGGTACTATCTGGCCAAAGTCCTGGACTTGAAAAAGGAGTTTTACTAGCCCAGGAAATTCAGGTGATATATGTATCTCAGTGGAACCTAACTAAGAGAAGACTGCCTCTTGATACAGGACAAATATATATATATATATATATATACACACATAGGAATAACTTTCCTCCAACTATGGATGATATAATGGGGGGGGGGGGTTCTCTGTGAAAGGGCATAAAGCTTTCAGACTATAGAGGGGCGGGCGAGAGAGAGAGAGAGAGAGAGAGAAGTTGCTCTTGTTTTTAGGTATATTGTATTTGCCTCTTTTCTACAGTAAACTGTACTCAAAACAATTGATAACAAACTTTAACTTATCAAACCAGCATTTAGAAGAACAATTTGTTACAAAACATTTCAATAAAAAGTTCAAATATAAAACAATTCAATGCATGTAAAAAAAACACCAATATTACCACAAAACAAATACTAAACAATATAAACATTTACAGGTCAAAAAGAACAAACAGTAAAGATAATCCACACTACTAGTTCGGGTTTCACTACGCCCCAAGAGGCCACAGCAGCCTAGCTAAATACAGTTCAGCGGAGTAGACAGCTTGCAGCAGGCTTGATGTGTCACAGTTGAGAAAGAGAAAGAGAAAGAGAGAGAGAGAGAGAGAGAGAGAGAGAGAGAGAGAGAGCGCCTATCTACACTGATGTTTTAAAATCGTTTATAACAGTTTTAAACTGGTTAATAACCGGTTTAAAATTGTTATAAACTAGGGTGACCAGATAAAATCCCGGTCAGGGCTCATGTAACTTTAACAGTTGTAGAGAAAAGGGAATTTCAGCCAGTGTCGTTTGTATGCAATTAGTTCCTGGTGAAATTCCCTCTTCATCACAAAAGTTAAAGGTGCAGGCACTATACTAGAGTGACCACACACAAAAGAAGGCAGGGCCCCTGCAACTTTAACTGTTGTGATGAAGAGGGAATTTCACCAGGAACTAATTGCATACAAATGACACTGGCTGAAATTT
This sequence comes from Anniella stebbinsi, assembly GCA_029215795.1. Taxonomy (NCBI): domain Eukaryota; kingdom Metazoa; phylum Chordata; class Lepidosauria; order Squamata; family Anniellidae; genus Anniella; species Anniella stebbinsi. The sequence goes on along the minus strand of JARDYH010000002.1, from coordinate 288,201,742 downwards.
AGGGTGTCCAGATGGCCTGGGGTTTCCCGGTCCTAACCTGGAAACCTAGGCCGATCTGGGGCAACCGGGGGGCAACGGGGGAAAACTGGGGGGGTGGGGGGTCACGCGGCGCTGGCGGGAGGCGGGCAGCGCGAGGCACTTACCTTCTGGGGCGTCCGCTTCCCTCGGTGCTCGGAATCTACTGAGAAACAGGCTTCGCGGCCTGTCCCTCAGTAGCGTGCCGGGTGATGACGTCATCACCCGGCGCATACTGAGAGACAGGCCAGGAAGCCTGTTTCTCAGTAGATTCTGAGCACTGGAGGGAAGCAGACGCCCAGGTAAGGAGCGCGGGGCAGCGCGGGGGTGGGGGGGGGCGGCGCGGGCGCGGGGGGGGTTGTTTTGGGTGGGGGGGGTCCGGGATTTTGATTGTCATAATCTGGTCACCCTACTGAAATTCCCTTTTCTCTACAACTGTTAAAGTTACATGAGCCCTGACCTGGATTTTATCTGGTCACCCTATTATAAACTGTTTTAAAGCGGTAGTGTAGATAGGCTCAGAGAGAGAGGGAGGTGAGTTTGAAGGGAAGGGTGTCTATAAGCTAATTGCATTAGGGAAAGCAGAGGTGCATCTCTCTGGACATCTGATGTGAGGCAGTGAATGTAACTGTATCTTGGAGAACTGTGCCCCCATGTATGTTCTCCTTGTATATTCAGAAATAAACCTCAAATACTACAAAAAGGACATAATCTTCCAGCAACGTCCTTTGAAAAGAAACCAAACCTGGTGAACACTGTGCCCTATAACATCTCAGCACTCAAGACAGGTTGGGACAGGTTAACGGTGTATTTTCCTGGAGAGAGTTCTTAGCATCTTTTGTTACTCCTGGCACCAGCAGCTCTCCAGAGAGAAGATTTGAAAATGAGACAAAACATTTTTTCTCTTAATAATTTTGTTGGCACAAATCAAGCCACCTGGACCAGTCCTGAATTCTGATTCTGCAAACTTTTTTGAACTCATGGGTTTTCTAAGACTTTGGAATAGAAAACATCTTGTTAGGGCAAACATTTCTCCCTGCCTTTAAATCAGTCTTCTCCAACCTCCAGATGTGTCTGACTAGATCTCCAGCATAGCTGCCGGGGATGCTGGGAGTTATAGTCCAAAACATCTAGAGGGCACCAGGGGAGAAGGGCTCTTTAAATATAATAAAGTATCAAAGTCTTGTGATCTCATGAGAAATCTATAGGGTGCTCACTGGATTCCTCATGAGCAGGCATGAATCATCGAATAGTAGAGTTGGAAGGGGCCTATAAGGCCATCGAGTTGAGCAGGGTCTTGCTTGACTTGTACACTGAACATCCACCACCCATGCCCCTTTTCATGGATGGTTCTAGATATTTTGCTTGAGGCAGAGCAACAAATGATGCCCCCACGTCAGGTTTAAGTACATATTACCCAAAGCCATCCAAGCTAGTTTCAGGCAGAAAATCCCATAAGCATCTCCCCACATTTCTGGCAGTAGATATACAATTCGTTGCCTTTTTGTGACATCTCAAATCTGCTGCCTCATTATGTCTAATGGTAGGCTTGGCCCTGCCTCTTTCCCCTGCTCCCCAATAACTGAGGAAAGACAGGGGATGTAGGAGAGGTGGCAATGGGTGCTCCAGCTCCCTAGCAGAGCGTCCATTCCCACCAGGAGGGGATTGGGACTTTGGGTCCTAGCATTCTTTGTGGGAAAATGATCCTATGAAATTTCCACCATGAACAGGGCTGTTCAGTATTCAGAAGGCCTTCTGGGAAATGGACACAAATAGCTGATGTAACTATTGAAGCTCGCCAAGATCATCCTTCAAAATATTAGCTAATATTAATTTTATACGGCATTTTCAACTGACCTTCGTGGAATGAAGAGTATTTTTGAACCTTTTATTGCATTCTAATTGCATATTTTATGCACTGGATCCCTTTCCCATCTTATACTAAACATTTCATTACTGTAATTAAATGAATGTTAAGGTGAAGATTCATAACTAAAATTTAAAGGCATGATGTAATTCAGTGTTGCTTACATTCCTTCCTGGCTCTGAAGACATACTTTCTTCCGAAAACCAATAGAAAGGTTCTTGGTTGCCTCTTAAACTTCACAGTAAAGGAATCAATATGCAACATTGTCTCACAAAACACTGAAACTCTGCATACTACATTGATCCAGAGATGTGGGAGAAGAGCCAGATAGGAGTCTATCCTATTACAAAGTCTTGCATAATTTACCCCATGTACAATGAAGGACTGATCAGATTTCACGCGTGTTTACTTTCTGGAAGACAACTGCCTGCAAGACAACTGCCTCCCTGTTTGAATGAGCTGTGGAGTACAAATACTGTTCAGAGTAATGTGTTTATCTCCTTGACATTTTAATCTTCAGAATCTCCCTATTTGCATTGCCTTTTACAATGCAAATTGGATTTATAAGATAACAACCTCGTTCAAACATGAGGGGAGTTGTATTGCTTGAGAATACCGTATATATAAACATATAACACTGTTTACATATGCTTTAAGACTTCCACATAACTCCTAAAGAGACAACAAAGTCTTTAACAGAAATGGAAATGATTTACACTGTATTGCAGCCTGATCACTTATTGATTCCGCAGTGTGCATACTGTGGTGGGCTCTATGTGGGACCTTCCCTTGAGACTGGTCCAGAAACTGCAGCTAGAGCAGAACTATGTGGCTAGACTGCTGCATGGAGTAGCCTACTGCAAGCACGTAACACTTTTGCTCAAATAACTTGAACAGCTGCCAATATGTTACGAGGTCGTGTTCAAGATGATGTTATTGACATAGAAATCTCTAAACAACTGGATACATGGGTAAAGCTCTGCAGTGGCTGTAGATCTGCGCTGCGTCGGTAAGATGACGCAAGCACAGGTTCTCAGCTACTGTGGGGCTTCCCCGCGATGCTGTGATTTGAAAAAATCGGGGATTTACCCCAACTTTTTCAATATGATGCTTCCGCTGTCTGTTATTGCTCCAGGGCCAATCTGGGCTCAACCAGGGGGGCAGTGCCATGTGGAAGGAGACCAGCCATTGGTCACCTTCCACCAGGAAGAGGGAGGGGTGGCTTCGGTATCCAGATGGCTGCTCAGAAACCCCATGCTCCCTCCGCAGCATTGAGACTCCCCAGGAGAAGGAAAGCACAGGGTTTGAGAGGGAGGCGGTGCCAACCTGGCACCATGAAGACAGCACTCAAGATCAGGTCCTCCTGTTTGTTCCACCAACCAGGCCATCTGACAGCAACCGGAGGGAGGGCGTTCTTGGCTGTGGGTCCCTGCCTTTGTTATTCGGTCTTCCCTGCAGATTCTACTGATACTACTTTAATACCTGTTGAAAATATGTTTGTTTAGCCAGGCATTTGCTGATTTTAAATCTAAGTTTGTTAGATTTTCCAACTTGCTATGCCATACACGGCCTCCCACTCCCACTCCAAAGGTCCCCGGATAGATGCTCAAAATTGAACATCTAGCAACAACTGCAGGGCCGATGGAGCACAGAGGAGAAGATCCCCTCCGTCTGCCCTGCAATAGATACTCTTGAGTCCCTGAGTTCGGAGGCTTATGAGTCCCCAGGATGCAAATCATAGGACTGCACTTGTAATAACATACTATAAAAAGGCAGAAATAATTTGCATTCTGGGATCCCATAGCAGTTACTTTGACAGTCTTATTACCAAATGCCTGGCAGAATATAAAAGGCTGTTCCTAAAACAATACAATGATGGTGCTTCACAGGTCTCTTTAGGAAGAGCATTCCAGAATTTACAAGCTATAACTGAAAATGCTCTCCACTTACTCCTTCATAGGCTTCTGAATAACAAGAATTTAAAGCAAAGTTCTTTTTTGCAAACGTTAAGGGACAGAATGGTTCAGAACATTTTTCCTTCAAGTATGCCAGGCCAAGATTATTTAGGGTTTATATAACAACAACAACAACAACAACAACAACTTGAATTATGCCTAGAAACTAACAGCTAACCACTGTATATAATTGTTGAAATTTGTTCCCTGTGTCCATTGCTTGTCAGAAGGAAGCACACTTCCATACAGTTTTAAAAGGCATTAGAGAAAATTACAGAATCAAGCTGAGTCATTACCACCAAGAAATGGAAAATGGAGTCGAGATCCTCATCTTCCAAGAAAGGGTGTAGCTAATACAGACATAAATGAAAAGATAATTCTTGGCTATGACTACAACCTGCCCTTACAAAATCGAAGCCAGGCCAGATCTATTCTATTGCTTTATATCAGTACTGAAGTGCACTAATAACTGTTTGGGCATATTAGACATTCTATACACTGCTATTGTAGTGTGATTCCATGCTTTTTATTCCACATTATCTGAAATACTGCAACAAATGTCATTGTATGTCCTATGAGGTATAAATGCGCAAGAGGGATATAGCATTACTATGTTGGGGTCCTAATGATTTGACACCAGAGACAGATCTATACCTTGGTTCAAATCATTATGATCTTGTCATGGTCATTCTTGTGCATTTATACCTTGTAGAACACAAGGGCCAGATCTACACCTTGTGTCAAATCATAACAAATGTGGAATAAAAAGCAGGATATAACACTATGATAGTGGTATATGGAATGTGTTATGTACTCCGACAATTATCAGTGGGCGTCAATACCTCTATAAAGCAGTAGTGTAGATCTAGCCAAGATGTTGATTTGGCTCCCCTTGTTCATCTACAGATCATCCCGCACCTCAGTATCATTTCCACAGCTCAGCCTGAAGCTTGGCTGAATGTTATCTCAAAACAATAGAAATAGCATTAATTCAGTACTCACCTCATGTTTTCTATTTCTGCCCTTTCCTTTCACCCCTTGGCAGGTCGAGATGAAGCATTGTTGGGCTCTGTTTGGCAGCGGAAGCCAGTTACTTCCTACAACATCCTTTATCATCACATGATCTTTCACTCCAGCACAAAAGGTTTTTAGCTGACACTTCTTGACCACATCTGGTGAGAGATATTTCTTGCCACAGACACCATTTCCTGGACAGTGCATCCTACTATGAATCTTGCTGTTAAGCGTCCTGCTGCTTGAACAGGCGTTTCTTTGTTCTCACTTTGGGTGCTGAAAGCTGCTTAAAAAGCTGCTGGTGTTCCAACTTTTATCCCCCCCGATAAAAAATATATTCCCAAACTGTGAAGTTCTCTGCTCTGTTAAATCCAAAACCCTGGAAGTAAGTATGTAATATAAAAAGCCTCCGCTGCAGTATTATTAAGCTGTTCTACAAAACCCCTTCAGATCCTGAGATGTTCTCTGTTTTATCGGTTCGCTTGTAGTCTGGCTGCATTGTTCAATGGCTATCAAGTAACTGAAAATTAATCTCTGATTTCAGAGTAGTTCTTTTATTCCACGCAACAGCAACACAATCTTAAAACATGACTTTCTAGAGTTACCAGTTGCTGCATTTTTTTCAGCCCCAGGCTCTTGAATGCTTTTAAGGACCCAGAATTCTGACCTTTAACATAAAACTTCAAAATGGACAGTATCACCCCAGGTAACTGAATAGACCGAACATACATAATTGTAGACATGATTAATATTTCCAGCAATAGGCAAAATAAAGCAATTGTATTGCGGTGATGATATCCGTGATCCACAAGCCACCAAGGGCAGGGATGCAAGAGATTGTCACTTTCTCCAAGACAAGCCCTGTCTGCCAATCCTACAACATCTACACTCTCTGGCTACAACTCAGATGTCCTTGGCTGGAACTCAGAGGAAGGAGCTGATCCATCAGTGGTGCCTTGACAGCCATTCAATCTATCAAACTGATTGACATCTCTAGTTTTAATAAAACTATTAAACTATCCTGGACTGGATCGCACAACTTTGGGTCAGCTGGTCCTTAAGAACCTACTGCTATTATTATTATTATTATTATTATTATTATTATTATTTCTTCTTCTTCTTCTTTTCAAATATCTACTGTTACAGCATAAGTCAATCCAAGTACATTGGTGTTGTGTAATTATTTAATTTATTGATGCTTTTGTTGTTTACTGTAGAGCAACCATTCTGCACAGCATGCACTCATGGCATGGATGTTCCATGAATATATAAAAATGGAACATTTGCACTGAACTAATAGCATATTTTAGGAAACCATCTAATAATATTGCTGCTAGTGTACACTACAGCTGCAAGCTTTATTAGGTTGCATCTCTACCTGTAGAGCTGGTCAGATGTTGCGTTGGATTAGTTCCCAACCGGCACAGGACAATAATTGGGTTAGACCCAGGCTTGATACCAACACTTTGGAAACAGACCTTGAAAAGATTGACAATAGTAAACAGGAACATGAGGGTTATTAGCAAAGGGCCTGTGTTTCTTGTCAATGGCCAACCAACCTGGGCAAGTCAGTAGCAAGACGAATATACTGGGAAAAGTGTGGAGGAAGAGTGAACACATTACTGCTTCTGCCTGGCCAGGCCATCAATTTCCCAGAAACTGGATATTTACTGCTATCATAAAACAATTGTATTGTTAACCATTGTAGCAGTTTAGGAGATACTTGATATAAATGAGCTTCAATCACTCTCCTATAATGCATAAGGAATTAATTGATTTCCCTTGTGCATGGTGCTTTTAGATATGCAGTAGATGATGGTGCATTTAGGTATTTGAAGAATGAACTCTTTGGAAAGAAAAGGAACCATCAGAACATGAAGCCACTATTTCATGTTTGTGAATTCTTAATCTGCTTTACAATGAGATTAATATTTACAGCTATGAAATATGTTCTACCGTAGGTTACAAAGTGTTTCTGAGTTTATCTGCAGGGGGTTGCACAGATCCAATAAAGCATTCAGCAGAAATAAAACAGATTACAAGTAATTCATGAATTGGTAATTTAGTTTCCTTTGAGGGAATGATGATAGATTGTTTATTTTCTTGTGGGCATTTTGCTTTATATGTACAGCATTGCAGGTGAGTAGTGACTTCTAGGCTACCTTCTTCAAAGAAAATGGGAGTCCAATCATCCTTCTTCAAACAGAAGCAGAAGAACCAATATGTTAGAGTTTCACTGTGTACTGTAGTTTTTCTTGGGTCAAAAGGGAACTTTGGGATTGGGAGCACCTTGCAGCTTTTGAGCCGCCATGATACAGATGCTTTATTTAAAGCTGCCACAATATATATTAGAAAAAATATGCAGGTTTTGAGGCATTAGACATGCATTTCAATTTTCTTTTCTTTTCAGAAGTTGGATTATAACTCAGGCTCTTTAGATCAGGGTTGGACAGGCTTTAGGCTAGTAGGATCTATGCTTTTGGTTGTTGTTTTGTTTTTACTAGATCCCTAAGGTATATCAACTGCAGTCAGGTGCAAAATAATGGCTGTCAAGTACATATACACTGAGAATTAAGGAACAGGCTGCCTCTGAGTAGATGCTCTGCCTAAGAACCAAGCATACAAATCCTTTCACACACAAAAATCCATTCCTGATTTCCCCCTAACAGTTATGTTTCAGCAATCTTGCTTGATGAAAAAAGCTTTTTATGGCAAAATCCTATGTCTGTTTAGACAGAAAAATAAGTCCTACAATTCCCAACATTTCTCAGCCATGCTGGCTGTGGAATGCTGGGTGTTGTAGAACTTTTTTCTGTCTAAACAGGCATAGGATTGTGCCTTTAGTTGTTGCTATCATTCTATAATTGGGAGTCAGAAACCATTGCTGATCTATTGCAAATCACCCAACAATCTACCAGTAGACTTTCTGCCTACCTCTCCTTTAGATCCTGCACCAGACTCCTCACCCACTTAACCACTTGGAAGAGCTGACAAATGTCAAACTTTCCCAATGTTATTCAAAGATTCTGCCAAGCCTTGCTTGGCTTCTATCCTGACATTTTGATAACCCCATGTAACCCTTTAAGGACAGGCCAAACACATTCTTGGGTGGCTGATAATTTACGGCCATGAGCCCTCAGATCCTATCATCTCTAATCTACTAATTGACCTATATAAATGCCTTCTTGGGCTGCAATCTCAGCATCCTCTTGCCTGCCCCATAGAAGCTGATATGGAGATATATAGCATACACACAAGACAAAATAGGAAATTACCATTGTTTCTTGACCAAAGAAAGCTCAACAGCCTTGGATTGCTATCACAATGCAATTATAATTTTGTTGGTCAAATACATCTGCTCTTACTGGAGAAATAAGATTACCAGAAGAGGAGATTAGAGTCTACTGAAATGTGTAAAAACTTACTAAACCTCGAAAAGAAATATCCTGTATCTTTAATCTAGTTGATAAAAGTCTGTTTATAACTATGCTTGTGTTGTCAGTAAATGTCAAAAGGACGGATGGTTGACATGCACAGAAAACGGAAGACCCTATTATTAAGTAAACTGCAATATTAGGAATTAGCAAATATATGGTTCCCAAACAGGATCAGGTGCTTAAGTTGATACTTGAATCTCAACCCCAAGTTACATCCCCAGGATAAAAAGGTAGCTAAAACCTAAATGGGGGGAGGGCACAATAACAGTACTACTCATCTCCTCCATATGTGTGTGTGTCATAGGGTGACCATATGGAAAGGAGGACAGGGCTCCTGTAACTTTAACAGCTGTATTGAAAAGAGAATTTCAGCAAGTGTTATTTATATGCATGCAGCACCTGGTGAAATTACCTCTTCATCACAACAGTTAAAGCTGCAGGAGCCCTGCCTTCTTTTGTATCTGGTTACTCTAGTATAGGTCCTGTAGCTTTAACAGGAGACACACCAAAAGTAAAAAAAAAAAACAAGTTGCATCTAAAGGGAGCCTGGTTCATCTAATTTGAAGGGAATGGCAGTACTGCTGGCAAAAAAAGAAGACATGCCTACTAGCAGTGACAGATATAGTCAGAAATCCAGGGAGGAGGTACATCTAAAGGGAATTTGGGGGAAATGCAGCTCATAGTGGGATCACTCTAGTCCCAACTTTATGACAGAAACAATGGGAATATTAGAAGAATTCAAACAAGGTATGGTCATAGTAGGAAGACACTTCGATGAAGTGTTAGATGCCACAGGAGAAAGAAGTGGAATAGTGTAAGATGAAAGAGGAGACTGCATGCTTTAGCAGAGATACTTAGCAATCTGGAAACAAAGCCCTATGAAGAGGGACTGAAAGAACTGGGCATGTTTAGCCTGGAGAAGAGAAGACTGAGGGGAGACATGATAGCACTCTTCAAATACTTGAAAGGTTGTTACACAGAGGAGGGCCAAGATCTCTTCTCAATCATCCCAGAATGCAGGATGCGGAATAATGGACTCAAGTTACAGGAAGCCAGATTCTGGTTGGACATCAGAAAAAACTACCTGACTGTTAGAGCAATACAACAACAGAACCAATGACCTAGGGAGCTCGTGGGCTCTCCCACATTAGAGGCCTTTAAAAGACAGCTGGACAACCATTTGTCAGATATGCTTTAGGGTGGATTCCTGCATCAAGCAGGGGTTTGGACTCGATGACCTTATAGGCCCCTTCCAACCCTACTATTCTATGATTCTATGATTCTATAAGGTTTAATGTTAAGAGTAAACTGTATGAAAATAAAAAAATGGATCAATTACCTTTTCATTTCCCAGAATGTAATGACTAAGATGCTAGAAACTCAGATAGGGGTTGCCACAATCTCCAATCACACCCCAATGAGTTTAACTCTTGCACTTCAGGAAAAGCAACCAATGACATATGCTTGATTGCTCAGTCAAAATTTAATAGCTAAGAAGAAATATCAGTTAGGTTAAAGGAGGAAATCAAAACCTACTTCACCATAAAATTTGTTCCTGATATGAAGGGGGAAATCGTGTGGAGATGCAATGAAATCAATAATAAGGGGATTATGTATCTAAGAAGCCAGCCTATATCTATCTATCTATCTATCTATCTATCTATCTATCTATGGGGGAGGGGAGATGGTTGCTAGGCAAAATCGTCTTGCTGACATATCTAAATAAGAATCAGATCACAAAAAGATGGGAATCAGAAAACATAAATAGTTATTGGGGAAAACAAATGAATTAAAGACTGTTGAAACTAGTAAAATGTATGACTTAATGATATACTTCAATAGACTATATTATGAATTTGAGAACTGCATTTTAAATTAATTGCAAGAGCCCCAGTAAAGAACGAAACAAACAAGAAATTTTATTCGAGCAGTTAAGGACAAAGAAGGACAAATTTATCACAAAACGTCAGAAATAAACTGCATATTTCTGGCACCTCTGGCAATCGGGACTCCAATCAAACAGAAACATATCTAAGAAATATTAATTTAAAACCACTTAGCCAACATCACTCCAAATATTTAAACCAACCAATTTCAGAGCAAGAAATTAAGGAGGTGAGAAAGAAACTGAATAAGGGACTTTTTTCCAGGACTAGATGGATTCAGTGGGGAATTTTATCAGGTAATGGGAGATGTCTTCATGGCTCTTTAACAACCTCGTGGAAAGCGGGGTTGGGGAGATCCCAGTGACATGGAAAAAGATGCACTGAATAGTAATATTAAAGCCAGGGAAAGGCCAAATGTCCCTGGGATCATTCTGTTCCAAACCATTACTAAACCAATATGCAAAAAAATATCATCATCTGTGTTAGTTAATTGAATTAATGCACTGATCACACAAACTATATAGCAGAAGACCAGACAGAGTTCATGCCCTGCTGGCAATTAGCTGATGCAATAAGAAGAACATTAAGAGTACGATCCTATGCTTGTTTTGTCAGAGAAAAATCTTACAATCCCCAGCATGCCACAGCCAACACTACTAGCTTTAGACATTTTTAAGGCATTCAACAGAGTGGATTGGGTTTTTTAAATTAAACTTTTAACTAAAAATGAACTTTGGAACTAATTTTATGCACATAATGAATCAATTATATTCGCCATCAAGAGCTGCTGTGAGGACAAATGGTTTAGATTCAGCACCATTTAGTATAGAAAGAGGAATGAGACAGGGATGCTCACTCGCACCCTTGTTGTTTTCACTTGTAATAGAAGTCCTAGCTGTCAAGGGAATCAACATAAACAATAGGGAATATACAGATTTTTTACTGAGGATATCCTGCTAGCCTTAAATATCCCCAGGGAGGCAATTTACAAGCTTAAGGAACAGCTAACAGAATTCCAAACAGCTGCAGGATTAGAAGTTAATTATGTCTAAGTTACTTGGTCTCAATATGCCACTTGGAGAGGAAAAAGCACTGCAGAAGACGGTGACTTTAAAACTGCAGTAGAGCAGCTTTAAGTACTAGGAATTATAATACCTAAATATCAGAATCAGTAATTGGTGAAATGAGGAAGGAGATAAAGAAATAGAAAGGACTAAACCTATGCATACAGCTACCACCAATCAGCTGTTCGGCAAGGAGGGAAGAAGATGGACCTAATCTAGCACTGCCTCTAAACACTGATGAGTGCTGAGTGTCCATGTAGCCTATTTTACAGGCATTCTCTATTTGAAGAGTAGCCCAGTCCAAGTCTGGTTTGAAGATAGAGAACCATGAGAGCGCTTTGAAGTTCACCATCCGCAGGGTTGCAGTCTTCCCCGTTATGGTGAGATGTGTTGTATTTATATTATAGTAATTAGAATAATGATTTAACATGATGGTAAGCACTTGGCCCCAACGGAGCTATTATTTAAAACTATTGCGTTGTTTATTAATTGCATCTATTCCTGTCAATTGAAACATGTAAATTCTACACAAATCTGCACCTTCTGTGTGTGTTTTTAATGCATTTTCTCTTTTTTTTTTTTTGGAGATGTATAAGTGGCCATTGCAGATGAGCAGTATTTATAGCATCTATGGGTAAAGTTACTTATGCCATTAGAGTTCCATGGTCAGATCTTTTAAAGGTAGTGGCAAGTGGTGGAAGGAGGCCCCCCATTTAATCAGAATAACACTGCTAGGGGACGGGGGGAAACTGTCTCTCATTCTGTTCTCTTGTATAAATTGTTCTCCTGCTATGAGTGCTTCAATGTGTATGTGTATGTGTGTGTATATATATATTCTCAAAGATGTATATTTTTCCCACTGCAGAGCTAATGCCAGCTTTGGGGAGGGTGAGGATTCAGGTTGGGAAAAGAGAATGGAGGAAAGGTTAAACTATGAAAAAGTTAAATAAAGGAATTTGCTACCACGAATACCAAATTCCTGGAGGAGACAGCTATATGCTACTTCCAGCATCTTAGGGTGACCACCTGCCAGGACTTTCCTGGATTTGTCCTGGTTTTTGTTGTATCCTGGGTGTTGGGGGATTTTCTGTAATTTTCGATAATGTCCTGGAATGCCACACTTTCCCCTTTTAGACGCCATTAGTGTGGCATGGGGATGACACGCTTTCCAGCGGCCCCTATTGAAGCAGTGGGGGGGGGGGCAGGAATGACATACTTTCCCTTCATCCTCTCCAATCTGGGCCCTTAAGGCCCCACTTGGAGCGGAGGAAGAGAAATTGCGCTTTCTGGGGCTTCTGGAAAGCATGTCATTCACAACCACCATGCTAATGGCAGCTGCCAATAGTGTGGTGGGAGAATGACATGCTTTCCAGAGGCCCTGGAAAGCGTGCTTTCCTGCCCCCCTCTCAGTGTCCTCTTTTTTGGTTTCCCAAATATAGTCCACCTAGGTAATATGCTTGTGTATGCCTGAATATGGGTGGGATGGTGCTGTTGCACTCATGTCCTGCTTGTGGGTTTCCTGTGGGTTGCTACTTGGCCACTGTGTAAACAGAATGCTGGACTAAATGGAACCTTGATCTGATCCAGTATGGCTCTTCCTATGTTCTTATATTATGTTCTTAAAGGTATTAACCCTTCCCACAGCAGTACTGATTCAGTCTAATTCAGGGCCTCCTACGGCTGTGGTAAGTACAATGTTGGGAGATCCAGTCACAGATCTCCTGTGTGACTTGCACTCTGATGTTAAAATGCAGGCTACCTGGCTGCAGCCCTGGCTGGTGGATTGGACAGCTATTTGTGTGCACACAGCAGTCACTTTCCTAACTAATCCCTCATCTAGATAGGATCCATGTGCACACTCGTGTGAATATATAAGCTGGATTGGAGCAATCCTATGACACTTCCTTGGAGTAAGGGGCCCAAATAAACTCAGTGGGACTTACTACCAAGTAAACACAGAGTAGAAGGCGGCACATATTTTTCTGACTCAGAGTTTTGCTATCAAGGGCATAAATTATCATAATGATTTAACGTGATGTTAAGCACTTGGCCATAAGAAATGTAATTCATTTTGCATAAGACAAATAATGATTAACAGTAAATTGTTCAAGGGCATAAGTGATTTAATAAGATATGACTGCAGCCCTTCAAGCCATTTATTTTGAAAGTAGTCCCATTGTTTTTAATAGAATTACTTCAGAATATGAGGTTTGAGAAATATATTGTAGGGGCTTATTCACGTCACCATTTTCAGAAGTAAGGAAATAGCCCTGGAGCTCGAAATTATTCCCTGCGTCCTGCTTGTATCTCTGCTGGTTGAACAAAGCTGAGAGCGGTGAGCTATCTCATAATTACAAAGATTCCTGTAAGATAAATGGCAGGATACACATGGTATGTCCAATCAGAGCTGGGATCAAGGGTAGGCATAGCTAGGCACCTGCTGAGGACCCATACTTGATCAGGGGTCCACTGACAACAGCTCCTTCTCTTCATCATTACAATTTTCTTGTTCACCCGCTTCTTGCTCTGGCCCAAATAACAGCGGTGGTGAGAAGGAGGACCAGTAGAAACCACTGCCTATTTTCTCACTGTCTTTCTGCCTGCCAAGCAAGTAAGTGATAGCAATGATGGGAAAGAGGATGAGGAGCAATGCAGCTAGTGACAACGGTGATGAGAAGGTAGACTCACTGACGGAGGAGGACCATTGAGGATCTCTTGCCCGAGGGCCCTCAAAAACCTGGAGTTGGCATTGGGTTAAATACTCATCAGTGGTAGTACTCAGGCATTAGTCATATATAGGTACTGTATGTTTTCTGTTATGGGGCTTCTCAGACTTGAAAATGCTATTGCTATCTTCTTTCCTAATTCTATAATGTTTTTTTTTATTTAATTCATTTTTAAAAAAATAGCCTTCCAATACCCTCCAGATCTCTTGAAATACAACTCCTATCATCCCCAGGTGGCATGTAGTCTAGTACATCTGGAAGACACCAAGTTGGGAAAGACCACTCTAGCCCAAAGACTACTCTAGCAGACACAAATACTGTAACAGAAAGGCCCGAAAGCCTGGCATAGTTCACAAAATACGAGCCACCATTGTGGGATCTGTAGTTTTCTATACTTCCTTGCTAGCAGTTGTGTAACAGAGGAACTCTAAGAACTCCTTGACATGTGTATTGTGCACTATGGATTTGCTGGGGGAAATGGTCCAATCCTGAAGTATCCCTATATCCCAGATAAGTCAGACAGGTCAAGCACTACCTGAGCACCTGTAATGATATCGTTTTGTTTTGAATATTGTGCTATCCTGCTCTGCAAAGCCACTAAATGAAAAATTAATCAAGAGGCAAAGAACTTCTCTGTGCTTCTATTCAGTTGACAGAACCAAACTATAGTTCTCTCCTTTTTTTAAATGTATTTTTATTGTTCTCTTTGATTTGCCCCATCCTGGGTCCAGCCTCTGAGTCACTGAGGTCTTTGTTCCCTTTGCTTTGACCCCTATAACTGCCTTGGAATTTTAGCTGTCAATGTCCATTCTTTCTGCTTGGACGTCCCTCACTCTGGTGTGCCTCACCTTTAGCCCAGGGTCCATTATTATTATTATTATTATTATTATTATTATTATTATCATCATCATTATCATCATCATCATCTCTTTCTCCCTCGTGGCAGTTTTTCTAGACGGACATGATGGGCTTTGCCAAGTCATGCTGTCTTTTATTGATTGAGCATGTTTTAATTATGACTGCTTTCTGGATGTTGGTGTGGATGTATTCTGGTAGGCTCAGTTTCTGGAGGTTTTCTGTATATTTTTTTGATGTGATGCCGGTGACTGATGTGACTAATGGAATAATTGTGACCTTTTCCTGTTGCCAGAGTTCTTTGACTTCCATGGCCAGTGGTGTATATTTGTCTCTCTTCTTCTTTTTCAACAACATTTTTGAAATTTACAACTGCTGTCGATGAGGCAGGTTTTTTTTCTCTTTTGTCCATAAACGTTATGTCTGGTCGGTTGCAAGGTATTGTCTTGTCCGTATGAATTGTTCTGTCCCAGTATATTTTATGATCTACATTTTTCAGGATTGTTTCGGGTGAATATGTATAGTATGGTGTAGGATGTTTGATAATGTTGAATTTGATGGCCAGTTGTTGGTGAATTATTTTTGCAGCTGTATTGTGTCTGTCCGTATAGTCCATTCCTGCCAGAATTTTACATCCTCCTGTTATATGGTTTATTGTTTCTTGGAATTGATGGCATTTCCTGCATAGGTCTGTTGTTACACTGTTGTCTTTTATGACGTATTCTTGGTAGTTCTTGGTTGCTATAACTTGATCCTGTATAGCTATTGTTATTATTATTATTCCTCATGACTTGTTCCAAGCGTGACTGCCTACTTTACTCTGGCACCAACCCCCCATTTCCAGGGCCAGAGTCCTGCCTTGTTTGCCCCAGATAAATCCATATACCCATCAGAGAGGAAGCTTTACACACCTTGGTAAAGCTTCCCAATAAGTCCAAAGCCAGTTTCCACACATGACACAGCACAATCTGCCAGTTATATTACCATTCCAGCCCCTGGGAAAGGACTGTGTCCTAAGCACCCAGAACACTGGAAAGCGGCTACCAAAAGTTCTCAAGCTGAACACACAATTTCTGAAGCTAATTGAAAATTATAAAGGAGAAGCCACAGTAGCAAGGCTCTGCATCTAAATCTGTTTTAAACCAAAATTGTATGGCTCTGGAATCCCTAGTAACAGAGTGGGAATTCCAATCCTGTAAAACCAGTTGCTTAGCAACTAAAGTAGCATGTTGAATCCAAGCTACACACATCTTTTTTTAGGGCCAGTTGAGCTCAAATGTAACCAAGGATCAGATAAACAAATGAGAATTCACAGCAAAAGGATCAAACTATGTGTGATACTAAATGCATCACTGAAAGTTGAGTGCATGCTGTAAATGAAAGAAGGAAGAATAGAGGGCTCAAAGAAAAATCAGACCATGGTACAAAGGTCCCAAAGCTGGGGAGGAAGCTTCCATTGACATAGAAAAACCAGGGCACTGGATAGCAAAAAGCTATATCTGAGTATGTGAAGCAGGCATGGTTTCATTTCAGCCAGGTCTCACCAGGCGTAGACATAGTACACCATGTCTCATGAATATATGAAGTGAAAGCAAAGACAGGGATGCCTCTGAGCATGTGCGGAGCTCCTTTTACACCAATGTGACAAACAAGTTCTTCAGGGAGAACTAATAATGTGGAGATATATATATATATATATATATATGCAACCTTGAGTTGTTTTCCCAGGATACATTGCCACTGACATACTAAAGTAGTACTGAGATAAAATTTAAAAATTCTTTATTGTCTGTAGTAAAACTTGATACAGTGAACAGCAAAACATATTATACATATTTTCACCCTTTCATTTTTATATTAGTTCTTTATTGTTTGCCATAAAAAAAATACTTTCGTTCCCCACATCTGTGTGCAAAGAGGGATATTCACACACATTTTGTCAAAAGCTGACAGTAGGTATTAAAGTAAACAATTGTTGATAGTTGTGCAATTAAAAAAAATGGTCCTCTTCGCCTCATAAATAGAAAATATTAGAGCAAGGATGAACAATATGCTTCTTCTCAGAGGTCTCTCTATTCTCCAGTCCATACTACATTATCACACAAATTGATTTCCCTCATGAGTGGTTAGACTCAAGAATAAAACTAGTGCCCTTTAGAAGCAAGAACTTCAAGATATGTCACACATGCGCTCAGGTATAACCGGACACTACAAAACTCAAAGACATATGAAAGATACATTAAAGTGTGAAACATCTCTCTGTTCCTTAGAGATGGAAAACATTTTCCTTTCAAGTAAATCCCTGAGCAAGCCTGTGATTTAAAATTTGATAATGCTGTCAGGGACCAAATAAAATTGCCTCTAGGACCAGATCCCACCTGCACATCTCCACTGTGGAGGAGCAGTCTATTGTTAAATGTCATGTTTATACTTCTTACACTGTTAAATAAATTGGAAAAGAGTGCACTGTTAAAAATGACAGCCATGTCTCTGGGCCAGCCCTAACATTAGACACAGTCCCTTCAAGTGGCAGATGCTGCATGGTGTGGAGGAGCAACAGCAGCCGCCCTCTAATCATTCCCCTCTGTTGGAGGACACAACTATGTGTTCCAGGCAGCCTGCCCTGCACCCGTGTGTTAAGTTGCTGCTCTCAGGAATGATAGAGATTGCTTTTCATCACCAATGTCAAAGTAAGATTCAAGTATCACTCCAGTCAGCATCAGTAGGTAGAATGAAGAGGAAGCATCTACACATTTGCTTCAGGGAATACAGTGAACCTATCTACACTACTGCTTTAAAACGGTTTATAACAGTTTTAAACCGGTTAATTATCGCTATTAACCAGTTTAAAACTGTTATAAAGCATTTTAAAGCAGTAGTGTAGATAGGCTCAGTGTCTTGGGCTGGCCCTGGGATTTCTTCATTAACCATTCATTCATTAATTCATTGGCTGCTCTTCAACTGTCAATTAACAGGGATTTAATCACCTTCAACTGTGCAACACCTTTCCATTGGAGACTTGTCAAGGGCAGGTTTTGATAACCAGTGAGAGCTTTACATAAGGGCCAGTGTGATGCATTCAATGGAGTGTACAGTGACCATATGAAAAGGAGGACAGGGCTCCTTCATCTTTAACAGTTGTATTGAAAAGGGAATTTTAGCAAGTGTCATTTGTATGCATGCAGCACCTTGTGAAATTCTCTCTCCATCACAACAGTTAAAGCTGCAGGAGCCTTGCCCTCTTTTGTATCTGGTCACACTATACTCCTGCAGCTTTAACTGCTGTGATGAAGAGGGAATTTCACCAGGTGCTGCATGCATACAAATGACACCTGCGGAAATTCCCTTTTCTATACAACTGTTAAAGATACACGAGCCCTGTCCCCTTTCCATATTCCCTAATTGAGTAGTATATTTTAGGGTTGCCATGTTTTACTGTTTCTTCAACTTTAAAAGCAGTATGTTATGCAAATATAGACATTTAGGAGGTAAAGTGTTTCCTGGCATAGAGATATGTTTGCTTAGTTTCCATGTATGAAGGCTGCAGGTCAAAGCTCAGGAACATTTTGGCATTCCTATTGCGTTTGGAACGTTAAATCCATATTTAATCCCAACTCGGCCACAACTCCCTGAGCATGTCAATACTTCTGAGCCTAACGTACCTCAGTGGGTTGTTGAAAGGATGTAATAACATAACCTTTTATATGCTACCTTGAATTGCTTGGAGAAAAAGGATGAGATACAAATATTTGTGAGATGTTTGGGGGCAGCGGGAGTGGGGGAGATGACATGTTGTTACTGAAGTGAAATAATAGAGGGTTCTGTTGAAGGAATACCAAAGGGGACCATAGAATACTTAGTCAAAGGATTTACAGAGCCCATATTGGACACAAATCCACTGGCCTTAGGGGGTTCTGTGTATATGGACCTCAAACAGGAATTAAATGACAGGCTTCTTTTAATTAGATAGCTAGAGTATTATAACTCTTCTTATCTAAAGCCAAAAGATTTGCAGTATTTCACACAGCATCAAGCCTTGTATTCCAGATATTTGATGGAAGGATGCCTAGAGTCCAGACTTGGAAAGTTACTAGTCCTTAACATCCTTTCTCTTCTCCAATTTTACTACTGTTATCTGTACAGCAGTTCATAGCCCTTGATGAATCAGATAAATGTCAATCTAAACCCCACTCTTCTTAAAATATGGATCACTTTCCATCATGACCCACTCCCTCTTCCCTCTTTACTCAATGCACCTTTGTAGAGCTTTTCTACACAAGGCATTTATTGTGTGCTCATCATTCCCTACTCACGGTTCTTGACAAATACTTTAGATGATGTTGTGACCCACCAGTTTCTCTTTGGTGTCTAAACAGCACTTTGGTATTTTTTTAGAGCAGGGAAAATGCCATACTTAATTGTAAAAGTGAAAGAAATAGCGTTTTTTCATTTGTGTGTTATACCACTATACCACAGTGCCGCCTAGAGATTAAAACCAGGAAAGGAAATGTTCCTCGTGTAGTGCTTGGATCTCAGTTCTGCCACAAAACCAAAAGTAGATACAGCACATTATTATCAGTGTAATGTAGAAAAGCCTATAATATCCGCCTTCCTGTTAATTACCCTCTCATTCCTCACTTTCTACCTTTTAAAAATATAAGTTAGCAAGGGAATCTTTTGAGTCTTCCTGTGCTTTTATTCCCCAGAAGACTTCCTATCTGTCTCTAAATATAGATATCCAAGTGTAAATTAGTATACCTTTAAAAGCTGTGCAGAAAAGGACATTTGAGCAAGGGTTGCCTTATCCTCTTTTGTATTGGGATACTCTATGTAAAATATATCTTTACAACTTTGTTTCACCCTAAATAAATTTACTCTAATGAAATTGGGCAAAATGTGCCTTCGTTCTGCATATTATTTCCTTACCGCTACATACATGTAGTCTCTGGTCTGGAACATATTACAACTTATAAATCAGATAAATAAATAAATTCAGGACACACATTCCTGGAACCATATTGCAGTCCAAAGAGCTAACTAAATTAGTTAGTAACCTGTAAGCTAAGGAGTTTGTTCATTAAAAAAAAAACTATTTATCTTCTATTGAATAGCTTCTGATCTGCTCAATGATTTCCAGTTCTACTCTGAATTTAGTAAAGCTAAGTAACAGGACCAATAATCTGATCAAGATTCTAATTGCTGAGTGTGGATTACCAACTTTCTTACAAGCCAGAGAATGATGAAACATTAGGCTCTAAGAACCACATAACTAGTTCCTCATGCCCAAAGGAACGTTGGATATGTTTCTTGAACAGCAGCCCTTCATGCCACATGGTGAATCTCTTTTGAAATTGAGGACAATTAAGACCTGGATGGACATATCTCTTAAACCACTGATGGTCTGGGATCCCCAAAAAGCAGTGGGTGTGGAGGTAAGGTTCCTTTTGGCAATGCTTTGCTAAATAAATACATGGCTACCCTTTTGCAATGCTTTGCATTATCAATGGTGCCTAGGATCTGGCTTTTCCACAGAGTTGGTGTGACGATCATGTGGCCTTCCATATATTGTTGGGCTGCAAATCTCATCAGCCCAATGGTAAAGGATGATCAATGTTGTAGTCCAACAACATCTGTTATTCTCCATCCCTGGAATAAAGAAAAGATGGGTAATCCTCAGGGTTTCATCCAACACCACATGATTTCCATTCCACTGGTGGACAGACAGGATTGGAATCAATCCTCAGTTTTTTACTCTGGTGTTCATGGTTTATTTGTTGTTTAGATATTACGATAAAACGTAACATGCATCTGACATATTCTTTGAACAGTGTTTAACACACATGGATGTCCGTGTAATTGTTGAAAGAAAATGAGGTGTAAAAAGGAGCAGAAATGACAAATGACAGAAGGAAATAAAGTAGAGAGGGATAAGACACTACATGTGAGGCTGCGTTATTTCGAGTGACTTGATGGATAGAACAAAGGTGGGACTTAGACAAGACAATTTAAATGTGGAGCATGTATCTATTAATCAGATTAAACAAGGTGAGAAGCACAGTGGACCCCAAAGTAAAATAAAAACTCCAGACAGGAACAACATTGGGCAAATCAGACAGGAAATGAGAAATAGGAATTGGGAATTACAAAATACTGATTACCAAAGAAAAGACTGTGGAAAGAAATGCTGATAGCATAAGATGGCAGACTGGGGATTTTGGCCATCCGTTTATGTAAAAATAGGCTGACCAGATAAAATCCAGGTCAGGGCTCATGTAACTTTAACAGTTGTAGAGAAAAGGGAATTTCAGCCAGTGTCATTTGTATGCAGTTAGTTCCTGGTGATATTCCCTCTTCATCACAACAGTTAAAGGTGCAGGCACTATACTAGAGTGACCATATACAAAAGAAGGTAGTGATAAATAAATATATTATTATTATTATTATTATTATTATTATTATTATTTCACCAGGAACTAATAGCATACAAATGACACTGGCTGAAATTCCCTTTTCTCTACAACTGTTAAAGTTACATGAGCCCTGACCTGGATTTTATCTGGTCACCCTATGTAAAGATAGCAATGTGTGGAGAAATGCAGGCCAAGTAACATATTTCAGCCCTTCAGAACATATGGCATGAGCTATGTTTCCCAGGTGGTAGACACTAAATAGTCCAACTCAGCTCAGAATTGTGTTGTTTGTAGAACAGCAGGCAACAATGTACCTTCTCAGAAATGCACATTCATAACATGGGCAGGAAGCCCAGGAAAAGGATTCTGTGGTCACAGGCTTAAAGTGTCAAGTGTCTGATGAAACAATTAGACGTCTATTAATGAAACCAAGAAAACTGACTCAGCTCTACTAAGACCGTTTGCCTTCTGGAAGGTTTTTTTTTTTTTTTGCCATCCCAGCATCTCCTTATCCCATTTCTCAGGGACAGAACTAGACCTGAAAATAGCCTCAAACAAATGGAATGTGCAGTAGAATCTTTTGCCATACAAAAGCATTAATAGGAATCCACCCCATGAGAAGTAGATGTGGCCAGTATACCTCCAACATTTGGCAGAAGGAAAACCAGATATACCTGATCCTTCTGAAGTGTAAAGGGGTGTTTTATTATAGTGGAGACTGGAGAGTGAGTCAAACAAATGAACGATTTCCATGTACTGTGCTGAAATTCCTGGTGAAAGGGGGGGGGGGTAGGCTGTAGATAGAGGGTAGAAAGTCTAGGGAAGCCAACAGGGAAAACTGACCTCCCCAAAGCTTACTACTCCTTTAACTGGGTTATCTTTAGAGCTTACTGGTGTTTCAGATTCTGATATTAGTGGTTACCCACCAGAGTGTGGTTTACTAACTAAACCAGTAAAAAACAGTGACCAGCTGACAACCTTATCTGAAAGAACCTATTGTTCTCTACCATAACCCAGCAATGGAATGCCACACCAGTATGTAACTCAGTGATAGAGGACCTGCTTTGCATGCATATCCTGGTAGGGCCAGAAAAGCTCCTGCCTGAAACCATTGGTGCTCCAGCCAGCCAGCGTCAACATTCCTTCGCTGGATGGACCAAGGCCAGATCTACACCTTGTGTCAAATCATTACGATCCCATCATGGTAACGCTTTATCCCTATTGTGCATTTATACCTCGTAGGACACACAATGGCATTTGTTGCGCTATTTTGGAAAATGTGGAATAAAAAGCAGGAAATAAGACTATTAAAGTGGTATATGGAATGTGTAATGTGCCCCAGCAGTTATCAGTGCACTTAAATACCGCTATAAAGCAGTAGTGTAGATCTAACCCAATAGTATGATTCAACTTCTTACGTTCCCTAAAAAGTGCTCACTGAACACACTAATGACTCCTCACATGCTCGGAGCACCAGCTGGGATCTTTGCCAGCAGTGAAGGACAAAAGCCATTTTGAAGCACCATGAATTATTTTACAAGGAAAGCTGCCCTTAAGCTCCAGATTAACTCTTCCACCCCCTCTACAAGGTCTGCACCAATGCTCCAAGGCAATGGTAACCCCCCCCCCCCCAGTTCCTGGGAGGATAGCTGCAGCCTACTTGCTAAACCTTGCAACTTGCTAATGATGGGCACAACACATCATTAAACCAACCAGGAAACATCATAAGGTTAACTTAATTCACTTCCTACTTATTCAAATTCCAGTTCAATGTAATGAATAATAATAATTTAAAAAATCCCTGTGTTTTGTAAAAAAGCTTTTCCTGCTCAAATTGCTTCACATACGATATCTCAGGTCCAACTAGGCATGACTTTAAATGTCTCGTAGCATTTAATGTGCAGGTTTTTTAAAAAATGTAAATGGCATCAGCTACAGTGGGAAGACGATAATTATTGGGGTTGCAGCAGGCATGAAGGGGGAATTTCTTATTCTCCTACAGTCCTGAGGAAAAACATTCTTCCAAAAGGTTTTGCTATTTGGAGGGGGAAATCCCCCACTGCCAAACAAAGACCAGATTCAGAAAAGGGATTTTCCGAAGGACCACAGCTGTGAAGAAAAGGGTTAAATTGCCCTTCATGACTGCTACAATCCTGATAATTATTAGCCCACCTCCCCGCTGATGCCATTTGCTTTTTAAAAAACCTCCACGTTAAATGCAAAGTTTGTCAGAGTAGTAACTCCGAGTCATGTGCTAAATATTTAAATTTCATAGTGCCACAGGGGACCTGCCTGCATACTCCACCTGCTGTAATGAGCAAAATACCAGGTGTGCTGCACTGCAGGTAGGGCATGGGGAGGGGGGGGGTAGACAAGCGGTGGAGGCTGGTGGCTCCGATGTCAGTGGGGAGTCGAATCCTCTCCAGGTTTTAGTCCAAACCAGTCAGAACTCTAAAGGAGCTATCCAAGGTGCTTTAGAGTCCTGACTGAAGCCCAGAGCGGATTCACTGCCTCACTGACCTCGGTCACCAGCCTCCACTGCAGAAAAGAGAAGCAGGGGATGGGGGAAAGCTAGAGCTGCCTTGTGCCCCTTTACATGCAAAATGTAAAAGTTCAGCATAGGATTCCAAGTTGGAACCTGGTAACCCTAAATTTCAGCAATGCTTACAAATACTCTGTGAATTAAAGCCGCCAATCCACATGTTACGTAGGAGATCGTGTAATGTCCGTTTTGGCCCTGGACAGGAAAGGGTGAGGCCAGTAGGAGATGCACCGTTGTGGGCAGGGCTAGTGGTGTAGTCATAAGAACATAAGAAAAGCCATGTTGGATCAGACCAAGGATCCATCTAGTCCAGTTGACCAGGAACCCACAAGCAGGAGACAAGTGCAATGGCACCCTCCCATCAGTATCCCCTAGCAACTGGCATACATAGGTTTACTGTCTCTGGTACTGAAGGTAGTACATAGCTATCAGGACTAGTAGCCATTGATAATCTTCTCCTCCAGGAATTCATCTAACCCCCTTTAAAAGCCATCTAAATTGGTGGCCTACTACTCTCTGCATTTGTGATTGCCCTACATACGTGTAATTTGTTAAACAGCTCTGCGTGACATATATTTAGCCTCCTAGCCAAGTGGGTAGCAGGGGGGTGGGAATTGCTGAGCTGAAATTTGAACTAGGAAGGGGTGGGTGGGTCTTGCTTATAATTCATGTTTTTAACTGCTAAATGACAACACAGAGGTTAGAGACATGTTTAATCCTACACCGGAAATTGATTCCTGAAGTGGATTGATCTCAAGTATTCATACTGTCAAGAATCTTAGGATTAAAAAATTGATCGACTGGTAATTTTATATCCTTTCTTCAACACACCATCTTTCAACAACATTTAAAAAAAGAAAACTGCATTTGCCCTTCCTTTTCCATTCCCATTCCTTCACTAGGTTCCCTACATTCAAAATGAAGGATGTCTTCTGAACATCATTAAGCATTTTATAATAATAATGCAGACACAGATAAGATAAAGTAAAATGTGAGCTTGCTATTTTCATTGATAAAAGAGTAAACTGAGAGCATAAACTACCTATTAATCAGACTAAACAACTTTATATATAATGGCATTCATAAATCCCTTTGGGATAACAGATCATAAAAATACAGTATATAGATTTACCAATACCCAGTAATATTTACTTCACTAAGGCAAGGCAGAGAGTTACACATGAGAATCAATGGGCAATTAAAAGGAAGATCAGAGTTTAAAGAGCATTAAAAATCCCCATATCACATTATCAATGAGCAGGCAGAAATTAAGATAAAGAGAGAAGCATGAAAATAATGCACTACCTTCTCATTAGAGCTTCAGGTTTAATATCCTACAAAAGGAAAATGAAGCTACAATTCTTCATACCCCTACAGTGCAAAGATGGTGCCTTTAATTTAGACTATTCTTTTTAAGTGTTGGAATCTGTTTAGTTTAATATAACATGGGGCTAAGTCAGCTCTGCACAACTTGTGGTCCACCAAGCTGAATACATCTCACCAGCCACCCGAGGATCAAAATGTCTCCTGTTTGTGCTGCCTGCCTAGGACTCCAAAGACAGGAGAATATTCAACCCCCCAGCAGGCCCACATGATCAGCTTGGTTGTCACAAATCTGTTTTACATCTGACTGCAGGGGTAGGTTACCTGGTGCCTGTGGCATTCCCACCTCTTCCTAAGTCCCCTCTACAAGAATTTAGTTTGACGCCTGGTTGTCCGATTATGCGCATCTTCTCGCAATCGCTTTTTCAGCAAATCACTATACGCAGGAGGTGGTTAAGCGCATAATAGGTTGCCTTACCGGTTGTATGAAACGCGCTTTAGAGGTGTTTAATGTGGAGAATCACTTGTTTACATGGTCATAAGGCGCTTTAACGGCCACGGTAAATTAAAACTCGCTATTTAACACACATTCAATAATGCGCATAATCGCATAGAAAAAGCGCCTCGACCCCCGATTTGCACTCCGCTCTTGTAGAGGTCAAATTTTTAATGTGCCTTGAAAGAGCTTTAAATTGCTCTTTAGAGGCACCCTAAGTGAGAATTCCCCTTCTCTAAGGCCTTTTCACGCCAAGGATGAACCACCTTTTCTCACACACACTTGGTTTCACTGACATCAAGACCATTAAGGCTCAGGCCCAACCATTACTCAGTCCTCTCTCTGCAAGGACACACAGGCTGAATTCGGACAACACAATAGTCAACTGGTGGGGGGGAAACAATCGTCAGTTGTATTGACTATAATGGCGTCCGAATGCTGCCATAGTCAACTCAGCGCTGATCCTAATCCACACCACGGTTGATTATTTATTACCATGTTGTGTGGGGAGTACCCCCTAGATGAACAATTGTAAAGTTGTTTATTACACCACCATTAACTATCGTGTTGTACAAATTCAGCCACAGACTTTACACTTTAACCTTATATTCTCCCATATTCCCTCCCTTTACACAGCCACAACCAGGAGGTGTAGGATTTTATAAACAAAGAAAGCTTTATTAATTACAATAATAAGTTGTTATTGTAATCAATATATGTTCTTCATAAACAATACTCAAAGTCATTCTTTCAAATAATCCCTGCATAATCACCACAAACCTCTTTCTCTCTCTCAGCTCTCAATCCTAAAATTCTAACTCTGATCTAAACGCTCATACAATAATAATAACAATTATTATTATTATTATAATTATTATTATTTATAACCCGCCTCTCCCTCCGAATCGAGGCGGGGAACATTAATTCCATCTCTGAGCTATACCCCCTCACAGCAATAACTCCGTCACATATAATTGTATTTCATCCCTGTCTGCCTCCTACAGGCACATCACTCAGTTTATATAGCACACACATACCTCCCTCCCTCCTCACTCTCTCAGCCAGTCATCTCAGAAATGCAAATCCACCATTCTCACCCAAGAGATACCTACCACACCATAGAACTAATCATTAAACAAAAAAACTACAGTTACAAAAACAACATTAAGGCTCTACAGTTTCCAACCAAGCACCAAAAAGCAGGGAAATTGGGAGTTAAGGCTCACAAGCCTTAATGCCACATCCTCCCTAGAAGGCAGAAAGTGCAAGTGAAATTCTCATTCTTCCAAATCAGATAAACCATGAGGACGGGATGGAGAATATGATCTTCACAGGTGACTGTGGGGTTGTGGAAAACTCATGACGAACAACTTAGGGCCACCTACTTCTCTTTTTTTGTTTAGAGCAGCCCTTCCCCAACCTGGTGCCCTCCAAAGGTGTTGGACTTCAGCTCCCATCATTGCAAGTCAGTATGTCCCATGGTCAGGCCATACTGCAGCAACATCACCTGGGGAGTTATTTGCTGTGAGCTCCTGGTTTGGCTAGAACACAAGCCAGGCTATTCCCTCTGAGCCACCCAAGCTGATTTGTCCATTACTTCCCCCAAAGGCAGGCAAGCCTGTCCCAAAATGTGTGCTCTCCATGGCTAAGGAGCCAAATAGGCCTCTGCACAAGCCCCAATTCAAAAGTGCCTTCCTTATACCTGGCCCAGAACACTGTTCAAGTCGCTTTTTTTTCAAGAGGGTTTTGTTCACTGGAATGCACATGCAAGGCCCCATCATCACAGCCAGCCCCATGGGCTGGTATCCTCGAGCACCTGCCAAGTTCCATGTCCCAGCAGGGGGCTCACTAGTAGCTGGCAGAATCCCCTGGCCTTCCTCGCAGGACAGTGCCCGCACATCCTCTCCCCTGAGAGAAGTTGACTAAGACAACAGAATGAAATTTAATAGGGATAAATGCCAACTTCTAAACCTAGGGGGGAAAAACCAAATGCCCAGTTACAAGTTGGGGGCTATGTGGCTCAGCAATACTACAAGCGAGAAGGATCTTGGAATGGTTGTAGATCACAAGCTGAAAATGAGCCAACAGTGTGATGTGGCTGCAAAAACAGCAAATGCTATTTTGGGCTGCATTAATAGAAGTATAGCTTCCAAATCGTGCAAGGTACTGGCTCCCCTCTATTCAGCGAATCTGATCGAACACGGTCTAGAGCCTATTTGAAGGCCTACTTCGTGGTAAAGAGCCATCCAGCGGAGCTGTTTTGGGTGGTCAGGGGCCTTTTACATACTGGCCCGCAAGAAGAGAATTCAGACCTGTCAGCAGCCCGCTGTGACCAGTTTACCCAGCACTTTGCAGACAAAATCGCTCGGATCCGCTCTGACTTGGATGTTATAGTTGATACAGACCCAGTGGATGTAATTTTGGCACCTGCTTGTCCAGTGTTACTGGATACTTTTCAATTTGTACAGCCCGATGATGTGGACAGGATCCTTGGAGAGGTAAGAACCACCACATGTATGCTAGAACCTTGTCCTTCGTGGCTCATAAAAGCAGCCGGAGGGGGACTGACCAAGACCCCCTCTACAAGAATTCGGTTTGACGCCTGGTTCTCCGATTATGTGCATCTTCTCGGAAGCGCTTTATGATAAATGACTGTACACAGGAGGTAATTGAGTGCACAACTGGTGGCCTTACCGGTTGTTTGAAATGCGCTTTAGAAGTAGTTAATGTGGAGAATCGCTTGTTCAGATAGTCAAAATGCGCTTTAACAGCCGCAGCAAAATAAAACTCTCTATTTAATGCGCATTCGATAATGCGCATAATCGGATAGATAACGCACCTCAACTCCCGATTTGCACTCCGCTCATGTAGAGGTAAATTTTTTAATGAGACTTGAAAGAGCTTTAAACCTCTCGTATAGAGGCAGCCCAAGTGGGTGAGCAGAGTGGTTAATGCCTCCCTCTGTCAAGGCAGAGTTCCAGCCTGCTTGAAGGAGGTTGTGGTAAGACCCATGTTGAAAAAGCCCTCCTTGAACCCCAATGTATTAGACAATTACCGGCCAGTCTCCAATATCCCATTTCTGGGCAAGGTATTGGAGTGCGTGGTGGCCTCCCAACTCCAGGGACTCCTGGATGAGACGGATTACCTAGATCCATTTCAATCTGGCTTCAGACCTGGTTATGGGACAGAAACAGCTTTGGTCACCTTGGTGGATGACCTACGACGGGAACTGAACAGGGGGAGTGTGTTCCTGTTAGTTCTGCTGGACCTCTCAGTGGCGTTCGATACCATCGACCATGGTACCCTCCTGGGCCTCCTCGCTGGGATGGGACTTGGAGGCACTGTTTTACAGTGTCTCCATTCCTTCCTGGAGGGGTGGACCTAGAAGGTGGTGTAGGGGGACTTCTGTTCAACTCCTTGGCAATCCAGCAATCTAGAAACAAAGCCCTATGAGGAGAGCTTGAAAGAACTGGGCAAGTTTAGCCTGGAGAAGAGAAGATTGAGAGGAGACATGATAGCACTCTTCAAGTACTTGAAAGGTTGTCACACAGAGGAGGGCCAGGATCTTGTCTCAATCATCCCAGAGTGCAGGACACAGAATAATGGGCTCAAGTTACAGGAAGCCAGATTCCGGCTGGACATCAGGAAAAAAATCCTTACTGTTAGAGCAATATGACAATGGAATCAATTGCTTAGGGAGGTTGTGGGCTCTCCAACACTAGAGGCATTCAAGAGGCAACTGGACAGCCATCTGTCAGGGATGCTTTAAGGTGGATTTCTGCATTGAGCAGGGGGTTGGACTCGATGGCCTTATAAGCCCCTTCCAACTCTACTATTCTATGATTCTATGAATTTCCTTGGTTCTTGAAAAACAACATACTTGCTTTTAGATTCGCCACTCCTAGCATTCTATGTGTGCTATGTATGCCTGCTCCATCTGTCCCTATAGTTCCCTGCAAGACCAACCAAGGGGAGGTCAGTAAATTAAACACAGGGATGGCAGGTAGGATTCCATCATGTTCAGCTGAGAGTGGTTGCTGAAGAACATGGACCTACCAAGAGTGATGAGGCCAGGTTTCTGGCAGACCCAGCTAGACAACTTTATGGCCTGATAGTCCCTCTGTTTTGTAGCCTTCAGGAGCACCTGCCTCATAAAACAAATGGGCACATGAAAACTGTTATTATGATCTACCATAATAACCTCTTCAGAAGGGGGAATAGTGTAATGTCATCGGGTGACTATATGGAAAGGAGGGCATGCCATCCAAATTGGTGGCCAGCACAATATCTTGTGATACGAAATTCTATAGTTAACTATGCGCTGTGTGAAGAACGTCTTTTTACTTGTCCTGAATCTTCCACCAATCAGCTTCATGGGATGAACCAGGAAATCCCACACCATGCATAATTTTATGCACCACTATCATATCTCCCCTCACTTGCCTGTTCTGTAATCTAAACAGTCCCAGATTTTATAACCTTTCCTCATAGAGGAGTTGCTCCCACTCTTGGATCATTTTAGTTTCTCTTTTCTACATTTTCCTTTTTAAATTGTGGAATTAAAGATGTGAAAGCTCACAAAAAATTCAGGGGGAAAGCCCCCCCCCTTTTAGAATTTAAGAGAAAGTATTTATATATTGTTACCCAGCCTTTACTCCCCCAAAAATGATTTCTAAAGACTACGTAATAAGAACACTTTTAAATAATGACTAAAGATTTAAACTGTCTGGAAATTAGGGATGTGCAGCAGATCGGATCGGATCCACAATCCGGATCCGATCCGCCCAAAATTCAGATAAAAATGATCCGATCTGATCTGATCTGATCCGCCATCCGATCCTATCCAATCTTATCCAAAGGGACCTGATCCGGATCGGAAAAAAATGGAAAATCGGACGCCATTTTGAATGCTTTCCCCCCATAGCCTAGTATCGTGTTACAAAAATGCCTATAACTTTTTCATTTTTAAAGATAGAAGGATGAAATTTGGGCACTTTGTAAAAATGGTTCATAACAAGTTCATCTCCAGGTACCAATAATTAATAACAGCACTACTTTCCACATAGAACAGATTTGTCTTAATTGTGAGGTATAAAATTAGACTTGTGACCAAGGCCATGCCTCCTTGGGGGCAGTCATCTCAAGATGGGCCTGCCTTCTTGAGGTGGCCATCTTGTCCTCCTTTTTTGTTTCCAAAATATGGTCACCCTACCCATGTAACCAGAAACAACAAAATAAAACATGCATTTTTTTTGCTAAGGGAACTGCACTGCCTGCCTATTCTCTACCAGGCCAGGTTTAAGGTTTGCTATTAGTATATTAAGCCCTAAACAACTTGGGACCAGGATACCTGAGAGAGCATCTTCTCCTTTAGCAACCTTCCTGGTGACAGGTCATCTGACAGGATAGCCCTAGTGGTTCCACATGGACCTATGGCCCCATTGGAGTCCACCTGGAGAAGAGCCTTCAGTGTGGTGGCCCCCTTTCTGTGGAATTCCCAGTCTCTGTAGGTCAGATAGGAACCACATTGCATTGTTTCTAGCTTGAAATTATCTTTATTTTAGGAGGCCTTCCTTGACTGACCAGCCAAGATCATCGGTATTCTTTTTAAAAACTCACTGTTTTTAATAGGGATGTGCATTGACCCCCCGGATCGGATCGGATAGCGGATCGGAATCGGACCTGGGGGGTCGGATCGGATCAGATTGGATCTGAGGCTGATCGGATCGGACCTGATCCCGATCCGCGGATCGGATGTCCCGATCCAGATCGGATGCCATTTTGAATGCTTTTTCCCATAGCAAAGTATTGTTTTACAAAAACGCCTATAACTTTTTCATTTTTTATGATAGAAGGATGAAACTTGGGCACATTGTAGACTGGTTAGGGATAGGTATCTGATAGCTATGTGCTACCTCCAGGAGCAGAGGCAGTAAGTCCGTGTACATCAGTTGCTGGGGGAACATGGGTGGAAGAGTGCTATTGCACCAGTGCTCTGCTTGTGGATCCCTGGCCAACAGCTAGTGGGCCACTGTGTGAACAGAATGCTGGACTAAATGAATCCTTTGGGCTGATCCAGCATGGCTTTTCTTATGTTCATATGCATTAGCTTATGCACGCACGCACGCACACACGCACACCATGCAGAAGCTTTTCTGGATCCTTATTATTTATGTATTTATTTCAGTTGTACTTTCTTCCATGATACTCACAGTGGCATACATGGTTCTCCTCACTTTTATCTTCATAACAGCCCTGGGAGATAGGTTAGACTGAGAGACAGGCAGGCAGGCAGACAGACAGGCAAAGACAGGCTGAAGGTCACCCAGTGAGTTTCATGGCTGAGTTGCCATGGGAAAGGAAAGTATATGCCATGAAATAAGAACATATTATCCTCTGCCTTTAATCGTTAGATAGAGTTGGAAATTGAAGCACTGTGATATGAAAAGGTGCACATGCTGACTGTTCAGCTAATAAATGCCATATACATGAAAGTGGTGAAAAAAATATGCACAGCAAACTGTGGGATACAAAAGTGGAAATGGCTGGGTGTGTGTGGATGGGCAGAGAGGCATAAATTGTGTGAGGAGAATGATCCTTGTGAAGAATACAACAGAACTGTGATTTAATACTTTTGAGCATGTAGTAGTTAGTCTTATTATATACTTTTTGTGATTGCTATACTTAATTAAATGTTCCCTCTTTTTGTATGTTTGTTCAAATATGGTTTCCATATAAAATCCGCATATTTTTTGCATAAATATAAATATCCTTGTCAGAAGAAGCAGGGAAAATGCTCTCTGGACAGATCTGGAGCACCCTCGTTTAGCCAGGATTTTGCATGTCCCTCACCTCGTTCATCTGAGCTGCTCTACTCCAGGGTTTTTTGTGCTCCCACCTGTCTTTTATCGATTTATTTGTTACAATGACTTATAACCTGCCTCTCAGCATAGAAATCCTTCTAAACTGGCTTACAAATAAGATGAAATTACATTAATTAATAACATCACTATACACAATATTTTAAAAAAACAACTCCTAAGGATCTGTCCCGCAGGGCACTTGATGTTTGATAGCCCTGTGGGGGAAGGGAGAGGCAGACCAGCCAGAGCAGGGCTCTGAGAGTGGCTTTGCATGTCTGCTTGCTTGGTAGGGTGGCCACTTGTGGGTTGCCAAAAAAAGAGGAAGCAAATCACCAAAAGAGGAAAGAATTTGCATAATATTTGCATATGCTAATACATAGCTGCATGTTTAGAAATAGTATCTATAATCTTAATAGAAATATAATACATCTCACCTTAGTGGGAAAGACTGACTAGGTGATCTGTGTGCTTGTTCAGTCTGCTGTTCACAGGTGCTAACTGTGGATGAGCAACTTCAAGGCTCCTGCCCTCCCATCTTTCTTATGGTTGTTTTTCTTTAAACCAGACTTGGACTGGACAGCTCTTCCAACAGAAGACTATCCTCTGACAGCTCCTTAAATAGAAGACTGCAAAGCAGGACACCTGGCTACCAGATTTTCCCACAGGACTCTGTAAGGAAGGGAGGAACTGCCCCGTCAGAGCAGTCTGCCTGCTTCCCTCTCACTCCATTCTATGTCCTGCTCAAAGGAGAAGGAGTCTTGCAGGTATGTTTAAGGAGAGTAGATTCATGGAGCAATTTAGGACTCCTAATCTCTCTGGGCATTAAAAACTTCCAGACCTCTGTTTTACCTGCTGATGTCAGGTTGCCAATCAGCTAAGCACATGAGTGGATTTGTAACCTTGCAGATTTATTTATTTATATTGCATTTCTATACCACCCAATAGCCGAAGCTCTCTGGGTGGTTTACAGAAATTAAAACCATGAAAACCATTAAAAATATAAAACAAACAACAGTATGAAAACATAATATAAAATACAGGATAAAAGCACAACCAGGATAAAACCAAGTAGCCATGCAGAAATTATTACAGATTTAAAATGCAAATTTAAATAGCAAGGTCAAAAATTAAACAGATGAACTGTTAAAATACTGAGAAAATAAAAAGGTCTTCACCTGGCATCTAAAGGAGTATAATGTAGGTGCCAGGCGAACTTCTCTAGGGAGCTCATTCCACAGCCAGGGTGCCACAGCAGAGAAGGCCCTCCTCCTCCATTTAAACAGCCAGCAGATGGCACTGCAACATTTCAGGAATATTCTGCTATCCAGGAAATACACCAACTCTTTGAAAGCAGTGTATTTTCATTACTCCATTTTTGGGGAGTTAAATCTCAGTGGAATAAACCTTAAAAACGGAGTGACAGGCACCAGGAGGAGGATGGCATCATGAAAAGAACCCAGAAACTCCATGAGTAACCGATCTTGATTACTCTACATACACTCCATGTGAAGGAGCCCTTAGTAACCTAAATCAAACAAACAAAGGGCCCTTTTCTATTCAACATCTGAGGCCCTGCGCTGTATAGCCTCTTCCGAATGTACATGGCAGGTGTCTACTAGGACTAACAACACATTAAGTGGACAATGCCGTGATGCCAAACCCACCCCAGGCTTCTGCTCATGAACTTTAGGCAAACTGACACACTCCAAAACGGTGAGACCTTTTTTATTGTGAAATCACACGGAATTCAAGCATAACCATTTCATTTCTGCATACACACACTTGAAGCTGAAGATGGACCAGATAGCTTTCAGGTACAACGGCTTAATGTGAACAGCAATCACTCAGGGGGAGACATTTAGAGTTGGCCCCCTGTCCCATGCGAAACAGTCAGCAGTGGCCACACACACTGACTCATCAGGAATACAAGCAAAACTCAAAGGAGAAACCCCAGCACAGAAGTGCATGAAGTCTGACAGTACACAGATCCATCTTGTACCAAACCAAACTCAGCCTGCCAGGAACACTGAGCTGATCACATTAGCAAGATGTCAGGGGACGAACCTCTTCGACCTATGAACCCCTCTGCCTGTAACAAAAGGCTCTGAGAGGAGGCTCTCTCGCAGGTCACACACACAATTCCAGAACAGCAATGATCAGCCTCAGTAACTTTCCCTGTGCCCGTACTTTGGCTCCATGCAGGGAAAGCAGG
This sequence comes from Anniella stebbinsi, assembly GCA_029215795.1. NCBI lineage: Eukaryota > Metazoa > Chordata > Lepidosauria > Squamata > Anniellidae > Anniella > Anniella stebbinsi. The sequence goes on along the minus strand of JARDYH010000002.1, from coordinate 288,167,077 downwards.
CTATAGAACACGAATCCAGAACAGTAATCTGCAAGTCCAAATCTATGAAAAGCCTCAGAGCACTTTTCATGGCATAGTTCTTAGAAACTCCAAGTCCAAATAGCAACAGAACATGTACAAAGTGCATCCAACAACTCCAAACCAGATAGAATCCCGAACACGAGGAGTTTCATGGCAAGGGTAGAACAGATGGTAACCGTAGAACAGTCGAACAGATGGATTCCTAGCAAAGGGCCTCCCCTTTGCTCATTTCACTATATAGGATGGAGGCTGGATAATTCCAAGCCACTTTGACAGACAGGGATTCAGGCCTGTAACCCAAACTCATGTGCCAACAGGGCGGCACAGTTCAACCTCCTCTTGATGACGACACTATGTGAGAGACAGCTTGCAAGATAGCCCCCACATTTTCTAAACAAATATTCATTCTCAAGGAACTTCAAGGCCTCAGCTAGCAGCCACAGATAAGCACAGAACAGAGACAGACTTTCTCACAACAATTGCCAAGCTTTCAACTCACAATTCACTAGGCCAGCCTAGTGAATTGTCCATGAAGCACCTGACATCTGACAGACAAATGTTTTTAAAAATAAAGAAATCAATGGTGTGCGGGTTGATAGTCAGATTGGGGAGAGGTGAAAGAACGGTGTAAGTGTGTGTAATGCCTCCTCCACACGAGACGTTTAATGAGCCTTGAAGGCTCATTAAAAAATTTACCTCCACAAGCACGGAGCGCAAAACGGGCGTACAGGCGCGTTATCTCCCCGATAATGCGCATTTTCGAACGCGCGTTAAATAGCGACTTTTATTTTGCTCCGGCCGTTAAAGCGCATTTTCGCGGTGTGAACAAGCGATTACGCGCATTAACTGCTTGTAAAGCGCTTTTTGGACATGAATTAATGCGCTTCGCCGCCTCTCGCCGCCTCCGGTGCAGAGGGATTAGGAGTAAAAGCGCCTCCGCGATAATGCGCATAATCGCGGAACCGGGCGCAAAAGCGCATCCTTGTGGAGGGGGCCTGAGAGAGGGGGGTGCATCCTTACCAAGCGAATGAAGCACTGAATCATGAAACAAAAGTCATAATTTTGTTCTCAGCTGCCCTGACCTTGAATCAGCACCATGCCTGCTTGGTCGCTGTCACTTCATTTTTATTTGAATACAATTGTAGAAAGATTCCTGCATTGAGCAGGGGGTTGGACTCCATGGCCTTATAGGCCTCTTCCAACGCTACTATGATTCTACGATAAAATCAAGCTACCTTCCATCTATAGAGTTCAATGGCTGGTAGTTCACGGTAAACTGGCCCTAGAGTTGTAACTATTTACTAAGGAAACATACTCATATCTTCAGATGGAAAGAGCTTCCCCCCAGACTTGGGAAGGAATTGAATACTAGACTGAAATATGAATTCTGACAATTGAAAGAAATATGAATTCTATGTTTTCAACTTCAAAGAGGACCAAACAAAATGGGTCGGTGGGTGGGTGCAGTGCTGGGCCATCTTAGTATCTAACGGATGAAGCCATTTAAAGGCTAATTTCAGTCCCAGCCAATATTCATTAAGGTCCAATAGTCAGGTGACATGGACTTACTTTCTTTGAAACTAGCCATCTCTAGTCTTAACAGATCCCCAATTGTGGGTCATTATAGGATTAGAGAGTCTAGACTGGAGAGTTTATCACTTAGAGAGTGAATCACTGTAGATAGAAGAGATGTCATTAAGATACAGGAAGGGTACATGCTTTTGCCAAATATGGTGAATTTGCATTTGTATGGCACCTCACCAAATAGTTCCCATACCAAAAGGGAAATGTGGGTAATTATTGGGAAATACACATATCTAAGTACTTGTATCAGCTAGTCTTCTGTGGAGGCAGTTTGGTTTTATAGAGGACTCCACAACAGCAAAAATGGATCATAAAGATGCTTTCCTGTCCAACCTTTTCTATTGTTTAAGCCATATTATACTAAGCACTTTACAGAAGGAATTTAAAATGCTTTATACATAATATCTCAGTAATCTTTTCAACAACTATTTATGGTCATGGTTATTACTCCCATACTGCAGGAGGCCAGAGTGCGGGGAGCCAACGGCTAAGAGAGTGTTTTGCCTAAGGCCACCTAATGGGTTCATGACAAAGGCAGGACTGAACTGGCAAATTCCTAGTCACAGCTCAGGCTCTTACAAACTACATGACACTAGCTGACATGTAGTCATAACACGGATGCTCCTCATACTTTCAATGAACGTATGAGAAGGAAGTGGGTCTACACTGGCTAGCTATGCCTTAGATGTCAAATTATCCCTCTGCTACATCTCCATCATCTGTTCATTTAGGATGCGCCAACACTAGGCACATGGCTAAGTGGCATAGTGTCACTCCCTGCTCACATATCCAGTAACCCCATGGGCAGGTTTCGTGAAGAGGATGAATATAAGCAGCAGCATTTAAAAATATAGAGAAAGATAGCAACCATAATTGAAGTGTCACAGGGACAAAAGATAATTCACTGGTCACATGCATTCTGACTTATTACTGATCTCAGGCTGACATGGATCCTAGCCATAAAATGTCATGCTGCCACACCTTGAAAAACTGCCACACCTCAAAAAAAGAGGGACAGTATAGCCTATGACCCACAATTCCTGGAAAAGTGGAACAAAGCCTATTGTACCTTACAAGCATGTTAATCCATGGTGTTTGTTGCTCTTGTGTTTATTACAATGAAGTTGTAATGACTACGAGCAGGACACTTCTGGATATAGCAAAATTATGGCACATGTGTGCGTGCTAGCAAAATGCAGATGGCTGTGATTTGAAAATGACACAGTTGATATAACATGATAGAATGAGGGGATGCATCCACTCTACAGTGCATATACCATGGGAATTGGTTGGATAAGAATGAACATTTTCTAAGGATTAATTATTCTGCCTTTTAGGTAAGTGTGGATGGAAAGTGCATCTCTTTACCACTCCATTCTACCCTAAACCTTCTATACTCTTATATGTAAGCTACATTCCACAATCTATACTCTTATATGTAAGCTACATTCCACAATGTAGCTTACACAGTGTGGAAGACAGTGCATCAGAGACCAGGATTTCCCCCTTCTTATTTCTATTTAGTTTGTGAATTTAAAAGTGAAGGGGGGGGAAAGGTGTAATGTGCGTATCATGCAGGAATTACAGAAACACTTTTCATAATGAAACAGAGATGCCTCCAAAAGCCCCTAATTGAATCTCATACATAATTGCGTGTTCATTGAACCTCACACTCATGTACTGCAGACACACATCTGTGGAAGAATTCAATTTTTCTTCTGCAGATATGGGAGAGCCATAGAGACAATACACCCAGCTTGCAGAAATACAAATGTGAGATCTGCTGTGAAGCAGTAAACAAAATGACCACATGGCCAGATTATCTATCCTGCCAGTCAGGAACTTCATCTTCCCTCTGGAGTGCTATTGCCTTTCCTCATGCCAGCTGTGAAACCCAGTGCAGCTGCCCCATTTTAAATTTATCCCCCCGGTTTCCAGGCTATATCCTCCTTCCTTTTGTAATTCTTCATGAGGATGATATGGGTAACATTCTCAACAACAAAGAAATGAGCCAAGCAACTAAACTGGGCTGTAGCTTTACAATGTGCAAAAAAACTGGAATATAAATTTGATATACACAAAACAAGAGAAGACCTTTGGCAAATGAGGCCCATTATGCAAAACTGGCCTATGAAAGCCACTTAAAATTGCATTGTAGAGCCAGTGTGGTGGTGAGAGCGTTGGACTGGGACTCGGGGAATCTGGGTTCTAGGCTCCACCCGGCCATGGAAGCTCACTTGAGTGACTTTGGACCAGTCACTGACACTCAGCCTAACCTACCTCACAGGGTTGTTGTGGGGATATAAAATGGAGAGGAGGAGGATCTTGTAAGCTGCCTTGGATTCCTTGCAAGAGAAAAAGACAGGATATAAATGTAATGATAAATAATAATAAATCTATCCTCACAACAAGCTGTACAAATCCAGTAGATTACAAAATGAATTGTTCATCATGGTACCTGTACATTTCCCCCACTGGAGCAGGTAGCAGTATGGCTGGTATATTTAACCAGGAAAATCAAGAAGGGTTAAAACACATACCCATTCTCCAGTGCTGGATTCCTGTTTTGATTTGAGGTAACCTACATTAGTTTTTTTTTAAAAAACACACACACATGCAGGATATCCTGATCACAGGTCTTTGGTGTTATGCCTTGTTTGGCTCTTAGAATCAGATTCAGCAAATGTATAGAGAACAAGTCTACCAAAGGCTCTTAATCAGCAATTAGTCATGATAACTAACTAGATAGCTAAATGGAATTAATTTAGAGGCAGTTTCCTGGGGAATAAACAACGGAGAGGGTTTGCTGACTTTTCAGATGGATTTGGATGACCAATATTGGGGAAAAAAAAGATTTAAGGATTAGGATCAGCCTTACCCAACCTGACACCCTCCAGGTGTCTTGAACTACAACTCCCATCATCCCTGACAATATTGACTGGGCTGATGGGAGTGGCAGTCCAAAACATCTAAAGGGCACCAGGTTCGGGAAGGTAAGGCTAGATTGATCCAGCATGGCTTTTCTTATGTTGTGAAGGTTTTGTATGAAGTAGATGAACAAGTTCAGGGCTCAAGCTTGCCTGGATGCTACACCGTCTGATCCAGATATCACTCCTTCAGATCCATACAACTGCATCCAATCCCAGATGTTTCAGGTAGGCTTTAGAAGCTCAATAGTAAAGGCAGGGCACTCTACATAGTACCTTTATTATTAACATGTCCAATGTTCCATATTTACCTTCAGAACAGGTTTCAGTGCTATGGTGAAAGCCTTGGCCCAATTGAAGCTCTGTTGATTATAACCAACCTGTTATAATTGTTGGGCCTGACTCTTCAGTACAATATTTCTGCCACAGCCGTTTTTTGTGGTTGTGCCGCAGTAAATTTGGCCCCTTCTACAGACTGCCTTGGAGTTGATTCATCCATGCATATAGTCATCACTCAATATAGCTTCCTTCATGCCTCCTCACATGCACTGTAAGAAACCCATCCCCAGTATCCACACAGCATGGATGTCTTGAGCTGGAGAAGCTGACACATATAGACCTCTATGCATGTAGGTTTCCACAGTAATTCTAATCACTCACATAGACGTCCCCATTTCAGACATGCATGGATGTTGGGATGCACGCGGGGGGAGGAAACTATTTGATGGTGGGGGTGAAGCCAGCGGCACAGCTCCCCTGCCCCTTTCAACCTAGACCCCTTTTACATATATAATGCATGAGGGAGACCATCACTCAATTACGTCCTTCTTGATGAGTGGTTCAGGATGATGAGAGTGGCAGTTAAACATGCCTGGAGAGCAGCAGGTTCAGGTTGGGGAAGGCTGATCCAGTTCATCCAGTCAGTTATGGTCTGCACTGAAGCCCAACTCTCTATTCCCTGTATCTGCCTTAGATTGCAGCCTTCCTCCACATTTCACCTCGTTCCACCTCTGTGCTTCAGACTCTGTTGCTGGCCTCCCGTCATGATACCTGCTTGGGGATAATTCAGCGTTGGCTTTTGATAACCTGGGAATAGATATGAAAACCTGAAATGACCCTTCCTACAAAAGAAAAACCACGTTTCAACCTTAATTGTGCAGCCATTATAAGAGTATAGTGACCTCTGGTGGCAAATTAGTCTTCATCTGAGTCATTTTGGGGTTGAGCAAATGAAGGTAATGTCATGAAGAATTCCCCACCCTTCTTGGACAGGAAGTTCTCTGGCTCATTTTCTGCAGTCATTCAGTCGACCAGACTCTGTCCAGGATTGATTGTGTCAACACTAATAGGTTGCAGACGTTATTATTAGTGAAAGAAAAATGCAATAGGAAACTGTACATTGTCACTGTGGGTTTCTCCACCATCCTTCACCCTTCAAGAGGATTCATGTCTGCCTGCCTTAGACAATCGTGGAGGTTGATAGTCTTGCAATGGATTTGAATTCTGTTCTATGAAATGCTAGTACTGATAAATATCTATTGTATTTTGTTTTCAAAAGCTTTAAAAACACTAAAATAGAAAATCAATTTTAAACGTAGTAGGAATCATATTGTGTGTGTGCGTGTGTGTGTGTGTGTTCAAGGTTACGACCCTGGTGTATAGGGAAGAGGTAACACTATTTTCTCCTGTGCTGTGGTCCCAGTGAAAATCACTCTCCCCAAAGCTGCAATTTTCCTGGAAGGGAAGCTGACATTGGCAATTTTTACAGAGCAATTTTTACCGGGATTGCAGCATAGAAAACTGCAGCTCCTGCCTCCCTATGTACCATGGTCCCAGTCCTAATCAGAGAGACTTTGGGTGTTATTTTCAAAGTAAGAAGGAACATTACATGCATGCATGTTTTTAATGTGTTCTCTAGTAGCCCTCGGTGACATAATTTAGGATGCAATCCTATGCATATTTAGACAGGGAAAAAGTCCTACAACTCCCAGCGTTCCCTAGCAATCCATGGCTGGCTGGGCAATGTTGGGAGTTGTAGGACTTTTTTCTGTCTAAACATGTATGGGGTTGTGCCCTTAGTCCAAAAATATCTCTTCACACTTCTCCACTTTAAATCTGGCAAACACCCCTCTCTCTTATAATATTACACTCTGGGGCCATCCCAAGAAGCTGATCAGGACAGATAAATAGAAACACCTCTTCACACAACACATAGTTAAACTATGGAATTTGCTACCTCAGGATGTACTGATGCCTACTAACTTGGATGGCTTTAAAAGGGGATTAGACAAATTGATGAAGGATGGGGCTATTAATGGCTACTAGTCAAATCAAATTATTTATTATGGTCACAGACCAGCAAAATCAATTAAAAAAACATACAAAAGATAGTTAAAAAGTAACATGAAACCAAATTCTGCGTTGTAGGAATGCAACATTTTTTTTCCTACTTTGCATTGAGGTCATAAAAAAACTTAGAGACCCTTTCAGTAATACAGGAGGACACATCCTTAAACAAATTAATACCAAAGTTGTGGGCTTACTTCCAGAAAAAGCTGTTAATAATGGGAAGATTAGCTTCTTTCTGCATTCCTTATACGTGTTACAATGCAAAAGGACATGTTCGACAAATTCTATTGTTCCAGTGCCACAGTCATGTTGACTATATGCTACCTCCAGTATCAGAGGCAGTATGCATATATGAAGCAGTACCTAAGGAAAATGAGCACAAGAGTTTCCAACAGGGAGCTAGTTGGCCACTGTGTGAACAAAATGGTGGATTAGGTGACCCTTGGTCTGATCCGGCATGGCTCTCCCTATGTTCTTATGTTGTTCTTACAGTGCAATTTTACTATGGAAAGAAATATGCCCCCTGAAATGCAAAAGAAAAGGAAGGACCCGATCCAGTTCGGGAAAAATCGGAGGATTGGCGGGTGCCCATTGGCACCCGCCGCCACTTCCATTGGCAGGCACCCACCGATGGAAGCAGACAGCAGGAGGGTGCTTACCTGGCGAGGCATCCTCCTCCTCCCGTTGTCAGCTGTAAACTACTGCAAACTAGGCCTTGTGGCCTAGTTTACAGGAGAGCGCCAGGTCTAGTTCGCAGGCCTAGTTCGCAGTAGTTTACAGCATGCAACGGACGGAGGAGGACGCCCTGCCAGGTAAGGAGCGGGGGATCTTACCTGGGGGGGGCTGTCCGCTGCCATCAGCAGGTGCCAGCGGGCGCCAGCCGATGGAAGCGGACAGCCCCCCCAGGTGAGGATCACAGGGGGGGCTTACCTGGAGGGACTGTCCGCTGCCATAGGCAGGTGCCAGCGGGCGCCCACCAATGGCAGCAGACAGCGGGGAGGGGCTTACCTGGTGGGGCTGCCCGCTGTCATCCGCTGCCGCCTGGGCTGCAGCGGGTGGCAGCGGATGGCCCCGGCAGGTAAGGAGGATCATGAGGGGGGAGGAGGGAGGAGGGAGGGGGCCACTTACCTGTGGGGTCGTCCCCGCCTTCACCTGCATAGATCTACTGAGCACTAGGCTTCGCGGCCTAGTCCTATCACCTGGCGCTCTACTGAGGACTAGGCCGCAAAGCCTAGTCCTCAGTAGATCTACGCAGGTGAAGGCGGCGGATGGCCCTGCAGGTAAGGAGGATCACTGGGGGGGGCTTACCTGCCGGGTCTCCTCCGCTGACATCTGCTGCCACCCAGGCGGCAGCATATGGCAGCGGACGGGCCTGCAGGTAAGGAGGATTGCAAGGGGGAGGAGGGAGGGGGCTCCCACTTAACTGCCGAGGTCGTCTGCTGCCATCCGCTGGCGCCGTGGGCGCCAGCGGACGGGAGCAGAAGGCCCCTGCAGGTAAGAAGCGCAAGGGGGGAAGGGACAGGGAGGGGGGAGTTAAGCCCCCACTCACCCCCCTGCCGCCATTTCCCCCCATAGACTTGCATTGGGGGAAAGCTTTCTTTCCCCCAATGCAAGTCTATGGGGAAAAATGGCGGCCGATCCGAAAATCGGAAATCCAATTTTCAAATCGGGATTGGGTCTGATCTGATCTGGGGGACCTCCAATTTTGTTCTGATCTGATCCGGAACAAAATTGGAGGTCCCGATCCGATCCGGGGGGTCCGTGCACACCCCTAGAAAAAAGCACTAGTTAAATTATACAGCACCCAATATGGGACTAGTTGATTGTAATGCACCTTCTTGACTTTAAAATGTATATGAAATTCTGAGCAAGTATTGTAGTATTGTGTCAAGAAAATGGAAGTTTAGAGGCCTTGGATTTCTCTTTCAGTTCTCAGATGGTGAGAATTGTAATGGGCTCTTAAATCAGCTTGGGCATATTGATACAATGGAACGATCGTGGAACGATCTCCCTGTCGAGGCCCGCCTGGCGCCAACATTGTTATCTTTTCGGCGCCAGGTCAAGACTTTCCTCTTCTCTCAGGCATTTGGCAATATCTGAGGAGCCTGGGTCTGTTTTGTTTTGTTTTTGTAGGTTTTTTTTTTTTTTTTTTTTTTTTTTTTTTTTTTGAAGTGTTGAAGTGGTTTTTAAATGTACAGATTGTGTGTATGTTGTATGTTTTTGCTGTTTTAATTTTTGTATATTGTTTTAATTGTTTTTAATCCTATGTAAACCGCCCAGAGAGCTTCGGCTATGGGGCGGTATACAAATGTAATAAATAAATAAAATAAATAAATACAATTCAATGTTCGGATTTGAGTATGTAAAGCTGTAACACTGGAAACTGTCTGTGAGGAATTTCTTTTGCCATACCCCATTGAAATGAATGCAACCTGCACATGAGCACTCTTTTCTTGGAGAAATTCCTTGTAGAGAGGAGCCATTCTTGTATAATGAATAATATGAATATTGAAGGTATGTGTTGAAGTTATAGGGTATAGCCAGACTAAAGGATTGCTGTGATTCTTGATTGCGATGTCCAAGTAATACATTACCACAAGATGTAGTGATGGCCACCAATTTTGATGAGTTGAAAAGGGGACTGGATAAATTCCTGGAGGAGAAGGCTATCAATGGCTACTAGTCCTGATAGCTATGTTGTACCTTCAGTATCAGAGGCAGTAAGCCTATATATTCCTGTTGCTAGGGAACATGGACAGGAGGGTGCTGTTGCACCTGTGTCCTGCTTGTGGGTTCCTGTCTACTGTAGGTTGGCCACTGTGTGAACAGAGTGCTGGACTAGATGGACCCTTGGTCTGATCCAGCATGGCTCTTCTTATGTTCTTATGTAAAAACCCAGAATTTGGAATAGGGCAGAGATTTATCATGAGCATCCTATATCTCATTTTTCAAAACCAAGTTTCTAGTGCTTATGGTTATATAGATATAGGCTTGAAAAAGTGTAGATAGTGCCTGGTAAAATATAATATTCTCCCTTTCTGCTGCAGTCCCCCATGCCACATCCCAAGCTGTTCTAGCAGGAGTCCCCCTGACCCTCAGGAGTGACTACTTAAGAAGGCCCAGGAAGATGCAGCAGCAGCAGCAGGGGGAAACAGGGAAGCCCTAGTCTATTCATGGATTCATCACTTGTATTAGTGCAGTAATGATCAAAGTTATTGTGATGCGACTGCTTTAGTCCTATTGAAGTCAATCGGAAGACTGTATGATGCTTGAGGCAGGGAATTGATATCTTGTACTCAATAAAGCGCCATGCACACAGATGGCACTATATAAATAAATATATGAATAAATAAATAAATAATAAGAACAGCAATCCGATCAGGAATAACTACTTTTTAAACACTAATATCCTGTGCCAAAATGAGGTGCACAAATCACACAACAAATCGTAAGAGCCATACATGGTTTGGGACCACAATACCTGATGGAACGCCTTTCCCGACATGAACCTACCCGTCCACTACACTCAACATCAAAGGTCCTCCTCCGGGTGCCTACTCCGAGGGAAGCTCGGAGGATGGCAACAAGGGAGAGGGCCTTCTCTGTGGTGGCTCCCCAATTATGGAATGATCTCCCTGATGAGGCCCGCCTGGCGCCAACACTGTTATCTTTTCAGCGCCAGGTCAAAACTTTTATTTTCTCCCAGGCATTTTAACAGCTCAAGTTGAGGTTTTGATTGACAGTGTGGCCAGGCTTAACAGTTTAAAATGTCAGTTGTTTTATGGTTATGGTTTTAAATTTTGTATATTGTCTTTTTAGTGTTCAATCTTTTAATTTTTGTAAACCGCCCAGAGAGCTTCGGCTATGGGGCGGTATATAAATGTAATAAATAATAATAATAATAATAATAATAATAATAATAATACTTCAACCAGCTTAAATTGGATCCAGAAAGAGATCAGGAGCAAGGAATGTGAAGAAAAACCGGTGTAATCTGTTCCTAATGTCCAATTTGGTTAGCAGTCTTGCTGCCAGATTCTTCACTAACTGAACTTTCTGGACAGTTTTCAAAAGTAGCCCCATGTACAATGCATTACAGTAAACTAAACATGAGATTCCCAGAGCATGGGTCACCAAAGCCGAGTTATTCACATGCAGATGAAGTCATATCTGGACTACCCAGTTTAAGTAAAAGGCACACCATTCCACAGAGGCCATTTGTGCCTATAATAACAATGATGGATCAACCCAGAACAAGTTGAACATCACACATCTGGACAGAGGAATCACTTACTAACTGTGCCACTGCATTATATGAATTGAGCTTCTGTTTGTTAGCCCTCATCTAGTCCCTGGCCACAGCCAAGCACTGATCTAGAACTCTCACTGCCTCACCTGGATTAGAAGAAAATGAGAAGTAGATCTGTATAACATATTGATGATTTCACACTCTAAGCAGGGGCGGCACCAGGGAGGGGCGGAGGGGGGCAAGCTTCCCCCCAAAACAAGCAGCTTGCAACCCCTGTTGCCACCCCAGTTGCTCGACTCCTGTTATAATTGCTTGTTTTCTGGGACAGCCGTCAGCCAAGAAGGCAGCAGCAGTGGCGACGGGGCATGCAGGGGGGTTGATACGGAGCCAGAACTTCCAGGGCTGCTTGGTCAGCGCGCTCGGCTGGGCAGCGGCTTCGAGACCTTGTTGTCGGGGCGATTAATTAACTGGAAGAGCACGTTTTAGAAAGAGGTAGGACAGGGTGGGAAGGTATAGCGCTGTGCTCAGGCGAAGAGGAGAGTGAACACGTGCCAAGCAGGCCAGGGTTCCCAAACAAAAAGCAGCCTCAGTGAGTGGAAACTGCCGAGGCCTTTCTTGCTCGCTCCTTTTGGCATCCCTGTGGAGAGAGATCCAACTGAAGAGAAAACAGCAAGCGAGAGGAGGAAGGAAGGGACGAGGAGGGACTGGGGCTCAGGTCGCTGCTTCTGCTTTCCCTGCCGCCACTGCCAACTTTGCACCCTGTTTTAATTAAGTATGTTTTAAAAGATTCTCCCCTTCTTTTCTTTACTGATAATCTGCAGACTTAATCTAGCATTTCATTTATATTTATTTCTCTCCCTCCTAATATTGTTTGTCAGGAAAATGAAATGCTCAGCACATGGGATATACTAAAACAAATAACAGTACTTGCCCATCGGGAAAAATAGGACAGCACTTGTCCATAGAGAAACCATACTTGCTGATCCATAGGACAGCACTTGCCCATAGGGAAATCATACTTGCTCATAGAGATCCATAGAACTGCACTTGCCCATAGAGAAACCATACTTGCCCATAGGGATCCATAGGACAGCACTTGCCCATAATGAAAAATAATAATAATAATAATAATAATAATAATAATAATAATTTATAACCCGCCTCTCCCTACGGATCGAGGCGGGGAACACAATAGGACAACACTTGCCCATAGGGAAACCATACTTGCTCATAGAGAAAACATACTTGCCCACAGGGATCCATAGGACAGCACTTGCCCATAGAGAAATCATACTTGCCCATAGAGTTCCCTGTTCTATGGATCCCTATAAGCAAGTATGGTTTCTCTATGGGCAAGTGCTGTCCTATGTTTCCCTATGGGCAAGTATGGTTTTCCTGTGGGCAATACTGTCATTTGTTTTAGTACATCCCTCAGCACACTATTCAAAACTTCTGCACCGAGGAACATTTTATTTACCCGTTGGGTTCTGTCAACCCACTTTTGCCTTCTTGCGAATTGAATCTGGTTGGTAGAATAGAATAGAATTTCTCTGGTGGTTGCAAAAAGCTTTTTGAGGTTTTTAGTGTCCAGCACATTTTCGTCCTTTATATTGGGAGGGGGGGTTGTTTGTTTTTTGTTTTTTGTATGCTGCTTTTTGGTATCAGGCTGTTTTGCCCAGTGTATAATAGTTCTGCTAAAGTTTTACTGTTTAACCTTTGCCTATCTGGCCAGCAAAGTCTGAGCAGGAGCCGGGGGATGGGGGAGGCAGTTTCGAGAATATCACTATCATCATCATCATCATCCTGGTATGATCTGATTGCTATTTTATTTAATGTTTCTTGCTGGTGGTGGTTGCTGATCTCCTGTGTTCATTTCTGGGTGTGTAGGGGATCATTTTCCTACAGTGGTGGGGCATTTCCCTCAGCACAAATACTTTTGTTTTAACAAAACTCATTCCCATCAGAGCCATGTAAAAAACTTTTCCTGCGGTTGTGTTTAAGTCTGTGCTGCCACATTGTGTAAAAACTTAGTTGGGCTTGGTGTATGTGATTTGTAGACTGAGAAATTCTTGTGCGTGTGTGTGTGTTTGGCCCTAGAATCCATTTTGTTTTAATATATAATGCATCTCAATTATATTATGAACATGTGATTTTAAAAATTCTTTCCATTTTGTGGTGCAAGTTAACACATATTCCTTGCTAAATTCGTCCTGTTTGATGGGGTACTTTTCCCCCTTAAACATGTGATTATGTAACCCAAACTCTCTCACTTGCAGTAATGTGTGCTGCCTCAGTTTGCCTGTGTGTGAAATGGGTTTCTTCTTTTCCCACCTCCCTTTGCTTTCAGTGAGTAGGCTCTGCCACAAACTTCTGTGTTATTCTGGAGAGGTTTCTGTGAGGGGGGTTATCCCTTTGGCTCTGCCTCCAGTGAAACCACTTTCCGCTCAACCAATCTAACTTCTTTAGATCTACATACTTCTCCATTCCTTCTCAGTGAATGACAATCTAATCAGCTGGAAGTGGCTATAATTTAGATACACAACAACATGCATTGGGTCTCCTAGGTGTACAGGGCTTTCCTTATACTAAGGCCGTTTCTAGACCAGGTTGTTTGCCTGGGATGGCCCCCGGCTGGTTCTTATGCGCCGATGGTGTGCATTAGGTACTTCCGGGATTGCCCTCCGTCCCTCCCTCCCTTCTTCTTTCTCTCTACATCCCTATGGTGTAGAAAGGGCCTAAGAGTCTACCTTCCTGGTTCTGCCTGCACTGGTTGAAAACTAACTGTTTTCTAAAGAAGGTGTTCTGTCTTTCTAATCAGCATGTCAAGGAAATGCTTGTGTAGTGACTGTACCTTGTTTAAAAGCCCTTTTCCTTACTGTAATTTGAATTTTGCTAATACATGCTATATTAAAAAAAACCCTAAATTAATCAGTATATGATATATTTTAGAATATATGGTTAGAATGACAGTTTTAGTGTGAGATATACTGTTATTTTTCTTTCAGAGATCTTACCATGTGGGACACAGCCCGCCCACCTAGAAATATACTTTGCCCCTGCTGTGCCCCCCCCTTGAATTTTTTTCTAGTGCAGCCACTGATTCTAAGAGCTTCTTCAGATGGGGGAGGGATCACATTTCCCTCCTGTTGCTTTGCCTCGTGCTACTGTCCCACAATAGGATGAGTAGCTTCCTCTTTCTTCACATTATGAAGAAAGAGGAAGTAAACAAAGACCACATGGCACAATCAATGGGCATTTTCATCATACTACTTCTCCTGCATACAGCAGGAAATGGCGCCACTTTTTGCTGTTTCCGAGGTCTTTTTTATTTATTTATTAAACGGGAAAATTAGCAGAAAGAGTAGGAGGCATGTGGAAGGTGGACGGTGTCATGAAAAGGACTGTCAAAATTCCGTGACTGACCAGTAACGAACGCGCTATAAAACACTTGTCTGATGATGCTCCCAATCTCTGGATGACCTTATTCAGCGGTTTCATGTAGATGTGAAGAGTATCAGAGAATAAGCAGGACTCCTGCAATACCCCACAACATAAATGCAATGGAGTCAAGCAGAAATCTCCTTCTGCTTGACTCCAGCACTACCTTCTGGAACCATCCATTCAGGTATGAGTGAAACAACTGCATTGAATTGCCAAACACCTAATCTGGACAGCATCTCCTGAAGGTTACCATGGTCAATGCTATCGAAAGCTACTGATAGATTGAGGTGAACCAACAGAGTCACACTCCTCCTTCTCTTTCTCTCCTGATAAGTCATCCTAGAGGTGACCAAGGCAGTTTCTGCACCAATATTGGCCAGAACCCTACTTGAACTGGATCCAGAAAACCAGTTTCATTAAAGAGCATCTGGACTTGATTGACCACCATCTGCCAAAGCACCTTGCCTAGGAAAGGAACTTCCATCTGGATGAAGGGCAGTTCAGAAATATTTCTAATAAATAAATAAAAACCTTGAAATGTCTTGCAAACATGTCACAATGTGCCACCAAGGGTTTCACAACCTCATCCCTTGACCCAGCATTTTAAAGTCCCACAATGACTTGGAACAGCTCCACTGTATGCAGGGCTGGACCTCCCATGAAACAGGGTGAATTCCCTGCTCCGGCAGTGAATTGGGAGGGGCAGTAGATCCCCCACCCCAGGGATTGGGCTCTCTGGAGAGGCCACCCTTCTGTCCACCCTTCCTATCTCTTGCTCTGAGGGCATTTCTCAAACAAGAGATTGAATGGGCGAGCAGCCTCTCTGGAGGACAAAGTAGTTGGCATGCATCAGCACGATGCATCAGTCATACAAAGCAGCCATCCACCTGAACTCTTATTCAGAGGACTCTCCAAAAGTGAGAGTTTGGGCGGGCTGGCAGGCAGGCAGCCTCTCTAGAGAGGCTGCCTGCCTAATCTTTTGCTCCAGGGCAGTCCTCTGAACAAGAAATTGGGTTAGTGGCCTCAGGAGGCAGGACATCTTACACCACTGCTGACTGGATGACATTGAAAGAATGTGATGGTGGTACTAAAGAATCACTTCACCTCCATCACTGCCAAAGATTAGACTTGATAATCAGCTTGTTGCATTCATCATGAGTTTACATCCACTTGCATTCCAGTTGTATGTCAGCTTGCTTTATTGCCTCAGCCAAGATGGGCTCTGCGTGGAGCTGTGTGGGCTCTGCTAGCAGGAGAAGGCACTCTGGAGCATTTATGTCAACTGCCCAGACTATCTCACCATTTCTCAGATTGACAAGAGCTTTGCTAGTAAGGACTGCCATACCAGTCAGTAAATTCCCCAGAGGCCTCTGCAATCTATCAGGCATGGATCCCACAGAGGGGCATAGACACAGTGGGACTGTTTGCAAGATACAACAACCCCCAAGCAGGGGTGCATATTCAACCTGGCGTCTGCAGTCACAGCAGCCCATCGTGGTTTACGTAACCCATGACAAGCCACGGTGTGTCATCCAAACCTGGTCAGTGAGTCAAAATCTCATCTGACCATGTCAAAGGAAAAGCTATAAAATCCACCACTTTCAGGTCATCCTCCTCCTGCTATGTATGTAGGGCCAATAACATATTGAGACAGGCTCATACCTGTCATAGTGGCCATGAAGTCCTGAGCCATCTGGGCCAGATCTACACCAAGCAGGATATAGTACTATGAAAGCGGTATGAAAGCAGTATATAAAAGGCAGGAGCCACACCAAGCAGGATATAGCACTATGAAAGCAATATATGGCATGTGTCAATGGGCCTCAACAGTTGTCAGTGCACTTCAATACCACTATAAAGCAGTAGTGTAGCTCCTGCCTCTTATATATCGCTTTCATAATGCTATATCCTGCTTGGTGTGGATAGGCCCTAGGGTGTTATCCCAGCATGAACACTGAGATACCCCAAAATAAATATCCTGGGCATCCTCAATGCTACCACCTCAGTCAATTCAGGCAAGGAAACTGATGAGCACTGTTGTAAATGATGCACAATAAAATCCCTAATCTGTTCTGCTGAGTCAACACAGCTACATTATACCTTTTACTTCCTGGGCTCAATGAGTTGTTTGCTGGAGGACTTGCTTGCTTGCTTGATAGCTTCTCTCTTTGACAGAAACAGATCTGACCTACCTGGATAATGAGAAAGGTATTCTTATATAAACTTCTAAGGAAGGAAGGAAGCATATCGTTTAGCCTGCAATATTAGGATGCATTTCACTTCTTCAGTACCCAGAGGAGAGGGCGGGGAGGGGAGACACAGAGCAGAATTAAACTATGAAATTTTAGTGAACAATATTTTAATGAGCCAAGGCTATCATATGCTTGCATTGCTTTGCAGAATTTAAAGTCAGAAACAGCAATGAACCAAAATAAACATGGATTCACATGGTCAACTGCCTGCCCTTCACTAACTAAAGAAACTCTGAGGGAATTATTTATTGTAGCAGTTATTACATGGAGTTTGTGAAATGTGGTCACAATTTAAGCCTCATGCTAATGAATACTGAAAGAGAGCTAAGTCAGAAGACCCTTGTCTCTTAAAGCATTCAGTTATATCTGTTTCCTAGCAATCTTACATAACCCCTCTAATTCTCCCCACCATCACCACTCCAGATGAATGTTTGGAGAGCATTTATCCTCACGCAGCTGCAGATTTTTCATTGAAGCTAATTGAAAATATAATATCTTTGGACTACTGCAAGAATATGTTTTTAAAAGGGGGGAAAGCACTTGTAATATTAAAAGAGAGCAACTTCCTTATTCAGAAATGCACTCCTAAGAAATGAAAAATACATTCTTACAGCCAATGGGCCATTGTGAAGACCTGCCGTTTCAGCCATAAGGGTTCCAGTATCTATACTAGGGCATTATTAGTCTGAGTTTGCGGCTCTGGGATGAAGCACTGCTGCATCTAGCTTATCGACTCTTTGGCAGCATCTAAGTGCTGTATAAGACTACTGAAAACTGTATCTTGCTAGCAAAACACAGAATGCTGTTCTGGCTACTACTATAGAATTGGTGGTTTGCAACATAGCAGGTAAAACTGCACATTGTGCTGTCCATGTGAAAGACATCCATACAATTCTTGTGAAAGGAAATGAAGGAAGACCTTGAAAAGCAGTTTTCTAGATGTAAATTGGAATCTGCAATCAGTTATATAAAGGACAAGATAAAAATAAGGCATCTTACTTCTTACTGAAATTGTTTTACAGTTAATTTCTAAAAGCTCTGCATTTTTATCATGGCTAAGCAGGGGGATGTCTATATGCTCTATTAACCCCATAGTGGCTATGCATTGTTTAAATGACGCAGCTGCCAACTTGCAGCCAGAGTGGGATTTCCTCCCCGAAACTGCGCGTTTTCAAAATTCCAATTAATTTTGACTTTTACCTTTGCTCCAGGTTATCCAGTGGGTGTTCGGAAAAAGCTCCAATCGCTACTGGAAAGAAAGCTGTTGGTTGTTGTTGTTGTTGTTGATGGGAAAGCATGGGAATCAGGGCAGGGAGCGGGCTTTTCCAGCCGGATAGTCCACACTCCCTCCTGTCCCATCTAGCCTTATTGGTTTAGCCTCACAGCAGCGATGCTGCAGGCTTTTGAGCTAACACTCTTCTAAGTCAGCGTGGTATAGATATGCCCCTAGAGAATCGCTTTCATAGATACCGCCAATCTAAGCATCACCCACCAGTTTGCATGCCTACTCAATATGTAATTTACAAATCATAAGGTATATGGATCTTTGCAGTGATTGCAGCCTTGTAAAATGAAGTTTATATTCCATTTTCAATCAAGCCCAAAATCACAAATACTTGGGATATTGTTTTTAACGACATCTCAATATTTTCATAATCAAGATCCCACAAAAACCCGGGTAACTTACCCAGACAAAACATAATTGTTTCTGTTCTCATGCTGACAAAATCTGCATCAAAGCAAATCTTTATTTATTTATTTATTTATTACATTTCTATATTGCCCTGTAGCTGAAGCTTTCTGGGCAGTTCATAACATTTAAAACCACAAAATACAGTGTAAAATGCAATATAAAATGTAAATGTTTGAAACTACAGTATAAAGTACAACTGAGAATAAAGGCTAGCAGCAATGCAGAGAATTAAAATGTAATAACAGTTTTAAAACAACAGAGTTAAAAGACTAAAATGCCTAGAAAAATGAAAAGGTGCCGGATAAAGCACAATGTCAGGGCTAGGTAAGCCTATCTAGGAACCTCATTCCACAACCGGAGTGCCACAGCAAAAAAGATCCTCCTCTTGGTAGCCATCCACCTCGCTTCCTTTGGCAGGTGCTCCCAGAGAAGGGCCACTGAAGGCATTTGGGCAGGTACCTAGGGGAGGAGACAATCCTTCAGATAACCTGTTGAATTGGCTGTCCATATCAAAAGACACCCACATAATTCTGAGAGCACCACACCAAAACCCTAGACAGTAGAATTGCAGGACTAAGAAAACATGGATGATTTCTAGCTCATTTCCCTGTACTGAGCCACTAGCCTAACAGATTGGTCTGTAGCACCCATATTAGAGTGTACCAAACAGAGAGAAGGGATGGTGAAATTAAATCATACTTGGCAATGTGAGTAGTCTATAGATGACCAATAAATTCAGACATAGAACAAAATTCCATTGCAGAATCAAATGAAGCATTATTTCATACAACTTCTCAAGACTTGACCTATAAACTGTTACCTAGCTACTACTGTTAAAAACACAGTTCCAAAGAGTTAGCTGACATCAATATTTTAAAAAAATCACTTCCAGGCAAATTTCCCAGTGAACAAAGTCCTATTGCTTTACTTTAGAGAGTCCAAAATCCTCTCTTCTCCATCTCATCAGTTACAGACAAATATTCTCATTCCTCTGATAATAAAAGAGTGAGGAAGAGTGTGAAATCCACCAACCTCCCACAGTGAGAACCTAAATTATTTCTTACTACCTTGGGAATAGTGTGTGTGTGTGTGTGTGTGTGTGTGTGAACGCTATGTGATATTGTCACTGAAATTGATTTTGTGACAATTTGCATGGCTTGTGAGCGATGTTTTGCATGTTTTAATGATAACTGCTATTCTGCCAAGCCTGTTTTGGGATAATTGAATCATCATGTTCAGCTAGTGGATTCTTTGCCACAGCAATGGATGCATGAAGTAAACAGATAATCTAATAATGACAAAAACAGTAGTTACTTATCTAGAAGAAGTAGTAGAAGAAGGATCTCATCTCAGAGATTTTCTGCCACTGCTGTACTAAGTACTTCTTTGGAACTTTCCTATTTCCTACCATTTAGTCAACTGCTAGACATCTTGCACCTACCTGAAAATATTCCAGATGACACTACTGCAAAATGATCATGTGTCTCAAGTTTAAATAAGACATCTGTAGTGAGGGTGGGCTTAACCAATGGGCAGGGGAGCCAGAGCTCACCATAGGGTGAAGTGAGGCCCATCTGTTGCTAGTAGATAGAAGGAGAAAGGATATAAATCACTTAGCTCACAAGTTCTGAGGGCAGAACTGACTCCCATAAGTTAAAGAGTAATCTGGTTCACATGATCAAAATAGCCCCCCCCCCCAAACACAGACCATGGGTAATGCAAGGATTGTTTAACATTTGCATAATTCGCAGTGCCCAGGTTTGCACTACACAGCGTTGAACAATCAAAATGACTTCATGCATGCATGCAGCCTACCATGGCTTAAATAAACCACAGTGGGCTATTCAATCATGCGAATCATTCCATTGACTCAGGAACTGAGAAGGCATCATGAAGTTGATTTTTGTAATTGCTGTTTTAAGATCATTCGTATTTTTATTCCAATGTAGACATTTTTCTTTTCCGTGTGGGAGGTTGGTGGAATTCTGGAAAGCAAACAGGAGGAGGAAAAGTTTAATCCTCCCCTCTTGGTATATGCTGGCCCTGATCTGAATTGGGCCCATGTGTACTTACTCTAAAAAACTTAAAAATAATTGTAATCTGTAGCTTGACCCTGTGAAAAATCTACATGAGATGTACTATTTGCAGTTTGTAATCACTCCTTTGCTTTGTTATTATTTTTGAATTTTGTAACACACACACACACACACACACACACACCTCAATGATAAGAGACATCAGTGAATGTGTCATCAGAATCCTGTGCATTTCTCACAGGCTGCCTTACCCAAACATAGGCCTATGGAACGTCCTCTCAAAATAGCATAAAGGGTTAGGGGATTCTGCTCTGGTCATTATCAGAAACAAACATAATATAGCAAGACCTTTGCCAAGCAATTTTTTTTCCAAACTCTTCTTAAGCCTGAGGAATTGAATGCTAAACCGCAATCCCTTCTCTGAATGGAATTTTAAGAGACAGGCATTCTCCCAGAGGATAACCATATCTGACGTCTGGGACATTATAACCCTGTTCAGAGAATACGCTAAGCCACGGTGGTTAAGAATTTTGAGCTAAACATTATGGCTTAGTGTGTCATGTGAACCATGATTTAGCATGTCGTATGAACCATTCCTAAAAATGGTGGCTACATAAAAGGATACTTTCCTTGAGGAGAATCAATGTGTGCAAACTATTTCCTATGAATTTGGAAGACTGCTTCCAACACAAGCATCTTCACACAATTCACTGGGCCTAGATCCTTACTCTGTTAATTGTACTTAGTTCCCATTGAAATCAATGGGGCTTAAATTAAGGCAAGACTAACTTTTCCCATTGACTTCAATGGAATTTAACCTGCCCACCATCTTTTGACATGCAGCATATGCCAAGAGATAACTTATGCATACGTGTACATGCACACAGCTAAGGCTGTGCCCCAGTTTCCACCTAACTCCAACTAGGCCGGGTGGGGGGCGGGGTGACTCTTTCCATTCAAACTGCAAAATCTCTCCCCTCCCACAAACAAACACATATTTGAACTATCCCTTGAGGAAACATCCACAGCTATTAAAGAAATAATAAGGTGCTTTTGTCAAATCCTCTGATTCCATTTAATCAGAAACAGAGAAAGTACACTATTTTCTAGTGATCAGATTATGTTCACCCTATTGCTAGCATCATCTTACAAAAGGTTTTGTTGTAATGGCATTTGAAAGCTGTACTCCTATTCCATCTGCAAATTTCTTTTCTTCTTGGCATGTAACTTTAGGGTAGGATTTTTTTTAATGTTAACGCCTTTAATTTGAATGTTTGCACTAAAGACAGATACAAATGCTTTTCAGGAATTCAAAAAGGTTAAAATGAATGTCAGTATAGCATAGGGGCAGTAGAATTCTCCTCTGAGATGCATGCATTCATTAGAACATGTGTAGAGAGCCACTGTATGATCAGTTATATGTGCAAGACTCTCTACACACATTTTAATTAATATGTTTTCTAATAAATATGCCTTCCTTTCCCTCCTTCCTGCCTCATGCATTCAATTTTTCTCATCTGAAAACAGCTATGGTTTATAGCTTTTATCCATGGAGCCGGGAGAAACTTTACCATGGAGATATTAACTTTACAGTTGATTTTAAGTCAGTTCTTGAATTACACAGAATGATAGTGGTTTACTGTAAGCATAATAGGAAATTACTACATACTAACTACTTGGAGAAATAATATGGGTAAATAACTATTGTGGTGCATTAGTAAGAAATGCAAGGAACATGTGCTTCTTGAATGATGATTCCCTAAAGTGCTATCCTAGAGACTTTGAAGAACAATATTACTTATGTGGGAAGGTCCAAATTAGGTCAACAGTAATTTGAATGGTTACTAGCAAGCTTCCAATTATTGCAGAGCTGGGACTAATAACTGGCTCTTGATTTACAAGCCAGCATATTTAAATATTGATTTACAATCGAATGTGTTGAATAATTCATGAGCTCCTCCAATTAAAAAGCTGCCCATTTAAGCCTGGTCTCCTTCTACTCACTTTGACCTCTGACTCACCCCTTGAATATGTAAACTAGTCAGTGATTGGAGTGAATTCGAGAATAGTTATTCCAGGATCCCTGTTTATGCAATCAGTTACCATGGGAAAGGCTTCAGTCGATAACAGAGAGGGTGGTACAGAACTGAATGCCTTGTGTGAATGGAAAACTCACCTTGGGATTGTGTATTAGTAACACTGGTGGTTTATTAATAACACTTCTATCCCATTACCAGTCTTTATAGGAGTTATGTGAGTTAAGAGCAAAGGAAGAGGCTGAATCACCAGAACTTTAGAGATGGAGCAAATGATTGCATTTGTCAGACAGCATGTACTTGTGAAATAGCCTTCCGTCCTTACATGCCATTAAGGGTTTTGTTGTTGTTTTCTGCAATAATAATAGAGGAGAGAAAGGGATTAAAAGAATGACAGAGAACTTCTACACATGTCTACTCAGAAGTAAGTCTCATTGAGTCAGTATGGGTTCATTCACCTGTGGAGTGCCACGGTGCATGCCACCCACCATTTTGAATATGCAAGCCACGCTGGGCATGCACTATGGCTTGTTGTGTCATGCAAATCCAGGTGGCATGGATTAAGTGAGGGTTAAACAACCTTAAGATAACCCAGGAACAACCCATAACCCTAGAACAAAAAACAAACTAAAAAATCCCATGCAATTCCTCCCTCTGTTCCTCTGTGTTAGAGCTCTCCATACAGAAACGTAGAATTCCTCTACCCATGCATGATCAATGCATTTATTTGAATCTAGTGAGACTTTTTCATTCCTAATTTCTGTATTCCCCACAGTAATTTCCCCCTGATCATGTGAATTGTGTACAGGTTCCAGCTTTTCTTGGGAAAGTGATACAGCTATATTTTCTTTTGCAGTCTAAGAGCTCCTTCAGCCGGGGGAGGGGGGAATCGTGTTCTCTTAACATTGGCTCTGAAGCTACATCTCTTCTGCTTCTGTAACAAGTTCTAATTATACGAAGAGAAGCGACCACGTGGCTTGTACTCCTTCAATGCAGTTTAATGGACAGCACCCTCTAGTGGACATTTTATAGTGGGACTCCTTCTGCACACCACAGGAAATAGTGACATATATCAGAAGTGTCAGCTTTTTTTAGACTTTTTAAAAATCGCTAAAATTGGGAAATGGAGTGGGAGACGCACAGGAGGATCACTGCATCATCAAAATGACCTACGAGGATCCATGAGTAGCCAGAAGTGAGCGTGCGATAAAACTCTCATCTGAAGAACCTTTAAGGCCCGAGTCTTTCAACACATTGCTGTAGTGTCAGAAGTGCAAATATACAGACAAGAATACAGAAAAGGAGACTTCAGTTGATCCATATAGCTCAATCAACTTTATTCAGAGGGTTACATAGCAGAAATGACAAATGCAAGTTTTCCAGGGTACTTCCAGATGAGGCTGCCCTGCTTCATTCATGGAATTTGGGTTGTGGGGGCAGACGATGATATCATTCACTTGAAATGAATTTCCTACGGCTTCTTCTGTATTTTTTCTTTCCATAAATAATCCGTTAGGGAATAAAAAACAGGATGCCTTTGGACTGATAGCACCTTTGCCTGGGATGAATTTATATCTCAATTCAGAATGCATGAATCAGCTGTTGGGTTGCATGTTAAAATTACATACTTTAGGTTGCAATAAAGAACCACCAAGTCATGATGGTTTCTGGCATGAGCTTCTACCCCAGTTCAGAGTACACAAGTCAGCTATTGTATTACATGTTCAAATTATGTACTTTAACTTGTAAGAAGTAACATCAAGTTAGAGAAGAATGAATAGCAAATACTCTTTCAGGTCAATTCTATGCTCCATAGTCAGTATCCCAGGGTCCATATAATTGTCTAGGAAAACCCCTCCAAGATGTTAGAAAGAGCTACAATCTTGGAGTGTCCCCACTCCGAAGACAGAGAATTCCTCCTGGCTTTTCCCAATAATTTGGTGGCTTCCTCTGGCTCCCAGCCCCCAACCACACCCTCAATTTAAAGGGAAAGTGGAGCCTTTATCACACCTACCCGTTTTGCTTATGCGGGTTCCCCCTCCGTTTCCTATGCGAGTGTAGCCCTTTGATCACACGTGGTCAGTTTTGCTCCGATACCTCAGCTAAGCCTGTGGAGGACGGGAGAAAACGGACAATCCCCGTTCAGGGATATTTTGAAAGAGGAACTAAAAAAGGAGCACTTGGAGCGAGAGCAGCGCAAGGGGGACGACGTCATGTGAAAGAATTGGATCAAAGTCACGGCAGGTGTGGATCAAACCGCCCATGTGATAAAGGTCTTAGAGAGGCTCTGAGCCTGTCTAATGGAAATTCCCTTTTTGGATGTTGGAGAGGCAGAAAAATGAGACCAGCAGGGCTTAGGAAAGGACGGAGCCTCCAAGAACGTAGGCCTATCTATTTGAAATTCCCTTTTTAGAGCAAATGGCATTGATATTTTTAGATGCGCAAAAAGCCTTTGATAATGTGAACTGGCGTTTTATGATATTGCAATTGACACAGATGGGCTTTGGTAAGAAATTTATTCAGGCCATAGAAACAATTTACCATAAACAAAGTGCAAGAGTAATGATAAATGGAGAGTTAACTGAATCCATAGCCATAAACAAGGGTACTAGACAAGGCAGTCCTCTGTCACCTCTGTTGTTTGTTTTAACATTAGAAGTGTTAAATAGAATAGTAAGGGAAGAAAAAGGAATAAAAGGAATGAAAATTAGAAAGGAGGAATACAAAGTACAAGCCTTTGCAGATGACTTGGTATTTATATTAGAGGAACCATTAGAAACAGCATCCAAATTAATGGAAAAAATAGAGGAATATGGAAAAGTTGCAGGCCTGAAAATAAATAAAGATAAAACAAAAATTTTAACAAAAAATATGCCAGCAAGACGGAAAAAGGAGTTAGAGGAAACTCTAGGAATTCAAGTTACAAATAAAGTCAAGTACTTAGGGATATACATTACTTCAAGATGTAGCACATTGAAAGAAGATAATTATTACAAAATTAAACAACAGGTTGCGGCAGATCTAATAAAATGGGGAAATTTGCAATTGTCACTGTTTGGGAGAATATCTACGATCAAGATGAATGTACTGCCCAAGATTCTATATTTATTCCAGACAATACCAATTCGATTAGGGAAGAAATTTTTTGATGACTTAAATAAAATTGTTTTGAGATTTATATGGCAAGGCAGGAAAGCAAGAATAAAACATAAATTATTGCAAGATGCAAGAACAAGGGGAGGATTTGCCCTACCAAACTGGGAAATATATTACCAAGCAACAAGTCTGATGTGGCTAAAGGAATGGATTACATTGAGAAATACTAGATTATTGACTTTAGAAGGACATGACCTGCTGTTGGGATGGCATGCTTTCCTCTGGTATGGGGGAACTAAAACACAGGGATATTTCAGAAGACATTATATTCGAGAGGCTTTGTTTTTGAACTGGCAAAAGATAAAGAGACAATACTACTTAAAAATTCCAACATGGATATCGACGATTGAAGCCTTTTCTTATTCAATAATATATAGAAGGGAACAAACAGTTAGATATAGTGAGATAGTGAATGAAAAGGGTGAACTTAAATCTAAGCAAGCATTGGCAGAACAAGGTATTTATATGAATTGGTTTTCATACTTGCAAATACAAACTAGATTTGATAAGGATTCCAAAGAGGGAGGAATTTATGATAAGCCAACTAAACTAGACAAGATATTGATGGGTACAGATGAAAAGATAATTAAAAAATTGTATGGACATTTGCTAGAAATTAAATTAGAAGATGAACAAGTTAAGGAAACAATGATTGCTTGGGGGGAAAACTTTGGTTATGGGATTGATTTAGAGAAATGGCAAAAACTTTGGACACAAAATTACAAAATGACAATGTCAACTGCCTATAAAGAAAACTTGTATAAGATGTTTTACTGATGGCATTTACCCCCATTGAGAATTGCAAGAACGTTTAAGAATAAGTCGGACAAATGTTGGAAATGTCATCAAGTACCTGGCTCTTATTACCATATGTGGTGGACATGCCCGGAGGCAAAAAGATACTGGATTAGAATTCACACATGGTTGGAAAAAATGATAAAGCGAAACATAGACTTTAAACCAGAAATTTTTTTACTGGGAATCATACCTGAAATTTATAAAGAATTAAAATATTTGATTGTAAATGTGTTAACAGCAGCTAGAATTGTATTTGCTAAGAATTGGAAAAATGGGAAAATACCAATGCAAGAGGAAGTAATTAAGAAAATCATGGAGTGTGCAGAAATGAGTAAATTGACATTTGAAATAAGAGAACAAGAAGATAGACAATATTATATGATTTGGGATC
The DNA here is from genome assembly GCA_029215795.1 of Anniella stebbinsi. NCBI lineage: Eukaryota > Metazoa > Chordata > Lepidosauria > Squamata > Anniellidae > Anniella > Anniella stebbinsi. The sequence continues at coordinate 288,140,144 of JARDYH010000002.1, read as the reverse complement.
TATTTTATCAATGGTTGGAAAAAAAGATAGGATGATAATAAAAAAAATAGAATATCAAACAATAGAAATGATAATGAAATGAAGTACATAGTACAAAAGGATGAATTGATAATTATGCTAGAATGATAATATGAATAACTATATAAATGGAGGAATGAGAATGAATTGTACGAAGGGAAGATGACCAATTGACACATTGTATACTTATGAAGATTGTTTTTATGTATCTTGTCTATTATATATGTGTTTGCTGTAAAATAAAAATAAAAAACTTGTTTTAAAAAAAAAGAAATTCCCTTTTTAGAAGAAAGAGAGGCAAAAAATAATAAATTATATATATATATATATATATATATATATATAACCTCAGAAGGGCTTAGGACAGGACAGATCAAGACCCTATCAAGAGGATAGGGATACTTTTGAGATCCAGATTGGAGATCCTGCATGCATGGCAGAGTTAAAAATAAAAATAAAAGATGTAGCCCCTCAATATGGAGATAAACAAATGTCTATTTTGGCCCTGACATATAAGAACTTCCTTTTGGAATAGGGTGTTTTGGGATGCTATTAGATTAAATCATTCACTGGATTCCTTTCATTTCTAAAATTTGATGATTCTGTGCAGTAGATTTACCCCCAAATGTTATTTTGACAAGAAGGTGTGCACTACTCAACGTCAGAAAGGTAGCAAATGTATAATCATGCTGAACAAATCATACCGTTTTGCTATGTGATTAAGCATGTTTGACCATTAAAACAACCAGTTGGCACAGAAAATAAGATTTATGGATTTAAAATGTGAGCAGATAAATGTAGTTAATTTGCAAGGCCTGTTTAGAACCAGATTCAGAAACAAGATGAATATATCATTCAAAATGGTAATGAAATCCACTAGATAAATTATCTTACTATTATATTATTAATGATTCCACTCCCAGCTCAGCCACCAAACTCTTTCTTCTGCTATATATGCTATGGCTATTGAAAAATTAATATACTGCATGAAATGATTTGGAATAATAATGATTGATACAAAAGTTAATGTCAACCTAGTCTAGCAGCTTTAATAATGTCCTTTATGGAAAATGTTAAGATACTCCACTGGGATAATACCCATGAAACACTGGCATTAGTGAATATGCTAACTGAATCACCTGGAAACAGTAGCAACTGTGAAACTGTAAAGTCTATGGCTCCCTGATTCTCATTTATTTTTCAGCTCTACACTGAAAATCACAGAAGTATATGCCAGCAATCCCTACCTTCATCTCAGCCCAGTCTGAATGCCTAGCAACCAATTCCAAGATTAACCAGTTTAACAGAGGCCCTTTCAACACCAGGCAAAATACCTGGGATGGACCTCGGCTGCTCCCTGTGAGTCCGCATGATGCACAGTGAGTACCGAGGGCAGTGGGGGATGGGCACGGGTTTTCCCAGGGATAAAGAAAGCCTGGGAAAACCCAAATCTTCCACCAGTGCTGGGATAATCCCAAGCACCGCTGGCAGTGTGGGTGCCCATCCTGGCTTCTTCCCTCTTCCCCGCGAGTAGCGGGGATCTACAAGAGGGAAGGAGCTGGGCTGGGGGTTGTCTAGGGGCATTGGGGTTGCAGAGAGTGGGGTCGGGTTGTTGTTGTTGTTGTTGTTTTGCTTACATTTGCATTGGAATGCAAGTGCGCACCCGGCTCCATCATTTCCACAAAGAAAATGGCGGGCACAACGAGCACAATGTCCTGCGTAGAAACTGGGCGACAATCCTGGAAGCAAGTATGTCTGGGATTGCCCCCAGGCCCTCCCTCTACACCCATAGGTAGACAGGGCCTTAGGCAATGCAGAGCAGAATGCAGGACACACAGGTCTCTCCTCCAGCATTTTGCTGCCACTTCCCAACATCTGCTGTCTGAGGCAACTGCTTTATCTGCCTAATGGTTGCCCTGGCCCTGTACAGAGGCAAACATCCCCAACATTTATTGGGAATTTTGCTAGTCTGAAGTATTTCTGATAGATCTTAGGTCCCAGTACATTACTTGTAGAAACCAAGGTAGGGCTAATATCTAGTCAATTTGTTGTTTAGACAGACTTTGGTCACAGTGCTGACATGCATAAATTAAGATTCCTCTTAGGGATGGGAGAACCAATTATTTTTGAGGTTGACTAAATTCTCTGAAAAACACTTTGAAGCTAATTTTAGCTCACTCCCATTTTAGTTCTTGACCTGTTTCTTGACTTTTTCAAATGGGGGAAAGTGCACATTTCTGTATGTATTTTTCAAAAGTGAGCACTTTCCCTATAGACTAAAGCATGAAAGTGGATAATTTGTTTTTTTGGGGAGGGGGAGGGCATTAAAAGTGTGCCTTTTAAAAAAAAAAGCTTTTAAAAAAAGTAATCACAAATTTGAGAATCTGCGAACATTTCTTGAAAAAAGCGCTTCTCACAATTGTATTCAGGATTGTGAGTGTGACATGTTTGCATGATTTACGAACAGAAACAAAATTTTCATACACCTCTGTTCATGTTTCAGAGGGAAAACTCGCTACTTAAAGTCTTCGGTGAGCATGAAAATGGCTATTAAATTGATCCTACACATATGTATTCTGGCTAAAGAACCCACTGAAGTTTGTTTTCTTTTATAAAGTGACTGTTTGAATGGATCAGATACGTTTGACTATTCTATACATTCAAATATGTAAAAAGAAATCAAATGTGAGAGGAATACATTGCAATTGCATTACTAATTCCATCAGGTCTCTTAAAGAAGAGAATGGTCTATATTTTAGCTAGCTCATATGATGAATATGAAGTAATTGATGATATTGCTTGTCTTGTTTAAAAAAACATTTTAAAAAATTATCTAGATCTAAATTTTTAGCTAATGTGGGCTGATTTATCCCAAATTTGTCCCAAATTGGCGGCTTTGGGCCAATTCAGGTCGCAATCCAAAACTACTCCCTCCCCATGCACGCATGAGCCCCTGCTCCTTATGTGGACCCATCCGAAACTTGATCCGGATCCAGAGTTGGTCAGATCCAGGCCAAGGTGGTTCTGGGCCAATTCGGAAGCTTAAAATGCCCATGCTCAGAGTATTATATTTTTGAATCAGGGTTGGCAAACCATTTTGTTGTTGTTCTGACATATCAGGAATGTAGAAGCAGTTGTAAAACATGGAAAGGTGGTTGCGGCAGTAGGGGGAGAAATGTTAGTTTTGTCCTTCACATTTGAAATAACATATCTCCTTCTATTAGATTATTAAGTTCAGGATCTAAAATTACCTAGCTGCACCACTATGGAACATTGATTCAGTTATTTAACCATGGCATCAAAATGCCATATAAATTTAAAAGACTAGAACTGTTTTTCTGCCAATATGGTTTTGATTTTCTCAGAGCAATCATCCCTAAATTATGTTTGAATTTACACCCTGCAGGGTCAAACAAAGAAGATAATTAAATAGATTGTTCAAAGCAAAGACCAACTGATGCGAAAGAAACTGATAACTGCGCACATTTTAAAAAACATCTTAAAACTGCAACTTCCAACTAAATAGCGTTCCTCCCTATCCTTCCTGACACACGTTTATGCTTGTGAAATTGGGATGTGCTAATGGTTGCTAATTTGATTTGTAACATGAAATAAATCAGCTGGTTTGATTTCAAAGGCCTCATCAAGGATGTCAAAAAGTGTGCAGAATGTCTACAGACTCAAGCCTAGTAAGAGAAGGACTGAATCATTTGAAATGCTATGAATGCCATGAGTTATCCTGTCTTAAACCTGGGGCTTGATCCAGCCAGGACAAACACTAAACAGATTCAAAGGTACCAATATGACTCATGTCCACTTGTGTGAAAGAAGTATAGTTTACTGATGGAAAATGGATGCAGATAATAAAAGCAAAGGAAAGTTTACACATACCTGTCAGCTTGAACCTGTAGCTGCTCTGGTTCCCTTGAAGTAACAAGCTTGTTAACCATGCAGTGTGGGTTATTTTTCTAGAACAAGCCACCTTGAGAACCCATGGTTTGTTGTTGGGTTGTTAAGAGTGGTTAACAAACTTTACTTGTCTTTTTTCTGAATTAAAGAGCCCAAAATGTTGTAAACATTCCTAATTGGGAAGTTGCTCTAACCCCTTAATAATTTTTGTTGATCCTTTTTCCAAACATACCTTTGCTGTGATTATTTTATCACCAATTTTCTGTGTGTTTTTATTAGTCATTTTAAGCCAGTCTGGGAATTTTGAATTGGAGCTTGTATAGAAATGTTTCAAATACAAATAAATACAATAAAATAAATAGTTTTCCATAATTAAAGATAATTCCTGTAACAGTCACTGCTCCTTAAAGAATCTGTATTAGAAAATTAATTATATTTTGCTGTGGTTTGGCTCATTCTTCTTTTAATTATCTGACTCCAACAGATGGAACTTCCAAACTTAAAAACAATGTTTTGAAACTTAAGCACTTCTCCATGTTAATGATTTATGTTGTTGTTAAACTTTGCCTGGAAACTAAGATACCAATAAGTTATCCTGAAGTGATCAATAATATTCTGAAGTGGTTTACAAAATGAAATGTAGCAACTAGAAAGCCCTTAACTGATCTTGGCAAAAGTATTCATTAATTAACAAATTAAGTCACTTAGAAGTTCAAAGTGTTCTTTGAATTGGCCTGATACCTTTTGAGATTTGTAAACAGCATTCTACATAAAGTTATATCACCTGAAGTGTACTTTTTATAATACTTTAAACATATGGATAATTTGATATGTTGCACAGTAGAGATAATGTTTCAAATATATAAGTAATCTGTAATTTCAAATGAGAAAGATGAGTCTTAGGGTTAAGCCATTAATCCTAATAAATACTTGTTAATATCTAAGCACAAATTGTTTGCCCTCATGACCAGATACAAAAGATGGCAGGGTTCCTGCAGCTTTAACTGTTGTGATGAAGAGAGAATTTCACCAGATGCTGCATGCATACACATAACACCTGCTGAAATCCTATTTTCTATACAACCGTTAAAGATACAGGAGCTCTCTCCTTTCCATATGGTCACCCTAAGCAGCAGCACCCCCATTAGCATAACAGGAAGCTAGGAGATCCTGCTAAAACAATTGCTTCTGGAATGGGGCAGGTCAGTGGAGCTTGTAGAAAGGAGCTTCTTTGACCTGGCCTGTTCAGGAAATGTACATTTCCTCTAGTGCAACAGAAACAGTGGGAGAATGGCTGTATTAGAAACTACCCATGGTGTTAGTACGTTTTTAGGTCTTTGTGTTGCTGCTGGCTTTTATTCTGTTTTCACTTCAATATTATTCTTTTTTTTAAAGGAAGATTTTTATATTAGTTTTATTATGTTATTGTATTTTTTGAATTTAACTTTTGATTTGAGCACCGCCCAGAAAGCTTCAGTCTTTGGATGGTATAAAAACATAACCAATAAATGAACAAACATTAGAGCGACTCTGCCCACAAGACAACCAGACATGAGCATTTTTATCTGCAAAGAAGAGAGTAAATGAACACAGGTGTCCAAATATGGTTCAGCTCATGGATGGAGATCATTTCACTTCATCAGGCCATTTTTTTTTAATCAAAGGTCAAGGTGGTTCACAAAGACGAACCATAAAATACAATAACATGCATTCATACACACCACAAAGAGAAGCAGACCAAGAGATAAAAGTGTTGCCTATACCTGATGTCTTGTAATATCTCGAGGATGAAAATATTACTGTTTTTTCAATCAGAAGTCTTGTCAGCAATTTTTTTTTGCATTTTTCCAGAATGATAAAAAAGAAGGCACCCTCCCCTGACATTCCACTGTGGATATTATGTGACAAAACACAAATACTTTCCACAGAGAAATCACAAGAACGGGGAACTCTGAATGATTTCCAGAAAGAACTTTGAAAGTATGTGCTCAATTGTCAGGGTTTTTTAAATTAAAAATTGAACATACTGTACATTCTAAAAACCACTGTTTGGAAATTTGCAACCTACTTTAGAAATGATGGCATCACCATTTGCCTGTGCTAGATCTCTTAAGGATCAAGTCTGTAGATTTTCTCAAAGTTATCAATGAACAAAAAATAATATGTAAGAACAACACAAGAATTTAAACTTTCATTCCCCAAAGATTCCCTTTTGTGTTCAATGTCTCAAGGCCTGAGTTTCCAAAATAATATTTGAGGTATCTTTGATGTAACGACCAATTTTCTAAAAGTCTCTTTACCAAACATTTTTTAGTAGGGGTTGTACTTACCAGGGGTGAAGGTTCTCAAGGGATATGGAGATGTGATGGAACATGAAGAAAATTAGAAACTCCTTCAAAGATGAAAGAGATGAAGCAACAAAAGAATTGTGCACAATCTTTGGAAGCTATCAGGAACGCTTCCCCAACATGTAACCACTGCGCCATTTTGAAGCAAGTATCAAGGCAAAAACAAGTGATTCTAATTTTGACATGAAAAGCAAAACTATGGTATTTTGCCAGTAAGCAGCTTTTGGCTTTTTGAGGTGAACAATGGGCCATGAAACAGCTTACATTTGTTGCTGTCATGCATATTCATGAAGTCATGCCAAAGAGTTACTGCTTGGGAAAAAATGATTTAATTAAAAAGTCAACTTGTGAAAACACTGCTTTCTTCTCAAAATAGTTTAGGGTGAGAATGACCTATTAAAAGATACTGCTTTGCTAAGAAAACTTCAGTCAATATCTGCTGTAGGATAAAGAGCTGCCACTGAGAAAAATATGCCTAGCAAAAAACAAAAAATGGGCATTATCGAGTAAGTGTGCCTGATCCACTGAAATCAGCAGAATTAAAGTTCACTTTTAAATGCTTTCAGTGTGCACTGATTGCCCCAAACACGTTTAAGGGTGCTTGTTTTTCCAGTAAGAGCTTCATATGAGTCTTAGCCTTCTGTTGAAAAAGCATGTTGAAATGGCAATGTTTCCCATTTTCTGTACAGGGAACCTAAGGGCCAAAACATACAATACATTATGAGCAGTTGCATTTAGCGTATCTAGATTTTGGGAGATGGGGCAGGGGATGACAATCAGGACTGGAGAGGGGCTTTAAATCTATCCCTGCACTTGGGTCTTGAAAAAATCCTTTCCTCCCTCCCTTAGCAGCTACTTACCCACAAGGGAAGCTGCTATTTGGTACCTATAGCTGTTTCATTCCAAGCTCTGCACTTGAGTCCCAATCCTAATGCCTCTCCTTAAACAACAGAAAATACACTGCCATGTTAAATACAACCACAGGTTTAACCTATTTCCTACTTTGGCCCTAAGGGGTAAACTTCTGGATTATTTGACATTTCCTTCATATATAGAGATGACAGAAGAAGCTAAAAAACAATGACAAAATTGTTGGGGAAAATTCCAAGGCTAAGTGGATTGGTCAAAAGTTTTAGTGTCCAGAAGGACAGAACAGCCAGCTGAATGCAATAAGCAAGGAAAGGGTTTTTTCTATGTCTGAAATTGTAAAGGTCAACTGATAATAGGAAAGTTTTTTATCAGGATAAGGTAATTGATCTGGGCTGGGCTGGTGTCTAAAAAGTATAAAAGAGAGCCTTAATTTAATGGTTATTGTTGGAGAGTCAGGCGTGGTGTATTTTGGATGGAGAGAATTACGTATGAGAGTTTTGACGAAGGACTGTATATATCAGATGGAACCTGTTGTGCTTTTGTATATATTGGACCACAAGTAAATGACTTGTATTATACACAAGATACTGTGTGTGAGTATTTATTCAACTCCTGGATTTCTACTGGACTTATTGCTTACCCAAGCATTGGCAGCGTGTGTCTACTTTTGCTTCCCTAACAGGGTTATGGGCCCAGGGTTATGCGCCTAGCCGAGGGGCAATAAATTCCAGCCAGGAGGCTATAAAATACTCAGGAGTTCCAATTGATGAGCCAACGAATGATGGTTTCCAGATCGAATGCTTAAACAGGAGGAAAGTTTATCTGGCTCAGAAAGTGCAGCGGAAGAATCTGAGACAAGCAGTGTGTCTGGCCAGAATGGAGCTGTGTGTGTAAGCCAGCTGGAAAACATGGCACAGACTAGCTTGATCGGAGGAATTCCCATGGAAAGATTGAATGAGAAAAATTATTTAACATGGTCGTTCAAACAAGAGATGTTTCTGAGGCGCGACGGATGTTGGCAGGTTGTTGCAGACGAAAAACCAACGGGTCTAAGCACAGATGAAGAAGCGACATGGGAAGCTTTGGCTACGAGAGCTAAAGCAAATATTGTCTTGAGCCTGGAAGGCAGTCAATTAATGCATATATCTCACAATGAAACAGCAAAGCAATGCTGGGAAAAATTATGGCGTGTTTATATAAGACAAACAGCCAGTTCCAAAATAAGCCTGACAAGGCAGCTTTATAGAACCAAACTTAAAGAAGGAGGATCGATTTCCAGGCACCTCCAAAGTTTGGGTTTGCTGTTCTCAAAACTAACAGAGGTGAATTTGCCCTTTGATGAGGAGAATAAAATTTATATAATCCTCAGTTCACTCCCTCCCAGTTGGGACGCTCTGACAATGAGCCTTGAATCAATGCCGCAAACGGATCTCACTCTGGAGCATGTAACAGGGATATTGTTACAAGAGGAGAAAAAGCGGATTGAAAGGACGGAGGAGAGAGGGGAGAGATTTGTCGCCCGTGAAGCACACGGGGAGGAGAGACGACAAGTTAAAATGGAGTCCAAGCGCTTACCGTTCAGTGAAGGAGAAAGCGCAATGGCTGTGGAACGACTCAAATGCTTTCGGTGTGGTAAAAAGGGCCATATCCAAAGGAATTGCAGAGCAAAAATCCAATCGAAAGTAGCATCGTGGTGGCAAAAGGATCGTTACTCCAAAGGAGACCGGGAAAGCGAGAGAAATGATCCCGGCAGCGCTCAGCTGGTTTCGGTTGCCAGGGAAACGAGAGAGGAGGAACGGAATATATGGCTTCTCGATTCAGCGTCTAGTATTACAATAAGCCAGTGCCGCAAGGGCTTTGATAAGCTCTGGAATGGATCTCCGGAGTCTGTGTCTCTTGCAGACGGGAAGCAGGTTTCTGTGTGTGGGAAAGGTTCTTGCTATATCCCATGTCTTGGGAAATATTTACAAAATGTCCTGTGTGTGGAAAGCTTAGAATTTAATTTGCTTTCAGTGGCAAGTTTGACAAAGCTTGGATATGTAGTCATGTTTAAAGACTCATTGTGTCAGGTTACAATGAATGAAAAAGTGTGTGCTCAAGGTTTCCAAAGAAATGGGTTGTATGAAATGGAATCCCAGGAGTGTGTGAATCAAACTGGGAATGTGCCAAGCCATTTAGAAAATTGCATTCATATGATGCACCGCAGAATGGGCCACGCAAGCTTTAAGGTTTTAAAGCAGATGCCAGAGAATTGTAAAGGCATTAAGCTCGAAGGGTGTAATAGGTTTTTGGATTGCCGTGTGTGCAAACAGTCAAAGTCCAAGGTTCAACCTATTAACCGGAAAAGTAACAGGATTACTGAGGAGTTGTTCGAGCTGGTACATCTTGATTTAGTGGGTCCATTTAAAGAGAGCGTAGGGGGTGCCAGATTTGTTCTGGTGATCTTAGATGACAAGTCACGGTTCAGCTGGGTGTACATGCTGAAGAAAAAATCTGAAACATTTCAGACTTTCAAGAATTGGGTGACTTGGGCTGAGCGCAGGTTTAAAAAGCAAGTAATTCAGATCCAAACTGACAGAGGTGGTGAATTTATAAGTCATGCTTTTGAAAAGTGGGTTCAACTCCATGGTATAACCCACAGATTCTCAGACCCATATGCACCTTGGCAGAATGGAGCCATAGAACGTAGAAACGGGCTACTTCAAACGGTCAAAGATTCTTTAATGATTGATTCGGGTGCAGAATCAAATCTCTGGGCAGAAGCGTTTTCTACCGCAAACTATTTGTTGAATAGAACATGGTCTGAAGCAATAAGAAGTGTGCCTTTCTATGAATTACATGGAAAGAAGCCAAACCTGTATCATTTAAGGGTATGGGGCACATTTGCATATGTGAATGTCCCCAAAAGCCAGAGGCTGAAAGCCGATCAGAAAATGATAAGGGCACATTTTTTAGGTTACAGTGACAAATCTTGGCGCTTTTACATTGGGAAGGGGGAAATTATTGTTTCGAGGTCTGCTACTTTCGAAGAGCAGAATTGGGAACGGGTACATTCAAACCCGGAAGTGTTGCTACATTTCCCTACGGACGGGAGAAATGAAGGGGAAAGACAGGCGGAGCTAAAGCCTGCTGGAGCCAAGGCTCCAAAGGAGGGGAGCGTGACTCCGCCTCCCATGGAAAGCAATGGAAAGAAACAACCCCAGGAGCAAAGTCCGTGTAAGTTGAGACGGTCTGAGAGAGCCAATAAGGGAATCCCGCCTGAAAGACTTGATTTTGAAACAAACACAGTGTGTTTGTTTAACTATGAATCGGAGTGCTTTGAGGAGGTTGTTGCAACTCCCAGCAAGGTTGGTTGCTAAAAAAAGGGTTTCCTGTGAGTAAAGGAAAGTTTTTGGAATCAGGTGAAACCAAAACAAGCTTACGGGTTGTAATGAAATAACTAACAAAATGTTGTTACTTGCAAGCAGCAGTCAGCAAAGGTGCTGAACTTAAATCACTTGGAGAAGTGAGCAACTACCTGGGAGTGCAAATCACAAAGAGAAATGGAAAATATTTCATAAATCAGAAGCAGAAAATTGTGAATCTGCTTGAGTCATGTGGAATGCTTGGTTGTAACAGTGTACAAAGTCCAATGTTGACAGACTTCAGATCCAACTTAGAAGGGGAAGATTTCGATAACCCAGAATTATATCAGTCTGTAATTGGGAGTCTGTTGTACATCAGCCAGTGGACGCACGCTGACATTGCATGCAGCATGGGCATTCTGAGTCAGCAGGTTGTGAAGCCAACTGTTGCTGCGTGGTTTGGTGTTAAGCAAGTGTTAAGATATGTAAAAGGTACTTTAAATCTTTGTCTAACACTATCATGTTTTGAAACCAAAATCTTAGAAAACTATATTGACAGTGATTGGGCAGGAAACCCCACAGACCGGAAGTCCACAAGTGGAATGGCTATTCTACTTGATAAATCACTGATATTTTGGAAAAGTAAGAAGCAAGACACCATAGCAACGTCTATTTGTGAGGCAGAATATTCGTCCTTATCCAGTGCCTGCGGAGAAGTGGAATTTTTTATACAATTGTTAAAAGATATAAATATTGTTTGTACTTTGCCTGTGAATGTTTATAATGACTCACAGTCATGTATTACCTTAGCCAATGCTCAGATGTTCAGAGCAAGGACAAAACATGTGGCAATTAAGTATTTGAATGTTAAACAATATGTGGAGAATGGCTTAATCAAGTTAATATATTGTGAATCCAAGAATAATGTGGCAGATATATTTACCAAGCCATTGATAAGACATCAGCATGTTAAATTAACTGAAATGTTAGGATTTGAGATGCTAGGTGAAGAAGGACAACCTTAGACAACTTAGGTCTTCAAATTTTGAAGGGATGTTGGGGAAAATTCCAAGCCTAAGTGGATTGGTCAAAAGTTTTAGTGTCCAGAAGGACAGAACAGCCAGCTGAATGCAATAAGCAAGGAAAGGGTTTTTTCTATGTCTGAAATCGTAAAGGTCAACTGATAATAGGAAAGTTTTTTATCAGGATAAGGTAATTGATTTGGGCTGGGCTGGTGTCTAAAAAGTATAAAAGAGAGCCTTAATTTAATGGCTATTGTTGGAGAGTCAGGCGTGGTGTATTTTGGGTGGAGAGAATTGCGTATGAGAGTTTTGACGAAGGACCAGATGGAACCTGTTGTGCTTTTGTATATATTGGACCACAAGTAAACGACTTGTATTATACACAAGATAGTGTGTGCGAGTATTTATTCAACTCCTGGATTTCTACTGGACTTATTGCTTACCCAAGCGCTGGCAGTGTTTGTCTACTTTTGCTTCCCTAACAAAAATACCAGTTGCCAGCCTGGAAGCACAAGCAGAGGTTACAAGGTCACTGGCAGGGAAGTACTGAAGGACCTGGTCATTTTTTCTTTAGCTCCAGCTTAGGCAAGAAGCAAAGGAAATGGTGGAAGTGAGGCAAAGAAGGGGAGCTCATGATAGGCTGTCATGAAAGGCTTAGAGCAGTGATGGGTAACATTTCAGGCCTGAATTGGCACATTGACCTCTGATGTGATTTGTGTATATTTCTCTCTCTTTTCTTCTTTTCCAACACCATTCCCTCTTCATCCCAACAGTTAAAGCTGCAGGAGCCCTGCCCTCTTGACACGATACAACAGAGGGCAGGACTCCTGCAGCTTTAACTGTTGCAATGAAGAGAGAATTTCATGAGGTGCTGCACGTATACAAATGACGCCTGCTGAAATTCCCTTTTAAATACAACTGTTAAAGATACAGGAGTCCTCCTTTTCATATGGTCACCCTATTCTGTACTATCTTGTTGCAGACCTGCTTCTCAGGCCCTGCCCAGGCCCTCTAAGACAGCCATCCCTACCCAAGGCCTAATTCTCCCAAGACTTGTACCTTCTTATCTTTTACCTATTGGCTGCTTATGGTGCAGCAGTGATACCTTTTAATGGAAACAGGAAAACAGATGGTACATATTTTAGAGGAAGTGGGCAGGGCCTGGGCCATAGTGATTTTCAGCAAGGAATATGTCTTTGTATAATGATATCTACTGGGGCCAGTGCAGGCAGTGTTGGCATTGTTGAGCACCTCCTGAAGCCCTTACCTCAGAAGGAGGTGCATTGCCAACTGGAGGTCTGTGGCCCTCCTGCCTTTCATGCGTGTTCATCTGCCTTTTCTGAGCACATGAGCAGTGACAGGTGTAAAGAGAGGGAGAAGTAGCCTCTGCTTGTTTCTCTCTCCTGGTCACCATGCTGATTTGGCCCAGAGAAAGAGGTCGTGAATGGGTAGCAGTAAGGAGGAGGGAGTGAACTGAAGGCATCTTCCCCAAGAACCCTAAAAACCTGAAGTTGGCATTGATACCTACTGAGAATAAAGGATATAATAGTTTTCTTCTTTCCCCTTCCCTGCACTAACAGCCTACAGTACTCGATTGGGAGCTCCCATCTCTATGATTTATGGAATGTTACTCTTTTATTATCATATTTTCTGAGGCTGATCATAAAGAACACAATAACGTGTGATTGATTTTGTGGGGTCCCTAAAGTATTTTGTTTATACAAAACTTTTGATGACCAGATTGCCTAGATGCTATTGAAATGCAGTGTCTTTACAAATCTGGAATTAGAACCAGGTACAAGATAAATGTGAAAATATGAGATATGAAAAAATAATCAGGATATATATTAAAATTACCTTTGGTGAGAGTTGTAACTACATTATATTAATATGTCCTAGTAATTTGTGACTGAATGTACAAAAGTTTGTATTACTGTTGTAACAGGAATAAATCTGTTTTATTAATAACAATATCCAGCAAATAGAATGTTAGTCTTAGATCTGGGAAATCTAGGTTAAAATCCTTGTCCACATAGGGACTTCTTAGGTGGAAGATGAAATAGTAACCCATAGGACTCATTTAAATGTTACCTCCACCCCATGGTTGCTCTTACACTGCTCCAGGAGTGGAACCAGCTGGTGTAATGGGCATGGTATAGTGGCACACAATCTACACTAATAATGATGGGTGAATGTTTTGTGCATGACTTGATTTCTGTATGAACAACTAAGGGACATCAGCAACCATGCCAATCAGGCAGAGTTTCAGTTGGGCCTCAGTCCCAACTCCTTAAGTGCAAAATAATAAAATAAGGGGTGGCTGTGGGAAGGAATGAGAAAAGTAGAAAATCAATAGAAATCAGCATTACAATGAAAGGCCATACCATAATTCATAATTTTTCTGATCATGAAAGAGGAAATATAATCTCATGGAAGCCCCCTCCTCTGATGCTAATTCTCATCAGTAGTTGTTTAGGTAATCCAGTTCCTATAACATTGGAACCATCCCTTAAATTAATAGTGAGTTACATTTTATTATAGGAGTTTCCTTTAAATAAACATTTACCTTTTTTAAAAAAAATGCTGTTTCTGTAGATTCTCTTTAAAGGAAACAGAGCTCTCAACTCTGAGGCATTGCACTAGGGCATAATGAAAAGGATTTATTCCTTATGCATGTAAATTGAGAGCAATCTGCAGAGAGCAGGAGAATATTCTGGAAAGAATGCCCAGTTGAAGCCATACATGGAATAATGTGAAACGGGCAATTCACATGGGGAGAAACACTACAACCACATGAAGTACCATGGCGGGTGGGGAAAGTGGAGGTAGATGTATACAGATGGGGAGGGCTATATCTCATAACTGTGGACTATTGCTCCAAATTTGGGGAAATAAATCCATTGCCAGGTACCAAATCATAGACAGTCAGGAGGGAATTAAATACAACATTGATGATACTGTACATTCAGATAATTGGACACAATTTGTGTCAGAAAAATTCAGAGCCTTCCAGTGTTAGTGGGAAATTGGTAATCAGAAATCATCTCCTGCCTTTACATTTGAAACAGCCATCAAAATGGCAAAGAGAATTTTGGTCAAAGCTAGGCAAGGACAAAAGAATCCTGGATGACCAAAACTCAAATTTACAAATTTTGGATGGCTGCCAGCATAAAGAGTCTAAGTACAAATACTCCACTGTCTATCGAGCCAAAAGACCAAAATAGAAAGCTGAAGTTACAGGAGTTAGATAACTACTACAAGTCAGCTAAGTATCTACTCAAAGTATAACTGGAGAAGAAAGTTTGGATAATAAGATATGGAGGAAAGTAGACCCCAAACCAGCTGAACACATCACACATTTATTATGGTGCTGACCTCAGGTACAGATTTAGGCTCATGGACTAGGCTGGTGGAAGTGGACTTCTACACCCCTTCTCTCCATGGCAGCCCCTCCATAAATGCAACATTGGAGGTCAGGGGATCCTGCTGAATGGGGTGAGCTGAAGGGAGAGGTGATTCCTGAAAATTAGGTGGAAACTCTTTCTAGGAGTGGAGCCCTTCTGTCAATGGAAGGCAGATCCTGGATCCAATCCACAGCGACGCTCAAAGGGAAGTCAGAGTGAGTGAATAAAAGACCCAACACACCACACCACACACCACACACACACACACACACACACAGAGTAGCTGTGTAGCTAGGACTGGACTGCAACCCAGGGGTCCCCCAAATAACCACTCAGAGAGAGGCCAGTGATAGCGGCAGTAGCAAAAAGGGCCAGCATCAGTTTCTGGGCCAGCATTGGCATGCCAAGATCCACTGGGGTGGAATATTTACTTTAAATATAGATATTCTCCTTTTCTACAAGAAAATGGCATTTATTCCCAAGTAAATACATTTAGCATCAGTGCAGCAGGAACACACTCTATTTTATTCCTGTAGTAATGGCGGTGCTATGATTTTGGTGAGTTTAAAATGTAAAACTGTACATACTTAGTGTGTTTCCTTTCTATCAGGGTTGGCAAACAGGTCTTTCATTCTGTCTTTTTATTTTGTTCTAACATATCAGGAATGTAGAGGCAGTTTTAAAGAATGAAATAGTGATTATGGTGGGGGCAGAGAAACATTAGTTGTGTGCTTCACAACTGAAGCGATATACATCTAAACCTTCACTCACAAGGTCATGAAAGGCACAATCCTATGTGTGTTTCAGCAGAGAAAAGTCCTACATCTCCCAGTATGCCCCACCAATCCATGGTGGCTGTGGCATGCTGGGAGACATAGGACTTTTTTCTGTTGAAACATGCATAAGATTGTACCCTAAGTTCAGGTTCTAAAATTACCTAGATTAGGGTGACCATATTTTGGAAACCAAAAAGGAGGACAGCATGGTCAGCCCCACGGGGGTGTTCCCACCAACATGTTCGCCCCAGGGGGCATGTCCAGTACCAAGGGGGGGGGGGTGCAAACCTGAATATAGTCTTGGTCACATGGCTGATTTTACAGCACACAATTAATGTTAAAATCACTGAAATAACAAGTGAGACATCCAATGTATCTGAAATTAACTTCACTCCTACTTTTGTAGCTTTTCTGTACTTTGTTGCTATACTCTGTGTGATACATTTTCCCCTTCCCTCAAATAACTTTTCTGATTGTATCCCCAATCTGCTGCAAGCTGCTGTTAACAGGGTTTGCTGCTGGCCGGCTGGCTGGCTTTTTTATTTTTAAAGTTCAATTTTTTTTAAAATTTGTGTATGATACACTGCTTCTCCCATTCACACTTCTCACTTTTATTCCTTAGCTTCTCAAAGCTTGTGCATTGGCACCAGTTTTCACATCCAGACTTTGAACTCTTGTCTACTTCCTGCACAAACACATGACTCTGTGATCCTCTTTCTAATGCCCTGTGTTGCATGCCAGCATCGTGGGACTAAGTTACAACAGTTTTCTCTGAGTTGACTGTGCAATCTCTGTTGACTCTCTCTTTAACTCATTGCAGCCAAACCAAAGCCTCCAGGTTCAAACAATCAATCTCCCTCCCTCTTCCAAAGTCTCCCAATGGTCCAGCCAGGCTGTGCAATTGTGCCTTGTGGCTGGGGGGAAGGCAGCAAGATTATTGCTTGGTCAAGTCTGGTGACTCTTACTTTAAAAACCGCCGCCGCCAGCAGCCACCTCTGCCTGTACCAACACACTGGACTCTGAGATGCTCTTAAAAGACTCTGTGTGGCACACCAGCCTCTCAGGGCTAAGCTACAGATTGTGTCTTCAGTCTAATTTTGTCTCTAAGAGATATGCCAGCCAGTCAAAGCCACAAATCTATCTATCTTTCGCTGACACACACTTCAAACATTCTGCACTGCATGCCAGCAGTGCAGACAGAGCCTAGCTCACAAGTGAACAAAGTGAAGTGGAAGGGAAGGAGTAGCAAAGCAAAGCAATTACATGCCAGGTTCCAACATCTGCAGCAACAGGGCATCTGCAAAGATGAAAGCCTCTCTTTCGACTGGCACCTCACCATTGGTCATGAGAGATTTTATCTAAGAATGACCCTTCATCACCCATGATGTGGAACTCTGGGAAAAAGGCCTCTAGCCCATTCTGTTTTTCCCTGTGGGCTGCTTTGACTGATCTCTCCTTTCCAACATTTTGATCTGTGGACATCTTGCCTCCGCTTAGCTCCAGGTGCCCGACTGCCCACCAAATCTGCAACAGGAAAGGTGCCATGCTGAAACTGGTCAAGGTGCAAGACCCCAAAGAGGAGGTTTGACAACCTGAGTTTGAAGGGTATGGATTCAGTGTTTTTTAAAAATAATAATTTTAAAACCTCAATTTTTTTAAAAAAAACTAAAAATCAACAGACGAACAGATCTGCTTCAAACTTGGCATGGTGAAAGACCTACTTAAGAGCAATCATGGTGCCAAATTTTATCTCCTTATCTTTAAAAATGATGTTTTTTAAAAATATATATTTTTAAAAACGCATTTTTTTAAAAAAAAATCCTAAAAATCAGTGGATTAACAGATCTGCTTCGAACGTGGCATAGATAAAGCTCTACCTAAGAGCTATCATGGTGCCAGATTTCATCTCTTTATCTTTAAAAATGACGGAGCTGTAAGCATTTTTGTTAATTCCCATTGACTATAAAGTAAAGCTGCCCTTTGGGTGGGGGGAGGATGGGAAAAATCCAGATTTTTCTTCAAATTTCTCCCTTCCAGGATTTATTACCAAAAACCTTGACATGTCCTGGTTTTTCCTGACATATGGTTCTTCTTCGTGGTCTCTGTGCATCACACATATGGGCTCTGCGCCGGCGCCGAGCCCCAATCGGGAAACTTCACTAGCTAGCTTAGTGCTTCTTTTGGCGGGAACCCCTCCCCCACCATCCATCGCGCATGCTCCGGGTCCCACCTTACCTCAGTTCTTCTTCGACCGCGTAGCTGATCGCCTCGCGGGAGACTTCTCCGGACGATTCTTCGTTCGTAGTATTCTGAGGAAAGTAAAACAGTTTTTTTCTCTTAGCTTAGTGTTAGGTTAGTTTATTGTTAAAAAAAAAATAAAAAAAAAAATTAAAGTAGTTATTTAGTGTTAAGTAGTGGACATCTTGTCCATAATAGTTATGGCGCAGGCGGCACTTTTCAAGAATTGTTCCCACTGTAGGGCTAAAATGACCCTAACTGATGGACACTCTTTGTGCCTCGTTTGCCTGGGAGAAGGGCATGTGGTGGACTCGTGCACGCATTGCCTGACCTTTTCCCGCCAGACCAGGAAAAATCGGGCAGACAGGCTCAAAAGCCTGTTATGGAGTAAGGCCTTGTCCGCGGTGGATAGACCAAGACAGCCTTCCCCAGTGGACTCAGAAGTGGGCCGTCCGCCATCCGGGGAGCGTGGGCACAAGCCTATAAATCGCTCGCAACCGGCATCTCCCTGCTCCTCCCTGCCTAGGGACGTTGCAGAAGCGCCTTTGCTGCGACCTGTGAAGGAACCATCTTCCAAGAGGTCCACTTTGGCGGCAAAAAAGGCTAGTAAGACTAAGCAGTCTGCGGAGTCGAAGCCGTCGAAATCGACACCGAAGTCCTTCGTTACCGAAACATTCAAGAAAACGCTCGACTCCGAGAGAGGATTGTCTCCCTACTCTTAAGCGGCCATCGACATCGCCGCGGGAGCCATCGGCAGCGAAACGGCCCTCGGCCTCGACATCGAGCCAACATTCGGCGTCGAAGGATCGGACGTCGACATCGTGCCACCCCTCGACGTCGAAGGAACGGCCGTCGGCATCGAGCCACCCCTCGGTTTCTAAGGACCGGCCGTCGGCATCGGGCCGCCCCTCGACATCGAGGGAAAAACCAACTAAGGTGGCGTCGGTATCGAGCCGAAAGTCGTCGTCGTCGACACCACGACTCTTTGAACCGTCGGTACCGACGACAAAGCCCGCGCCGGTACAGAAGAAGCACACGGCTCCGACTCCGACCCGCCCGGCATCTTCGCCGCTTCTGTCTCAGCGGTCTGCCCCAATGACACCAAGGGCCTCGTCGTTGCCGCCACGCTCAGCCCTCCAGACTTTGGATGTGGAGGTATACTCATCGGACTTGGAGATAACGGACGTTATCCCGGCAGATACTTCTTTCGATCGCGACGATGAGGACAGACCTATTGAGGAGTGCCATCACTCTTCACCGCTCGGTGTCGAGGCATCCCCGACGTCGAGAGATTCTAAAGCGACCTACCGGTCTTGAACCCCCTCTCGGTCTCGCTCTCGGTCCCGACACTGGGAGTCGGCTTCCGATAGATCTAGAAGTAGATCTCGACACCGGAAGGCTCCGAGATACCTTTTCGATCCCTATACAGGGAAAAGGATTGGACGATCATCCTCGCAGCGGGAGAGTAGATATCGCCAATTGCCTTCTGCAGCACACTCTTCGACGGCTCTTGTGCCGAGACCATTGTCGCCAACATCTGGAGATGACTATGCCTCGGACACTTCGTCCATACGTTCCCAAGCTCCATCAGTTCCATCTCCCCCGGAAGGGGTGGGGTCTAGGGACAGACCATCACCATCTTTAGAGTTAGGCACTTTCTCTGACTAGATGCAGAGGATGGCTCAATCCCTCGGCTTAGATATTAATCAGCCACAGGAAGACCTAAATGACAAAATTTACGACGTCATGTATGAGGAGCCAGCACCTCAGCTCAATCTGCCGCTAGTACCAACTCTTTTAAAGACCTTTAAGAGTGCGTGGGAAACACCGGCTACAGTTGGAGCTACTTCCAAACGTTTGGAGACTTTATACAAAGTTAAGGACGCTGATGCGCCTTTTCTGTGTAACCACCCCAGACCTAACTCTATTGTGGTTGAATCGTCACTAGGACGCAATGCTAAAAGCCATTCCACTCCTGTTGATAAGGAGGGCAGAAAGCTGGATACGTTTGGTCGTCGTGTGTACTCTTCAGCTACGCTAGGCTTTAAAGTAGCTAATTATCAGGCTACCATGGCTAGGTACCAGCTGTTTCTCTGGAACAAGATTTCCGCATTGACTGATTACCTTCCAGATGATCAACGCGAACTAGCCAGAGTTTTCCAGGCTGAAGCGACCAGACTATCCAGACAGCAGTTAACGACGGCAAATCACCAAACGGATTGCGCGGCAAAAGCCCTCGCGGGGGCAGTTGCTTTGCGTCGCCATGCCTGGTTGCGCACCTCCACGTTGCCAGCTGAGACAAAATCTAGAATCGAGGATCTCCCGTTTGACGGGGAGGGCCTATTTCATTCGTCCACCGATAACACCATGGACGTTATCCACAAGTCAAAGGTGACGGCTCGTAAGATGAGCGCGCCAGCACAACAGCAGACGCAACCACAATCTCATTCGCGTCGTTGGTACCGCCCCTTCCAGTACCAACCTAGACGTCAGCAGGAGCGCACCCAGCGTTTTCAGGCACAACAGTCTCAATCTTCCTTCCAGCCAAGAAAACAGACTAACAGATACAGCAAGGCACGTCGCCAGGACCAACCGTCGAAACGGCGTCTTTGACTCCATTCCTCTACTCCTGCCTCGAGCTCAGACCAACAGGCTCCAACCTTTTCTGCATCGCTGGCGATCCATAACAACCGACGGGTGGGTGCTCTCAACGATTTCCGAGGGCTACCTCATAGAGTTCCAAGCCTTTCCACCTCTCGGCACTGTGAGGACTACCCCTCCGTCTCCCACATTGCTACACGAAACAACAACCCTGTTGCAAAAGAAGGCAATTGTCCGCGTCCCAACGAGACTTTTAAAAGCGGGTTTTTACTCGCTCTACTTCACGGTTCCAAAGAAAGACGGCGGACTGCATCCCATAATGGACCTCAGACATTTGAACAAGTTTATAAAACCAAAGAAATTTCGCATGATCACGTTGGCCCAAATCCTGCCCCTCCTAAAACGAAACCATTGGTTCACCCTGGTGGACCTCAAGGACGCCTACTTTCACATCCCGATACACCCCACTCATCGCAAATATCTGAGATTCGTTGTTGGGGGAAAGGCGTTTCAGTTTTCAGTCCTCCCCTTTGGCCTCCGGACGGCGCCAAGGGTATTTACCAAGTGTATGGCGGTAGTGTGCGCCCATCTCAGATCACAGGATGTCGAGCTCTACCCTTACCTCGACGACTGGTTGATCGTTTCTCCATCGCGGTCGCGAGCACTCTCCGACGTCAACCTGGTCATGTCTTGCCTGGCCAGCCTGGGTCTGCAAATAAACGAAGAAAAGTCCATTTTTCGCCCCACACAAACAATTCAATTTATAGGGGTGATTCTAGACTCAACCGCGGGAAGGGCGTACCTGCCACCAGAACGCGCTCAAAAGATCGTATCTCTGGCCGCCAACCTTCACCGACACTCCCGTGCAACAGCGTTCGCAGTGCTTCGCCTCCTAGGTTTCATGGCTTCGGCAGTATTCGTTGTTCGCTGGGCTCGTCTACACATGCGTCCACTACAACAACTCCTTCTCAAGCACTACCGGCCTTACCTAAATCCAAGGAGAATAATACTTACCATTGCGAAGGTTGTCCTCCCTTCTCTCCGTTGGTGGTCTTCCACCGCAAATCTGGCCCACGGCATGCCGTTTCATCAAAAAGATCCCACTCGAATTGTTACTACAGATGCGTCTCTGCAAGGGTGGGGAGCGCATTACAACGACCTGCAGATTCAAGGAAAATGGTCACAGTCAGAGTCCAGACTCCACATCAACCTCCTGGAATTTCTGGCTGTAAAGCGGGCGCTACACGCTTTTCTACCACACCTTCAGGGACACAGGGTTCGCATCCTGTCGGACAACACCACTGTGGTGTGGTACGTCAACAAAGAAGGCGGGACAAGATCTCCTCGCCTTTTACAGTTGGCACTAGATATTCTTCATTGGGCCATTCGCAGGGACATCTGCCTGACCGCGCTTCACATTGCGGGAACGGACAACACGAAGGCAGACACACTCAGCCGGGAGTTCACCGACACTCACGAGTGGGAGTTATCCCAGGACGTACTGAAGCGTCTGTTCGCAAAGTGGGGCAAGCCGTCGATAGACCTGTTTGCGACTTCTGCAAATGCCGTTTGCCAGGACTACTGTTCTCGG
The DNA here is from genome assembly GCA_029215795.1 of Anniella stebbinsi. Classification (NCBI taxonomy): domain Eukaryota; kingdom Metazoa; phylum Chordata; class Lepidosauria; order Squamata; family Anniellidae; genus Anniella; species Anniella stebbinsi. The sequence continues at coordinate 288,118,023 of JARDYH010000002.1, read as the reverse complement.
GCCGGGATTGGACCTGCATCTCTCGGAGATGCATTCCAGTGGGACTGGTCCAACGGCTTCCTATATATGTTCCCCCCGTTTCCGCTGATTTAGAAAACGGTGGCCAAGGCCGCAAGGTGCCCCCTGAACGCCATACTGGTGACCCCTTGGTGGCCAAGACAACACTGGTTTACCACCCTCTATCGTCTGTCGAGACGGCAGTGGTGGCGCCTGCCCAGGGTACCGCACCTACTGTCCAAGAACGCAGGGAGTATCCTGCACCCGGACCTGCAGACACTGCACCTCACAGCGTGGCGGATCCAACCAGATGGCAGTCATTAGATATGCCTCCGGCTCTGCGCTCCATCTTCGAGGCCTCCATCAAAATGTCTACAAGGGCTTCCTATGCTAGAAAATGGAGGCGGTTTACTAAGTTTGCCAATGACAAGGGTTTTCCAGTTCACGATGGCCCCATATCGGGGATCGTTGATTTCTTGTATTCACTTCATACGGCAGGCTTAAAACCCTCTTCAATCAAAGTCTACCTGGCAGCCGTGTCAGGACAACACGCGAAGATTGACGGCTATACAGCTTTCACGCACCCAGTGGCAAAAACTTTTATGAAAGGGCTACGCCACATGTTCCCACCACTGCGCCAGATTGTTCCTCAATGGAGCTTATCGGTAGTTTTAACGGCGTTAATGACTAAGCCTTTCGAGCCGTTAGCTACGATTGATCTCCGATTGCTAACGTTTAAGACAATTTTCTTGGTCGCCATAACATCCGCTAGACGTGCTTCAGAGCTAGCGGCACTAATGGTGGGACCTCCTTACACCCAGTTTTTTCGGGACAAGGTTGTGTTACGTCCTGGCCCCTCGTTTGTTCCCAAAGTGTCTTCCATGTTCCACGTTAATCAAGATATAGTTCTTCCAACGTTTTTTAAGGAGTCTACAGACCCCCTCTCTACGGCTTTACACACCTTGGATGTGCGACGCGCCTTGGCTTTTTATAAAAAAAGGACAGAGTCTATCCGTAACTCGGAGAAGCTCTTTATATGCTATGGTGGAAAGACGAAGGGATTGGCAGTTTCCCCTCAACGTCTGGCACATTGGATTGTGGACACTATTGTCCTGGCTTACCAAGTTCTTAACAAACAGCCCCCTGCTTCGTTCACAGCACATTCGACAAGGGGGCAAGCCACTTCGTCGGCCCTGATCCATGGCTCATCAGTTCCGGACATTTGCAGGGCGGCGACATGGTCCAGTGCCTCAACCTTTGTGAAGCACTACAGGCTGGACGTTAGAGCCGCAAAAGACGCTTCGTTCGGCCGAGCGGTCCTGTCTTCCATCTGTCAGTGACCCACCAGCGTGCATCCCCTCCTCCGGTAAGTTTGGCTGATTACTCGCCCATATGTGTGATGCACAGAGACCACGAAGAAGAAATGCAGGTTGCTTACCTGTAACTGTAGTTCTTCGAGTGGTCATCTGTGCATTCACACAACCCGCCCACCATCCCCTCGTTGCAACGCTATGGTGTATGCAGGAGGATAGAGCGCATATGTCTCCTATTCATTACCTGGTGCGAGGCCGTAGCGCGGTCTCAGGGAACTGAGGTAAGGCGGGACCCGGAGCATGCGTGATGGATGGTGGGGGAGGGGTTCCCGCCAAAAGAAGCACTAAGCTAGCTAGTGAAGTTTCCCGATTGGGGCTCGGCGCCGGCGCAGAGCCCATATGTGTGAATGCACAGATGACCACTCGAAGAACTACAGTTACAGGTAAGCAACCTGCATTTACCCTAAGTACCACTGAGAAAGAAAGAGAGTGAGAGCAGGAATGGCAAAGGGTAGAGGAGCTTAAGTGTTGTGTTTAACCCTCGTGTTTCTGAGCAGGAGAAGCAGCTGTCAGAAGGCTTAGCACAAGCAGACAGCAATCTTGAGTTTGATCCGAATCCTGGTACTGAAGAGGAAGCACTTCACAGTCCCTCTCTTCCAGCTGATGAGAATCAACACTCTGAAATGAGTACTGATCTCACTGACTCTCCAGCAGGTGTAACCACGCCCGTATCCTCTGAGGAAGAGGGAGAGCACACTTTAAAAGACGCTAAGGAACTTCGGCGTCTGAGGAGGAGAACAGAGATGAGAGACAGACTATGTCGGTCAGAGAGATTACGATTAAAGCACAAGCAGACCTCAGAGATGGAGATTTGACGAAGAAGCTAGTTCGTTAGTTATTGTTAATTTCAATGTTTTGTTTACCTTGCTTCATTTAAGTGTTTTCTGAATTGCACAGCTTTGTTTAGCCTGAATTAAAGGCGTGGTTTAGTTCACAGCTTAAGTATTCTTTCTTTCAACTAAACCGAAATCAGTTGTCTTTCACAACATTAAGGCACATTTTATACAAAAGGCAAGACCATGGTAGGTTAGTAGGGATGGGCCAAGATATTTTGCTTCCTAAGGCAAAAGACAAGATGGCACTCTTTTCCCATTCCACATACAAGAAGCCAACTGGAGTGGAATCTGCCATTGCTGCCTCCATCCCACCCCAGTATTTGCCACCCGAGGCAATCATCTCACTCTGTCTAATGATAGGGCCAGCCCTGGTGTTTAGAGAACAAACCCTCTAAACTTTATAGAAACATTCTTTCCAATTTTATTTTCATTCATTTTCCAAGGAAGGTTCTAGGAGACACTGTGTCAAAAGCTTTATTGAAGCCTTGATATTTTACATGCAGATCATTTACTTCATCTGCTAATTTTATAATTCAATTAAAAAAGCAATCAATTTTGTCTGGCATGATTTCTTCTTTATAAACCCATGTAGAAACACATTAGTTTTCAAATTAAATATCATCTTTGAAATATACCACTGTTTGCCACTGCTGTCCCTAACATGACCTTATATAACTATGTTTACTCAGAGACAGCATGGCATTTTAGATGAATTTGGAGTACAGTTTTCCTCCTGTGAGTACGATTCATTTCATATCTACAGAAAGCCAACACAATATTTGTGCTGTTGTGCTTTCTTTGAGTTTCTGTACCATGCCGTTTGTTTTTGCAAAACCATGGAGGCAAGCTGGCACTTGTAGTAGGAACAATCTAATTACTATTTTGATTTATCATGTCATTGTTGCTATTTGCTTTTGTAAAGTGCAAATATATACTCAGATGTCTGGATATGAAAATAAGCATGCCAGTGTTCTGGACAAGTTTATTAATTAGTCTACCTATGAGCATTAGCTTAGAACTGATTCATATGTAACTTTTTAATGCAATAAATTTTACTATGTCATTTTCACATGGTCCTGAAATGGTTTTGTGAAACTCAAAAGATTATATATACTTTCACTAACAAAAGGCAGTGTAACGGAAGGCCTCACCTTAACAACGTTCAGTGTAACTCCACAAGCATGGTTAGTGAACAACTACCATTTATTTCATGGAAACACTGGAAACTGGATAACATCAGTATTGGGTGGTTGCAACCTATGGCCCTAATCCTTCTGCACTCAAGGATAGCAAAAGGCTGCTGTGTGCATACTTCCCTGTCCAGCAGCCATGCAGCTCAATTCAGATTGGCACAGATCACAATTATTATAAGAGAACATAAGGAGAACCTTGCTGGATCAGACCAAGGTTCCATCTAGTCCAGCATTCTATTCACACAATGCCAAACTAGCTGTCCATGGGAAACCCATAAGCAGAACATGAGTGCACCAGCACCCTCCCACCCATGTTTCCCAGCAACTGGTGTACATAGGCATACTGCCTCTGATACTGGGGATAGCATATAGTCATCAAGACTATTAGCCATCGATACCCTTCCCCTCCAGCAATTTGTCTAACTCCCTTTTAAAGCCATCCAGATTGGTGGGAATCACTACATCATCTCTTGGAGACTAGGAAATCAAGGGAGGTGACTGATATCAACTCCTTCCATGCCTCCTATTGTAGATTGTGGGACGGAACCATGGACACAGCACTTGTGCATACATAAAGTTTCTCTTTCAGAAACTTTAATACATTTTCTCTGATGCATGTCATAACTTCTTCTGTCCAACAGCATCTTTTAATAAGCCTGGCTTAAAAACGAATAAAAATATATAATGGAACTATTAAAATATAAACATTACGATGACTTATTTGAATAAAGCAACCTTTTATGTTCTATATGTTTCCATGAGCAAGACTTTGGGCTTATGATATCACTTAGTCAAATGTGCATCAGATTAAAAAATTATGCCCAAAGGGAGAGCTAAGAAACCAGAATATTCAAGTTAAATTAAAGCTGTCAACCTTGGTCATTAGTTCATGTGGTACAATATATGAAGAGATATATATCTCAGAGTTTTTCTATAATGGTAGCCACAATTCAACAGAGTTCATTTCAGTGAATCTAAGCTTGCAATCCTATATCTACTTACCTGAGAGCAAGCCCTATTTAACTCAACAGATCTTACTTCTGAAATGACATGCATAGGATTGCACTGTAAGTGTGCTTAATTTTGTAGTGAATTGTGCCTCGTATAACAACTATGCAACCGCTTCATAAGAAGCGTTGCTCTGGTTTTGCCTACAGGGCAATGTAAGACCCAAGGCATAAAAGAGAGAAAATAGATTAGCATGTCCATGGGTTATGCCTGCTAGATGGGACAGGATTGACTATAAATGTCAGTGCGCTGGTTGAAAAATGTATACTGGTGTAGTGATACCCCTGTGTTGATGAGATGCTAAGGCTGGTGTAATGGCTGGTGTAATGCTTATGTTACCAGAGACTACCGTTTACAAGAAGCATGGGTAGAGCAGGGGCAGGATTTGACGTGAGTAGGGACTTGGAGGAATCTATAAACCAGGGTTGGACAACATGTGGACAACAGCATATAGAACCCCTGGCCTTAAGTGAGCCCCCCTGAATTGCTGCTGTGGCAGTGGAAGCAGCAAAACAATCCACATTTTGCTGTTTTAGGCCACCTCTGCTATTTGCCACCGAACGTTATCAGCAAACTGCTGACTGTGTTGTTTCTGACACCACCGAAATTCAGCAGCATGTGGTGGGGGGGGGGCAAAAAAGATGGCACCACCATATGTGGCATGTAATTCTATGATTATTTGTATTTGTTTTCTTTTAGAACATTCAGCCACTGATGTTGCTATCTAAACCAAGAGGTGTCATGAAGCCTGAAAGCCTCCTTAATTCTTTCTCCTCACACCTTTTTCCTGTCAAAGTCCACCTCCTCCTGCTGTTTTAATCCCTGATAGAAAAAAATATATATCTACCTGTGTGTATTCACCTGTGGGGGTCAAAATAGCTTGGAGGTGATTTTCAAATGGCATGGGGGAAAGGATTAAGAAGCCCCTCTTTTTGGGAGCCCGTGCCAATCCTCCACTTGAAATGGTAGCAGCAGAAACTACATTTTATTTTTTAGAGTCTGTAATTAGAATCATGGAAAACCCTCCCTCATGCGGTTCGAGAGGCAGAAAATTTAACATCCTTCAAACGCCTCCTGAATACATATCTTTTTAGACAAGCTTTTCCTGGAATATAACTTATTCAGGTTTTATATTATATTTTTAAATTTTATAAGTTTTAAGTCTTGACTTTTGTATATTACGATTTTAATTGCAAACTGCCCAGAGAGTCTCGCCTATTGGGCAGTATAAAAACGTAATACATAAAAAGAAATAAAACAATACATAAAATAGTTCTATCCTAATTTAAAACACTTCCATTGGATTGTTCCTGATTTCTCCTGTCTCTGCACTTTCAGTGAAAAAGATTGCCATAAACAGCCCCCAAAATACAATAGTTTGGCTATAACATAATCTAGATTCTTGATAAAAAGGGAGTAAACAAATGAGGTTCATTCTAGAGTAAATTACTAGTGTGGAAGAAACATCAAGCAGGAATCCCACTTCTCAGCTGCAGTTGACACTGCTTGGCCAGGGCACCGTACAGAGGTAAGTCAGTCAGGGTGAGCTTGTCATACCTCATGGGCAGATTTCCAGACATTTTCCACCCCACACCCTAAGCACTCAAGGTTTGCAGAGAACTCCTGCACAATGACCACACAGTGCCTTTGCCTCTCCCCTCCCTTGCAATATAGGGAAACCATCTACTGGCTTAGCAACCTTGCCTGCACAAGTGGTAGTTGCAAGATAGCAGGCACAACCCACGGGGTCATTCATTCCCATTGAAATACATGGGATGAATGACCTTGCAATCCATTTGGACTCAGGATAGCCAGACAAGTGGTCCCTTCAGTATTGGACTCTCCAAAATCAGTGAAATTTCCACCAATTCTTAGAAGTCATAAGTCATTTTGTGTATGGTCTGAAACAGTGTACAATTAATGTGTTGAGGTGGTGGGATCATTCCTGCTGTTCTTACATCCACAAATCCATCAACTCTATGTGCACAGAGCCTACACATGTACAAGTTGGTTTTTGTAGAGGTCCCAGATTGCACATAAAGAGCCAGTCTACATACAACTTATCCACACATAGACATGGTACACAAAGAGATGACGAATGTGTGAAGTTTGGAGATAACATTGATTTTCTTGCTCCCATGTTGCTGTCTTTATTATACATAGTTTCAGACTGTATGAAAAGGGCTTTGAACAAGCATAAGGCCTTCTTGATGTTTGCAATGCCATTATTATGCCAACCATTGTGTTTGCTGTAAAATTTTAGTGTATGATTCAAAAGCATTGCATATCAACAAGAGATATCATTGTCTTCAATAGGCTTGTTCCTATAACAATTGCTTTGTCAATGCAGCAAGTCTTCCCAAGAACTCCAGTTGTATGCAAAATACATTTCCTTTCAGGCATACTTTTACTTTCAAAAGTCCTTTATCTTTATTATGCAGGTGAACAGAATCAATACAGAGGAAAAGCACAAGTTCTGGCAGATTATTTCAAACATACCAGATCATATTTACTTATAATTATAATTCACAGGAGCACATTCTCACAATCAAGAGATGGAAAAGCACAGCATGAAGAAAAAATTAGCACTGAGGAACCTGTGTGAATAATTGCCTGTCACTAAACGGCTTATTAAGGATAAACTACAATTTCACAAGGCAGTCCTTGTGTTGGCTTGTCTGTTCTGAAGACTGACTATAGATACAGGATATTTATGTGTGTGTGTGTGTGTGTGTGTGTGTGTGTGTGTTTGTGAGTTGAGAGAGACAGAGAGAGAAAGAAACATGGGCACAAAGTTTTTAAAAGGATTTTTTCTTAATGAGATTTTTTAAGTTCCATGGGAGCAGGAACAAAATGAAGAGTTGGAGAATAGTCACTATAGATGCAAAATGTGGCCAAATATTATAGTGGTTAGGTATTTAACATTTCCAGTCCTATGTATTAATTTTAATAAACATCCATTGGATTGGGCTGCAAAAGATACATATTTTGCATGTTTATTCAGAAATAGAGCCCACTGTGTTCAATGGACTCAGTCCCTAGTAGCTGTGTTTAGGATTGCAGCCTGCCTTTATGGATCATAAACAGTGTACCAGTTTGGGTCACAATAAAATATAACACCAGTCCCCTTCAGTATGTGTAAGTACCGGCCACAATCCAGAGATTTGGAAATTCAGGCATACTCAGACAATCTTGTTGCAATCCTTTAAAACACACACACACACACTTCAATTTCAGCTCTTCTAAGTAATCAGAGTGATTGGTTGCCACTTCCAATTTCTCCTCAGAAAGCATGTAAAAGTGTTAGCATCCATATGGCACCTATCAAATTCTGATACATGCACAGTTTGAGATATCATTTGGGAATTTGTGTAGACAAAGCCTTGACTGCAAGTCATAGTACTAAAACAACATCTGATCAGCTGTCCCAAGTAAAAGGATGATACAGCAGAACTGGGCACCTGGTGGATTCAAACTGGTCTTCTAAAGCAGTTTTACCTATGAGGCTAAACACATCCATACATTCAGTAATGCAGCTAAGTAATTTTAGACCCTGGGCTGAATGGTTTCACACAACCCATCCACTCTTTAGACAGCCATATGTATCATTTCAGTTGTGAAACATACCACTAATGTTTCACAACTGCTTCTACATTTCTGACGTGTTACAGCAAACAAACAAAAACTGTTTGCCAACCAGAAATGCTCTCAGCATGTGCCGATTTGCATGTTAAACTGACTGAAATCATAGTACCATCATGACTACAGGAATAAAACAGAGTTTGCTACTGCTAACCACATTTACTTGGGAATAAGCATCATTTTGTAGTAGCAAAGTATTTTTTGTAGTAGTAAAGTAAAATAGTATCTTACAAGTAAAAAGAATAAAATGACCATGGTACTATGTACATGCCCAGCGGTCCAGCCCCTGATCATTTTATTTATTGCATTTTTATACCACCCAATAGCTGAAGCTCTCTGGGTGGTTTACAATAATTAAAACCATAAAGTACAACCTAAAATATAAAACCTAAACCACAATATAAAAACATAACATAAAAGTACAATATAAAAGTACAACAAGAATAAAACAAAGCAGCAAAGCAAATATTTAAAATACAAATTTAAAATACAGGTTTAAAACAGCAAAGCTAAAAGACCAAGATGATAAACTGTTAAAATTCTGGAAAAATAAAAAGTTCTTCACCTGGCGTCAAAGAATGTGACGTAGGTGCCAGGCGAACCTCTCTAGGGAGCTCATTTCACAGCTGGGGTGCCACAGCAGAGAAGGTCCTCCACCTGGTAGCCACCTGCATCACTTCCTGTCATGTGCTTGCCCATTCCCTCTGGCATTCACACATACTGGCAAACTGATACGAGACACTCACATCAGTGAGATTTCTTTTTATTGAGGAAATCTCATGGTAACACGCTTAATGGTTACAGAGTCCAAAACATACTTAAAGCTGAATGATGGTCAGAAAGCTTTAGGCTCCATTCCTGATATGATATTTCAGGCAATCACACGGGGGAGGGGGGAATTCTTGAAAGGCTTAGCAAACCATCCCAAGGGAGCTTCTCCAAATGCCGCATATGCTAGTAATGCAGGGGACATGGCCAAAGTTAGGCTGACCAGATAAAATCCAGGTCAGGGCTCATGTAACTTTAACAGTTGTAGAGCAAAGGGAATTCCAGCCAGTGTCATTTGTATGCAATTAGTTCCTGGGGAAATTCCTTCTTCATCACAACAGTTAAAGTTGCAGGGGCCCTGCCTTCTTTTGTATATGGTCACTCTAGTATAGTGCCTGCACCTTTAACTGTTGTGATGAAGAGGGAATTTCACCAGAAACTAATTGCATACAAATGACACGGGCTAAAATTCCCTTTTCTCTACAACTGTTGAAGTTACATGAGCCCTGACCTGGATTTTATCTGGTCACCCTACCAAAGCCTAACCAAGATCACGGGGTGGGTGAAACTCTCAGCTCTGTGCCACCAGAGTCCGGCTAAGGCACAAGAACTCCCCTGCATGTACATTAGCTCCAGGAGAGCTCACTGTCACCTGAGTTGGGCAGAAACGCTGAGCTGACCCAGGTAAGCATGATCACTGGGAAGGTAAAACCTCAGGCACAGGTCCTTCTAAGGACAGGCAACTCTCTGCCACCTGAATCTGGCCACAAACACACAATCCACAGGAAATGCAAGTTCAAGTCTATGAAAAGCCTCACAGTACTTTTCATGGCACAGTTCTTAGACATCCAAAGTCCAAATATCAAGAATTCATGTGCAGAGTGCTTTCAAAGTCCCAAACGGAGATGGAATCCAAAACATGAGGGATTTCAGGCCTTGCGTCGAAAGATGATCTCTAGCAAAGCTCTTCCGTGTAGTTTCACCTCTTATATACTAAGGCCTGGTCTATTCAAAGCCACTTGACAGACAAGTCCTCTGACCTGTAAAACATGCCCAGGTGCCAACAGGGTGGGATTGCTCCACCCACTAAGATGATGCTACAATCTGAGTGACAGCTTCCAAGAGTGGCCCCCTCCTTGGTACCATACTCAAATTCCCAGGGAAACCTGTTACAGCTGCAAGGCCATGACAGGGAGTGAGAGAGAGCTACTTCTGTGAGAAACTCTGACAGAGATAAGCTCGTAGAGACATTGACTTTCTAAAACTATTTCTAATGAATCAACTTACATTCAACAAGGCCTCTGGCCTTGTGGTACACATGACTCTTCCTTTGGAGGGGCTCATGGAGAAGGAGCCCTGAAAATGATCTTAGGTTCCAGGCACATACATATGGGAGGAGGCGTTCCTGCAAGCAGCATTAGCCCCAGTTGGCTCTGCTATGTCTAAGCGGCCCATGTGAACTCCACCCTGTAGAAGTAAACCTAGTATTCCACATGAATACTGAAATGTAGATGTCCAATATTCCCTGCCACACACTCTGATAGGCAAATGTCATGCAAACCTGGTCTCCATATCATAGGCCTCTCATGTGGAGGGCCTGGTTCACACAGAATACCATCTGTATGATGGAGTGGAGGGATTTCTGCCACTCCTCCACCATGCTTCTTTAGTATTGCCCCTAGCTGATTGTACAAACTGAGGAAGAGATATTACACACTATTATATTACATTTGCCTTTAGGTTTTTCAATGTTATCCATGCATGAGCAAACACACCTTATAACTGTGATATATTTCTTGCTAGGAAGCTCCTACTTTATGATAGAGACTGACCAGCAATGAAGAGGCTCCAGACCATTGATGGTAAAACAAAGTGCTTCTTGAGAATATAGAAGTTGTCCATCTCTTGCATTAAATGTTTCCTACTTCCACTGCATGGGGACCAAGTTTCAGTGTCAAAGGTTTGTGGCAGAATTCTCTCCTCCCATGGGGCAGACAATAACTATCCACTATTCTCAATTAGAAATCACTAAACTTCTTGCAGTACAAATGTTAAAATACTGAGGATATTTTTGAGATTGGGCAAGAAATCACGGAAGCTTGAAAGTGTTGAAATTACGGGTGACTGCAGCTACCCTTATATTAAATGAGAAAATGTATGTTTGGACTGAGATAAACAAAATGGATAGATGTCTTAAAACTACTGTGTCTGGGAAGAATTGGACATGGAGCTGATTTTAATCCTATGCAGTGCACAACACGTGGCATGACATGTATGTCTTGTTGAATCGATTGTGAACAGTAAGCACGGTAGTATCAGATTCAACACATGTGTAATTTGTTACAGAGGAGCTCCAGATGTGCTGTCTCTCTGACACATGTAGTGTGCATGATGGACCTAACTTGGCATTACCCTGACCTAACTTGGCTCAAATATCCATTTTGTTCCAGAAGGCATAGCCTGGGAACCACCAGGAACAACATTAAGGCTCTGGAACTACTGCAGAAGCAAAGGAGCCAGGGAATGTACTTGCTTCTTTCTTGATTAAAGGTTATTCCCTAAGTATGAGGAAAACATCCAAATTCCTGCCTGATTGCCATGCCCCTAACCAGCTGTCTAACCCGCTAGTGTACCTTTGAGTACCTAGAGTACCGTTGAATTGGCCAGTCAAAAGCCCTGGAAGGAAATATGATCCAATCCTGAAGTGTTCCTACACCCAACTATCTGAGTACCTTTAATGACACCCTTTCCTTTTGAATATTGGACTATGCTAAGCTGTACAACTAGATGAAAAATTACAAGCAGCACCTGGCTAGGTAAGCCTTTCTCAAATCAATATTGTGATGGAGAGCAGTGTAGACACAAGATGAAAATATAAATTATTTCTGTGTAGTATCATTGGCACTGTACATTTTCAAAGCACTGTACAAATATTATCTTCAAAGAACCCTTGAGAGATAATAACACGTGTCTGTATTTCAGCACTGTTAAAACCAACTATTCCTGAGAATCATATTAAGATTATCATAATATAATAATATTACTCACAAATTCAAAAGATACAGTATATCACTTAAGTCAGAATTGTCCCATCTGGTCTAGGTATATTGTATATGAAGAGTTCAACCCTTTTTTGGGTGGAGCGGATGGTAATACATTCTTCACATAGTTATCAGAAGTGCTTATGAGTGATGTCATTTTATTCACTTTCATGCCTAAAATCATAGTATTGTTTACTTATGAGTCAGTATGCTTTGACTGTAGGATCAACATTCCTATAACTGACTCATAAGGACAAATAAGTATAGATCCTTCCTATATCTGTCAAAGCAAGGGTGTGTTTTGTATGTTTTTAGGATGTTTTAGGATGTTTTAATGCAGTTTTAATAATATTTGTCATGTTTTTAATTAGTTTTATGTATTTTATCATGTTGTTGTTCCCCGCCTCGATCCAGACAGAGAGGCGGGTAATAATAATAATAATAACAATAATAATAATAACAATTGAAACAATAACAGTGAAAATTGCTTTCCCCCTTCCTCCAGTGAAAGCCTCCATTCACTGGTTCTCAGAAGAAACAGAAGCCCTTCCATTTGCAGAAGGGTAACTTTGGATTCATTATTAATTATTAATTATTATTAAAAGCTCTGTGTGTGTGTGTGTTTTACTACTCTGAACAAAGACTTTAACTTGGGAGGGGCCCTGAGCTGTGTCTATGGGGTCTTCAATATCTATGTTCCTTCTACTTCTGGAATAACACTGCTGTATTTCAGGTTCAAATACAGACACATATGCTATTATCTCTCAAGGATTCTTTGGAGATAATAATATTTGTACAGTGCTTCGAAAATGTAAGGTGCCGATGATGCTACATAGAAATAATTTATATTTTCATCTTGTGTCTACACTCCTCTGGGTTGTCATTATCTGAGTTGTAATGAACAAATGACCTTTGAGAAGGACATTACATTTTGAACATGCACCCTTCAGCTAGTCTGCTTTCATGTTTTATGCATTGAATACATATAACTTTCCCCCACCCCCAACGTGTGTATGCATGTGTATGTGTACATGTAGAACGTGTTTACTATACACATGGTGCGGAGGTTAGGGTGGATGCCCTAACTTACAATTTCCAAGCTCTTTGGCATATGAGTGCATTTATAAATGCCTTAAGACTTTTTAATCTGAAGGGCGGGTTGATCCTAGAATCTATTTACAAGCAGATGGAGCAGTAGGCTGCTACTTATTCTTGATAACTATATCACACTTTTTCATCCATTCTGCATTAATTAGACCCCCTTACCATGCTCACTGGGTTTCTTTATGGCTGTGTTCCTTCCTATTGATAACTATGGTTACGGTTAGTGGACAAAGGTATTGAGATCTGGGCAAGGGGTCTGGCTTCATAGCTCCTGCTGTGCAGCCTTCAATTATCAATTAGAGTGTTCCCTGCATTAGAAGTGGGTTTGGTAGCATATCCTGGATAAGAAGAAAGGGTTATATCCAGCACCAAGGCAAGGGATTTGATCCAGAGTTCCTGTGAGCAGTATTCCACTCATAGGACACATTGGATCACTGTGTCCCTGAAAAGCTGCTCTAGGGGATTGGGCGACCCACTGGAACAGCATAGGAGGTAACACTGGGAGCTGCAGAGAGAAGGATGAATCAGTGAAAATTGCTTTCCCCCTTCCTCCAGTGAAAGCCTCCATTCACTGGTTCTCAGAAGAAACAGAAGCCCTTCCATTTGCAGAAGGGTAACTTTGGATTCAACCCTATCATTTTGCAGTCCAACTTTATGATTTGACTCCACACTCCCTGCCCATGCATCAAATCCAACCTCAGAATAAACAGAAAAGAAATTATTTCACGTAGGAGAGATGCAACAAGAGACTAAAAAAAGTGTGCATTTTGTAGTGTTCTGCTTATTAAAATAAAGTAACTTGATTGTTCTCTAACACCTTTCATGTGTTTATTACAAATATTTTTCATCCAGATTGACAGCTCTGTTTTCAACTCATCCCATTACAAATGTATTCCTAGTTGTATGGCAAGGAGTTTCAATTCCTGATGGTGGTAAGTAGTGGAGGTGGATTTAATTTTTTTCTAATGTTATGTAGCGCTAGAGGGGCGACCCTCTATTTTATGAAACACATACATAAATGTTTGTAATGCCAAACAAATGAGTCAGAGATACAAAATTTCAGACGATATTGATGGGCTTGCTTTTCAGTTATTTTTTGAAGTTTGCATGATTGCATTATATTATTTTAATCTTGTTCTACTTGTTACTCAGTAGTGGAACAGAATGATACAGATGACACAACTTGTAGAAATGCACTGTGTAAAATCTAATAATACATTTCAGTTTGAAGAAGAAATATTCTTGGTTTCCCAAGGTTACCTAATGTTTCTTGACTGCTGGAGTTTAAGAAATCCTTTATTCTTTCGGTTTCAAAGTAATGACAAACTGCAGATTCTCTCCACCCCTCAAGACTCTTTATTCAGTTCCCATGGATGGCAGAAAGTTCTGAGTGAATATCTGTGTACTCAAAATATATTATTTGCTACCATGGTTTAAATGTGATCCCTTTTCTGAGCATTTGTATGTCAGCCACCTTGGGTTCTTTAGATCTGGTGGGCCTTCCTTCTTTGCCCCCTATAGCACCTTAGCTTCTCCTTCATCTCCCATTCCTACAGTCTTGAGTCCTGATTTCCAGGTCACCAACTAAGCCTTACCCAAACTTCTTGCCCATTCTGAAACCTTCCTTATCTGAAAATAGTTCCAAGCTCTCCATCACTCCATGGTTCCCTCTATTCATCTTTTCAGTTGAACCTTCCCTCCTCCAGATTCACCTGCCAAATGAGCTGAGGTAGCTGGCTACAAGAGAGAAGGTCTTTTCTCTCCTTAGCTGAAAACCTTTATAATCCCCATGCATTTTAAGAACACTTTTTAGTGCTTTTAGTATTTCATTCCGCTGATAGTTTTAATTTGGTTTTATGTGGTGAGAATTTTTTATTCTTTCCTGGTGGTTTTTCCTCTTTTTTTTCTGGTACGTCTTTATTTTTGGTTGGAAAAAAATATATTTTATGTTTTTACTACACTTCATCTTAGCCAAAAGGCCGTATTGTACACCAATACGGTACAATGGTTTAAAAGTACACTAAATAAACAAACAAACAAATAAATAAATGTATCAAAGTGTTGTCAGAAATGTGCCATCCTATTGATATTGTAATTGTAGAAAAGATAATTACACATTTGTTAAGAGCCATATTAGATTAATGAAATCCATAAGCACTTTCTTCATATATTGCTTGGTACCTTTTATGACATATCATCATTGGCAGTAAGACCAATATGGAAACCTATAGTAATCTAAAAGTCCTTATGAAATGTACATCGGTGGAATGTCCACTGTTTAGCCTCAACAATACTAACATTTTTCTGAGTTTCTAATTATCCATATATTTTGGATTTTCTCAGGTTGATTGTTGCCACAAGAATAACCTAAACACTTAAGACTACTAACAGTAAGCTAGTGAAACAAATGCTGCTGCATTTTCATGTCACCTTTTCTTAAACAGACAATGTAGTAATAAAAGAAAGTGGAAAGGTGTTTTTTTTTTCAAATTTCTGATCACAGGTTTTGACACACACACATATATATATGTGTGTGTGTGTGTGTGTGTGTGTGTTGTGAAGAGTATAATAAGGGGAATCAGTATAATTTAGTTGGTACCAGTGATGGAACACATAAACACTTTGCCAAGTGCTCAAGATGATTATCCCTAGTCTACAGATTGTCCACAATGCTGGAATAAACCCTCAAATACAGGTAAAGTCTGTATATGAGTGAAAGGCATAACAATTGTTGAATGGGCATGCAGGGAGTTGCGTGTTGGATAACCAATCAGTTTCGAGAACCCTGATATTATATTATAAGAGGGCGAGGCTTCAGAAATGTGGGGAGAAAGTGGTATGTAAGGAATGACAATAAGAAAGCAGGAAAGAGAGGGGAAATATGTACCATATGCCTCAAAAAGCTATCATATGCTGTCAATTCCTACAGTTGATTACAAGCTCGTGAAAAATGAGTTGAAAATTACATAGGGTAGGATGACCAGATAAAATCCAGGTCAGGGCTCATGTAACTTTAACAGTTGTAGAGAAAAGGGAAGTTCAGCCAGTGTCATTTGTATGCAATTAGTTCCTGGTGAAATTCCCTTTTCTCTACAACTGTTAAAGTTTCATGAGCCCTGACCTGGATTTTATCTGGTCACCCTAACATAGGGTAGCACCTAGGTGTAAGGCCCTGCATGTTTATGATTGTTCTGAGGATCTTCTGAGCTTCGGGGGAGGGGGGGAAGGCTGAGGCTGCCAGGTAAATGCACAGGTAGCAGGAGATTGTGCTTAAAATTCAGATTCCTAGGAGTCGCAATAGAGAAGCTTTCTATTGTACATTTTACCCTGGTAATTAAGCTTTTTCTTGAGTCACAATATTTTTCAAAAATTAAAGGAAAACAAGAGGGAAAGGTAAAATAGAAAGTTTTCATTTTCATCTAGAAGTTGTCTTTTTAGGAATGAGATAATTTAAATACGGCAAACGATGAACCATGAAGGCGGAAGATGAAAGACTTCTGATCTTCCAACCTCAAGGCAAAAAATGCCTAGTGATTCAGTACATCACAATAGCCTTTGAATTCAAAGAGACTTGGTTTCATTTACAACAGGAGTGGGAATCTGTGGTCTCAATATGCTCTTTTGCAAAAATATTACAGTGGTGAAAAGTTGCATAATGCTGTCATACAGGTTTGAACAGGGAAGGTATAATGGAAAACCTGCATTTGACATGAATTGCATTATCAGACTCCATTGCATCTGTTGTCCTGTGGTGAATATCTTATTGTTGAGGAACTGAACCCAAAAATATATGTTGTGAAAATTGAGATGCAAGGAAGATTCCAGCCTGACTTCAACAGAAAAAGTAGTTAACAATACAAATACATAGGTCATAAAACTTTGATGTGATAAAATTAAAATGTTCCAAGCTCTTTGGTCAGAACCTTGCCTCAGTGATCCTTGAACTTACCTCAGTGATTATAGCATTAGTGATGTCAGGCTGGACTATTACACTATATCATGGGTTGGAAACTTTATCTAGTGAAAAATGCAGCTGCCCAAGTATTAGGCCCATGGGTTAAATGACCTATGGGCTGTCGGGGACAAGCAGGAGAGAGCAGGCATATTGTCTGCAACATACCCACCATTTCGCCTTTAGTCAACAACCTACGATTAGCTTGTTTGTAGGTTGTTGTGGATTAACCATGTATTAACTGCTAGGTTGTTCAGTCCGGTTTGCACATCACACTCAACAACCTAGTGGGTGTGCGGGAGGCAGTGCACTCTCTCTCTCCCACTTGTGCATGCCAACTCATGGGTGGTTTAAATCTTGGTTGTCATTACATGCAAATCAGTTCTTAGTGAATGCAACATGGTTGGATCATGTGACACTTATACACCAACAGCTGCACTGGTTGCCTGTGTGTTTTTGTGCCTAATTTAAAGGGTTGGTGTTTTAACTTTTAAAGCTTTAAACAGTTCGGGGCCAAGCTAGACCAGCTTGACAGCACTTTGAGGTTATATGCTGAAGCCCTATTTACATGCCCCGTGAACAACTAAGTTGGTGGACAGAAAGGAGGAGGCTTTTTTGGCAGCAGTTTCACGCCTATGGAACTCATTACCAGCTAAGGTTTAGCAGGCCTCACCTTTGCAATCCTTTAGAAGATTCCTAAAGACATATTTCTGAATTGATTTTTTTAAAAGATTGTTATTAGATTTTAATATTTTTATTGGGCCAGTTATATCAGCCTTTTTGTTGGTTCCTTTAGCCAATGTGTGTAGTGGCTAAAGTGTTGGACTGGGAGTCGGGAGATCCTGGGTTCTAGTCCTCACTCAGCCACGGAAACCCACTGGGTGACTTTAGGCCAGTCACAGACTCTCAGCCCAACCTAACTCACAGGGTTGTTGTTGTGAGGATAAAATGGAGAAGAGGAAGGTTACGTACGCCGCCTTAGGTTCCTTGTAGGAAAGAAGGCGGGATATAAATGAAATAAATAAATAATAAGTTGTATTCTGATTTTGGGTTATTGACATTTTTATCAATTATGATAAGCTGCCTTAAGAAGGTTTGTATACTTAAAGGTGACCTAAAAGCATATTTAAACAAGCAAATAGAAATGCATTTTTCTTCCAATGACAGCCCAATTTTATTTTTCTTAATTTTCATTTTGCAAGGGGTTTTTTTAGCGAAGGAAAGGGTCAGATTGGCAAGTAAGCCACACTTTCCCCTCTGCTTCTCTTGTAGCAGCCATGAAAGAAGCTGAACCAAATTCTCCCTCACACTCCTGTCTCATATAGAATCTGCCAGAGACGAGGTTGTAACAAACCAATGGCAATATCAAGGTCAAGAGAAATTGTATCCAAAGGTGCTATAAAATAATATTATTTGCTAGAAAACGTTTCTTCCCTCTGGGGTATTTTTCCCTTTCCTTCAGCTCTTGCAAGAAAGTGTAGTAAGCTTTTCCTCCACATTGCTTGCTCTGCCTCTACCATGTTATAGATTGTGCTTTAATGGAGATTCTGAGTCCCCATTAAAGTTGAAGACTATACAGTTGAAGACTACTGTATAGTTATATTTGAAAGACAACAGCAGAAACTGTAGAAAATGTAACGTTTAACCAGCTTTTTTTAAAAAACAACAACACATAGTTTCAACAACTGCCTCATTCTAAATTGAAGGTGAACATTGTGTAACTTGAATCAAATTTAATTTAGAAAATGGGAGAGTGTTGTCATTTCTTAACAAAGTTATTGCAAAAAAGACAGATGTAGTGCTTCTGGCTGGGCTGCTAAATTATGCTCAGCATGTTTATACTATTATAGAACTGCTCCCTAGCTAAAATAACAAAACAAAAACTAGGGAGCAATTCTATTACAATCCTATCCATGGGAATATGTTCAGTTGAAACCTGTGGGATTTTCTTCCTGAGTAAATATGCACAGGATCAGGCTGTATTGCAATATCAGCTATGACATCTGCTTTTCTCAGGTATTTTAAAGAGACAATCCAAAAGGTCCAATAAACCACTGTTGGGCATCTTTATGGTCCTCTCTAACTTCTCCTTGCCGCCTTCCACTTCACTTGCTGAATGGGCACAACCGCCCATGCCATGCTGGCTAGAAGGAAAGAATCAATGAGCAGAAGCAGCTACTGCTGGTCTTTTTGGTCACCTCTGTCACCCGTATGCTGAAGCAAGCAACCAAACAGCAGAGATGCTGCAAGTAGCTGCTGCCTACATCACTTCTCTGGAATCTGTTGCTCCTCAATCCCAAGCCAGACGCCACAGGCAGGCTTCAGCAAATATGCTCATGCGTGAGGCAGCCTTCCTAGAACATAACCTAAGAACAGAAGAACAGCCATGCTGGATCAGACCAAGGGTCCATCTAGTCCAACTGCCCGTAGGAAACTCGCAAGCAGGCTATGAGTGCAACAACACTCACCCATGTTCCACAGCAACAGGTGTACATAGGCATACTACCTCTGATAATGGAGGTAGTGCAGAGGCATTAGGACTAGTAGCCATTGATAGGTTTCTCCTCCAGGAATTTGTCTAACTCCCTTTTAAAGCCATCCAAATTGATGGCCATCACTACATTTTGTGGTAGCAAATTCTATAGTTTGACTATGCACTGTGTGAAGAAGTACATCCCTTTATCTGTCCAGAATCCCCCACCAATCAGCTTTACGGAAAATCCTAGGCTCTAATATTATGAGGGCCTTTGAAGCTGCAGAGCGGTGTGGGATTCTTGGATTAAAGTGATCCCCGTCACCTTTCCACCTCCAAAGTGGGGAGGAGGGATAGGGACTGTTTGACAGCTGCATGGCCAAGGCACCCAAAGAGGCAGTATGCCTATATACATCAGTTACTGGGAAACATGGGCAGGAGGGTGCTGTTACACTTATATCATGCTTATGGGTTTCCCATCAACAGATGGAACAGATGGACCCTTGGTCTGATCCAGCACAACTCTTCTCATATTCTTAAGTAGTCTCTTCCTTCTCTTGCTTACACACTTCCCTGATGGCCCATGGTGGATAAAGCTCAGTGCAGTCTGTGATAGGCCCAGGGGACTATGACAATGATGACTGTTTTGGGAGTCCCTCCTGTTTCCCCCCAGCCTCTGCGGAAGAGATTGTGACAGTTTGCTGCTCCTTGTCCAAGGGGCAGCTGCTTTTCCTCCACAATAAAAGTGGGGCCTGAGTAAAACAAGGATCCATGACACCAAAAAGGGATCCTCATGATTTCATATGATTTTTTAAAAAACCACACAACCACCATCCAATTACAAAGCACATCTGCCTACACGGAATGAACCCAAAAAAAATCACAGATCCACCACTCGTGGACAAAGCCACAGCACAGAAATATGGATGCAGGGCAGGGATCGTCACGATTTTTACATGGAAAATACCCCACACCACAATCTAATCACAGAGCTAATCTGCCTCCGCAGATTGTACCAGGAAAAACTGGAATCCACCACTTGTGGGTGCCACCAGAATGCACAAACATGAATTTAGGGCAAGGATCCCCACATTTTTGAGCTGTGGCTGTGTCCACGAGTGGCAGATCCCAGATTTTTCTAATGCAGTCCATGCACTGTATGTGATCCCAGTCACATATGCACTGTGATTGGCTTGTGGTTTGGGGCACTTTCCATGTAAAAATCAAGAGGATCGCTGCCTCTAATCCATGTTTTTGCACTGTGGAGGCGCTCATGAGAGGTGGAGTTGTGTTTTTTGTGGTTCAGTCTGTGGAGACAGATGTGCTCTGTGATATGCTAGTGTTTTGGAGGATTTGCTCTGTATGGATCCTGCCTGAGAATTTTTTTGCAATGCCCTCCCCCGCAAAGTACAGACTTCATCTTTGCCCAGATCTGCTTCTTTATAGATCCTTGTTTTACTTTCTTCCATAAAAGTGGCAGTGTTAAACACACTTCTTCCAAATAGTTTGCCCTGACGAGTAGCTAAGCGTGTCTGCTGGTCCTTAATAGCGAGCTTATTACTAGTACCGGAGCTGGCGCCACTACCGCTCTAATCTTAGCCACGTTCACGCCTATCAATTGAGTTCAGTGCGATTTACTCGCTACTAAACATGCCCAGGCTCGGAGCTGTATAAAGGGCGAAGGGGGTTGACGTTTCAGGGGTTGCTTTGTCAAGGCAGGCTTTACCCCCGCGGGGCTTGGGATGCATGAGTGTACGGAAATGAATTTTAGGGCAGGGGCAAGGAGCCCACCCAGGAAAGAGGGCCTGGAAGCCGTGCCGGAGTGCACTCGAAGCCCAGCTGCTACTGCTTGGGTTGCACATCAGGCAGCGACTGGGAGGGCCTCCAAATCCCTGGCTCCGCCTGTACCACATGACTTCTCCTTTGATTGCAAACTTTTTCCTCCTTGTCCCGTTGCAGCTGCTGCTAAGGCTGGAAAATGGCGGCTCACTAGACTCGCCGCCGTGCGCATCCCTGCCTTCCTGATCCTGCCTTTCCTCGACGGCTGGCAGGCCCGGGTTGCCTGCGCCATGACGCGTTGGGTGCCCACCAAGCGGGAGGAGAAATACGGCGTGGGTGAGCGTTTCTCTCTCTTTCTCTCCCTCCGGCTTCCCTGAGATCATCCTGCTTGTTGCGCTTTTTTCCGGGCTGGCGCTCGCTGCAAACTTCCTCCCAAGTTTGCCACCAGTTCGCTTGGCGCCAATCCTGCGTGGCGCAGCTTCGCCTTCCAAGGCGGCAGACAGCGCCTCCCGGCCGCCGCGGTTCTCTCTGCCCCGCTCTCCATGCCCCCCACCTCGGCCTCAGGAAACTGGCCCGCCTTGTTTCCCTTGTCTCGCGTTCATTGTCTCCGTGGGCTGCCCTGAAGAGTCCAGCCCTCTCTTACTCTTGAGGAGCCCATCCTCGCAGTTATGGTTGAGAGGAGAAGAAGCAGGAGCGAAAGAGAGCAGCCCGTTCCTTTCCAGAAAGGCCCGCGCGGGCGAAGGGTGGGGTGCGGAGGGGCTGTTGTGTTGCTCCAGTTCACATTGGAAGGCGCGTTTCCTCTAGAAGGAGCGGCTTGTGTTTTCCTGCCCCTTGGCTGCCTTCCGTGCCTTCCTCTCCACCCCGCCTCTTTCTGGAGAGCTGTTCGCCCTGCAAAACTACCCAGGTCCTTTGGTCCCTGGTAGCCAATTCCACTTCTTTCTGCTTTCTCTGCAGCCCCGACCCCTGGATTTTTGTAAAGCCGCGGTCTTTTTGTTATTCCGCCCGGGATCCAGTGAAGTATCAAGTTTTGGGCTTGCATTTCTTTCTTCTCCTATGAAGCGGGTCTACATACCACTGGGTCCCATTGCCTCTAACTTCCTGCCCCGGCACCCGCAGAACTTTTCGTGCACCTTGAAGAGAGTGGAAACTTTATGTCCAGTGGGCCGATTCGACTCTGCTCTCCCAGCAGACACCCCTGTCTCCTGCATCCTTGTATACTATTGCTAGTTTGTTTGGTCCGGCCAAATCGCCATCTAAACTTGTGGCCGGTTTTAGGCCTCCTCCACACGAGACGTTTAATGAGCCTTGAAGGCTCATTATAAATTTTACCTCCACACCAGCGGAGCGCAAAACGGGCGTACAGGCGCGTTATCTCCCCGATAATGCGCATGTTCGAATGCGCGTTAAATAGCGACTTTTATTTTGCTCCGGCTGTTAAAGCGCATTTTCGCCGTGTGAACAAGCGATTATGCGCATTAACGTCTTCTAAAGCGCTTTTTGGACATCAATTAATGCGCTTCGCCGCCTCCCGTGCAGAGGGATTAGGCGTAAATGCGCCTCCGCGATAATGCGCATAATCCCCGAACCGGGCGCAAAAGCGCATCCTTGTGGAGGGGGCCTTAGACTGATTCCCCCAGCTTCCTGCAGTGGATTCATTGATTTGGGCCGTCACTAGATTAACAAAACCTTAGCTGATTTATTGTTTGAGTTTTAATCAATTCAATTTTTCTAAGTTTGAATAAAGTACTTGTGAAGGAAAAGCACACCCCATGATTTTTCTGTTTTGAATTAACATGTGTGTTACAGCAGAGGCATTCTCTCCTGTGTGAGGAATGCCTCATCTAAGAAGGTGACTGCTAGCCATGGATTTGCAAGTACATACAATGGCGGTATAGCAGTCTTGAGGTGCAGGAGTTCATGATAGCTCCCATAACCATAGCCCTGAGAGCATTCTGCAGTCATGCCCCAAGAGATAGGTATCTCCTGCTTTTCTGTTATTTATGCTCAGAGGAACTGACACTCTGGGTAAAAACTGCATCATAAAACACAAGACATCCAAAACAAACAAACCACTAGTAAAATCTCACAATTCAGTTTACGTTTAAACTTCATGTAAGCTCCATTGAACTTGGCACTTCTTAACTTATGACTGTGTAGCTTCAATATGTAGAAACCCTTGAGCTTTGACAAAGGATCTTCAGCCAGTTGAAATGCAGCTTTTCGCTCAGAGAGGAGAAATCTGTGGTCCTCTAGATGTTGTTGAGCTACTGCTCCCATCAGTCCCTGCCAGCACTGGTAATGCATGATAGGAATTGTAGTCCAACATTATCTGAAAGGATACACTCCTGCTGTAACTTTTACTTAGAAATGCAAACTATCTTGCCAATAAATGTCACCATTTAAACTGCTAGTGTGAAGTAGGTACATTGTGTTGTTTGATGAGCTAGTCCAGGTTGCCCAATCAATAAATGAAGGAAACAATGAAAGGAAAAAGAAAGGTGTCTTAAGATCAGGGCACAGGGACTTTTGATTTTACTGCTCACGTAGGACATCACAGGATCTTGAAATTTGGATAGGTCTAGAACGTGGGGGTGGGGAGAACTACCATGTGTTGAAGCGTTCACAAAACTTCTATAACGTGAAGAAAGTGTAGGAGAGAAAAATATACTGTCCAGTGATCTTTCTCATGACTGTTTTTTAAAAGTAGAATTGAGTAATCAGACCTTGTAAATTAGAAACAAGTATGTTGTAGGCTAGCATGCGCTCTTGTAGGCAATTGCCTACTTCAACAGATGCATAAATGCTATACTGGCATGAACAATTTTCTTTGTTCAGTACTCATATTTTGGCAGTACTGTTTCCGTCTTAACTACACTGTACAAGTTGCAGTCAATTTCCTTATTAAACTCTGGTTAGAATATGGGAGAGAGAGAAGGAACTTGTGCTCTGAAGATATGCTGGTTTCTAGGAAATAAACATAATACATTGGAAATCCAGTTTGTTTCTACCTTTTCTGTGAATTTCTGAAATACAAATACTGGGTTAATGGTAGGGAAGGGTCATACCTATCTTTAGAACTCTGTCTAGAATAAATATTTATTATTTACTTGTTACATTTATATCCTGCCTTTCCTCCAAAGTGGCTTACATGATCCTCCTCTCTGTTTTATCCTCACAACATTCCTGTTAAACTGAGAGTCAGTGACTGGCCCAAAGTCACCCAGTGAACTTCATGTCCGAGTGGGACTAGAATCCAGATCTCCCAAATCCTAGTCCAACACTAACCACTACACCACACTGGCCCTCAACTATATGTAAGATAATGCAAATGGATGTGTATCC
Organism: Anniella stebbinsi; assembly: GCA_029215795.1. Classification (NCBI taxonomy): domain Eukaryota; kingdom Metazoa; phylum Chordata; class Lepidosauria; order Squamata; family Anniellidae; genus Anniella; species Anniella stebbinsi. The sequence goes on along the minus strand of JARDYH010000002.1, from coordinate 288,093,515 downwards.
CTCCTTTAAGGCTATCTTGTGCCATTGTTCTGATGTGCTTTCTGTAGTCCTGTCTTTCTGTATAATATAAGGATGTAGTGTACAATACACACTTTTGTAGGTAATAAGAAAGTTTGAGGTAAGAATGGCTGTTCACACAACACGCTAACCCGCACTCAGTGGTTGAGTGTGGGTTGTTTTGAACCATGAGTTGTTTGTAGCACCGGGGCTTATCGTCTTGTCTAAATACAGTCAGAACGGGCTTGTTAACCATGCAGTGTGTCTTATTTTCTTGAACAAGCTACCTTGAGAACCCATATATTTTTTTTGTTGGGTTGTTCATGGTGATTATCAAGCCACACTGCTGTGTTTAGACAACATACTAACCCACGGTTCAACAAACAAACAACAGTTCAAAACAACCCACACTCAACTGCTGAGTGCGGTTTAGGATGTTGTGTGAACACTTAATGTCCAAAGTGGATCAGTTCCTGAGTAGTAGTAGGAAGAATTCATGATAGTCCTTGCCTATATATATTAGCTTTTTTTCTTTTTTTGCGGAGTCCCAGAGTGGTTTGTTGATACATGAAGCTTTGAAGGATTGCTCTTAAGGACTGAAATATAAAGCCAAATTTTGGGGGACAACTGTTGAGTATGAGTTATTGTCTTGAACTGCAGTTCTACCTTCTATAACATATGGTAGGCAGATTGGGTGGGTGAGGAAATTAGCTGTCTGTGCACTGTGATTTAAATATGGTTTGCAAGTGAGAGGATATAGCTTAATACTGCAATATCATATCCGCTTACCTGGGAGTAAGGCCTGTTGTGTAGACGTGTATAGGTTTGCCTTGATTGATAAGTCCTCAAAGTACTTAAGCTTCTTGGAAATCTAACACTAAATGTAATAGAGAAGTGAAATTTTGGTTTTTGGCAAAACAGCATTTTTTTAGTTTATTCCTAGAAAGTGACAAGCATCTTCAGTATCTATAGTGCTGTCTTGATATACTCTCCTGGCCTACCTGTACTATGAATATCTTGGGGTAAAGGCAAATATATGTTAATAAGTTTATGCAAATATATATAAAGCTCAAAAGCCAGTGAGTCCATCTGGCACTCCAATTCTATAGCTAAGCATAGCAGTATTGGACAGATGGCTTGTAGTGAATAAGTTACAAGTGGCTGGTCACTGTGTTTTGACAAGTGGGCAAATTCATCCTGTTTTGGTCCTCATTAGTTGCCATAATATTATAAGTGACCATGGAACCAGTTACCTTGAGAGGTACTTGGCTCTGTCACACTAGAGGCATTTAAGATGCAGCTGGACAGCCATCTGTCAGGTACGCTTTAATGTGTATTCCTGCATTGAACTGGGGGTTGGACTTGATGGCCTTATAGGGCCCTTTCAACTCAACTATTCTATGATTCTATGATCAAATTGCAGGAAGCTTATATGAATTTATTTACATGTTAGTTGAGTGGTGTGGGAGCTATTTCTCACCATAGCATTGGAAAAAAAGCTGATTCCATAGTAACTGTTGTGCTTTTAGGATGTTATATAGGTGTGTAGTTACCAGTCTTGAACATCTGAAGCCAATTCACAGGTGTAATTAACAGCTATTTGTGCTGTATTTGTCATTGGTGATCATTGTCACACTGTCTCATGCTCCTTTAGTAGAATAGCAGCATGGATGCCTTGTGCACTCAAGGAGCATGCATAGGTCATTTTGCACTGATGTAGCAAGTCATTTTGCACTGATACAGCAGTACGTATGTCCCATTTGCAACAGTTATTTTCTTAATCTGGTCCATAAATCACTTTAACTGGAAGTCATAGCAATATACGAAGATTAAAGTTGTGCACAGTCTGAACTTCTGGTTTAAAATTTCAAACTGCCGTTAACATTGGTCATGATTCTGTATGGCTTGGCTGGGCAACTTATATATCCTCAAGATCCACATTAGGTGTTGGGTGGGGGACCATGCATGCTTGCATCACCATCCCTGGGGTTGAGATTAAACTTCCATCCCCACAAAAATACAAAAACTCACATATAGACTGGCTTCACATGACACTACAATCTATTGTGGGTAGCAAGCCACGTTGGGTTATCATGTTGTCCAAATCTAGACAACTTCCCGCAGGGTGGCTTATTTTTGGCCAACAACCCAACCTATTAACCTGTGTCTTGTTCTTGGGGTTGTTTTACCCATGAAGGGTTGGCGTGTCGTCCAAACCTGGCAGAGCCAACTCATTGGGGGTTATGGACACACTTCACATTTTTTGCCTGCCAGAGCTGCCTCAAGCTTCCTTCGCCAGTGACAGCTTCTTTAACAATGCCCAACCAATACTTTGGAGGGGCTCTCACTCATTCGCCAACCCCCCCTTTTTTAAAAAAACAAACCAAACCAAAACAAAACCAAGACAAAGCTTCAACCCCTGACATTTGCGCAAACGAGGCCACAATATATTTTTTTTAAAAATCAGCAACAGAAATGGGCACAAATGTATTCATTTTCTTTTGTCAGTTTTTCACAATTGTGTACTTGTGACTGTCAGATATCAGTAGCCTTGCCTAGGCAATATCCTTGTATGTTTCAGCTGTCAAAAGGAACAAAGTAAAATATGAAACTTAAAAAGAAATTGACAAGACAAAGCTGCATATATGCTAGTTGGCACAATGTTTAACAGTGATAGGTCGGGAAAAGGGACTAAGATCACCCAGTTAGAAAGGTGATCCTCAGGGTTGTAAGTGTTGAACTGGGGCTGCCTTTACAAGAGAGGTTTAAAGCTCTTTCAAGGCACTTTAAAAAATTTACCTCTACAAGAACGGAGCGCAAATCGGGCGTAGAGGCGTGTTATCTCTCCGATTATGCGCATTATCGAATGCGCGTTAAATCGCGAGTTTTATTTTGCTCCGGCCGTTAAAGCGCATTTTGACTATGTGAACAAGCACTTATGCGCATTAACTACGTGTAAAACTCATTTTGGTCATCTGTTAATGCGCTTCGCCGCCTCTCATGCAGAGGTATTAGGTGTAAATGCGCTTCAGTGATTATGCGCATAATCGCTTAACCGGGCGCAAAAGCGAATCCTTGTAGAGGGGACTTGGCACTGTGGTTGTCCTGAGACTCCATCAAACCCTTTTAAGAGGAATCTAGGCTCACTCTTCCACCCATGTTTTTGTGGCTCCAATTTGGAGCAGTTACTCCAGTATTACTGTGAAAAAATAACTAAAAAAATTATGGCCCCATTTGTGCAAATGTATGGGACAAAAAAAAGCAAGCCAGGAAACAACCAGGGGTTGCGCTTGGACCAGGGAGGAGGATGGGCCAGGCAGACAAAAGGAGTCCGCTGAGTAGGACCCTAGGATACTAGGTGGAGGACCAAGGGAAAGGAGGGGGAACACAACCCACAGTGAGCCTGATAATCTGTTGGGTGTACTGTGGCTTGTTCCAATAACAATCCATACTCCGTAGCTTATTCGTTGGGTCCATTGTCATGTCATGTGAATGTAGCCATAGCCTCTCTTTGACTCTATCCTGCTAGGAGACGAAAGGTGGTTGCTTTAGCCTGCAAAACCCTACTGCTTTCCTTTAAAAAACCATAGAGTTTAGTGAGAGAGGGAAAACATTAAATATAGGCATCTAGACTGGCAAAAGACATCAGGCTTCCATATCCTCTAGTTTCCCTCTCAGTGTTATTCCTCAGAGAATAACCATAGAGTTCAGCATGACAGAGCAGCAAAACGTCCATTTCTGGCCCCAAAAGGAAATAAGCTGTAGTAGGAGAGGGAATTTAGGATGGGTGGTGAAGAGGGTGGGGATACTAAGGATATTAATCCCAATGAGGTCTGCATTGGGATTGTAACCCCTAGTGGAAGTAAATTTTAGCCATGGCTAAATATGATAAATAGGGGAAACGTAGATTAGCTTGATTTTAATGTGGGACTCTTAATGTAGTACTTGGGAGTCAAGTAGCCCAGATTAGCAGCCTGCTAGATCATATACAAGAATACATCTGAATTGTTTTTGTTTCGTAAGCATAAAATGAACTAAACATGGGCTGACAAACATCAGTGTAATAAACCACTAATATATGTATGAACGGCAATACTATTTTGACAATCCCATTGTTGCAAATAAACTCAGATATTAAGTAGACTGCAAAGCGAAATGTCTTTTCATTAGACTTGGAAGACATAATGACAGTATGTTAAAATAGGCCACTCCGCCACCCCACTTTCTTCCTTCTCCCCCATCTTCAAGTCCTCCTGAGAACTATATCCTGGTTTGGAAAGAAATATTCCCCATGTGGATTAACTGGTTAACTGGATATATTTACACAATAAGTGTTCCAGACTGGAACGTGCTCTTATCAGTTGTCAATTCATTTTGTCCCTGCATTTTTTATGTGTGTGTGATATTTTTCTAAGTTTTTAGCCATTTTAGGTGTGCTTTAGTAAATTGTCCTATATGTGTGTCTACAATATCGCAAGAGAGGGTAAAAAATTTAGGATGCATGGGATTCTTCGTGTAAAGGTTCATGATTTTCAGATAGTTCACATAGGAGTTAGAAGAGCAATCTTGGCCTCATGATCATGATGGGAGGATCGGTTCAGCTTATGGAAGTAGTTTGAACACATGTTCAATGTATGGTAAGTCATTAATTAGTGCAGGAAATGTGTGTTCAAATGACTCTGAAGACATGTAAAATGTTACCTATGTTTTCACCCTAAATAATTTTTCCAAGGACTATAATTTTTCCAGAGATCAAAGATAAAATAATGCCAGAGTCTCAGCAGCATCATTCAAATTGGATATAATTTTTGGGTCAAATATGTTTTTGTGAGCTGAAATATTCAGTCATATGAAACTTGAATAATTTGGTGTTAAGACTAGTGAAATTTGGGTTGCTGCCTCACTTTTAAAAAGAAGTTCTTACGCCTGCAGCAGAATGGTTCTGTGTGTTTATTCTTTAATTTGCAATGTAATGGAAATGTTGTCCATTGTCCAGTGATCTTGAAAAATTATAATAGTTTTTCCCCCCAGAATTGCGGTGAATGATGATCGTGTTCTACAATATGGCATGTTTCTAATGAATTTCAAGGGTGTGGGAGTTGAAAATAGATGCATTGTTGCTAAGAGAGGAGAAAAACTAAATTTGATGCTAAGTGAACATAGGCATTATCATTTTTCTGCATTTCACTGTTTTGAAAGCTGTCTCTAAAAGCAGATACAGGATGGCTATTCCTTTTGTTTTCTGCCTTACTGAATTTTCTTCCAAGAATGTTTTAATGTATTGCATTTGTTTATAGGTATGAAACATATCTTTATTTAATAAACAAGATGTTTAATCGTTATGGTTTGGTAATATTGAACTTCTGAAAAGAACATTTTACAATGCTGTATAATTCTAAATTTGGAGACCATAATTAAGCACTTCAAATTTAAATAGAAACAGAGATGGATGAAGCTATGGTTTACTAAAAAGAAGTCAAATGCTAGGTTTTCTTTAGAACATGAGTCATTCACAGTGTCTCTAGAAGCCCGTCCCTGAATGAAAAAGGAGTTGGCTATAAACATAATTAGTTCAAAAGTAATTCCAAGACAGATATTGAAATCTCAGCTTAAATATAATCAAAAATGAAGTCTAGAAATCTCTCCCTTGATTTCAATCAGCAGGGATGAGAAATTTAAGAGATTTGGGTGTATTTTTGCTCAATAGAAAAAGAGAAATAACTTACGGGTTATGGTGTTTGATCCAGACATCAAGTATAATTTACAGGGATGGTACCCTGATGGTACCAATATTTCCAAAGTAGATAACTTATTTTGCAAGAATTAATGATAAGGGAGGTTAGGCAGTTCAGAAAGATCATTTGAATAGAATCTGATGAAAAAGGATTTTTTCATGTCTTTTATCAAATTATTAGGTTATTTTTTAAAAAGGAACCTGTTGGAAATAGACTTGTGAGTTTATGTTACTCTTACGTTGTGGCAAGAAATCGATAAAGTAAACACAGTTTTTTGGTTAGTTCTTCTTTGGAAGAAGCTCAGTTTAAGATTATTTACTGGCGTCCTGAAGAATTGAAAGGATTTTCAGAACTAATCGATTTGGATTTGACAATGCAGCAGTCCTGATGCCAATTTATATCATAGATTGACTGGGTTCTCACAACATGATAAACCATGATGGTTTATTTTTTGGAATAGCCCATGATGGGTTAGCATGAGGTCTGAGGGATGTCCTGCCCACCTATGGTGGGTTACTGCCCCAAAGAAGCTACCCTGAGAATCCACAGTCTGCAGTAAGGGCTATTTTACTCATGGTGGGTTAGTGTGTTGTCTGTCGTGCAGCGTGAGTTACAGAGATCGCTTGCCCAGAAACGCTGCTGCCTCTCAAGTGATCTCTAATCTCACTGCAAAGGAAGGTGGGATACTTGCCCGCCTGGGCAGGAGGAATACAGGAGGAGGAGGAGGGGTGAAGAAGGGGGAAAATCAACTACTCTGTGTAGCTTGTTGGCCTGATTGCCTGATGGGAGCACAGTAGATGGTTTGCATAACCAACTATCCAGCATAGCTTGCTATCCACCATGAGTTAGTGTGATGTGTGAACCCAGCCACTATGTAGCTGTTTTAAAATAGTTTTTGGAGGTATGTATATCAGAATGTATATCAAATGACTGGAATTGACTTACATTACAATGCTTTATCATTATTATGAATTATGTTATAGAGATCTCATAAATATTTAGCAAAAAATGTTATATATTTAGTAAGCCACTGTTTCTCAAACTGTGGCTCAGGACCCACCATTGAGTTGCAGCCAACCTTCATTCAGGAGTGTCTCAATGCTGCAGACTGTCCAGTGTTTCATTGCTTGACTGCCCTGTGCCATTGTCACACCATGCACGCTGCATAGGCAGGTGTGGCAGTGGGAGTTGGTGAGAGAGGAATAATAATAATAATAATAATAATACAACAACTGGGAATAAAGAAGGGGATAAGAGAGGGAAGATGTTATAGGAAGAAGTGAATGTAAAAGCAGAGGATGGAGGGATGAAAGAAATTGGCAGTTGGGGATAGGGTACAAGTTAAATGTAAAGTAAGGAAGGGAGAAGAAATTACAGGAGATGGGTAAGAAGACTTTGAAAGGTATGTTGTGGGAGTAGAAGAAGAATATGAAATTAACATTTTGCTTACTTAGATCAGGGATGCCTAACCTTTTTGGTAGGGACACTGGGAATTTTGATGGTGTCATAGGCACTTAAAAGTGGTTAGTTTGTGCATAATGACAGCTCATGGTTTAAACAACCCATGGGTTGTGGTGCATGAATGGGAGAGAGCGGGTGTGCTGCCAGTTCTGCTTTTAATGATTGGCTCGCTTGTAGGTTCTTCCGTGTGACAAGCAATTTGGACTGATGGGTTGTTTAGGGGCTGAACAATCTAGTGGTTAACCCATGTTTACCCTAAACAACCCATTGGTCCAAGTTCACATATCATGCTCAGTAACCTACAAATGAGCCAATTGTCGGTTGTTAATTAAAATGCACGTGGCAGGCATGCTGCCGGCACTGCTCTGACGCACTTCTTCCTGTCAGCCCATGGGTTGTTTAAACCATGGGCTGTCATTAGCTGTGAACTGACACTCTCTCTTTTAGCAGCAAAGGGAATTGTACACCTGATCTTGTCCAAATCCAACCTTCCTTCTTGGCTTATTCTGTGCTCCTCGTACTAAGCGGTTTCAGCCATCAACAGGTCTATACTTTGTAATATTTATATTCACCAATCAATATTTTCCCAGTCACTTCCACTAATTTTCTTGTGTGTTAACACTATAGTTTTCTCCGTCATGAAGGAAATCATTTTACATTTTGTTTGTGGCTTCCTAGTTCATATCTTCTGCTAGGTCTGTGCCTACTGAAATCTTGAAAAATATTGTCCTATCTTATTCTTTCCTTGTTCAGCTTTTACATGTACGCACCTATGCTCACAACAAGCTAAAGGAGGTAACATAGAATAAACATCTCCCCCACCCCAAAGTAGCTGTACAGAGCTATTTGTAGTTGCTGTTCTTGCTTACTTGAGATGAAGCCAACATCTCAAGTAAGGCCACAGGTAAGTAGATGGAACCTAGCTGTCTTTTCTTTTGTGCCCATTGCTGCTAGGCATCTGGTAGCTAGCTGGCTTAGCTACTTGATTTCCGAATGGGGAGAAAGGAAAATGAGTGTATGCATGTTCCTTTTCTAGGTGTATGCTCATCAAGGATTCACTGCTTATATGATGGGTGATGGCTGTGACTCTTCCAATATGGTTTTCATCCATCCATTGAAGAAATAAAAATTCCCTTTAAACAAGCCAACTATTTGGCATGTAGCTATAGCAGAATGGCGTGTGCTGACTGACACAGCAATAATACGTCTGTGCTTGTTAAGTGGGGCAGGTCTACCCTTGGGAACATCTTACATTGTAAGATTCTGACATGTGGTCACGTATGCAGGTATACAATCACATAGAGAAGAATTAGTGTGAACTTGGTAGACCCAGCATCCACCCTTTTGATCACAGCAGCACTTCTTTGATCACAGCAGCTACTGTTATGAAAAAGGTCTGTTGCTAAATAGTATAGATACCTTTTTGTCCCATATGGTAACACCTCCTGTTGCTGCTATAGCAGAATAAATCCATGCTTCTGTGCTGGTTTGATTCCCTGGATATGCTTGCTATTGGTTACGATTTTGCATCAGCGTAACTGGTTGTGCTTATTTTAATTCCACTAGAACCTATGATTTAAAGTAAACCCATTTGTAACCTTCTTCTCTTTAATGCATATGCTATTCTTAAGCGGGGCATCAGTTTGTGGCAGAACTGCAGAAATCTTTGAATTTATTCATTGGTTTCGTAATTTCTACTGCAGTCTTGGGAGTTCAGCAAAGAATAGTCTTTCCTTTTGAGCTGTACACTCCTGTGCGTGACTGGATTTTCTAATCTCTCATGTTTCAGAGCCTTACTGGTTGTGATATACATCTCAATAACTTATTCTCGATATCTGTGCTGAAAGGTTGTGCTGTCGGTGTGATACTGTAGTGGGGTATAAATGTCCCTGAAAAGCTGTTTTTCCTCTGCTAAACTAATCTTGCGGTGTGGGATTTATAAACCACCCTGAATATCCATTGCATATACTGAGGATAATTACTGGCTTGGAACAAAAGGCATTGTAATTCAGTTTATAAATATTATCACAGAATGCAGTTGTAAGGATGAGTCAGCTCCATATCCTGGAGTACTTTATGCAGGAATAAAGAAGGACCAGAAATGGTAGTGATAGGGGGAAATGCATTATTACTTAACAGGATGAATGTCGTCAGTAGAGTATAAAAAAGCACACTTACATGTTGATATCCTTATTAAGGCCTGTCAGACAATTTGAGACTATGTCCGCACGCTCTGTTTTGTGAGACACTCTGTCTCACTGCAAAGCATATTTTCTCATAGCCATATATGTGAAGACTACAGAAATGCAAAACTGAAAGGGAGTAATCTAGATGGCCTCTGAGTCTTACCTTCAGCATTGTTCCTTCTTCAAGCTAAGTAACAAGGAGTTTTAAACAGAAGCCCTCTACTTAAAAAAGGAAACATTTGGTTCTCAGACACTTTGATTTTATGGTATACCCAACTATTTTCTAGAGTTCTGATCCACTTTGGGATTGCTTATAAACTGGCAGCATTTAGGCTGGCGTTGGATAGATAAAAGTTTTTAATATTTTATATAACTAGAGGGCCTTATCCAATGGTGGCTTTGCCTTGGTGGAAAATGCTTCTGACTGTGCAAGTGATAGAATCGTAGAGTTGGAAGGACCTTGGAGCATCTAATTTTTTCTGATTCCTACCACAACACCAACACCACCACACACCTGCTGCTACCTATGTACACATGGATACTTACCTGCACAGTATGCTATTCTGTTCCAGAGGGTCTCCCAACCCTCAGGAGGAGCTTTTCAGGGGGGAATGGGCGCTGAAGAAGGTATGGACGATCAAATAGAAGCGTTTTCCGCGTAGGCAAAACCACAATTGGCTACAATTTGTGGTATATTTAAATCTGCTCTAAAACATCCACCCAACCCCTCTAATAGGGAAGAATACAGGTTTGTAAAAGTAAGCAGCTTACAAGAAAACTGGAGGGGTTTATTTCAAAAGGTGTTTAGTATGTTGCAGCAGAAACAACGAAAAGTCTGGGGGCACCATAAGGACTAATTTATTCTGGCATAAGCTTTTGTGTCTTGAATAAATGTGTTAGTCTTTAAGGTGCCACAAGACTCCTTCTTGTGTTTGGATGGATTTAGAGAAGGAAAGCAGGTCTTTTGAATGATGCCACAGTAGAAGACAATGAAGAATAGTGTGGCTGCATGTGGTTTAGTGTTGCCTGTGGATCATAGGCCAGCAAATCAATACACAATGGCTGGAATCCATAGTGGCCAGTTGTAAACTAAGAGTGCATGTACCCACGTTGAATATCAGTCATGTAGCATCACATGAGGAAGCACATGTGTCTGTACCCTCCCCACACACCTCACTGCATGATTTGTCATTAGGTCACCATTTAAGTAGTATATGGCTTTCTGTATATACTCAGTGAGGCTTCTTGAGGTAACTTTGTTGACATGTTGATAGATGTAGCTGGTCTATCTTAATAGCATAGCAGTAAGATATAGTTTGTTATTTATACAGTGCTATACAGTGCTATACAGTACATGGCACTTTAGAATTTGAGAGGACGGGTCTCTGGGCTGTGGAGCTTAAAATCTAAAATTCTCGAGCGACTGAGAATCTTGTGTTCCATAATTGATCAGGTGGGGGTTTTAAACGTCCAAGCTCCTCTGAACATAGAAAACTATAAATGCAGCAGCAACACAATCTCAACTTAGTTAAGAACTTGGGGGAGAGAAACTGAAAACAAAATCAGCTCTGATCTGTAAAAGTTCACTGCAGAATACTAAGGGATCAGGTTCTCTTTGCCAGGTGTCCTATGTGTTATGTACAATTTTTGCTTAGGTTGTATTGCAGTTTGTTTTCTTTTTGTATCACTGGGCAGGGATCTCGATGCTGTCACCTTAAGGTCATTCCAGTCTTCTGTGTTAAAAAACTGGCCTGTTTTGAGCAATCAAATGCCCAGCCTTCTTACTTAGCCTGTAAGATGAAAATAAAATGTACTTGGCAGTCTTGCTTCATAAAAAATGAAAATGCCCTTTTAAATGAAGAGATTGGTCAATTCTTGAGCTGCATGCTTTATTCACTTAGTGACAGGACTGGGAAATTCCTGTAGTAATACAGTGATACATTTTGCATAAAACCTTAAGGATGATGGCTTACAATTCACCACTGCTGAGATTGTTAATTATGCATACCCACCTCTTCATTCAGGCCATAAACTCTGCATGTTAGGCAATGTTCCAGGACTCTTCAAAAGGATTAAATCTGCAGGTTTAAACCAAGATTAAGCAGTGTTTTTAAATCTGGGTCCATTTGCATTAGCCTCCACATGAATGATTTCTTGAGAATTGAATAACTCTTGAGTATATATACAAGTGCTTGGGCCTTTTAAGATAGCATTCAGGTTCAACTTAAGAATGTCTGGGGCAGGATCTACACTACTGCTTTAAAATGGTTTATAACAGTTTTGACAACCATTGGGGTCCATGATATACTCCATATAAAGTTTTCAAAACGTTTTCTAAGTGTTTTATCCTGCTTGGTGTAGATCTGGCCTGGTATTCAGTTGATGGACAGCTACCTTGAAGCAAATACTAATAGCTTCGGGAATATTGTACTCATAGTGTGGTAGGATCATGATGTTTTGCTGTACTGTTTCCTCTCTGAATTACTTGTACTGTGGTTATGAGTGCCAGCTTGATGAGGAAAAGGAATAAAGCTACATACCTGACATTTATATTTATTTATTTATTTATTTATTTATTTCCATTTATATACCGCCCCATAGCTGAAGCTCTCTGGGCGGTTTACATCAGATGTGGCAATATTAAAACACAAGTGGAGGAACATGTCAGCTCCCATACACTCTGTCATTGACCGACCGTGGACATGCTTAAACAAAGGAGCTTCAAAGGGAGACTGCAGCATTAAAGAGCTGAATTGCAATACATAAAGAGATTCAGTTTTATCACCTATGGCTTGAATTGGGATAAAGGTGTTTTTGTTTAAATCACATTACGATATGGTTTACATGATTACAGCCCACTGTGCCTGATTTAAGTCATGATGGTTGCAGCACCAGTGGGTGCCAGGTTGCCAATTGAAGCCCCTGCCCCTTGGGGGCGTCTCATGTTATCCGAGCCCTCCAAGAGTGGCTTGTTAGAGTGGTTAACAAACCACCCAACAACCCTACAACAAGCCATGTGTTCAGGGTGGTTTCTTAACCACCCCAACCAGCCACCCTTGCAGGGTTCAAGCAACATGAGAAGTCACGCCCAGCGAGGATAATTATATAAATTAGGATGGCACACAACTGGCATGCGGGATTGTTGACAAGCCACCATGTTTTTTAACCACTCTTCTGTCATGTGAACTCCCAGCGTGCTAATTAGCTTACCAATGACAGGATGTCTGTGCTGTCACTAACAACTGTGTTTTGAATGGCCATTGTTAATAACATTATTATCGCTGTCTGTACTTCCTACATTTTGTTTCCCTTTGACTCCATTGTTCACAACCTCCCACCTCAACATACTCACAACTTTGTATAATTTTTCATACGTCTGATGAATAGTAGTCCATTAAAGCTTATGCCATAGTCAATTTGTTAGTCTTTCAGGTGCCACAAGACTCTCCTTTCATGACAACTTGTGGCAGGAAAAACCAAGATATTAATTATGCATTGGGTGAAGGAATGGTTTCTTTTGTCCATGCTGAATTTACAGCCCATCATTTTGTCTGCATCTTGTGCACTTCTATAAACTTCTCTTATCATGCCCACTCTTCTACTCCTTTTTATAAAGTAAAGTACTTCAAATGCTTTGGGGAAAGGTCTCTAACCCTTTTGCTGCTGCTACACACAAAATTAAATACAACCATTTTGGACTTTCTGGGCATTTTTTTCTCCTGACATATACATGACATTTGATAGGACTGTGATCGTTGTTCCTGAGTGGTTTTGACAACGCATCTTCCTCCAGGTCCTGGATACCACTTACGATTAAGTCAAAGTTTTCATGCCCTTTAGTCAGGAGTTTCATGGCTCCATGCTAACTGTAAATGACTGTACTTCGGAATGGTATCTTGAAATTATCTCTTTGTTGCAACCTAAATATGCATTTAACCCATAAAGGTGAAGGTAGTTGAAATTGTCTATTATTATACTATTTTCTCCTACGACTGCCACCTTGATTTCTTTCTCTACCTTAAAATTACCCTAAAAGTATTGGTTAGGAGGGCAATAGGATGTTCCCAGTACAACATTACTTTTTGTGTCTACCATTTCCATGTACAGTGACTTTGTGGAGGAATTTAATTCTTACACCCTGCTCTGATCTTTTTATATACTTTATATCCAGAGATTGCTGTATCCCACTGATTCTCACTGTCCTACCAGGTCTCAGGTATGCCCACTGTATTTAGGACTTCTTTTAGTACCTAGTAGCTGTCCTGCCTAGGAAACTTCTGGCATCACCATATAAACACATGTGTAAGCATATAATCATTGTGTCTTCTCTAAATGGTCTTTTTATGTACTGTTTTTCCAATGATGATTTGGTCTCTTTAAACAATGCCATTGCTTTATGAATGGTGGTTGCCAAAATGTATCTAAGGTTCCCACCTTGAGGGCATGAAATATTTATACCACCTTAAAGGATGAATGTCTCAAACTGGTTGCTCCCTAGCTCCTGATGGCTTTCCACCAGACTGGCCCCCCCCCCCCAAATGTAGTCACTGGAAATTTCTGGGAGTGAAATGGTTTAGCAAAGTTGCTGTGCTGGTGTCTGTGGAGGAAATAGTAGACTTTGAATAAACTGATACTGTGCTTAGTGTTGGAAGTTTTATTTAACCCCATCCCTCCAATCATGGCCAGTCCTAATTTTCCTCTTTAATGAACGATGCTTTTTCTTTTTGCTGGATTTCACAGTGCAGAACTAAATGTAAATTGAACATCCAAGTGAACAAAGAATATAAATAGGTAGCACTTATTGCCAGTTTTATTGCAGAACTGCATTTTAGTTAAATTTGTGCTGAAATGGTGCTCAGTGCTTAGTGCTTAGTGGATGTCACCCATGAATTATGAGCACAATTAGTATTTCAATATAAAATGTATCGCAATACATTTTGTAAGTCTTAGTTGAGTGCAGCTTTGTTTAAATCAAGAGTGGGCAATGTTGGGCGCTCCAGGGACTAATTTCAACACTCTTGGGCTACACCTCTGTTGCTGTTTGCACCATGCACATACCTGTTTCCTAGTAGAATTCCCTGCTTCTGCTGGGAAATGGGTATGCAGTGATGACTCTCCTCATGCATCTGTTTCTCTGCAGAATCTGCTCCCACCAGACCACCAACAGCAGTTTGGAGGGATGGTGGGGTGTGTGATTCTGCTTCAGGACAGGGTATTTTTGTAGAGTTGTTTGTCTCCACATGCCCTGTTTTCCAGCAAAATCTGTTCTGCTGAGAAACAAGTGTATGAAGGGAGTCCTCGCTATCCACCCATTTCCCAGCAGAATTGGCTATTTGGCAGGCTAGCCAGGTGCCTGATTTTTGCTGCTACGCAGGGCACATGGAGGAGACTATTCACATGCCCTGTGTAGGTGGGGGTGGCAACACGTTCAGGAGGGAATTGCGGGCCAGAGACCACAAGGGCTGCCTCCAAGGCCACATGCTGTCTGTGAACTATGTGTTAGCCACTCCTGGTTTAAATGTTTAAAAGCTAAAACAGTTTACAATTTTGGATCAGCCTGTTTAAAATCAAGGGATTAGGTAAGCAAAAAGTGTGGTATTCTTATTTTCAGAGTGCTGTTTCCAAGAGAAGTTCAGAGAATAGCACACCCAGGAAGAGTGCTTACTATGTGGTCACACCCCTGATTATGGAATGTTCTTATCTAGCAGGTCCCACCTAGCACCAATAGTGTCAGCATTTTAGTGCTAGTAAGACTTTCCTCTATTGCCAGGCTATTTTAATGCATCACTTGAACTGTATGGTTGTCACTGATGTTTTAGTTTTTTATGGATGGTTGTATTTTAGTGGATAATTCTTATAGCTGGTTTAAGTTTGTATATTTTAATTCTAAGTCGTACTGAGTTTTTGTTTTTGAGAAAGGTATCTAAGAAGTTTAAATCATCATCATCAAGAACAATAATAAGAATAATCAACAATAATAATGAACAACTACAATTTCTTTGGTTTGCATTTATTTATTTATTACATTTATATCTCACCTTTTTTCCTCCAAGGAACCCAAGGAGGCTTACATAATTCTCACAACATCAACGCTTTGAGGTAGGGTGGGCTGAGAGTCTGTGACTGGCCCAAAGTCACCCAGTGAGGTTCCATGGCCGAGTGGGGACTAGAACCCAGATCATCCAACTCTCACCACACCGTACTGGCTCTCATTTTAATTGCTTAAGGTCTCAAACGCACTGTCATGAAGTGTTCAAGTTTAGTCTCTTAACATAGTGCTTACCTAATAATAATAATAATAATAATAATATATTTATTTATTTCTAACCCGCCTCTCCCTCTGGATTGAGGCGGGGAACAACAATAAATATAAATACAAAGACCATAAAATAGATAAAACATTAAAAACAAATAAAACTAATACATCATTAAAAACATCTTAAAATTCAATCTGTACTTGTCTGTGTAGATGTAAGTCCAACTGAGTTCAGTGGGTATAGATTGCAGCCTAAAGGGGAACTGTAAGCTTTCGGCATGTATGCACATGTTTGCCCATATTGTTCACTCCTGTAGCTTTGGATCTATGCTTTTAAATAGTAACCAAATGTCTCAGATTTTAATTTGGTCTTGACTCTGTTTTTCTTATTATTAACCTTCTTATTTTCTTATTAATTTCTTTGACAATTCTGTTCCTGTATTAACAAGCATTAAACCTTTGTTTTTCTGTGTTACGTTTAAAAGAATTAAAAGTAGTAGGAAACATGGTGGACTTATGGGTTACCTACCTGTTTTTCAAGAATCAAGACAGCTGCTTCCAAATGTCCTTTTTTTTGTTTTGCCTTGGGGCCATTTTCAATGACCATTCCATAGAAGTAGGGTGAATAATAAAAATAAAACAGGTTAAGAGGCAAGTCCCAACTAAAATATAGATCCTCAAGGCAAACAACCTTCTGGCTACTGCAAGGATAACCATGGTAACACCTGAGCCTTAGAAGCATATTCTCACTGGAATGATGGCAGAAATACAGTAAATAGTCTGTGCTGACTTATCAGGAAGTCCTCAAACACACAGCCTCAAAGTAGTATCTGGGGATGGATAGGGGGTGAAGGATTTTCACAACTCCTTTTGTTACTCTGGAATCTGTCTTCTACAAAGGCCACCCCATGGGAAGCGGCCTCCGCCTCAACCAAAATATGCCGAGCTTGTGAATGCAGAATAGTTTCCATGGCTTGGGTGTACATTTCTTGCTTTGCAACTGCTGAAATTTCAATTACTAACTGCTAGCTTGGTTATACTCCCAGAGCTTATTGTAAGCAGGTAGCAACTTGAAAATGCTATTTCTAGAATTGCCAGCAGAAAAACATAGAAGGGTATTTTGGTAGCACCAGGCATCAGCAATTCTGCTTGCCATTGGCAAAGTGCCCTTGGCTCCTGGCAAGAACACCTTTAGCTAAACCACCATGGGGGGACCTTCCTTATGCAAGCATCAATGGAAGTGAAGCAAGCCTCTGCCTTTCCCTCTAGCGATCACAGTGGGCTTGAGTGTGGATTATTCTCACTTGACCAAAGGCTTGTTTCAGTAAGAAAAGGAACAGCAGGCATTTCTTCTGTCATTTCTCACTTTAACCACACATCTGAGCAGAGGAGACATGATTCAGTCTATCTCCTAAGCCCTCTGTGTTTACCAGACGACTTTGGACAGAGGTGAAGTCTGTTGTCATTAGTGGAAGTTACAAAAACAAGATGCTCCTGCTTTGTTGTACTTCCCCATACCACATTGCATATTAGCAAAACCCTTGGATGTTCTGGAAGCATTGTAGACATACACTCAGGTGGGAGGGGAAGGAATAGATTCTGAGGACAGATAGAAGCTTTACTAATAAGATAAATTGATATTTGTGGATCTCCTGGTAGTATTTTACTGAGTTAAGATCACTTTCAATTTTATAGGCTTGAAAATAGGCACTTGCCTGTTCACCTGACCTGTGGCATGACTCTCCTCCAAGCAACCAGACATTCTTGCATGAGAATTGGTTGTTTTTCTCTTAGGTTAATGATGTGCCACAAATTATTAATATAGTCATGTATAACTAGTAAATAGTCTGGCCAATATTTTTGTGGGCTAGTAATATTTGCATACTGTACAAAGCAGCTGTTCTACTGATAAGGATATTTGTAACAAGTAGTAATTGGACATTTTATGCCCACAGTTTTGGAAGCTGAAACATTTTACTACTTTCCTTTTGCATTTTAGGTTTTCCTTGATATATGTGGGAGGAAATGTTCCTTCCATCTCTACCAGTTATGAACATGTGGATAATAACTTCAATTGCTATTGGAATTATGCCTAACAACAACGTCTGCCATAATTTCAGGGCTGTCTTGTATCTTGTGGAAATAGTGCATATCCTTGAGATTGTTGTGAAATGTAAACAATACAGCATGACTAATGAGTGCTGAGCACTTGCATTGAATTTTGTTACTTGTCAATTTTGAATACATCATAATGCCCGTAAGCCTTTAACTCTTTGTGTAATTTTATATGGTTTTTTTATAGAAGTCCTTAACTGTCTCTAGATTTAGAAGCATTCTACAGTGATGGGTTTGTTCTATCCTTTCTTGATATGCAGCAGAATCTGGGAAAACATAACAACATAGTAAGATAACACTGGATGGTCTATATTTTAGTATGCACTTTCAGTTGAAATATTTCAATTTGCTAAATATGCTTGCTGGAAAAATTATGGATCAGCCAACCACCAATCAGTTTTGCATTTAGTATAGGAGAGATTCTCCACAAGAACTTTCAATTCAATTTATTTTGTAGCCAAAAAGACCCGACAAGAATATGCACAGTAAAGTAGTTGGTATCATCTAGGAAGT
This sequence comes from Anniella stebbinsi, assembly GCA_029215795.1. NCBI lineage: Eukaryota > Metazoa > Chordata > Lepidosauria > Squamata > Anniellidae > Anniella > Anniella stebbinsi. The sequence goes on along the minus strand of JARDYH010000002.1, from coordinate 288,075,252 downwards.
AGACACGCATAGCCAAGATGACAAGCATCTGTAAAAGGTCACAAAATACTGTAGTACTTTGATTTAATGTCTGCCTATCCAATTATCTATCATTTTTGCTGCAGCTACTACACATTTGTAATCTTGATTATTTAAAGGACATTCTAGAAATTACAAGTCTAGTATTGATCACGTTTTGGATAAAGCTGGCATCAGGAGTAGAAGGGATGGGCACCCGCCAAGGCCTATGTTCGGGCAAAGGGTCTCTCTGGCTGTGCTGCTCCTCCCCTTCACTGTTGCCATCTGTTTGCAAGAAGAAGTGCCAATATTACTCCACTACTCATGTAATGTGTTGGTGTTTGTATATGTATGTAATCTGTAGACCTTTAGAGAGTTTGAAAGAACAGTTAGATATTCATAAGGATTTCCAGAGTGTAGCTGTGTCAAAGGGGGTAGGAATGGAAAAAAAGGCTAACTAATTTATTCTGGCATAAGCTTTTGTGAACTATAGCTAAGAATGGGCCATAATCTAGGAAAGCTTATGCCAGGATTTAAAGTGCCACAAGACTCACTGATGTACATAAGGATAATTATTAGTTAAGTAGCTATAACTGTAAAACAAGCCTCCGTTTGTAAGTCACAGACTCCTCTTGGAGGGGGAAGAAGAGCTCATTATTTTCATTTTGGGGTTTCCCACACTTTCTACTAGGGTGAGAGGGAGTTGGAGAAAATTACTGGTAGAATTTTGTGATTATCCACTCAAATTGGTGACTGAAAGAAGAGTATGCTCTGTGGCTCTTGATATAACTATAAGACTCTTGTTAAGCACTGATGACATCTAAGCCACCCCTTGAGAATTGTATTATTATATTAACATCTTCCCTTAGGCAGCATCTTCTGGTCCAGTTAGCTTGTATTAAAATGCTTTGACAGGATTCTGTACTAGTGAGTGGTTCAGAATGGCATAGTTGTGCTTCCTTGTTGAAAAATCCAATGGTATTGCTGCTATAAATGTGTCATGCACAGGATAGAAGAGAGCTGCAGTGATTCCTTGAGTTATATTGATGTGTTTCCATTAATGTGACTAGAATGTTAATGAACATAGTGGTTGTTAGTTTTTTGTATACTTGCACAGGCTGTGTTTGAGTTGGCTGTTTACTTAGTTAGCTTTGCTACCTGATTTATGAAGGGGCAGTGGCATCCTGATGATTAAAATTTTGAACAGGTTTGTGTTTGCTGCATAATTTTTGACACGTGAGGTCAACATTCCATCACTGTTTGGCTTCATAAACCACAAGCAATTACATTGCCCTCTTATTTGTCAACTGGTAATTAAGGATGTATTTGATTCATATTTTCTTAGCGATTTCCACAACTATTACTTTGGAAGGGAAGATGGCCTGAAGGTTTCAAGAAAGTCTTCTTGCTTCCAACTTTGTATTTTAAGTGTCGTAAATCTGTAAATTTCAGGTGATGGATTGCATGATTTTTTCCTGGATAGCAGTTCGATCCCATCCCTCTAGCCCTAATTTGCGATGGTAACAAAATCTCAATCTTTCTTCTTGTAATTGCGTGAAGGTTGATAAGAGCTGTGCTAAGTGTTTTACAATGCTTGATCTCACTCATCCCCAAAATTACCCTATTAATTCATCACAGCATTGTGTTTGACAGATGGGGAGCCAAGAGGACAATAAGCCCAAGGCCATCTTGTGAGTGCATGACTTTCAAGGTTCCTGGCCAAACATTGCTTCAGCTGGGTGATACTAGCTCTAGTTACAAAAGTGTGTATGTGTTCACATCATGTATTGATATATTTTTTTCACAAAACAAGTTTGCAATCAATCCTTTCTGGTTGCCCAGATCTGGCACCCAAATATAAGATCTTGTTGAGAGAGCACGCAAGAGAGCAAGTCAGCAGCAGCAGCAGCAGCAGTAAAAGTTGGTGATGCAGCAGCGTTCCTGATCATTCCTAGCTCTAATGCACAGGTATCACTTTGTCCTTTTATGCTATGGTAAGGCTCTTACTTTACTTATTTATTTCTTATTTATGGAGAGCTTTATATCCCCCTTGAAATGCCTATGCATCATACTGAGCGGGATTACAACGGTTAAGTCATATCAAGTAGCAATCCATAATATTTACAGCAATTATGGCAACGAGATTGAATACCTTTATAAACAAGTATATAAAAAAGGATCAATGCGGCTTTATTCCAGGGAGGCAAATGCCCAATTTAATAGGGAGAGTATTGAATGTAATAAATGTTATTAAAAGAAGGAATTCAAAAGCAGGGTTGATAGCCTTAGATATTTTCAAGGCCTTTGATTGCGTGGAATGGCCAGCGTTAAAAATTATTATAAAGAGATTTGGTTTTGGAGAAAGGTTTATAGGAGTGATTAATCAGCTTTATGCAAATAATAAGGTGGTAGTACTGTGAATGATGGAATAACACAACAAATTACTTTAGCCTGGGGAACAAGACAAGGGTGTCCTCTCTCCCCAATATTATTTGCGATAGTCATAGAAATATTGGCAAATGTTATTAGAGAAGATGAGAGACTGAAGGGGATAGGAGGGGAAGAAAAAATAAAAATTAATATGTTTGCGGATGATACTTTATTGACATTAGAAAACCCGAGGGATAGTATAGAAGAAATAAAACAACATTTGAGAGAGTTTGGAGAGACTACAGGACTACAGGTAAATTGGGGGATATCAGAAATGATGTTATTTAATTATGATAAAGAAGAAAGGGAGGAGTGTAGTCTAAAATTAGGTCTTAAGATTAAAAATGTAGTGCACTATTTAGGAGTTCAAATAATGAAAGATTTAGAAAAGTTAGAGGAAATAAATTTTAGTAGTTTAAAAAAACAGATAATGAAGAAGTTAGAGGCTTATAGGAAATTAAAGCATTCATGGTTCGGTAGAATAGCGGTTGTTAAAATGAAAATATTACCAAAGATTAACTTTTTGTTTAGAATGTTACCAATTAAAATAACAGAAGTAGAAATAAGAAGTTGGCAAAGCATGATAAATAACTACTGTAATGGAGATAGAAAAGCAAGAATTAATAAAATGAAATGGTATAAGATTCAAAGGGAAGGAGGGTTGGGACTCCCGAATATAAAGATGTATTATATAGCTCATCAGTTGAGATATGTTATAAATAGTATAATAGGGAAAGAGGATTTAGAATGGTTAGAAAATCAGACAGGAGAAATAGAGTTAGGTTTACAAAATATTTTTTTTAGCAAAACACAAAAGAAACAATTGATAGATATGGAAAATCCCATCTTAAAAAATATTGTAGATATTTGGGGAAAGTATAAAAAGAAATTAACTCCAGGAATTTCTCCTTTAACCCCAGTTGTTTTGTTGGAGAACTTCCCAGGTAATTTAAGAAGAGAACTGGCTATTAAGGGGGAAAAAATAATTAAAGTGAAAGATTGGATGAAGAGAATGGTTAATAAAAAGCAAACAGAAGTAGTTTTAAGAGGACAAAAAAACTTATGGTTGAAGTGTAACAATTGGAACAATGAACACAGAAATGGAAAAAGAAAAATAAGGAATGTAGAAAGGAAACAAGATTTGAAAAGTTAATTGAGTTAAGAGAGAAGGAGGGGAAAAAAAGGTATAATAAGTGAAATATATAATATATTGTTAGAAGAGGGAGTGCAACAAGAAATTTTGAAAACATTCTGGGAAGATGACTTAGCAAAACAAATTACTGAGGATAACTGGAGGAAAATATGGGAACTAAGAACTTTAAAGTTGTTATCAATAAGGATAAAAGAAAATCATTATAAAATAATTTGGAGATGGTATCTCACTCCCGTAAGACTACATCAGATAGATAAAAAAAATTCAATACTATGTTGGAGGGGCTGTCAGGAAGTGGGGACTTATTTCCATATGTGGTGGACATGTGAGTATGTCCCAAAAATTTGGAAAGAGTTTTTAAAGAAATAAGTGAATAGTGGCTAATCAAGTGGAAGCAAGTCCAAATATAGCTTTATTATCGCTGTTTCATAAAGAATATGGGAATAAAAGTATAAGAGAATTGATAATCTCCTGACGCTGGTTAGATTAATGATAGTGAAGAATTGGAAAATACAAGGGAATTATAGTATAGAAGAATGGTATAAAGGGGTGTGGAATATAGCAATCAATGACAGATTAACAAGTAAAATGAAAGTTAGGATGGCATTATCCAAAAAGAATGCTTTTGATAGTATTTGGGGTCCATTTATAGATTATGTGTTAATAAAGGGGAGAGGATGTACACTGTCAAAAGAATCTTTGCAATTTTGGAAAAATGTATAATATATTAGAGCAATGCAGGTCTCAAGGGTAGGGGAGCATGGGGGGATGTTAAAGTTTTGGTTATGTATTATGTTTACTTTATGTTTATTATATGTTGAAATAATAAATAATTTTTTAAAAAAGTAGCAATCCATAAAATAGCAATATAAAATAAAAACAAAGACAGACTCTCAGATAAAGCAGAATAATCAGATAGAAATATTGCATTATTAAAATTGTCTCATTAATTCTAGTAGTAGAGCATTGGGGTATAAGATTAGGCTTTTTAGTTCCTTCTATAATTTTATGGAATATAGGAATTTACAAATGAAGAAACTTCATTCCTTCATTTATAGATTTCTATACTGCCCAATAGCCAAAACACTCCGGAGGGTTCACAAAAATTAAGACCCTAAAATGCAACATGATAAAACATAATGTGAAACCTTTAAATCTAAAATATAATATAATATAAAATATAAAAATATAATATAAAAATATAAAATATATAATATAAAAACTTGAGCAGCTAAAAAAAAAGTCAACAATAAAATGCCTATCATACACCGTCAAATGCCTGGGAGTAAGGAGAGACTTAACTTGGTGCTGAAAAGGGGACAATGGCAGTGCCAGGCAGACATCACCAAGGAGGCCTTTTCCCTTGTTGACATCTTCCAAATCTCCCTCAGAGAAGGGCATTGTAGAGCAGTTGGCATATCTAATCTAAATCGTAATTCTCTGTGTTCTTACTTCCTTTGTTCGTTAGGTATTAAGAAGAGCTCTTTTAAAGCTGAGGTGTATGTACATCTCTATTTCACAGTATCTTTAAGGTTCCGCTGTAGAGCAGATTACTTTTTATCAAAGTCAAACATATTCTGCTATACAAGAAATAAACCTGTTAGTTGCACATGATTCTCCTAATTCACCTTGCCCTTTCTGTACATTGCCCTTTCTGTACGAAAATCAGAGTAATTGATGGTTCCCTATCCAAATACTGACTACCTTTCCTATACTTTCGTTGTTGCTGCTAAAACTCCTATATCCGAAATGAGAACAGGGCTGTTGCCTTTGGCTTCTCAACCAAGCTACTCAACTACTAAATGTTAACCTTTTAGGAGAGTTGAGTGGACAGGGATTGAGAGCTGGCAGAGTGGTGACCGAATTCCCAGTCCAGTCTCTCTCCCCAAGGTACTTAATAATCCTACTGCTCCATTAATTCAATATGTGGCGGCAGCTAATTTTTGGGATATTTTAGGGTAGGATTTAATCTTAGTGGCAGGGACAAGCCATAACCCATTTGAATTGGCTCCTTAGTTAATGAGCCCATGGGATGACAGGTTAAGGAGAGATATCTGTGAAGGATCCCAGGATATGTCAGATATGCCAACCAAATCTTGCCTTAATCATCAACTTTTTGCAATACAGATTGGCAGGGAACAGGTGGCTGCTAAGAATAGTTCTTCAGAATAAGTGAACAAAAATGTCTACATTCCCTTAAATGTAATGCTTTTGTCTTTGAATAGCACTCATCAAAGTGTAGGGAGGGGAAGATGGAGAAAAGGCTTGAAAAAATGGTACCAAGATTTTGGATTCAGCATATCTGTAGATTTCTCATTTATTTTGCTCATTTTGATAATAATTTATTTTTTTTCCAGTTTGAAGCAATAAAACATCTTTTAGACTAAGAAGGCCATTACTCAGTGCACTTGCATGAATGAAAGCACTGCTTAAGTATGACATGTTTGCTTGGATGTCCTTCTGCCCATTGTACCTTTTTGTGTATTATCAAAAGTTAAAACTCCAAATGCAACTGTAATGCAGGTACTTGAAAATTATGACACCCCAATTATCAAGACCTTTGGTAAAGTCTAAAACCCAGTTAAGCTGGAATGAGGGGAATTTTGTCCAATTGACTTTAAATGGTTGAAGGTATTGACCTCAGTGATGCAAATGCTGAATGCATGTTTGTATAAAATGACTTACAGCTCAGTGAAGCCAGAGTAAGCTAATTTAATGCTATTAAATCAAAATACCACTAGACCACAGATGATCTCTCTCTCTCTCTCTAACTCTGTGTGTGTGTGTGTTTGTGTTAGAGAGAGAGAAAGGGGGCAAGGAGGAAGCTAGCCTTGTCCACACCTTCAGCCATGCAAACCATCGACATGTGGTTCTTGACGCATCACTGATAGTTAGTTGTATGAGTCCCTCGGAAAAAAAGTTTGTCCACCTCTGCCTTAGACAGTAAGGTGTAACAGTGGCATGTTCCCACAGTGTATGCTGAGCATGTTCCATGGCCATTTTGAATATTCAACCCTCAGTTGGACCAATTAGGGGTTGCTACGTGATGTCTGAACCCAGACACTATTGGTTAATTGTGAGTTAACAACCCACAGTTAACCTTACAACTAATTGTAGGTTAATTAATCCATGATTTGCTGCCGTTACGTGTGAATAGCTCCATAGTGTGGGTTGGAGAGACAAGTCACCTAGGACAGATGTAAACGCTAGAAGGCTAGGTTATTTAGGGCCTTTCCCCCCCTGTACAGATATTGCAACAACATTGAAAAGCATTTGTAAGTTCCACACATTACATTGCATCTTCTTAATCATACATATTGCAAACATAATGTAGGAAGTAGCACTGAGTCTCTGTGATTGCTAAATAGGCACAACATTTTCTACTTTCTTCCGTTAGTTATTTTTTGAGCCTTAAATATCTTATATAAAACTAGAGGCAATCGAGAACTAGAAAAATGGTGAGGGCTCTTCGTGTTAAATGGTGATTCAACATGTATCATTACAACAAACAAACATGCTGATATATGTACTGAGAAGTAAGTGGCATTTATTTTTTAAGAACACAGAAGCTTGTGTTATCAATAGCGTAACGTCTGTTTTGCCATCGCCTCTGGCTTCTTTAATAGTCTTGCTTTGAGACTTCGAACTGAAGATGAAGAAGGAATTTAGTAGCTCTTAGCAAATTAAGTGTCTGAAGCATGTCAAGCAGCTGCAGGTGTAATATGCAGGATATCTATATTCACATGGTAGCTTTTCCCACTTCCCGGTATATACAGAAAATTACTTCTTGAAAAATAAAAAGAGAGAGTTGGGCAAGTGTTTTCTCCTATTTCTATTGGAAGTGTGTGCTATTTCCCTTCGAGCATATTTCATGCTTTTTCTACAGGTATGGAGGTTTGGAGAGGGAGATAAAGTTCCCCTGCTTGACAGTATTCAGACATTACTAAAGGGACAGTATTGACGAAAGCTAAAGTCTTGCCCCAAACACTGTGCAGTAAAAGGAAGTAGAAGAGAGTTGTTTTTATTTTGACCCAATATAGTGTGGAACATTTCTAGAGTTGTTAATCTGCCCCTCACCAAATTATGGGGTGCATGTGACAAGCTTTGCAAAGAGACTTTCTCCCCCATCCTCTGCTTATGACCATGCCTCTACTCCCCCCCCCCCCCAAATGACAGCTCTAGCAGACTAGCAAGGGCTTTGAGAACTTCACAATGCTGTTCCGTAAGGCAGGAAGATCTCTAATGGGAAGCATCTCACATTGTAAAGTTCCCTGCACTGTCCTGACAGTATGTTCTCCAACTAAGCAAAAGAGTGTTGTGATGGAAGAGTAGGTGGGTGGTGGAAGTAGAATCAGATGCTATCTGAAAGCTTGCCTAGTGGCAACCATTTGTTACCCTGACAAGTGAATGATAAGTTTTGCTGTTGACGGAGGGGTGGGACTGGTATGTAGATGTTGCTAGATGTTTTGCTGTAAATTGGCAAGGGGTTCTGCCTCCTAATTGCTTAACAACGGCAAAACAAAACCTCCCCTCTCCACCCGCCCACCCCCCAATAGGTAAAAATCTAATCCTGTTTCTGATCTTTAGCAACTCAGATTTGCAGTTGTATGTGAAGGTCATCTCAGTGTATGGATTACATTGCAGAATGTAATTGGCTGCACCCTCACACTCCTATATTGCATCTGGCTCCAGTTGGCTGACCTTGGTTCTAATAAAAAAACAAAGCTGATCTGGCAAATCTGAAGTCTGCCAAGTCTGCACTACCATGCAGGTTGAGATGGCTTGAGATGTCAGACCAAATATTTGCTCCATTCTGTTTCTGAAACTTCTTCACCAGCAGGCAAACTTGAGAGGTGTTGCCCTCTAAAGCAGGTGTAGCATTTAGGAAACCAGAATACTGCAAAGAGACCAGAAGGCAATGAAATCTACCATTACAGCCAGGAGATTTTCTGCAAGTATCATCACAATGAGTCATAAGAAAAAACAGGAGCAAAGTGTCTATGAATATGATGCTTTGAGGTGACTTAGGCTGTTTCCGCATGGAGGGCTCCTACAGCAAACAGTCAGGAGGCATTGTGCCGCAATTCCGTCTTTTCTTCCTTTACAAATTTTCTATGATAAGGAAAAAGATGGAAGAAGTGGTGGGAAAACATGGGATGGTTATCCAAGGAAGGTGATGTAGACTGGATCCCTCATAAAATTTCATTAATGAAGCAGGGTGATGGTGCCATCACCCTGCTTGTCAGGGAGCATCCTTAGGCAGCTCTCAAGAATTGTTACAGCTGGAATGAAGGAATGAAGAAATATGCTAGCAGGTGGATTTGGGTCTCCAATTTCTTTACCAGGAGTGAACAACTCCAAACCACTGTTAGGATCATTTTATCATTATTATTTATAACCCCCTGGCTTCTGACTTGTTGGCTTAGGGGAAAAAATTCTGAACCATCCTTTCTCCCCACCTACTTTTTAATTGTGCAAAACTCTCAAATGCATCTTCATCTTCTGTGTCTCTTGTTTAAACTTGTAGAGTAGCTCGTACAACATCCTTTACAGCAGTAGATATAAACCTTTTGAGATTGGACCTATTTCTTAAATTTTACCATATATTTCTATGGCAGTAGTGCTCTTGTTGTGACACATACCCACACTGTTTAAATCCACTACTCTATAACAGGAGTGGAGAACCTTTTTCCTATGAAGGCTGTTGATGGGGAAAAGTCAGCCAGGTGGTACAGCTGAATGTGGCCAGAATCCGATCCATTGGTGGGTGAAGTTTGCAGCATTGCAAGATTCCATAGCTCTTTCTCTGTGTTGTTACACCCCTTCTTTATCTCTTGTCACACATACATGAAGTGTAAGAAGAAGTGATTTCCCAGAGGGGTGGTCAAGAAAGGAAGAATGGGTTCAAAGAGCTGGATGATACTGGGGAAAATATGAGATTAGGCTAAGGGCCACAAACTCTCTAACCAGCTCTCCAATATTAAAGTAGTATCATATCTGAAAATGGTGAGGAATCTACAAGCCAAAGTGAAGATTTCACTGAAGAGGATTTGTTCTTCTCAACATGTTACATTGGGAGTTAGAATGTGTATTGTAAATTTTAGCCCCTGTGAGTGTGATCCTGCCAATTTCAGTGGTTTCAATATTTAAGCATGTGTTAAATTTTGTTCCATTTGTAGCAAATAGGATGAAGAAGCTTGTTTGGAGAGGAAGATCATGGAAGATGCATTCAACAAGTGGTTGGCCATCAGTTATGTTTTTGTTGTCAGTTTCCTTTAAAACAGGACTGTACAACAAAAGGAGTCCCTTAATTGGGGGATACAATGCACCAAAAAAGAACTGATTACTTTAGAACGAGTATACTGTGAAGTCATGGTTAATGCATACAGTAGCTCTTTGTTAGAGCTGGTTGCTAAGCCAAGGCAGTTTCTTTTGCTCTTGAGAACGCAGGCCAAGCAAGGCATGTGACTTCTAAATGATTTTGCGTAAACTATTTTTCACCTTTTTTGCATTTGCAATTCCCCCCCCCCCCCCCCCCCCGCTCCCCGGGTTTTCACTCTTTAATGCTTTACAGGCAACATGTCTACTTACAGTTCTAGGGATGAAATGTTGTCTGGCAAGCAAGCAGTTTAATTTCTTATTTTGCAGCTGGCTGAGAAAATGTTGGTGGCACAAACTGCAGCTGCTAGCAGAAAGTTTCTCTCTGACAATTGGCTTAAATGAAAGTGGGAACCTGGAGGATTGTTGGAAAAAACTTTTGCTCTGCAGTGGTTGCTTCATGCCTCCAGGTCTTGGACAACTTCAAGGATAGAGAAAAGTTAGACTTTTCTCCTTTCTCTTTCCCCTCCATAAAACAAGACCCTGGTTGAACTTATCAGCATAGAAGAGATGTACATGCATAGGAGGAATTCACTTCTTGACTTTTCAATGGCTCCCATTTTGCTTTGTTATCAAAATTCTGTATAGTACATAATGTTTTGCTCAGACTAAGTCCTGTTGCTGTGGGACAATACAATTTTACTGTAATCTTATTGTTTTGGGATGGCTGATAATAAAGCTTTTTAGTATGCTACCAAAATACTTGGATTACCTAAAGATGGGCTCCCTATAAAATCCCCTCATCAGTGGGAAACTGGTGTTGTTGGGTTGAAGAAATTCTTGGAACAGTGGGAGGTTCGTTGCTTCAGACAGTTCTTCTAAAGATGAACTAGTGAAACTACTGTATTTCACCGAATGTAAGACGCACCTAGATTTCAGGGCCACCAACAGGGAAAAAGCTTTGCGTCGATTCTAAGATGTACCTTAATTTTAACACCCCTTCCCCCCTCCCCACTCAGCTCCATCGCCTTCGCCGTCCTCGCCACTGCCGCTGCTGCTCCACACCGCTGCCAGCGCTTGCCTTGGCCTGGCAAGGCGTCGTTCCCAGTAACAAGGCAAGCGTTGCCAGTGGCGTGGAGCATCAGCGGTGGCGGCAGCGCGGATGGGCGATGGAGGGGAGGGGGGAGGGTTAGGGCCCCTCAAGTCCCCTCTCCCCTCTCCTCCTTCCCTCTTACCTTGATCGCTGCCACCTCGGCCTGGTTCCCAGTAACGACGCCTTGCCAGGCCAAGGGGAGCGTTGCCATCGCCGTTGCTGCCGCCGCCGTTGCTTCGCGCCATTGGCAACGCCCCCCTCGGCCTGGCAAGGCGTCGTTACTGGGAACCCAGTAATGATGCCTTGCCAGGCCGAGGCGGCAGCAATCAAGGTAAGAGGGGAGGGGGGACTTGAAGGGCCCTAACCCTCCCCCCTCCCCTCCATCGCCCATATTTGCTGCCACCGCTGCTTCTGCTCCGCGCCACTGGCAGCGCTTGTCTCGTTACTGAGAACGATGCCTTGCCAGGCCGAGACGAGGTGAATGGGGAGGGGGAGAGGGCTAGGGCCCCGCAAGTCCCCCCTCCCCCCTCGTAAGTCCCCCCTCCCCACTTATCTTGATCACTGCTGCCTCAGCCTGGGAAGGCTTCAGTACTGGGAAAGAGGCCACAATCTCAGGAAATCTCTCGAGATTGCAGCCTCTTTCCCAGTACTGAAGCCTTCCCAGGCCAAGGCAGCAGCCATCAAGGTAAGTGGGGAGGGGGGACTTCTGACTCTTGTGAGGTTCCTCGGGACCCACTAGGGTGAGTCACGGGGGTGGGGCATGCAGAGCCCTAGTGCCTTCTGCAAAACGCAGGAGAAATCCCGCGATTGCAAGGCGCCATCGATTCTAAGACACACCCCATTTTTACAGATGTAAACATGGGAGAAAAAGTGTGTCTTAGAATCGATTAAATACGGTAGCACACTTCTTACTGCAGTTTGTTCTAGTGAGGCAATACATTCTTGATCTAGAGAGGAAGACTTGCCACTTAATCTGTATCTGTTGTGTGGAGTTCTGATATGAAACACAGTGGAAGATATGTACCTATGTGCATGGAGTGAAGTGTGGGGAAAGAGCCATCCTTTCCCTCTTTAAATGTGCATGTCTATAAAATGTCATTTAAAATCCATTTGGCATCTTTTATCCTCCAAACCCTTTACTTAGATTGAGAGGTCTTTGGGTGGAGAGAATGGGATATAAACCTAATAAAATAAATAAAAACAGTTGCTTTAATCCTTATGCAGAATGGCTTATAAAATGCTGTTTGCACTTTGCATGCTGCATATCTATATAAACATATATTTATCCATCTATCTGTATTTGTTAGTACTAGCCTGTTGTCATGATGGCCTTTAGACCAATACTTGGTAACTGCCCACTTTCTGCTTTCACTTTAATCATTGGGCAATATCCAGTTTGACCCTGGCACTAACATAAATTACGTTGGGCTAGCATTAGTGACTTCTAGCACAATGCCAATAACACTTTCTGGCACGACAGGTCTTCCAGGGAAACTTGTCGCACCAGAAAACGCCATTGGTAGTGCGCTACAGGACGTTTATGCTAGCACAGTGTAATTTATGTTAGCGCTAGATTGAATTGGATTTCATTATTTTTCAGTTATCATACCCATTTGTAATAGTACAATCAGAGAGCAGTGATTTCTAAAAAGCAGTCAGTGGACAGTAATAAAGAAATTCTGTGAATTCTTCAAGAGCAAGAATATATTATTCAGTGCATTTATCTGACACTATGGATATTCTGTATAGTGTAATGTTACATATATGAGTTTTACATTTGTATTTTTAGTGTGCTAGTTGTGGCTCATACCAAATCTACCTTGACATTGACCTATCCACTTTCACTGATTTGGGGCATCATTGACTACTGTTGAATCCAATTCTAGTGGTCACACTAGTGCAAACCCATTTAAAGTGTCAATTTGGAACTGAGTGGCTGAGATAAGCCTTTAGCAAAGTGTATTGATTTCTTGTTCTGTTCTTGTCACCTGTGTCTTGCACCTGCTATGTTGTCAACACCACTCAGTGTGGCATTTTTAAGTTCTGTTCTGAAAGAGCTGGGTTGCTTACGGTTGCCCTGTGTGTTTTTAAGGCCATCATTCTTTGGACAGTCCTGTTAGTAATGCTACCACTGTGGCTTCCTTTTGGAATCAATTTAGGCTTGTAGCAATCATTTTTGCTATCAATATGAAATGGTGTGGAACAGAATTTGATAACATGCTATACTAGAGAGATGCTGCTTTTTACAGTTTTTATTCTGGAATGCATGTGTATAGTCTTAACGTGATTATTGAAACAAGGAGTCCTTTGCTGCTGTTGTAAAAGTAATTCTATACTACGTGAGACCTCCCAATGCAAAGCTTCATGATATCAGTTGAGCTTCTGAAGATTCCAAAGGCTGAACCTGATGCTTGCTTTTCGTTTGCTTGTTCATTCTATTTAAAGTATTTATAACTCACATTTAAACTTTTTAAAAAGTTATTGCAATTTGATCCCTGTTTGCTTTAAGACATCATAATGTATGGCAAAACAATAAATTGCTCTACAAGCTTGCAGTGATATCGTCCATTTTATTCATGATAGTTTTTTAAATATCTCTATAATCAGGGATATCACTGTACTTCATTTCCATGCCCATTTCACTGTACTTCATTTCCATGCCCTTGGAGTATTGAATGTGTGTGTGCACGTGTGTAGAAAGGGTTGTATTCAACTGCATCCCCTCCACTGACATTTTGACCCAACCGAGGCTTCCATAAGTGGAAAGGAGTGGGAAGGCAACTTTTGGTGATTCTCTCCCTCTGTAGCTACCTCTTCCTCCAAATCTGTTCCAGTGGGTTGGGTGATCCTTTGGAACAGCATGGGAGATTGTGCCAGGGCTGCCAAAGCAAGGGGGTATTTACACAAATCACCTCTCCCCCTTTCCATTCTCAAAAGTCTCCGCTGGATCAAAGAGCGTTCTGTCAGTGGTGAGATACAATTGGATACAACTCTAACAATCTTGTTCAGCCATTTCATTTATAAATCCCATAATTTATCTCTTCTGGATTAAAATAAACTGGCCACAAAGAAGGCATGATGAGATGGAGGAGGCATAACTAGGAGTGGTGTGATCATATGCCTTTCCCACAGTGTTTTCAGCACTGAATGACAGCCAGGTAGTTGAAAATACTTCCAAAAATGGTGAGAAGTGTTGGATCGAAGATAGAACCTTTGAGCTTGGTTACTGTCTTCCACTGAGGCTTTAGAGTATATCTGCAGATGACTATTATTAGTATATACTTTTTGTCACATCCTACTAATATTGCTCAAGTATGGAAAAGCTTTCTTTCAATAGGACCTTGGTTACTGCTCTGATCCTTTAAGATACATGCTGTAGTGTTGGAGAGAACCTTTCCTGATCTATCAGAGCAACAAACTGTAAGGGCTTAAATTTCTTCTCTTTATTTGTGGATAGTGAGGTGCATTTATGTAAATGAGATACTTAGCAGAAGTGAAGGGACAAGGTATTCAGACAGTATATCAAGTTAATTATGATTGTTATAATTATTGGAGATGTAATTCATTTAATACTTCTCTAACTCATATGTTTTGGCAATGCCCCGTAGTTTCCCCTTTTTGGGAGGAGGTTATAATAAGGATAAACTTTGTAATGAAACAATGTGCATGTTGTCTTAAATTACCTACTTAACACATGGTCAGCGCAGATGGATCTTCAGAGCCCTTATGACAGCCAAAAGACTTATGCTATCAAATTAGAAGGACAAATCCACACCTCCCATAATGCAATGGATTGAGGACCTAATAACACTATCAACTTTTGAACTGGTGTTATATAGATGCGACTTGCAAGTGGATAAATACACAGATATTTGGTCTGCTTTCCTTGAAACCTATGTATAACTCCCACTTTTTTATTATTAAATGAATGGTACACATGATGGAAAATTACAATATTCCTATATATGTAATGTTTTTTTCCCTTTTCTTTTGCATGATATATTTTCTGTTCTGTTTTTTTGGTATTCACAATAAAAAAGAAAAAAATTATGAATGTGAGAAGCCTCCTAGAAAGCTAGAGTAGCATATAAAAGCATCTATGACCTGAAAGGTCCCAGATTCAAATCATCATTCACCCATTAAGCACATTGTTTTCAGTCTAGACCTTTCAGCCTCATATCAATACCAGTGAAAAACATATGTCTGGCTGCTCTCGTGCTTCACATTAGAAAATGCATTTGAGCCTCTCACTCCTTGTGCCTTGAATGAAAGGTGATAATCTGCACTAGAGTGCAGAAAAGATACACGTACTAGTCAATTTACACTATGCACAGATTTTGATGTGTTCTTATGGCAGGGACGAGCAACTTGTGGCCCTCCAGAAGTTATTGGACTGCAACACTGCACCATGCATCACCATCAGCTATGCTGGCTGGGGTTGATGGAAGTTTGAGTCAAACATCTGGGGGGCTACAGGTTGTGCACCCCTACATTATGAGCATGTAAAATGTAAAGCAAAAGCAAAGCTATAATATAGGTTTGTGGGAAAACAATTTACCTGCCCCCCCAAAGGTGGGGGTTACAGATCTTGCACCAAGTAGATTTGGCATACCTAGATTCCCATAAGGCTTTTTGGCACATTAGTGCGGGTAGATTTGTCTACCATAAGACATTTGGCTTGAAAACAATTCCACCTAGAGTCCTCTAGAGGACTCTATTGGGTCCAACTTGGGTCCATTATGGACTTGCTCAGGCATGCTATCCTAGGTTGGGGGTCTCAAGAGCAACTTCCTGCCATTCTGTTTCTGACACAGAGGCTTCGTAGAGTGAGGCTGTAGGGCAGCTTAAAAAATAAAAGGGTAAAACAAAATTCTTTACTGGAAGTTTGGCTGGTTTTTTAGCACATTATTTCATACAACACGGCTGTATTCCATATTTGTGCATAAAGCTATAGATGCCCACCCTTCCTGGTTGCATTCTAATTTTCTCCATCCTGATTTGGTTAGGAAATTAAACTTCTATTAACTTTCCTCCCTCCACCTCCGCAAACATACCACTCCCCAGTCTCAATAAAAAAAGACTTATGCATGTTTGATGGTGATTTATCCCTGAGCGGATGAGCTTTGTCTGGATTGAGCTTCAGTTTAATGCAGACAAGACCATTGTTGGTGGGCAGTTCATCTGTCAAGGGAGATAGTGTTCAGGCTTTTTTTGTGTGTGTGGATAGGCTTATAATTCTTGGAATTCTGCATGGCATATATGGCCTGAAGTGCTTTCCAGCAGGCTGGTTTGCCAGCTGTCATCTCACCTGGGCAGAGAAGGCCTGGCCATGGTTATCTTAAGTGCTGGTAGAAATCTGTTTGGATTATTGCAGTATATTGTGTGTGTAATTGGCCTTGAAAGACTGCTTGGGAACCTTGTGGTTCAGAAAAACATCAGTGCCTGGTGCTTCCTGTAACCCACACTACCCACACTTCATTCATCTTGTTGCTTCGTTCATGGGAATTTCTAGGGGATCCAGACAACAGTGTCTTCCCTTTGTAAGCCTTCCGTGTTTCCCACCACCTCTTTGGTCTTTTTTCTTTTCACAAAAAACATCTGTTAAGGAAGAAAAACGGAATCGCTGCACAATGTCTTTTGATTGGTAGTGCTAGGAGCCCTTTTTTGGGGAAGTACACGCTGACTACTAGCAGGCATGTGGAACATACCTCACTGGTTTTGAAACAGCTACATAGACTCCGGATTCTTTTTGTTTTCTTTCTGAGAATAATTGAAGATGCTAGTCTTAACCTTTTAAAACCCAGTTAAGGTTTCAAACCAAGGTATTTGAAGGAGTGCATATAAACCACCTGCATATCAAGATCTTCCACTGACTCTCTTTTCTGGATTTCCTCCTAGTGGTGACAACCAGACAGGGCCTTTTCAGCTGTGGTGTCCTGGCTTCCAAATGCTTTGACCAGGAAGGCTTGACAGGTGCCAAATCTGATGTTGTTTTGGTACTGGGTGAAGTCTTTGCTTATTTGGCCAGCTAGTTTAGATCTTCTGGCCTGTTATTCTTAATCTTATTTGCAATACTGAATACACTGGTGTTTTGCTGTTCTTATTTATGATGTTAATTGGTTTTAATGTTTGCTGTGGTTTGTTTTTTTTTAACCACTTGTATGCTCGGGGGACTTTCTTTGGGGACTGAAAAGCAGGGCACAAACTACAACAAATAAGCGTAACTGTTGCAAAATGATTTTTTTTAAAGTTACTAAGGGGGAGTCCTATGCATATTTAGACAGCAAAAGTTCTACCTCTCCCAGCATTTCACAGCCAGCCATAGGATTGCACCCTAAACGTTAAAATATCTTCTCCGAAATGTTCTCTGCAAAACACAGCTTTTGCATTCAGTGTAGGATTTTCAGTGTGGGCCTCTTATAAAACATTTACAATGATGTTCTTTAGATCACGTGTGTGTGTGGTAATTTTATAATAATCCAGCACAATTGCTGCAATACCCATTTCCCTCCCCAAAGTGAATTAGATTTTCTGCATTATTGTCTCTTTTGGGGGCTGCTTCAAGTATTATTTTTTTTAAAAGCTGTCTTGAGATGCACGCTTCAGGCCATATCTCCCACAAGCTGGCTTTAAAAAAGACTTTTAATTAAAATCCCATTGCAAAGCATTCTAGATCAATATTCCTAATTCATCAGAGGTCAGCACAGAATGTGATTGACAGCTCCTATCTGATAGCTATTTGGTTTCTCATATTTAAGGAGTTGGTTGTCAGACTGGCACAGTTGTAATGAGTATCAACATCAAAACTCCAACAGACCTATTAACATTCTTTTTCTTAGTCCTATACACTGAATACCGAATCATAATCAGAAGGCAATGATGTATGGCCTAGGAAGGGCCGCTACTGTGCAGTTCAGTGCAGGGCAACTTGTTTCTGTGGCTTTGTTATACTTACTAAATAGGTAGTTGTGCTTTCGCAATGACAACTGTTAAATATTTAGGGCAGTATAACACATGGGCAATTTTGGGGAAAGTAGGTAGAACTAAGCCAGTGGGTTCCAGACAGACATTTAGGAGCCACTCAAATGTATATATACTGTAAATAGAGCTACAGTTCTGCCTTCCTAAATGTTTTGTCTGTGTTGGTCTTTTGTTGCTTTTTTTCAATTGCTAAGAGGCGGGAGAACTAAGCCATAATGTAAGTATAGTAATGAATTTTGTAGACACAGATGACAATTGAACATATTGTTTCATTAAAAAAAATCCCTGTGGTGGAAAAACAGACTATAAATTAAAATATAAGTAAAACAAACAACCAGCAGAGAATATGTTTGTTAAACAGCCCTAGTTGCTTGCCTTCTTCAATTAATTTGTTAGATAAACTTGGCACAGGGTTGTGTAGTGTTGTTTGCCCCTTAACACACAATTTCTAAACTCTATTTTGATGGCTTTTCCTGTTGGCTAAATCGTCCCCTGGGCGGGGTGTTCACTTGCTTCCGTGTCTTGAATTGTACACTGATTTTTTTTGGTAATGGCTTTTTAATTGGTTATTTGTGGAGTAATCCTTTTTTAAATGCTGTATTTTGATACTAACAGATTGTATTTAAAACCAAGAATGGTTTCAGTGTCAGGAAAACTGGAGTATCCCTGAACCTTTTTTGTTTTTTGTTTTGGTGGATTCTGAAGTTGTATATATAGGAAACTAAATGTGACCCTGTGCATGGCTACTCAGAAGTAAGTGCTGTTGAGTTCAATGGGATTCCATAGATGTGTAAGTACCATTGAATTCAGTGGGGCTGGCTTCTGAAAAGGCATGTATAGGTTTCCATATAAATTTATTTTTGTGATGGGTCCATTGCAATTTTTAAATTTCCTACTATGCATAATCTTCCATGTCCTCAAACAGCTCTTGGGTCCCCTATTCACCCCCACTCCCACTTGAAGAAGAAAAAATTAGGCCCTTCCGCCTTAGTTTGAGCAAAGTGTGTGTAATGGGGAAGTGAGTCAGACAAAAAATACATATGTAGCAATTTGGTGTCTCTCCTAAACATGTCCCAAGAAGTAAGTGTGTGTGTATGTATGTAAGTGTGTGTGTTAAAGGAAGGTAGCACTATTTCAAATGTTAATTTAGAACTATACTACTCATGAAATTCTGTAAGATGATAAAAGAAAGGAATTGAAGAGAGTGACTGGAGAAAATGCTGATGTAGCTTAAAAAACTGTTAAGGAAATGAAAATGAATGCTGGCAAAATCCATAGGATGTGGTTTTTTTATTTTCTGAGTATTTTGATCTTCCCTTTGTATGTTCTTTGGGTTGTCTTTTCAAAAAGCAGTCTTTTGTGTCTCCTTTATGCTTTAATTTTTCTTTGGATATATGATTTAACGAAGAAAGCCAAAACTGTATATATTAGGTAGAATAATGTTTTTATAATCTGTTCTAACTCACTGCACAGGCTAATATGAACTGATATCTGAGGTCAATGATAGACTGCCTGTAGACTACCGATGTGAGACTTAATTCAGGCAAGGCAGAAGTGCTTCTGGTCAGTAGGACTTTTGATGTTCCAGAAGAATTAGATTTAGGTCTTTGGAGTGTTCCTGGATGGTCACTCAGTGACTGTGGCCAGGAATGCTTTTGCAGATCAGCTGTGCCTGTTGCGGAAATGGTGTATGGATAAAATACCCCATTTGAGTCTTTCACCTTTAAAAACTCCATTAAAAATGCCCCCTTGCATTCACATGTATAAGATGTTACTTCTTTCATTTAACTATTCTGTCTGCCAGAAAAATATCTTTGGTTTTTCTTCTTGTGTGATCCATAGAAGGTGCCAACTGCTCATTTACAAGGTGCCACAAATGGATGAACAGAACATGCCAGGTCCCTTATGTTTAAACTGCACAATCTCTCAGCCCTCCCAGTCATGAGGAAATGCCTTTACAGTGCAGTTCTATACACATCTATTCACAAATCCTTTTCTAGTTCAGTAGGGATGACTCCCTGGTTAACGGGTATAAGAATGCAAGCCTTAACTGGATAATGGCTGACATTCTTTTCTTGCCCTAAGAAGCTGGCTGGGTAAACTCTTTCCTCTCAGCTTCCTTCTTGCTAAAGCAGCATCCTTGAAAATCTACTGTTTTCCTGTGGAAACTCTCAGTTTATTTTTGAACTTCTAAGACTTTCTAGGACATATGCCCTGCCTTCATCATGCACTTCTTTAGCCAAGCTAGAATTATTGGTTCTAAATACATATTCCTGAAGGGATGAGGCTTTCAGTGAGAAAGTAGAGCTGAAATGAAACTACTGTTTTTTTCTCTGAGCTTTGTAAAATACCCCCTTCTTTTGATAATCCTGCATCAAAAATGCTTATTCGTATAAAGTTCCTTCACTTGCCTTCAGTTGGCAAATCTGATTGGTTTTTGTGGACTATTCCCTATGTGATTCCTAATTTGGGAAAGGGATCATCTATGTAATCAGCCTAAGAAGAAGGAAGCAGCAGCAGCAGAGGGAAAGGCGGCAAAGAAATAGGAAAAAGGAAGCATAAATACAATCTGTTTTGGAGGGGAGCTTCCATGCTTGTGTTTGGCCTCAAAGCCTAAAATGGAGAATAATCAGAGTAGCCCTAGTGAGAAGGGAAGTAGCTGGGATGAGAAACTGCTGAATGTCTTTGATTGATAACATGCTTTGGTTTGGATCAGGGTTTCCTCCCATTTTTCTTTTTCTCCATGCTGAGAGGAGAGAGGGGGTGTTCTTGAAATTAATGAACTTTGAATACTTCTCAAGATTTTATGCTTGCTTACCTGATTCCATGTATATATATTCTGCACTTACATAAGAATATGTAAGTGCAGAATATGTAATTTTATTGAATGATTTTTGTTTAAACCTCCATTTACTATGCAGCAAAATATGTCAATAACAATATGAAAATAAAAAAGAGGGGGGACTATGTGGGACAGTGTTTGCAAAGGGTAAGATAGTAAAACTATACTTGGTAAGTAGCATTCGATAGTATATAAAGAGAATCAAACCCAGACTGATCAATAGGGCTAATACCAAAACAAACAAAACAAACAAACAAAAAACCAGAGAGCAAGAATAAATCCCCCAAATGGTACTGGAAATGTAGGGAACTTTGCTATACTAAATTGCCCGAAGCGTCTTGGTGGAAACCTTCCTCATGGTCCCAAGAATTAAGTTTGTTGAGTTACTCAGATTAAAGCAGCATCTTTCAAGTAAGCTAGGATCAAACCATGATTTGTTAACAAACCAGCTAAACTCTTGATTTAGTTTCCCCAGAAGTTTGATGCAACAATGAACTCCAGTTAAGTAGAAGCTTCTTATCGCCTTGTGGTCCTGCTGGAAGAGAATTAGGAGGCTCACTTCTGCTGTTTCATGTAGTACTAAATTAGGCTTTAACATAACTGCTGAACTAAAACATAGTATCTGCTTTTCATAATAAGCCCTTCCTAATGAAGGTTTTGTTTTTGTTCACAGAACTTTTTGAGAATAAACTTCTCCCCGCCTCAAAGAAGTAAAATGTATACATTTGATGCATCTGACATGTGTTATTGACTTGCACACTTCTTATTTGGCTGTGTTTAAATAATAGCATTCTTTGGGTTATTATATTCATAAATTAGGCATTATTTTTCTAGAATCCCGCAAGTTATTGCAATTTGTTTTCACCGAGAATGACAAAATGATTACAAAACTCCCCAGTATTTACAAAACTCCTTAATTTTTACTCAGTCTTGCAAACAGGTCTACAAAACGTACTAGTCCACAGATATTTTAATGGTCCACTTGTGAATGTTTAGGTTACTTGTTTGTGGCAGAAACTGGGAAGAAAAATGTTTGTTTTTAATCAAAGCTTTTGTGTCTGGTTGTTTGAAAGTAGCTTTTGCCACAGGTGATTGGGTGAATGGTTTTACTTTATTGCTATTCATATGAAGTGATATCTGTTATACTGCCTGTGTATTTGAAGCAGTTTACAATTTAATCTGCTATTTTTATTCTTTATTTCTTTAAAACATTTATAAGATCAAAAAAGGCTCCCATACAGCAATCCATTAAAATAGAAGTACTCTTAATAACAGCAGCAGACAAATGACAAAGGCAGACCCATAAAAATACAGATGAGCACCCAGTCATTGCAGCTTTTTCCAAAATGTTGCACCAAGTTGGGGAAGGCTGACCTGGAACTTGCCCTTGGTCCATCAAATAACTGAATGCCAGGAAAGAGTTAGAATGTGATGCCTTTCTGGGAAGGACATGAAGCCACTGAGAAGGCCTCCTCCTTATTTGCTGAGCTTCAGGTGCTGCTGAGACCCCCCCCCCCAAAAAAAAACCAAAGTATCCTTGAATGAGTGTCAGAGCAGTGGTCTTCAACTGGTGCATCAACAACCCAAAAGTGGGTCATGAGATCAGTCCAGATGGGTCATGGCCAAACTGTTGCTGCCATGTTGGGCATGGAGAAAATGGTAAAAGTTGCAGGTTGGGAATACAAGGTGGGTTTGGGGTCTGGACCTGTTGAAGACCACTGACTTAGAAGAACATGCGTGAGGTGATGCTGTTTCAGATGTTCAGAGCCTAGTGTTGTGATCCTCTTTTCCCTTGCGTTCTTTGAAGTAAAAAAAGAGGTCTGTTAGGAAATCAACAAAACTTTATTCCGACCATAAACACCTTCCCTCATCTGAAGGGAGTCTAAAAATTCAAAGCGACTTGCTCTCGAAGCAGGATTAAGCTAAATAAGCAGAACAGTTGTTCTTTTCAAGAAAAGTAAAAGTCCATTACTGCCTTTACATAGACTGGTCCTGACCAAGCCGTTTCTGAGCAATCAATCTGTCCGACCGCCTTTTCACTTCTTTGGCCTCGGCGCGCCTCTCTCTCCTACTGAATCTCACATCTCTCAGGCTTTTCACACCCTCCCCTTCGGAAGAAGAGGCTTGATTCTCAGCTTGGGTTTATTTACACCATCAGAGATAAGCGCTGGCAAAGGTTCATTAACAGTTGGGACAGAGGCCATGGGAATCCGCTCTTTCCCTCCTGGTATGGACTGGAATGTTTCTTTGACCTCAGAATCTGATTCTGAATGAATGTCTGACAGTTCTTCACTCAGCCCAAGGGAAGGGGGATTAGACACAACACCTAGTCTATATTACCTTGATTTAGAATTCATAATTTTGTTAGATTCCATGAAACTGCTGACACAAATTGTATTTTCAGGCTCCCATTTACCTGGGAACTTTTAAGTCCTATTGAGCTCAATAAGAGTTTTCTTTCCACTAGGCATGTATAGGACTGCAGCGTCAATATCACAGGTTCAATCCATGTATGCAGTTCAAGTTGGCATGTGCGCAAGAGACTTCCTATGTAGTTAGAGCAATTTCAAGCTATGTTTTTTAAAAGTTTCGAATAACTTGGTGTTACTCCTTTTGACAGTGCATTTTATGCTAAAAACATGACCTTTCTTCCCCTTTTTTCTCTCTGCACCCCCCCCCCCCATAGCCTTCTACAACTATGATGCCAGAGGGCCAGATGAGCTGTCTCTACAAATAGGAGATACCGTGCACATACTCGAGACACATGAAGGCAAGTGGAACAAATGTTTCTTTCATAGTCATTATTCTTGCAGTCATTGTTGTGAGCTTTTGGGTTTAACGTGTCTGCGTATTTTAGCAGATGAGTTCTATTTTGAGACCTAATGAAATATTGAAGCATTTAAATGGACCCAAAATTAATAGTCGCTATACATTGAATGAACAGGCATGTGATAACTGATGAATAACCTTTCTAAGATGCTAATTTCTCCCCTCCCCTGCAAAAACAAGATGAGTGTTTTTGCACCTTTATTTGTATGGATCTTTGGTAGCATCTGTTGAGTGGTTAGAAAGGTGATAGATGTACCCAGGATATCCTCACATAATATATTAAAAGGTGTTAAACTTGAATGCTGAAAATATAAAAGATATTTAAAAGATATTTATCTTCTAAATTACTTCTACTCCCATGTAAGATAGTAGTAAATGTATGTGCTTCTTGCTTAGCCCTTTCAACCAACCTTTTATGTGGATTCATTTCCCTGTAAAGTAAAGCAGTATTAGTTCTTACATAATAGGACATGTGTTTAATTTCCCCCCACCATATTTGAAGGTTGTCTGTGATCTACAGAACTCTTTATTAATATGGCGCTCAGCACACCTTCCAAGAATTTTCTCCTCCTGATTTTGTTCCCACAACAATCCTGTGAGATAGGTTAGGCTGAGAAGGAGTAACTTGCCCAAGGCCACCCACAGCTGAGTAGGGATTTGAACCCTTGTCTCCCCCAATCCTAGTCAGACATTCTAGCCAGCTTTTAGGGCCCCCATAGCTTCTAGCCTGCGTTGCTTTCCTATCTTTATAAGTGATCTGTTTTCAATCCTTCTGTTTGTATCTAAAAATAAGCAATGAAAGCTGCAGCTCCTTAACAGTTGCAGGTGCATACATTTTATTGATCCCCACCCTACCCCCCTCAGTCCTTCCAGGCTCAGGGACTTATTTTCTTCCTCATCAATATGTATGTTCGCTTTCCTTTCCTCTAGCTTTTTTCCCTCTGACCTTTTCAGGCACAAATGAAAGATGCAGTTGCAGTGTTTTGGCAGACACTTTACAACACTTGAAAAGCTGCTTGCATAAAATGAACCCAGTAAGGGGTCTCCTACATTTGATAGTGCATGGCATGCTCCCCTTCTCTCATTTTTTGGTGTGATTTTTAAAAGAGTCTTTGGTAAAACACAGTGGCTGAATTCAGACAACACATTAGTCAATGGTGGGTTGAGTAGCCAACTCACAGTTGGTTATTTTGTGGGTACTCCCCACACAACATGTTCCTACATAACTATGGGTGGTTGGGGCTGGCGTTGAGTGGACTAATAGTCAACCCAGCATTTGACTGACACAGCCCCCGCCCCTCTCCCCACCCTCTCTCCTCCCTCAGTCCTCCCAGTTCTATCCCAGCAGCCTCTGCAAGTTGCACCAGTTGTAGCAGAGTGGCAGCCGCCACTTTGGTCACTCTTGCCACCTGCTTCTATGGGCTTGTGTTTTAACCCACTCACCACATGCCATTAACCCACTCACCCCTCCACACAACACTTTAAACAACTGGCTTCGAGCTAAACAACTTGCAAGCCAGTTGTTTCTCTCAGTTGCTTATTTGGGCGGAATAGCATACCGTCAGTAGTTTGTGAGCGGCGTGTTACCCTCCACACAACACAATAAGCAACACAACTGACTATTGTTTCTCCCCCCCTCAGTTGCTTAATGTGTTGTCCGAATTCAGCTAGAGTCTTTGATATTAACAAATCAATATGTATTGCTCTAATGTTATTGAATGTTTTTACTTGTAAAATTTTAATTAAAATGTTTATTTTAAAAAGTCAGTCTCAGTTTGCTGCCTCATGATAATGCCGTATATGAATGGACTAACTACATAAATTGGGTTCTGGACATATAGGTTGGATTCCAATGTAATGCCAATCTGTGGTTTGGCATTATGTGTGTAAGCAGAGCTGAAGAGAGACATGCTTCAGGTTTTCATGCTCCTTCTTCCTTCATATGCTAGGGATTTTTAAACGAGCCCAACCTGGCTACTGGGCTGGTTCACATGATCGCCGCAGCCCGGTGTGGCTTGTGGTGCGTGCTGAGAGCCATTTTAAAAATTCAGCCCCAGAGGGGGAAACAAAGCTCCAGTAACTCTAAAACAGGAAGCTGTTGCTCAAACAACAAGACCAGATGCATTTGGGGCTTGAATAGGCAGCTTGGCATCCATGGCCACGCACACCTTGTATTGGCTTGAATTAGCCATGGTGTGCTGTGGTGACCATAGCGACCTGGTTCTCACGTTTGCCAGTGCAGTTAGCAAGCCACAGTTCAGTTAGCAAACCATAGTCTGCTGCCATCAGACAATGGGCCGGTTCACATGATTGGCAGTCCCGCTGATAACAGACTCTCTGAAGATGCTATGAGCCCTGGGAAGGGAGCATCCATTGGTGGCAGTAGGAGCTTTCTCATCTCTAATAGCAGCATTGGGAAGAGGAAGATTTTCTTAAGTCTGTGGCATGGGAGAAAAGTGTTGTGATTCTGATCAGGGCCCCCAGCAGCTGCTATTTACAGTTGGGGGGAAAAGATGCACATGGTGTTTAACTTTCTGTTTAACATCATGTGTAATTTGATTCTATATATTCTCGTTTGAGCCCACCATTTGTTATATACAACTAGAACTGGAGCCACTCTGAGTGAAATCTGCTTAATAGTAACACGTTTTTGGACTCTATAATTTTGGAAGTTGTTATGATCCTATTATTTAAAACTTCAGAAAACACCAGCTTCTCTGAGGTGCAGTTTGTTCATTTTTTAAGAGCAAATTTCTTGCTAGATGGATCACAAATAAATTAGATGAAAAATCTTTTGCCTCTTTTTATTTTGACAACTGGAATAGAACACTCTTTGTTCTGTTTGCTTTCTGTCTGCAATTCTTTTGAGGATAAAACAGACTGGTGATAATCTATATCGTTCCTCAGGTATATGTTAATAATCTTTCTTAGATGAGGCAAGCCAGCCCTGTACATAGCTTGCAGAAAAGCAGGAGTGTAATGGGAAGAAATTGGCCATGTAAATACATGCTGAAACTGACTATTCTTTTTCCCATCTTTGTTGTAAAATTTGTCTCTGGCCTCTCCAGAGGATCAGAGGAAAAAACAACCAATATTTACTGAGACTAACATACAGAACAGTTTACAATGTAGGTTTGCTTGCCAATTTTGCGTTGAATTGGGTACAGTTTGTATGAAAGATCTCTCCCAATTTGCCTGGCACAGCACCATCACTCTATGTGAATGACTATTGTGTATGAGATTTTTTTTTAATTAAACAGTCACACTAAAACAGAATAGGCTTGGTAGCAATAAAAGTACATAATGCTGATCGCTTGCAGATGTGTTGTGGATGGGGGGGCACAATGAACGAGGAATTACCTCTTTGTTTCCCTGGTGTGGCATCCTGCCTTCACAAATGTGAGAAATATTTTGATGGGCTGAAATAATTACACTACAATAGGATTGTCTGTGGGAGAAATTTGTATAGCTGGATGAAAGACAGAGAGGTGCTTCTGGCACCTTCAGCGCTTTGGAGAAGGGACATAAATTTTTACTGCAGTAGGCAGTTCAAAAAAATCTTGGAAAAATGTAGCTATTTAAATGCTCATCCAGGCATCAGCGAATATCTTTGTTTACTCACTTTCTATTTTCCTGTGCTGCTTACCAGACAAACAGGATTATCTGCTCTTTCCATCTACTGGAGAAGGGCTAGCCTTATTAGGCACATCTTATGAAGTGCAGCCTGGTGCAGCAGTCTGTTAAGAGTCCAGCGGCTCTGATCTTAAGCTTACTAAAAAATGAAGGAGGCAGGAAGTGGGAACCCAAATAATATGTATTTCAGTGAAGTAGGCCCTGTTGGTATCAGCGTAGAGTAAAATTGGGGAGATGAGGGTTTTTACCTGGATCCAGTGGACCAAGGAGAGATGGTCCTGGGGTACTAGCCCATTACCATGAATAAAATAGTTGAGCCAGTGTGGTGTAGTGACTAAAATGTTGGAGTAGGAATTGGGAGATCTGGGTCCTAGTCCCCATTTGGCCATGGAAACACACTGGGTGACTTTGGGCCAGTCATAGACTCTCAGCCCAACCTACCTCACAGGGTTGTTGTTGTGAGGACAAAATGAAGATGGGAGGAGGATTATGTACGCCGCCTTGGACTCCTTGGAGGAAAAAAGGTGGGATATAAATGCAGTAATAAAAAAATAAAATAAAATAAACAAATTGTAGATCATGCTTAAGGATGCTTATCAAACTCATTCCCTTGTACTTCTGTAGGGTAGGTGTGGGCAACCTGCAGCCTTTGGCCTAATGTCTTGCAGCCCTCAACTTACTTTCAAAACCCCTCTATATACAATAATTTCAGACTTCTGTCAAGAGTGATCTGTCCTTCCCTGGAAGCTTGCTGGGTGAGAAGGAAGAGGGAGAGAGAAAGAGAGAGAGAGAGAAAATAGCATGACAGAAAGAGAGTAGCAGAAAGAAAAAGAGAAAAACATGACTCACTCACTTTTGGCTCTGGCACTGCCCCACCGCTGGCTTCAGCCTTATTCACTGGCAACATGAGGCTCCCAACAGATTACCCGCAAGGAAATGCGACCTTCGACAGAAAAGAGAAGTAGCCCATATTGACTTGTCTATTCTTTTGCTGGAAACGGTCAGAAACAGCGGTACAGCAAAACAAGGCACATTCTAAATAGGACTCAGGCTTCTCTAGTCCAGGCCCTTAATGCAGCCACAACTAAGTATGGGCTGTTTAATTCAAGGTTAGCTGTTATATGTGAACCTGGTCTATGTTGCTCGATGTAGAATTAACTTAATATATTCATTAACACGTCAGAGATTAATGGCTGAATAGATGCTTCTCATGCAGAACATCACACTTTGTATGTCTCGTGGTAGCTGCACTTGGAAAGATGTCTGCCTCAGGTCTTGGAGACTGATGCCAATCATCAGATACAATATCTAAAGGGTACCAGATGTTGAGAACAAACTGCAAAAAGTGATGTCCTTATCATATCTGATGGTGTATAATCCATAAAAGCTATGTATGAAGAAGCATGTGTTAGTTTAAATCAAAATCACATTTGCTAAATTGGGGAAAACTCTTAATATGGCAGCATTAAAAGCAGTTTAGTTTCATTTAATCAGATATTTTATTTTTTGTTACTTAGCAAATTGAATAAATTTATTGGAAATTATACTACTTTGGGTGGTTATACTAGGGACAATCTGGAGGATTGTTGTTTACTTAGACAACAATCCTATTATCTTAACCATACTGTTCTCTGGGTGTAGTTTTGTTGAAGTCAGTTGCGTTACCCCAGAATTAAGAGTGTTAAAGACTATTGGCTGTTTGAATCCCAGATTATATTTTAAAATATATATATAAGAGACTTTCTGCTGGTCTATGACTGTAATAAATGATTTGATCCTATATGAGAGACTTTGAAAATTACAGTATCTTAGAACAAGGTGAGTGGAAGGTAATTCTGAATGAAATTTTTGGTAGATTGGGGATGATTTGAAGAGATTGATAGTTCCCAACAACAAAATGCCTCCCTCCATGCCCAAATTTGATTCCGGCTGGACATCAGGAAAAACATCCTGACTGTTAGAGCAGTACAATAATGGAACTAATTACTTAGGGAGGTTGTTAGCTCTCCCACACTAGAGGCATTCAAGAGGCAGCTGGACAGCTATCTGTCAGGTATGCTTTAAGGTGGATTCCTGCATTCAACAAGGGGTTGAACGCAATGGCCCTATAGGTCCCTTCCGACTTTACTATTCTATGATTCTATGAAATTATACTGCTGAAATAAAACTTGGGGTAACCTGAAGTGGATTTTTCATCTTCAGAGCCAGTGTGATGTAGTGATTAGAGTGTTCAACTGCGATTTGGGAAATCCGGGTTCTAGTCTCCACTTGACCATAAAGCTCCCTGGGTGACTTTAAGCCAGTCACTGACACTCAGCCTAACCTACCTCACAGGGTTGTTGTGAGGATAAAATGGAGAGAAGGAGGACTGTGTAAGCCATCACAGGTTCTTTGCAAGAGGAAAAAAAGCAGGATATAAATATAATATACCTAGAAGTACACTTAGCAGAGGAGGCCATTCTGGTTATCCCCAAATAAATGGAGTATCCAGATGGAAGGCCTTCTCTGTAGTGGCACCTACCATCTGGAAAACCCTCCCTTGTGTAGTTCAGGAGGCAGAAAAACTGGTATCTTTTAAGTGCTTCCTGAAAATGTATTTGTTCACCCAGATTTTCGCTGGGCTGTGAGTAAATTAATTATGCTGCTTCATTTTACTGCTCCTTGATTATTATTTTACTGTAGTTGGAATTGTTTTTAATGCTGTATTTTAATGTGGTTTTTTTAATACTTTATTTTAATATTGTGAACCACTGAGAGATTTTACCATACTCAGCAGGATATAAATGCCACAAATAAATAAATAAATGTAATAATAGAAGCAGTATTAATAATTGTGTGGAAGGAATGTTTATTTCAGTTCTTTTATTCAAAACAAATTCCTGGGCACAAAACCCTGTATGGTGTATGTCTTTTGTATCAATCTCTGGTTGGTGGATCTCAGAGTTCCTTCAAGCCTGATGTCTGCCCACCCCTCTATTAAACTTCCTTGTGGCATAACTATTTTCTCATGACAGATTGTGATCTTGAAACAAAGTACAAAACAAAAGCCTACCTGAATATAAAATCTTAAACCAAGAATTCAAAACCATTTCACTATTTTGAAAGTGAATGTACTATTTACATATTGGGAAAATTATCTATTAATTATACTTCAGTGAATAAAGGAGATTATCTGCTGTTTTGTCCATGTACCAGTATTTTTAGTGGGCAGGTGTGTTTATTTTTTATTTTATTAAGAGATTTCTAGCCACCATTCAGGATATAATAGCCCCCAGAAAGCACTGTGAAATTTCCAAGAAAAATGTAATAAAATAGAAAATCATCCATTTGAAACTCATATATCCCTTAAAATTAATAATCTAGATTAATTTCAATAAAATATGAAGTGTTAAATAAAACCTTAACCCTGATAATGATCAAGCCACACATATTTCCAAGGAGAGTAAATCCCACAGGTATGAAGCCACCACTGTGCAGTCCTTGTCCCTGCTACCCATTTGTCTAGCATCTTCCAAGGATGGGCCAGAGAGAAGGCCCTTGGACATTGATTTCAATACCTGGACAGGTCTGGTTAATGTATCAAACTGCCATTTATTAATTAGAATACATCTGCACCTATGGATTGTGGGTATGTGCTGACTTCCAAGTAGTTTACAAAAACTTATTCAGAAATACTCTCTTCTAGGTTGGTATAGAGGCTACACTTTAAGGAAAAAATCCAAAAAAGTAAGTATTGTGCTTTCACAGTAACAACATTTTTTTTGTTCTGACAGCTTAAGTATTTCAATATTCAATTCCCTTTTGAATTTTTTATTGATCGGTAAGCTTTTATTTCACAAATTTTTCTAACTTTAGTGGTTAATGCTCCACATTTTTATAATAATAACAATAATAATTAATTACTAATAAAATGAATTTGCTTCTTCAAAAACAAAATACTTCCCCTCTTTTCCTACAAAAAAAAAACCTGTTGATTTAGCTTTCACATGTACTTATATTTTAATGACACACAGAATGTAGCTTGTTAAAGTGAAATATACGGCATGTGATTTCCAGTATGAATTTTCAGGTTCTTGCAGACTTAAAGCATCAATCCAGCACACTTCAATCTCCATAATTTGTGACCTGTGTTCAGTCCCTAAGATACAGATCCGATGAACTATTTTAGTTATTCCTCTCAATTTCTAAGAAAGGTTTGCTATGTGGTACAAGGAAGTACTGCTCAAGAAACACAAGTTAGTCCCTTCCCACCTTTGGTGTGTGGAACTATATTGTTTGGCTCTTTGGATGTGGCCTGGCCAGATCTCCTTAATAATCGAGCTGTGTCAGTTTGTCAAAATAAGGCATATTGGCTGCTTGTTTATACTGGCCTGGTTTAGACATAGCAATAAACAATGGCTCATCTATTTTACATGAGCCTCAGGCATGCTTGCACCTCAGTTCATTCTCCTCCAGCACTGCTGTGAGGAGGAGATTGGAAGCTACCCACGGTTTACAGTTAATGTCCAAACCCTAAATTGTGGTTAGTTTTAACTAACTTTAGTTGAAGTAAGTCAACTAACTGTAGTTAAGGCTAAACATACCTTTAGGGTTCAGACATAATGTTAAACTGTGGTTTGACTCTGATCTCATCCTTGTGACCACAAAGGAGAATGGAACGTGAAAGCTTAAGGCTTTTGCTTTAAGGCTCATTGTTTTTTCATAACTTCTGAACTGGGTTTGCAGTGGCTAGTCTAAATGGAAGTGAAGGTTTGCAAACTCTTCCTAGCTGTGCAGGAGGAGAATAACATGCAAGGCTTGCTAAGCTTGTTCTCATAATAAGAAACTATTGTTTATTACTACATCCAGATGAGGCCACTGAAAGACGAATTCTGCATGTTCTGTGGATCAGAGATTTGGTTAGATCATGGTTGGCTAAACAGGTTATATAGTGTGCAATCCTATGGGATTGCTGTTACAAAGAAGCCTCCAATCTCAGAGACTTCCAAATATCCGATGCCCTGCCAAGCTGCTGCTGGCAATGTGAGAGGAGTGATGGAGGCAGTTTCCACCTCTTTGTCCTCCCTTGTGTTTCCCTCCTCCTAGGTGGGCCTCTGAGCCTGTCATGCTGCCAGGGTCAGGGCTGGGGCTGGAGAGGCCACAGGACACAGTGGATCCCTGTTCACTGGAACACCCCTCTTTTGACCATTACAAGGTCATCCGAGGTCACTTTGCAGCCTTGGAAAGCAGGTGCCATCAGTCTTTCCGTGGCAGCTGTGAGGGAACTGGTGGAAGGAATAGGATTTCAGACTCTTTGGCCCAAAATTGTAGGAGTGTCTTTGGGAAGTGGAATCTGAACAATCCCATGCTCCTGGGACACTCTCCCTGGGACCATAGGGTTGCTCTGTAAGTCAGTTCAAATATTCTTCAATATGATGAGCAGATATCAGTGAGATTTTCTTACTGAGGTTTGTCAGATCTTCCAAAATTTTGGAAGATAATATAAAGGTTAAAAACAGCATTTATTGAAAAGAAATATTAATTTCAAGAAGATGTAGTGAAAACCCTCCAATAAGTTACCTTTTTCTGTTAAAGGGCATATTTCCCGCTTCCTATATACAGCTTAAAGAAGCGATAGTTGAAGGAAAAGGGTAAGTTTTTGGCCTTAAAAGAGTTAACTGATGAGAACATTTTCATAATGGCTTTTTTTGCATTTAATAAAGCAAATGTATGACTACGCATGGGAAGTAGAGTCAAAAATTTCATTCCTGCTTTGAAAGATCATGGTGAGCAAAGGGACAAGAGAACATTAATAGACAATCTGATTTCTTG
The DNA here is from genome assembly GCA_029215795.1 of Anniella stebbinsi. Taxonomy (NCBI): domain Eukaryota; kingdom Metazoa; phylum Chordata; class Lepidosauria; order Squamata; family Anniellidae; genus Anniella; species Anniella stebbinsi. The sequence goes on along the minus strand of JARDYH010000002.1, from coordinate 288,042,165 downwards.
CCTAGGATTGTTGGGAATAATTATGTTAGCAGTAGATTGAGTGAAAGCATGAATATAAATATCCAGTTACCTGGTAGATATTCTGTGTAATCCTATGAACTTTAAATTTAAACGTTTATGGGAATATTAGTTTGAGTTATTATAATTGCAGGGAAAATCTTTATGTGATTGCAAAGCAGTTTTTGTATGCTGTATTATTTTTCAAGATTCAGCTGCTATATATGCTTGCAAACCTTTCTCCTGCCAATCTAGTAGGGAATAGTAGGAAAGGACTTGAAGAGAACTGGCAGGACAGGCTTCCACTGAAAAAGATGCCTAAAGGGAACCTCCAAGCAAGGGGACCTTGTTCGAGATAGTCACAGAAAGTGGTGATGAGAGGGAGAGGGAATTGTAGACAGAGGTCTGGATTGGTAGTTTTTTCCCCGCAGGGAACAGTCCCAGACTTGATCTAAATACTTCAAGGGGAGGGAATACATGTTGTTTTCTTTGGCCATGCATTTTGTAATTACACCACCATTAAAAATGCATATTGTCTTTGCCTGCTTTAGGGTTTTTTCTTAAGCCCTTCTCATTGAATTCCAGGGCCTTTTAAATCATTTTCCCCTGATAGAACAAAGACAAATACCCTCCAGCAAAGATCTGTTATGAAGTGCATTTTCCAGATCACAAATCTTTCATATAACCCTATTCTGCAAGATCTTTATTTCTCTGTATTGAAGAACAACTCTATTTACAATTCAAATTATGTTTTATGTATTCTGTTGTCCTTTGTGTGCAACTTTCACTTTTTGGGTGTCTGTTTACTAACAAAACGTGATAATGGCAATGTGGTGGTCAATTAAGCACGCCTTCATGTTAAAAGTTAGAAAGCTGATACTTGAAAAGAACTGGCCACACAGAAAGTCAAAAATGTATAAAACCTTTGCCAGAAACAGGCCTGAATGGAAAATGACTATTCTTGTGTGTCTGATTTATTTTTATGCCCTTTTAAAATATGTAAATTATGAAAGCACTAATCACTTGATTACAGTATAATGGCACCTTCCTGACTGATTGCAAAGCTCCTTCAGTTAGCGCTGTACTTCTGACATACTGTGTAATGTAATAGTTGTACAATACTCAGGTGATGCATTATATAAATGTAGTAATTAGAGGTGCAAACAGTAAAGACTTTCAAAATAGTTTTTCTTTTATTTCAGACTAGCAATGTTCAGGGTTGAATAGAATCCACTTATAGTCACATGTGATGTGTAGCTGGTTTTCTGCTTATGAGTATCAACTGATTACTCTCTTTTGAGTGTGTGTGTGTGTATGTGTACACACACACACACACACACACACACATATATATATATATATATATGAAATATTTTATGGAAGATATGGAAGTTTTTAAGTAAAAAGGATAGAAAAGGTTGTCTAGAATGGCATAATTAAATGTTAGTATCTTCTAATAATTGCTGCAGTGATAGTTAATAAAACATGTGTTTCTGCTTAATTTTTTTCTTCTCTATTTTTCTTTATTTATTACTCGATATCACCCAAATTCTTTCTTAGACAACATGAAACTGTTATACCCAGTGAACTACCACTTATTCAGGAGGTTACCACTACACTACGGGAATGGTCCACAATATGGCGACAGCTCTATATTGTAAGTATGATGCATTTCCCAAGAGGGTTTGCTTCTTTTTTTAAAAAATATATTAGAAAATCCAATGGTTATTGGGCCAAAACTCAATGGCAGACACATTTATTTGCATGTTAAGCCTCCCAGGTTCAATCCTTGGCATCTCACATTAAAAAGGGAACTCAGGCAGCAGGGCTGTGAAAGATCTCTGGCCCAGGTATAGGATAATTGCTGCTAGTCAACTGACAGTACTAGGCTAGATATACCAGTGGTTTGACTCTGCAAATGGCAGCTTCAGTTAAAAAAACAATAAGAGAACTAATTCGGAGTGTTTTCCTTTCTTACAGCAAGATAACCGAGAAATGTTCCAAAGTGTAAGGCACATGATATATGATCTTATTGAATGGAGATCGCAAATACTTTCTGGAACTCTACCCCAGGATGAACTCAAGGAACTGAAAAAGAAAGTCACTGCCAAAATTGATTATGGAAACAGGTTTGTGAAGTCTAGTTTGACATGTGTGGCATTCTCTTTTCTTTCCTGCATATGTAGGGTTTATAATCGGGACCTGCATCAAAACACTGCAGTGTGGAGTACTCCTGGCCATTGTTCCAGCCAGCTGGTATCTTTCAAAATACTCAATTTAATTCTCCCATCATGGGGAATGGGGGGGGGGGGAGGGAGTTGCAAAGCTGGGATGAGAGATAGCTTTGTTGGAATTACAGGTCCTACGCAATCAGTACAATCCATAACCAGTTTCTACTGCAGATTTGTAGAGCTAGTATTTCCAGAGCTTTAGAATGGCTGCAGGGGTGGTGGAGGGCAGGAATGCATGGGCTTAAGGCTCACTTGGGTTCGTTCCAGCTCATGCAGGTTGCACTAAACTATGGTTTGGCCTGAGATGCAAATGCTGCTACTGAAAGCACGTCCAACTGCCCTGTTGTTGAATAAACATTACACTGGTCTTAGTGGTTTACCCTTAAACGCTGAATTCTTATAACCTTATAATTGAAGAATTGAACTTTACAGTGAAAATAGATTTAGCCTTTGAGGTACAATCGAGATGGGTTGAACACCTTCTTCCCTGAAAACAGATGTCTTGAAATAGAGCAAATCTGTGTCCAAACCACTTCCACTATACTTAATCTCTTAACTGAACTCAATCTGAACTTTTAGGAGGAAGTTTCCACTCCTCTGTATTGCAGCTGTATGTTTCAGTTTCTCGTGATCAAAATAAATTCCTAGAATGTAATCTAGCTTCAGTCCTGGGATCTTATATAAAGACTGAGCCATCATTATGTGTCCAGCTGTTTAGAGGCAACAAAAATTAACTATCCTAACAGTTCTTCCCCCCCATCCCCAGTGTGGGGTGTTTTTTTTTACAGCAAATTGGAAATTGCTGTGATAGATATTTATCTTGTACAGGTATTTGCATTGAATTTTTTTTCATAGTTATATGTGTTATAAATATTTCCCATGAGTAACATTAACATCAGTTCCTCGTTTGAAAATTATTGAGGGTTCTTTCATTCTCTACTCTCATTCATATATATATATATATATATATATATATATCTCAAAGTGGATAATTTTTAAATATATATAACAGAATGAATGGTTTTGGGGAATTGATGTGGTATCTGCCTCCTGATTGCTCAAGTGAAAGACAGTTCTGCTATTCACATTCTTTTGTGGGTGGGTGTTTCTAGCAAAACTCTAAAAAGTAATCTGTAAACAACAGTTGAAAATCTTATAGTGCTGAAGTTCTTAATTAGTCATTACCTGTGAATCCAGAGTGAAGGCTGTTTGTAGTCTTTGAAGCCTGAGATGGATATGCTGCTGATTTTGGAACTTCTGTTCTAAAGATAATTAGTTTGCAGTCAATTAATTGGTTCAAATCCCAGATGCAACAATAAAGGGTGAATGGTATCTGGATAAGATGGTTCTGGACAAAACTGATTAACTACCATTCATTTCAGTTGATTGGTGAACCAAAAACATTTTAACCACTTACAACCCAACTCATCAAAAGTTAAAAACAGCATAATGGAAAATACAGCATGAAAAAGCAAAACAGCAAAAGCCAACAAGCCCTAACCCTCTACGTGACAAGTGGCCATTGAAACAGCCATCAATGCCGTCGTATGTTGCTGTAGTAAATAGTAAAGTGTGTTACAATCAGAAAATAAGATCTTAATATTAGCAATATCATCAATTCACCTGATTGGAATCAATAACACGCCAAGAAATTTCTCTTTGGCATATTGTAAATAGGTAAATGGTTTACTTTGTAGTCCTATTTGTGACATGCCAAAGAAGATATGCTCTACTGGTAGAGCTCCAGAGTTGTAATAGATCAGCAAGGATTTCTGACTCCCAGTGGTTCAATAGCAACAACAAATAGCCTCCTGCTCCTAAATTAGGTTGCTAAAATCAAGGAAGCTTGCACAGAAAGAGGAGTTTTATGTGTGAGCTCCAGTTTTGTTGTTGAAAACAAATGTCTGAGCTGAGCTCAGAGGCACAGGTTGTTCTATAATTCTGTACTGCATTCCTGTGCCACGCTTTTGCACCTTAAAAGCAAAAGTAGCTGTATTGGCTGTAAGGCAAAAACCCAACACCCCAAATCCATGTTAGGGCAGTACACTTATGAGGCTAATACAAAGGTTGCAAACATGTGCAAGCTTCGTAGATCTCCAGATTGCTTAATCAGGCAAGATGTTACAAAAAGCAGATGGGTAAAAGAAGAGGTGGGAAATGAAACTAACTTGATGCTGATAACTCCTAAAGGCCAATTTCTAGAGATATTTAAGTCTGACTTTAGACTCAGTTTTGGAACAGAAACTGACTTTGTTGCCTGGTGGGATAACTTTTGCCAAGAGAGGGACAGGGGAAGAGCAACTTCGTTTTTTCTCTTGGACTTCTCAGCAGCTTTTGATACCATTGACCCTGCTAATCTTCTGGATCGACTGTCTTGAGTTGGGGACACTGTTTTACAGTGGTTGCATTCCTACGTGGATAGCCATTTCTAAAAGCTGGTGTTGGGGGATTACTGCTCTATACCATGGCAATTAAATCACAAGGTTCCACAGGGCTCAGTTTTATCCCCTGTGATATTTGACATCTACATGAAACTGCCCTGCAGATCCCAGAATTCTCTGGCTGGCTTTTCTGATTGCTCTCCAGAGGTTCCTCAGAGAAAGAGTTCCTTCATGGCAGAAGATTTGGAAACATTTTTGTAATATAGGATTTTGAATATTTGAAAAGCTGCGCTTTTGGAATTATAGTGTTATTGGGTGACCAGAAGCTCTGCAACTAAGTGTTTTTAAGGTCTCATTGGGGTACATGTTATAACTGCTTTCTGGAAAATCAGCTATATATATTGTTGAAATAGTTCCTGCCTTTTCCACCCTTCATCAACGGAAATGGTTATGAAAACCCCCACTAACACCATTATGTCATAGAACATCTATAGTCCATGATGTGGGCTGTTCTACCCCATATAATTAACCAGATGTAGTGGATATTATTTGTTGGTTATTATATTTTGCAATCTGGATAAATAACTGGTTATTCAGCCTCCAGATGCTAAATGTTCAGAGATTATATGACTTCTACTGTAACTTTATTCATCGTTGTTTTGATGGACTAATTAAATGATTGGAACGTTCTCTTTAGAGCTGGGAAGAGAACTGAGTTTGGATCTCTGAGTAAAATGTGTACCATAAAAGAATGTAATTTTTGTTTCAGTAAAGCTAGTATTGTGCTTTCCCTTTAATGAAACATAAATGACAATTTTACATCAGACACCTCTAGACATAAACATTTATTTATCACGCCTTCAGTAAATGCCCTGTGGACTTCACAAAACAGCTTGTTTTCCCACCCTTCCTGCTTTCTGAAATATTGTAAAACCAGCATTTTAGTTTTATTTTCTGTAACGAATGCAGAATATTTATGAAATATATAGTTGGTGTTGGGCTTGGGATTTTAAAATGAGCAGTGCCGACTGGCTATTGCAAATATCCTAGAATTATTGTTGAGGAGGCTTCAAACAAAGAGGAGCATTTGATAAAATCACATAGCAATACCTGATGGAAGGGGAGTTAACAACATAATGCTAGATTAACTGTGCATCCTCTCTCTCTTTGGATTTCTAGAAGGCAGGATATGAACGGTGCAGGGTGACTGTATGTGGTCATTTCTTCCTTTTCCCTACCTTATATTGCCAGTACTTCTGAGGCAGCTACCACTTTTTTTGGCCGAACACCAGTTGGGCTCCACTCACTGTCATTGGGTTTTTGTTGTTATTGTTGTTGTTATGGAAAAGTGCTTTGAATTCACTCTCTGCTTGTGTAAAGTGTTATATTCTGCTCTGGGATTAAACTGGAGCACTTCAGAAACTGAACCTCACATCCCTTTCCTGCCCCCTCTCCCTGCCTTTTTGTTCTACTTTAGTTTGCCTTTTTTAATGTCTGGCTTTGTTGTGTTGCTATAAACAAAAACAAAACTCAAAAATGTTAATCTTAAAAACAGTGGAGAATTCCGAAGTGCCATCATATGTTGGGTCCAGAGACTGGGTCTAAGGCAGGCCAAAAGGAATGTACCATATTGTTTTCTTCTGTCTGGTTTAAGGAACTTAAGAAAAACCAAATTATAACATGTCTTAAAAGTGTGTAGGTTAGAGACCAGGGACCTTGCTTGAAGAATTTCTTTGGCCGAACAGAAGTTATGTTGACAATGGTCTGGTGTATATATTCCTTTTCATACAGAATTCTTGATTTGGATCTAGTGGTAAGGGATGAAGATGGCAATATATTAGATCCGGAACAAACCAGCACCATCAGTCTTTTCAGAGCTCATGAAATAGCTTCCAAACAAGTGGAGGAAAGACTGCTGGAAGAAAAAGTGAGATACAAAATATATATTCTCCCCCTGCTTTATATTATGAAATGTGTAAATGGTGGTAAGGATTGGCTATAACAGTCAGCCTCTGAAGTATTCTCAAGATTACATTTCCCAAAGACTTAGTTTGTTTTGGTATGAGTAGCTTTTTAGTTAGCACCACAGCATTCTCTTCCCTGCAGCCACCTCAGGATTTATGGAGAGGTTGAAAATTTACCCCTAGTCTGTTCACCTGGGGTGGGTACAATTGGTAAATTTTATCTTCTTCTGCCAACTTGGAAACACTACCTGGCTATTACTCCTAGCCCTTTACATCTGGGAGACATAGTTAAGATTCCCTGACTACTGTTTGTATCCAGAAGAGAGACCTACCAACAGCATGGCCTACATGCAAGAATATTGTGGCTGCAAATGACCAAGAAAGGCAGCTCTGCCAGCACCACATCTATATACAACCCTCTTTCTTTTCTTTCTTCCTCTCTCCGCCATTTTCCCTGCTGCAAATGTGGTGCCTATGATACAAGAGGGATAAATAGAGGGAGGGAGGTGGATAGATATCAGATTAGTGAGCTATAGAGTTGGAACCCAATCCACAAATATTTGCAAGGTGAGACTTTATATAAATGTTTGTATTGCTGCATATAATTAGTTTTGCAGTAATTTCAGGGTATTCAAAAGAGTTTTCTTAATTTTCCCCCTTCTGTTTTAGTCTCAAAAGCAGAATCTTGACATTAGTAGACAAGCCAAGTTTGCTGCAACACCTTCATTTGCTTTATTTGTAAACCTGAAAAATGTTGTTTGTAAAATTGGAGAAGATGCTGAAGTTCTTATGTCTTTGTATGATCCTTTGGAATCCAAGTTTATCAGGTTAGTGCTTTATAGAATATTACGTTTGCTTTGTTAATGTCCTGATTCGCAGGTAACAATGATCCAGAATTTTGTAAATATCATGGAGGCAGCCATAGGTGGGAGCAGCCGAACAAACCACAGACCTTCTGTACATGGTATGGTTAGCTTTGTGTGTGAACCAGGAACTCTGGCTTGTCTCTCCCCTGACAAGTCAGTGAAAGTTTAGCTGCTCCCGCTATGTCTTTTTAGTTAGCACCACAGCATCTAAAGTCCCAGTCATAGATGATAGATTTCCCCCCATCCCGTACCACTCAGGATTTGTGTAGAGGTTGAAAATTTGCTACTGGTCCTTTCACCTGGGGTGGGTACAATTGTCTCATGTTAACTCAGAATTTTTTAAAAAAATCTAAATTATAGTTATGTGCGATCTGGTCCAATGTTTAGGTTTAGAGCCTGACTAATACAGGTCTGTGATATGAACGTTTACATTTAAAGCAACAACAACAACAACATGCACTGGGAGAAGAGGGGAGAGAAAGAAATAAGTGTTCCTGACGGCATCACACTCAGCAATCTGGCTGGTCTCTTTCCTCTCAGTCTCATATAGTTACTTCAAGCAAATGGTGACCCCCCCCCCCACTCCCCTTCAAACAAAGTCCCCAGTCTGTGCATTCTTCTTAGTGATAGATTGGAGATTTTCGTTCTTTTTAAATTATATTGGCCAACAGCACAGGTCTGTTTTGAGGATAAAAAAGATGGAAGCTATAAACCACATTTCGCATCAAAAGTATAAATGATGATTATTAAAAATGGACACAGTGCTTTTCTTTTGAAAAAATTGGCACTGGGAGTCGATACATAAAATCTAGATCTTGAGACGCCTGCTTAAGATTCTTTTGGCTTTGTACATAACATGCTCTTAAATTTTTTGGTGATGCACCAGGAGGGAAAAAAACACACCATCAGGATCCCTCTTACTTTCACAGACCACATTTCTTTTGCAACACAAATGGAAGTTAAAAGGAAGTAAAGCATTTGGGAGGGAGGTATTTTTGTTGCAGATTTGACTTGATGTGCGTATATAGAAAAATAATATTGCCTAGAAAAAGCATGATTTTACACAATTTTCTGGGGAGGAATCTTGCTTTATCTGTTAAATATAGGTTTTAACATAGTGTAATGTACACCTGAGTTTTTGTTTGCAATACGTTAAACACAATTGGAAAAAAAATGTTTTTTTTTAATTTGGATAGTGAGAATTATCTGGTGAGATGGTCAAGTTCTGGTCTGCCAAAAGACATAGATCGATTACATAATCTTCGAGCAGTCTTCACGGTAAATATTCTTTTATAATTGCAACATTTGAGGTATCCTGTCACTTCTATGTTTTGCAAGGCACACATAGCTTATGGTAAGGGAAGGGCCTTAGCTCAGCGATGGAGCACATGCTTTTCCATGCAGAAGGGCCCAGGTTCAAAGCCTGTTCCCTCTAAGGCTAGGAAAGGCTCTTCCCTGAAATCCTGAAGTGCTTCTGTCGGTCAATTTGGACAGTATAGATACTGAGCTGGTGGGTCTGACGGTATAGGGCAGTCTCTATGTTCCCGCCTAGGTTTTCCGCCCCTCTGCCACATACCACCATCAAGGCTATGCAGAACTCTGCATAGTTTTCCTTCCACCATCTGCCTTTTAGGTCTGGAGCTAGATTGGAGGAATGCTTAAGCCACAATTCTATGCATATCTACTCAGTAAAAAGTCCTACAACTCCTAACACTCCCCAGCCGTTTAGCTGTTTTTGTTTTTGTATGTTTAAAGGTTTTATATTATGTTTTATCATACTGCATTTTAGGTCTTAAATTTTGTGAACTATCTAGAGAGGTTTGGCTGTTGAATGAATTAATGAAGTTTCTTAGGGTGCAATCCTATGCCTGTTCAGACAGAAAAAGTCCTACAACTCTCAGCATGGATGGGTGGGGAATGTTGGGAGTTGTAGGACTTTTTTTTGGTCTAGACCTACATAGGATTGTGACCTTAAATGTGTGCCATAGGTTTCATGATCCTGATTTGTCCTCTTTGAACCCACATAGACTTCTACGTGGCTTATATTTTATTTTATTTGAAGTATTTTATGCTCCTCAGCCAAAAAGATTCCCAGAGTGGCTTACAAATAATCAATTAAACAATACACATATTATTTCAGTCCTGGCAAATGTTGTAGGAAATTCTTTTCACTGATTAGAGTAACGTGATTTCTGCCTCTGAACTTAGTTTTCTTATCATAGTAACCTGCTTTGAATTATCTTGATCATTGTGCAGTATATATTTAAGCTAATATAATTCTTCATTATTCTGAGATCCATTTTTAAACTTCCCATGTTAAATATATTCCTTGACTATCATAAAATGTTTTGTCATGTGTATAATGTCTTAAGATTGAAGGGGTGGTATCTGAAAAGGTAAATGGCAAACCTTCGCTTTCATGTACTCTGAAGTAGAAACGTGAATGTATTTTGTAAAGTAAAATGCATGAAAACCTAATATTTCTAGGACCTTGGCAGCAAAGACCTGAAAAGAGAGAAAATCAGTTTTGTCTGTCAGATTGTACGAGTAGGCAGAATGGAACTTAGAGACAACAACACAAGAAAGCTAACCTCGGGGCTACGGCGACCTTTTGGTGTAGCAGGTAATTCATTCTTTTTAGGTACACTGTCAAAATGTGCTGCAAGTAAGAACAGCTGTTTGGTATTGAAGAACTTATGACTTGTCATATTGTAGTTATGAAAATAATTGTTCACTCTTTTTGTATTAATTTTTTGCCTATATGACACTTGTTAAGAATGTGCAAGTGCCCTTCACGCTTTACATCATGGGTGGTCAGAAGGCAGCTCTCCAGATGGCTGTCAGGTGGATGTGACCCAACTTACCCTAGCTGGGAAAACTTTACTTAGGCCACTATTTACATGAGAACATAAGAGCCATGCTGGATCAGACCAAGGGCCCATCTAGTTGAGCACTCCGTTTACACATTGGCCAACCAGCTGTTGACCAGGAACCCAGAAGCAGGACATGGAAATTTCTTTTAAGCGCAGGCTGTTTTATCCTATGTCTGATGATGCAAATTGCCTAGTTGAAGTAAATTATTATTATTATTATTATTATTATTGTCATCATCATCATCATCATTAATGGTCCAGGACACTAAGCATACCAAAGCAAAATTTAACAAAAGTTTGTATTAGTTTTACTGGCTTTTATCATTCTACTGTGCTTCTGTTGATTTCTATTTATTTTGATGTTGAGATTTATTTATTTATTACATTTATATACCGCCCCATAGCCAAAGCTCTCTGGGCGGTTTACAAAAATTAAAAAAACACTGAACATTTATAAACCAAATGCAAAAAATTAAACCATAAAAGCCTAAAAGCAAGCCTAAAAAGTTCAACATATGCTGTTACATGTCTGGGAGAAGAGAAAAGTCTTCACCTGGTGCCAAAAAGATGACAGTGTTGGCATCAGGTGAGCCTCGTTGGGGAGATCATTCCACAGTTGGGGGGGGGGCACCACTGAAAAGGCCCTCTCCCTTTTTGCCATCCTCCGAGTTTCCCTTGGAGTAGGCAATCTGAGGAGGACCTTAGATGTTGATCGTAGTGTACGGGTAGGTTTGTGTTGGGAGAGGTGTTCTGTCAGGTATTGTGGTCCCAAGCCGTGTAAGGCTTTATAGGTTTAAACCAGCACCTTGAATTGGGCTCGGAAACGTACAGGCAGCCGATGCAAGAGGGTCAGTGTTTTTGTTGTTGTTGTTGTTGTTATTGTTTTATTATCATATAAGCAGCTACCATGGAAGACTTAGTAGAGAATATTTCAAGTTCTGAGTGAGTTCTTGAAACATATTCTGGAATGTACTACATCCTTTGTGCTCCTACAACAGAATACACCAAAATGGTAGACAATGGAGAACTTGCATTCTTTCTGAGAGCTCTTACTCTCTGTAGTCTTGCAGCATCTACCATGAAAGTGGGAATTTATTCTGCTATAAAGTGGGTTATCAATTGTAACATGTTTCAGAATGTGACACACAAATGCATACCTGTTATTAGCTTCAGAAGATTCTACTTTCAGTGATGTGAATGTAGAAGGGCTATCTTTGAACATAATAATACATTTTGCCATAAAACAGTTCCAAACTGTCTGTCATGAAGTACAAAGATGTCTTTATGCGCCTTTGCCACTCTTTCCCTTTAGATGTTGATCTCTTTAATGGTGTTTCTTTCTTTTTGATTTCAGTAATGGATGTAACTGACATAATTAATGGGAAAGTAGACGATGAGGACAAACAACACTTCATTCCATTTCAGCCGTAAGTATAAAGTAATGTAGAAGAACTGTCAGAGGGGATTTCTAGCATTATTATAGTGTAGGCTGACCATATGAAAAGGAGGACAGGGCTCATGTAACTTTAACAGTTGTAGAGAAAAGGGAATTTCAGCCAGTGTCATTTGTATGCAATTAGTTCCTGGTGAAATTCCCTCTCCGTCACAACAGTTAAAGTTGCAGGGGCCCTGCCTTCTTTTGTATATGGTCACTCTAATATAGTGCCTGCAACTTTAACTGTTGTGATGAAGAGGAGATTTCACCAGGAACTAACTGCATACAAATGACCCTGGCTGAAATTCCCTTTTCTCTACAACTGTTAAAGTTACATGAGCCCTGTCCTCCTTTTCATTTGGTCAGTCTGTTATAGCAGATTATGATTCTTCAGATTAAAATTTAGCTTAGATAATGTTGTTAGTGGGAAGGCTAGGAAAGGGAAGGAAGAACACCGTGTGTGATAACTTAAAATATCACTCCAAATGAGCAATCAAGTCACTTCTATTTGAGCAGGAGTTCTGTTTTAGTCTACAGCCATTTGTTTAATTCACTTAATCCAATAAAATTATAAGAACCAGCTTTAAACTACCATGTGACTTTTTGCATTCTTTAATGTTCAATGTATATTGAATGTGCATGTAGGCAATGCTGACTGCACTGTGCTATGAGTTGAGGAGAAAGTAGATGTTCAACTTACTTGTTCAAATGAATGCGATAGTTGGTACTGTCTCTGGATAGGATCCAGGGAGCTATTTTAACAGTTTAAGTCTTATTTGCAGCTAGTGGGAAGATTCTCAGCCTCTGCTGTCATCGCTGTCTGTAGAGCTCTGCCCCACCTGGAAGAGTTATCCTGCTGCTAACACCAAATGTGGAAGAACAACCTGTGGGTTATTCATGTACAACAACTTGTACACGAGTTTCCTAGAGTCTTTGGTAGAAATGTGAGAGCACTGATTAGCCATAGGCAGTGGAGTACATTCTGTTCTCTAGAACTAGTTGTCAAGGACAATGATCAAGAATCTTGGTTACACAGTATAAGAAACTATGTTTCTGTTCTGGGGCTGACAGTAAGCGTAGCGTTGAACACATTTTGGCACTTTAAAAATTCTCCAGGTAACAAATAATTCGCAAAATCAGGTGCATTTGTATTAATATGTGCTATTTATTATTTATTTTTTTAAAGGAAGCAGTAAACGTAAGACCAATATAATAAAGTATTTTTTAAAATTATTATTATTGCATTTATTTCCTGCCTTTTTTCCTCCAAAGTACCCAAGGTGGTGTACATAATCCTCCTCCCATCTTCATTTTATCCTCACAACAACAACAATCCTGTGAGGTAGGTTGGGCTAAGAGTCTGTGACTGGCCCAAAGTCACCTAGTGGGTTTCCATGGCCGAGTGGGGACTAGAACCCAGATCTCCCGACTCCCACTTTAGCCACTACTTGGTTGAAAGGGCTAGGTGGGTTGTGGAAGAGCAGGTGAAACAATTTTTCAATTTTGGGATCAATAATTGTTTGGTGTGTTTTTGTTAGCAATCATGATGTATGTGTATAAGTTCTTAAAAGCTTGCAGGTTAAAGAGGAAGCTAGGTAGTTTGTGGACCCAGGCAGATTTTGAAGTAGAGTACTTCCCATTAATGTTTTGTGATCATTATAAATGAAACGGCAACAAGCGTATTTTTGGTAGATAAGAATAACCGCTAGAATGCATGTTTGCAGATAAAGAAAAGTAGATATTAATGGCACACTTATGGTTTTCTTGTTCCATTTAATCTGACTTATACTGGTTTGTACAAATCAGAATTTTGAAAGGATGCACAATAAAATGAACCATAGTTCTCTGTTCTTCTTTCTGTTGCTATGGTAAATTAAAATGTTCTTCAGCAAAAGTCTGCATGAAGGATGAGTAATGTGCACACTTATGATGAATAGCAGTGTCATTCCCAACGTTGACTTAAGAGCTATGTATATGAGGCAGTTTCTTCGTGCTGTGCCTTTGTTGTGTTACTTGGCCTTCCCCCCACCCCCATGCTTGCCATTGGCTGCCTGCGAAATAAATACAAACTCAACAGCTGTCACATGGCACTCGTTGCGGTTGGTATGGCATAGATGCCATTTTTCTAAATGCTGCATTTCTTTTTTAATTTCAATATTTTCATCTTGTTTAGCCATAGCAATGAAATCTTTCATGAGTTCTCCCTGTATTCCCCCACCGCCACTCTAAGCTTTCCCTCTTCTGTTACCTCTCATTATGCTATTGCTCGATTCATGTCACATCCAAACAGGTCTTGCACATTCCATGAGGTAGTTATTTTCTACATTTTGGTGTTTGTTATTTTATATGTGACTTCTCCGACTATTCATCTCTATTCTACATGCTTCTAGACATATGACTGGAATCTGGTGTATGTTTGTTACTGGAATAATACGTTTGCTTTACTTTATTAGATCCACATTTTTTCTGACTGATTATCTTCCTGTGTTTGTGTTGTTCCGTTTCCTATCCTTTGTCTTGTGTGAACTAATGAACACTCTTTGTCAACTATATGATATACTCTTTGTTTCCTTGTTACTGTGACTTCTGGTTTTCTGTCCCCCTCCTACCTTTGTTACCTTTTGGTGTTGGTCGTCATGTGCATCCTCCAGGCTAGCATTGGATAATGCCATTCGACACAAGCAGCTGAACATATCATCCCGTTTTTCACCCAGGGTGGCAGGGGAGAATGATTTCCTTCAGACTGTTATAAACAAAGTGATCGCTGCTAAAGAAGTTAACCACAAGGGCCAGGGTAGGTACTTCGCTTCACTTCTCACTATTAGCATTTGCAATGAGGTAATTGCTCTTAATTTGTCTGCTAACCTTGAAATTGTACTGGAAGTTGTCCAAAATTTATTGAGATTTGTTTGGCATTGGGACATACCCTTTTTTCATGGCCGCCCGTCCCTCATTGGGAACTGTGGCTATTTTGCTAATAAAAGTCTTCATTTTTTTGGGTTGTTACTGTTGTTATCAGCATTTACCGCTTGTACACACTTCACTGTTATACGATGCATCCATCATTTTAGGGATTTACTGTGTGCTCTTTATATAAAAGCATCTGGATGGTTAGCTGTGTTGGTCTGTTGCACCAAAAAAGTAAATCCTGTAGCACCTTATTTGTTAATCTTTAAAGTGCTACGGAGCTCTTTGTATTTAGATCTTTTGTCCTTTTCTTGCCTTGTGTATTGGTGACTTGTGACTCCTTCACAAAGAATTTTTAAAAGATTTCTTGCCTCAGAACTGATGTCAGTTGAACTTCTAGGTTGGTTAAAAGGCCTGAAAATAAAAGAACGCTGCCACGACACGTCATGCCTTTTGCAAAACAGAGTGTTGGAAGTTGATATTAGATATTGGTGTGAAATGGAGGAAAGAAATGGGGTGTCAGTAATTCAAGGCATAATATGTCTTATTTTTAGCTATGGTTGGCACTCCATAAGGTATAAAAAACATGGTGCCCTATACTTGAAATTATCTGACCATTTTTTCAAAGACAATTTCCTGAAACGGAGCACAATTAGAAGCCAATTGCATCACTCTCTACCCTTTCCATTTGTGCTCACATGCATAATACTGAGTATGACAACATATTAAAGCAAATTCCATATCTATTTACCTCATTAATTTGTCTTCAATAAATACCTTGCTTGTCTAGGCTTTTGCAAGGGATATAATATGGTAGCATGGCATTTTTTTTCTCTTTATCTCTGTACAACCCTGTGTTGCTGTTGCTACAGAGTTTAGTGTACTGAAAAGCAAGAGAGAGATTCACTGCTCAGAGAGCTTTTTCAATGAAAGTACAAACTTACAGTACAAAGTAGAAGCAAGGTTGGAGATAGTGATCAAAGAATGGGGTATCACACATCATTCACAGGCAAGATATAACAAGTGTCCTAATCTGCAGAGGGAATGTAATTAATAAATCATATATGTTAGAAAGAGGAAGTGCATCTTGGAAAGAGGGAGTGAAGGTTGGAAAGAGGAAAACTACACAACATTTTTCTTACTACTACCTTTCTGTTACAAATAGTGTTTTTTAGCTTCAGAAGAGCATGCATTGTTGTAGGCAAATGTTGGAAATACTGACAGAAGTGCCATATTTAAACTATTGTCGGGACACTGCAATGTATTTCATTGGACCCAGGTATTCTCCCACCAAGCTTTATAAGTATGGCTTAGTTCTTTAAAAAATGGGCTTTCTGTTGGGTGGCATTTAATTTTAAAGGCTGCACATCACCTGTTTTCACCTTGTCAGTTTCTTTTCTTAATTTGAAAGTTATATTTTTCAAAGATGTCATGTTTTCTCTCTCTTGCATAATACAAGCACTTGGAACCATCCGGTGAAGCTGAATGGTGGGAGATTCAGGACAGGCATTAATATATATATCTATATCTATACATATATCTTCACACAGCTAGTAGTTAATTTGTAAAATGCACTGCCTCAAGATGTGGTGATGGCCACCAATGTAGATATCTTTAAAAGGGGATTAGAGAAATTCATGGAGGATAAAGCTACCAATGGCTATTAATCGTTATGACAATATGCTACTTCCAGGTTCAGAGGTACCTTGCCTCTGATACCATTAGCTGGGGAGGGGGGCTCTTGACCTCCTGCTATGCATGTGGGCACGTAGGGGCATCTGGTTGGCCACTGTAGAAACAGACTGCTAGATAGGTCTTTGGCTTGATCCAGCAGGGTTCAGCTTATGTCTTTAGTGTTTTTTTAAGCTATTATTAAACATTAAGAAAATGTCTGGAATTACTTTTTTGTTTTTTTGTTTTTTTACTAAAGGTAGTTTCTGAATTAATTAATTAATTGTACTTGATGCTACAGGTTTATGGGTGACACTGAAACTTCTTCCAGGAGATATTCATCAGATAAGAAAAGAATTCCCTCACTTAGTTGACAGAACCACAGCTGTGGCTAGGAAAATGGGATTTCCTGAGATTATTATGCCTGGTAAGAGTCGATAGTTGATCTGATATATTCACAGAATTGGAGATGATGTTAATGTTCTTTCCTGTCAGGTGAATCCATAGTAGTTGAAGGAAGGCATAAACTGAATTAAAAGAATATGGAACTAAATAGTATTTTGGGGAGATTTGGCTATTCAATCTACTTTCAGGCTTGTATTAATAATGTAGTAGCACTATTGTATAAACACAGTGGACTAACTGTGCACAGATGGTAAAATGTCTAGCTCATTTAGTTTCAAAACCTAGAATCCTGGTGTGTTTTGACTACTTGGGCTTTTAATGTATGTTATAAATGAATCTATGAAGCAATAAAGGCAGACATCAAAGGCGGCTCTGTTGCTTGCATGTCCAAATAGGCTATCAAATGCTTAGATTATCTATTATTGCATGCAGATGTACGAATATTTTGCACACAAAATGCTAACGTTTACTCAATGAAATGCTTGCTTTATTACATTAATGCAGGAGTATAAGAAAAATGCATAGCAAAGCTAACTATTTAAAGAACATCTACTCATTTGACATTGTACTAAAGGTATTGGAAGACGCCCTAGTGACGGGGTATCCTGGGAAAGAAAACCAGCTGGTCCAAGCAATTGTACACATTTTGAGTGTGTTTTACAATGATAGGCTTCAGAATGAGCACAGAAAGTGATGGTAGAATCGGCTCCCTCCCAAATGGGCCAGAAGAGCTGGAGGGAAGGAAGTAGACAAGAAAGAAGTAAAGCTAGCAGCAGGGAGAGGACACAAGAGATGTGAACTATAAATGCATATTGAACCTGTCCGGGAAAAGATGGAAGGAATCTTGGAGATATTTATTTACTCAGCAGGAGCCTGTGGGTAGAAAGGGGTGGTGATGGAGTTCTGTAGCATGTAGACAGAGCAGGAAATTCATCAAGTCTTTTTCCTATCCCAAGAATGGGGAAAGAAGGAAAAGAAATATTCCGAAGCCTTCCAGTTCTCAAGAATGTTAAGTCTTAACACAGAGTAGATAGCAATGAAGTATTTCAAGTAATCCTCTCTGGCTATGATCAAGAGAGAACTTGTTGAGAAACTAAGTTTGTTTGTTGTTTTGAGATAAAGGGTATATCCATTCTTGTCTGTGACCGTGCTGCATCATTAGTTTTGTTGTTGTTATGCACAACAGGATTCATTTAGTCGCAGAATGGGGAAATTACTTTATATGTCATTGTTGAATGTTTTGAATGTTTTGATCTCGATAGTTTCTGAAACTGACATAAACATGCAGTATTTTGAGTATAAGCGGTACCCTTTTCTTAAAATGGAAGAATGTAATTCTAGAAACTCTAGGATATGTATGTATTCAATGTTTAATGTTCATTTTTAAAAAGACCATATGTACAGTAAGTAAACGAAAAAATGTCATTCATAGATTTGTTTTCTGTTTAGGAAATTAATAGACAGTAAAATATTTTATTAATGGGCTTGTTTTTCTCTTTCTTCCTCTCTCTCTCTCAGGCGATGTCCGTAATGATATCTATGTAACATTAGTTCAAGGAGATTTTGACAAGGGCAGCAAAACCACAGCAAAGAATGTAGAGGTTACAGTATCAGTTTATGATGAAGATGGCAAAAAACTGGAGGTATATTACTGGGAAAGGTTTATTTCCTGTTAAGGTTGGGCATTTGGCTGGTCAAAAAAGGATGTGATCAACTTACTGTTAAAATACTGTCAAATAATGGTTAAATTATTTTTTAAAGCATTAACTTTGTAGAACATTATAAAAGATTGTGGCATTTCTGGATTTCTCACACTTGCAGCTGTGTTTCATTTGTTTTATTTTAACCAATACCTCCAGTTCTTTCAATATCAATATTTTTTCTAGACCTGAATCCAGACCTTACAATAGGTTTATATGGATGGAAGGTATTTCCTGATTCCTGCAGCAAACCAGATGGAATGAGGAATACTTCCTGACAGTGATGTTGTCATTGATGACTTATTTAATTATTTATTTATTACATTTGTATACCGCCCCATAGCCGAAGCTCTCTGGGCGGTTTACATAGGATAAAAACAATTAAAAACAATATACAAAAATTAAAACAGCAAAAACATACAACATACACACAATCTGTATATTTAAAACCACTACAACACCCCAAGAAGCTACAAAAAACAAAAACAAACCCAGGCTCCTCAGATATTGCCAAATGCCTGAGAGAAGAGGAAAGTCTTGTCCTGGCGCCGAAAAGATAACAATGTTGGCGCCAGGCGGGCCTCGTCAGGGAGATCGTTCCACAATTGGGGGGCCACCACAGAGAAGGCCCTCTCTCTTGTTGCCGACCTCCGATTTTCCCTCGGAGTAGGCACTTGGAGGAGGGAAGCTTAAGCTATGGCAGGTGCCTGGTAGGATAAACTTTGCAATGCTGCTAGATCAGAGGGTGGGAAACTTGTGGCCCTACAAAGTTTTTGACCTACAGGTCTAATCAGCCATAGCCAGCATAGTCAATTGTGAAGAATTTTTAGACCCCTGCTCTAGGATTAGGGGTTAAGCAGCCTTAACTCCTTAACAAATGACACCATAATGTAATGAGACAGATAAGCTTCCACACAGTGGCATTCTTAATTTCATGGAATATTTGACTGCAGTCAAATAACAATAGTCAATTGATAAAATATTTGATAAGTCAATGCCAACCCTACTTTTCCTATATATCCTGAGAGTGTCAAAATGCATAGGAAATCATTGTAAAAATTAACCTGAATCATGTATATTTAAATTCAGTGTTTAATGGAAGATGTCCATTTCGTGTATGATGAAGATGTTTTCTCTTTATTATTGAGTGAATTGTTGCCCTCTTATTGAAGCTGCCAGTGTCCAAATCCGAAACTTCATTTTTACTCGGGGTTTCCTTTAAGTGTAATAATAGCATCTGTTTATACATGCAGTTGAAAAATTTGTTGACCCTGTTTTTCTTTTCTTCTTTTTTTAAGAATATAATTTTTCCTGGTGCTGGAGATGAAGCCCTTTCAGAATATAAATCTGTGATCTATTACCAAGTAAAACAACCTCGCTGGTTTGAAACTGTAAAGGTATGCCTAGCATGAAGGTTCCTTTAAAAAAAACAAAAAAACAAGAAAGAGGGAGAACCCAGTTGATAGACTTGGTGTATTCCTGTCAGACTGAACAAGGTATCTATGCTAGAGAAGCTTTTGAAGGTTGCTTAGGAACAACATAGATGAAGACATTGATTGAATAGATTTACCTCCTGGTCTTCTGATCATGACAGCTTTGACAGAATTATTCCAACCTCTATCTCAGATCTCTCTTGTATTAGAAGTTAACAGTTTAGTGATTGATTGTAATGTAGGCTATAAATGTATAAATTGCACACTGCACTTTGAGATTATTGGGATTTATCATGCATTGTTATCGAAACTAGAACTGCAGCAGCAGTGTACCAGAACAAATGCTAATTATAGTAAAATGCAATGCATATTAATGTCACTGGAAACCCAAAGGCGTTTACAAATTTAAAATTAGACAAGAGGAAAAGGCAGGGTAAGGAATGTAGGTAGCAATAGGTGATGTGTGTGAATGTATTTGCCTATGCATTGGGCTGAGTTACAGTTGTAGGGAATTCTGCCAGTCAGAAAGATTTGGTATATGATTTGGTATAAGAAGAGCCATTGGGAGAGAGCTGCTACAACATTAGCGTTTTTGCTGCTATAGGTTTTAGACAATGGAGAATCTGAAGTTGGTTAAGGAAGCAGGGCTTACAGGGGCTTGATGGTAGCAGGTTCTCATGGGAAGCTTTTTTGATGAGGCATTTGTGCTCATTGCAGTGGAAACTAATGGACGGAGGGAAAGAAAGGCTGGGCATAACCGATATGGTCAGGCAGAGTAAGAATGTAAGCAGTCAGGTTTGGAATAGAAAAGATGAAATGCATGTACAGTGCTGGACAGGCAGAATGTAGGTAGTCAACGTGGCTGGATTGTCATGGGAACATAGGAAGTTGCCTTATATCAAGTCAGACTATTTCTCGATTTAGCTAGTGTTATTTATTGAATTTAAACAAGCAATACATGCATGGGGTTACTTACAGTTACAAATGAGGTAATCTGACATTTGTGCAGGGGTGAGTCCCATGTTAGGGGAAAAATAGTGGGGGGAAATTAGTGGGTTATCTAGGTGAGGGATGGGGAACATGCGGCCTTCTAGGTGTTTCTGGAGTGCAACTCCCATCAGCCCTAGCCAGCAGAACCAATAGTGGGAGATGATGGGAGTTCCACAGCATCTGGAGGGGCCCCATGTTCCCCATCCCTGATCTAGCTACTTGCTGAATATTTGAGATGACTGGCTCAACATAAACCATTTACTTCCAGATGGACTAAAAAAGTCCATCCGGTTTGAAGACCAAGTAGAGAAATCAGCAAGCGCATTGCTCTATAATGTTGGGTTCCAATTTTCCTGCTTTGTTTAAAAGTACTGGCTGTATCTTTCGTAGCTTGGTTCTTTAAAGCTCTGAAGAAATAACATTGCTGATCTGTAAATATACCATGAAGCAAGGTGCTGCTGCTTTCTGTTCTGGTTTTTAATATAGCTTCTAATACTGCAATGTAACTATTGTTTGAAAAACATGCTTGAAGAATCGCTTGAAAGTTTGGTGCTGCATAACAGGCAGATAAGTTCTTATAACTTGGAACAGAGATAATGTGTTTCAAGAATTCAATTCTCCAATATTTGCTACCATAGGTACATCTTGGAAAGGCTAGTAAAAGTGTTTGTAGGCTAATCATATCATTCATATATATATATATATATGAATGATGTGATTAGGCTTTCTTATATGTATGTGTTTATATCCTGTTCATTTTGTGAAGGTTGCAATCCCCATTGAAGATGTGAATCGCAGTCACTTAAGGTTTACGTTTCGGCACAGGTCATCACAGGATTGTGAGTAATTCCCTCCCCCACCACCCTCTTCCTGCTGCGGTATTTCCTAGTGCCTGAATCTGTTTTAAAGGAAGTCACTACTTTTAATTTTCTTTTTGATTTGAAGTCCTTTTCCTCTGGCCTCATCTCTTCTGCCTTTTGATATATTCTCCTCCCCTTTGCACTTCCACAAGTAAAGTCAGTTGATGGCATTGGGTGTATGCTGCTTAGAGGCTGGTAAGTAGGGATATTTTAACGGGGGAAATAAACTAACTTGCTTGCATTTTGTATGGGCTGCTGTGATATTCATTGGCCATGATGTTCAATTGTACGGAAAGCTTGCTAGTGACATTTATTAGCCAAGTACTGATTCAACTATTACGATCGTTAGCATTTAATATTCTTGACATCCCTAGTGTCGAGTTTGTATGTACTTTATTATTATTACAGTTTAGCTGTAGAAAACGCATGGTTAGCATGATTGCAATAAAGCAGTTGTCTCAACTAACATGGTTGGATTTTCTAAAAACCTGCAGTTTGAATTCTTATTATGCTATCAGCAGAAGAATCAAAGCTGTAACTTTCGCTGGCTGTATTTAAGAACTTGCAATGTTTGACACCTACTCCATAATGGTTAATGCTTGTGTAATTAAAAGCTACTATTTTGATGTAAAAATTAGTCATATGAATGAAAGCAGTACTTACTTTAATAGAATATTTAAGAATTTCGCTAATGAAAACAAAGTGCAACAAATTACTGTCATATTTATGACTGTGAACTACAAATTGGTACAGTAGGAAGCATTCAAATTAGGTTGCAGAACATCATGGGTGGCAAAATTATTAGTTTTTAGATGATTGTATTCATTATGGATTAAGGACTGCCACAGTGCTTTCTGATTTTTTTTTGGGGGGGGGGGCTGCTGCTGGATTGATCGGTGCTGCCCTTCAGTTTCTATTTCTCATCTCTGCTTGTCCTGACCTTTTTCTTCTTTGAACTCAAACCAGAGGTTCCTTTATTATTAATAATGACAGAAAATGAAAGTAGTTATTCATAGGCTCACTGGGATCAGCTGTTGATCCAAATGGAAACAATGAACTTTCTACTATTGTGTGGATTATATTTCAAGTTTTCCATACAGTATTGCAAAGAAAAGTGCTTTCCTTTGTTCCTAAATTCACAGATTTACACTTCTGTGCATGTTATTAATTTGAAGAAAGCTAGAGTAATCCTTTCGTGCATCAGGACTTGAGGAAGATGGGTTTTAAGGACAGGTAGTGGTAGTACTTGAATTCTGCTTGGCATGAAATGATGAGATATTCTGGTAACAAGGAATACTTTTTTGTAGCTTCGTTTAACTTTGACATGAAGCCTTCCTTTAAGGAATAAAGGACCAGTATCTTTGACAATAGGTATTCAATTATTTCTAGTCAGACTCTCAGAAATACTACCTGTCAGCATGTTTTGTAAATGAGTGCATTCTTGAATGACCTTTCCCATGAACATGTGATGAAGACCACACTCTAGCGCTTACATGTGAAGCCAGATAGCTCGAATGCAGGATAGGGAGCTTCCATTTTGTGGGAGTTCCCCAACCAACCCATCAGCTTCTCTTTTCTTAGCTATACCTGCCAAATGCTCAGGGCTAAAGAAAGGCAGCCTTTCTACACCACTGAGCAGGGAAAGACAAGTCCCTTTCTCTGTGCAGAGAGCAGCATAGAGTGGTTGTTCAGTCCCTCTTCCTGCCGAGAGAAAAAAGTTTGACATGGTGGGGGGGCCTTTGGGAGGGAGGAATTTACCCCTGGGGGTGTCCCGGAGGCAATCTATCTCATGGGGTAGGAATAGTTCCCATTTCTTGCACTAGTGCATAGACTTGTGAGGTTTTCAGTGCCAGTATTTCTCATTGGCATTTGAAGGTTGTGCGGAGGGCCCAAAGCATCCCTAGATAGTGCCTATTTTGGAATCCTGGAAGTTGGGAGGGAGAATGAAGGTAGATTCAGCTGACCAGAGTAATGAAGGAACCTGACTCCCTTTTCAATCCATTCCATTTTCATTCATTAGATTTCTATACTGCCCCATAGCCAAAGCTCTTTCTTCCTCCATCCAGGTTTTCTCAACCCAAGCTTGTAAACAAACACTTCAGGGATCCTCTCGCAGATTATTCTGTCCAACCCCTGAATTCCTTTCGGGGAAATGTGGAGGGTTTTCGTTAGCTATATCCCACAGCCCTGTACATCTCATTCTAAGAAATTGGCATCTGAAAGTTGTGTGGAGTGCCCAAAGCACCTCCAATATTGCATACTTTGGAATCCTGGAAGTTGGGAAGGAGACTGAAGGTAGATTCAGCTGGCAAGAGGACCGAAGGAACCTGACTCCCTTTTCAATTCTTTTCAAGCCCTGTGTGCTCTTCTGGCAAATGTGGAGGGGTTTTCATTAGCCACACCCCACAGCCTTGTATGCAGTAGTGCATCTGGTGTGGCTTTGATATGAGTTTTGCATGCACACAGCCATTCAGAGCTGTATGCAGGTGTTAATGCGGCACTTTCTTATAGACTTGGGGGCAGTTCTCTGAACTGTGTTCCTTCATGTAAATAGGGAGGTTGATTTTGCCCTCTGTTTCTAAGATTCTGACAGCACAATATGCATGGCTACTCAGAGGGAAGTCCTTAATTCCCAGGTAAATGTGTGTATATGATTGCAACCTAAATGTCTAACGTCTTCTGCATATGCATATGGACAACCTAATAATGCCTAAGTCTTTTACTAACCGTCACGTGTGTGTTGTAGAATGTCTGCATCTGCATTCTAGGATGTCTTTACCTGTAATCTTTATCAACTTATTTACAATGTGTTCATGTGCTTTTTCTTATTTTAAACAGCCAAAGATAAGTCTGAGAAGATATTTGCCCTGGCATTTGTTAAATTGATGCGGTATGATGGAACAACGCTACGGGATGGAGAGCATGATCTTATAGTATACAAGGTATTACTCTAAATGCATGCTGCAGTACTTTGAGAATCCAAATGTTTAAGGGATGGCTGTTTTGTTCAGTGTGATGTAGAAGCATAATTTAAACATGTATTTGAAATACTTTCCCTTAGCAATGTTAAGCATTGTTTAACTTAGCCAGGTTAACTTTCCACCTGGACTATTGCGATGTGCTATATATGAGGTTTTCTCTGAAGACAGTCCAGCAACTTCAGTTAGTGCAGAACAGAGCAGCAAAGCTGCTTATTGGTACTGACTGGTTGCCAGTCAGTTTCTGGCCTGATTCAAAGTGTTGGCGCTGGCCTTTAAAGCTCTGAATGGCTTACAGCCAGTCTAGGAGTCCCTTCTCCCAGAGTTCTTGCCCAATAGCTAAGATGATGTTGATGATATTATTTATATCCTGCCTTTTTCCCAATACTGGGACTCAAGGTGGCTTACAAAGATTGTCTTTGGAGACTCTGCGCACCCATTACATTTCAATGATGCAATGGGTGGCTAGCAGGGAAAGAGACTTCTCTGTAGTGTCCCCCTACTTGTGGAATGCCTTTTCAGGGAGATCCACTTGCTGTCTTCATTGTATACCAGTAGACACCAAGTTAAGACCTTCCCCTTCAAGCAGGTATTTAATCTTTAATACGTTGCTTGTTTATCAATTTTACTGCTGGCTCCTCAATGTTTTCAATGTCTTTCAATGTTTTTAAAATCTTCTAATGTTCAATATTGAATTATTTAGTTACTTTTATTTTATGTTGTTGTTGTTTGGTTTTAGGATTGTAAACCGCCCTTGGGGCTTTTGCTAGTTGGGTGTTAAACAAATCAAATAAATCACAGAAAGAAGTAGGGTATTGGAACGAAGAGTCCACTTTCATACAACTTTTTTGGATAATATTTGGAGCTTTCATAATAGTTAAACCATATGCAGTTGAAGCATTTATCTTTTTTATTCCCTCTAGAGTAGGTAGGTCAGAATATTAGTGGAATTGCACAGGTATCGAAAAAAAGACATTAATGTTGCTATGTGACATGTTTTAGATTTAGTCTTTGAAGTATAAAAATATTTTCAGCATTTGTATTTTGTTTGGGAATAATGTTGCAGGCAGAAGCAAAGAAGCTAGAAGATTTTTCAACGTACTTAAGCTTGCCATCTACTAAAATAGAATTGGAGGAAAAGGGCCATTCCACGGCTGGCAAGGGAATGCAAAATCTTGGAAGCTGCACCATCAGTAAAGATTCCTTCCAGATCTCTACTCTAGTTTGTTCAACAAAGCTAACTCAAAATGGTGAGTTCAGGTTGAGTCACCCTTTTTTATCTTTAGGTTGGGAAATTTCTTTGGGCATGGATCAACGTGTTTATAGGATACAACAGCTTCTAATTTCAGGTTGTGTGTGTCTGTATATATATAGCATGTTTGCAGAACCTACAAGGAGGGAGATTGATATAGCTGGGTAAAAGAGAGTCATTTTTTCCCATTCAACATACATACCTTGAAGAGTTCTTCTTCGTGGTCTCTGTGCATCACACATATGGGCTCTGCGCCGGCGCCGAGCCCCAATCGGGAAACTTCACTAGCTAGCTTAGTGCTTTTTGGCGGGAACCCCTCCCCCACCATCCATTGCGCATGCTCCGGGTCCCGCCTTACCTCAGTTCTTCTTCGACCGCGTAGCTGATCGCCTCGCGGGAGACTTCTCCGGACGTTTTTCGTCGTAGCAGTCTGAGGAAAGATAAGACATTTACTCAGAATTAGCTTAGTGTTAGTTTATAGTTAGTTTATTGTTAGATAAAAAAAAAAAAAAATTTAATTAGTAATAAGTTATAGATAGTAGTTGTTTAAGACGCCCTGTCCGTGGGAGCTATGGCGCAGTCGGCGCTCTTTAAACATTGCTTCCGTTGCAGGGCAAAATTGACTTTAACCGATGGACACTCCTTGTGCCTCGTGTGTTTGGGGGAAGGGCATGTTGTGGACTCCTGCCCCCATTGCATGACCTTTAGCCTTCTATGGAGCAAGGCCTTGTCCGCGGTGGACCGGCCACGTCAACTTTCACGGTCTCCGCAACCGCTGGACTCAGAGGAGGGCCGGTCGCCATCCGGTGAGCGTAGGCGGACGCCTGTAAATCGCTCGCAACCGGCATCACCCTGTTCTCCCCCGCGTGGGGACGCGACAGAGGCACCCTTGCCACGACTCCTGACTGACCCGTCCAAAAAGACTACTCTGGCAAAAAAGTCTGGCAAGGCGAAGAAATCATCGAAGTCGAAGCCTTCGTCGTCGGTTCCGAAACTCTCTTCGACGTCGAAGCACCCCAAAAAGCGGCCATCGACATCGGCGTTAGAACCTGCGTCGGCACCGAAGCGCTCTTCGACATCGGCAGCACCTTCTTCGACACCGAAACGATCGACATCGGGGTTAGAACACTCTTCGGCACCGAAGCGCTCTTCGGTATCGGCAGCATCTTCTTCGGCACCAAAACGATCTTCGCCACCGCTTCCGAAGTCGGGACACTCATCGGCATCGAAGGATCAACTACGAAAGCCTGCTTCGGTATCGAGCCGAAAATCAACATCGTCGACACCACGTCGCTCTGATCCTGTGATACCGGCACGTCAGCCTTCGGCGTCGTTCAGGAAACACTCGACTCCGACGCCTGCCCGCCCAGCATCTTCGCCGATCCTTTCTCAGAGGTCAGCGTCAATAGCACAACGGGCTTCATCGTTGCCGCCACGACCAGTTCTCCAAACCTTGGATGTTGACGTGGGATCTTCGGATGTGGAGCTTGTGGATGTTATTCCATCTGACATCTCTGTACAGCTCGACGTCGATACCGGGCCACATGAGGGGTATCTACAACAGCCCTCACCGCTCGGTGTCGTTGCATCCCCGATGTCGAGGGCCTCTAGAGCAACATATCGGTCCCGATCTCGCACGAGGTCCCACTCTCACTCTCGGTCCCGACAGTGGGAATCAGCTTCTGACAGATCCAGAAGTAGATCCCGCCACCGCAGAGCTCCACGCTACCTTTTCGATCCCTATACGGGGAAAAGAATCGGCCGATCCTCCTCACAGCGCAGACAGCAACAAAGTACCACAGCACGGCAACAGCCGTCTTCGGCACCGGCACACACATCGACGGCGCTGGTACCAAGACCACTTTCTCCTACCTCGGGGGATGACTATCCTTCCGACACATCGTCGATACGGTCTCAAGCTCCGTCAGTCCCATCTCCCCCTGAAGGGGTGGGGTCTAGTGACAGACCATCGCCATCGTTAGAATTAGGTTCTTTCTCTGACCAAATGCAAAGGATGGCACAATCTCTTGGTCTAGATATCAACCAGCCACAGGAGGACCTGAATGATAAAATTTATGATGTGATGTATGCTGAGCCAGCACCTCAACTCACTCTCCCATTGGTACCAACACTTCTAAAAACTTTTAAGAGTGCATGGGAAAATCCGGCTACAGTGAGTGCTACATCAAAACGTTTAGAAACACTGTACAAGGTCAAGGACGTCGAGGCTCCTTTCTTGTGTAGTCACCCTAGGCCGAACTCCATTGTAGTGGAGTCATCGCAGGGACGTTCTACAAGAAGCCATTCTACTCCTGTGGATAAAGAGGGTAGGAAGTTGGATACGTTTGGTCGCCGTGTCTATTCTTCAGCGACGTTAGGTTTTAAGGTGGCTAATTACCAAGCTACTATGGCAAGGTACCAGCTCTTTCTCTGGGAGAAGATTTCCACCTTAACAGACTATCTCCCAGACGACCAACGTGAGCTGGCCAGAGTCTTCCAGGCTGAAGCAACCAGACTGTCTAGACAACAACTGACCACGGCGAACCACCAAACCGATTGCGTGGCAAAGGCCCTGGCAGGGGCAATTGCGCTGCGTCGACATGCATGGTTGCGCTCCTCGACACTTCCAGCCGAAACAAAAGCTCGGATAGAAGATCTCCCGTTCGATGGGGAGGGTCTTTTCCATTCATCAACCGATAATACTATGGATGTCATCCATAAGTCTAAGGTGACGGCTCGTAAGATGAGCGCACCTGCGCAACAACAGATGCAGCAACAGCCTCGTTCCCGCCGTTGGTACCGGTCTTTCCAGTACCAACCTCGTCGACAACAGGAACGCACCCAGCGTTTCCAGTCGCAACAGCCGCAATCTACCTTCCAAGCCAGAAAACCGGGCAACAGATATCCCAAAGCTCGCCGTCAGGACCAGTCGTCAAAGCGGCGTCTTTGACTCCATTCCGATAACCCTACAACAGCATCAGACAACCAGGCTACAACCCTTTCTGCACCGCTGGCAATCCATTACAACCGACAAGTGGGTGCTGTCAACAATTTCAGATGGCTACCTCATAGAGTTCCAGGCATTTCCATCTCTAGGCACTCTGAGGACCACTCCACCATCTCCCACACTGTTACAGGAAACAACAACCCTGTTACAGAAAAAGGCAATCGTCCGCGTTCCCACGCGATTTTTAAAAGCGGGTTTTTACTCGCGCTACTTCACGGTTCCAAAGAAGGACGGTGGCCTTCACCCTATAATGGACCTCAGACACTTAAACAAGTTTATAAAGCCAAAGAAATTTCACATGATTACTTTAGCCCAGGTTCTGCCATTGCTCAAGCGAAACCGATGGTTCACTTTGGTGGATCTCAAAGACGTGTATTTTCACATTCCAATACACCCAACTCATCGCAAATATCTAAGATTCATTATAGGGAACAAGGTGTATCAGTTTTCAGTCCTTCCCTTTGGCCTCCGGACTGCACCAAGGGTTTTCACCAAGTGTATGGCGGTGGTGTGCGCCCATCTCAGATCCCAGAATGTCGAGCTCTATCCTTACCTCGACGACTGGTTGATCGTTTCTCCATCCCGGTCGCAAGCACTCTCCGACGTCCGCCTAGTCACTTCTTGTCTTGCCAGCCTGGGCCTGCAAATAAACAAAGAAAAGTCCATTTTTCAACCCACACAGACGATTCCGTTTATAGGGGTGGTTTTGGACTCAACGGTGGGACGGGCATATCTGCCGACCGAGCGCGTTCGAACCGTGGTGTCTCTCGCCTCGCGCCTTCAACAGTGCTCACGTACGACGGCGTTCACAGTTCTTCGCATGCTAGGCTTTATGGCCTCTGCGGTGTTCGTTGTCCACTGGGCACGCCTCCACATGCGGCCGCTACAGCAGGTGCTTCTCCAACGCTACCGTCCCTATCTAAATCCGAGAAGGATAATACTTACCATCCCGTCGGCGGTCCTCCCCTCTCTCCGTTGGTGGTCGTCCGCAGCAAATCTGGCTCACGGCATGCCTTTTCACCGCAAGGACCCCACTCGAATAGTCACTACAGATGCTTCTCTGGAGGGGTGGGGAGCACACTACAACGACCTACAGATTCAAGGAAAATGGTCGCAGTCAGAATCCCGGCTCCATATAAATCTCCTGGAATTTCTAGCAGTAAAGCGAGCATTACACGCCTTCTTGCCACATCTTCAGGGGCAGCGTGTCCGCATCCTGTCGGACAACACCACTGTCGTGTGGTACATCAACAAAGAAGGCGGGACAAGATCTCTTCACCTTCTGCGGTTGGCACTTGGCATTCTACATTGGGCCATTCGCAGGGACATCTGTCTGTCCGCGCTTCACATTGCTGGAACGGACAATGCAAAAGCGGACGCGCTCAGTCGGGAATTCACCGACACCCACGAGTGGGAATTGTCTCACGAAGTACTGCAGCGACTGTTTACAAGGTGGGGCACCCCGTCAATAGACCTGTTTGCGACTTCTGCAAATGCCGCTTGCCAGGACTATTGTTCTCGGGCGGGGATTGGACCTGCATCGCTCGGAGATGCATTCCAGTGGGATTGGTCCAGCGGCTTCCTATACATGTTCCCACCATTCCCACTAATTGCGAAAACGGTGGTCAGGGCCAGCAGATCCTCTGTAAACGCGATACTGGTGACCCCTTGGTGGCCGAGACAACACTGGTTCACCGCCCTATATCGTCTCTCTCAACAGACATGGTGGCATCTGCCCAGGATACCGCACCTGCTATCCAAGAACGCAGGAGCTATCCTGCACCCGGACTTGCAGTCGCTGCACCTCACAGCGTGGCGGATCCAACCAGTTGGCAGTCCCTAGATATGCCTCCAGCTTTACGTTCCATATTCGAAGCCTCCATTAAATCGTCTACACGGGCTTCTTACACTAGAAAATGGAACCGTTTTCAGAAGTTTGCTAGCGACAAAGGCTTTCCTGCACATAATGGCCCCGTGTCGGGGATCATAGATTTTTTATACTCCCTTCATGCAGGAGGCTTGAAGCCTTCCTCTATCAAAGTCTACTTAGCAGCCATTTCAGGACAACACACTAAGATGGATGGCTATACGGCTTTTACGCACCCGGTGGCAAAAACTTTTATGAAAGGATTGCGCCACATGTTTCCGCCGGTGCGACAGATGGTTTCTCAATGGAGCTTATCGGTGGTTTTAACTGCGCTGACGACAAAGCCCTTTGAACCGTTAGCTACAATTGATCTCCGTTTGTTAACGTTTAAGGCCATATTCTTGGTGGCTATAACATCCGCTAGGCGCGCCTCAGAACTGGCGGCGCTAATGGTGGGGCCTCCTTATACTCAGTTTTTCCGGGACAAGGTTGTGTTACGTCCTGGTCCCTCGTTTGTCCCTAAAGTTTCTTCCATGTTCCACGTTAACCAAGATATAGTTCTTCCAACTTTTTTTAAGGCGTCTACCGACCCCCTTTCTACAGCTTTGCACACCCTGGATGTTCGCCGTGTGTTGGCTTTCTATAAAAAGAGAACAGAACCTATCCGTAAATCGGATAAGCTGTTTGTTTGTTATGGTGGAAAGACGAAGGGGTTGGCAGTCTCTTCCCAACGTCTGGCCCATTGGATTGTGGACACGATTGTCCTGGCCTATCAAGTTCTTGGCAAACAGCCCCCAACTTCGTTCACAGCTCATTCGACGAGGGGGCAAGCGACATCGTCGGCCCTGATCCATGGATCATCAGTTCCGGATATTTGCAGGGCAGCGACGTGGTCGAGTGCCTCAACCTTTGTGAAGCACTACAGGCTGGACGTTAGAGCGGCAAAGGACGCTTCGTTTGGCCGTGCGGTCCTGTCTTCCATCTGTCAGTGACCCACCAGCGTGCATCCCCTCCTCCGGTAAGTTTGGCTAGTTACTCGCCCATATGTGTGATGCACAGAGACCACGAAGAAGAAATGCAGGTTGCTTACCTGTAACTGTAGTTCTTCGAGTGGTCATCTGTGCATTCACACAACCCACCCACCATCCCCTCGTTGCAACGCTATGGTGTATGCAGGAGGATTAAAGCGCATATGCCTCCTATTTATTTACCCTGTTGCGAGGCTATAACGCGGTCTCAGGGAACTGAGGTAAGGCGGGACCTGGAGCATGCGCAATGGATGGTGGGGGAGGGGTTCCCGCCAAAAAGCACTAAGCTAGCTAGTGAAGTTTCCCGATTGGGGCTCGGCGCCGGCGCAGAGCCCATATGTGTGAATGCACAGATGACCACTCGAAGAACTACAGTTACAGGTAAGCAACCTGCATTAATGTGTACTCAGCCAAGAGGAAAAGCTGAATGCAGATAGGGAAATATTCCTGCACATGCCAGTCTCAATATTGGCCATGTGCTGTAATGCTATATTGAGACAACAGGGCTCTGCTTGGTCCCATGTCAATTGCCCTGTGCATGGATGGCTGTCCCTGTGCTAGGATAACTCATCCCCATAATGTTCGCTGTAAATCACATTTCTTACTTTGATACTTTTTTGTTGATGTTTGCTGGGAACATTATGTCTGAAGGGGAAAAAATTGTGATTCAAGATAAGATAACGTTTTAAGGAAATGGAGTAAAGAAACTACCACTGTAACTCAAGCAGCTTGTAGTGCTGTGGTTGGAGTAGTTAGAGAACTACTGTTCAAGGAAGCAAGTAAAACCCCTTAACAAGACAAAAGAAGTTGCTTCTGTTTAAAGATTTGCATCAGAAAAATAAGGAATGATTCCGAGATGAGTTACTGTGGAAACAGTTGAGCAAGGTTATAAAAATGGACGTATAATGATATCTAGACCCTGGGTAAGTTGAACCAAAAGTTATGCAGGGTGAGAGGGGAATTTGACATTGGGTTGCCATTTTGGCAACAGCCTCATATTCTTTTTATCTGGTAGTTACATCTGACATTTAACGAAAAAGAGATTTGTTTTTTTCCTTACTTTCTCAGTGTCCAGCTTCACAAAGATTTGTAAGGAAAGTTGATGCAGTAGCAACGCCTAAATCATTTTCAATATTTAAACCAATATTTTTGTTTGTAATTCCTCATTCATGTACTAAAGCCTACAATGAGTCTGTGGTGATGCTGCTTAGATTGCTAGGCAAAATCATATTGACTTTAGAGGGTAATTTCTTCATTGCTAATGTTCTGCTATACACATTTTGTCAGTTTTATGCAGCATGTTAAAGATGGTTTTGTGGTTCTTTTTAGTATCTTTGGAATTGAGCTTTTATGCTTCCCATACGTTAATTGATCTGGATGTGTGTTGTTTGCATTAGATTTGCCACTGCGTATGTACTGAGAATTAAGCACATGTTTTACAGATGCTAATATTCAGCTAAATGTGTTAGGATCTTGGGAGGCACAACAAGCTTTACCGTATAAAAACAAGTTCTTATATGGAAGAGGTCTTTCTGTTTTATGTTTTTTTAATTTAATTTGTCTTTTCCTAATGTTAGAAGTCAAATGTTTCAGGGCATCAGAGTCTATTAAAAGTTATCAGTTATATGCTACTTAATGAGTTGCCTCTCTAGAGGCAGTATCCAGCTGGTATTCCACGAGCGCAAATGATGTTGTGCTAGTGGGAACTTGCGCAAGAGGAGAGTCCGACTAAAGCTATGTTTGTACATGTGCAGTTGTGCAGACATGTGTAATGTGCTTGTGCAATCCCTTGTACAATGGAAAGATTTGGCAGAGCTCCGCTAGTGCAGTTTGAGTTCACCGAATGACACCATTGGATACTCCTCAAGGATTTTATTTACAATGCCTGGGCCATATTTAGCCTGGCACAACAACAGAAAGCAAAGACAAATCAAATCTCTTATAAACACAACTTTTGGATTGAGGCTGATAGGGAACAGTGTGGGTCATCATCAATTGTTCCACGAATTGCCTTGATTCCTCACATAACTTTTCTGTATAGAACTGTATAACCCAAGTCACACATTACTGCAGTTGCTGCTTTCCTGTGGCTTGAGCCTATGCACGTATGTGATATTTGAATGGCAGAATAATGCCTGATGGGCAGATTATGAGGAAAGTTCCCATATGCAAACCACCAACCTCTGAGTGGCATGTATGAAAACTTCACATGTAATTTGCCCATTTTGCTAGCGAACTGTAGGTTTATATCATTTCAGAATAGTGGTGGGGAATAACATAATTGAATTCTTTTTGCTATTCTGGAAGAAATTGTACCATGTGCTTTTTTTTGTACATGTAGATGGTCTCCTTATTAAACTCGTAATGTTTATGCCTGTTCAAATTTTGATAACAATCCCCTGCATATCTTTTATTTCCAGGTAAGCGTAACCTGTGAGTTGTTTCCATCTTGACTCTGAATTGTGGTTTATCAGCAGTGTAATAATTTCTCCCCTTTCTGTGCTTTTTTCATCTCCATTTAGTGGACCTTCTGGGGCTCTTGAAGTGGCGATCCAACACAAACCTGCTGCAACAGAATTTGAGGCAACTGATGAAAGTTGATGGGGGTGAAGTAGTTAAGGTACCAAATCCATTTTCTAACAAGTGTTTTGCTGATTGATTGATTTGAAAACACAGTGTTTTCGTATTTGTACAGTACACATATTTAACTTAGGATAATACTACTGCAGCTCTGAGCTATCCTTCAGTGTCCATTTCTCTAAAACTTTTAGCACCTTTGACCAGCATAATGCACTTACAATGGCCCATATCTTCCCGGGGCTTTGAGATTCACAAAACACAAAGCCTTTTGATGCATCCAGCCTTCCAGAAATAGCTAAAGCCATCTCCTTTTTAATTAATGCTTTGATAGTCTATCTCTTTGATGCAAGTGGTGAGAAGAGAGTCTTCCATGCCATTCTTCTGCTTGATGAAAGTCGTTGACCAGTCACATACCCCGCCCTCAGCCAAGGATAGAAAGGCTGGAATATGATTCTGTATTCCTTTGCCACCCTGGTCCATTACACTGATAAGCTGATCATCCCCTCCTTTGATCACCTGAAGATGCTGTGCATGTTTTTGTGTGCAAGAGTTTTTTTTAACATCTGATAAAAAGGGAAGATCTTGTAAAAGCACTTTGCAGTTTTTTTCTGAGTCAAAATGCGCGGCTTATGATTTGCTGATAAAATAGTAAAATATACTTTTAAAAAGAGATTTTAGATTGATTTTTACATCACTTGCATTTGAGGAACCAAACACATTTAAGAGAGTGGTTTGCTCTTGCTCTCTTGATTGTTGAAGTTTATGTCTGGCTTATGCTGATAGTTAAAGCAGCATTTGCATGATCGATGTCTGCACCCACCAACTCAAATAAAACTTAATTGCATGTAGTGATGCATGGAACTATTGGCAAGCAATTTATAACTTGCCATAGTGAAATCTCATAAGAGAGCAGCATTTTATTGGTTCATTTGGATTAAATGCACTCATGTGAAATTCGGTCCAGCCCCATCTCTACTTTGAAGGGGGCCTTTTAAAAAAAAATTTTTTTTTTGCTTAAAATAAAATAAGCATCAAATAAACAAAACAGTTAGATTGGACATCTTAGCTAATTAAGGAGATCTGTATTAATCAATGCAAAGACTTTTAAAGTATTTTTCTAACTTAAAGCTCTCTATTAGTGTTGACCCTGTTCAGACGTAATGGCAGTGTTAGGCAGCAATTAGTGAATTAATTAATAGTGGGGACATGGGCTGTGTGCGAGCCACTTCCAGTTTCCAGTAACAAGCAATGAATGTGACATTCATAGGTTGTTTCTGTGATGTCTGAACCTGAGCACTTGGGTTATTTGTGGGTAAAATGACCCCAAATTAATCCATGGCTTCTTCTTGGGTTATCTTGGGGTTGTTGAACCCACAAGCAACTCCCAAGTGCCTGGGACTGGATGTCATGGAAACAAACTACAAATACAGCATTTGTAGTTCATTGCTGGAAACCAGGAGCAGCTCACATGTGGCACACATCTCTGCAATTTGTAGGTCAATTAACTAACCCACAAATTGCCACTGAATGCCACCGTTACATACCAATAAGACCATTGTGCTGAACCCAGAGTTACTTAGAGCTGAATTCTGTGAACTCAATGATCCTGCTGGAGGAATGTTGGGGTAGCCATTTCTGCTGATTTCCCTCCTCCCTACAGCACCTTAAGCTCTGACTCTCCCACTCTTATTTTCATACTGCTTCCCTGTCCTCCATTCTTTAAGTAGCTTAGGCTAGAGTGAGAGTTAGTTGCCCAAGATCATACAGTGAGCTTCATTGCTAAACAAGAATTTGAATTCCGGTGTCTTTAGTCATTCTACATTGATTTTCCTTACAGTGTTAGCAGTGGAGGCTGGTGACACCGAAGCTGATGGAGAATCTATTCTGGATTTTGGTCAGAACCAGCCAGAACTCTAAGGTTGCTATCCAAGGTGCTGAACTCTATCCCCAAAGTAGAATCAGCATCTTGAATAGCTCTTTTAGAGTTCTGGCTGGTTCTGACTGAAAACCAGAATGCATTCACAGCTCCACTGAAATAGGAGCCGTTAGCCTCCACTGAATGTTAGAGTTCTGTTTACCAAACTGTCATCTATTAACTCGGCAGGAGAAAACTTTCAGGAATGATTTTCGGTTTCAGTCTCAAGCTGATTATTTTTATTCAAAATCAGATTCTTTCACTGTCTCTTTTAGTTCTGAAGCAGAAGGGTTTTATAAGTTGATGCCAGAGAGAGACATTGTTAATGCTGAACCGCAAAAAAACCATAATAATCTTGTGTTGGGTCTTGAACGTACATTCTAATGATCTCTTTCCATTTTAAAATGGAAAAGTTAGATTT
Organism: Anniella stebbinsi; assembly: GCA_029215795.1. Taxonomy (NCBI): domain Eukaryota; kingdom Metazoa; phylum Chordata; class Lepidosauria; order Squamata; family Anniellidae; genus Anniella; species Anniella stebbinsi. Next base: position 288,005,404 of record JARDYH010000002.1, on the reverse strand, counting down.
TTCCCCTATTAGGTAGTGGCTTGTATATGCACTTTCGTGACTGAGGCTGCAATCCTATACGCACCTACTTGGGGAGTAAGTCTCATTGAAGTCAGTGGGACACTTTTGAGTAGATATGCATAGGATTGCAGTGTTAAAGTAATTATGTAGGAAGTATCCCCAAATAGTTTCACTTGAAAGAATTGAAATCCAAGTATTGGGTTAAATATGTTTCCTTTTTAAAATGTTCCCATTAGTCTGAATATCTTTATGTTCCTTTTACCCTTCCTCAAATTAGGTTATCCATCCATTTCTCTAGTTAGATATTGTTTTAGGTTTTTTTGGCAAGAGGATGTGGGATAAAAGGCTGTGCATTTTATATGAATGCATGTGTTTAATTAATTTACTGAGCCTAAGGTTTCTTGCAACCATGTATAGCTGAAAACAATCTCATTCTTAAATATAGTGGCATTCTATTCAGTTCAGACTTAAGCATGTGGTTGTTTTAACTATTATTGTGATTGAATACACAATATTTTTAATTGTAGCCATTTGAGATTTCTTTCCAGATATAAGTTTGGCATGAAATTTCATCTTTTTATATACATAGAATAAATAGGGTAAGTTCATTAAAATAAGAAAGGATCCTAAAACTCTTCCTTGTTTTTTGGGTTTTTTTTAAAAAAAAATCTGTTCTCTCCTTATATCCCTCTTACATAATTTTCGGTTTCTTGTTATTATAGTGATTTTAATATTTCTCTGCAGTTTCTGCAAGACACACTGGATGCACTCTTTAACATCATGATGGAGAATTCAGAGAGTGAGACGTTTGACACACTGGTGTTTGATGCTTTGGTAATTTATATATTTTGATTAATTTACATACGTTATTATACTTACATCCCATGGAATGCTCAGAGGAGCTTAGTGTGGGACTTCAAGTGGTGTCTAGGCACTGGCAGTTCTTAGTTTCCAAGTGGCCCATGATATTATTGATTAGTTAAAATATTGCCTTTAGGGAATTAATTGTTGCCTAATGTTGCTTAACATTACTTCTAATGTTGTTAGACGTAATATTAAACTGACATGTTATCATGAGCTGCCCGTTCCCTCTGGCATTCACCCATGCTGGCCAACTGACACGAGGCACTCAAGTCGGTGAGACTTCTTTTTATTGAGGAAATCACACTGTAAAAACATAACGGTTACATTCTCGCATATGCTGGCATCTCAAGGGACATGGCCAAAGCCTAAACAAGATCCCAGGGAGGGGGAAACACTTATGCTCTGAGCCACCAGATCTGGACAGAGATGAAAGATCACGCTCCATCAAACACAGCCTGCTGAGTGCTGAGCTGATATAGTACGTGTGATTATAGGCATTGACAGACAGGTTCTCTGACCTGTAAACCATGCCCATGTGCCAACAGGGTGGGATTGCTCCACCTACTATGATGATGCTACAATCTGAGTGACATCATCCAAGAGTGGCCCCTTCCATTGTACCAAATCCAGGTTCTCAGAGAAACCTGTTACAGCTGCAAGGCCACAACAGGGAGTGAGAGAGCTACTTCTGTGAGAAACTCTGACAGAGATAAACTTGCAGAGACATTTACTTTCTAAATTTATTTCTGATGTATCAACTTATATACCACAAGGCCTCCAGCCTTGTGATACACAAGCCACATGTTTATCTGTAGTATAGGGGAAGTTAAAAGACCTTTGTAAGGTATGTTGAATGACAGCTGCTATACAAGATATATAGACTGCCCTCTTGACCCTGGGTAATAATAGGGATAGACTCCACATCCCTAGTTGTGAAAAAATCTATGTCAATGTGTCAGAATGACTTCAACCAATTTAGCATGTTGCACGTTAAAGAAGTAATGAATTAAACGGGAGAACTGTAGATGATAAAGCAAACTGAAACAATATGCTGTAAATTCCATAAAAAATATGAAACATTACCCAATTTGAGGTGCAGTGCTCCAACTCCTGAAACAAACTCTCACTTAGGTTTATCAGCTGTAAAGAGGTCAAGTCCTCAAAGGTTTTTAAAGCGACCACTTCAGCCTCTGAGTTCAACCTCTGAAGCCCTCAGTTTGACTCAGCTGACAGTTTAAGTGCCTGTTCAAAATTGCATTCTGCTTTCTTCCCCTTAAATAGAATGTATGAAGATGAAATCCCACTCACAAACTGCACCTTATTGCTTGGAGCTCTTCCACAAAAAATGTAAATATTTGAAATGCTATATTTTCGAGATAATATCTTTTCTAATCTGTCAGGTATTTATCATTGGACTAATTGCTGACCGGAAATTCCAGCATTTTAATCCTGTTTTAGAAACCTACATAAAGAAACATTTCAGTGCTACTTTGGCCTATACGTAAGTTATTAATTAAATTTATTTTGTCCCAGAAATAGGTGTTCTGAATATTAGGAATTCTAACAAGTGATTAACACACCTTGTCATGTCAGCTGGGTAGAGTGATTAGGCTGTTTTGCTGATGAAGTTACATGAACTGAGGCTTTTAGAGGGGATATGCCCATTTATCTATTATTATTATTATTATTATTATTATTATTTACTTGTCTGAAGGTGGCTTACAATGCTACAAAACAGGAACATTATACAATTACATACACACTCACCCTAGCAACAGCTAATGATTTTTAATCACGCAGACTGAAACAAATGAGTCTTCAGGTTTTTAATGAAAAAAAGACACCATAGACAAATCCATATGCATTTCCCTGGGGAGGGAGTTCAAAGGTTTGGGTCCACCACCGAGAAAGCCTGTTTCTAGTATCCACCAGCTCTCCCTGTCAGCAGTGTTAAATTCAGGTACCTTTTACAAGAGGGAGGTTGAGAAAGTTGATGGAAGAGAGTAGTTGAGAATATAATTGTGCCAGTGCTAAAAAAATAATAACTGATACACAGTTTTCTTTCCCCATAGGTTTGCCAAAATCTGAGCCATAGTATTTTTCAAAATAACATAGGGCCAGCATTTTAGTAATCTGGACTTCTTTTAATTTAATGTACAGATTAATTTGGGTTTTTAAGGATATTAACTGCTTTGTGACAGGAACGACCTATTAATTTAAATATACATACATTGTTGTGCAACATTCTGCAGGGTGAAATGGAATTTGTTCCATTTTCACTTAATCAGTGTTTTGTTGTAAACAATGCTAATGATGTTGAGGGGGCTTTGCAGGTGTTTACTCATTTTAGCTAATGTTACTGCCCTTGAATTAATAATTATGTGAAAGTTCCCACAAATAAAATCAGTCTGTCCGTTGTAGTTCATTAAGGGTGACATTCTCAAGGATTTCCGCCCTTTAGATTACAGTCTCAGAGGTCGGACGTTCTTTGCCCATCCAATGTCCTGCTGAGAAGAACCATGAAGGGCAGGAGGAACGCCAATTGGTTTTGTAGCCTTGCTGTCCTTCTTCGAAAGGATTTCTGCTAGATGGGCCTCCAAGCCCATCTAGCTGCCACGTGCTGCCAGGCTTGAGAGTCTTTGGATCCTCCCCAGCATGTTCCCTCCACCCTCTCCAACCTCAAGTGAGGAGCCACCACAGAGCTTTCCACAATGGCTGGGAGGGGTTGAGGAGAGAGGGGGAGATTCACCATTAGTCCTTTTCATCTGATGCAGGAGCTTCAACTTGAAAGAGGAGACCTGTGGCATCCTGTTGCACCCCCGACACTGTCTAGGGGCCACAGGATTGGTCTGTAAGACATAGTAACTCTTATTGAATATAGTTTGAATAGACTGTATAAACTACATAGATGAGCTTCTACATGTAAAACCCATTTCATTTTGTCATAGTGTTAAAAACATGGATTACTGCTTTTAGTATCTTTAACTAAGGTTCCAGTGGTATCTTATCCATGGAAGATGAAGAAAGACAAATTAATTTTAATAAAGGGACAGAGCTACACACACAGAAATGTGCACATGGATGCTGGCTCCATTAATTCAAATGAGGGCCACCAATGGCATTTGGAATCCCTTTACGTGTAAATAAATAAATAAAAATTAAATTCTATTGAATGTGTTTATAAAATACAGTGATAAATCCACATTTGTTTACTTTATTGCTAACCATTTAGCATTTAAACAAAGTAGGTGAGATCTGCATTCCTTATATCCTAACATATCTAGGAACAGAACTGCACAGGACCTTATAATGATAACCATCCAGAGTTATGCAGATGGTGGTAGGAGATTTTGACTGATTCCCTGAAGTCTCTACGCCCCTGAATATCTGCTCTAGATGGTTGAAGGACCCTCCAGAACAGCATGTGATGTGGTACCAGGGCTGCAGCTGGAAGGAAGAATCATCAGAAGTAGCCACCTCACCTCCTTCCTCCAGCAGGAAGGCTCTTCTGTATCCAGTTCTCTCTGCCAATGGAATGAGCCCTTCCATTTGCCGAAAGTCAGTCTGGATCCAATCGAGAGATAAGAACCAAAATTAGAGACATTTTTGTACCTTTATTAAGGCAGCTATACTTTACATATGAATCACAATTACTGCCAAATACATTAAATGTGTTCCACACTGTTGCTGAAAACACTGGTGTACTTGCTGTAATCATACTGAACTCATTACATATATCACTGCTCCCATAAAGAGCAATTTATTTTTAATTTTATAACGGTACATATAAATCTATTAGGAACCATTGCTAAGTTTATCTTTTAAGCATTTTGTCAATATTAACGTCATTCCTGTTAACGCTACATACAGTGGAATTGCTAGCAAATCAATGTTATAAGTCACATCTTAATCTTTTATAATGACTTGTAAATGAAATGATGTAAGGCCTTGCAACATTTCAACATTTATTTACTTAGTAAGGAACCATAATGAAATAATGTTGAAAAGGGTTGGTTCGAGGACAGATCTGAATAAAGATGTAGTTCCCAGTCTGATTGCCTGTCTTTTTTTGTGCCATCACATACATAAATTTGTAAATTTAATATTTAAGAATCGACATACCGGGACATTTTACAAATTTAGTACACAAATATTTATTTCATTATTCAGATATCAGTTTTATGAGGAAAATAATGTTTGGCATGTACAGTGGAGGGAACCTCATTTTACAAGCAGAGATGTGGGTGGCCTTCATAGAGGTAGGGGAAAGCCTGTGTACCGCCAGGGTATGTTTTTGTGGCCATTGTATATCAGCATCTTATTTACATATTTCAGATCTTTCTTTTTTTTTTTTAAATCTTCTTGCATAGAAAACTGACAAAAGTTTTAAGAACCTATGTGGATAATGCTGGTGTCACCGATCAACTCTTCAAAGCTATGAAATCTTTGGAATACATCTTCAAATTTATTGTGCGGTCTAGAATTTTATTCAACCAGTAGGTATCATATATTTTTCTTCATATTACTGTATTTTTCAAGTGCAGTCATTTTTATATTAATGACTTTTGAACGGCCGATAAGGTGAGAATACTATTGTTTGGGGTATACTGAAAATGTTACCATTTTTATTATTCTCTAATTAAATGAATGCTGACTGTTTAAGCACTATGCTGTGTTTAATTTTTTACTGCTTGCTAATAATTAATTCGGTGTGTGGTACTGTTAATTCTGGCAAGGTAATATGCATTGTGTCTGAATAACTGTGAAGTTTACAAATTTTAATGATGCAGTAGTATTTCATTGTTAAACTTGCAGTCTTAGTAATCTGGATAGTTAGGACATATTGAAGCTGCCATAAAGATGGTCTCTTCACTGTAAGAAACTGCTTAGTCAAGACTATGTTAGAGGATAAGTTCAATTTTTATATCTCTCACACACACACACACACACACACACGACTGAATTGTTTCTCTATATATTTACAGATATTCAAAAGAATGTATTCAAGTCTGGATATTCAGAATGATAATAATTTCCATACCTCTTTCAGTATGCACTGTGTTTTATAGCTGATACTTAGAAGATTACATCTTCAAAGCCATCCAGTATATTATTGGTTATGTACGGTACAGGTTTGCCATTGTGCAGTTTACTTGACTGCACTTATTTGAAACTGCCTAAAAATCTGTGTTCAGTATGTTATTGATCTGATAACCATGATAGCTAAGGCATTGCTGTGGGGTCTTGTAGTTTTTCTTAGCTAAGATTTAGTTAGAAGTAGTCTGGAAGGCTTTGGGCCTGTTTGGCCTCTGGAATGTCAGAATATGTGAGAGTTGATCTCTGTCAGTGTTCTCAGAGCAGGGATGGAGAGTTTCCTTATTCGCCACAGCCACCTGCTTGCCTTGGCAGAGAAGCTGTCTGTGCGAACTCGATAGAGAAAGAGTGGGGTTTGTAGAAGGATCATCCAGATTGAAGCATCACTGTGGTGGGCTGAGCAGTGCCGCCCTGTTTGGACAGGGGTATTGCTGAAAGGCCAAAAGGCGAGGAGCCTTTGCTAGGAACATCTAGTCTGCATTCCTGGAAAACCTCCCTGTTTGGATACATCATCATCATCTGAGAGTCCTGAGGCACTCTGCACATGCTCCCTCCTACGTGGAACTTTGGATCACTAAGAACTTGCCTTGAAAAGTAAAGTTAGGCTTTTCATACACTTGAACTGTCGTTTGCTGTGGATTGTGTCCTTGTTTATTGTCAGCTCAGTGTACAGGCAGACTGGGTATGATTTATGTTGGACTTTCTTTCCTCTGCCTGGACTCATGTGGCGAGGAGTTGCCTGTGCAAAAGCAGCAGCACAGAACTCTTTTGTGTTTGAGGGTTTACCTTTCCCCATGATCTTATTTAAGCCTTGACTATAGTGCTTGGAGTTACCAACATATGCTACGAGGTTGGACTAGCTTTCTTTGGGTGGTTTGTTAGGCCTTTTAAGGATTGGCTCCTTTGATTGCCTGAGGTATCATGTCAGGAATCATCTCCCTCCCTTGTCTGGGTTTTGGAATCTGTGTATAGATTGCCCTTCCCTTGTGTTCAGAACTGTGGAGATGGCAATGGGAAAACTACATTGATGGGGATCTTGTCACGGTATTAGTGATTAATTTTTGACTGTTCTGGAAGTTCTTGGAGCCTATAGCTACTGACCATCAGCTATATGATTTCTGAAGTTTGTAAACCGCCCAGAGAGTTTTACCTATGGGGTGGTATATAAATGTAATAAATAATAATAATAACAACAACAACAACAACCATAAAGCTTTTGCCATGGGATTTCCTGCAATAAAGAAGTCTCACTGATTTGGGTGTCCTGTGCCAGTTTGCCAGAACGTGTGTTTGCCTGTGGGACTGGGAAACCTGGCATAGTTGATGCAAGCAATAGAAAGTAATCCATTGGTTGTAAGGCATGCAGAATTGAATTTTTTTGAGGATTTCCCATCACCTTCTGTTTCCTGACTCTCTGTTGGTGAGGGTGAGTCAGGATTATGATGCTAATTCATAACATTTGTTCAGAAATAAAGTGCTCCTTTGTGCTTTGAATCAGAGTTTGAAAGAATCTGCCAAAGAAATAATTCCTGAGACAAAATTACTACCTATCTCAGAAGAGTATGGAATTTTGATAGAGCCAATTGACATGAATTTTCATTTTAGTCTAAAGAAACAGGACGCTCCTAATTTTCCAATACAAACAAACATTTAAATTAACTTAAACAAATATTTCCCTGTCCTTCAGTGTACTCTGTACTACTAGTGCTTAATAATGAATTCAAAAAGGATACTTTTTAAAAGATAAAATCTTTAGCGGGGTTTAATGTGACTCTAGAAATCATAATTGAAACAGTGTAATCACTGTGTAATTAGTTTAATGAAATTATACCCCATCAGGGTAAACTCTCACAAAGTCATCTTACAGAAAATAATAAAATAGGTGCAATAGATTATGTAACTATAACACATGACCCTGAATCTGAGTTGCCCCCCTTTATGCTCTAAATTTTAAGGTTCTACTCTGCTCCTGTAATTATTTTTAGCGTGAGATTGGAAGTAGGCCTCAGACTCAGTCTGTCCCCCCTGTCTTCACTCATTTACCAGAATCATACCCATGATCATTTTGGAAGCAAAATAAATGACCTGACAGAAATTAGAGATACACCATTTAGCCGTGATATCTGGAAAAAGTTAAAAATTACAGTCAACCCCTTTATCCAAGCAGCGCTGAAATCTGGAAATGATGCTCTCACTAATTTGCCCAATCTCCATCCCTGACTGTTTTATATCTACATCATCCACTTTTTTATGACCTTTGAAAGATATGCAGGTTGGGAACAAGCAGGACTGTACAGATTGAGGGATCTGTTCACAGCACCATGTGCCAAATTGGCTGTTGCAAAGTAGAAATGTGGACTGGCTACAAATGCAGCAGTTATTATATTTCATATATTTACAGATGAAGACACAAAGGACTGGACTCCAAAATATATAATGTTAAGTTAAATTTAATATGGGTTCACGGTACAACTAAGACATGCTTGGGAAAGGGACTTAGGGCAAACAATCAAAGAATTTGCATGCAACAAAATGAGGTCTAGTGGTCCTTTTAAATCTGTCTCTACCAGAATAAAGGAAAACTCTGTTATATTAATGGTTCCTTAACACAAAAGTGCTATAGAGGTTGTGAAAATATCAGTACCTATTTTCATATATCGTGGCTTTGCCCCACAATCAGACAATCTGGGGGAAAAGTATTTCAACAAATAACGAATCATATGTTTGGCAGAGCAAACAAAAATGTAAAGCATAAAGAGCCTTTAATTTTTATGTGGGTGGCAGCAAGGTTTACAACTGCATCTTCTTGGTAAAAGAAACTAACAGTTCTTCTTCGTGGTCTCTGTGCATCACACATATGGGCTCGCGCCGATGCCGAGCCCCGCTTCGGGAAACTTCTAAAGCTAGCTTAGTTTTGGCGGGAACCCCTCCCCCTACCGCCCTACCGCGCATGGTCAGGGTTCCCGCTTACCTCAGTTCTTCTTCGACCGCTTAGCTGATCGCCTCGCGGGAGACTTCGTCCGGGATACGTTTGTATTCTGTGAAGAACAATTTGTTTGTTGTTAGTTAGTTAGCTTAGTTAGTTAGTTGTACTTAGTTGTATCGTTAAAATATATATACATATTTGAAGAAAATATATCTTTAAACTTATTTAGCTAGATAGGCTGTTCAAAGGCCTGCACCAGCTTATGGCGCAAACCGCTCTTTTTAAGCATTGTTCCAGGTGTCGGGCGAAATTAGCCCTCACCGACGGACATTCATTGTGTTTAATTTGTTTGGGCGAGTCCCATATTGTAGAAGCTTGTGCCCATTGCATGAGTTTTTCTCGTCAAATTAGACGCAATAGGGCGGACAGGCTATGCAGTCTCCTGTGGAGTAAGGCACTTTCGGCAGTGGATCGACCGCGCTCGGTGTTGATGGAACCGCCCATGCCTTCTTCTGGGGAGCGTGGGCCATTGGCCATAAGCCGCTCGAGCCCAGCACCGGCTAGCTCGCCCTCGCTTAGGGTCGCAGCTCATGAGCCTCCGGGAGCGGCACCGAAACCTCCTCAGAAGGGTGTACCCTCCAAAAAGAAAAAGCTTAAAGCTCGGGATCGACCAGCAAAGTCTAAGAAGCCTCAAAAAACATTGCGACTACCGTCGCTACCGACGTCGCCGCCAACACCGATGTCGCCACCGGCGCCAGCATCGGTCTCGAAGAGAGCATCGGCGTCGATATCGAGGCCACCGTCAACGGCGGCCCGGTCACCACCACCACCTGCTTCAACATCGAAGACAGCGTCAGCATCGCTCTTGAGGCCTCCTTCAACGGCGGACCGGTCACCCTCCCCGTCCGGAGCAGCATCTCCAGCATTGTCGCTGTCGACTCGCTCCGTTGCTCGCAGCCCGTCGCCGATACCGAGCGTGTCGGTACCGATGGCTCCGACTTCGCCAGCGTCGTCGGAAGCGCAAGCCTTATCGATACCACCCCCAGCATCGATGCCTTCACCTCTACAGGTAGACTTCTCCTCCGATGTGGAGCTCCTAGAGGCGGTACCAGTCCCCTTGGGCGAGCCGCTGAGGGAACACCTTTTATCGTACCGTTCCCGTTCTAGATCCCGCTCTCGGTCGCGTGGTTGGGACAGGTTCTCCGACCGTTCTTATCAGTCTTCGAGGGAGCAGCACTACAGGTTCGATCCCTTCACAGGCCAACCATTGGAACATGCCTCTTCGGTTCGCCCACCAGTGCCCCTACGCTCTTATTGTCACTCGATCGACTCCGATTCTTCTTGCCACCGGGGCACCGCTACCAAGCGTATCTCTTCTTCTCGACATCGAGCCGTCGACACCGACCCGGGTCGACATCGACGCGTCGACTCCGGCCTTTCTCGGCATCAGGACCCCACTCGACATCGAGACCCTGTTCAGCGTCGGGATACCGCCTCTGGGCTTCTGCCGTCGGTACCGGAGTCTCGCCGGGATACCTCTCCCCAATCAGTTGAGGATTACGCGGATTCATCTTCGGTAGCTTCTCCGGCCCCATCGCAGCCATCTCCAACTGATGGAGTGAGCACATCAGAACGAGCCTCTCCATCCATGGAGCTTGGCACCTTTTCAGACCAGATACAGAGGATGGCGCAGTCACTCAGCATCGAGCTTCAACAGCCCTCAGAGGAAGTAGATGACAGGATCTTTGATGTAATGTATACAGACCCTGTCCCGCAACTCACCTTACCAGTGGTCCCAACACTGCTAAAGACCGTCAAACAGTCCTGGGCTAATCCGGCTACTATGGGGCCGACTTCAAAGAGACCCGACGCTCTTTACAAGGTCAAGGAATCAGACGCTCTGTTTCTCTTCGTTCACCCAAACCCTAATTCTATCGTTGTAGAGGCTTCCCAGGGTAAATCTAGTCGCAGTCATGCGGCTCCAACCGACAAGGAGGGTTGTAAACTTGACTCCTTTGGCAGGCGCATATACTCTTCAGCAGCTCTAGGCATCAAAGTTGCGAACTATCAGGCGATGATGGCGCGATACCAATTTTTCCTTTGGGATAAAATTTCAGCACTTACTGACTATCTGCCTGATGATCAACAGGAGCTAGCCAGATTCTTTCAGTCGGAGGCAGTGCGCCTGTCCAAGCAGGAGTTAACCACCTCCTGACATCAAACTGATTGTGCCGCTAAGGCAATGATTGGCGCCGTGGCTCTGCATCGTCATGCTTGGCTGTGCTCAGCTACCCTCCCTCAAGAGACAAGAGCGAGGATAGAGGACTTACCTTTCGATGGTGAGGGACTTTTCAATGCATCAACGGACGACACCATGGACACCATACACAAGGCAAAGGTTACAGCTCGTAAGATGGGTTTCAACCAATCTAGTCAACCCACATTTCGCCAGCGCAAGTGGTATAGACCTGTTCCTTACCAGCCACGGCAAAACACTGAAAGATCACAGCGCTATCAGTCTACTCAACCAACTACATCATACCAGCAACGTAAACCTACGTCTCGTTTCCTTCAGTCCCGTAACAAGCAGGATGCGGCCTCTAAGCGTCGCCTTTGACTCTCTCCACCGTTCACAGCACTTCTCGCACAACAGACTATGGCCGTTCTATCGCAAGTGGACTTCCATCACCACCGACCAATGGGTCCTAAACTTCATTGCGAACGGATACAAAATAGAGTTCGAAAACCCTCCTCTTCTCGGCACAGTGAAGGTAACTCCACCCTCAGAGGTGTTACTCGACGAAGCAACTTCACTTCTACACAAAGCAGCGATTACAAGAATTCCACGGGCGCACCTCCACAATGGGTTCTACTCGCGTTACTTCGCCATGCCGAAAAAGGACGGGGGCATTCGCCCTATTATGGATCTTAGGTGTCTCAACAAATTTGTAAAACCAAAGAAGTTCCGCATGGTCACTCTTTCTGCAGTTCTGCCGATGCTCAAGAGGCATCGATGGTTCACGTTGATAGACCTAAAAGACGCCTATTTCCACATCGCCATTCACCCGGCTCACCGCCTGTTTCTGAGATTCGTGATCGGACACCAGACCTATCAGTTTTCAGTTCTTCCGTTCGGCCTGAGGTCAGCCCCCCGAGTGTTCACAAAGTGCATGTCTGCAGTCTGCGCTCACCTTCGTTCAAGGAACATCGAGATATATCCTTACCTGGACGACTGGTTGATAGTTTCCCCATCCAGATCCGCAGCACTCCGGGACGTCCATACAGCCAGCTCGCTCCTGTCCGCACTCGGCCTACAAGTAAATATAGAGAAATCGGTTTTTCAACCATCACAAACCATCCAATTCATCGGAGTTCACCTCGACTCCTGTTTAGGACGCACCTCCCTTCCATGGGACAGAGCGAACAAGCTTCAACAACTGGCGCTCTGCTTGCGACATGCGAAGCACGCGTCAGCTTTCACGATACTCCGCTTGCTGGGCCTTATGGCGGCTTCGGTCTTTGTGGTGCGCTGGGCGCGCCTCCATATGCAGCCCCTTCAACAACACCTCCTAAAACACTACTCCCTCACTCGGAATCCTCGCAAGGTCATACTTACCATTCCACACCACGTACAAAGGTCTCTCCACTGGTGGACCGTCTCGAGGAACCTCACACGAGGTATGCCATTTGTGGACTCGGGCCCATCCCGTACTGTCACAACGGATGCGTCACTGGAGGGCTGGGGAGCACACCTAGACAATCTGAGCATACAGGGAAAATGGTCACATTCGAAGAGACTCCTACATATAAACGTCTTGGAGCTCTTGGCCGTTCAAAAGGCCCTCCTCGCATTTTGCCCCCTGCTGCAAAATCACCACATCTGTATATTATCGGACAACACCACCGTCGTGTGGTACTTGAACAAGGGGGGGGGGCACCCGCTCGCTGTGCCTTCTACGCCTGATGAGAGACATTCTACTTTGGGCCATTCCACGCGGCATCCACATCTCAGCGTTGCACATAGCGGGCACGGACAATGTCAGAGCCGACGCACTCAGCCGAGCATTCAACGACACCCACGAGTGGCAGCTGTCTCCGCTCGTTTTAGAACAACTGTTTCTCCGATGGGGTTATCCCCACGTCGACCTGTTTGCCACAGAGGTAAACGCTGTATGCCCAGCATACTGCTCACGGGCAGGGATAGGCCGCTCCTCGCTAGGGGACGCCTTTCAGCAAAACTGGTCCCAAGGATTCCTATACATGTTCCCACCGTTTCCACTGATTGCCCACACGATTACTCGAGCTCGTCGATATCGAGTGGACGCCATCCTGATAGCGCCCTGGTGGCCGAGACAAGCGTGGTTCACGCCCCTCCTCCGACTATCACGCCACCGCGTTTGTTATCTCCCCACGCTTCTGGATCTCCTATCCAAGGATGCGGGCAAAGTCCTTTACCCAGACCTCAATACGCTAAACCTCGCGGCGTGGAGAATCCAGCCAGATGGCAGGATCTAGACCTTCCACAAGGCATCAGATCTACCTTAGAGGCCACTAGGAAACCCTCTACAAGGGCCTCATGTGCTCGAAAGTGGCAATGTTTCCAGTCGTTTGCAGAAACGAAAGGGTTCCATTCTGCTTCTGGACCGATACTTGGAGTTATAGAATTTCTACGATATCTCCATGTTAATGGATTAAAACCTACTTCCCTCCGGGTTTATCTCGCCGCCATATCAGTAAATCACGATTTGGTGGACGGTTTCTCAGTAGTCTCACATCCGCTTGTGAAGGCGTTCCTTAAAGGGGTTCGCAATATGTTTCCCCCCATTCATCATATAGTTCCCAAGTGGAGCCTCTCTGTGGTCCTCACTGCTCTGACCGGCAAGCCCTTTGAGCTGTTAGCTACTGTGGACATCCGCCTGTTAACTCTTAAAACGGCTTTTCTAGTGGCTACCACGTCGGCTCAGCGTGCCTCAGAACTTACAGCCTTAATGGTTGACCCACTTTATATGCAGTTCTTTAACAATAAGGTTGTGTTACGTCCTGGCCCTTTGTTTTTACCAAAAATTACGTCCAGCTTCCATATCAACCAGGACATCGTTTTGCCTACCTTCTTCAAGGCTTCTTCGGACCCCTTGTGTTCTTCGTTACATGCTTTAGATGTTCAGCGTGCATTAGCATTCTACAAAACTAGAACTGAACCTTTTCGCAGCTCCCGGCAGCTCTTTGTCTGTTACGGAGAACAACGCAAGGGCTCGCCAGTCTTTTCACAGCGTTTCTCAAGGTGGATAGTGGACGCTATTACCTTATCCTACCAAGTCGTTGGGAAGGCGCCTCCCACTTCATTCACAGCGCACTCCACCAGAGGACAAACAACGCCCTCGGCTCTCCTGCATGGAGCTTCCATCCCTGACCTTTGCAGAGCCGCTACCTGGTCAAATGCCTCCACCTTTGTCAAGCATTACAGGTTGGACGTTAGAGCACGACAGGACGCTTCATTCGGAAGATCGGTCCTTTCGTCAATTTGCCAATAAATGTTCAGCATGCATCCCACCTCCGGTAAGTTGGCTTATTATTCGCCCATATGTGTGATGCACAGAGACCACGAAGAAGAAATGCAGGTTGCTTACCTGTAACTGTAGTTCTTCGAGTGGTCATCTGTGCAGTCACACAACCCACCCACCGTCCCCTCTTGGCAACACTTTTATGATTGGCAAGAGGTTTCCGAGCATTCTCGTTCTGTTTGGCTAATATAATAGACAGATTCATCTGCCTTGGTTACGAGGCCTAGCGATCTCAGAGAACTGAGGTAAGTGGGAACCCTGAGCATGCGCAGTAGGGCGGTGGGGGGAGGGGTTCCCGCCAAAACTAAGCTAGCTTTAGAAGTTTCCCGAAGCGGGGCTTGGCATCGGCGCGAGCCCATATGTGTGACTGCACAGATGACCACTCGAAGAATTACAGTTACAGGTAAGCAACCTGCATTTTCTTTCAGTGTGGACAAACAAACTTTGACCCATTGCTCTAACGGAAAAACTAACTTGCCATGTCAGACAATCGAGATCTGAAACATATACTAATCGTTTTTATGAAAATTTACAGGCTTTTATTAACTATGCAAATAATAATAAGAACATTGCTGAGCCTCATTATATACATGTGGGTCATGTTGGAAGATGTATTGGGATGAAAGAGTGAGTATATTAAGTACGGGCACTACACTGGAACAAAATGTATTTAATTGTAATATATCTTACTCATCCCTTAATTGATTGTGAATTGACAGCGATTGTATGTGTGCAATACACCCAGTGTTTGATTATTGTTGTTTGTTTATACTGAAATGAATGTGTATGGAAAATGTAATAAGAAATATTTACCAAAAGGGCCTCTTATCCAAAAACTGCTCTGACAAAAAGTGTGTTTTGGTTTTTTGTTATTTGTAGAAAGAGTCCTTGTATATTTTAACTATATTCATATTACTTGTTTTTCAGACTTTATGAAAACAAAGGAGAAGCTGACTTTAGAGAATCTTTGCTTCAGCTTTTTAAGTCTATTAATGAGATGATGAGTAGTGCCTCTGAACAGACTGTTATAGTAAAGGTATGTTTTGGAAAGGGAAAATAAGACAAACTGATGTGTATTTAATTTTACTGTTGGCTTCAACCTCTTGGTTTAAGTACCTTATTTTCAATAGTATGTTTGCTGCCACTTCCATCTTAAGGACAGTTTGGAGTGGACTCACATTACATTTGGAAATGTCATCCTGAGTCACATGTGCATTTTATTGACCTCTCTGAACCAGTCTTAAAATATGTTTAAGTGGAAGTCTATGTCATGAGTAAAAATGAACAGCTCTAATAATATACTGATAATGTTGACATTGCTATGGTGGAGATGGGATAATCATTAGTAAGAAATTAGCATACCTGAAATCCCAGTAAGCCCAATACTTATATACTGAGATTTTCATTTTTATGGAGAGAAAATAACCATTATAAGTTCTGTCTTTTTCCTTGTGGTTTCCTCCCTCCCTCCTTAATTGTGGCCCCTGCATTGTGGTAATCTGGGAGCAAATTGATGAGTTGTGAAATTACAGTTCTGTTAATTCAGATCAGCCTAGAAAATAGCCTTTTCGTATTTGGTTACAGAGCACTTAGTCATTTAAATAAATGAGAAATTTGTTTCCTATAATAACTCTGCCTGTGAACTGTGTCACTTTCATTAAGGAATAATTAACTTTACAGTGGTTGAGTCTCCTCTCGCAATACATGGGATGCCTAGAAAGATAGAGAAAATATTCCATGGCGAACAATGTTGTCTTCATTTAACAGAAGGGAAAATAGGATTTTAGGACTATTTAAATGAATAGATTAATAACTCTGTCACGTGACTAATAATCCATCCAATCGGTCAGATTTCCTGTATTTAATGGATCCGAAGTGCCCTTTGTGTGAGCAGAAGGCACTTCAATTTGTATACTGATGTCAATGATTTCTAACTCTGGCTGCAGTTTCCCAGGACACAATGCATGAAACTCTGTAGTATCCTTGGACCTGAGGAATAGTGTTTTGGGAAGAATTAGGGTCTACAGTGGATAGAGCCTAAGAAACATACTGCATGGTTGTTTGGATACAAGCCATTGAATACAATTATTTCTCTCTTCTCATTCAAAATACAAGAATATTTGGTTGCAATCCTGTACACATTTGCCCAGGAGTAAGTTACACTGAACGCAGTGGTGCTTATTTTTGAGTAGACATGCATAGACATGCAGAGTAAATTCTGTATATCACTGAACACCTGATGCTGCCTTACACCATTAGTCGATCTAGCTTTGTATTACCTACTATAGTGACAGCAGCTTTCCAAGATCTTAGATGGAGTCTCTGTATTCCAGCTACCTGAGATCATTCTAAGAGGATATGCTGAGGATTGAATCAGGATCTCCTGCATGCAAAGCATGTGCTCGACCACTGAGTCATGTCTCAAACTCCCATAACTACTGCTAAGAGCTGAATTTACTGTCTTGATACTCTGATGTAAAGCAAGGAGCAAAGTGCTGGCTGTATTGCCTTTTGGAATAGCCACAAAATATTAACATAGAACAGTATCCAAAGGCTGCCCTGCACGGGAGGTCCAGGCACACTGGTAGCGGCAACACGCACTGCCCTTACTACTGGTAGGCACAATGTACCACTTCCAAGGGCAAACACTTGTCTCCAGAAGGGGCAGATCGTAGCAGGGGCTGTGCGCACCAATGGTGGTGTGCCAGAGCCACCTGCACAAGGACACCGTTGGATCCAACCCATTGTTCCCACAACTTATTTCTCTGAATTTTTTGCTGGTTTAAGTAGTTTTGTGATCACTCAGACAATCCATCACACAAACATTATTGGCATAGCAGAATGTGATTTCCATGAACACTAGTATCTGATTGCATACTGCCCCATGTCTTTGATTGACTATGTCATTCCACTTCATCATTTAACAAGAATGAAAGCATACTATGATCAGTTAAATTGCAGGCACTAATAGATAATTATAACACCAAAGCTAGTACTGTTCTTATTTAGATTCATTAAACAAAAAACCTACGGTTTACAAAAACAATGTTAAGGCTCTACAGATTCCAACCAAGCACCAAAAAGCAGGGAAATTGGGAGTTAAGACTCACAAGCCTTAACGCCACATCCTCCCTAAGGAGGCAGAAAGTGCAAGTGAAATTCTCATTCTCCCAAAGCAGATAAACCATGAGGACAGGGTGGAGAATATGATATGCAGAGGTGACTGTGGGGTTGTGGAAAACGATCATGAACAACTTAGGTCCGCCTACTTCTCTTTTTTTTGTTTAGAGCAGCCCTTCCCCAACCTGGTGCCCTCCAAAGGTGTTGGACTACAACTCCCATAATTGCAAGTCAATATGTCCCATGGTCAGGAATGCTGGGACTTGTCATCTCAAAAATCTAGATATGCAATTTGATCTGCAGAGGTGACTGTGGGGTTGTGGGAAATGATGATGAACAACTTAGGACCAGCTACTTCTCATTTCTTAGAGCATCTCCGTATGTTGAGAGTTGCAACCCAACACATCTGACAGGCACCAGGTTGGGGAATGTTGTCCAAGAACAAGGGAAGGCAGAAAGTAGATCTCCAGATGTTTTGGAATTCAACTTGTAAAAGCCCCTATCAGCATGGGCAGTAATCAGGAATGCCGCGAGTTGATGTCCAAATCATCAGGATAGATCTATTTTCTGCCCACATCTGTACTAAAGTATGATGTTTTCCAGCATTAAGATATGTGATCAATCAAGGAACTACAAAAGAGCTGCATCACTTTAAATAAACCGTCAAAACCAAATGAAACAACAATGAATGTATCTTGAATACCTAATCCAGATAGCCCTTCAGACATCAACATTAGTTTTCAACACATGGCATAGGATGTCTGTTTCTTGAATATCAGATAAAGGATTTCTCTTACTTGTTCAGCAGTGTGAGATCAAAGACAGAGCTACCACCTAATACTTTCATGCGTAAGTATTATTTTAAAATTAAGTATGAATTGATTTTTGTCTTCCCCATAACACATAACATGGGAGTTACAGTGCAACGCATCTGGAGAGCACCAGGCTGGAGAAGGTTGACTCCTATACATGTCTTCTCAGAAGCCAGTGCCACTGAATTCACTAGAGCTTTCTCCCAAGAGGTATAGGATTGCAAACAAATCTCATCTGAAAGGTGTTCAAGACAGCCAAACTAAACCTCTTCTGCTCCACTGTTGCTTTGATGAGATGATGTATTGTGCAGGGATTGTGGGGAGTGAACAGTATATTTTTCATAAATACATTTAAAGAAAAAAAACATGTATTTATAAATACATTTAAAGAAAAAAAAAAGGCAGGATATTGACCAAAAGTTGGATGTGCCTGGCACATGCTCTGGTTCTAGATCTGTAATGAATAGTGCCCCTTTTGTTATCAAGAGTGCTGCTATATGCGAGATATGTGTGAGAGAAAAGTATTGGGCAGACCCTGTATTTGGTAAGGGTATGGAACAGCATTCCCCATCCTGCTGCCCTCCAGGTGTTTGAGATGACAAGTCCCAGCATTCCTGACCATGGGACATACTGACTTGCAGTGATGGGAGTTGTAGTCCAACACCTTTGGAGGGCACCAGGTTGGGGAAGGGCTGCTCTAAACAAAAAAAGAGAAGTAGGTGGCCCTAAGTTGTTCGTGATTGGTTTTCCACAACCCCACAGTCACCTCTGCATATCATATTCTCCACCCTGTCCTCATGGTTTATCTGCTTTGGGAGAATGAGAATTTCACTTGCACTTTCTGCCTCCTTAGGGAGGAGGTGGCGTTAAGGCTTGTGAGCCTTAACTCCCAATTTCCCTGCTTTTTGGTGCTTGGTTGGAATCTGTAGAGCCTTAACATTGTTTTTGTAAACCGTAGTTTTTTTGTTTAATGAATTTCATGGCTTTGTGTAATGGATGACTGGATATTATACAGTTGACAACCAAGCCGGCATCAGCCAGAATGTTATACCATCTTGACATCCAATATAAAATCAAAGCTAGTGTTATGTGTTGAACTCACTTTTAACATTAATAAATCAACCAAAATGCTTGCATCTCCCTCATTTTTAAAGATAAAAAGATGAAACCTGGCATCATGGTAGCTCTTAAGTAGGGATATAGCTATGCCAAGTATGAAGCAGATCCGTTCATGCCTTGATTTTTAGGAATGTTTTAAAGTTCAAACAGAAATCTCTTTGGGGTCCAGGACCTTGAGCAGTACAAGTTTTAAAAACTAAATTATTGATAAAGAGATGAAACTTGGCACCATGGTAGCTCTGAAGTAGGAATTTAGCCATGCCAAGTTGGAAGCAGATCCATTCATCCCTTGATTTTTAGAAATGTTTAAAACTTCAATTTGATTTTTAAATTAACTAAAATGCTTACAATTCCATCATTTTTAAAGATAAAGGGATGAAACTTGACAGCATGGTAGCTCTTAAGTAGGGATTGAGCCATGCCAAGTTGGAAGCAGATCTGTTTATGCCTTGAGTTTTAGGAATTTTTAAAACTTCAAACCCAATACTCCTCTTTGGGGTCTAGGGCCTTGAGCAGTACATAAAAAAAAAAGAAAGAAAGTAAAGATGAAGAGATGAAACTCGGCACCATGGTACCTCTTAAGTAAGGCTTTAGCCATGCTACGTTGAAAGCAGATTGGTTCATGCCTTGAATTTTAGAAAAAAAATTGAAGTCAAACTTTTTAAAAAAATATCCTAAAAATCAAAGCAAGAACCGATCTGCTTCCAACTTGGCATGGCTCAATTCTAGGGTGACCACTAGGGTGTGGCCTAGTGGCTAAAGTGTTGGGCTGAGAGCTGGGAGATCTGGGTTCTACTCCCCACTTAGCCATGAAAACCCATTGGGGTGACTTTGGGCCAGTTGCAGACTCTCAGCCCAACCCATCTCACAGGGTTGCTATTGTGGGGATAAAATGGAGAGGAGGAGGATTATGTATGCCGCCTTGGGTTTCTTGGCGGAAAAAAGGTGGGATATAAATGCAATAATAAATAATAAAAAACTGTCAGGATTTCCCCAGATTTCTCCTGGTCTTTGTTCTATCCTCAGTGTCGGGGGATTTTATGCAATAGTCTATAATGACCTGGAATTACACACTTTCCCTTTTAAGGCCACCATTAGCATGGCAGGGGGGAATGACATGCTTTCTGGAGGTGTGTCATTCTCTCCCACTGCTCCAATCAAGGCCTTAAAAGGGAAAAACGTGTCATTCCCAGGCATTATAGAAAAGGGCCTGATTGGAGCGGTGGGGTGGGATGAGAATGACATGCTTTCCCCTCCTCCGCTCCAATTGGGGACTTTAAGGTGGCCCCAGAAAGCCATTTTCCTGCCCCCCCACTAGGTGTCCTCTTTTTTGGTTTCCCAAATATGGTCACCCTACTCAGTTCTTGCACAGGCTGCATATCCATCCCTAGATATTTACTCAAACATAAGACCCATTGAATTTCCTTGGTTCTTGAAAAGCAACACATTTGCTTTTAGATTTGCCAGTCTCAGCATTCTATGTGTGCTATGAATGCCTGCTCTGTCTGTCCCTATAGTTTCCTGCAAGGTCCAGCCAGAGGAAGCCAGTAAATTAAACCCAGGGGTGGAAGGTGGGATTCCCTCAGGTTCATCTGACAGCAGGTGCTATAGAACATGGACCTTCCAGGAGTGTTGAGGCTGGATTTCTGGCAGACCCAGCCAGGCAACTTTATGGCCTGTTAGTCCCTCCATTTGGTAGCCCGCAGAGCACCTGCCTCATAAGGCAAATGGCCACATGAGAACTGTTATTATGGCCTGCTACTTTGTTTGTCTTTAGTAGTCTGTGGTCCAGATCTCTTCAGAAGGGGGAATAGTGTTTTGTGGTTGGGGTCAGTCTAAATTATCTCTAGGGGTCCCTTACTCAGTGCCTCTGATAGCAAAGAGATTAAGGATTTTCCCCAACTCTGTTACTCTTGAAGTTACTAGGCCTGTTGAAAATGGATTTATAACATAAGCATGAAAACAGTGAATACCCCTTTTAACTTGTTAAACCAATGAAAACATGCCACACAAGAAGTCTTAAGATATGAATGATTTACAAAGAAAAGTAAATGCAAAAGAACATCAGATGCAGAAGTGAAATCTGAAACATTACTACTACTACTACTAGTAGTAGTAGTATAAGTAGTATCCTGCCTTTTGCCCAATGCTGGGCCTCAGGGCAGCCTTACAAAACTAAAACATATACAGCTAAAACCTATAAATAGGAATATACTAGGCTGACCATATGAAAAGGAGGACAGGGCTCATGTAACTTTAACAGTTGTAGAGAAAAGGAGATTTCAGCCAGTGTCATTTGTATGCAATTAGTTCCTGGTGAAATTCCCTCTTCATCACACCAGTTAAAGTTGCAGGAGCCCTGCCTTCTTTTGTATATGGTCACTCCAGTATAGTGCCTGCAACTTTAACTGTTGTGATGAAGAAGGAATTTCACCAGGGACTAATTGCATACAAATGACACTGGCTGAAATTCCCTTTTCTCTACAACTGTTAAATTTACATGAGCCCTGTCCTCCTTTTCATATGGTCAGCCTAAATATACAAAAGTTTAAAATATAATTAAATACTTTTAAATATTAAA
Organism: Anniella stebbinsi; assembly: GCA_029215795.1. NCBI lineage: Eukaryota > Metazoa > Chordata > Lepidosauria > Squamata > Anniellidae > Anniella > Anniella stebbinsi. The sequence continues at coordinate 287,983,327 of JARDYH010000002.1, read as the reverse complement.
GCATTTTAAACATTTTAAATACATAACAATTTAAAAGTCAAAGGTATAGACAGAGGTCCAGATTATTTGCCAAAGGCCTGCTGGAACAAAAAAGGGTTTGTCTGCATCCAAAAACACATCAAGGAGGGAGCCAGTGTAGACTGCAAGGATTAGAAAGAAAATCCATGTGTGTACACTATGCAAAATAAACGACAGCTCAACTGTTTCTAAACCTTATTAGAAAAACAGGGTGACTAGGCCGAAACCAGTGTTGTAGGCCCGGAAGCACTTTGAAAGGTTTCAACATTGTACTTAAAACTTAACACCGGCCCAAACTAATTAAATGAAGTGTTTGAAGCTTTCAACTTATAGCAGTATGGACCAAACTCTTAGAAAGAGGGAAGGAGCACTGTGTGAGAGTGGGGTGGGGGAAATTAAAAGAAAGGCATAGCTACCTATTCCCAGGAGCAATCTGAAGATCAAGTTACCATGGATCCAGAGGAACCACACCCTGCTTCACCAGGGAGCAAAAGAGCAAACTGGCCTTATGAAGATAGCCCAAAATACTCTCAGAGCCAAAGGAATGCATGTTCCAGAAGAGAAAAGAGAAACTCTTCTTCTTCACTCAAAAGGTCTGTGCTAGAGGCAGCGGCCATTTCACTCACCCACCCCACATTCTAAGGCAGGAGGGAGGGGGGAGAGTGTGTCGCGTTATGAGGGAAGATGGCCGCCTCATTGACTTGAATGAGAGGTTAAAATAGTCCTTAAAAGTCAACCGAAGGGAATTTTAAAAAACCGAAAAGTTTTCCGTCAACTACAGTCAAGGAGGAAGAAGACCCTACCACTGGATTAGTTAATAAGGCTCTAGAAATTATGCAAATTGTGAGCACAAAAAGTAGCAACCCGGAAGTAGATTTTACAAAAGCAGGGAGACAGGTTTGTATTCCTTTTCTAACTTAAACTGCTCTCCTTCCCTCAGTCTTTCACCAAACTTCTTGAAATTTTCAGGTAATGTAAAACAAACATTTCTTTCTGGCACCTGTAAATTTCAGAAAGGCTGATGAAACATTTTCGATTTTATGGCTGTTAGAATGACCCCCCCCCCAATTATCACTTTAACATGGCAGAATGTGTTTTTTACTGACGGCCCTTAACAATGGAGGCACAGCTGTGCCTCCATTAATGAACTCCACAACACAGCAATATGTATAGCATATATCAGCATACCTAGAAAGGAGCAACACTCTGTAACCATCTGGGTAAATCTCAGTTACAGTAAAGTAAAAGGCTAACCTAAAAATCAAGCCATGAAAATTAAGTGGCATAGCATTTCTGAAAGCTAGCTTGGTCCACCAGAGTGGTGGACCTGGTGACCCCCAGATATTTTGGATTGCCAGGATTTCTGATCAGAAGTCATGCTGGGTTTATGGGAGTTGAATTCCAAAACATCTGGAGGAGACAGTACAAATTACAGTACAAAAAACTAACTGCCCTACCTTTTTAGAAATTTCTCAGTACGAAGAAAGTGTTGAGTCTCAACATATGGTTCTTTTATTTGATTTGAACGAGAATGGTAAAATGTTATCCTTGGGAAGCCACCTTTCATCCCACAAGCGTAGTCTCCTGATAAAATGTGCAGATGTATGAAATAGGGTTTAGTTTAGACTCTGTTGTGATCTCTAAGGAAAAGCCTGCATCGGGGTGGTTCAAATTGACCATCCCTTGAAAGGAGGGGAAGACCTGCTCCTTTGAATTGTGCTGTTGTATATAGTAAACTAGAGGTTTACTATGGTTTGCATGTCTATGGGTTACTACACCGCTATTGAGGAAACTAAAGGCCAAGCATTTAGCATTAAGTAAGCTGACTTTAATTAGTTTTTCTGCTGCTTTGCTGGAGGATGGCCAGTGACCACTATTTCTCAGTTGATTGTTTTCCGTTGTATTTGCTGATTATTTTATATATTGATTTGGGGAGTGTGCTAAGCATGTTCAGCCAAATGGATTTAGAATCTCCCTTCAGATATTTGTGGTGAAGTTCAGGAGTGGAACTGGCAGAGCCAGTGTGTGTGCAACCTTTGGGTCAGGGTCGCCCCACCCTCTCTTTACATGCTATTTTTGCTTGAAGTAATGTCTCGATAGAGCTGTAATAGAATATCTGAAATGATGATCACCATGATTACTTTTATTTTTCTACCCAATATTTTGTTGGGCAAACCGCTTTCCAGTCTTTATCTAGTACAGACCTGTAAATAGATATTTGCCTGTGGTGAGAATCACCTCCATATAACCAGGCAGTGAAGCATTATAAAAGTTACCCCACCACCCACCCCTTTTAGGCTATGTATGATTAACATAGACATGTGTAGGAAAACAAGTTAGCAAATTTTGTGTGGAACCAGGAACTATTGTAGCTTAATTTGCAAAACTAAATCTGTACAGTAACTCTGGTGGACCAAGCTAGCTTTCAGAAATGCTATGCCACTTAATTTTCATGGCTTGATTTTTAGGTTAGCCTTTTACTTTACTGTAACTGAGATTTACCCAGATGGTTACAGAGTGTTGCTCCTTTCTAGGTATGCCAATAATAATAACAATAATAATAATAATAATAATAATAATAATAATAATAATTTATTACATTTATATTCCGCCCCATAACTGAAACTCTCTGGGCAGTTTACAAAAATTAAAACGTTGGACATTAAAAATCAATATACAAAATTTAAAACCATAAAAATAGACAACATATAAAAACAGTGTATATTTAAAACAGCTGCAAACTCTCAGCCAGGCCTAAATATAGTTCTGGGGTCAATGAAAAACTCAGTATATGCTGTTAAATGCCTGGGAGAAGAGGAAAGACACTAGTACTAGGGATGTGCACTGACCCCCCGGATCGGATCGGATAGCGGATCGGAATCGGACCTGGGGGGTCGGATCGGATCGGATCGGATCGGAGGCTGGTCGGATCGGATCGGACCAGATGTCCGATCCGGATCGGACGCCATTTTGAATGCTTTTTCCCATAGCCAAGTATTGTTTTACAAAAACGCCTATAACTTTTTCATTTTTAAAGATAGAAGGATGAAACTTGGGCACATTGTAGACTGGTTAGGGGTAGTTATCTGTGAGAAATTTCAGAAAGATTGGTGCATGCATTTTGTGGCAATTAATTTTTTAATAAATACCCAGGAATGCCTATAACTTTGTCATTTTTAAAGTTACACACATGAAACTTTGCCACATTGTAGGGGGTACCTTGGGACCTATGTGTGTGAAATTTCAGAAACGTAGGTGCTTGTCTTGTGTGGCAATTAATTTTTAGAAAAATGGGTAGTAGTGGGGTAAATACAGTTACGCCTCCCATTTTTTTATTTTTGAAGATACAAACAGGAAACTTGGGCACATTACAGGTACCACTTGCCTTGATATGTGTGTGAAATTTCAGAAACATTGGAGCTTTCCTTGTGTGGCAATTAATTTTTGAAACAATGAGGAAAGAAACACCTATAACTTTGTCATTTTTAAAGTTACACACATGAAACTTTGCCACATTGTAGGTGGTACCTTGGGACCCATGTGTGTGAAATTTCGGAAACGTAGGTGCTTGCCTTGTGTGGCAATTAATTTTTTAATAAATACCCAGGAATGCCTATAACTTTGTCATTTTTAAAGTTACACACATGAAACTTTGCCACATTGTAGGCGGTACCTTGGGACCTATGTGTGTGAAATTTCGGAAACGTAGGTGCTTGCCTTGTGTGGCAATTAATTTTAGAAAAATGGGTAGTGGTGGGGTAAATACAGTTACGCCTCCCACTTTTTTATTTTTGAAGATACAAACAGGAAACATGGGCACATTACAGGTACCACTTGGCTTGATATGTGTGTAAAATTTCAGACAGCTGGGTCCAGGCATGTGGTGGCAAGGTATTTTTGAAACAATGAGGAAAGAAACGCCTATAACTTTTTTATTTTAAAAGTTAGAAGTCTGAACATTGCTCACTTTGTAGATGGGTTAGGGGTAGATATGTGTCAGAAATTTCAGAATTATAGGTCCAGGCATTTGATGGCTATGGAATTTTTAAATTACATGTTTCAAAAAAATTTCTACAGAGGCCAGGTCTTCCCCTCCCGCTTCCCGCGAAGAAAAGGAAACACTCTCTCTTCTCGATCCCTTTGATCCTTGCTAGTAGTATCCATTACAGGGCTCGTGTTTCCTTTCCTACTTTCACTTTTCAAGCAGAACGGCTGAGCCTAGCTGAGTTTTGCAGCCATGCGTGCAAGGAAGGATCACTCTGGTCTCGATCCCTTTGATCCTTGGTAGTATCCATTACAGGGCTCGTGTCTGCTTGAGTACAGTGAAAGCAGACACGAGCCCTGTAATGGATACTACCAAGGATCAAAGGGATCGAGACCAGAGTGATCCTTCCTTGCACGCATGGCTGCAAAACTCAGCTAGGCTCAGCCGTTCTGCTTGAAAAGTGAAAGTAGGAAAGGAAACACGAGCCCTGTAATGGATACTACTAGCAAGGATCAAAGGGATCGAGAAGAGAGAGTGTTTCCTTTTCTTCGCGGGAAGCGGGAGGGGAAGACCTGGCCTCTGTAGAAATTTTTTTGAAACATGTAATTTAAAAATTCCATAGCCATCAAATGCCTGGACCTATAATTCTGAAATTTCTGACACATATCTACCCCTAACCCATCTACAAAGTGAGCAATGTTCAGACTTCTAACTTTTAAAATAAAAAAGTTATAGGCGTTTCTTTCCTCATTGTTTCAAAAATACCTTGCCACCACATGCCTGGACCCAGCTGTCTGAAATTTTACACACATATCAAGCCAAGTGGTACCTGTAATGTGCCCATGTTTCCTGTTTGTATCTTCAAAAATAAAAAAGTGGGAGGCGTAACTGTATTTACCCCACCACTACCCATTTTTCTAAAATTAATTGCCACACAAGGCAAGCACCTACGTTTCCGAAATTTCACACACATAGGTCCCAAGGTACCGCCTACAATGTGGCAAAGTTTCATGTGTGTAACTTTAAAAATGACAAAGTTATAGGCATTCCTGGGTATTTATTAAAAAATTAATTGCCACACAAGGCAAGCACCTACGTTTCCGAAATTTCACACACATGGGTCCCAAGGTACCACCTACAATGTGGCAAAGTTTCATGTGTGTAACTTTAAAAATGACAAAGTTATAGGTGTTTCTTTCCTCATTGTTTCAAAAATTAATTGCCACACAAGGAAAGCTCCAATGTTTCTGAAATTTCACACACATATCAAGGCAAGTGGTACCTGTAATGTGCCCAAGTTTCCTGTTTGTATCTTCAAAAATAAAAAAATGGGAGGCGTAACTGTATTTACCCCACTACTACCCATTTTTCTAAAAATTAATTGCCACACAAGACAAGCACCTACGTTTCTGAAATTTCACACACATAGGTCCCAAGGTACCCCCTACAATGTGGCAAAGTTTCATGTGTGTAACTTTAAAAATGACAAAGTTATAGGCATTCCTGGGTATTTATTAAAAAATTAATTGCCACAAAATGCATGCACCAATCTTTCTGAAATTTCTCACAGATAACTACCCCTAACCAGTCTACAATGTGCCCAAGTTTCATCCTTCTATCTTTAAAAATGAAAAAGTTATAGGCGTTTTTGTAAAACAATACTTGGCTATGGGAAAAAGCATTCAAAATGGCGTCCGATCCGGATCGGACCTCATCGGATCGGATCGGATCGGATCGGAGGTTGTCCGGATCGGATCGGATCGGATCGGATTTTCCCGATTTTGGGTCGGATCGGATTCGGATCGTGGATCGGATCCGATCCGATGCACACCCCTAACTAGTACAAGTATATGGCTGAGCAATGAGCATGCCTCTTTCCAGTCCCTGCTTTTCAACAATGGGATTTCTGAAATACATGTTCCTACCCTATTTCCTCCTTCAAAGTTCTGCTCCCATTTACTGTTCCTTACCCATATTTCATTCCTAGCTTTTGTGCTTCAATTCCTGGGATCCTTCGTTCTACTAAGGACTGGGATCTAAGAAGGGTGGACAAAATCTTGCAATTTCCAGTAAAGCTGAACAGGGATTGATTGGGTAGTATTTAGTATGCTACCTAGCAGTGATGGACAAGCTTTTTGTCCTTTATTTGCTGGGTGATTATGGAAATACGTTTCGTTTTTAGGCTGATTAAACTCTGTCATTTTTGCTGTGATGGGAACAGAGACATGAACTTTGGCTCAGTACTGTACGAGTATGTTAGTATTTCTAATTAAAAATGTTAATTTTAGAAGTTAACAAACTGCTTAATTGTTGGTAATTGTTCCTGATGTTGCATTGGTATCGGATGACTGTCGCCTGAAATTAATATCCCTGTGCTCATGTATACCAGCATCTGGGAATAGCCAAGTTAGTAATGATGCCACTAATCATGCAGGGTCTCATTTCAGCTACAGCTTGTGAATAGAGTAAAGGTTGCATTCTCTGCTTGGCTTTCATAAGAATTAGTATTGGCCTTGCATAATGTTAGTGGGCTTTCTGATTAAACCAATTTAGAGGTACTCTTGTCTTCTTTTCATTGCTAGTCATATTATGATTTGAATAAGATTCGAGACATTAATGGCAGGGTTGCCCATATAGCTATCATTAATTTGTTTTGAAAAAAAATAGTCTAAATGTGCTTTATTTCAGGTGCACTGAAGTTGTACTTAAGTAGGACTAACCCCCTATTTTTTATTTGAGAACCAAATATACACAAAGATATAAGTTACAATATTATAGCAAAATAAAATAAAATACTTAAAACAAGAGGGCTGTATTAAGCTAACAGTAACAGGAAATTTCAATCAGCTTATCTTATATTCCATCTCACCTCCCAAAATAATATGGTTTGGAGCCAAATAGCTACTTTAGCCATGTCCAAAGCTTTACGAATACACAATGGGACTCTTCTTTTTCTTTGAAACACCGACTCCATCCCCATGCCCTATTCAAGACTATTCTTGAAACTCCTAAATTTGAAAATTAGCTTACTATGGGACGTGAGAACTATTGTTGGAGAAACACTAGTTCGAAGTCCACTTGGATATGTGGAATTCGCTTCATTGTTCTTTTATAATTATAAAATTATAATTTTATAATTATGACCTACCTTTTGTGTGTGTGGGAGGGGCTGTGAATCAAGAATACTGAGCCACTTTCTAAACTGAGGGAAGTCACTTTGATTTAATTTAGAAATAAATTTATTTATTTATGTTAAATATTTTTAGGCTGCCTTTTAGGGTAACGCACCCCCCCCCCCGCCAAAGTGGCTTACATAAAATAATGCATGTTTACTCAGAAATATGATCCTCTTTATTTAGTAGAGCTTACTACCAGGTAAGTGTGCACTGGATTGCAGCCTCAAAAGTAGAAGTGTGCTAATTTTGTACAAACGAAATTGTGAATATACCCAATATTAGAGAGAGAGAGAGAGAGAGAGAGAGAGAGAGAGATATTTATTTCATTTTTATACAGCCCTATAGCCGAAGCTCTCTGGGCGGTTCACAAAAATTAAAACCGTGAAATCATTTTATAAAATATCAAACAGACAGCAATCTAAAAACACAAAATGACATACAATATAGAGAACACAACCAGAATAAAACTAAGCAGCAGAGATTAATACAGATTAAAATACAGATTTAAATCAGCAAAGGTTAAAATTGGGTTAATTTAACTGTTAAAACGCTGGGAGAATAAAAAGATCTTCACCTGGCAGCAAAAGGAGTGCAAAGTAGGTGCCAGATGAACCTCACTGGGGAGTTCATTCCACAGCTGGGGTGCCACAGCAGAGAAAGCCTCCTCCTGGTAGCCACCTGCCTCACTTCCTTTGTCAGGGGCTCATGGAGAAGGACCCCAGTGGATGTAAATTACCACACTCTGTGTATCCTGAGTACACATATCTTAACTTGTACTAACTGGGAATTTGGAGCTGAGTGGGTGGGAGTAGAAAATAGAAACAACAAATTTCGTCATGAACAAAAGAAAGTGTATTATAGAAAAAGAAATAGTATCATACAGTCACAATATTTAGGATGAGCAGCATATTTGGATCTCAAGGTAAACAACACTTGAAAATACTGAACTTCAATAGTGTGTAAAACTTGGTCTTAAAAAGCATTTCATTCATTCCAAAAGAATATGATCCAGTTTGGACAGTTTGTTTATCCCAGGAATTTGTCAGAGCCAAGCAGCAGGGAGCAAGCAGTCTCTCATCACTTCCGTTTTCAATCAACAGCTCAAGAACATCCTTTTCCTGGGTTGTTATCATGACATCCAAACCCGCAATTCTAGGTTGTTCAAATTTCATTGCCATAGTAGAGAAAGCGAAGGGACAGGGGTGCTGCTAGGCTCATTTCCATAATGATAAATCGTAATTTATCTTTATGTCCAAACATACACACACTCCCTTAAACAGTCTCTTGTATTACTTACTGTATAAAACAATTATTGTTCCAGTCAAAGACATAGAAACCTAAGAAGTCTTAAAACAGATACGGTTCTTAAGATTTCTGATGTTTTAACTAACTAATGCCTGAAGTAGTGAAGGCCTCCAATTTGGATGGCTTCAAAAAGGGGGATGGAACAATTCCTGGAGGAGAAGGCTTTCAGTGGCTACTAATCCTGATGGCTATGTGCTACCTCCATTGTCAGAGGCAGTAATCTATATGTGCCAGTTGCTGGGGAACATGGGTGGAAGGGTGCTGTTGCACCGTGTCCTGCTTGTGAGTCCCTGGTCGACAGCTGTTTGGCCACTGTGTGAACAGAGTGCTGGACTTGATGGTCTGATCCAGCATGGCTCTTTGTATGTTCTTAAAACTTTGAAGATACAGTAATTAAGAGCAATGGGCATTCCACTCTGAGTGGAGAACCAAAGTGCAGTTTAATGATGAATATTATTCATCACTGAGCTTCATCACTGATGTAAGACCAGCCTTCTCTAACTTGGTAATTTCCAGCAGTGGCTGACGGGAATTGTTGTCCAAAACATCTGTATGGCACCATGTTGGGGAAAGCTAGCCTAGACTGTGTGAAAAGTTATTTATTATATATCTCAGATGTATTTGTAATTGAATACTATGTACATGATTATATGGTGCTATTTCTTTATACTGGAAAAGAGTCGTTTAGACAAGATACAGAGGTGATGGTTTTAGGTTGTGCTGAAAAAGACATATCAGTTCTTCATCTTGTGGAGTGAGCTCAGTTCTCTGTGTAGAGAGAGAACAGCGATGTAGCTATATTTATGGGTTATGTGAATTTCTCCTTCATTCTTTACTAACTAAAATAATTTTAATAGGCATCATCTTGAGAAATATGTAAATTAATAATTACCTCATGCATTATTCAAAGAAAACTTATTTTGTATCATTGATAGCTCTTATCTTATATAAAGATATTCTAATGGATTTAATTAAAATAATTATACTGAATAATGTACCCTGAACTTTACCCTAAAGTAGTTCATATTAATCACCATCCATAGTTATATTTTTAGTCAGAAATATAGTTATAAATTTGATGGCTAATGGATAACAGAACTTAGGATATGATTAAGGCACTCTAGAGCTGGTACTAGGGCTGCTTCAGCTCTGGCTGCTTCAGCTCTGGTGGTTCACTGTTTCATTACCATGGGTATATTCTCTGCATTCAGACTTGAGCTCCAACTGGGAACGCAAGGAAAATACAACTTAGTGTATCCTGCATAAGACCGTAACATGTTTATGCAAGTGAAATGTGTAGAGCAAAGTTACAGGGAAGACAGTCTGTGACCCTGTTATAGTTTAATGTGTCGCGTGAACCATGACTTCATGAGTAGTGTGAACCATTCCTAACCATGGGGGCTACATAACCACCGTTTAAACACACTCACTAACTATTTGCTGCAAAAGGATTAGCAGCTTAACCATGGTTTAACGTGTTGTCTGAGTAGGCCCATTATGTGCACAAACCCTTATTGTTAGTGTAACGCCTATGCCAATCACACCCCTAGGCAATATAGAATAGGCTGCTACAGGTAAAGGATCAGATACTCAAATCTGTCCAAGCAACATACAACCCAGCAAGAAGGAAGGAACTGGAGGTTAGGTTTGCTCATAAAAAGGAATCTCTAAAGAAAATACAACAGGATGGGGCCACATATTGAGTAGAAGTATAGAGCAAAGATGCTGCTTGAATTGTTCTTATTGTGTGTAGATGTTCTTTGTTTTTTGTAATTCTCTCCCATCGGTACCATAAATTGCCATATATTTGGCATCATGAGGCTAAGGACAGTCCCTATAACTGCTACGCCTAACAGATACCAAGAGAGCCTGATTCACCATTCACTGTAGATACCTTAGATGAAGTCCCTCGCTCCTTCACATAGGCATGTCTGATCATGGTATTCTGCCATGGGAAATTAATATGGGTGGTCTAGGAGTTGTGAAGAAAAGTTTGGTTTGTACCATGATTCCAGTACAAAATCACTGTACAAAATACCATAATATGTATTGTTGTTTAACATCTAGTTCAAAATTGTGTTGATAAGTGTGATACCAAACATATAAGTTGTACAATATTGTTGATGACTGTTTAAAGACTATTGATGCAGAAGGAAGAAGATGGGGAATGATAAGAATATTTAAGGATGAGAGAGGATCAGCTGTGGAGCGAAGGGAGGCAAGGCTATGGCGACTCAGGATAGGCTGTACTGAAAATGTTGCCTTTAAAGGAAGTGTAATGGGTCTATTGATTCTTGGGACTACATTTCTCAGCGGCCCCTGCAGTGGCCTGTTTGTCAGACCTTGGGATAAGGGTTGCCTTCCTGTGAGGGAGGAGAGAAAGGAGAAGGATACAGAGAGAGAGAGGGGAGGGGGGACTACAGCCTGGGAGCAGGCCAGGGAGGGCTGGTGAAGCACCACTGAAGACCCAGAGATATAGTCAAAGTTCCCTGCTGCCAGAAGGGTGCCAGAAATAGCTCAGTGATGGAAATATTTATTTATTTACAATATGTATATACTTCTCCCCATCCAAAGATTTCAGAGCGGTGAACAATAGAAGAATAAAAGAATAAAATAGAGTAAAACACCATATTAAAAATTACATCTTTAAAAGAACAAAGTTCTGATAAAACCACGGCCGGTCATTCAGGGAGAGCTTCCTGAAACAATGTTTTCAGGAGGCACTGGAAGCAATAGTATGTTGGGGCCTGTCTGACCTCCAAAGCTAGGGAATTCCATAGGAAGGGGGCCACTACACTAAAGCTCTTGTCCTGGTGGACTCCAATTGGACCATAAGTTCATGTGGAATCACCAGGAGCATGCCATGTGATGACCTCAGTGACTGGGCAGGTTGGTAATGGAGAAGTTACTTTCTCAGGTATCCTTGTCCTAAGTTGTTTAGGGAGTTGTACACCAGTACTAGAACCTTAAATCTGACCCAGTAGCAAATAGGCAGCCAGTGTAGTTCCCTCAGCAAAGAAATTGCATGCTGGAAAGGGACAGCTCCTGACAACAGCCGAGAATATGTGCTTTGAATTGCATCTCTGGGATCTATAAGGTGCTAGATTGAATTTCAGGAATTGCATCTCTGGGATCTATAAGGTGCTAGGTTGAATTTCAGAAAACTCCACAAACATTTCAGGCAGCAGGGCTTAGAATTATCTTTCTCCCTAGGAAAATCACTATATTAGATGGACATTTGGTCACTATGTGTTTGTGTGTCCATTGGAAAGTGTGTTTCTGTTCATGTTCAGACTAATTTCTGTATAACATTCTAGCTTTCTATTTGAAATGGTAGGTAAAGAATCTCTTGGATTCTTATGAGAGTTGATATAGCTCATAGAGGCTAAAGGTACGAGTTTTAATTTTGCCTGTGCCATGAACTCAATTGGCCATAAGCAAACGATTGCTTCTTAATTTCACCCCTTGCCAGTCTCACTTATAGGGCTGTTGTGTTACTGAAATATCTGTGAAGTGCTTCATAGTGTTGAAATGTGCTATAAGAATGTTAAGCATTTTTATTAGTGGCATTTCATATTAATATTTATTAAATTAAAACATTGAATTCAGTTTCACACAATTTCAGTTGACCATTAAATAATACATTTGTTTTATTCAATTTTAGGGAGCTGCACTTAAATATCTGCCAACTATTGTGAATGATGTGAAACTTGTTTTTGATCCAAAAGAACTTAGGTAAGTATTATTGGTTTAAAAAAGAGCCTACTTACCTGAGAAGAAGCCTAATTGAAATCAATACTGCACACATTGAACTTAGATAAATTTACTCCTGAGTAAACATGCTTAGGATTGTCTGTAAAAGGTAGCTATTTGCTTTGTTTTGACTCTTTGGTATATGCTACAGCTTGTTTTTTATGTGTGAACAGAATGTATAAGATTGGCATTGTATTGTTGCTTGGAAATCTAGCACCTAAGATTAAGTTACTTATTTGTTTGATTTGTACCCCACATTTCTACCAAAAAGTGGTGTGCAAGGTTACAGGCACAAGCCTCAGCTGTGTGAATGCACTCCTGGCCACCACCAAGACCAGGGCTTCCAGGCCAAGTCCAAGAGTAGCTTGCGTCTATTCACTCTAATACTAAATGCTGTGTTACTATGCTTTCTTTGTATAAAGCAACTGTGCTGTAAGGTACACCAGACTTTCCAACATGTATAACAGTGTCTCCCAGTCCCTGTATATTGTAATATTTAATAACTATAACCTTATATTCAAATCCAAATATAATTTATTACAGTCATAGACCAGCAGATAACCTTATATTATATATTATAGTTGCTGAAGGCATGCTTAAAAACATATTTCATGTTCAGGATAGATATTTTTTCCAGACAAACGTAGTCAACCTTTTTTGTTTTTAGCTTATACAGGGAAATGACAAACATTAAAATTATTGCAGCATCAGAATCTTAACAGAGATCCTTAGATTGCAGTATAACACATAATGGGCTGCACTCCTTATACACGTTTATTTGGTAGGAAACCCCACTTAAATCAGTAGGACTACCTCCTGCGTAAGCATGCATAGGATTGCACTATTGTGTTTCCTCCAGTTCAGTACGTATATTCTGATCTTTGTTTGTTTTAATGGTTTATAGTCCAGTTTCTGTTAATCACTGATAACTCAAAGTACAAAAGTAGAAGAAAAAAATAAAACATCAAAAATATAATGAAAAACAATTAATCAATACAAAATACAAAATCTTTACTTATTCCCTGAGTAAATAACAAGGCAAATCTGTCACTGGAAGTCCTTTTTACATATTGATTAACTTTTTATAATTACTAACCAAAGAAAATCTCAAGTTTCTGGTGGTTTTAAGGATTTCATTACAGTCTACGTCAGCGGTGTTCAACTTATTTGGCTTCTAGGGCCTCGTTGGATAGCACGAGGAGGCTGCATATATGTGCACAAGCACTCACATATATGTGCACACAAGCATGCGTGTTTGTGTGCATGCACATGCAGACACATGCACAAGCGCTCACATGCATGTGTACACAAGCACATGCATGCATACAAGTCCATGAATAAATATTTACATTATGTTTTTCCTAGTAAATCCCCTGTATGCCCCTCCCAAACCCCAGATGATATCCCAACTTCCTTTTCCATCTTCTAGGTGCTGCAAAAACCCACCATGCTGATCCTAAGCAAACATTTCCTGTCCTTTTTTTGCTCCGCTGTCCAAAAAAAAAAAGACAAAAAAAAAGTTTTTTTTTGCAGAACGTCTTGGTATTCTAGTAAAGGACATCCTTATTCTGACATTCTGTTTAGTGAACTCTGAAGTTATCAGTCTTGTATTTAAGCACTAGCATGACAGCTATAGGTGAGCAGGAATTCCATGCAGATGAGTGCATGGAATTCCATGCAAGTGAGTAAGCAGTATAGTTGTGATGGAGCCTCAATCTCTCCTCTGTATCTAGCATGGAACCAAGCAGTCTGCTAGAAGAGGAAGCCCAATATAGACATGCAGCCCTGTCCCTCCTCTGCCAGCCCCTGGCAAGCTGGTGTATTTTTTTTTTTGCACACAAATGGATTTTTGTGGGATCATTACAAGGCTGAGTTAACAAAACGTTAGCTCTGTTCAGACAACTCAGTAAACCATGATGATTAAGCATTTTGAGCAAAACATTATGGCTTAGCGTGTCACGTGAACCATTCCTAACCATAGTGGCTACGTAGCCACAGTTTAACATGCTCACTGACCACTTCCTGCAAAAGGGTTAGCAGCCTAACCATGGCGTAGCATGTAACTTTATTTTTCAATCACGTAAATAAATATGATATTGAAGCAACTTAAGGAAAAATTATCACATAAACTCTGACATTTGTAAGATGTTCAGTTTCCAGGCTATATGATTGATGTGAGAACAGGAAATATCCTTGATGGCTTGAACAGAGCCTCCCTCATTTATGAGCAGTGCATAAATATGCAAGTTAGCGGATTACATGAGTTTTTAAACTGCTTTTCAAAACCTCCTCTGAATTCCTAATTCACATTTCAAATACTTTTAATTGAAATTGTTAACTACTTTCTTGTTGTGGCATATCCCTAAACGTAGTGTTCATTTTCTTTCTTTACTTCTTTTTTTTCTAGCAAACTATTTACAGATTTTATATTGAATGTTCCATTGGGTCGTCTCACGATTCAGAAACTGTACTGTTTGATTGAAATAGTTCACAGTGACCTTTTCACACAGCATGGTAAGGAACAAAATACAGAATCTTTAAAGAATCATTAAATTGTCACATTGTTTGTTATCTGCCAATCTTTGTCAAAACCAGCTGTGCCTTAATGCAGCTAGTAGCTGAGCCAAGAAAGATCACTTTGTTGCCAGTACAAACGGGCATAAACGTGTAGAGAAAACGTAATAAAATATCAGGTCACTTCACATGTAAAACTCTAGCATAGTTTTGGCTGGCCTCAGGCTCGTGCTCCGTCCTGTTCCTTTCCTATCAACTTGCACACTTCAACATCTCTTTTTGACTTTTGGTAAAACATAATTTGCTGTTGCATCTGAACTGGAGGTAAGAAATCAGACATGAAAACCAGAGTTTTCCAATTGGTGGCATGCTCTGGTTCACACAGACCATAGTTTGTCTAAGTCAGACCTAGTTGCAAACTGAAAGGAACCCTCGGGAGGTGCAATGCACCATGTTTGCTCAGCAGTTTAAGGATAAAATTATTCCTACCTGCTGTGACCTGGATGCCACTATTATAACATGACAGTCTGCAGATGTGTCCAGAGCTCTGTTTAGTTCAGTATTAGATGGATTTCGGTTGTTGAGGCATGAAGATGTGAACAAGGTTCTTTGGTAAGGATGTCTTACCACCCGTATGCTTGCTCCTTACCCCTCTTTGCTTATAACATTAAGTGGGGAACAATTGAATGGCTAGATCCAGGAGGTGGCAATTTCTTCCTTTCAAGAGGGAGTTTGAGCTTTCCTTAATGCTCACATGACTCACAGTCCCTGGACTCAGACAACACAATGAGCTGTGGTTTGAATGTTCAAAATGTCTGCTGACACACACTGCAGCCCACCATAGCCTATTTCAGGATAAGAGTTATGAATGCCCTGGGAGTCCTGGAAATGGGAATTCACCATAAAAAAATCATTTTTAACCTGTTCATAGTGGCGGGGGTGGGTGGGGCAGGTCTCAGAATGAATCTGCATTGCAGTTGTTTTGATAAGGAGTGCAGAATCACAAAGCTAACAGTGTTTCCTGTATTATTGTGTGTTTACATCTTAAGTTCTTAAATTGCTTGTTGTATTCTGTATTATGGTGATTCGGACCTAGATTAATGATAAATTGCCTTGGTAATGATAATAAGTATAATATTAGTTAGTTGGGAACAGTCATTCTAAGTATGCAGTCAAGAGGCATTATGAATTAATGGCCTCTTTCAATAAAGGCATCTTGGAGCAGATTAGAAATATTCTCCTGAAATCTTCACTCCAGAGCTTCCCTGCATCAGTTAAACTTTCGGGCCTTTTGATTAAAATGCAATTATTCATGTCTGCTATAAAATCTATGAGTAGGTATCCCAAATCGTGTGCTGCTACATTAGTGGATCACAGCTTGAGTTGAGTTTGTCTTTTGCGGCCTTTTTAGGTGTGAATTACACACCTGCAAAAAAGAATGTTCTGGAATGAGGAGGTAGAAGGGGAATAGTTTCTCTGTCTTCCCCTGATAAAAAAGTGTCAGTGTTTTTGTAGAATGCTTGTGGAAATTGCACAGAAGCATTGCTTAATTTATACAAACATGTGCAGCTCCTCAGCATCATGTGATGTGTCATAGCTCAGTTGGTCAATCAAAACTTTGAGCTTTTACCATCTCTAGTTATCTATGGACCTTAACTGAGCATGCCAGATCAAAAATCTACCTGAACATAGAGAGATGCTTTCACCTGCATGTTTATTGCTCACTAATTATTAAATTTTAAGCTGTGTAGTTCTTTCTGCCGAAGCAAGGCAAGTACCTAGTTTTTGCATTATAATTTAGCTCCAAAATTTAAATGCATGTATATGAAGGAATATAATGAAATATCAGTATTATAAAACATAATGAAACCTCCTGAGCAATAGTCATTTATTTATTTTTTATTTATTTACTGCATTTTTATACCACCCAATAGCTGAAGCTCTCTGGGCGGTTTACAGAAATTAAAACCATAAAAACCATTCAGTTCTATATATACCAAATAAGGGAATATAATTAGTCTTACAATAATACTTGACACCTAAATAGTGGAAAACATGTAAAAAAGGAATACAGGTCACATCTGACGTGGTCTGAGTTAAATGTCTATGCCTGATTCCCTTCTTTACAATCTGAACAATACTGATTCCCCTATTTAACACATGCCCCTAAAAACAGCCTTTATCGTATAGGTAGCACAGTTTCAAACAATTCTCATAACGCGTTGTTGCTCAGAGGTAATCCCAATGGGTTCAGTGGGACTTACACCCTGGGAAGTGTGTTTAGGATTCAAACAGCCTAACATTTCACTCTGAATTTAAATGTTAGGCTGTTTGAAGAAGTGCCTAGCAGTTGGAAAAATGATACAATATTCAGAGGAAAATAAGAGTTCTGATGCAGTATAACAGCTTTCAGCAACTTTTGGACATCATATTAAGTCTGGAATCCTGACTTATAAAGCACAATGGGAATGAACTGCACGCTTTACACATCCTGTTAACTCCCATTTCACTCCTCTCTTCATGCAAAGCTGTCTTTCAAGAAGGGACAACTTTGTTTTCTGTCAGAAACTGGGATTATGGTTAAATATGCCCAAACAAGACAGGATTGGAAGTGGGAATGAGTGAAGTTTAGTTTTGATAGTAAATCCCCCAAATTTGCGAAATTTTTCATAGCCTTGAGAAAGGGAACTTTTGATTTAATTCCAATATGGGAAAAACCAAAACTGACAGATTCTTTTATGCAGGCCATGTCTTTGAGTGCTTAGCTCTAAAATGTCTTTGTCTGACTTCCTGTGTATTCAACTGTTAGCAATGAAGTAGAGTTGCCACTTCGTTTTTCTGACAGGCTCTTAATTATGAATAGTTACATAGCAGGCAAGTACAACATGGTCCTCGTCCATGCTGGAATGGAACTAGCTGTCCCTATTGAAGATGCCTGGTACAGAGGCAAGAATTTCATTTCAGTTTGTTTTTGATGAGAATTGACCGAAATTTACAAAGTTCTCCATATTTAGGAGAGAAAGAACAAGGATCTCAAAATCTTGCTTGTTTTTTCCTCAAATAAATCTATGCAATACAATGGCCAGTTGATCTCATCCTCTAAGCAGGATAAGAAAATGCCTTTTGCTTCTAGACATAATTATCTTTTGCTCCATTTTCAGCTGAAGTCTGAGAACAATTCTGTTTGGGGAATTAATTTACATTGGGGGGAAAATAAACATTTTCAGTGGTCATATTGGAAGATCTGATAAGCAGTCTTTTAGTAACCCTGATCAACCAATTTGATGTTCCAAGAGCACTAGCATTTTTCTTTTCCTTTCATTGAGAGAGAATTTGAAACAAAGTCCTGATGGGTGTGTGTGTGTGTGAATATGAAAGAGGGAGAGGGAGAGTGATGTATGAGAAATACTATCTCTTAAGAAAAGTAAATGGTAAGTGAGTGGTTAGTAATTGATACGTTAATTTTGTGTGTTGGTTTTTATTATTTATTAATTTATTTATTACATTTCTATACTGCCCAATAGCTGAGGTTCTCTGGGCTGTTCACAACCATAAAATGCAGCATGATAAAAAATAATATAAAACTTTGAAAGGTTTAAAAGTAGCATGTAAGACCAAAGTAAACGTGTGAGTAAAGATTTGAGGGTGTAGCTGCTCTTGACCATTTAAAATGGAATAAGCCTTTTTCCTGTACTACTGTTTAATTGTAAATTGAAGCTATGAAGTTTACCTCATAGCTTCATATGGCTCTGTGTACAAAATACTTCTTAAAAATGTAGTATTGGAAGTCAGTGTTTCAGGTTTCATAGCCCAATCTGATGTGGCCACCATATTGTCATACACTGAGTAGCTGAAGCTTGTTGTAGACCAAGGCTAGGATCTAAAGAACCACAAGCCGAAGGAGAAAAAACATCAGTGCTCTTCCGTGAATTGCAAGAGCCAGCAGACAGCATCTCATAGTACAATGCCACAACATATCAGGAAGGTTGCAGTGAATAAACCCTAAAGGGCAAAATGAACATGGACAAAGTCTTATATTAAATATTTCACTAACAGAATAATCACTCTAAATGTTGTGTGACTTAGTAGAAGAGCGTTGGGCCTTTCATGAAAGGAAGAGTGAAGTGGTGGTGGGACCACAGTAACTGCCAGATCCAAAAGTAAGATCCTAAGTTCCTAAGAAGTGCTGCAATTTTTGTCAGCCCACTGGATACACGAGACTTTTGTGACCTCTTTGTACAATAGTAGCATAGGAACTGCTGTTTTGTGAGATTTTTTCTTGCTTTCCTAGTGTAATAGGAGAAGCTTTAGGCTACTGCTGCAGTTCCTCAACATGCCAATAATGACCCAATTTTCAGGAGGGCAGTTCTAGCATGGTGAAGATTCCAGAGAAAACCTTGAGGGGACATATAATTTGGGGGTTTTGGTAGAAGTTGCACTATAAGCATTGCTATATCTCTTGAAGTTTCAGGTGTGTATAAAACTAAGCAGATTCATAGAAGCTTTCTTATATTTTCAGATGCCTAAAAAGCCATGTGTTACCTGTAAAAAAAATAAATAAATAGAAAATTGCTTGTCTGAAAAAAAAAATTGCGAAGTATTAGACCCCCTCAGAATGCTTGCATTTGGTTTGACATGGATGTTAGTATCTGTGTTGCACTGAAACAGTTTTGCTTTAGCTAATGATACCTGCTGAACATCTTTTTTTAAAAAAAAAGATTAATACTTTATTCTTGCACACATTCACCTGACATTAATCACTGTGGTTAGAGCTTGGACAGCAGAGAATGAACAGATGTTGAAGTATTGTTGCTTGTGATTATTGTCTCATGGTTATGAGCTATCGTCAGCCTTTGTGTTTCTGAACATACAGGCAATAGATTTCCCCCCTCTCAAGGTCATCCATTAATCAGTGTTAGAAAGGGCATGTAACAATAGTTTGATGCTATTTTATATTTACTTTTTTCCACTATTTGCTTATCATTATGTGGATAACCAAAGGAAGAGGTCTGGAGAAAAAAGTTTTAAAACACACATTCTTGTGTAAGAATATAGGATCAAATTCCTGCATTTCTGAATTTTTGCCTTGCATTCAACTGAACTGTACTGCAAGGAATCACATATGCAACAGCTATTAACTCATGGCCTGAAAATGTCAAAACAGTGATTGTGTGTGTGTGTATAAGCATTTACTATGGTTGAATTACGTATTTGGTGAATTGTTCTAAATGTACTGTACTTTTGGATTCCTGAGTGATAATATTTAATTCAGTGGGAGCATATGTACATTTGGTTATTCCACCGGGTTTATAAAGATAAGTGGTTCTAGTATCTTGGTTCAAGATGGGATTTTGGTGAGAGGAAGGTATCTTTATGTTGTGGGAAGGAGAACTGTCCGAAATGCCTTGTAGTTATTATGATTTATTATGATGAGCTACAGTTAGGACCCCAGTGGGTCTCATTTGGGACAGATGTGGAGTTCCTAGTGGACAATTTTGGCTGTGCTTGTGTGTTGGGATATTGTATGCTAGGTTTGGTGGTTGGAAGCTTCTGCTATGAATATTTCCATTTTGTTGTATCTCTTTCTGCTAGTTTGATTTGGGGTAGTTTGATTATTGTTAGGTCTTTTAATATGAATCATTGAATGGATTACTTAATGTGGGTATAATGTTGATATTACCGTATTAGATATTGTTGACCTACTGGTATGTTTTACACTCACACTTTTGGTGTGCTTTAAATGAACTACTGTTGAACTGCCAGAGTTATGGACAGAATCTATAGCTGATTCCCCCTTCCTAGTAGATTCCCTTATACCCTGCCAATTCCATTGTGCAAGTGGGACCCACCAGTTATACAAAGGAGATTTAGCACTTCCTAGAGGGGAACTTAAAATGAGTGGAAACATTCATTACTGGGAGGAGGCAGGTCAGCAGAGCTCCTTTATGTCTCCCTCCAGAAATAAGTGTTTCTGCTTGTTTCAAGTTACCAATTGTATAACTGAATTGGCGGGACGTAAGAAATTGCCAGGGGTGTAAGCATCCCTTTGGATTCTGTCCTATGTTTTAATTTATTATAACTTTCATTATGTATTACGGTTGCTGTGCTGCTTTTGTAATTCTTCACTGTATTGAATTATCTCTCAACCACTTCGAGCACAAATTGTTTGTGGAAGCCGGGGTATATAAACAAACTGACTGCTTTGTCTAGTAGGAAGATTATACTTTGACTGGGGTCGGATGTCACTATAATGCATGATAAATTAAGTCACGATGGCTTATTTAACCCATTGTGAGTTATCGTGTCACCTATTGGGATTTTTTTTAACCCACGATGGTTTATATGGCCAAAATAACCACTCTGATATCCCATGGTGTGCAGAATGGGTTATTTAACCCATCATGGATTATCATATTGTGTGGTGGTCACTGTGGGTTATTTTGGTCGCCTACAGAGTCACTCTTCTCCAGCTGGCAGATCCTGTTTCCAAGATCTGCCTAGCAACTGATTGCACTTGCAGCTCAACCTGTCCTAAGCATTTCCCCGGCGGTGTGCTCTGCAACCTCCCCAAGGGTCAAGCACTGTCTTGGTTGGGTGGGCAGGGTTTTCAGTGAGCTTTGTGTGCATCCCTGCTAAGTGACACTGTATATGAAACTTGGTCCTGATCCTGCAGACTCCCAAGGGATGATGATGATGATGATGACGACGATGATGATGATAATAATAATAATAATAATAATAATATTTGCACTACCCTCTTTTTGGTGTCCCACAGTTTTTTGCTCCTTTGTGTGTAATCGTGCAGTTTGATGGTTCATTGGTGCCTCCTGACTAGGGGAGGCTGTGGAATGATGTTTTGTCCTGATCCTACAAACTTCCAGAGCTTTAGATCCACCACATGGCTTTACCCCACACCTGTTCTCTCTCATTGGGATATTGTGGAAGGTTAAAAGAGGCTGCTGTGAAACAATGCCACTGCTGGGGCATGAAGACTGCAACAGGACAGGGGGCAAGGGAGGATGACTCAGGTTATGCACAGAAGCTTAGTAAGCTATCCACAGTAACTTATTTATCTAATTGTGTGGGGGATAGCAGAAGCTAATTTTCAAAATAAGCTACTTTGAGTACCTACCATTATGGTTTAAAGTTATATCCAAACATGGCTTTATGATATGATGTGTGAATCTGCCTCTCTGTGAAATGGATCTAAGATTTTTCTGAAAAGTATATTTACAAGGGTGTGAAACATATTGCGCTCAAATTTTTTTAGATTCGTTTGATGTAGTTTGTGATCAAGTTCAGTAAGTTTTAGAAAGGCAGATATATCTGTCTTTAGTTGAGTTATCTCATAGATATGGGAGATATATACTGTGCTTTTGGATGCCTGTTGTAAAGAAGTAGTTTACAGGTCCTAAAAATAAATTAATACACAAGTTAATTTACTAACACTGAATATTTTACTTCAATAAAACCACTTGGAGAACTCGTAATATTCTCTAATATTTGTCTTTTATAACATAGCTTTTAAGAGGTTTGTTTTCCGTTTGAAAGTTTGTCATAAGTTCAGTGTTTTCAAGGATAAATACTTGACTCCTTTCTCTCTCCTCCCAACCCCTCCAACATGCAGACTGTAGAGAGATCTTGCTGCCAATGATGACAGATCAGCTGAAGTACCATTTGGAAAGGCAGGAAGACTTGGAAGCCTGTTGCCAGTTGCTCAGTAACATCCTGGAAGTTCTTTACAGGAAAGATGTGGTTAGTAAATAGTGTATATATTTGCAAGCACCTTATTCTCTGCAGTGCTCTGATAGCTTGTCAGAGGAGACAGCTGCAGCCTTTCTCTTTGCTGCACTCTTGAGGGTGCTCAATAAGCACCATTACAGCTACCATCTCTACAGGGGTCAGGGGTTGTTGCATTATAACCATGCGGCACGGCAAGGCAGGTCTTTAGCCCTGTATACATATAGCCATTTGGAGATGGTTTTTAATTGCATTGTCCCAGCAAAGAGGTTCCTTTGAACTTTGTGTGTGCGCACGCGTTTTTAAGTATTATCACCACCAGAAGTCTGTCCACTCTTTGGCTTCACAATGAAAAAGGGTCATCTTTGGAAAACAAAAACTAAACCTCTTGGCCACAAAGCATATTTTACATATGGGTAAATCCAGACTGCTAGATAGATAGCATGAATTATTTATCAGGAATTTAAAATTCACAACAAGCTTCCATGTTTCCTTCTTTAAATCAATGTGTGTTTTCTGGATGCCTATTCCACTAGCTAAGCAAGAACAGTCGAAACAGCACTTTTTTTGAGAAGCTACTTTCTGACCCGGGAATGCTTGTCCTTTTGTCACTGAAACAGTAGGATGCGATGTATAGTTCACAGGGTTTTGAAAAATGTTATATGCAGTTCCCCATGTGTGGCTGCTGATAAATGAGTTTATTACTGCGTCACAATTTCATCCAAATTCTCAATATGCAAAATTTATCAGCTTGGTAAGGGTCTTGTGCTTATTTGGCTTGAGGTCCTATATGCATCCAGATGGCTCACTAGACCTTAAGGATTATTAAGCTAGGAACTCTTCTCTCATATCTACTTCATAGCATTCAAGATGTATAAGGTGCCTGTGATCCTATTTAACCTTCTTACATTCTTGGCTAAATGTGGCCTTGGTGAATACATTCCATCAGCAGGACTTAATATTTACGAAAGTGAGTTGGTGCAGGTGCACTTTGGGGGCACACGCAATTATCTTGCAGTTTCTTTACCTGCTGAGATGAGCAAAGTTCAAGTCCTTCCACTTAGGGAAGTGTCAGGAGACCTGCTGAAAAGATAGAATAAGTAAGAGATGAATTGGCTGAATTGAGTGAACCCATTTTAAATGTTGATAGATAGCCACTTTCCAAGATACCTCTTGGGAATGGAAGAGGAAATTCATTTGTTAAAAGCGAAATGATGGTGAACTGGAAACAAAGATACAGTTAGGACGTATTCATGATTAAAGCCAAGGAAGCTTACTCCACCCTTCTTAAATAGGGAGAGGAGGAGGAGGAGGAGGGTATGTGAAGTGGTAACTCTTCTCTTCTGGTGCCTTCGTTGAAAATATAATTATCACTTGGTAGCAAGCTGGTAAAATAGGAGGTTCAGGAAGAGGAGTTGCGTACAGAAGATTTATTTATTTAAAAATACCTTTTGCTGCTTTTAGAGCTGTGCCCTCACAAAGTGGTTCGCAAAGAAAGGCACTGTCTGATACATGTCATAAGAGCCACAGTAGCAGGTATACATATACTTTGCAAAGCTCTGAATTAGCAATTGAAGGAAGTTTCAAACAGAAAGGTCTTTCCTGCTCAGTTAAACACCTGCACAGAAGGACTAGGTGCAATACAAAGGGAGTTCCACAATGTTGAGGCTAGCTCTGAGAAGGCCCTCTCTCTTGTGCATGCCAAACTAACAGAACGTAATGGTGGGAAATTGATAAGGACCCCTGCGGTAGATCTTAATGAATGGGTGAAGTTGGTCCTTCAAATAGCCAGGTCCCAAGCCATTCAGGATTTGAAGCTTAAGCATTTGAAGTGGACTGAGAACTTACTGGCAGCCAATGATGTAGTTACAAAATCTGAGTTTTGTTTTCCAGTTTCCATCAGCATCTAATTTTGTATGAATTGAAAGTTCCAAACCACCTTCAGAGGTAGACCCCCATAAAGCACATTGCTGTGCTGTAGTCCAGTTTGGACGTAACTAGCGCATGGTTAACTGAGGCCAGGTCAGGTCATTCTGCATAGGACTGCAAATGGCATACAAATCTGAGTTTGTAAAACAAAATGTATGTGCAACTCAGGGATGGCCCAAGCTATTTACTTTATCTTTCAAGGTGAATATAATGTCATCCAGGACTGGTTTCACACCACTGTGTAGATCTTCCAACTTCCCAGCCCACAGAATTTCCATCTTTCCTGGATGTAGTTTCACCTTGTTCTCCTTCATCCATCTCAGTACTGCACTTCTCAGACTCTTAGATGGAAATGAGAGAGAGCGAGAGAGAGAGAGAGCGCTATGTGTCATCTGCATACTGGTGACAACAAAACCCAAATTTCCGGATGGCTTTTCCCAGTATCTTCATATTTATTTATTTATTTATTGCATTTTTATACCGGCCCATAGCCGAAGCTCTCTGGGCGGTTCACAAAAATTAAAACCATGAAATCATTTAAAAATATATAAAACAAGGCACAATCTAAAAACACAGAATAACATACAATATAAAAACACAACCAGAATAAAACCAAGCAGCAGGAATTAATACAGATTAAAATACAAATTTAAAACAGCAAGGATTAAAATTGAGTTAATTTAACTGTTAAAATACTGGGAGAATAAAAAGGTCTTCACCTGGTGACGAAAAGAGTACAAAGTAGGTGCCAGGCGAACCTCTCTGGGGAGCTCATTCCACAGCCGGGGTGCCACAGCAGAGAAAGCCCTCCTCCTAGTGGCCACCTGCCTCACTTCCTTTGGCAGGGGCTCACGGAGAAGGACCCCTGTAGATGATCTTAGGGTCCGGGCAGGTACATATGGGAGGAGGCGTTCATATAGATATTAAATAACACTGGGAATAGAATGGGACTCCCGCAAGCCAAAGGCCAAGGGGCAGAACAGAAATCACCCAGCACAACCTTCAGAAAAGACCATTCTGACTATCTAGAGATATGTCGAAAGGACAGAGGGCTTTCTTTGGGGTTTTTAACTTCAGTCTGAGAATTGTGGGTTTGGTTCACAAAGCCACTAGAGGTGTATCACTCTAGACCTAGAGAGCTCGTTGATTCAAAGGTAAGTTTCAGAAAGGCCAGGTCAATCTCTCCTGGTCCATTTCTACAAGCTGCATGCATAGAATGAACGTCGATCCCCCCCCCTCGCCTACACACTCTTCTTGTGCACGTGCTGACAGCTTCTCTTTGTGGCATATATGAGATGGCTGAGAGATGCATAACTTAATTGCTTTGGTGTTTTTGATCTGACAAGACCTTCCTGAACAAAGTCCCAAAAGTAGTTGTGTGTGAACCAGGAGACTTTTCGCAGTTTAAGTCAGATGAAAAAGAACCGTATGAGTTAGAAGTCTGGAAAAGTTAACTATAAGGAGTCACTATTTATACAGAACTTTATTATATAAACAAATATCAAACAATGGCATTGAAAGGAAAATCTAAAGTACTTCTAGGATTGGGTGTTCAAACATGCTGGAAATTCAAGATCTCAACCAGAGAAAGTAAAATGGATACAGGCACGCAGTTGTGCTATAGTATCCTGCCATGTATGCTTTTCCCTGGTCTTGATACTTAGTTCTTTCCTTTGGTGCCAGTTTCTTGTTCTCAACCTGCATCAGTCAGTGACCCTGTTCAGACAACACACTAAGCCATGGTGGTTAAGCATTTTGAGCTAAACATTCTGGCTTATCGTGTTGTGTGAACCATTCCTAACCATGGTGGCTGCATAACCATGGTTTAAACATGCTCACTAATCATTTGCTGCAAAAGGGTTAGCAGCCTAACCATGGCTTAGCATGTTGTCTGAACAGGCCCTGTATGTGCCATAGTGCTGGAAAGTTTTACTGAACTTCCTGTTTGGAACATTGATTAAACAATTCAAATTAGTTTTTAATTTATGGTATCTGAGCACTGATTTGTATTAAGGGTGAAGCATAAAGTTTCAAATGCTTTTGCTAGGAGGACAGGCAGATTTAATAACAAAACTTACTACTGGACTTACTTTGATTGTCTTTATTAGTGATTTTTGTTGATTTTACATTTTGTTTTTAGGGGCCAACACAGCGGCATGTGCAGGTTATTATGGAAAAGCTACTGAGGACAGTAAACAGAACAGTTATATCAATGGGACGAGATTCAGAACTCATAGTAAGTGCCTTTGGCAAACATGTAAAAATTCTCTTTCACAATAGTACATAATCCACTGGAAATCTCTCCTGTTGTGCATAGTACAAAGTATGTGCAAGAACCTTCTTGTAAGGAGAACAATAAGACCAGCTAATTTCAAATAAGACCAGTTAATTTCACTGGAGCTTTTTGATTCAGTTGTACAGGCAGTGTAAATTTTAGTTTTGGAAAAGCCTTTGTGTTTATGCTGTAACATGTCCCCCCCCCCCCCCCATCAATAGCATAGAATTAAAGTAGAAGATCATTCCTAAAAATATGAACTAATAGATCAAGATATACAGCTGTCTTTGTAAGAAATAGTGTTGCATTGTACTTGTTTTGACTGCATAAAAGCCTCATGGCTGACCATTTCCTTTAAGATCGGCAGGCAAGCTCATACCAAATCGTACAGTTGCGCATAGCATGCCTGCAGGCGTTCTCTTTCATCAAACATACCCAACCTCAGAGCCAGCTTGAAACCAAGGGAAAAAATCATTCACGAGCATTTCAGAAATATATAATACAAACACGTTTATTTAAACTCATAATGCCCATGTGATATTCAACAAGATGAAAAATGTAAGAGCTTTATATTGCTTAGTTATTTACTAGCCTACATCTATGGAAAATGTCAGACCCCACCTCAGCGGAAATGAAATCTGCTCCTTAAGCTCATTTCAGTGGTCGAATATATTCAGATATGCACTAAATTGCTTAATGATTTTTCAGTAGATAAGATTTTGATTAGCTGGATTATCCATACCTGTTTTTAACGTTCTCTGTGGTAGATATTGAAGCAATCCTAATGAATGCTCGTTAATTGCATTACGACTTCCAGCTTTGTATGGATAAATGATTTACGGAATCATTTGTAGAATGATTATTAATAGAATTTTACAGAAATATGCCCTCAACAGACATGACTTCATTACAACTGGTCAGAATTATTTTGCAGTTGGAATTATGATCCTAGTGAGTGTCAGTCACAACATGTGGCATTTTAAGGATTTTACATTTGAGGTTATGTGTAAAGAAAGGGCAGCATCATAGAAATTAGCTTGTTAAACAACTGGATGAAAAGTTTGTGTCTGTTGGTTTTCTGCTGTATTTTTAGATCATGAGAACTAAGCTTAGAATTAGAGATGCGAGCAGAGTTTTTGGGGCTCAGGCTTGGAAATAAGCTTCAAGGAATTGTTAATGCTCTCAAAGAAGAAGCAAACATTAGAAGGCCCAAAGTCTTCCCTGGATTAGGTTAATCTAGCAAAGATTTCCCTGTTCCCCCACCCCTCAGTCATAAAAACAGGTGGTTGGGACAAATGAAGACCCTTGAGGTAAGGGTATTGTCAGTAGTTGCTGTTTTTTTCCTAGCACTTGATTTTGGGGCTGCAGCCTCTTTAAGTGCCCATGTTGAAGTTAATAGGAAAAAATGAATGATTAATTGATTGATTGATTGATTTGATGAGATACATTCATGCATTCATATACTAATTTAAATTGTCTTAGAACTAGGCCAAGCTATTTCCAGATGATGATGATGATTAAATCTATTCTTGTAGGTTTTTTTTTTTTGTTTTTTTTGTTTTTTTTTTGTTTTTGTTTTTTTGAAGTGTTGAAGTGGTTTTTAAATGTACAGATTGTGTGTATGTTGTATGTTTTTGCTGTTTTAATTTTTGTATATTGTTTTTAATTGTTTTTAATCCTATGTAAACCGCCCAGAGAGCTTCGGCTATGGGGCGGTATACAAATGTAATAAATAAATAAATAAATATTATATGAACTGTGGGGAGCTCATCTATCACTGAAGACAATGCCTGTTTAGCTGGTATCCCAGTTGTGGCCTACATTTTAATTCTTTAATCTAAACATTTTGCAGTGCCATGCAGAAATCTGGCAGTTGAGTTAGGAATAGATAATACTGAAGAAGTAGGGAGTCCAAGTACTGGTCTGAATGTATGTGATGTAGTTCTGTTTCTGAAGCTAAATAGATGGATGGGAAATGGCCTGGGCAACATATCTATGCCACTCTTAGTTTTGTCAGAAGAGCGGGATTTAAACTTTACAATTAATGTTGTAATGATTGGGGACATGCTGGGAGTTGAAGGATTTCTTTCGTCTCAACATGCATAGGATTGTACTGTCAGTAATTCAGAGTGAACTTGACACATGCTTAGCCTTATTTTATGTGTATTTGTATAACCTTTTTTTAAAAAATTATCTTTCACTATTAACAATTGTGACTTCATTGGCAGAAGTTCCGTACTTTTGTTTTGTACTGTGCCCCCCCCCCCCCCAGTTTTCTGTTCTGAGTTCAGAAAAAGTGTTATATCATTAGAACATTCCTTCCTCTAGCTTCTTTATTCTTCCCTATGGTCTCTTGCTGCTCTGGATCTATTGATCTTTATAGAATCTTCCTGTTTACAAGGTTAAAATATAGGAACAATTTGTTTTGGCTAGGTCTGTTATTGTGTTTTTCCTATTCTGTTCCTAGCAGCATCCTCCTACATTTCCATGTGCCGAGGCCCTTGTTTCTGTTATTTATTTGCAGTTGCTTCCAATATAGAAGACTTTGTATCCTTAACATAAGGAGGTACGACCTATGTTTATGTACCGTAATTAGTCTGACTCTGTTAGCTAAACTGTTTTAAATGGTACATGTGCTATTTGGCATATATGCTATTTGGTCTTCAGGCGGAACCACCAGAGGATAAAGAATCTATAGTTTACTGTTACAACTTTGTATGCTTCTTTTCTGATAGAATTTGTCAGATTCTATGTGTCTTCTGTAGTTAATACAGTATCTTATCTGTCAGAAGCAGCCACTTCTTGCATTTGCATGGATTGGTTCTGTCTTGAGGATAGTGACAATACTTGAGTTTGTTAAGGCTATCACACATGTTGGATCCTTTTCCATTGGGCTGTTGGCTAGGGTTGTTGATGGGTCTTTGGAGAAGACCTCCAGTACCTCCAATATAAAAGAGGATTGTGATACACCTACTCCTTCAAACACTCCTAAAACACCATCACTGGTAATGTTAGACGCTAGACCAAACTCTAGCCATATCACCTTTCCTAGAAAGGAAGGGAAATAACATGTTGTAGCAATTTCAAACATTTTGGAATGGAACATACATCCTTAACCTTTTTCCGCCAAGGTTTTGAACTGGTTATGGGACTGATGAGGTCCAGGTAAATGATCAGCATCTGGAGGTGAACAGGGGAATAACTTCTTTTCGATTCTCTGGCACTGCTCAGTGGCTTTTTGCTTTGCAGATCATAACATTATACCATCATAAATGTCTTGTTGGGGTAACTAGATTGCTATTCCAGTGCTTTAAATACCTTCATGAACAATGGGGTCACTGCATCCAGAATATGGTCCTTGGTGATATAAGTTCAGTATCATGTCAGCTGGCCTACAGTGTCCATCAAAGCTTGGTATTTTAGCTGATGTAAGTGGATGAGGTTAAATAAACTTAAGTCGAATCCAGATGAGATGAAGATGAAGTTGATGGGTAATCCCAATGCTTTTGAGAGAGGAGTTATGCCTAGTGCAGTGGGTGTGATGCTTACAACATTGGAGCAAGTTCAGAGTATGTGATTTCTCCTGGACCTTACTTTGTTCCCAAAAAAGCAATGAACAGCAGTGGCCCAAAGTGCCTTCTATTGGCTGTATTTATTGTGAAGGCCCTGACACTTGGAGCAGAAGAATTTTGTCAAGCTTACCCATGCTTTTGTTATCTCAAGGATCGATTAGTGTAATATACTTTATGTGGGTCTTACTTTGAAAAGGACTTGGAAGCTGATGTAGAAATACAGGAAAGCTTGCCTCCTGACAAATATGCAGCCACATTTGCAGCAGCCACACTGCTTGTAGCCTGGGACGAACATATCTTAGAGACCATTCCTACCTATGTGAATGTTCACGCCTGTTAAGATACTCTGATCAGGTTCTCTTCTGTTTATCCTTATGGTATTTGAAGTGAAATCATCAACACCTGAGAGCAGTTCTTGAACTGGAGTTTTCCTGAATCTCTGGAATAATCTCCCTGAGGAGGTCAGCATGACCCCCCCTTCCCTTACAGTCTTCCATAGGTGCTGCCAAGCCTATTTCAGATGACTTTTAGAGGCTAATCTGATGAGAGGCTTTCTTCAGTTATTTCTTAGCTGCTAAAATTTTGTTGGTTTGTCATTTTAGACTTGTGGTTTTATATTGTTTTAAATAATTTGTAAGTGAACCATATTAACTTAGGAAAGGTAACTTATAAGTACTTATTGAAACCTGTTTACTTGAAAGAGAGACAGTGGTTCATATTTTTTTCCTCTATGCTTGTCTTAATATTGTTTTATAATTAACATTTATATACTGCCTTATTTGCTAAAAAGTCATCAAGACAATGTACCATAATTTGAAACAAAAAACCTTAAGACAATAAAAACCAAGAACATTAAAAACAGCAAAACTACATGTTAAAAGGCTAAATAATAATAATAATAATAATAATCATAATAACAATTTATTTCTTACCCGCCTCTCTGTCTGGATCGAGGCGGGGAACAACAACATGATAAAATACATAAAACTGATTAAAACATGACACATATTATTAAAACTGCATAAAAATCCTAAAATAATAATAATAAGACATGTACTAATGAATACAGCTAAGACAAAATATTACAGCAGGGTTAAGTTCTAATTTTTGTAGGTGCTTTGTAAATTGCTTCATATCTATAATAACTGGATTTTAAAATAATGACACTAAGATACATGTTGAAGCTTTGATTTGATAGATCTTGCATGGGATTTTCTTCTGTAATCTGAAGTACAGTAAATTATATTTGAGACATGTATAACCAAGTACGTTGTAATAAATATGCACACTGTGAATATGAGCAAACTCTTGAAAGCATTACATTGAACATAATATAATTATTTAATGAATGCTGACAGCACCAAGAATTTTTAAAGGAGCACTTACCATTTAAGATTCAGTGCATTTCTGAACTCATTCTGGTCAACCGATGATGATTCACTTTTATGTTGTGAATAAAGTAGTAGCATTGTGCACTGCAAATAAAGTTCAGTATATATCATTTTGCCATGGATCTGTGCCATGATTAATGTTTATGTATTAATATTGTTTTGGAGTGGTTCCCCCCTTGTTTTCCCATTTTTTCTTTTTGGAAGAAGGGCCAAGGTAATTGACTACAAAAACTGAATATCTTAATTCTCAATAGCTAGAAATACTTTTTTAAAAAAAGGAATGTAGGTACTCCTACACATATTTGATTCACTTTGTACATGAAAATCTAGAAAAAATGAATAGGAATAGGAGAGTCTTTGTATCTCATCTCTTTATCTCAATCTTTCAACCATCTCAGGAAGGCTCGTGTCAGTTCTTACATGATTGAAAAGCAACAAGGTTGATGTAGAGTAATTAGGGATTACTTTCCAATAAAGACTTGCAGGTATGTATTTATGAATTAGTTCCTGCATGTATGGGAGTATTAGTGCATATGTAGAAAGAAAGTTAAACTTATCAGCCTCTACTTGTGACTCAGTGAGTCACGTTAAATCTGAAAAGATTCTGGAGGGATACATGTTTTGAATAATAGGCATTGCTTTTCTGTAAAATTACAACTTCCATTTTTTGATATCATAAAGTTGTTTTCCTGTTAACTCTTCCAGTATCAGAGTTTTCCTTTTCCCATTTTGCCCGACTCCAGTCCAATGACAAGAGAAAAAACAACAATAAAAATAAATAAAATAATAATAATAATTAAAAAAAGATCCATTTGGAAGCAACCAGGAATTTATGCCAGAGAAGTGATGCTGGATGGTGCCCTTCTTCACATCTGGGCTTTGCTCTTTGTCCTGTGAATGTGCTTGATAGCAAAAAGGAATTAACGGGCTATGAAAATACCATTCAAAAGCAGAAGCTGGGTATTTCTGCTGCTTCGTTTCACTTTAAGAAATAAAAATAAAAAGAATCTTGTGACTTCTTAAACTTAACATGGCAAGAGCTTTCATAGGCAACGATCTTATACAGGTGGAGAAACAAATAAATCTAACTGAATCCAGGCAAGCACTTGTGCTCAATTTATATGACACCCCATCTGAGGGTGATTAAGTCGGTGACTTAAACAACATGAATAAGAAATGAAATGCCCCATGAGATTATTCCTTCATTTTTGTTGTTCATTTCTTAATTTAAGGAATGAAAACACATTTAAGACCTCAGGGAATCTTTTCTATAATCAGGCGGAATATTCCACCAATCTCAAGTCAACCTTAGGAGATTCTGGTTATCTCCTAACCATGTCCTGCCCACGAGCCAACTGCAATATGTGATGGTGGGCAAGGGGCGGGACACCACTTGGCACAACAGGGACCACTACTTGAGGGCAGAATGTGGAAGAGTAAATACATGAAAAGCCAAAGATTTGAGTGTTTGTTTGCTGCTATTTCAAATAGGTGAAGCTGTCCTGAATTGAGAATTTTCTTGAAAGAGAACATAGACTTAAATGGTGGAGATTCTCCTCCAGTTTAAAGCATGTACATAGGACTGATCGAAGGATAGAGGTGCTGCATGAAGCATTTATTGGTTTGAGAGGATATACATAATTCAGTGGATTAGTTAAGAAATCATAAATTGTTAACTACAATGCCTTTTAACCTTACCGCTTCACAAATTGAGGGCTGTTCATAGGGGGAGAAAATTGAGGTACAGAACAGTCAAACTCAAGATGGGGCAACGTATTCAGCGCTCAAAACTAAATGAGAAACATTTATCATCACATACTCAAATTCACCCTTGAAAATCATAAGGGCTGTGAAGTTAGCAAAAACAAACAAGCCAAAACCAACTTGGCTTTGCAAGGTTCTAAGAGCTAGACTGACAACTGTTACCCAGAGGACCTTCTCTTCTGCCGCTCCCAGATTGTGGAATGACCTGCCGGGAGAGATTCGCCAACTCACCAGTCTTCAGGAATTTAAAAGATCTATAAAGACTGATCTCTTCCGGCAGGCCTACCCAGATGAATTTTAAAGTGTTTTATTGGTGTTTTATTGGTATTTTAATGATGTATTGGTTTTTAAGTATTTTAATCAGTTTTGTATTTTATGTTTGATGCTGTTCCCCGCCTCGATCTGTTGGTAGAGGCAGGTAATAAATAAATAAATAAATTATTATTATTATTATCAGTAGGGAATTATTTTTTGCCCTGCACCACCTGTTTTTGGAGTTGCGGGCTCTGCAGCTCTAAATCATAAATGCTGACAGCAGTGTACCATTATTTTGGGTTGCAAATGTAGTTAGTCCAGCTCTACCTTGGGAAAGGAGGAAGGATGTGGTGTCAGTGGCCAAGAAAAGAGAAGACGCAAAGCCGAGAGCACGTGAAGAAGCCAAGCTCAGAACATGTAATGCAGAAGCTGAAGAAGGTCTGCAAATTAAAATAGAAGGACTCCCGTAGCAGCCTTCAGAGAAAAGAACTGAAGCCTGAGTATCTGCTAGTGTTG
The DNA here is from genome assembly GCA_029215795.1 of Anniella stebbinsi. NCBI lineage: Eukaryota > Metazoa > Chordata > Lepidosauria > Squamata > Anniellidae > Anniella > Anniella stebbinsi. The sequence continues at coordinate 287,949,134 of JARDYH010000002.1, read as the reverse complement.
ACGGTTTGAAGACAGAGCAGCTGCTAGACTGAAGACTTCAGATGAAACCTGGTGAATAGCCTTAAAGCTTCAAGGTGGAACCCTACCAGAGAGAAGACTTCCTATCAAGCCCCTCATTGTTAGGCCTGTGAGTGAACTGAGGGTGGAGATTGATAGGGGAATTGGTTTAATTTTGGTTAGGGTTAAAAACGGGTGCTTCTAACACCTGTTATGTAGTAACAGTAATAGTATAGAAGCTGTGTTTTTAAAGTAATCGTATAGAAACTTTGTAAAGTAACAGCAATCTCAAATAATAAGTCTTTTTTATTTCTTTACTATTAATCTTTGTTTACTTTCCCTGCACCTCTGATACGTTTATCTCATGCTTAATGACCAGTTACCTTCGGGAAAAGCTGTATTTTAAATAAAAGGATGTAGATTTATTTATGGTGGCAATGGAAGTGAAGTGAAGGATTGCCCACTGGTGAGGCACAATCCTCCACAAATGGTGGCTATAGCAGTGAGAATTCCTCAGTAAAAAGAGACATTTCTCCACAGTTGGTGTTAGCTGTGGGATTGCCCTAGAGCATAGGGTCTCACCTAGAGTTGTTTAATCATAAAAACACTAAAACATCAAAACATGAAAAAGAAGAACATGAAAAACAGTAAAAATATTAAAACTACACATTTGAAAATACTACATTGAAAAGGTGCATCTATAATGGCGGTTATAGTTCTTGAAAGAGCACATTCCAGGAGAAAGCCTTCCACACATGTCCTATAAACAGACCACCATGGGTAATGACCTTCAAAAGGGTCTCTTTTGCAGATCTTAATACTTGGCCAGGTTTATAGTGAGATAGGCAGTCCCTTAAATAGCCAGGTGTAAAATAAGTTTAGCAGTTAGAAAGCTTTTAATTCTCAAGCAGACCTTGCCTATGAAAATTTTCTTTGGAAGATCATTGATGGTTCCCATCCAAAATTTCCCATCCAAACACTGGCTTTAAAATCACTTCACTGGCTGCCAATTACTGTCTGGGCGAAGTACAAAGTGTTGGTCATCACCTTTAAAACTCTACATGATTTGGGTCCAGGTTTCCTGCGGGATTGCCTTCTCCCATACAATCCGCCCCACACACTCAGGTCCTCTGGGAAGAATTTGTTACAGTCAGCCAAAACCAGGCTGACAAGTGTTACCAAGAGGACCTTCTCTTCTGCCGCTCCCAGACTGTGGAATGGCCTGCTGGAGGAGATTCATCAACTTAATAGTCTCTTTGACTTTAAGAAAGCCATAAAGACCGATCTCTTCTGGCAGGCCTACCCAGTTGAATTTTAAGAGTTTTATTGGTATTTTAAAAATGTATTAGTTTTATGTGCTTTTAATCAGTTTTATGTATTTTATATTTGATGTTTTTCCCCGCCTCAATCCAAAGGGAGAGGCGGGTAAGAAATAAATAAATAAATAAATAAATAAATATTATTCTTCCTTTGAATCTCTCTCTCTCTCTCTCTCTCTCTCTCTCTCACACACACACACACACACACACACACACACACACTTGCCTTGTATTTCTGAAATTAAAAGGAGGCAAGATGCAGAGGAAGGCATTTGTGCACACAATGTATTTGACAAAATAGATTCTGTTGGACACCTTCAGAGAAACATGTCCCAGGGGTGCTTTCAGATAACTTGTCCTTCACATGATAATCATAGCTATTGTGCACTAGAATGATTATACTTGAACAGTTTCTTAATGCTCTAAATGAAGGAACTGACAATGGAAGGCAAATTGGTTTATCACAAGCTCACTGCCATGTGAAACCTGGTTTTAAACAAGATTTGAAAGCTCTTTTTATTAGGTTTGATTAACATTCTGTGGAAGCTGTGTTTTACCTGTTGTTGTTTGTTGCTTTTAAATTGCAACCTTCCTCCAAAGAGTTTAGGGTTGTATACATGATTCTGCTCCTTTTATCCTCATGAAAACCCTGTGAGCAAGGTTAGGTGGAGAAGAGACTATCTGAAGGTAACGCAGCAAGATTCAAAGCTCAGTGCAGAGCTGAACAATCTGATACTCTGCCCATTACACCGTATTAAATCTGTTCATGACCAATCCCATTCCTTGGCATCACTGTGCTTTTTAATCTAGACTTCATAATTTATGAAAATCTGTCATGCTGATTCACGTGGGGAACATATAATATTATAGATCTCTATTAGCTGGGATGTAAACTCAGTCTGTTCATTTAATCAGTTTTTAATTGATGCCTCTGAAGCTATAGCCTCAAGAATGAGCATAAATTTGCTAAATATTGGATTGGCTTTTTTTAAAAAAAAATGTAATGTTTTCTGGGCAGCATCTTTAACTGTTTGCTGAGACCGAGTCACCACAATACATTATTTGTCTCACTGTGTTCAGCGTTTCCCCCCTCACACCATCAAGACAATATACTGACATGCAGCTTTTATGAGAACAGGGCTTACAAGGTTTATTCTGATACCATAATGTGCTTGCGATTGTATTACAACTATTTTGAAGGGCTGCACAATGGCTCTATAGTCAAAGCAACATTAATGACCATTATTGAAGTCTCATTTACAGGGCTTATCAGCTACTGCTTGTTGAATGACAGTAATGTTTTTCTTAGTCGTGCATCATCTTCCAGGGGAATAAAGCATAGGCATTCAGTGAAGGGTCATCTAGTCGGTGACCTCCTCTCCTAAAACGTCTGTCCTATACCTACTGATGGATAGATTCTTGTCTAACCTTTACTTAGAATCTCCATCCAACCACCGTGGGCTGTTTGTTGCTCAGTGAAGAGTTATTGCCAAATATTCCATGGAAGAGTTGAGAGATAATTTTCATTTCCCCCTCTTTCCTATGCTCAGTCATTCTGGTCAGTCATTATTATCCAGAGGATATCCTTTGGAACAATCTTTTAATTTGAAACTGTCATATTTTCCCCTTTTATCTTCTTTCTTTTTTCATATTTGCTTTCCTAGACTCTTTGTTATCATTCCCAGGTCACCCGACTCTCACCTTTTTGTGGCTTGGTGATGGCGAGTAGAGTCCAGGCACAACTTGGGCCAGGAGGTCCATCAGCCGAGCTGTCTCACTAACTTCAGGGCAGGAAACAGCTCAACGAGGCTGCAGGTGATCAGCCCAGCTCAGGAAAGAAGGCTATGTCCGTGTGTCAAAAGTCTGCTGAAGGTGAAAAGGAAAGAATCCAGCACAGCAGGATAGAAATGGGGCTGGTTCTCCCTTGAGGAATTGGTTTGTCAGCGCTTGTTGCCCTACTTCCCATAGCAGCCAAAAGTCTTTTGCCTTCTCCCTGCAGGAGATCATGACTGCCCTCTGCTGTGCATTGGAGCAAGACATAGAGAAGTGGTACTCTCTACCCCTTTGCAAGTGCAAGAAAGAATAGTTCCCGGCATACATACCTGTGACTGTGCTTTCTTCAACAGCTCTTACCCCTGAAGATGGATTTCCCAAAGAGTCCCGTAGAACTTGAGAATTCAGGCAATCAGAGAGCAGCAGTAAGTTCCCGCAGTGTCACTGAATCTTATCTAACACACTTTGGAAAGCTGCGATAGACAGTGGAACAGCATCATCATCTTGATTAGTTGGCAGCTCTACAGTAGCACCTTTTAAAAGATAAGATTTCTGCACACCAGCACTTCCAACCCTGCCTATTAAAACAGCTTTTTGTAGTTCTGTGGTTAGTGGAGTAATATCTAGTGCTGGGAGCCTGGCAATGTGGCTGGGATATGGGATTGCCTTGGTCCTCTGATGCAGACAGAGTAGAACTAGTAGCAGGCAAATCCTTCTATCTATTTGGGGTGCATTGAACCTTCTAGACTCAGGAAATTACAGTAATAGAGAGGAGATGTAATAGAATGCTTGGTTAAGGAGAGCAGATGAAGTAGTTATTTCTGATTAAAGGTATTCCCTCATTTGTCAGTCCCAGTTCCATCCATCTGGCCAAAGTAGAAATATATGGAGGTAGGTAGAATTCCTCCCAAATGGTGGTCACCCACTGATCAGGGAACTAACTCTATGAGTAACATGTTAAGACAGATAGGCATTCTGTTAAAGAACAAACATTTCACCAATAAAGTTTACATCAGATAGGCCAATGGCCTTGTTTAGTGTTTTATTAAACAGTCAAGGCTAGCTACGCTGAAGCAACCTGAGCAAACAATAACCTGCCAGTGACAGTATTATTTTTCTACCACCTCTTATATTTGCAGTAAGGAAAATAACCCAAACACCTCCCGGATGTTTCCCTTCGAACCACTATATGGTGTACACCCATGGAGGTTCTAAAGCAAATGAAAATTGGGAGACTGAAAATTGTTGTGCCTTTTTACTGCTTAACCACCTGCAGTGGTGGCTGGACTTTTGCCTAGTAAATTGATAGAGAGCCCAAGAGCTCCAGAAACACCATTATGATCTACAATCTATAGCAAGGGTATACAGCCCTTCTAGATGTTTTTGACTACAACTCTCAGTCTCAGCCAGCATGGCCAATGGTAAAAGATAATGAAAGTTGTAATCCAAAACATCTGGAGGTCACTATGTTGCCCAGCCCAGATCTATAGATACTTGGTCCTCCTCCTACCCACATGAAATTCCAAGGTGACTGCTAGATGGCAGGATCCCTATGAGGTCATAGCAATGTAGAATGATGTGTAGGACCAGGCACAAGAGGATGATCAAAATCTTTTAAATAATAGTGAAAATGAGGATCCAGTCTTCCAGCAGAGTTCAACCCTGACATACAGGACTATAGAGGTGTCTTGATCTTTTTGTGCAAGTGCCCGTTTAAGTCTTATCTGGCAAGAGTGGTACAACAGCTAGAAAGAGAATATTTAAAAGCTTTCCCTGCTCTCCTAGGTTCTACCCATTTGTTTCTTCCTCTGGCACAATGAGGGCTTGTGATTAGGACTCCAGCACAGTCTTGGCCCTTCAGACTCTCCTAAATAATAAAGGATTTGGTGAGGAACATGAACTTCCCAGGGTTATTAGTGGAGCCCCAGAGCTTCTGGAGATTTACCTCTGCCCTAATACCAAAGCCAGAGGGAAGTGCTCCTTTCTGTATAGATGTTGGAAGAATTAAAATAGATTTGATGGATGTCCAATCTCCTTGGTTGTCAATCTGTCTGAAAGATTACTGAATGAATAAAATTTTATTGTTACAAACACAGTTACTACAACAATCACAGAAGAGAGGTTAGTGCTACATTCAATATATATCGTTGACCTCACAAAGTGGTAGTGCTGGGCCAAAACCTGCCCCCTATTTTGAGGAACTTTCTCACTGTGAAAGAGGCATTGTTTTTTCTGCCTCTGTCACAGGGAGAGGGGGAATTCAGGGACTTCCACATACCATTTTGAAGTGTAGCTGGTTGCTAACGGCCCTTCCTATTTTTTAGTTTTTCAAAACGAACAAACAACCCCTCATCCCCTTCCTGCAGCATTTGGATGAGCCCAGCATTGAATGCCTGTTGGAGACCATGTGACCTCCCCCTCTCCAATAAATATCCAGTAAGCACTCCTGGGCTCCTGAAAATGCTGGAGTGTTTTAAAAAGAAAAAGAAAAGACCCCTCAACAATTGGCTGTATTTTAAAAATGTATGTGGAAAACCTGGCCCCCTCTCCCAGTCTCTTTCGCCTGAGTTTTCGTTTTCTCCCCATCCCCCCAAAAATGCCGAATGGAATGGTTGAAATTCTCGGCACAGCATCATAAAATAATATTGGCAGATTTTCTATGCTTCTGAGATCAAAGAGAAGCCTGGGTTATCAATCCTGTTGAGACTGTTCCAGTTTAGAAGATGCCATTCGGACTCTCACCCTTCAAAAATGTATGAAAATATTGCTGGCCTATTAGTTACTCTCTGTTTGCATATCTATGGACTACAGTATTGTGGTGCTTGAGAATCTTGGGATGAATCAACTTCTCTTTGCTAAGGCACTGGGCTGAGCTGATAGTCACAAAAAGCTTACCATGGCATTATTTAGACTTTAGTATAATTAATAATGCAGCCTGTGAAAGACAAAGGCAATATCTTGGTGACCATGGCTATTCTGTGTATCAAGGAAGAATCTTATGATTTCTGGGTATGACTAGCTGCTATCTCCAACTTATTTCCTACTTCATCACAATAGTTGCCATATGTCATGAACCAGAACTACAGAGGACCCCAACCCCTTGTCCTGAGAGAAGGATTGAGAATAAACAGTTCAGGAAAAGGATTTGGTCACAGAAAGACATCACTAGGCTTCCACCTTCCCCAAAAGATCCTGGGGGTCAGCTCCCCTACATCCAGAAGAGATTGCCTTGCCAGATTCGGAGGACCCTTACCATGAGGACATTTACATGCCACAGCCATTTCCACATTATTATAGCCTGAGGTTGCTAAAACAGGCCAGCCCCCTTCAAGACACAAAGCCTTAGTCAGTCTTGATGTGGAGCCAATCAGCCTAAAGGCAGTCCACTGCTTAAGGCTCAGTCCTGTCTAGCTTGGAACCAGGGATGGAAGGATTGTGTAAAATCTATTCCGTTGTATATTACAAATTGTCAGGTGCCTTTCACTCCATCATCAACCTGTTGACAGAAACTTTTTTTTTTTAGTTTCCGGATTTGCGCAAATTCATACGTGCATGAGTTCCCCCAAAATGTGCATTTTCACACTTTAGCTTATGGGGGAAATGCGCGTTTTGGCTGGAGTTTATTTTTGCATACTTTTCTGTGACAAAATTTGTGCAAAATTCCTGAAGGTTAGGAAAACTGTCCAGTAGTCCATGGACTTCACCCAACAAGGGGAAAGATGGTCTGCTGCAGAATCCGCTGGTCGGATTCATAAAAATCAGAACACATTTGGCTCCCTTGCAGATTTGATATCCCTACTTGGAGCTTTCTGTTGTGTTGATCTCTTCTTGTCTTGCTTCCATGAAAAACCTCACCAAACCTGACTCATGTTAAAGATCTGACCCATGGGTGCAGCAAAGAGCATAGACAGATCCCACACCCTGAAGCGGTGCATACTCTTATGCTCAACAAAAATAATTACTTCTCCAGACTAATAGGAAGCTCTGCCTGACTTTATTACAACATTGTTTTATGAACTCTTGACTTCAGTCATCCTTTCATAATCAAACGTGATGCATCTATGATTGGAATAAGAGATGTCCTGACACATGTTTCAAAAATGATTAAACTTTATTCTTTATCTAAGCGGGGGATTGCTACCCTGGGAAAAGGCATACTCTGCCATAGAAAGAGAAGTGCTGTCAGTTCATTGGATCATCGGTGCTTTAAAGTAGGGGTACCATGTGGGAGAGCTTCTTTGTTGCTCAAGTTCCCTTGAGGCAGTTAATCCAGATCAAAATACCCAACTTCAGTTGATCAAGTGGTGCCTGGCTATGCCATGTGCACAGCTCTTGCTGGGTAGCCAGAGCCTTTGGTAACTCTTGATCCCCCCCCCCCCCCCCCCGGGCCCTTGGCAGGTGGAGGTCATAACTGCCTTCTTGGAGGAAGGCTGTGCAAGCGTTCAAGCTGCCCTGTTCACATTTTCTGGTCTCAACAGTGAAGGCTGAAGCTGACCTGGGCCTTGTGGGCAGGAAAGGGCTTCAGCTGAGGCCCGTATGTGTCTTCAGGGCAGGAGCCACGTTCTGGCAAAAGGTCAGTGAGGCTTCAGGGGGGGTCTGTGTCCACCCCAGTTACCTTCTGTAAAAAAAGGAAGTTGAGTCTATGGTTCCAAACATTTGTTGAAAGAAAAAGGAATCCAGAAGTAAGAGGTGGAAGTGGGCCTTCTACAAGAATGGCAGCTTCTACTTGTCTTTCCTTTGAGAAAACAGCTGCTTCAGTCTCTGCTTTTTCCTTCGGGATATATTTCTCTGCTGTGCTCTCTGGCCATCTTGGTCTCTGAAGAAGTCATCCAGATTGATGACAACTCTGCCTAAACTGTGAGTGTGGAACATAGCAGAATGTTGAAAAGATGAGAGAAGGGGCTGCTAATTCAAGTGCAATAAAGAATAGTTACTTGCTTAGTTACCTGTAGCTGTCTTTTCCTCAAGAGTCTTGACTCCTGGAGAACATGGATCTACCTCCCAACCCTACATACATTCTTACAGTACTTTCTCTGAAATTTCTTGGTAATGTTATCCATTTTTGGGGATGAATGATGATGTATTCCGTGTCAGGTTGACCTGTGGAGGGTTTCAAGGTTGATGATATATTATGAGTGGAGCAGTTTCCTTCACTGGACTAATGAGTGAAGAGTAAAATAGCATTTGGTTGAATAAACTACTACTACGACAGAATTCACCTCAGTAATCTTTAAAACCTTGTAACCTTGGTTAGTATTATCATTTCCCAATTGCAAATGGGGGTGCTAAAGCTAGAAAATATTGTTTCAGCCAAGGCTGCCTACTGAATTTCATAGTAGAGGAACTTTTTTAAACTGTAGAGTTTCTGGTTCAGCTCAGTTACACAAAACTATCTGAATAGTTATCAGACTGCACTGAGCTAAATAAATAGGGGAGTATGTAAAGCAGCCTGTGTCAATTTAAATAGCCTACATTCATACTTTATTGATATGGAAATAATGGTAAGTTGGAAACCCACTGCTTTATTGTAGCAGAGCAAAATGCTGTGCCTTTATGGTACTGTTAGTGCCCATGATAATTATCAAGTGTATGAATAATATCAACTCAGTGTATTACGCAGATGCTGTTGGACTAATGCTATCATAACAATTAATTTGATTTGAAAAATCTCATGAAAAATTAATCTATTCAGTTTTAAGCTTTAATACAGCAATGAAATGTTGAGGGAAAAGTAGAGACGGAACAACCAGTACAAAAGTGTTTTCAGAAGCAAAAATAATTAAAAATAAAAAAAATAAAAGCGAACAATTCATTTATTTAGTGTTTTTAACTTTACTTTTTTTCATTTTATTCTGACTATATAAAGTATCTTACAGTGTTTTTTTTTAAGAAAACAAGTGATATTTACATGTATTGTTTCCCAATAATTTCAAAACAAAGATCTATGTCACTGTTGCTTTATGGGAATTATGCAAACTTAGAAAATATTGTTCCTGTAGTATGAAAATAGCAGGTAATATAAAATTACTGCAGCATTTATTGGTTAGAAATGGAATCAAAGCATGATATGAAAGTGTGTCTATAAGTAAACCAGTGGTTGGGACCACATGATATTGCTAATGAATTTAGCAGCAAATTAAGATGTATGCTGGAATGGAGAATGATGGTATACATACTTTTGGATATCCTACCTGCTTTTTATAAGAGATCTCAATAAAGTGGAACTATTGTCATTTCACATCTCAATCACATATTTTACTTGGCTACAAATCGTAATCTTCCTTCCATAAAATTCTAAATTGGTGCCTGAGTGATCCTAAATGCAATACAATATGATACGTTGTACACACTTGCAAAGAACATTTTATTACAAGTTACAGAGTATGGTACGATAACACAATATGTACTTTTGAGCAAGGATGTCTTTTGAAAGAGGAAATGTAAAAATTAAAATTTGCAAGCGTTTTAGGAAAACACTCTGTTCATGTATAGAACTTTAGTTTCATTTTTCAGCTCCAAAATGGTTTCGGAGCGTGTCTGTCTTTTCCTGTTTTGATGCCTGTATAATGGTAACTTGTGGCTTACTTGGCAACAAACAAAATACATTTTTGGAGATTTGTATGTGAATGGAAGCCCATGAGAATATGGGACACATACAGATCATATGCTAAGAGGGTCAGAGAGTTGTATGTTTATAGCATGTATAGTTAATGTATATGATGCTTATTTTAGCCCAGATTCTAAAACAATTAAATGTGTTATGGGCTATAAACAACCAGATCTTTAACATATGTTCTAGACTTTGCACACTTTTTGTTTGTCCTTTCCCACATTTAGCCATCTGTAAATTAACAACCTGTGGTGAATTTAAGTCCTAGTTTGGTTGTGTGTCAGCTGGGTTGGGGAAAGAGTTTGTTGCAATAAAATCAGGAAAACCAACATGGTATGTGCAGCTTTTAGCATGCACATTGATAACTTGTGAGACGGTGACCATAGACCCTGGTCTATTGAGCCCAGCCACTGTTGTATGAGAGAGCGCATGGACATAGCTGGGCTCCTGTGTACTGTCACTACACAGTAGCTCCCTGTGTTGGATTGCAATCTACCTTTTGGACTCAGGGAAATATAAAAAGCAGCTTGTGGCGTACAGTTGGGTATTGCTGTCAGCAAAAATAAGACAAGCCACACTACATATGGAGACTTCCCACTTATACTTCTCTAGATATGGTCATGATCTTCATTGAGATCATGCATAAGTGGCCATAGAAACTGAGTTACGTAAGTGTGGTGATGTTTGCAGTATCACAATAAACACCTTAGTTTAATGTACATATGCTTATAATTGAGGATTTGCCTTGGTTTTCATAAAAATAATATATTTAATGCTCTGAGATATTTGGAATTCTAAAATATTTATGGTGGGATCTTTTGTAAACAGATTTTGAACTTCAATTAAAAACATTATAAAATGCCGTATACTTTATTCCCACCCTCCCCCTCCAACATAAAACAATTGCACTTTCCTTCATGGCACAGAAATGCCTTTCCCATCCTTCAGCTTTCACAAAAAATATTTTAGAATACCATTTGTTTATGTACAATGATTTGTAGCCCTCTTGGAATTTTACTAGAAAGGTGTGAGTTTTTCATTAAAGCATAAATAGGAAGTTGCGTTTTGAAGTTGACCATAGCAATCATGTATATCATGTTTTCATTATCTCATTAACTCAAGCATTCCCCCCCAAAAACAACCAAATTACTTGCGCCTTTGGGTCCATATAAAATTTATAATATTTAAATAATGAGTTTGATATTGAAGTAAGCAGAGTACAGCATTGTCACACATTCATATATCTTTTTGGTGGAGATTCTACAAACAAAATATAATGGGGGGCAACCCATTGTGTAATGTTTTGAGATAGTAAATTGTAGGACTATTATCTTCCATGTACCCTATGGAAATTTAAAATTTAAAATATAAAAGATCAGAGAATTCCTGCTTAATGCAAACGTTTCCAGAGAAAGCCATTACAGAATATTTTTTTTCCAGAGTCATTATTTAAACAACAAAAATAATTCAGGGTATAATCCATCCAAAGTTGAGAGCACACAAATTCCAATACCTCCATTGGGAGAATTAAGTAAGCGCTCAACTCCGTCCCTCTGAAGTTGGTGAGAATTAAAAATGCTTAACTGGGTGGAAGTGTATAACAGAGGGCATACTTTAAATATTACTCTTAAATGAATGATTACACTGCATTGTCATTCGATGTTCTGATTTTTTAATACTGAACTTTAAATATGGGGATTCAGATGGTTGGGTATCTTTCTTTAATGCACAACTAAATACAATTGCCAGGCTCTTGTGAATTCTTAAAAAGCACAACACATTATAAAATTTCTGGCACAGTGTGTCAATAGTGTATAGTGTTTTCTCAAGACGGAATTACAAAAGAGTATTAAATTGTGGCCACTGCCAATGATCTGTTGTTTTAATGTTATCCATCTCTTCTTTCTCCCCCCTCCCAGAAATGGTGCCAGAACATATATAGCTGTTGGGTACCAACAGATTAAAAATAATATCTAAGAGAGCTTAGAGCCCCTAGCTTTGACCCTGTCAACTTGCAGTGATTAAAGGCATGTCCTGACTTTGGGTGACTTTTGGCTCCTCACTATTTAAAGTGAGCAGTATGTCTGGCAATGAAAATGATACTAAATTAAAGGTGCCGGCATTTCACTGAGATGCAATCACTTGGCTTAATGCTACAGCACATAAAGGCAAGTATACACATAATCACATCTTAAAGATTATTCATGGTCTCAGACCATTTGAAAATATTGTGCTTTCCTCAGGATATTTATGTGCTGAAAATGGCACTACCCTACACCAGCATATCTGGAAAATGAAATGTACAATGAAGGCCTTTGGAAACAAAATGCTTGCTCTTTTCCTTCACACAAAGAAAAAAACCTTAACTGATATACTCAGGTGTGAACAAGATGGCAGTAAAATGTGTTTGTTTTTTTTAAAAGAAAAAGTGATTGTGAATTAAGGGTCTTGGGGGAGAGTAGTTTTACTTTCACCTTGGTTAACATGAATTTCTATCCTGTTTTTTAAAATTCTTTTACATCCCACACTGGTGAAATTCGAATAAAAAGTTGGCAAGGTGTAGTTTTAACACCTTGCTCCTGAAAGTTAGTTTATAGGTACAAAGGCCTTTTTTGGTACATATGGTGAGAACAGAATATTTCCACAATATTGTCAGAATAATACTTGCTGACAGTCACCTGCTCAAATTACCAAGATCCCTTTTAAAAAAATTCCACAACTTTGTGTGGGTGTGTTTTTCGAAGAAGGCCTTAAATTCCATATATTACGGATTTAGTTAAAGAAACCAGAGTTTCCATCTTCCATGCTTTTTTGATTCAGTTTTGGATTTTTGCTTGGGAGTTGAGGAGTAACTCTCCTGGGAATAAGGCAAAGGTGCAACCTGAGTTTCCTCAATAGGATGAAGTTTTCTCAGAACTGGCTGTAGTTTGTCTTCTTGCTGCTTAAAATCTAATTCCACACTAAATAGTGGAAGGAAAAAAGAAAACCATAATCAGTTGCCAAGATAATGATGTTGGTTAAGTCAACACTGAAAATAAGTGAGACATTCTAAAGAACACCAAATGTCTGCATTCTTTCAACAGAACATGTTGGCAAGTAATATTATAAAATAGTTCAAATGAAGTATGACATGTAGACTATCCTTTTAAATATATCAGAATAATAGAACTATATATGAGTCTCATAGTACTCCACAGGATCATAGGAAGCTCCCCTATAGAAAATTGGACTATTAGTCCATTTAGCTTAGTACTGTCTACACCAGACGTCCCCAACATAGTACCCTCAAGATGATTTGGACTACAACCCTCATCACCACACTTATAATGGCCAAACATCAAGGATTATGGGAGTTGTAGTCCAAGGCATTTGAAGGACACTGCATTGCCAAAGGCTAGTCTACCCTTAACTGGTAGCATCTCTTCTGAGCTTCCAAGCCTGACCTAGAGATGTCAAGCATTGAACCTGAAATCTTTTGCATGTGTTCTACCACTGAGTTATGGATCTTACCTACTGACTCCTTCCGTCCCCACAGTATTCATTTGTAAGATGCTTTTGCACTTTATGTTGGTTGTAACCTGACACTGAATGTCCCTTGGTTTGGGTTCAAGATTTGGCATCCCTATAGTCCTTGTTCAAATAGGGTAAATCCACGCATCTGCTCATAGTATATCTCTGTGTGGTATGTATGTGGTAGCCACGTTTATCCTTGAGATCTTGGAATTATACCCCTTTCACTTATGGACATTATCTTGAATGGGAAGTTATATTGCTTCTTTCGATTATATCATCCTGTTCAGCATATCAACATGAGAACATTAGGAGAAATGGGATAATGGCACAAAATTCTCACTGGGATAAGAAATGTAAGGCTATACAGTATTTCTGTTAAGATTAAAGCTTGTGCACACATTGTGTTTCCAGAATTTGACCCAGGATAAATTAGCTTAACCCAGATTTAGCTGCAATCTGCCCCATGATAAAGTATTTTGCATTTATCTTTTGTCTCATTCCCAGATAACTCTTAGCAATTACTTTTATACATTGTATTAGAAGAAAGCTTGATATTTTATCCTTGTTTTTTGCTATTTATTTTTTGTTGTAGGACCTCTTGAGTCATTTTTTATGAAAGGTGTCTAAGCAATGGAAATAATAATAATAATAGGAATTCTTGTTAGCAAACAAGGGGTGACTAATGTGTGAATAAACACTTTTCGTACTCTACCAAATTTATAAACGTGAACGGAAATAGGACTGCAGAGTTCTGATTGTGCTGCTCATTCATTCATTTCTTCAAACGATGCACTGTGATTTATATATTTATTTAAACATCGTCTTCTAAACTTCACAAACATATTGAAATAATGATCTCTTTGCTTCTGTTTAATCCTTGTGATGCAAAATCCTTGCTGCATGTCACGTAAGACAAACTTGAAGCTCAACCAATTATAAAGATAAAGCTAGTCAAATTGCTATAGAACATAATGTTACCAAACAGAACTTCGAAACACAAAGATTGCAGTGGAGAAACAAATTCAAATCTATTACTCATTTGAAGCTTTAAAATTGCCACATTAAAGTTAAGCTCATAAAATATGCATCCTAAATTGTAAGCAGTATGTAGAGTGGAAAAAAGCCCTGCTGGCTGCCCTGCAGTTAAGGGGAAAAATTCAGAAGAAATTATAGCTCAGAGATCAACATACATTAGTAAAATACATTTCAGATTTAATTTATAAAAACAAAGAGCCACGATTTCAAGCTGTAGCAAAATGGGAATTAGTAATGGTAATGCACAGCAATCTGGGAAGGGAGATAATCTTTTTTTTTTTTTAAACACCCCAAAACAAATTGTTTTGGAATAATGTTTCTCATGTTAACATGAAGTAGGTTAGTTATGTATCAGGTTTCCTCACTGATGTATGAATCCAAAAAGGCAAAAAAAGGGCAGAAAGGCAAGATGATGGTAAACCTGGCTCAAGGCTTAGGGAAAATTTACCTGGAAAATACTACATAAGATGCTAAATCCCAATAAATCTAATGTGATCACTTGCTCTTATAAATGTACTTCCATTTGGGGAAAAAACAGAACTGGGGATTGAAATTGAGATGTATTGAGAAAACACAGTGGTGAGAAAAAGTTTGTGAATCCTAATGATAATTACCAAAATTCCATAATTTTACTATGATACCCCTTCATGAATCAAAACCAGCCCTTTTCTAAATATCCAATAGGGTTTATATTAACCAATCCCGTGTCTTGTAAAATAAAACAATGTATAAATTAGCCATTGAGTGCTTCAGAGTCATGATCTGTGCAAAAGTAAGTGAACCTCTGGTTCAATCAGCTCAGTTAAAGGGAATAGCTAGAATCAGGTGTTTAAGTAATTAGGTAGATATACGGGGTGAGTTTGGAGGTCCCACTCTATAAAACGATTAGAAACAGTGTGAGTTTGGTCTTCACCATATGATTGGGTGGAAACCTGAAGCAAGCTGTTCATGAAAAGAAGCCCTCAAATGTCACAGAGTTGAAGCAGCTGTGTAAAGAGGAATGGTCCACAATTCCTCAAAACTGATGTGACACCTGGGGGTGCCACCAGGTTCACATACTTTTTCATACATGGATATTGAATGTTGAATCAGCTGTGGATAAATGTTGAAAAAGCATATGTTTGTATGTCATTTGTTTCATCAGGTTATCTATTGCTTATCTAGGATTATGGGGCTAGATTAATTTATAATAACATTTTAGATTGGAAGACAATCTTAAGGACTTTTTCTTGCCACTGTAAGAGTAATCATGTTCAACAGAATACATCTTTTAGAGCTTTCTGGAAACATGGAAGATAAAATTATTTACTATTTAACGTTGAGTGCTATGTTTTAAGATTTCTAAGAGAGCAATCCTATGACCCCTACATAGAGTCTTGGGGCCATAGATACTTTGGATTCCTAGATCCGAGTTCAGAAACCCTCATACCCAGAGGTCCAAGCTCCCCTTCCCCTCATAGCCAGCTGCCTCTCGCAAAGGCAACCTTGGAGGGAAGGGAAAAGGGACAGTTCTGTGTGTGTGTGTGTGTGTGTGCTGAAAAAGTGGAGAAATTAGCTCTCCCCAGCCTTCCCCAACCTCCGTCTCTTCGCCTCTGCAAAGGCCCAGCAAAAATGCAGTGGGGGGAGCGGAAGATTACCTCCGTGTTGCTCCCACCCTACATAGGATTCCCACTAGCCTCCTGATAATCCTGCAAAGATTGTACCCTAAACAAAGTTTGCTTATATATTATGGCTTGGATCCTAAAACAGCCATGAAAGCAGGTTTCTCAATCTCTAAAAAAAATCTTTGAAGAGTTGGGTGGCGGTGCTGAACAATGTAGAATGGAGCACGGAAGGATGGTTGAGTGAACTGTTCAAAATTGGGCTTGGATCCCAAGTTAACTAATGAAAAGTAACATGTTTCCCGCCTTCCCACAGCAGCCCTCCCCCACCCTATCCCATCCCACATTGTTCAGGAGGATCTTCCTATACTCTAAAGAGGCTTTTGGTATGGGGGTGCAGGCTGCTATACGGCAGAAAATAGCACAGGGACACTTTCCTTCCATAAACTTTCTTAAGATAAACTTATCTTCAATTCTAAACCTATATCTTTGTTTCCTCAACAATAGACTTGAGCCATGCGAATAGATTGATGTGAATCAACTTCTTCACACAGCACATAGTTAAACGAAGGAATTCGCTACTACAAGATGTAGGGGTGGCCAACAACTTGGATGAGTTTAAAAGGGCATTAGACAAATTCATAGTGGATAAGGATATCAGTAGCTACTATCATAATGGCTAAGTATTCAAGTATTAGAAGTTGTATGCCTCTCACTACCAGAAGCTCACCCATGTGGGAACAGAATGCTGGACTACATAGCCCTTTTATATGAACCAACGTGGCTCTTTTGTTCTTATGATAACAGGACATGATGTGCCAATTTAAGAACATGGAATTTCGATAACCTAGATTGCATTGATTTTTTTTTCTATTACTCCCAAGGTTGGAGAGTTCATGCAGAGTACAATGGTGCAATGGCAGAGATGGTGATTGCATTTGATCTTCAGATTTGCTGAGCTAGTGTGCTTTCACTTTTATTAAATGTTTGGTACTAAAATATGTCACTGTATATCTATGAAATAGAAAGTATCTGATTAATAGATTAGAAATAAGGCAAGCTAAAGTGACTTATGGGTGAAATTCAAGTGGCAGAAATTACAAAGTTCATTTAAAAAGAATGCTTGACATGGGAAAATCAGTAGGGAGTTGAATACATCCCATAAGGTTAAATCACTTTTTTTTGTTAACAAGCCTTCTAAAACGTAGATTGATGAATTGCATTATTGTACTATAAAGCTTTATTTTACTTTTCAGTGGCATGAGCTTCTGGGTAGATAAGGCTAGGACAACATTGTTCACGTTGGATTCTGACAATTCTATGTCCCTAAACCAATTTTAGACCAATGTATGACATAAGCAAGAGATGTAGACAGGTAGGAACTTGGTAGCTACTTTTACTAAATGGAAGGAGCTACTGAACAGTCAAGCTGCTTTTAAAACTACAGTGATTTGTTTCTTGAATGGTGGGAAATGCTATAGTATAATCAATTACCAGTGTTCCAGCTGAGCATACAATTCTTTCTTATATATGTCTCTCTTCTTTGGGATTTCAAGCTGGGACGTGATAACTCAGAAGGCTCGAATCATATGGAAAGGAATATCACATTTAAATACGTTGGGGAGGGGCAAGCTCTCCACCCAGAGATGTCAAGAGGTCATATTCCAAAATTTCCACTGACAAATTAAGTTATGATATGGGTAGCATATTCACTACCCTTCACTATCCTTTTACAATGTGCTTCCTCATCTCACTCCAAGTGCCATCAGTGCCTTCATCTGCCAGTTCTCTCCCTTCGCCTGGCTGAACATAAGCTCCTTCCAATTCCAACATCTATCTAAGCCTGTTTCCCACATGCCATTGCTTGCCCTTCAAAATTCTCTTCTCTGGCAAAATAGCTCCCCCTCCCCTAATCCTGACAGCTTAAACATCCCTTTAATTCAGGCTTTCTCCAAGGCTTGCCACTGCCCATTCCATGTATACCTTTTCTTCTTAGCTACAGACATGGGCAATTTGCAAATTCCAACCACACTCTTCTGAGTCCCAACGAACTGCACTCCACTCTCCTATACTTGCCATACTCCCTGCCAGTACTAATTGAAAGGGAATTGAAGGCAGAGGAAACTAATTCAAATTCAAGCAGTATTAACCATGCCACAGTCAGCCCATGACTTACTAAAGTATCGCTTGAAAGCGCCAATGCCATTCAATAATTTTGTATAGAACTATGATAAATAGCAGATTAACCCCCAATGCATTGTGTTTTACAGCTCACCTCTAGAACGGGGTGGGGGAAGGAAAGAGCACATGAAGAAGGAAATACCAAAGGCAACTTGTTTCATGGTCACAAATCAAGACGAAATTATTTTGCAGGGTACAATAAATTTATGTTTCATGTACCTTAGTTCAAATAAGTAGTGTCTGAAAGCTTGAACAGTGCTCAAATCTGATGAGGTATTTGTGGAAGTGGTGATATTTGAACTGGAAAACAGCAAAGTGCTCTTCCAATATGGAATTGCGGTAGAACGTGGGTTACTTTCCCAAGCAATGCTGGCTCTGTAATTTCTTACTGAGAAAAATGGGCATGGAACAGTGTTCCAATTTATACATCTCTGTTCAAATTACCATGCACATCACATTTTACTGACACACAGTAACAATTTTTAATATTCTGAGACATCTTATCTACTTTAATTGAATAATTAAACACCTGTCTCTAAATGTCACTTTGTTAGCTGCTTTATGCCATTTGTTTTTTTCAAACCTGGCCACTGCCAACTCTCAAGAAAGACCCTGCATGGTTGAGCTGGTGGAGTAGACCACTGCTACTATTGATGAGCAACACTGTGGTATATTCTAGAAGCTCATCCAGGCAAGTTTCTCCTTCAGAAGAGCAGTGGCCAAATTGGAATAAATGGGAAAATCTTTGACAAGCAGGATTAAAAAGCTACTCTATACACATCTGAAGCAAGTCATGCCTCCAAGGAATACCTCATAAACAACACAACTCTACCTTCAGACATCCTTCATTTCTGATACTCATTTACTAGGTTCCCACTAGTCCATGTTCCCACTAGTCCATTTCCCCCCTGAGTCCCTTCCTGGCTTCAGGAAGATGCCTCTGAACTAAGGTACCTCCCCATAAGGTACTTCCTTTGGACCCTTGGAGAAACATTAAATGCCTACAATGTTTCAATTTTCTGTTGCAGTACTCTTCACATCTGCATATCGGTGTGAATTTGGACTGACATTTCCACAAAAAGAAGTGTTTGAAAATAGTACAATACTCTGTATGTGTAAGGGAACTTCTGTATGAGTTGAGTGGACAAGCAACAGAACTGAACATATTCTGGAAAGAAAATGGAATCTTATTAGTTATATTGTTTGACTGGATACAATGCATCTTCATAATATCTTCATAATTTTCATAATGCATACTTTTTCATTTTTAAAGGTTATTCTCTCTAGTCTGCATTAACTCAGTTGAACAGGCATTGCTTCAAGAATTACTATGACTAGCTTTGAGAGTTTTAAATTCTGATCCTCAAATCTCTTGAGCAAGTGGATGCCCTATTGAGACATAATTTAGTGGTAATTTTATATCATCTAATTAGTTTTCATCTAGTGAAATGGACTTAACAGATTAGCTATTTTCATTCGCTGCTCTGGACTGGAAGATTGCATTTCTTAGACTGTAATAATCTATTTTCAGTTGAGCTCAGAATTAAGCATCAGGAGAACCATAATATCTAGGATAAAATTAAATTACTGAAAAGTCAAATACATTTTTTTAAAAATCCAAAGGCTCAGAAAAATAACCAAATTATAAGTTAACTTCACTTTTGCTAATATTTTTCAAGAACTTCTATTCTATAGCCTGGTTTAATCAGTTTTTCACTGCAGAAATTAAATCAGTAATATGGCTAGATAAGAAATCTTTTCTAAACCTGAAATAACTTTGAAAGAGTTTATAGACTGCCTCTGACTTTCTGACAAAAGTGAAGTCTATTATGAATGCCTTAGATGGTTATTTAATTAAGATAACTTGTGATAAGTTCCTAAGTTCAGTGTACAAAATATTAAACAGAAGTCTGTTTTAATCAGGAGTATAAAAGGCAGTTCTGCTAGAAGATAATCATAGAAGGAATATCATCTTCACAGTTTCTGACAAAGTTACTTTGGACAGGTTAGGATTAATACAATTTTTGCATACAAATGCCATTACCTCTCAATAGTAAGTCATAATAAGGCAGAAATATTTGAGTTCTTGGGTCTATCTTGATAATGCTAATAATGAATAACTTCTTTGCTGTATTAATCTTACTTGGCGGTACATCTACCGTATGGTTATATAAAATATGGCTGATTCTGAATGGAGGACATACTTGATCTACTTTGTGATCTTCATACTAATGGGATAGGTTTTCTCTGCTTGAACAGAGCGAAACAAAAGAATCATTTTATTACATCCATTATATTAAAGCTTTAAGGCTTTATCTACTTTTTTTTCAATACATTGAAAAGAATTGCCACTCAAAGTATACTGTGACCGTTAATGCTACCTAATTTTTTTCATATTGCTTTTTTTTTAAAAAAAAAAACTGTTCAACGAGTCACTAATGGGTTTTGGATTATTTTAAATTACAAACTGGGGTCTTCAGTATAGTAATCTTTTCTACCTTGACTACAAATCAGTATATTTAACCTTATCTTCGCATAAGATGTGTTTGAGAGAGAAAACAGAACTTTACTGCTAGAAACTACTGGAGTTAATCTATATGTAGAAGTACCTACCAATCCAATCTAGGACATTATCCAAAGGGGCTGCTGCGCTTACGTAGTTGATGTAGTGCTAGCATACGCAATCTCTATTGCATTGAAAATATTGTAAAATGGCACAACGAGTTTTCCAGGGGAACCATCACATCAGCTTCTGCTATTTGCTTTGAGCTAGAGATTGCTTATGCAAGTGCTACATCGATTGCGTAAGAACAGCAGCTCTGTTGGAGACTGTCTGAAATTCCCATTCCATTATTTTGTGAATTTATTTTCAACTTTTTCTGAATTTAGGATTATTCTTGTGGAGAGCGTTAAACGAATATGATTACGTAGACTTGGATTAGATAGACGCTTAGTTCAAATGCCCACTCTGCTGTTTACTGCCTTACTGATTAGGAACACAATAAAGGGACAAAACCAGCAGTGTAGAGGAGGCTGGCTAAAGGGTTTAGGCCTGATCCTGCAAGCCGCCAAGGTGTTATAGCCATTTACCCCGTTTTGGTACACATGGGATTTTCACTGCTTTCAGAGCTAGGGCGCTGGGTTTTCATAATGCATTGAGTGCCTCCTTTGTAGAGGAGGCTGGCTATGTGGTTTGGTCCTGATCCTGCAAACCCCCAAGATTTTCTAGGCATCTCCTCCTTTTTGAGTCACTTGGGATTTTTGCTCCTCTAGAGTAAATAATCAGGGATTTGCTGGTGGAGCAGGTGCCTCCTGACTGGGGGAGAGCTGTGTATGAAGTTTTGTCCCGATCCTGCAAATCTCCAGCACTTCAGAGGTGAAATAGCGCCACTGCTCAGGCAGGAGGACTGCAGCAGGACAAGGGACAGTAGCTTAATAAACTACTCACAGTAGATTATTTGTCTGATCGTGTGGGAGATTTTCAAAACAAACTACTATGAGTAGCTTGTTAACCCATCATGGCTTAATATAAGACTGTATCAAGCAGGAGAACCAGTTTTGGAGGAGATCAGGCATCCAGAAGACCATTACATTGCTGGGCAGATATGAAACAGAGGCAGGGGCATTTAGTCTGGATGGACACTTGGCACAGGCCCCAGTTCCACCTTGCCTTGTGGTGCATCCTTTAGGTTTTAATTACCTCTATTTTCGTGTTCACTTATTCAGTTTTTGGCAATTCCCTTTTCCATATATATATATATATATATATAAGTCAGAAAATGTAGAAAACTAGTAGTTCATTTATTTTTATCTTAGAACAATAGACCTCCAAGCCATATCAAAACAACTTTTGTAAATCCCCCCCACCTTTTAAAGGTGTGGCATGTGAGGTGGGGGAAGTGAGAAATGCAAGTCAAAATTCCTCACAGATAATACTGAACCAGTTGCATGAATCTTTGGAATCTGGTCAGAAAGTAGGAGAAAGGAAGAGGAAAAGAGCTTAAGTGTATATGTAAAAACAAATACATAAAACAACATTGATTAAATTTGCCAATGTTATCAGGTAGTTTGATAAATAATAAAATGTAATAAAAAAACTACTTAAAATGTTTGAAATCTTAATCTTCCATGCTAGGATGGTCTTTAATTAGGTTTCAGCTATTGTTCCATTACATATTAATATTCCAAGAATGTCATCGTGAAAAAAAATTAATTACATTTAATCATTTCTACATTTTGCTTTCTTAGTTATGCTGTACTTGACATCAGAGGATGCAGTTGGATAGTCAGGAGGGCAATAGATTTATTGCTGTAAGGCTGCTTTTTCTGCTTCATTTAAGAGGAGTTTAAATGGGTCTCATTTATATGAGATTTCTAAGCACATACTACCTCTACCCTACGATTATGTCCCTGAGTTTATATGCAACCTTTAAAGCACATTATTGCTGACTACCTCTATCTTAATTGCCTTGGTTCAAAACAAAATATGTTTTAATCAGGACAAATTCAGAAAATGTTTCTTGCCTGTAAGTAGTGCTGCTGGAGGCTCATTTCCTTTGCTTCTGCCATCTGACTACTTCCATAATCAGAGCCTGGTTCTCCTCTTTGTACATCTGATACAGGCTCCATTTGCTTCTTCCAGGCTGAGACCTT
Organism: Anniella stebbinsi; assembly: GCA_029215795.1. NCBI lineage: Eukaryota > Metazoa > Chordata > Lepidosauria > Squamata > Anniellidae > Anniella > Anniella stebbinsi. Next base: position 287,926,452 of record JARDYH010000002.1, on the reverse strand, counting down.
TTGCTTAGGCCACACGAAAACATTCCCTTATATGTTGGGAGAACAATGCATCCCTTTGTCTGCTCACTCTTCCCATCTCTGCCATAAATTATTAAGGTCCTGAAGGGTGTGTGTGTGTGTCATACGACCACTGTTTTCCCTGGTAAAAATGTGGGTGGAGGGACTGATTATGCAGTCTAAAGGGGGAGGGAAAAGGTAGGGAATATTTCTCAATATGTATTCATCCTGGATATTTACATGTTTTATGCTGGTATAATATTTGTATGAAATATATTGTATCACTATGTTAAGGGTTCCCTAGTCAGCACAAAACTCTCTTGCCCCATGTGGTCTTGAGTACTGACTGACAATTTCCTGAGTTGAGAAATATTCGAATGGTATAATGGGATTCTGAGTTGCTTAAGTGGTGGGAAGTACTGAATTTGAGATTATTTTGTGGTGAGTGAATGAAGACTTAGGCCTAATTTACACAAACAGGAGATCAGGTAGCAAACTGAACCTGGATTTTATTATTTCAAACTGCAAGTGGGGAATTGCACGAAAGAATGCTACTCCATATTTTAACAAAAGAACGGCTCAGGTCCAGGTTATCTGAAAGACAATATTCTCCCATATGAGCCTGCCCATGCTCTGAGATCTTCTGGGGAGGCCCTTCTCTCAGTCCCACCAACATCCCAGGCACGCCTGGTGTGTATTCAAGAGAGGGCCTTCTCCGTGGCTTCTCCAAGGCTCTGGAATTCCCTTCCTAAGGAAGCCAGACTGGCTCCCTCTGTGCTGCACTTCAGGAGGCAGGAAAAAACTTTTTTATTCCAGCAGGCTTTTTGAAATATTCTGGACCTATGTTGATGTATGGTTTTGTTTTTAAAATTTGTTACTGTTTTTAAAATTTTAAAATGTTTTAATTTTACTGTAGGTTTAATTCTATTTTAACTTTTGTAAGCTTATATTTAAATGTTTTAATTGTACATGTTTTAACTTTGCGAACCACTTTGAGTCCCAGCCCTAGGGAAAAGGCGGGATATAAATATTATAATAATAATAATAATAATAATAATAATAAAACCAACTTTTCATGCACACAGAAAACTAGCTCACCCAGTTGATGAGAATGGATGAAAAGTACTCCAGTTTTTTAAAAATATTTTTATTAAAGCACTATATGGCTAATTAACTACATAAATGGATTAGCAGTAATGGACCAAGAGGTTTAAGTATTTTAGAGGAACAAATGTGTTAGTGGACTAAAATTAAATGACCCCAAGAGGAAGCATGTCCAAGAATGTGAGCCTGTGCATGTCTACTAAGTGCCATTCAGTTCAATGGGATTTACTCCCAGGTAACTGTATATAGGATTTACTTCCAAGTACACATGCCTAGGATTGTGTTGTAAGACTTATCATATCGAAATCCAAAATTGTTATATGCATGAAACCATAGGAAAAGGAATTAGGAATATAAATGGATAAAGTATTTGGCATTATGACTGAAAAACTGGAATAATCTTCTCTACTTGCACAACTGTGAAAGAGGCATATTATAATGAAATTGCAAGATGACACACCCAATGCTGGTTGAAAAAAATAGCTAGAAACTTGCTGCGCAAAAGGGACAGAGCTACTTTTTGGGGTAGGAATGTTCATGCATTAAAAAATTCTGAACAGAGATGATAGGTATAATTTGTCTAAGACAGCGTACCAACTACCATGCCAATATTTAGGAAACAGGAAGTAGGATCAGAATTTAGTACAGTACTTACTAGCTCCATCCAGCGTATGCATAGAAATGCCCTGTTTGGGCATTTATAAAACCTGTAAGGTCTACATGTGAAGAGGAGGAGTGAGGACAAGCTAGCTCCTAGTGTTTTCATTCTCGTTGCCTCTAATGTCTACAGTAGAGAGCCTCCTCTGTATCTGCAAAAGCTCTCCATATGATTTGAACACAGATGATTCATGGATAGAGGAAGCTCTCTGCTGCAGACAGTCACTTTTCTGTGAGTGCAAGATGATGAGAATAAATGAATGGAGTGGGGGGGGGGAGGAGACAGAAGTAGCGTGTTCAAGCCCGTTCCCCTTCTTCGTATATAGACTCCTCACACATTTAAAATGACTGACGAGGTCTATTGGGTCTGGAAGGAACCTACAGGTTTAAGTTAAGAGTGTGGGACATAGCAATAATAGAGAGAGCAAGAAGTTTGATTACAGCTGAGCACACTAGAATAGACTAGTTTATTTCAGTGCAAAATGGTAAACGTTTATACTGTTTTGGAATTATTAGTGGTGTTTGGATTTTTAATGGCCATTACAGATGTGGAAATTTGTCACAATCCTATTATCCCTCACCATTGGTCATGCTGGCTAGAGCTGATGGGGATTGCCTACCTCTTCTTTACTGTAAGACAATTGCTTCTTGAGTATGTTGTATTTGTAGATATTTCCTTGTTATGTTAGCAAAAATATGAACACAAAGAAAACTAGACAGGAAGAAGCATTGTAACAATATTCTCTCTGATATGCTAGTTCAGCATTCAACCTGGAATCCACCAAATGTTTCAGACTATGGGCAATATCCAATAAGGCTCTTCTGTGCACGATCTGCCCCTTCCAGAAATAAGTGTTTCCCACTCATTTTGGGTCTTGTGCCTGGAAGCTTAGGGGCAGTGTGCAGAGCTGAACTGGTGCTACTGGCCGCATGCGTAAGTTCACTATTGGATACTGCCCACTGTATGAGGTTAATACTTATCTCATACTTATGCTGGTCTTATGACCGTAATAAATATTTGATTGATTGATATCTCATACTGGGCTGGAGTCTACGGACTATTGTCTGTCTATATGAATAGAGATTGTAACTAATTTGCACGTAACAGCAGTAACTGGTTTGCTTAATTCATGAATTGTCCAGGGTGTGCAAGTGCACAACCATGCTTTCAAACACTGTTTATCCCTCAACAATCGCCACTTGGCATTCAGATGTCATAGCAAACGACCCAGGAATAGGGCATTCAAAGCAGAAGCGACAAGTGCGCAAGGAAGAGCGGGCTCGCTTGTTCCTACATAGCCCCAACTAACTATGAGTTGTTTAACCCATACATGCGAATATGGCATGTAGAGTTGTCTTTTTCACCCATTGAAGCCAGGCCATGTATTACAAAACAATTATTTATAATATAAATTGAGCAGCCACTTCCTGCTACGAAACATCCTCCATGATTTGCGGTGGAGAATTATTTGTTTGTTTATTTATAGCTTTATACCACTTAATATACTAAAATCCCTAAGTGGTTTGCACTAAAAATATAATATAACAATGTAAAAACCAGATAAAATAATAAGTAATTAAAAGATTACAAGGTGGTGTTCAACCCTTTCTTCCAAATTGGGTTCCAGACTTGTGTTTTTAGGTAAGCACAGCTCTGGAGCCCTTGTACTGGTAAAAGTGGCTGGACTTCAGTAAAAGGACAAGGTTTCAGAACCAGCCCATTTCTTGATTTTGGGGCATTCTTTACAGTGTGCCAATGCAAACACAACTGTATTATTTGATGTGATAAGCTTTACATTTTACTATATATCCAGATTCCTGTTATGATACTATTTTACTTTAATATAAATGCCTTATTTTTATACTTACTTTTATATTAGAATAAAGACAAGGCAAGTAACACCTAAGATTACATTTTAACAAAAGCATAAATTGCATATTTAGAAAGCAGGGCATATCTGACTTGCTGCTATTCTACCGAAACTTCTTGTGCACTTGAAAAATGTGGAACAAAATCCAGTTGAAGCCAATTCAGCCCTTAAGAACTTCTGAAGTGAGAGCATCTCTCTCTCTCTCTTTTTTATGGCATACATTAAACAGGAGAACAAATGGGACTACATTAAGCTTCCTGGAACTAAATCAATAGTGCACCAATTTATGCTTGATGGATTGTGCAAAAAGACAAATAAGACTTGAAATTAAAAAATACTAAAAAACAAACAAACCCTAGTCTTTTTATCTTAAACATCCCACAATCATTCCTGATTACATCCATCCCATAGACTACCCAGTTAGTTCAATCAATTTACTTAATTGGTAAGTCCCTTTTCCCCCTGCTGACCTAGTTAGTTTTCACTATGATTCCTCCAGTACTGTAGCACATGGGTAACTCTTTTCCACTCCTTTCTTTCCATGCTGTACACCATCATGGGCTCAATTCGGACGACACGATAGTCAATGGTGGGGTAATAATCAACTTTACAGTTGTTCATCTAGGGGGTACTCCCCACACAACATGGCAATAAATAATCAACTGTGGTGTGGATTAGGATCAGCGCTGAGTTGACTATGGCAGCATTCGGATAACACGATAGTCAAAACAACTGACGATTGTTTCCCCCACACTAGTTGTTTATTGTGTCGTCCGAATTGAGCCTTAGTGTACTAAAGGTACCAAAATTCTGCATTACAATAATTTTTAATTATTTAATTAAAACACACAGAGACACGCACACACTTATTTGCTTATCTTAGCATTTATCCCAATTCTCCTAGACATGAGAAGGTGTGCTGAAAACCCGTCCCTCACCAGTAGAAATATCACCCAATTTCCCACCCCTCCAGTTTCTGGAGGAAACTTCACATACTGCATTTTTAAAGGATACATTTTCATAGAGACCTGTGTCCTTTAAAACTGTAATAACTGAAGAAGAGAAGCCTTTATTTCATCATGAAAATGTGTTGTAGAGCTGTGGTTAGTTGGCTGTGTCTTTCCATAATGTAAATCTGGACCAAAATGAATGTATCCACTTCAGATCTTACACTTTTAATGGGCACACACTACAGGGCTGTAATGTGTACCTCCTAAAATCTATTGTGCAAAGCATCCTTCGGTTTTCGCTGGGCATTGTTCATGTACTTTCAAGTTTATAATCACAACCATAGGCTCAGAAAATACTTCTTGTAAAAGAGGAAAAAAAGTAACATTCTCAGGATGCTGACATCTATGCCTGTTACAGATTTCTGCACTTGTGTCGTGTGATTGCAGGATGCACATTAGCATCCTAATTCCATTTCTTTCTAATATTTGAAATATTTTATAAATGGATTTTATAGTACAATAAGCATTAATTTCCTGGTCTTTTGTGCGTTCGTGCTGAAATAATCAATTTAAAACAGCGACTTGTGTTCAATCTTGCACTAGAGAATAAAATCATTTTTACCCAATTTTAAAAGTGGGAACATGATAATGATTAACCTACCTATAGATTATACATGCACTGTTCCTGCATGTGTCACAGTTAGATGTGTCTTGACCAGTCCGATATGAAAGCCTACAAAGATAAGAACATGTTATGATTAAAAGTATTTGCTTCCTCCTTGGTTTGCTTTCATTTTCTAGGGCAACCAAAACAAAACAAAAATATTTTCCCATTTATTGTTGGTCACAGTCTTACCCCTGCCCTTGAGAACATGTGAACTTTGACATCTAATGACAAAGTGATAGGTAAGTCTAGGGGCCCCACAACAGAAATACATAAAATGAACATTGGGCCCATATATAATTGCATATTGTACTTTGCAAAATATAAAGGGCTTCTATATTTCCAAATGATGTGCATTCTGTATTCCATCAGGGGAATGAATATTCTAGTCCCCAAGTAACCAGATGAGTACCGTTACTACATGTTCAAAGTCATTATTCAGTAGCCAGGCTTTATTATGAGGGGAGTCTTTATAATCGTTCTTATAACTTGCTTTCTGGACACACTTGCTGCAAATGTGCTTTCAACATTTATTTCTGAAACAATAGCAGCTAGGATTTGGACATTCAAAGGGAGTGTCTTGCAGTAGCTGCACTTCTATTAAGGGCCATATATTGTCCACTCCTGATTCAGTAGTAAATAATTGTTGCAGGGCTATAAAGTAGGTTAAGTTTTGTGAAGGCTTAAGGCTGCAGGCCAGCATGCAATTCGATATGTATACTGCCAAGGAGGGCATTAAACATATATGTCCAAATTGAGAGCAAGGTTTTATCCCAAATTAAGCTAACATTGGCTTCGGATTGTAATATTCAGGACTGCAGTGCGAGAACACAAAAGAGTTAAAACTGAGAATTTATCTGGGCTTGACTTGTTTGGAGTTCTCTTTTCTCCCATGCCCTTCCTGTGTATTGGCACTGGGGCAAGATACTGGCAGAATGGGAGGTTTGTGCATGCCCCCCCATATTTCCATCCAGCTCTCTTGCTCCCCCCTATGCAATTTACTCATAGTTGGTTATGGGAGTGCTCATAAGCTTCCTGTTTCTCCAGCGTCATGCAGCCCGTGTAATCTGGGAAAATAGGGTTTTATTAAGCTCTATCAGGATGTTTTCCTGTGGCCACAGTTCTGTAGTGCAAACTGATTGTATCTATATATTTTTCTATATCATATAGAACAAACAGAGGTTTTCAGGATCATCATGTCTAGGTAGTAATGGCTATGAAAATTAGACTGATTGTGCCTGCAGTGCTCATTGGCATGCGAGACAGAGAGGGCAGTAACCACATATAGCCTGGAATTGGGTTAACACTGGCCACGGCTTTAATGGCTACAGTTTAAATAGTTCTGGTATAACGTAGATTTGGAACCCCATCATTGGAGAGTCCACCTGCTGGTTTGATTTTCCACTCCAACCCATGGGATAATGATGGGAGTGGCAAGAGTCTTGAGAGCACCATGACATGGACCAATAACCCAATCCCCTGGGTTTGCAGCAGTAACTCTGATCTGAGCTGGCAACTTGAAGCCCCACCCAAAATTCCCTTAGGAGGACTCACTTTGTGGGAAACAAAGATATATGTTGTCTTTGTGTTGTATGTTTTTATGGTTTAAATTTTGTATATAGTTTTTAATGTTATAAATCTTTTGTAAATCACCCAGAGAGTTTTGGCTTTGAGGCAGTATAAAAATGTAAACAACAACAACATCTCCCACTTGCTCTCAAACAAAGCTGGCTTATTTTCCCCAGCGTTTATGACAACGGAGTTGGGACAGAGAATACATAACTCTATAAACAGTTGCAAACAACATTGCAAACACCACCAATTGTGCTGGTGGGTTGAAGTCCTTTCCAGCTCCGTGAACCAGTGGCTAACCATAGCAACTGAAAATTGGAGGGCAGGTGGGAAAGACAGCACTGACTGAGGCCAAATGCAAGACTGTTATATCCTCCAGCAGTGGGCCTGCGCAGGAACTGTCTGTCCCAGATCTGCCCTCTCTGGCTCCACCCTTCAGGAACCAACAGCTTTGCCCATTGATTCCCATGCTTGCTCTATTGCTATGGATTGTTTTAAATAAATTGCAACATGTTTATTAAAAGCTTCCAAAAATGTAGTGACCTCTTAATAATTTGCGTAGACATCTAGAAATGTCTTCCTACATTATATTTAAATTGAAGGTGGTATGGACATCCCAGCTATGCTGGAATTGATGAGGATATGGAAGCAGGTTGTCTCCAGCTAAAGCAAAAGTATGGGGGCAGGAAATGCATAGAGTAGAAAATTTTGGTACTAAAATTTGTGGCTGAGTTGTGGCAAGGACTTGGATGATAGTGCTTCTATCATAATGCTTTTAACACCTGAATCTTCTTGTAATAATTCAGGACTGTTGGTTAGTGAGTCACTGGCTCAATTCGGATGACACAATAGTCAGTGGTGGGTTGACTAACCCTAACCCAAACCCTAGGGGGCACGCCGCACACAAGATGGTAATAAATAATCAACTGTGGTGTGGATGAGGATCAGTGCTGAGTTGACTATGGCAGCACTCGGATGACACAATAGTCAAAACAACTGACGATTGTTTCCCCCACACCAGTTGTTCCCCCACACCAGTCGTCCGAATTGAGCCACTATATATTCAGTGGTTCAAAATCGAAGTGTGTCCGCTAACTTCGACCCCACATTTTGGTCATATAAACCCCTCCAATCTGCAGAAACATAAGAGCAACACTAGAGCTATAAAAATGTAATTGCCACTGCTAGTGTGTTTATTATGGCAGTACTTCTGATTCATCTGAATCCTGAACCGAAATGGGCTGATTCTGACAGATTCGGGAAATGTCCAAATCGCAGTGGTGCTCCTTCAGAGTAAACTGCATTTAAATCTGAACACTCCTGAAGATTCATTAGCAATTTGAATTTTGAGGGACTTACAAACACAGACATTACGTTTCCAAAATTTATACATTTCTCCCCAAGCATTGTATTTAAGAAAAAAAGGTTGAAGGAAAGGGAGACTTGTACATCTAGCAGTAACCCTGTTTAGATAACATGCTAAGCCATGGTTAGGCCACTAACTCTTTTGCAACAAATGGTTATTGAATGTGTTTGAACTGTGGTTATGTAGCCATCATGGTTAAGAATGGTTCACATGACACACGGAGACATGGTTCACATGACAAGCTAAGCCATAATGTTTAGTTCAAAATGCTTAACCACCGTGGCTTAGTGTATCATCTGAACAGAGTCAGTGACTGGTTTTACTAGAGCTCTCCAGTCCCAATGCTAGTTCCCTCTCCAAAGAGCAGAAATGCTAAGAGTTTGATCGAGTTTGTGTGACCTGGAAGGTGTAGCACTGGGTGCTTGCTTGAAAAATGCTGTATGTTCAAGTCCTTCTGGCTTGTTGGAGAAAAATAAACCACCCTGTGTAAAACGTGCTGTATTCAGACAACACACTAACCAACGCTGCGAAAAAAGTGCTGATAAACATGATAAACCAGGCTGTGGAAAAAGCACTGCATTCAGACAATATGATAAACCACGGTTCAACAACAATCCACCCCTGGGTGAGTTAGCATGTTATGTGAATCCAGCCATTGTATGCACCTAACCATCATTACCCTTCCTATTAGTCTTAAACTATTTTTCACTTGTCATAAATCCCTAGCTCCTGCACTTAACCTTCTGAAATTTTGTAGGTTTCTTAACTAGGGTCATTCTATACTGTATGTAATTTTCATAGCATTGGACACGAAAAACATAGTGGGATAAGCACATCCTATTTTGAAAACCTCAACATTGCATCCGATGTTCTTGCGCAGAAAACCTGAAACCTATTTATTTGAAAATTGACAGTCATGGTCCCTTCAGAATGGGCTAACTATGCCTACAAAATTAATGCAATTCTGCCAAGAAATAAGAGATTGGCCCTTTCCCTATAAAGACAATCAACATATAAAGGTGCCTAACACAAAACTCCCTACACCTATTTGTTTCAAATGTGGCAGGCTTCACCCCCTCATAAGGGGCTATTATTCCTGCTAGTTTCATCCAATTCCATAAAATAGAAAACAAGTTATAGTCATTAGTTGATTTCCAATGACAGTAAATGGGAGATTTAGAGTCAGTTGTGCCGAATCGGACTGTTTTCCAAGCTGCTGAATCACGATCCAAACTGAATCTTGTGGCCAGTGCACACCTCTAGTGTTTATGCAACCCAAGAACTTAGTGTTACTCTGGCTGTAATCTACACACACTAACTTGGGAGAAGGTCCTACTGAATACTGTGGGACATACTTCAGAGTAAAAAGGCAGAGGATCCCAGTGCATGTCACATTTATGTGCCCTCAGAGTCACATAATGATCCAATAGTACAGAAGATCTCTCTCTCTCTCTCCCTCCAGCATTATTATTTATTATTTATTTATTATTATTATTTATAAATCAGAGTGCAAGGGAACAGCTCCCTGCCTCGAAGAGATTACAATATAATATTCAAGCAAAGGAAGGGGATGAAATGAGAGGCAGGGGATAAATAGGAAAGCCAAATGTGGTTGCTTCAGTTGTACATAATTAGGCAATGTGCTTTTGAAAGTCAGAGGAGTTTCAAAAGGAGTTTGCAGTATGAAACAAGGATATAGGAAGCTGCCTTATACTGAGTCAAACCACTGGCCTAGTTAGTTCAGTATTGTCCACATGAACTAGTAGCGGCTTTTGAAGGCTTCAGATGCGTCTTTCCCAACTTGAGATGCCAGGGACTGAACATGGGCTCGACCACTGAGTTCCATCCAAGGAATGAAGCTCAGCTATTCAAACTCAGAACATCCACTGTCTTAGAATAAGACCCCTGCTTCAGCCTAAGTAGTACTTTTAATCCTAGCTCCCCAATATCCCCACCCTATACATGTTCTTAAATACTCTCCATATGCTAACATTTTGAAAGAGCTGCACATGGGGGAACAACATCAGGAGAGGGCTTTTCCTCTCATGTCCTATTTGTTGGCAGCTTTGTGAAAAAGGATACTGGACTAGATATGCCTTTGGTCTGATGCAACAGAGCTCTTCTTATCTTCTTAAGACTGCAGTAAACTGAACTGAGCAACAAACACAACTGTAGTGCTTATGTCAAGAACAAGAATGAAGTTCTAATTATGTATGATTCTTTTTAACATTAGGGTACATATTGTGTGTCTCAGCTTTACATGTGTGCTTCCTGAGGATGCTGGCTACATTAATTGTTATCACTTAGGAGAGTGTCTACTTTCTTATGGCCAAACTAGACATGACCCTAAATATGCAATCATTGTGCACCACTATCTATTTGATATAGCGAAGCTCGTAGTGACTACTTCAAACTTCGGAGCAAATATTAAATATGTTATTTTCCTGAGATTTACTAGTAACTAGCCAATAACTGAACAATGTTATCCCCTCAGAATTGGTCTTAGCCAAGTAGATACAGTTACCTTACATTCCATTAAACCCCTATCAATTCACCCCTGCCCCTTGCCAAATTAATTTAGACATGAATTACTTTGTTTTCAAGGATGAGGTAAATTTATGGGTTTAATGGTATAAGTGTTATGCAAATTCTTTTTGACTGGCTTAGACCCTCACAAATACATATCAGTTAGAATCCCTAGCTGAATTAGCTCCGAACTGTTCAGTGATTATTCTACTTCATGGACTGTGGCTAATAGCCCTCAGCCTGACTGAGTGCAGGAATAATATCCTAGTTATTATGTAAATGAAAGCTCCTTTATCCAATCAGATCCTGGAGAATTCCATAACTGAGTATATTTAGGGGTCAGTAACTCTAATATCCTGGGGCTGTGGTTTGCTCAGTTCTATTCAGTATGCTAACAGTGAACGTAATAATTTTAAGTATAATTACAACTCTCACACCATCTCTTTTATTTGGTTTGTGGTAGACATGCAGAGCACAGCATCTAGATAATAATAATAATAATAATAATAATAATAATAATTTTAGTGAGACTAGTGTCCATGCACTTGTACTAAGAAAAAAACATATTTTGAAGGTATTGTCACCATATTGCCCTTCCTCAAATGGATAACAGGGTCTGTTACTTTGGAACATAACACAAATCTGCTCTGACAGTGACATGATGCAGATGCAGAGCTCCTGAGCATGTCTGTATTTCTATGCCATTCAGTGGTGGAATAACTTCTGCCTCTGTATTCCTACCCATATGCAAAACAGCTCTTTCCATTGTTTGAAGTGAATCCTGTAGTCTGTGCTCTCTCTCTCTCTCTCTCTCTCTCTCTCTCTCTCTCACTCTCTCACACACACACACACACACACACACATACACACACACACACACACACACACACGTGCACTGGAATCCTTCTGCCTGAAAGGATTCATTGGATTAAGTTGAATAGCTGCTTATAGTGTACTTCTAAAAAGCTGAGTTTGGAATTTAGGTTACGTTCACAGTAGGCACAGTGAATTCGGCTGTTAAAGCTTCTGTTAATTGGTGTTTCAGTGTATTTACAGATTTCAGGTTTTGTATATGTAAGTGTTAAAAAGACCAAACCAAAACACACACACCACACCACCACCCTTTCCAAACAATATAAAGCTGAAAGAATATTTCTCAGATGTGAATGTAGTTGGTTTTCTTGTGTGATGTATGTAAATTATACTCCAGTACTGTAAGCAAAATAAAGAAGGTGCATTTCAAATCCTCATTATTCAAAGCAAAGGAAACCAGAGCCAACAGCGGTAATAAACATAGCGGGACAAGGAAACTTACAGGGGAATGATGCCAAAAATAACCCTTAAATGCTGAGTATAGTTTTTCTATATACGGGTTTAGCATACTCAAATATTGCTTTGTGAATCGGTCATCATGTCTCCCTTGTGGTACAATAATCACTATAGAGTAAACTGTGGGTGTAATCTATCAAGCATTGCTGATGTGCAACCTCCTTTCAGTACATTGGCTTTGCATAGCCACTGACACTTTGGGAGAAACGTTACCTAAAGTGTGCCATACAGGTAACACCATAAATCCTTTTTGTAACGAAATAGCTGCCAGTTACTACAGAGTGTAAATAATAATAATAATAATAATAATTTTATTTCTTACCCGCCTCTTCCTCTGGATCAAGGCAGGGAACAACATTAATACAAAACAGCATAAAAAACATAAAACTGATTTAAAAACATATAAAACTAATGAATTATTAAAAACATATAAAAGTAGTACATTATTAAAAAGCATCTTTTATTTTTTATTTTTTAGATTCTGGGAACTTATAGTAGTTTTAGGTTTTAGCCTACTGATTTTAGCTTGTTTTCCTTATCAAAAGTGGGAACATATTTAGTGACAACAAAAGATTCCTGAGGCTATATAAAAGAGCAGTCCTATAGCCCTTAGACAGCATGAGCCGAGGGGGGGGGGGGGGGGGATAGAATAGTTCCTATTCCTGGATCCAAGGGTGTCTCCGACCTCAGAGTTCGAGCTCGCCTTCCCTCTCCCTTGCAGCCAGTGCAGAGAAAACCATATTGGCTACCTCTCCAAAGTTGCAAAAGCAACTTCAAATGGAAGGTAAGGGGGGATTCTCATGGGTAGGGAAGGGAGGGGACTGGGGAGGCCATCTTATGAAGAAGCCTCTGGCCTCCCCAGCTTCCTTCCTTCCCCCTCCGTGACACCTCAGCTAGATGGGTGAAGATCACCTCCACTGCTCCTCTCACTCTGCATTGGACAGTCATAAGCCTTCCAAGTTCAGAGGTTTACAGCCATCACCATAGGATTGGTTCTTCTGCAATGGTACTAGGGTAAGGAAGTCTTTAGCTATGAGATTGCTTTTCCTCTTGCAGTTGACACCAAGGCTTTTGCAGGACTCCTAAACCTAGTAACTGTGTGTAAAATTCAAGGTTGCTTTTTTTTTTACCCTATTTTAGCTGGGGCCTTAGGATGGGAATCTTTTGCTACAGCCAAGGAAGTGTGTATGAATTGTCACCTGCTCTCCCCTTCAAAGCTAGAACTGGCTTCTCCTTCACTGCTGTGGCTCCACAACTACCTATCTTGTGGCTAGGAACGGCTGGCCTAAATCCACTGGCAGTTCTTCCTTTTTAGGTCCATGAAGGAAGCTTCATTGGAATGCAGTGATCTGGCCTCTGTGTCATTTAGTTTCTTCACTAATTTGCCTGTGATCACCTGATGTCAAAAGCATACTGCATGGCAGCATATCTCATGTAGTTTAATCTTTTGTAAAGGTGCAAATCCTGCTGCACCTTACATACAGGTCTGGGAGTTCCTTGGCGCTACCAGATTTAGAAGGTCCGTTGCTTGATTGGCAGGGGATCCAGGATGAATCTCTTCCTTTAGATGATGTAGAGGAAATAAGTATACCCACTTAAGAAGAAAAATGGGAACTGCACAAAGCCTTAGATCTGAAGTGGCTGAATCATAGAATGAGGAAACATTTCCATATGGAAACTTGTAATGTTGTGTGCTGATGGTCACCAATGACAACTACATTTCACTGTCTCTTGCACTCTCAGGGCTATCTTTCTATATACATGCAATGACTATTTCTGGCTTTCCAGAATCAAATTGCTTAGCAATTTTATTTGTTGATGACTTTCTTATCAAAGGCCATGGGAGCCCTACATTTGTGGCTAACTCCAGTTGACTGTACACAGGGGTGACCTTCAAAGAAGTACATCACACTTTCATGACAGTAACAACCTCTTTGGTTTGTGGGCTTACTGTCCCTCTCCAAGAGTGCCTAAAACAGGGTAGGTAACCTGGTTTTGGCAAGATGCTTTGGCCATTGCTGGCTGGGACTTACGGAAATTGTGGTTCAAAACATTTGGACGGCACTAGGTTGTCTACTCATGGTCTAGAACAAGGGTGGAGGGTCTGGGGATCATTTTCGTCCTCCCACTGTATTATTATTATTATTATTATTATTAATAATAATAATAATAATAATAACAACGATGACATAAAATAAATGGTGTCCATAGTAGCTACTGAGTACCCAATAGGTAAATATTTTGACCCTTCTGGTGCTCCATAGGTGCTACAAGCTGCAAACAAGCTAATTTTGACCTTTTAATCTGTTGCCATTTTTTAAGAATTAAAAAAATTAATTTCACCCCAGCCTAGAAAATATCGGTATGGGCTAAAAGCCATCTTCCACAACACTGGACTGATTGAGCAGACAAACCTTGAAAGAGGTGGAATGGATGATATTCTTTGACCTCCCCAGAAAACCACATTTTTCTCAAGAATCAGAATCTATAAAGATAGATGATAAATTGATAAATTGTCTGATTGGTCATCGAAGTAATACTAGTCACACCTCACTGAAAACTATGGGTCAAAATACAAGAGATGAAACAAATACCAATTTAACCACTGAAGGGCTATTCAGACATTATTTCCTATCTCTCTAAATTGTACTAAGAGAGAAAGGAAGAATAGGCCTCAGGTTGCTTTCCTCGACTCTTCCCATCATGGGGGGAATGAACAACTGAACCAGGAGATCCTACTTCTCTTACTAGTGTACAGTTCAGGGGCAAGCTGGCAATTTTGAATGTGGAATCTCATTCAGTCTAATTTGTAGGATTAACCTATTCACTCTTCCTATAGTAGGAAACTTCCAAACTAAAATCCCACAGGTAGAGGATCACATAACATATTTAAAGGCCTTTAGAAAAAGTGAATTTCCTGTGAATGAATATAATCCCTGATAATGTCTACCAAAAGATGGTGAAGGTAAATAGATCTATATTTTACAATGCTCACCCAGAATGTACTTTATTCTCCATTAAATCCTCTGCTGACCCTGTATACATAGTTATCTAAGACTTCAAAATACATACCCTCTCTCAATCTCTAGAAAGCCTGCACAACCTCTTATTTATCTCCTTAAGCCATAATTAGAGAATTGCTTTGGCAATTTAAAATAAAAGGCTGAACATTTACTTCATAAGTATTATTCTCTTTGAGAGTCTCATCATTAAAGCTTCTCTTACTAGTGTATTGTTGATGACCAACATAACCCATTTTGTAAAATCTCTTCCCTAACTAATTACGAATGCATTCATCAGAGTAGGTCACTCAGAAATTACAATGCTAAAGAACAATCACGAAGACTTCTGAAAATCAAATCTATACAGAATCCGCAGGTCAGCAGGGGTGCTGAGTAATGGCTCCCTTATATCAAGTCAATTTTCACACAGCTGTTCTCTATCTAACTTCTATCCGAGAGATTCTTTTTCCGGGATGAAATCAGATTTTTTAAAAAATGACTATCAGTTTGTTACATGCCATCAAACAAAATGAAAGCTCCCATCTACCCAGTGGGTATAATACACAGAGCTGCCAACCATACAATATTTGCTTGTTACATTTGTAACCTGTCTTTTACTGGGCATTCAGAGCTTCAGTTTAGTCTCACAACAAACTCCCTGAAGTTGGTTGGCTGAGAGACTGACTTCACCAAGGTCACCCACTGCATTTCATAACTGGACAAGTATTTGAAATTAATTTTCCCACATAAGGCCAACACTGTAGCCACTGCATGCCACCAATAATGACAAATTTTACACTCAGTATGGGCAAGTGATACCATCCAAATAGGATAATAGAAAGTTAGGAGTAATCCAGACAATGCATTTTTTGCCCATTCAGAATCTCAGCATTCCCTGGTTTCAAGCATGTAAAGCTGTCTTAATACAAGTCAAGATATTGGAACAATTTTGACTGCTTTTGCTGGTAGTGATCTCCATGGTCTCAGATTCTTCCCACCTCTATTATTTGAGATGCTTTAACTGGAGATGTCAGGGATTGTGCCTGAGACCTTCTACACGTTAAGCAGGTGCTGAATCGTTAGCTATGGGTCTCCCTTGCTTGTGCAATCAAATATGACGTGTGAAATGTATAATCATGGATATGATCGGCTGTAATTTCTTTAATTGCAATGGCACTTTTTCCAAGGGTATTATCTTAGCCTGGCAGACACAGTATTTTTCTGGCTTGTCATCCTCAACTAACAGGTGTATAAAAAGATTAGGATATCTATTCGTTGGCCCTTAGACAAGGCATAGGGCAAGAGTGGTTGCTACCTGTCATCAGTGTGCAGTTGAATAGATGAAACTTAAGAGTGATAGGAACAGTGGTCCCTTATCAAAAGCTATATTCCAAAAATGTCTGTTTCACCCAAGTTGTTTCAAGGCTTTATTATACTCTGCTGTTCAGACACTGTGAGTTCATTTTAAAAGTAGCAAGTCTACACACAAAAGGGGCCAACTACAACTTTGATCCATGTAACCTTTGGCATCGAAATTTTCCACTGATAAGCAGAGCTAGGGCTTACTCCCCAGTCAATGTGGATTGATTGTAGTGGCAATCTTCATACTTCAGTACTAAATATATAGTTTGAAGACATGGAAAATTGCTAGAAGTATGCTACAGCTATTGTAATTGGCATGACACAGTCCTGGAAAAACTGTATAAACATTTACTTACTACTTAACGTATTTACATTTTTATATCCTGTCCTTCTGATACAAACACAACTACTCAGGGTTGCAATTACAACATTTAAAATTACAATTTCATTAAAAACAATATAAAACAATCAACTAAGGAGACATAATATCCATGTTCTCTAAAGCGAATGTACAGAATTTCTGGTCCGGGCTAAAGAAAAAACTAGTTTAATTGACTAGTTCCAGAATACCCTCAAGTTTGTCTGGATTTTAGTCATCCAGTTTGATATGTTCTACGATTTAGCCACTGGAAGTATGGAAGAAAGAGATGTTTCCTCTTCTCATTGGGAAGAGATTCAGTGGGATCTTCTTCACTCTCAGGTTTATCTTAATTCCCTGTTTGGATTTCTAAAATATGTTACTCATGGTAGACTGGCTAGTGATTTTTTGTGTGCTTTCCTGTAGTAGGTAGTTTGGCTTGTTTTCGCCATGCTTTATTGAAATAACTCTTGAATTGCGTAAGCATCTGTGGCATAAAGCACCTCCTCTCTGCTTGTCACAAGTTAGTCTGGATTTTGGGCTTTCATATGCAGGAGGAGTATGGCAGGACAATGGTATGTGTACATATTCATGCTCTCAGTTGCGTACATGCCTGTATCTGTGTGTGTGATTCATTCCTTACTGAGCTGTGTTCTTTGAAGGCTGAGAAATAAATACTGCATCACCTGGATAAAGAACACTAGGGCCTAATCTACACCAAGTAGGACATTACACTATGAAAGTGGTAGGAAAGCGGTTTATAAAAGATAGGAGACACACTAAGCAGGATATAGTAGTATGAAAGCGGTATATGGTATGTGTCAATGGGACCCAACAGTTGTCAGTGCACTTCAATACTGCTATAAAGCAGTAGTGTGGCTCCTGCCTTTTATATACCGCTTTCATAGTGTAATAACTTGCTTTTGGTGTAGATTAGGCCCCTGTTTTGCTTTGAGAGTGAAAGAAACCAATTCTGTGGTTCAAAACCAACTGCTTATTAAGGCTTATGAAACTTTCAAGTTAAGATTTATTTCTGCAGAGAGAACAATTTTTTTAAAAAATGAGGCTACTAAATAAAATCAGGATTGGATGAGAATGAGAGGCATATTTGATGGGAAGATAGACTTTTGTAAAACAAAAAGGTATTTTCTTTCGAGGGTAACTGCAAAATTAAAAGAGAACAGCTGCTGCTACCATAGAAAATGAGAAATAATTAGACCTCTTGGATAGAAGTTTGTGATGACAGCGAAAGGGGCAACACAAGGTAATGGCCACTGCAGGCAAAAGTGAGTGTAATACTAGCTTCTACAGAATTATTTTTGTCTCGACAAGGAGATGTTGAAATAGTTTTGCAGCATTTACTGTAGAACATTGAATTGTTGCAGCCTCCAAGCCATTTTAGCACATCTGCATTCAAGGAAGATCTATAAAAAGTGCATCCCCAGAATTATGGCTGTCCTACTTTGCTGGAAAAGAAATGTAGACGTCAGTATGCTCGAGTATGCTCTGTGTCAGTATGTTGATTTAACCAAACATAAAGGCCTGTGAAGGCCAAAGCAAAGATAAATATAATAAAGCCTAGGTTCATTCAGTTATTTGCTGTTGGAGTAGAATACTCAAACTTGCTTACATAATTTCTGAAACTGTCATAAAAATCTCGGTTTCACTTGTGTGAATATGCACTAAAGTGACTTTGGTTTTGCTCTTCGAATTCTTAGCCCAATATTCCCCGAATTCCATGGAGTAATACACCCCCTGGAATTGTGGGAGTAGATTTGCAGATAAATTCTTTATGTGGTATGAATTCTGGCTGATGAAGTGCTAGGGTCAGCTTATCTGGATTTGTCAGGTTGTTCTTCATAACAGGTATGTCCAGAGCATATGGCAATATCTGCATAGTACAAATTGGGTCCTCCTGTCACTAGAAATTGGGTCCTCCTGGGGAAACAATGAGGAGTGATTAATCCATATTGTGTATGAGCTCATGGGTGCATATGTTTAGGAATCCAAGCTTATCTTACAATTCCCATGTGCAGTGCGATCCTTTAGTGTCTGAATTGGGCTCTCCTGCTCTTGTTAAGGTGCCTAGAGCAGCCTAGATGAACTGGTCAACATCATTCAGCTTTTATAGAGGCATCTAGATCTTTGCACTTATATAACATCATTGCATGCTAGGGCACAAAATTCTCTGGTTGATCCTAATCATGGTGTGGATGGGAGTGGGAGGAGTCTGTGTGCTGGAAGGAACCATGGTTGAGTTTTCCCAGTGAGTTCTGGCAAGGTGGGCCCCTAATCTGTGGTTGAATTTTGTACAGCAGTCTCCTAAAAATGATTGCATTCCTGTTTTTGGCTCGTTTCATTACTGGATCAGTGATAAAGTCATAGATTTTTTTCCTTATTGTTTCTAGTACCTAAACTAGGCTAAAATAATTTATAACTGATTTATAACAGTCCATCCGCACTAATAGTAGAAGACTTACTTTAATGGATCAAGTCTCAACAAATGAGAAGAAGCTTTCATTACATAGTCAAGGTCCGATTTCGACATAAGGTTTTTCCCCATGGAACAATATCTGTGAAAGAATACATGTGAAAAAATTATGTAGGGAATAGGATTCAAAATCCATGTGGATTTTGCAGGGAAAAAAACTGGATAGGAGTGAGCAGCAATCTAATTTTTACAGGCCCACGTAATGTTTTTCACAGATATTTTGTCATACATATTTTTTTCTGCATAGGAGAAATACTGTTTTGGACAAAAGTGCTAACAGCTGATAGTTCAGTTGTATTGGGTACCAGCTGTTCATATAGGAAGTATAAAGTTTGTGGAGAAAAGTGCATGGAAAATTACAAGATGAAAAGACAGCCTATACATGCTGCATAACAGTGGAATTGAAAGAATGCCCCACTAAGCTTATCTGCAGGATTAGATGTTGGTGGTTTAAACTACCTCCCGTCCCCAATGGCAGGGTGTAGCGAAGACTTATCTCTTTGTCCTCAACTTAGTGTTGGACCATTAGCAACCCAGATGTAATATGAATTTAGCAAATAGGCCAAAACCTGGAATTCGCTCCTGTTTGGGGTCTAGTTACTCCAGTTTTCCATCTAACTGCTCCAGTTTCCCATGAGTTAAGTTCAGTCTTCAAGAGCCTGTTAGTTCTTGACAGATGCAGAGACATACAATCTTGGCTATGCATTTAGAACTAGGATTGTCACTGGCTAGTTTAAATGAACTGGGCAGCAATTCAAAAGGAAGTATTTTCACATGCAGGAGGGTGTATGTACACGATCAGATCTTTTCTGTTCTTTTACCATTGATAAGCCACTTTTTCATTGGATGTGGTCTGGGCTACATCAAACTGAATCTTGATTGTGACTATGGTTCTCTTGACGCGGGGGGTCCTTTTTTAGCTTTAGGGTTCAAGGTGTTGATTTTAACCTAGAAAGCCTTACACTGCTTGGGACCACAATACCTGATGGAACGCCTTTCCCAACATGAACCTACCCGAACACTACACTCAACATTTAAGGTTCTCCTCCGAGTGCCTACTCTGAGGTCGAAAACAAGGGAGAGGGCCTTCTCTGTGGTGGCCCCTCAATTGTGGAACGATCTCCCCGACGAGGCCCGTCTGGCGCCAACATGGTTATCTATTAGGTGCCAGGTCAAGACTTTCCTCTTCTCTCAAGCATTTAGCAATATCTGATGAGCCTGGGTCTGTTTTGTTTTTAGGCTTATAGCTTTTTAAGTTATTATAGTGGTTTTAAATGCATGTGTATATGGTATGTTTTTGCAATTTAAATTTTTGTATATTGTTTTTAAGTTTTTTAATCTTATGTAAATCGCCCAGAGAGCTTCGGCTATGGGGCGCTATATAAATGTAAATAATAATAATAATAATAATAATAATAAAAAATAAATAAATAAATATAATAAATCACCTTCCTTAATGCTAAGGGATAGCTTCTAATTCTTTTTCCTGCAGTTAAATGAACCTTAAACGCACGCACACACATTTTGTTTGGTTTCATTTTGCTATTTCCAAGAAGGGTTCGATACTTTGAAATGGAGAACTCATTCAGACAGTTTGTTTTCATATAGCTCATAATTTCTAAGAAGCTATAATTTGGACAAAGCTGAAGCATTTTCATTATCACAAATCTCTCTGGTGGTAATAGAAGTAGGGCTTGAATCAGGTGATTACCCTAAATAACCTTTTTTTCCCCCTATACAGAAAGAGTACTCCAGGATGTGTTAGCTACCATATATATGCACTGAGTGCTTTTTCTCATGTAGCCAAAATGGTACCACCCACAAACAATTGGGAGATATTATCATGCTTGGAGAAACTCCAAAGTTTGCAGAAGAACAAAGAAACTTTAGGGGAAAAAAACAACAACCTAAGGGGGTGTTTCCCCTCCCCCAAAACCAGCCCAATAAGAAATGGGCATTCTCATTGGCACAGAATGGTGTCTGGTTTATTGGAGGGGTGGGGATGGAAAACTGAGGGCTAGAGGGAATTAAATGGAGTATCCTGAAAGAAGACATAACTGATTGACTAGAACACTGAATGGGAGCATTCCCATTGCAAAATTTTGTTGCAGGTGTCACTTATACATCCTTAATAGTGCTGGTACATATTACTATAGTATTATTACCTGCTCATTTATCCAAAACTGAAAGTGATGTTTGTAAAGAGCTTCTAAACATCAAAGGCTTCTATAAACTTCATTGAATGTTTGATTTAACAAATTAGAAGTTGACCTGAGTTTAGAGTCTTGATAACATAACCAGATATTCCAGAAGAGATCTGCTACATATTAGTTTAATGTTATCTTCCTAACGCTGTTCACATACAAAAAGTAGTCATGAGAATTTGCTTAATTTTAAGATTAATGCATTTCAAATCAATCATGCAATCGAAATAAACTATTTCTGTTACTAAGTAATGAAATTGACTTCTCCTCTCAGTGAAGCGTTTTTGCTCTGACTGTTTGTGTTATAAAGGAAATTATTACTTTCTCTGTTACATGGGAAATGGTGATTACAGATTATTCGATGTTCACATGCCTGTTCCATTGTTTGGAAATACAGACTACATCTTTGAAACAAATCCTATATATTAACAAAAGGGGTTCCTGCTTCCTTTCTGTTTTTAAAAAATGTTTAAATCCTGTTACATTCTATTCATATTCATAAACAATATATTGTGTTCCCTCAATATTTCCTCAAATTCCAGTTTCAGTAGTCCTTGAAAAGTACATGGGAATTCAAATAGTCTCCAAGTGAAAGAGACATATGAATGTATTCTGAATGACAACAAACTTGGGGGTTGGAGAAAATCTATTCTAGATGTGTAATCTGTGCCCACCAACTGAAAGAATAACAAAAATAAATGCTGCCCCTCTCTTCTGCATTTGTTCTTCCATGCATTTTCCGCGTAGCAGTATAGCAGGCTGTTACTATTTCATCATTCATCAAACAGAGAATGCGTAACTGACATTCCCAAAAGTGAACAGATATATAATCATTTCAGTAACCCTAGCATGCTGATATAGCATAGACAGAATCAGCATCGCTCAAAGCCTCCAATGGATTTTGTGAAACAAAGTCCAATAAGCATTCATCTCCCAGTCTCATTAATGCACTTATGAACTGGATCAGTTATGTGATTTGCTGTGCTTTAGTTGGCTTGTAATCTAAAAGTCATTCAAGATATACATGAAATTTGTCTAGTTTTGGAAGGAAGGAAGGAAGGAAGGAAGGAAGGAAGGAAGGAAGGAAGTTTGTCCCGTGTGATAGGCATAGAATATGTACCATTCATATACCATGTTTTTTTAAAAAAAATCACTGGCACTCTAGCATTTTGAAAAGTCAGGAGACCTTTTCCACCTTTGTATTAGATGATGATGAAACAGCAATGTATAAAATGTCATATATTTATGACATTTTCTAGAACGATGTATGCTCATTTGGGGCAGAAGAATAATTTTGTGCTCAGCACTGAAGTCTGCCATACAGCAAATATGCAGTCAGCAAATATTTTTTGTGCTAGCCTTTTGGTATCTCTCTCCCTTCTCCAACAATTGCCATTTAATTCCCTATGTTTAGATAGCAGTAAAGTTTGCCATTTTTTTTTTTAAGTGCCCATATTGGCGTATTTTGCTAGCCTTCGTCCTTTGACATCGTATCTTAAGCATAAGGACATGTAAGTATAATGAATGTGAACTCTCACTACACTGATCTCATTGGCTGCTAAAGGTGATGGAGGCTGCTATTAGAAAGCTCTGTATGACCACAGGATGGTGGAGCCCGCATTGTATAGATGGCCCTTCATAACCCCACTGCTTGTTGCACAGGCACATAATGGGAGCATAGGCTCACGTGGCCACACAAAGGTGGCACAGCTGTATAGTAATAGTGTGCATCATAATGGTGCTACCTCACATTATATTGTGTGAAGGGAGAGGCTGAAGTTGCTATCCAGGTCTCGCTGTTGCCTTGACCCAACTGAAACCAATTCCTGAATTTCTAACCAGTAAGGGTTGCTCTTAATTTCAAATGTGTCTTCTTAAACTTGCTGTTTTGGTTTGTTCTGGCCATAGGCAGCTGTAAGAATTCTAGATACCAGATGATAGCACGTGTATAGGTATGTACTATCATCTCTGATTATTCATTAGACCATTCGAATACAAAAGGAAATGATATCTAGATGGATCTCTAATATTTATTTATTTATCACATTTCTACCCCACCTTTTTTCCTTCAAGGAAACCAAGGTGTTGTATATAACCCTCTCTTCTCCATTTTATCCTCACAACGACCCTTTGAAGTAGGTTGATCTGAGAGTCTGTGCCTGGCCTAAAGTCACCCAGTGAGCTTCCACGGCTGAGAGGGGACTGGAACCCAGATCTCCTGACTCCTAGTTCAGCACTCTAGTCACTACACCACACTGGCTCTCATACCAGTGCTGCTGTTTTCAAATCCAGCAACATTACTTTAAAGACATAGCTAGCAACTACATCTTTTTCTTTTTTACTGTAAAGTAAATTCAGGGGATCCAATCCAGACTGGGATTAGTTAGGGTCCCAGTCCCCATTATGGTCCTGAACTAGATTTGGATTTCTATGGGTTAAACTTCATTGCCCAAACACACACACACACACACACACACGGCCCGGGGGGGAGGGAAGGGGGGTTAATCCAGAAAAAGCTACATCTTTAAAGTAATGCATACTGTAGTTTGGCCCTTAAAGAAGTCAAGAAGATTCTGGGGGAAAAGTGTGAGAGTAAAGGGAAGACACAGAATTGAATGAAAAGTTAGTTTGATGGCTTGGCCCATACCTTAGAGTGCAACATAACGAGGTAGTTGAGCTTATATTTATTGCTACAAAATAGTTAGGAATATATTTTATTGGCTTAGCGCTTTGCTGTCATCAGTTACATTCACATAAACCTCAGTTTCACCCCCATCTGTATCTTTGTGGTACAGATGTCATGCACTGAGTTTAGGCTATTTTGGTTTATGCCAGCCTTAGGTTAACGGTGCTATTTTTGACTGGGTATGTATGCTCTAGTTCAGTGTTTGCATTGGTAGGCAAGCTGTCTTTCTAGGAAGCTTGTCCATCATAACTGATTTTGACTGAGAAAATAAGCTGTTAAGAAACAAATCTGAAAAGTAGTGCTCACTACTTGTTGGATTCTACCACTCAGTTGTTTAAAATCTTGCTCTTTTCCCTTATATAAAATAGGTTCTACTTTAGAAACTATTCTTATGAGGAAAATGTACTCATAAAACCCTTTCCTTCATTACAGCCTATTAACTCAAAATACAAAAAAATCTCATTCTCTCGTGTGTGTGTGTGTGTGTGTGTGTATATATATATATATATATATATATATATATATGATCCCCTGGACCTTCATAACTACAGGGTAGTATCAAATCTTCCATTTTTGGGCAAGGTGATCGAGAGGGCGGTTGCCTTCCAACTGCAAGCAGTTTTGGATGATACAGATTTTCTACACCCATTTCAAACTGGCTTCAGGGCAGGATATGGAGTTGAGACTGCTATGGTCACCTCAGTGGATGATCTATTCTTAAGTATTGACAGGGGGAGTATGTCCCTGCTGATACTTCTGGACCTCTCAGCAGCTTTCGATACCATCGACCATGGTATCCTTCTGGAGCGCCTGACGGGATTGGGACTCGAGGGCGCTATGCTTCAATGGCTCCGGTCCTACCTCTCGGGCAGGTTCCAGATGGTGATGCTTGGGGATAGTTGCTCCTCAAAGAAGGAGCTGCTGTGTGGTGTACCACAAGGTGCCATCCTATTCCCAATGCTATTTAACATCTATATGAAACTGCTGGGAGAGATCATCCGGAGGCATGGGGCGGGGTGCTATCAGTATGCTGATGACACCCAAATATATTTCTCTATGCCTTTGACAACAGCGTCAGCTAAGGATAGTGTGTCTCCTCTGAATGAATGCTTGGAGGCAGTAATGGGCTGGATGAGGAAAAACAAACTGAAGCTGAATCCAGACAGGATGGAGGTGCTTACTGTCAAGGGCCACAACCTGGGGTTGGAGGTGTGTCAACCAGTTCTGGATGGGGTTACACTCCTGCTGAAAGACTGTGTCCGCAGCTTGGGGTGCTCCTGGATCCGTCGCTCCAAATGACAGCTCAGATAGATGCGACTGCCAAGAATGCCTACTATCAGCTTCGGCTGATATGCCAGCTGTGCCCCTTCCTAGAGTTGGAAGACCTAAAATCAGTAGTGCATGCGCTGGTAACTTCGAGGCTCTACTTCTGCAATGTGCTGTACATAGGGCTACCTCTGTGCCTAGTCCGGAAACTTCAATTAGTTCAAAATATGGCAGCCAGGTTGGTCACTGGCACATCTAGGGGTGACCACATTACACCAGTTTTAAAATCACTTCACTGGCTGCCAATCAGTTTCCGGGCGAAGTACAAAGTGTTGGTTTTACCTTTAAAGCCCTACATGGTTTGGGTCCAGGTTACTTACAGGATTGCCTTCTCCCATACAATCCACGCCGCACGCTCAGGTCCTCTGGGAAGAATTTACGACAGTCAACAAGAACTAGACTGACAACCGTTACCCAGAGGACCTTCTCTTCTGCCGCTCCCAGATTGTGGAATGACCTGCCGGGAGAGATTCGCCAACTCACCAGTCTTCAGGAATTTAAAAGAGCTATAAAGACTGATCTCTTCCGGCAGGCCTACCCAGATGAATTTTTAAGTGTTTTATTGGTGTTTTATTGGTATTTTAATGATGCATTGGTTTTATGTGTTTTAATCAGTTTTGTATTTTATGTTTGATGCTGTTCCCCGCCTCGATCCGTTGGGAGAGGCGGGTAATAAATAAATATATTATTATTATTATTATTATTATTATTAATGTAAAGTTAAAAATAATCTACCCCCCGGGTATGTACAAAAAAGAAGTGGAATAATTCCTTGGTTATTCTTAGCAGCTATACTTCAGGGGTTTTGGATCACCTTTGAAAGACAGTTTAAAGGTGGTAGAATCCACCTCTGTCCACCTATCCTTACTGTAACATGTGTATATAAGATCATCCATCAAATAACTCTTAACTGTAAAATGGTGATGATGTTCATTAAGGACACAATTCTATACAAATTCACCTTAGAATAAGCCTAATTGAATTTAGTGGGACTTACTTCTGAGTAGACATGTATAGGACTGTACTGTAAATGTCTCAATGTTTTAGAAAGTTAAAAACGAGAAATCCCACAAGGTTTAGAGTCCTTAGTTGCTCTAAGATGCATTCTCTATTAACGTTATTATAATATCAGTGAAAAATTTCACATAAGTGTTGGTTAGGTTGATTTCTCTGAAATTCGTGTTTGCTCACTTGAGTTACAAAGCAAATGTGTGTACAGCTACCATTTTAGTCACGATATCCAGGGATCTACACCTTTTGGCTGGCCAAACAGTGGAGTATTGCTCTCTGAGTGCCCTTCTCTCAAGCCCAGTGGTGACTTCCCCTTCCTTTCTACTGACTTTGAGTCTTCGGCCAGATCTACACCAAGCAGGATATAGTGCCATGGAAGTGGTATGAAAGCGGTATATAAAAGGCAGGAGCCATACCAAACAGGATATAGCAGCATATGGTATGTGTCAATGGACCCCAACAGTTGTCAGTGCATTTTAATACCACCATAAAGCAGTAGTGTGGCTCCTGCCTTTTATATATCGCTTTCATAGTGCTTTCATATTGCTGTATCCTGCTTGGTGTAGATCTGGCCTTGGTGCTTTCTAAGTTCTTCTAAAGTCCACACTTGTGGAGTAAGGCTCTTGCTCTTCATTAGGCTCAAAAGGAGGACAGGAACTCTCCCTGATGCTCTCGCCAAGCTAAAAGAGATGCGAACTAGGGGTGTGCTTGAGCACATTTGTGAACACTTGACAATAATCACATAATAATTACTGATTTAATAATTGCAGGTCTTTCTGTTTGTCTCTTTATCTTGGCTAGTGCTGTTGTTCGCCTATGTTCCTGATCTACCTTGGTGATCTCCATTCTGTGCCCCCTGAGCCCCATCCACACCTGCATCAGCCATCTATTCCATAGGCAATTGTAAAGAAAACATTGCCCAAGGGGCTAAATGATGAAGTTCTGCCCTCTAGTGGAGAAGCTGAATCCAGATTAAGACCACAGTGTGAGGGGGCAGGGTGGCAACCTTAACTCTTTGCTGTCACTGCAGTTTTGATCTGGATCACACATGCAATTTGTATTGCCTAAAAATGTCCCATTGAAAACAACTCTGCTCTCATGGAAATAGCTGCATTATTAAAGTAGCATGCAGTTTGGCCTATATTCACACATACACAGCCTTGAACGATATGTGAACTGGGACACTAATTCAACAGTGTTGTCAGAATATAGTAGGGTATCCCCCACCTACTTTTAAAACCTCCCATAAAAAGACCTATTTAGAACAGGTGCAGCTCTTTCTGAGCTTGCCAAATGAAATGGGATGGTGAAGGCAGTTCATCTCACAACTCCATTATGGTTTGATGAGGATCTCTGCTTACTAGAATTAAACCCACTCAATTCTGACTCAGATTTGAACTCCTAAGAATTAACAACTTTTATAGCAGGACAGGTAAGGAGGGAGAAAGTAGCATTTTGTATTAAGACAAAGTCACCATATGAAAAGGAATGTATGTTTAAAGAAAATACTTAGGGTGCATTGGCAGTGGCATCTTATATACGTTGCTCCCTATAAGAGAAACAGTAGTAAAAAATATCTTACTCAAAACATTGTTAATTTTATGTAATGTTGCAAGTAGTTTTTGCACCCCCCCCCCTATTCTTTTCATCAATATAAAATGCTAGAGGGAGCCCTAACTTTTTAATTACTTCTCCATTTGGAAAATATCGTCCTTGTTCTGTTATATTATTGCATTTACCACTTTGCATTCCTGCATTAATATCTAAGATGAATCAGACCTGTCTTGGCTACTTCCTGAAAAAAAAAGTCTGCGCAAAACTCCCAAGTACACATTTCTACCTTAGAAAGGAAGTTTTAACCATTTTAAATACTGTACAGTTTAAGCATTGTTCACCTCTCTGAGAACATACAATAACCCCCCTCCCCTCTGGAAAATGTGTACATTTTTTTCTGGATTTAATTTCTATTTTTAAAGCAACTACCCACTATGTCTAGCGGTGACAGCTCTCTTTCGTCTATGCCATGTTAATAGCTGTATAACACAAAGAATTATATTTGAAGGACACCTATATGAATTTCCCACAAAGCCACAAAGGCCTTGCTTACAGGCCCACATTACGATCTATTAGGCTGCCAGACAGAAGAGACAAGTGTCCTCAACCCTTTGGTATCCCGTCCCATGGAATGCGTACTTGGCTTTCTCACTGCTGTTTTAACGGGCCTTAAAGTCCTGGTTATTTCTATCTGCTTCTAACTGAATAAGCTTGCTGATTATAATTTTTACTGTGTTTTATCTGTGTGTTATGTTAGACAGCTACCATTTTAGGTCTTAAATTGCTTTTTATGGTTTTAATTGTGAACTGCCTTGGCATGGCTTTTGGCCCTGAAAGGAAGTATAAAAATACCTAAATCATTAAGGCAGGATAGAAACACCTGAATAATTAAATATTCCAGATAAGGAGGTTTGACTAGGGTTTCATTGGATTTTTAGCAGATTTGGGGGAAACCCAAAACTCAGAAGCTTACCAGGGCCCTCAATGTAATAGCAGACAATTTTCTTTCAATAGGGTGACCATATGGAAAGGAGGACAGGGCTCCTGTATCTTTAACAGTTGTATAGAAAAGGGAATTTCAGCAGATGTCATTTGTATACATGCAGCACCTGGTGAAATTCTTCATCACAACAGTTAAAGCTGCAGGAGCCCTGCCCTCTTTAGCTAGAGTGACCAGATACAAAAGATACTGCAGCTTTAGCTGTTGTGATGAAGAGGGAATTTCACCAGGTGCTGCATGCATACAAATGACACCTGCTGAAATTCCCTTTTCTATACAACTGTTAAAGATACAGGAGCCCTGTCCTCCTTTCCATATGGTCACTCTAGATAACTAGCCTACTGCCCCTGATCTTCCCCTACAATGTGTTATGGCAAGAGAATGTCCAATGTGTTATATGCCATGCACACAGTTCACACTTGACGATGGTATGCCCTAGAACAGGCTCCAGAACTCTCTGCAAACACAGGTTTGACAGACAATTCTATGCGGAAAGGGTTTCCTGAAGGTAAAAATCCTGAATAACGCTGGCCTATGTGATACAAATATTGTATATAATATTCGTCCATTATCTACGGATACCCTGGTCTGAGAGCTTTTTTTCCTTCAGAGGTGAGGCATATGTCAACTAAGGAGAGAGATTTTTGGGACTAGAATGGCCCCTATATTTTAGGTGCCATGCGGAAACATTTTAATTCACCCATGCATTTTAAATATGTTTATCTGAGAGCTTTTATCTGCTGCTATCTCTGTGTCGTGTGGTTTTATTGAGATTTTATTTTTAATATTGGAATCAATTTTTGATGGAGGACAATATATAAATATTTTAAATAAATAAAAACATAAAACAGTTGACTTTGGGGTGAGATTTTACACTGTGGTACTTGGAATTTTAATTTCAAATGCATGAGAGGTTGGGACCTCTCTTAGAGAAGGCATACAACATCAGTTATCCATGTTTTAGCCTGGATTTCTTCTGAGTTGACATGCTTTGGATGGCACTGTTACTTTCAGACTGGATAACTGCAATGTTTTCTACTGGGCTACCTTAAAAAGAGCTTGGAAACTTCAGCAGGCTCAAAATGTTTTGGCCAAACTTTTGTGTAGCATCTCACAATCAGAATATATTACTCCAAACTTGTTTCAATTCCATTGGTATTTATTGGTGCTGGTTTTAGCCTTGAAATCTCTAAATGGTCTTGGAACTCAAAGACTGCTTTAAGATCTGTCTGTGCCATCACCTCAGACTGTTGTGAATGAACATGAGAGACAGGGCCTTCTCAGTAATGGTGCTACAGCTCTGGAACACCTTCCTGATACAAGTTCATCAGCTTCCAATGTTGCAGTCTTTTAGATAGAAATGAAAAACACTTCCATTTTGACAGGCTATAAATGTGTAATTGCTTATGCTGTTTTAAACTGGTTTATAATTTCATTGCTGCCTTTAGAGTAGGTTTTATTTCCAAATGTGTATTTTTAATTGTTATGAGTTTTTAATTGTGTTATATTCCTTTTGATTGACATAAGCTGCTCTTGGTGGTAAATGAGCAGAAGACTTGAGGTCAAAATATTTAGTAATAATGAGATCAGGTGACATAAGCAAATGCATAGTTTTAAACTTTCACAGAATACTTCAAGCAGATAGAATATGAACTGTAAGGTAGCAATCTGAAGAAGAGATCAGTGGCAATACAAAACTTGTGGCCCTCCACATGTTTTGGCCTATGACTCCCATCAGCCCTTGCCAGTATAGCCAATGGTGAGGGAAGTTGTAAGCTAAAACGTCTAGAGGGCCTCAAGTTGCCCACTCCTGCTTTGAAACTTATACTTTAGTAAGCCTCATCATTTACACCACACCCATGTATTATCTTCTATTGCATCACTGAATAGATGAGTTTCAAAGTAACTTGAAAATGTCGTGATCATTAGAGTGACCAGATATAAGAAATGCATTCATTATTTGAAAGCTGAAGTTCAAAATTAAATGAACTGGAGTTTTTAATATGTGGTTCAACCAATTCGGCTTCTACTATAAAATATTCCAAACTCCAAAAGCATGTTTTGTAAGAATGATGTTTAGGCACGATATTTAGAGATTTACACAGCATAATCCTATACATGTCTACTGAGAAGTAATTCCCAGTGAGTTCAATGGGGCTTGCTCCCAGGTAAATGAGTACAGAATTGCAGCCTAAGTAGTTTTCAAATTCTATGTTGATCTTAATGATACCAAGGAAAATATCTTTAGATTTTTCCGGGCAACAAATCTTTGATGTTTCTCCAATTGTAGACATGCAGATATGGATAGTTATACTGAGAGATTCAGCATTACCAATTAAAGGCATAAATTATTTTATTTGATTTGCAAAGAATGTTCACATTTAAACAACTATAAGCAGTTGAAATTATTATTGCTGATTGAAAATTGTGAAACCTGACTTGAGCCCAGGGGATATGGCAGGATTTAAATAAATGCTGTAAATCTTTTGGGCTATCTTCTTAAAATGTTAATGAATTTATTCCAGGGAACAACTTGCTTCCATTTTTATAAATGATTGGGTGCTTAATGCACCTTCTATTCAGTTGCTTACTTAGAGTGAGCCAAAAACAAAGCAAGTACGTATTGATAATTTTAGAGCAGTGTAAGGAGTCAAAGGGAGATGTTTACTGGAGTGGGGGAAATGAGTACTATACAAAGCAGTTAGAAAATATGGAGATGCTTGAAACATACAATCATTAATTTGAAATGTGTATATATGCTTGAAAGAAACCACTGAATTAACTAGCAAATAAAGATAATGCATCTTTAAAGGGGTGAAGGAGGAGAATGCATAGGAGATGTCAAAAGCACAAAAGTTGCAATTATCAGATAAAGACTTAATTAGCCGAGCCTGAGTAAATAGCTATGCTTGTACAAGTAGATCTGAGTAACACTTTTATAGAAAATTACAGAACAAAAGCAGGACAACAAGTGCAAATGTTTGAAATAAAATACGCTTTGCATTCCATTTCTGTCCAATGACACTGCTGTATATTTTGGATGTTTTCAGCATTCTGGTGAATGCTTTCTTATTGACTAGCAGATGACTCTGATTTCAAAGAACTAAAGAAAAATTCATTGGGAAACCGAATGGAATTGACATTACTGGCTTTAAAATGACCTTTTGAAACAAATACACAGAAATATGATATTTTAATTTACTATTCTGTGGCAGCAATGAAGTTGTTATCAAAGGCATACTTATTTTAGGACCACAATAGGACTGAAAAGCAAATTTATTATACGTGCATCAGAAACAAAATGAAATCGACTGTAGGTCGTTTGCAGCATTAGTATATCATTGTCCAGCTAGACAGTGAATTATGTATTACAGGTATGGTAAATCAAGAATAACTATTTCATTAAAAAATCCAAATTAATATAGCAAGATGATGCAGATGCAGTTGAATATACTTTTATAGCAGTTATAACAAATTTAAGGACACAAATAAATAATTGAAACTGTAAATTGCTTAGCAGAATTCAAGCAAACTACTTTAGCAAATGTAAGGATCATACATATTAAGACAGATTCCAAAAACAACTTACCCTTCTCTATGAGCTTCTCCTTTTTCCAGTTCCTGAATAACACCCAACAAGACCTTTATGGTTTCCTGACTTGAGCTGATCAAGTTCTCCATCATCTGTAGCTGTGCTTTCAAGTCTACCACTTCTGTGTGAGGCACAATTTGTTGACATCCTTCACTCATAGCAAATGCTGTCTGACAAGGCTGTTTTCCTTCCATAGGTGAAACATGTATCTGAAGGGTCTGTTCATTACATTCGGTTGATTGGCACTGTGCCTGCGTCGGACA
Organism: Anniella stebbinsi; assembly: GCA_029215795.1. NCBI lineage: Eukaryota > Metazoa > Chordata > Lepidosauria > Squamata > Anniellidae > Anniella > Anniella stebbinsi. The sequence continues at coordinate 287,893,567 of JARDYH010000002.1, read as the reverse complement.
GGCCTGAGCTGCACTTACAGCTTGTGATTGCAGACCATTAAGATGTACTGTTCTTTTTTTGTCCTCCTCTGTTGGGCACAGAGACCAGTCATTCCCTGCTGTTGCAGAATTTTGCAGGTCAGTCTGTGAGACGTGTGAACTGGATGCAGGCAAGTAGACAGAAGCTACTTCTGTCTTGAACACTTTTCCATGAGTAGATGGATTAGCCTCCTCATTCCCCAACAGCCCAGGATGGTATTTTGCTTTGTCATGCAGCTGGTAACCAGGCTCTTCTGAAACAGAAGCTGCTGAGTTTTGAAAAGAAGGAGGTTCTTTAGTACAGCTGTGCAAATCAGTGCTTCTACATGTCTCCGAACAGTTGTCACTAGAAGGCTGCTCTATTAAATTCATGCGTTCATTAGTATGTGAAATAAACTCAGCTGTCACGAATCCTGTGACTTTCTTGCTACACTGAGCAGCCTCCCCTGAGATTTTGCCATCTTTATCTTTAACATCTATTAGGAATCCATTGTTTTGACTTGGAAAAGTGTCAACAGAAGCTATGCTTTTGATGATACTTCCCTTTTTCCGGTCCAAAGGAAATGTCTGGTAACACTTTTTAAGTTCAGGTGAAGTCTGAACTCCTGTACTTTTAGTAACGTTAGGGATTGATCTCCGGGCAGGCACTGTCATATATTTCTGGTAAGCTGCTCTGTAAGAGATAGGCTTTGCTTCCTTTTTGTCAGTTTGCTGTAATGCGGAGAGCTGTTTGTCCCTCTGCTCATTCTGGGCCTCACAGATGTCTTTGAATCTCACCTGCAGGGCTTTATTTCTTTTCTTGATCTGCCGGTTGGGATCCAGTGCGTATTTCATCTCTAAGGCAAGTGATGTTGCTGGATCAACTTCGCTTTCAGAGGCTGTAAGCAAGCATTTGCTGTGTTCCTTACTCCCCATGGTTCCTGTATTCAAAAACAGCGTTTAGGAAGAATTTTATTACGCTATGTCTATATGTGCTTTAAATCTGAAACTTTAAAACAAAAGAAAAAAAGTTTATGGCCCCCTATCTGTTTGGAAAAAAATAGCCTTAAAAGATTTTTTTTTGGGGGGGGGGGTTCTCCACATTATAATATGCAGTAATTATTTTGATTTCCTGCAAAACCAATGTCATCTGAATTTGGATCTGGTAATTCCAGTTAATGTGGATGAACAATGTAATCTGGATGGTGACAGAACGTAGTATTTATTTACCTCTTTATATGGCCAAGTACCTTTAATATATTTAACTACATTATCTTGGTAACCCCTTGTATTATCCTTTTAAGATCAGTATTGTAGTCCATATTGACAGCCAGTGTTGGACTTGGATGTGATTCACATCCCTCCTCAGCCATAAAGCTTGCCGGATGACCTTGGGCCACTAACTCTTTCAGCTTAACCTACTTCACAAGGTCATTGTGAGGATAAAAAGGGTGTGTGTGTAAGGGAACAGTGCATGCTGTTCTGAGCTCCTTGGAAATAGGGTTGGATAAGTATGTACTAAAAAACCTTACCTTGATTACAAATGTACTGCATCTGAAATAGTGGTTTGTGTAAGATCACCTAGTGGGTTCATGGTAGAGGAAACATGTGAACTGGCTCACATTGCTATCACAACTGTACTACTCATTGTCTAAAATAACTATCCTATGGGTGTTAATAAGCCAGCAACAGTCTTCATGAACTTCATTCAAAAGGTATTTTCCATGATGTTTAAATGGGTTGTGGAGCCCATTTATACTGGAGTCTGGGCAGGTGTACTACACCTGCTGGATATGGTCAACTGTATGTTCTCTTTCTGTAATCTGCCTTAAAGCTCTACCACTTAAAAATGTTGTTCTTCTGCAGAGTGGTTGTCATTGAAGAATGTTTAGCTTCTGTAACTAATGCTTTCTTGTAGGTACCTTTTAGTGTTCCATCTCTTTAGAGGGCCTTCATTTATTAGATTCAGGGTTCAGTTGGCTATACTGAGTTTTTGATGACTGCATAATTAACATCTGAAGAGATTACAAACAACACGTAAAACACCTTACTATAAACTCTAAATGTTCTAGTATGAACAGATGTGCATGTGTAACTAGTATTTTATAGTGGAAATGGAGCTAAGTGGGGTTTGTTTGTGTGATGCATCATATTGACAGGAATAATTTTAGGGGATATGTTGTTATGCTTGAGCAGTCATCTAGATTTTAAAAATCTTTGTTTCCCTGCAAGCAAAGCTAATGGTTCTGAAAGTATGCATCTTATTAATTGCTTTCATAGCAGTGGAGCCATCTAAATTCATTTGATTTTAAATACCAAAGAATCAGTGTTCTGGAGGAAAAATATTATCTTGGCCCACTTAATTTTGGTAGTAAAACCATTCCCTTCATATAATAGTCAAATTTAAATAATGAGGTATTAATTATAAATATAACAAAATATAAAGCCTTGTGTTGCATATTTAATATTCATACTGCATTCAGTTATTAAGAATAGCTAAGATGTTGCAGGTGGCTGCTCTGTTCCGCTCAGGGAATACTCAGAGGGTCACACCTTAGTTTATTATGCTGCCTCACAGCTGTTTTATACACATGGCAAAGTGTATTTGATTGCTGAAGTAAGAAAATAAATCTGATTTCAGAGGAACTGTGCCAAGTTGTATGAGAGAAAACTAGGCTATGTTTTATTTCTTATCCATTGTTTATAGACTTGGTTTGCATATAACGACAACACAGAGTATGGGTTGACTATGGGTTATCATTGAATCCTGGGTTGTTATATGCACTATGGTTTAACTATGGTTTGTTAACCACAAACAACCCAGAGTTCACAATCCAACAAGCTATGGGTTGTTTAAGCCACGAAATATCATAGGAAGGTACAGAAGGAAAACGTTGGATAGAATAAATTACTTGGTTGGGCAGGAAAGGGAGAGGAGTGATCTTAAGATTATTTCTACCTAAGCAAACCAGTAAGTGCTTGCGTATAGTCTCTGAAAGTTAAGCCAGCAACTTTGGGTCCTTCCAGATGGACGGCTCCTAGAGCTACTAATCAAAAGGCATTGTACAGCTATTCCATTTCTCCCTCCTTAATAGATTTTTTCAGGTAAGAAAAAAATGGAAGTAGTGGGAAAACACACAAGGGTGGCAAGTCAAAGACAATTATGTGTCGGCCCCCATAAAATTCTGTGAATGACCGGTCGATGCATAATGAAAGCCTTGTCTGAAAACACCCTTTATTGCCTTCAAGATAAAATATGCATTGAATCTCAAGCAACAGATCAAGAAAATAAATTCAAAAGCTTTAGGATTCACAAACTTCATTTATTTTGGCCAGTCTGAAAGTATTGAAGTATAATGTCCAAGAGTCCTTCCAAAGACAGATGCTCATATTTTCCACCATCTTTAATATGGGTATTCATATACATTCTTCTCTCTTTGCCTAAGCCCAATATAACGGTATTTAATAAAAAATAACATCTCTATCAAACACTGTAATCTGAGTTTTTTTTATGATGCATGCATTCTGATAACTGTTATGCTGAATACTATTTTCCTATTATGTAGTGATTTTATCTAAAGATCTCAGAGTGGTTTGCCATGGAAAGATCACTACATCCCTGGGAAACTTTAAATACTACTCCTATTTTATACAAGGCAGAGGGACAAGAGCACAAAGAGATTTTAGTGGAATGTCCACCAAACCAAGTCAAATGTCCACTTAAGCTGAGAGAAATGGAAGATTCTCATTATAGTGTTTTGTATTAAGACTACAGGAATAATGCAATATAAGCAATATGAACTTGCAGTGTAGTTAATATTTGTAGTTACTTTTAAGTGTGGGTTTAATAGGCAATAGATTTACAACTTAGAAATTACTGCTATATTTTCTTGATTAGTTTAACTTCAATGGTTTACTTAGTCAAAATACTTTATTTAAATTATCTCTAATTGCATATCGCATGAGCAGTTTTTCTGGGATACAAGGTAACTATAGGACTTTAGCCCTATTCAGATAGTAATTTGGGAGATAAATTCTCAGCGTGCTAAAAGCCTTGTGTGAGTTCTTTTTGACTCTTTACTGCGAGGAGAAAGTAAAATGTGCTCTACTGCTTTTATTTGTACACAGGATCACTGGGACCCTATAATTTGTAAACCCTGACAGATTTCAGGGTTGTGGAGATCCTGTTTGATGGCTTGTAAAACAAAGGGCATGCGCTTAACTACCCTTATGGTATAATCATTAATAATATTTGTAGAAAATATTTAGAAAGTTTAAGGAATCAAAAAATTCCAAAACAATTAGTTTTCTTATTACCAAGCTTTCTGGTTTAAAATCTTGGTTTATATTACCAAATACTTTAAATAGGTTTTTTTGTTTCTTTTTTTTTGGCTAAATATATTGTAATATTGATTTTTTAAAGACCCGTTCTAGTGTTCATGAGCTGCAACTTAACCTTAGCTAACTTTGCTTTAACACAACCCTGTGAGGTGAGCTCAGCTAAGAGTTCACCATGGAGAAATATTTAGGATTCCAACAAGAACTGCACAATAGAGATTCAGGCACCGATTTGTTCACTCCTTCCACATACGGCACTTTTTGCTTGAAGCATTTTACCAAGTGAATAATAGACGTATGTTGTGCTTAGCCATGTACAATAAAGTCAAGAATAACAACAGTGGTATAAGCTCATGAAAAATATTAATTAAGGAATTCATATATGATGGGAAAATGGTGGTTCAGACTTCGTTTGTTCAATATCATGGGAGAATAGGTTTCTCCTTAATAAATTGTCTTGAGAAAATGTAAAGGAATCTGAAGTTAGGTGTTCTAGCAAATTCGAAGGACTAATGACAGGAAAATTCCATAATATTCATTTTAAGGGTTTGTATTTTTTGTTAAGTAAGTGGTTACACATGCAACTTCTTAAAAATAATAAAATCTTGGGATATATTGTTAGCAAAATCAGCTCATGTTTGAACTTGAAATTACAAACTTAATATGAACCAGAGCTCACTAGAGTTTAGCTTAGCTTTAGAGCCTTTTAACATTGGGCTCCAGCCCTAAAATTATGAAGCAATAATAAATAGTTTTCCCAACTACTGTCAAATGTGTGTGGGCTCGGAGTGGGGTCACTAAGTACATGAGCTTCTTCAGATGAGTGTTTAATCGCACACTCGCGACTGGCCACTCACAGGCCTTCACGGGTCATTTTGACCATGCAGCAATCCTCCTGCGCGTCTCCCGCTTATCCTGTTGTTTTTCATGCCGCAAGATGTTTTTTCTTGGCTCTGATGATAATTGGCGCCATTTCCTGCTGCACGCAGGAGAAGATGTGCTATAAAAACACCCACTGAATGGGGCACATTCATGATCGTGGGAGAGAAGCAGGAGGCAAAGCGACGGTAGGGAAACATGATTCCCCCCCCCCCCCCCGTCTGAAAACGTTCCATGGGAGTCCGACTCGTTAAGAGTAACTGGTATTCAATGTCATTCTACCTACTTACCTTCATCACTGAGAGATTGTGAGGCTGGAGATGAAAGATTCCACATCTCATTATCGGCTCCTTTAGCCATCATGCCACTCGCCTAAAATATAACACACATTGCATTACAAATAGGGTATATGGTCTCTAAAAACAACAACATCCCTTTAGATCCATTATACTGAGCTACAATCCACCTCTGGCAACAGTTTACAGAGGAACAGCACTGATCCCCTCACTTCAAGAGAGCAAAGATGACATTGTTGTGTCATGCCTTCAAATGCTGCAATCTTTGTATCCATTCAATGATATTTTCCCTTGAATCTATGAATTTAAGAAGAAATGCCTTTTTGAAACAGATATTTGAAAAAGTTTGTGTAACACAACCTGATTACTGCAGCTGCGTGTAAAAGCTGTTAAATCTACCACTCTCTCAAGTGCTTTACCCAAAAGGGGGTATTTGTGATTGGGAGATAATTAATGTAAGCGTATAGATCAAGGGAGGGTTTTTCAGGAGAGGTCGCACCACTACCACCTCCTTTAAGTCAGTGGGGACCACACCTTCTACAATGATGCATTCACCACTCCCCTAATCCAGCTGGTCAGTCCCCACACAGCTAGCTCGAATAAGCCACAATGGAAAAGGGTCAAGAGTGGGCATGTAGTGGGTTGCACAGATGTCCACATTCTCAGGCTTCAAAACTTGAAACTGACCCTCCAATGTAGGACAACTCAATGCACTTGACACTCAACAGATACTGTATCAATAGTGTCATACAAGTGAGCATGATGGTGGGCGATTTATCCTCAAAACGTTTAGTAAACCTGTCACAGTGGGCCTCTGACGGTCCCAGCTTGGGATTTGCTGGAGTAGACTAAAGCAACCCCTGAAACACTCAGAAGAGCTCAGATGGGTGTTATTCATGGAAGTGATGGAGACTGCAAAGTAAGCCTTCTTCGTCACCTTCATTTCCATCCAGTAGGTACAAATTATGTGCTCTCATGCATGTTCAATCACCCTCATGGGTCTAATGCCACTTGTTCTTCAACTTTCATTGTAACTATTGCTGGCGAGTCTACTGAGGCTCTGCTGTTGAGGAATGGTGAGGCATGATGGGCCATTGACACATTCGCTCCTGAGCACCCTCTTCAGCATTGTGGCCTTGGTAAATCAGGGGCCATCCAAACGCCACAATGCTGAAGAGGGTGCTCAGGAGCGAATGTGTCAATGGCCCATCATGCCTCACCATTCCTCAACAGCAGAGCCTCAGTAGAATCGCCAGCAATAGTTACTAAAAATCTCCCAGAGCATTCAGGAATCGCTTGGATGACATAATTCTCCAGGGGCAGACCATATGAATCATAATTGACACTGTGAGGTTATCCCAGTATGACTCATGAGGTGGAGTAGGAATTGCCTCAGATCTCTGAGCTAGTTCTTTTGCATCTGGTTCCACCCTCCTGCCACTGTTTTTGCATCTGGCTCTGGTTGGTGGACCTTCTATTAAAAAGCAAAGTAGATACCACAAGCCTTAAGTCTGCCAACCCTGAATTAGATTAGGAATGGGCAGGAGGTAGATTTGGATTTACTGGTAGATCTCTGGGTGGTTTGCAGCAGACTGACAAGGATTTCTGACTCCCAATTAATTTATTAATCATAGCAGCAATAAAATGATTATCTTGTGCCCTAAATTATACTGCTGAAATGAAGAAAGCTTGGGGTAACCAGGAGTAGATTTATCTGTGGAAGGATTGTGAGGTCTGTTCAGTTTTGATACTCAAAACAAATTCCTAGGCTCAGATGTCTTTTGTTCTAAGGGTATGTCTTTTGCACCAGGCTCTGGTTGGTGCTTCTCAGGGTTCTGATAAAGTAAATCCCACAAGCCTGTGCCCAACCCCTGCATTAAAGGATTGTTTTTTCCCTAAAATTGCTAAGTGCATTTCAAAACGCAACTTGTTTTTTGTGCTGTTTTTCCTACAATTACTGCTTGGTTCTATAAGTCCTGCGCCCCACCTCCACCTCATCCCAAAAAGAAATAGAAAACAACTTTCTGCAATACTGAACAGACAGTCCAAAAATCTATGCAGAGTAAATTGAAAAAAGGGTGAGGTTAAAAAATGTTTGTATACTGCTATTGTGTCCCACAAGGCTCGTACTGAAAACAATACCTTACAACTTTATTTTGTGAAGCACCTTTCATAAATGCTATTTTTGAAGCATACTTTAAAAGTAAATAATAGCAGTGGGGGGAACTTAGACTATGAAACAGTCTTCTCAAATTCAGTTTGAAGCTACATGAACAATTGAGTATGTGAGACAAAACTACAGGAAAATTGATTATGACCAAATGAGGCAAAGGCTATCTCAGGATTGGAGATATGGGTAAAAAAGTACATGATGAAGTTGCACACAAGCTGCTTCTGGTTTCCTGGAACAATCTATGAATGCGGAATTAGTAGGTTTTTTCTGTGACATCTGAACCCAAGCAGTTGGGGGTTGTTCATCCATTAAAGAACCCCAGGTTAACCCAAGAACAAGAATTAGCTCACAAATGGCCACTGGACACTGCAGTTACATCCAGAAAGGGCCTATCTTTGCAAATTGCACTTTCGATCCTGACAAGGGGCTTTCTAACAAGTGGATCCAAAGATTTATCACCCTGTTGTGTACATTTGCTTTTTGTTCCTAAAACTACATTGGCTCTAATGGATCAAGAAGCCCAGAGTCCCTTCCATTGTTGCTCTGTTGGGATTTTTTGTTTTGGAAATACCTTAGGAAGTACATTCATTTTTCATAGAGTAACTAGTTAAATTATGCACTGATTTTAACTTTTTATGTTTGTTTGCTATTTTGCTTCTACGATTTAAGTTAGAAAGTATCATTTGTTTGTTTAATCTGCATTCCCCCCAGTTATACTCCACCCATGGCCAAAAACCTTATTTCACCATTCCCACTATCCCAAGTTGCATTGCTCCAAACAGGAAAGCTACTCTACATCTTTTTCAACCTAGTCCTGTCTCCATGGAAACTAGAAGGCCAGATATTATACATAGAATACTCCTTTTGCCCTTTGTTAGGGATTCAAATAGCCTGTAACTACATCTTCAGCCAATGAGCAATATCACACAGAGAAGAAAAAGAGGTGTGATTTGAAAAATACTTTGAAAACATGTGAATGTTGTTATTATGAATAAATGAATTAAAAAGTTTTTCAAAGTATGAACAGCATTCCTAAGAATGATGAGAGAAATTCCATGAGGAAGTCCTTGACAGTAGACTACTCTCCCTCTCCCCTCACTAATATGATTGCAGTTTATAATGGAGGATGAAAACAAAGTGAGTCCTTAGAATTCTGAATTTTATTTTGTCAACTTGAGTAAGATATGTATTCAGATGTGTGTTGTATTTGGACAGAAAACTCCCACATGCCTTAATAGAAACTGCCTGACTAAAGTCATAAGCATCAACATCACACATCAGTCAATCAGTGCCATTCTAAATGTGGCTTTTTGTGCATGTAATAGTAGTATTATATACAAATCAAAGAATATGAATAAATTCTGAATAAAAAAAGCCATCTTATAAAGACTACATTGAGTTTATACATTCATTTAAAGGTAGAATTTTATGTTTTAGCATGGCACCTGTGTTTCAACATCTATTTTGATATCATTGAAACTACACTTGCTATCTTATTTCACAACCTTTGTGATTTATAGATTTGAAGGCTAATAAAAATTTGGTCTCAAACATAAATAACTTCTTGTCTGATTGCTGTTGGTTGAAACACACAACAAGGTCTTTACAAAGATGGTGGAATGTCTCTCCTCGGGAAGCTTGGTTGGTTCCCTCTCTTTTAGCCTTTAGGAGAATGATCAAGATATTCCCATTTTTCCTAGGCTTTTTGACTGTTTTATAATTGCAACCTGCTGCTACAAATGGTTTTTAACTCAAGTTATTTTGTATTTTATTGATGTGGTTCACATTATCACCATGGGTTAAACCAGTGGTTCTCGATGTGAGCCATATGTCCCCCCAGGGAGCCACACCATACTTTTAGGGGGGCACATGAAAAAAAGGAACATTATGGGGCCACCCAAACTTAACCGCCTGGCGTATGATGAATTTGTCATAATCCTTACATCTCATTCTCTGTGCTAATTTCAGCAGCATAAATATTGAAAATTACTATAGTTTACATTTTTAATACATATCACAATGAAAAAGACAGACTGTAATAAATTTTATATGCATGAGGAATAACGTAAACCAGTGGCACGCATGCAGCCCCTTAGCTCTTTCTGTGCGGCTTCCAAGCTGCTTGGCGGCAGCTGCCACCTTTCTAGCTTTTTCCTACAGCCTTACACTGTTCGTCATTGCTCCAGGTGACACCATCTACAGCCGCTCTCCTATCCTTCTTTCCTGCCAAAACATACAAGCTACATTGTTTCTCCAGGTCTCCAAGCAGCTCCATGGCTGCTTCTGTTAGTCCAAGAGTGGGCTGACAGAAGCAGAGCTTGGAAACGTTACTTTTTTGAACAACAACTCCCTATTCTAATCTCCCCTGTTGTAAACGCTTTGAGATGGCAAAACCTGGCAACTTATTCATAAAGCACACAGCCGCAGGACATCCTTCTCCATCCCCCGCCTCTCTTTCTTTCTCAGCCGAGCACAGAGAGGGGAGAGAAAAGGCAGTGTTGTGTTTCCCGCCTTTTGAGTAGCCTTGCATAGGATTGCAGTTTTAATGAATTTATTGAACGAAGTAGACAGTTTGGGGAAACTGGGTTGACAAGGAGCTGCTGTATCCATTAGGACATCCCCCCCTGCCCCATCAGTTCATTTTGCTGTGTTGATGTTGTTTCCCATATATTTATCTCTTCCAACTAACAGCAATGAGGAGGGCCCAGAGGTAAATGAATCTCAGAATAGGGCCATGAGCAAAACAACGTTGAGAAACACTGGGTTAAACAAGCCCCTATGCTGGACACCATTTGCCTAATCATCTGCCTGGGCATGGCTTGTTGGAGGAGGAAACAACCTTCTAATAACCCAACAAAAGGCCATGGGTTATTGGAGGGTTGTTTCCCCTCCAATAAGCCATACCAGCCAGGTTTAGAATGACACAACAAGCCATGCTCAGGCAAGCTGCTAGGCAAAAAGTGCCCAGCATGTGCTGTGACTTAAACAAGCTACTATAGAATTACCTACCGGTTGAAATGCACCTTTTGATATCTTTGAATGTCTTTAAGCAGACATTAAAGACTGTCATTCCGGCAGGCCTTCCCCTTTTATAATCTTATTGCTGAGCATTATATATTGTCTTTATGCTGTGTGGTTTTATTGATTGTTTAATCTTTTAAAAGTGTTTAACATTTTTATGCTAGCTATGGTATTTTATTGTTTTTATCTTGTTTAAATTGTTTTAACTTTGTATCCCGCCTAGGGTATTTTGTTGATAGGCAGGGTATAATTTGAATTAATAACAATAATAATTTGTTTCACTTGCCAAGCTTTATCAAACTAGGTTTAATTCAATTTGTGTGCAATTATAACTACAAATAATAATAATAGGGCAAAGGTGCCTGAGAAAAGAATGTCAAAGTTATAAAGGAAATGGCTGTCATCAATTGAGCTTCAAATCTCTGTGCTGCTTCAATTATTTGAGTTTACCATGTCAATGTACCTATGCCTATTATATATTGAAACTTTGGTCTAATGTGAAATGTTTTATATATGTAATCCTTGAGATTATGTTAAATAAGTCTGGATGGTGTTCATAAATCATACTACTGAAGGAATTTGTCTATAACTTTAGGATTCTGGGCAAATGTTAACAATCGGTCTTCAGAATTAAGTTTGGAAGGGTTAATTTTATATCCTTTATGAAATAGGTGGTAGTCGTGATTTTTTTTTAAGTATGCTGTCAGTTCTGCTTTGGGCATGTTGCTGGAGGCTTTTCTTTTTGATATTAGACAAAATCTATTACAGGTTTCTAGTGCAGGTTTTTTAAACGGTTAAAATTCATATAGTTTTGATTTGTATAAGTGCTGTCAAAAATATTTAATGTCAGACTCCTTGTCTGAGTGTCAATATCTCCTGTCACAATAATAAATATTTTGCCTTGTTTTTAAAGATTTAGGCAGTAATTCTATGCACACTATTCTGGGAGTAAGCCCCATTGAACATCATGGCACTTAATTTTTGGTAAGCATCCATGAGATTGCATAGTTAGGCTGCACACATGTATACATACCTAGGTATACGTTCTATTCCACACTGCAACTTATTTTGAATGAACATGTGTAGAATCTCCCTCTTAAGAGCAGTACAATCAATCAGTCAGCCTGCTATAAGGTTTTATTTATTTATTTATTTATTTCAATCTAAACACTTTTGGACTTTTGAATAAGAATGTTGAGAAAGGATGCTGTTTCTATGAAAACGTACATATTTAGTTAACAAGAAACTTATATATGAGAACTATTTGTTTTGACTCTTTTGCTACATATTCATAGCTATTATAGGCTTTGATATACTGTAACAGGTTTAAGAACATTTATCATGTGTTATCTGCTTATTCGGCTGCCCTTTAGATACCATTTAGATGTGGAGGAAATTTCTCTGCGGAAGAACATTTAAATGACCCAATCACATATGTGGGGTCCAGTCATGGAGGGGTGTCTTTCCCATGGAATCAGCACACACTCTTCCTGACCAGTGATTCTATGGGAAAACCTATGCATTTAAAGCTTTAAAGGAGCGACAGAGGGAATTTCACATGTCTGACCTCCCGCCTCCTTTTTTTTAACGTTTTCCTCTTGTCGGGTCTCTGAGTCCATCTAGAGTAGTTGTGAGGTGTGGTGGAAAGGTCATATGATTTTGTGTATCCTAGCCTCTCCTCCACCTCCCCACTGGAACTTCCCCTTTTCTACCTCTGAGGCCACTTTTGTGACCCTGGAAAGCAAGCACGGAAACTGCGAAGGGACAGTGGGAAGGATCGCATGTTGGAACCCCTCTCCTGAAGTCGTACCACTGTCTATAGCTTCGGAAAGGGAAATCTAGGGACCATAGGATTGCACCCTAAGTCTATTATGCACAGGCTGGTTAAGAATCTCTAGATCTGCAATTCAACATCAAAGGGCAAAATCAGGTCTCTAACATTAAATCCTGCAGAATTCGTACTTTCATATAAAGAGAAGGAAATGTGATGTTTCTAGCCCTAAGGCATCATAGAAATATGTCTGAAAATAGTTTCTGTGGTGGGAAAAGAACTTAGAAAACAGAAAGAATCTTGTAGGATTTCCAGAGGTCAGAGGGTGAAATTGCTCTTAGCACAACTTTTTGTTATTTATCATATGTGTATCCTGCTCTTTCTCTAAGGAGCTCAGGGTAGCTTACCTGGGATTCTTATTTAATCAAAACATTGTGAGGAGGGTATATTGAGAGGCAGAAATCAGGCAAAGCCAGAGAGTGAGCTTCCTGGCTGAGCAGGGATTGGAACCCAAGTCTCCTTAATCTAGATCCAATACTCAAACCACTACACTACCATTTCCTTCTTTTATCTCATTTTCTGTCCCTCTGGCTTATGAGCCTGTTCCAGAGCTACTGTCTTCATGCCCTACTTGTAAGATTTCCCAATCACATGGCCAGTTTTGCTCACAAACGATTACTAGAGCTATTTGGTGATCTGCTTATTTGTCTCTTATCCCAAGTTGTCATGTTCCTGATAGGAGGGCTATAATGCCAATCTTTATATTCTGGTGGTTTATCCTGGAGATTAATATTAACTATGACTTGAAAGAAGGACAAGAGGTGGGAAAGTAGAAGAGAGGGGGAGAGAGGGCTAATTTGCACATCCAGGGGAACCATCCATATTGGGATCATGCAGCATGATCACTCCTGCTTGGTCACTCCTGCTTGGCTCCTCTGGCAAACAGGAGCAGCTAAACAAACCACAGACACTCTGTCTTCTGTTTGTTTTATTGTGATGTTCAGACCGGAGATTCTGGCTTGTCTTTGCTCAAACAAGCTAGACTCATAAGCCAACAACACACTATGGTTTAGGCTTGTTTGAGGAGAGATAAGCTAGAATCTCCAGTTTGGATGTCATGATTAACAAGCCATGGGCACTGGGCCTGCAGGAGAAGGCAGGTGGGAGAGATCAGGCACCAGCATGCTTGCTTGATCATGATAAGCCAGGATTTTTCAGAACCCTGGCTTATCATGAAGCATCAATTGAGTCAATGTGACCCATGTTTCAAAAGCCCTTTGTCCTCTTAAGAATGTAACAGCAGGGCAGCATTCAGAAGGTGTGCTTTGTACTCTCCTCACTTTTCCCTGTGTTCAAAATGTGGCAACCCCCCCCCCCCCCCCCCAAGATGCTCTTATTATTAAGAACCACAAATATGTGGTGAGGTGCTGAAATGATTGCTTCTAAAACAACTTTCAGACCTTCCTTAAAATCTATTTCTTCAATCAAGCTTTCCTCTCAATTTTCCTTGGGCACTCCTTTATCCCCAATACTTCATAAGGGCTTGCTCACAGTTCCTTATCTATATTTGCATTGCCTTCAGAGAGAGAGAGAGAGAGAGAGAGATTGTCATTAACTAATAAACAAAGTATAACAAAAAGCAACTAAAGAGAAAACCATATAATTTTAAAAAGTTCAACCAAAGGGAAAGAACAGAAGAAAAGAAATTCAAGACTTTGAATGGTGCTATTTTTTAAAAAAAAATATATCTATGGCTTTAACAAATAAAATTAAAGTCTTTATTACAACCTTTAAATAAGGCCTGTCTTCTTACTCTAAGTTATGTGTAGCTACCACTCCTCTAAGATTGTATAAATTAACTGTGCCAATAATTTAGTAAGACTGAGGATATTAAAAGTAAATGGAATTTCCATGCTAGGGCTTGCGAAACAATATGTGAAATGATAAACTATGAAATAATGTTTTAGGAGAAAATCCAAGCACTCATTTATCTTGGGAATAGCACAGCACTCCCTTGGGCTGTTTTAACAATGGCTGCTTGAAATGGCTGCACTTTCCAGTTGGAGAGGCAAAGTATAAAAGATGGGAGAGAAAGAGAGAGAGAGAGATCTGTTTGGGCTGGTGTTTCTTTGTTTTTCCAAGTCTAAAATCTTTCCCCCTTTGAATGTTTATTACATTCTTAGCCATAGAAAAATTCAATTTAATTATGAATGAATTATATTGGCTTGTATTTGAGGTTTAGTTGCTGATAGTGATTCACATAGAAACGTTAAACACTATGCTGTATTTATTCATGTTGACAGTGTCTTGACATAAATCTGTTTCACTGAAAGTTTAGAATTGAGCTGGGAAGCTAATTTCTATAGAATTCTATTACTTAGGATTCTATTGTTTAGTGAAAACAGTTGTTTTTGTTTTGTCTGTTTGCTGGCTCTTACATTTTCTCCACTACCATAGTTTGGGATGAGTTCACACAATAATATACAGCACCATGTTTTCAACTTCGCATAAAAATGTGCCTGTGTGAATCGGCCACCACAGATAACTTTCATATTGATTCACATCATTCCAACTACAATGCATTTAAAGGAAGCATTTCATATATGCATCTGCAAGTCATGGAGTTTATGAGTCATCACATAATGCAATGTCAACTCATGCACTTGCATGTGTGGAACAGTCTTTTCAAAAGTACTTCTTACTATTCCATAAATGCCTCACTATTATTAGAAAACCATTTAGATGTTTTCCAGTCTATTTCTATTGGTGATGTAGTGCAATATGGGGGTCTCAAGTGTGTTTTAGTAGATGAAAATTGAACCAGCTGCACTGATGTTAATGGGCTGAACAATAAAACTGATGAGAAAGGGGGAAGTAAACATTTTTACTTACACAACTCAGACATTAATATGCCAGGACAATATTATGCAAAGTATGCACACAAAATGAACTTGCCTGGGAAATGTTTATATCTAAAGTCAGACATTTTTCTTTCTTTAGATCAACTGATTAGCCTTTTGCTCCATATATATAGCATTATTGTTACTCTTTCTGAAAGCTGTAAATGATGCAGGAAACAAGTTTTCATAATGTTGATGTGCCACAGAAAAACATCTGACCGTGTTCTGTATAATTAATAATGAATCTAAGGACTTCAAGATATGTAAATGTGAATATTAGATTACTTGTAACCTTGCATGCTATCATGTAACACAGTGTCTTATTTGCAAATCTGTGTCACTACTCGGGTTTTGCAGAAAAGCCCTACATAGTAATAATATTGCACTAAAGTCCTTAAGACTGAAATCCGATGACCTGGGAGTAAGTCCAACTGAACTCAATGGGACTTTCTTCTGAGTAGCCATGATAGCATTGTGATGAAAACCCCTCAGTTTTGGAGTACTTAAGCAAGTGACTACCCTGTTTACTGCAGAGCAAGAATTATAGTCCTACTGGGATTTTATTTTATTTTTTTTAATTTTTAAGCCAGTTCCCCTCCTTCAATTTCAAAAGTATCTCATCATGTGATATAAAGGGAGACATGTCCATAGCCACGCTACACATGAGAAGCAGTTGTATCGTTCTTTGGATACTGGCATACATTACTTGCTACTCCCATACCTATTCCCTACAATGGGGCTTTACAGTAATTCATTAAGCTGTGCTTGTGATGTTGCAGAAAACTACACATGTAATAAGCATTTTTGACATGCAGAGTTATCTTGTGAACCCTTTGATGCCAACTAGCCCTTCTTTGGACTAGGAAATTATTGGAATTGCTCTGATATGCCACAGTTCAATGACTTTGTGAGACTGTGCTTACATTTTGAATACAAGTTTTTGTCAAAAGATTAAGTTTCAGTAACTTCACTATCAGCTGGGTTGCAACCAAAGACAAATGTCTAATGGTATTATATAGTTATTTGCTCTGAAAAAATCTGAAGAAAATCATTTTAAAATAATGTTTTCTTAATGCACACAAGTATTCTTCTTGAATTTGAATTCCCAAGCAGCAGGACAATGATTTCTGGGGATATGGGATAGAACAGCAAAAAAGACTTCAAAATTTGGAGGGGAAGAGTGTTCCTTGCATCCTCAAATTGGTGGAGGGGATGGACAGAAAATACATGTCTTACTTTCTCTTTCAGACTGAGTGAAATACTAATACAGCCAGTTTACACAATTGCAAATCTCTTTGATCCCAGAATCAAAATAGTACTGTTAGTGATTAGAAGACAAGTGTGCTTGACTGACTGAATTTCTAAACACTATTAACTAAGCAACACAAGGACTTGATGTTGAAAAGACTTTAAATTATACTGAACATATTCAGGTATTTGGTGCAGGAATGCAATCTGGAAGTCTGCCAAGCATAGTGCTCATGCAATATGGTGGCAAGGGTTGATACGACACAGATTCTGGCTCCTTTTGCTTTATACTTGTCTCTGATTCTTCCATCCTCTGTATCAACTGGAAGAAAGTGATGAACGTTTGAAAATACATACATGAAACCAAGAGGTCAAACTAACATATGAAAGACTTAAGAAGCTTTTTGAAGTCCATGAATCTCAACGTTCAGAATAAGAAGCTATGTATCTTTGAGACATGGATTCTGAGAAATTAACTTAAGTTCTGTTATGATTTTCAAGAACATTATTTACTGGGAAACTGAGATACTCATATAATAGATAATTATAATCCTTATTTATCTACAGTTACTATGACACATGCTGATTGTGTATGAAAGTGAAAGAGCATTGAACTCTTCAACAGTATTATAAAGTGTTAACAATATTCAAATATTATATTTGCATTTTATATTAAATATTACATATCCTTACATTACAGTACATTAAATATTACATATCCTTAATTACATTATGTTTTTTTAGCTTTTCTCTTTAAAAATCCATTCATTTCTTTTGTTTGTGCATGATAATATTGAGTACTACATAATGCTGAGATTTACTACAGTGACGATGGTTTCTACTTTCAACGTTTTAACCTTATGTTATATATTCCATGTTCTTAAATAATATATATCCCCCCAGCTCACTTCTACTACACTTCTATATGGGGAAAACCAGGGAAAAAGGTCGTCTCCTCTGCTTGCTAATTTACATATCCAGTGGTAACCACCCTGCCATAGCGTTGTTGCTCATGTGCTCTACCATTGGTTGTTTGGGCTTTATAACATCATTGGCTGATTTCAATTTAGTTTTTCCAGATTCTAGTTTTGACATCAGTTGGCAAAATAGTTAACTTGCAAAATCAGAGATGTTTCCGCAAGTGTGGTGCTTGTTCGTTTAATGAACAAACTTGTGCAATGAATGTTAAAACAGTTTAAATGCTTTTCCCTTGGATCAGTAACTAATGGCTTCCTTATTGATTATCATTATTCTTATTATTCAACCAGTTCTTTGTTAGCATATTTATAAGTAAGGGGTACTGATTTCCTGAAAGGAGAAGCTATTCATTTTGTTCACATTTTTTTATTTAAATGAAGAGATAATTGTATAGCATTTTAATCAAGGCTTCAATAATATCCAATGTGATACAAAAACATAGTTATAATAAAAGTTCAGGTCTTATAATATTGATTTATAATCCAGTCAGTAGAACACCATACAGAACATTGTAGCATGCACTGATTTTCTATGTTTTTAAAAACATTATGCAAGTGTAAGTACTTTAGCAATACAACCCATTAAATGTACTAATGTTATATTTACAAAGCAAATAATTAATTTGCTTATATGCAGGAGTATAAAATAAATGCTAAAACAAAACCAAGCTTCATTTCAAATCTTTCTTTCCCTTCGAAATTCTTTTTAATAGCAAAGTTCATAAAATAACATAATAGGCCTCTTTGTTTTCATGATTATTACAATCCTACTATGGTTAAAATACTGTGACTATGTGTGATATATTGGAATGGTCACATCATGTGATATATCTATCTAGTAGTTTTTCATCCAGCATCTTGATATTAACCTTGATATGCACAAAATATAAATACGAAAGGTATGCACTCCAGAATGTGTACATTTATGCAATCCATCATATGTGGTATCTGAATGCCAATGCTTTCTGTGTGATTTTGCTTTGCAATATGTCTTAACAGCAGACGGCAATTTGAAAAATAATTTTAAAAGCTGGCTTCTGCAATTGGGGTAGGAGGGGAATGGATCCTTCCAAACTTCCTAGTTCCGGTTCCTAATGAGTTAAATACTCTCTTCTATGCCTGTGTTGGATTTAAGCTGTTTAGACAGACAAGGTCGAATTTAAACCGCTTCACTGCCCAGTGTAGCTTTGTAAAACAAGGAGAGGGGCTGCTGTTCCTTTGGGACAGACCTCTTGAGCTACATCTACACAAATATAGCATTTTGTTCCAGGGCTTTCCAGACTGTAAAGAACAGTCAGAAGCTTATCTTTAAACCCTTCAGATTTCTCCCCCACCCCCCAAATCCATGCTAGCTAACTGCAATCTTTGTTGCCCCGTTATTATTGGAGCTCGCTCTAGCGTTTTATTAAGTAGATAGGCTGAGGTCACAGGAGAGGATTTTTATTCGAGTGCTAACGACGCAAGGCGGAAACCCCCGTCAGCATGAGGCAGCAGGACGCAAGGTCCCAACGAGATGGCCCCTTTGACTTTGGAGCCTGGTGTGCGCTATTGCCCTTTGTCTCGTTCGCCTGATGCGGTTTAATAGGACTACCTATTTAAACATGTTGAAAGGAGACAGATTGTATTGGGGGGGGGGGGCAGCGTTAAATCACAAGCCATTATTTTCAACGCAGCATACTTCCCTCCAAAAGCCAACAGTTTCAAAGCCTACATAATTGTGCGTGTGTGTTTGTGTAAGGGAGAGGTACTCCACAGCACTGCAAGTTATTGGCAAGGATATCTGCTTGTAGTATAATCTATTATCATGCAGATCAGAGGTAGATCTAATTACAGTCTCTTTGCTGGGAAAGGGAGGGGTGGTGTGGGGAGTGGGTGTCATTCTTTAGAACCAATAACCTGGAGTACTTAATTTGAAATCGACCCCCGGGGAAACAGCAACACTTCCACCTGAGCACTTTAGCAGCTTCCCGTAACTAATAGTGACCTGTGCAAGGTTTCCTTCTGGTATTTTTCTAGAACGATGACATTCTATGACATGTGGAGTATTAATTCACCTAGCTACCCCTCCTCTCCCGCACATCTATTGTGAAACTTATAAGATGCAATCGCGATTGCAGGCAGCTACGTACTATTGCATAACACGATTCTTCCCCCCTCCCCCTCCCTTTATTAAAAAAAATTAGGTTTTTCATATTTGCTCACACTTCTCCCTGTGAAGTTTTAATTAGGCAGCCATGGTAACTCACTATTTTCATGAAGCCTCTCTCCAGCGAGATGCTGAGGGTTGTCAGGCACTCTGATCCCTCTGGAATTTGTGGGCTGATTTGCACTGCGATGCTTACCTTACTACGCTTCCTTACAAATAAGTAAAGGTCTGTGCAATTCCTTTGCGATGATGCATCTCTCCCGGCTCACTTCTGCAAGCTTGCAGAGCAACGATCCACTCTCGTAAGGGCATCTGCTGCAAGATAACACCCCCAAGGATTAATTTTAATTTTATTTTTAGTTCTTGCTTCCCGGAGACTTGATCACCGCTGTCCACCACCACCGCCTGCTCTTCCTCCTCTTCTTCCTCGTTAGATTTCGCAGTGAAACATTAATTCAACCGTGTCTGGTTGAGGCAATTGTAGATGGAGCAGCAGCAGGAGCCGCGCAGTCCTGAAAATGTCCTCGTTTACTGCAATTGCCTTCAATGAGATCTCAGAACCGATTAAAAAACAAAATAAGGGGGAGGGAGGCGAAAAGGGGGGTGGCGGGGAACCTCTCGGCAGCCCCCGTTTCAACCCTGGTTTCCCGGATCTGTTCACTTTGAAGCATTCTCTGTAGTCCCTCCTGTCTTGCAGGCAGAGGATTCGGGCAACCTCAATTCCCTCCTACTTTGGGGAATGCACGAGAGAACGGGGAGCGTGTGCTGTTTTGCTGGCGCTTGCTCTGTGTGCGCGTGTGCCTCTCGCCGGAGAAGAGACGGGAACTGGCGTGGGTTCTCCGCTAGGGAGAGTTCTCGTGCTCCCGCTTATGTAGGCGGGCTCGGACTAGGAACTTGTTGAGTTTAGCAAGCACTCCTTCAAATAATAGGCTCTCATAAAAAGAGAACTAGCGATAGCAGGGAGAGGAGAGGCAGTCCCTGAGCTTCTTGATCACCTTGGAAATTGGAGAAGGGGATAGGGAAAGAGAGAGAGGAAATGGTCTGGCTAGAATGATTCTTGACTGGCTCGCTGCTTTTTAAAAAATGTTTTATTGCTGTCAATACAATTTAAATACAGTGTGTGTGTGTAGTGTGTCTGTATATATAATCTGAATCTGAGAGAGCTAAAGCCGAATTTGCATTTTTGATTGTAGTTTGAATCTGTATGCAAAGCAGCCGTTTGTTTGTTTGTTTGTTTGTTTGCATTTAGTTTCTGAAAGTTCTGGAACTAAACCTGCTTGGCTGACACGCGTTGCGATTTGGAGAATCCTCTCTTGATCCCAATTGTATATGAGGGGGTGGATAGTTGCTGCACATTCTCAGCACAGTTCTTTGTTGGTGTTCAAGGGTTGAATTTTATCAATATTGGATACAGCATAAATAGGGGGAGATTGTTTCCCCACCAGTTTTATACATCTTGTGGGAAAAGTAGTCAAGTGTGGGATTTAAAACAACCGAAACAGCACAGCAAGATCCCTCAGTAAACTGCATAATTTAATGAATAATCCCAGATTACCTTTAATTTTGTAGTAAGGCGTATTGCTGCCAGAGGCAGCGAGATCCAAAGCATATTTACTTAGATGTATGTCTGGTTGAGTTCAACGTGACTTCTAGCAAGTTAATTTAAGATTGCACCTCTAATATTGTTGCTATTGATTTGAGTGTGGCATATTGTGCAAACTGGGAAGATCAATGTATGCAAATTAATTCTGCTTGTAGAATTTCTGGTTGCATGAAGTTTGTTGGCATATGTATTTTACCAGAAATCTAATTCTGTACATAAGACATTGATCAGTTTTCTCAATGTGCACTTGAACTTTGAAATCAGTGAGAAATTATCATTGCTTTTGATCATTGATACTGGGTTGGATGTGCAGGATGCAGAGACAGTCAAACCTGAAACTTTTAAGATTATCCTCCAATAACAATTTGTTTATTTATCTCTTTGCTGAGTAACACATGGTTAGGGCCATTGCTGTTGATACCTTTAATGCAAAGAGACATCTTTTCCCATTACTCTGCTGGTAAGATCTGCCCAAACTTTACATTGGGGCATATCCAACCAAAGTTCTCCTATGCCGTGGAAGCCATTAAGAAAGGGTGCCTCTACAAGAGGCATTTAAAGCTCTTTCAAGGCGCATTAAAAAAATTACCTCTACAAGAACGGAGCACAAATCGGGCGTAGAGGCGCGTTATCTACCCGATTATGCGCAGTATCAAATGCGCGTTAAATCGCGAGTTTTATTTTGCTCCGTCCGTTAAAGCGCATTTTGACTGTGTGAATAAGCGCTTATGCACATTAACTACTTCTAAAGCGCATTTTGGTCATCCGTTAATGCGCTTTGCCACCTCTCGCCGCCTCTCATGCAGAGGTATTAGGCGTAAATGCGCTTCTGCGATTATGCGCATAATCGCCTAACCAGGCGCAAAAGCGAATCCTTGTAGAGGGGACCTAGAGCAGCCAAACAAGCTGCATTTTTCAGGAAGGGTGATATGCCAGCTGTGCCCCTTCCTAGAGTTGGAAGATCTAAAGACGGTAGTGCACTCGCTGGTAACTTCAAGGCTTGACTTCTGCAATACACTGTACATAGGGTTACCTCTGTGCCTAGTCCGGAAACTTCAACTAGTTCAAAATATGGTAGCCAGGTTGGTCACTGGTACACCTAGGGGTGACCATATCACACCAGCTTTAAAATCATTTCATTGGCTGCCAATTACTTTCTGGGCGAAGTACAAAATGTTGGTCATCACCTTTAATGCTCTACATGGTTTGGGCCCAGGTTACCTGCGGGATCGCCTTCTCCCATACAATCCGCCCCGCACACTCTGGTCCTCTGGGAAGAATTTGCTACAGTCAGCCAAAACTAGGCTGACAACCGTTACCCAGAGGGCCTTCTCTTCTGCCGCTCCCAGATTATAGAATGGCGTGCCGGAGGAGATTCATCAATTTAATAGTCTCTTTGACTTTAAGAAAGCCATAAAAACCAATTTCTTCCAGCAGGCCTACCCAGTTGAATTTTAAGAGTTTTATTGGTATTTAATAATGTATTCATTTTATGTGCTTTTAATCAGTTTTATGTATTTTATATTTGATGTTGTTTCCCGCCTAATCCAGAGGGAGAGGGGTAAGAAATAAATATATTATTATTATTATTATTATTGGTTAGATTTATAGTTTGATTTTTTAAATTGACTGATTGTTGCCCACAGAAAAGTTGGGGTTGGTTTTAATGATCTTGACTCGGGCACAGCTCATGGATTATGCCAGACTCAGTGCAACCCCTGTGGCAATTGCTCTGGAGAATGCTATGATATGACACAGTGATGTTTTCCATGATGGCAGGATACTCCTTCTGTTGCATCCTAATTGTTGGTTGTCTACTAAGTATGGGAATAAACTGGCCTAACATTAACTAGCAGGAAGGTAGGAAGACAGAGGTAGATTTATTTTACCAGGGACTGAATGCTGTAGAGACACCTAGCAGCAGGTACCATAGCTTGAAGGTATCAAATTGTATTGCTTTCCAAAGCGTAAGAATAAATTATTATTATTATTATTATTATTATTATTATTTTCATGACCACTGCTTGAAAATGTTTTCTATCACAGCTCTAGCCATATGGAGAGCTGGTAAATTTGCAGGGAAATATATAGTCACCCTGAGGCTGGATTTCCCTAAACAAGTGGAATCACCATGTGGAATGTTCCTTCCACCCCCAAGTAGTTAATGATAGTTCCTAATAATAGTTTCAAGCTTTAATACTGTAGTTCTCTAACTCTGTAATTAGCTTTCAGAGCACAGTTTCTGCACCCATAACTTGTTCAGCTACACTGGCTGGTCCTTTTCAGTAATGGTCACTAGTCTTCATGTCTAGCCAGCTCCAAGATGGCCTTGATAGACTATTCGTTTCTCTGGTGTCCCTCCTATGAACCTCCTTAACTTAGGTTTTATATACCTATAGTCACCCTGGCTTCTGGGTTCACCAGCAGAGATAACTAACCTCTAACTATGTGGCAGAGTCAAGAATTAAAGGAGTGATGTAGCATTATGACCAACTCCTACAAACAAAAATAGGCAGCGGTGTGTGTTTGCTTGTGTGTGTCGTGAGAAATCAACTAACTCTTCATACACCAATGATTGGAAGGTGTAAAAGGCATCTCCCAAACATAATATTTAGCACTGTAGAAAAACATCTAGCTGAAAGATTTATTCTTCCCACTAGTACAGTTTCCTCTTAACTGCCAATAATGACTTATGTAGCAAGTGAACATAGTAATCATATTTTATTATTATATCATTGTTTTCCTTTTGTTCTTCCTTCTTTCTTTTATTCATAGATTGTGAGTTGTCTTGTAACTCAAAATATACAGTTAACACATATCCAGAGCATAATTATAACTAATAACAATGGAGAAATTGAACATTCCCCTTTCTGGCATTTTTAATTTTTTAAATTATGAACAGGGGAATAATCTGGTGCTAATCAGGCTAATGAAAATCCAGACATATTGAGGGGGAAAGTATTCTGCTATTAGAGAATCAGTATGGTGTAGTGGTTAGTGGAGGAGCAGTCAACCTGTTTGGGCCATTTGAAAAACTGTCCTACAAAGCAGATGCTATGGAAGACATGACTAGTCACAAGGACAAGTAATCTGCCCAAAAGGACAGAAGTGGGGTCTAATACCCAACCCACTAAGCAACTTTTTGGTACCTATTCACAGAAGGCAGGGTTTTTTCTCCCACCTGTGCTAACCAACTCATTCCCTCTTATCTCTTTTTCTCTCTCACCATCGATAGACATTTGCACTCTCATTCCCCCGCCCCAGAACTGATCATCCTCAATCCATTTAAACATGCACACATGTAAACAAGCATCCCATGTATCACATAAATGCATTCACCCACATACACATCCCGCTGCAAGCACATGAGGAATCACATTCTTTTTCAGGATCCCTCCCAAATTCTCTCTTAAAGGCTTTCTCTCACACATGCAGCCTCCATCCATTCAGACATAAAAGCACACAACCCTGTCCAATCACTTTTCCAGTTGCTCCCAGTTGGCTTCCCCAGCCACCTCTGGCTTCCTGCTTCTGCTCCCTATCCCTTCCCTGTTGGATTCCTGCTGGCTTCCCTATCCCTGCCTCCCCCACTTGTTGGCTTACCACTTCCCCCACTGTTCTCTTTAGCCTCCCCTTCCCCAGCTTATCAGACAGAAGTAACAGAGGGTCTCTTTTTATTCCCCCTTTTTTTCTTTTGGTGGTGTGGGAGGTGGCTGGGTATGATGCAGAGGAAAGCATCAGACTGCAACTACCCAGGATTTTCGTTTCTTAAGAATGTCTCTGAGCCCTATATGTGGTCCAGAGACATGAATGGGAAATGAAGATGGCAGCAGCTGGGGCTTCACTTTGCTTTGAAGCAATCCCAGCTGCTGATAAGAAGGGGAAAAAGGGGGGAAAGCACCTTGGCAGGCACCAAAAAAAAGTATCTAGGGGTACTCTACTGTCCACGGGCACCGTGTTGTCTCCCCCAGGTTAGAGTGTTGGACTAAGATTGGGAGACCCAGGCTCAGCCATGAAGCTCACTGTAACCCACCTCTCCGAATCAGTGTGCCAATAAATTCAGTAGAGAGAACTGTGTTCTCTACCTTCAACACCTTGTAAGGAAAGTTGGATATGATTGAATAAATCATTTTTGGTAAAGTATTGCTTTACCAAACTGTGTAAGTGCCACCAATTTTTCTGTCAAGTTATTTTTTGTTATTGTGCCACCAGTGTACATGGTACTTTGTAGAGTATCATCATTTAAAAAGACAGGTCCCTGCTTGATTAGTTTATAATTTGAATTTCATCAGTGGAAGAAGCAACAGAGGAAGAGAAGAAGAAAGACAGAGGATAAGGGATTCATAAGTGCAAAACCATTTGAATGGCTTTGTTGCAATTTGAGGCGAGACTAAACCCATCACAAATTAATTTGTGAAGCAGTGCTCATACAAGTACCAGGGAACACTAGGACACCTCTGATCTTTCCCCTGGGTTCCTACAGCTTGCCCCTATGTCCACACCTTAGCAACAGGCTTCTACAAAGGAAAGCCTGAAGACATCTATTCTGAACTCATTGATGGTGAGAGTGGGGACCAGGTAAGCCATGCAGCCTGGTCCCCATCCTCGAAGTGGAGCCTTGGAAGGTTAGTAGCATGGCTTCACTTCCTGGTATTATGTGAAGATCCTTTCATATATAGTGTGAAGGGGGCGTAAAATTTTAAGCCTAAGGCTTCAAGGGCAAGATAGATTTTGAGGAGAGAGAGGAGGGAAGACGGAGAAGTCACACAACTTAGTTCTGGGAGAGAGTTCCAGGCATAAGGGTCAGCAAGGGAGAACAGTAACATTGTTTAAGAGAGCAACAGACTCTTGAATACCTAAAGATTGTAGAGCTGGGGGACTAGTGCTCAGAGGCGAATGTATAATGAGAAAAAAGGTCAGAAAGAGAGAGTAGGCAAAGTCATTAAGAGCTTTATTAAGCTTCGCATATTAGTTTGCCTTCATTGTG
Source organism: Anniella stebbinsi (assembly GCA_029215795.1). Classification (NCBI taxonomy): domain Eukaryota; kingdom Metazoa; phylum Chordata; class Lepidosauria; order Squamata; family Anniellidae; genus Anniella; species Anniella stebbinsi. The sequence continues at coordinate 287,867,231 of JARDYH010000002.1, read as the reverse complement.
GAAAGGGGGTAACATGGAATATCTTTCACAAGTGCTCTTCTGGAGTCCCCACCCCACCCCTCCTCACTATGGCATAATCCCATCCATCTAAATGTCCTGCGGGACTTTCAGAGTGCAGTTTAAAGTGTATGACCCTGTTCAGACAACATGCTAAGACACAGTGGTTGAGCATTTTGAGCCATATATTTATGGATTAGCCTGTTGTGTGAACCATGACTTAGCGTGTCATGTGAACCATTCTTAATCATGGTGGCTATATAACCACATTTTAAACATGCTCAATAACCATTTGCAGCAAAAGGGTTAGCAGTCTAACCATGGCTTGGTGTGTTGTCTGAACAGGCCCTATGTGTGAATACCTCTATTACACCCGTATACGCACACAAAAATTCTAGTAAAAATTCAGTTATGGAAGTTTTACTGAATCATAGGACTGAAAGAGACCCCAAGAATCACACACAATCCTTTTCTCCACCAATATCTGCTTTCTTAAGAAGACAAAAACCTCTACCCAAAAAAATCTATTTACAGATTAACTCTACTAATCCATAATGCAGTGGCAATAACACATGACAAGTGAGCCAAAGGGCTACTAGACACTTTACCGTGGAAGAAATACTCCTTCCCAATTCCAAATATGTGAACAATGTCAAAAGTAAGGCAATATCAAGTGCCTTACTGATTGGTTTTTTTTTAATGGGTGGAAGTCTATTTTGTTGTTGTAGACCTTTGGGTCCTGCTTGAAGAGAGGGAAACCCTTTGTTGAATCCGGGGGCTTTTACATGCTGGCCCCAAGGACATGGTAGAACCATCTGAGGCCCTCTGTAATACATTTGCTGGGCACTTCCAGAATAAAATCTCTGGCATCCGTCAGGACTTAGACTCCAGTGTTATAGCAGGTGAATCTAGTGAGGTATCCAGAGCACAGGCTTGTCCTGCTTTCTTGGATGAGTTTCAGTTGGTGCAGCTCGAGGACGTTGACAAGGTGCTTGGACAGGTTTGTGCAACCACTTCCATATTGGATCCTTGCCCCTCTTGGCTAATAAAAGCTAGCAGGGATGGAACAACTGGCTGGGCCAGGGAAGTGATTAATGCCTCTTTGCAAGAGGGAGTGGTCCCAGGTCTCCTGAAAGAGGCGGCAGTGAGACCACTCCTAAAGAAATCTTCCCTGGATCCTGAAAATCTTAATAACTACAGGCCAGTAGCAAATGTTCCATTCCTGGGCAAGGTCCTGGAGCGGGTGGTTGCGAGCCAGCTCCAGGCACTCTTGGATGAGACTGATTATCTGGATCCATTTCAGTCGGGTTTCAGGCCTGGTTTTGGTACAGAAACAGCCTTGGTCGCCCTGTATGATGACCTATGTCGGGAGAAAGACAGGGGGAGTGTGACTCTGTTGATTCTCCTTGATCTCTCAGCGGCTTTCGGTACCGTCGACCATGGTATCCTTCTGGGACGACTGGCTGAGTGGGGAGTGGGAGGCACTGCATTGCAGTGGTTCCGCTCCTACTTGGAGGGTCGGCTCCAGAAGGTGGTGCTTGGAGAACATTGCTCGGCCCCGTGGATTCTCCAGTATGGGGTTCCGCAGGGGTCAGTTTTGTCCCCCATGCTGTTCAACATCTACATGAAACCGTTGAGTGCAGTCATCCGGAGTTTTGGAGTGCATTGTCATCAGTACGCTGATGACACGCAGCTTTATTTCTCCTTTTCATCTTCATCAGGTGAGGCTGTGGATGTGCTGAACCAGTGCCTGGCTGCGACAATGGACTGGATGAGGGCTAATAAACTGAAACTCAATCCAGACAAGACTGAGACGCTGTTAGTGAACACTGGATGGAGGGTGTTCAACCTGTTCTGGATGGGGTTGCACTCCCCTTGAAGGAGCGGGTTTGTAGCTTGGGGGTTCTCCTAGAACCATCTTTGTCACTTGAGGCGCAGGTGGCCTCAATGGCACGGAGTGCCTTCTACCAACTTTGGTTGGTGGCCCAGCTACGTCCCTATCTGGACAGGGATAACCTGGCTTCAGTTGTCCATGCTCTGGTAACCTCCAAGTTAGATTCCTGCAATGCACTCTACGTGGGGCTGCCTTTGAAGGTGGTTCGGAAGCTGCAGCTTGTGCCAAATGCAGCGGCCATATTGATAACCGAAACCAGTAGGTTTGAACATATAAGACTTACTCTGGCCCGCTTGCATTGGCTGCCTGTATGTTTCTGAGCCCAATTCAAGGTGCTGGTTTTAACCTATAAAGCCTTACACGGCTTGGGACCACAATACCTGATGGAACGCCTTTCCCGACATGTACCTACCCGAACACTACGTTCAACATCTAAGGCCCTCCTCCAAGTGCCTCCTCCAAGGGAAGCTCGGAGGTCGGCAACAAGAGAGAGGGCCTTCTCTGTGGTGGCCCCTCAATTGTGGAACAATCTCCCCAACGAGGCCCTACTGGCGCTAACATTGTTAGCTTTTTGGCGCCAGGTCAAGACTTTCCTCTTCTCTCAGGCATTTGGCAATATCTGAGGAGCCTGGGTTTGTTTTGTTTTGTTCTGTTTTTGTAGCTTTTTTTGAATTGTAGTGGTTTTTAAATGTACAGATTGTATGTATGTTGTATGTTTTTGCTGTTTAAATTTTTGTAAATTGTTTTTAATTGTTTTTAATCCTATGTAAACCACCCAGAGAGCTTCGGCTATGGGGCGGTATACAAATGTAATAAATAAATAAATAAATAAATATCCCCTGCTGCAGTACCTGTACTATACTTGTAGAAGTCAATTATTAAAATGTATTAAAATGGTCATAGTTGTGTCCTAGTTTGTGATTGGAATTCCTTAATTTTTTAATAATTTAAATTAACAATCTACGAAAATCAAATAGTAACAGTATATTTTGATTTCTATCAAAATGATTTGCATTTAGCCTTTCTTTAAACACATAATACTTTCCATGTTCAGCAATTCCTATAGTATGAATGTAATTACAGTCATTAAAATATTATCTAGGTTACTCCAGTAACCACAATAAACAATTCATACTCCAGTTGCACTTGGGCCATTTTGATTTCATGTTGAGATTCTTGGCTTCTTTAAATTGGGAAAGAGAGAGGATTTTGTTTCAGACATGAACTGTGTGTTTGGCTGTTCATTTTTGTAATCATCTGGGACCAGCAACATCATTAGATGTTCTGTTTAAAGCAATTATTTTCATATTGCTGAATTGCTGTTAAATAAGCTGTTGGCTTGCTTTCTGCATAACTGTACTTGCATAGTTTTCAGCTCTACATTTTTGCAGCCTGCCTGCAGTTGGAATGGGAGGGGGGATGGCACAGGTGCTGTCTTGGACACTTCCCTGAATTGTAGAGTTACTGCTATGTCCTGTGTTCATCAACTGCTAATTATGTTGCCTTTCTTTAAGTTATTGATAGACTGGTTGGTTAGCTGTCAATTACTTTGTTAAATATACAATCAAAATTGGGAATTTTCACCAATTACTTCATACTGTCAGCCTCTGCATAGGCAGTGCAGCTCGAAGAATCTAATTTAAGGATCTGCCACAAGGCAATCATTAGTGTCTTCTCTGGTGCGGTACAGTGGTGGTGTGTCACATGATACTGATAGTAACTGGGCTGTGGATGATCCAGCAATGTATTCTTTCAGTAACTGAAATATTATTAGGAATAAAAGGAACCTAGCCTAAGTATCATAGAATCATGGAATTGTGGAGTTGGAAGGGATCACGAGGATCATCTAGTCCAACCCTCTGTAATGTGCAGGAAAACCAAGTAAACCATCCCTGAGAGGTGGCTGTGCAGCCTCTTGTTAAAAACCTCCAGAGATGGAGAACCCACAACCTCCATAGGTAGACTGTTCCACTGTTCTACAGATCTTACTGCCAGGAACTTTTTCCTTATATCAGAGGCAGCATGCCTAGGTATGCCAGTTTCTGGGGAACACAAATGGGAGGATGTCCTTGCACCCACATCCTGCTTGTGTCCTTTCCAAGTGCACCTACTGGCCACTGTGAGAACAGGATGCTGAAACAGAGAGACTTTGGGCCTGATCCAACATGGCTGTTCCTATGTTAAACACAGTTCAAAACCACCCAGCCTCCTTAGTCAAAGGGGCTCTGGTTTGCTGAATTTGACCCTTCCTAGGACAAAAAGTTTTTCTAACAAGAACCAGGGCCACACAGTTAATCAGGAATGAATTCACAAAGAATTGACTGACAAAAGATGTCATAACAAATACACCTCCATATTACTTCAGTCAGAGGTGGGCAACTTGTGGCCCTCCAGATGTTTTGGCCTGCAGCTCCCATGATCCTTCTCCATTGGCCAGGGCTGATGGAATTGTAGGCCAAAATATCTGGAGGGAGATGTTCCCAAAAGCAGGATTTCCATTATCTGGAGCTTTGAGCAAACTTGGGTTCAGGGTGAAGAATAGTTGCGGCCAGATGGAGTCCCTGCTCTTGGAGTAGGTTCTTTGACAGGATTGCTATATTGCTGGGGTATAAGCCAAACTAAGTGCAGGCCAAAGAGGACTAGGTGAAAGAAACAGTCCTAAATGCAGGATTTCCACCCACAGAAGATCCAAGTTGACTCGGCTTTAAGGATACAAGAAGTAGTCATGACAAGGCAGAATCCCAGCTTATTAGAGACATTCCATATTTTGGGATCTTACATTGCTGGGATACAAGTCAAATTAAGTCCAGGGATTCAGGAATTAACTAGTCAAGGAGCCTCAAGAAGTAGAGATGTTTTCCACTCAGAGCTTCTACTGAAAAAGGGCTTCTGATAAATCTTGTTTCAGGAAACAGGCCTAGAATCAGACAAGGCTAGAAATACATACACACTGGCAGATATCAGGTCCAATAACTTTCTGTATCAAAAATCTCTAATTTATGGGTACTGTGATGTTGTACTGTTTAGAAATGTGAATGTGTTGTGTTGCAGGTCTGGGTGAGTATGGAATGAGTGGTAAGTGAGAGCTGATTGGTTAGTTGTTTGGAATGCCTGGATTGGTGGAGTGTGTGAGAGTGGGAGGAGCTGGGGAGCAAATGGAATATATATAGGTCAGACAGAGGGAGAGCTGACAAGGGAGTTGTTTTGGGATGAATTGAGGAGGGGGTGATTGTGGGTTGAGGAGAGAGAGAGAGAGAGAGAGAGAGAGAGTCTAGTGAGGTGTTTTGATTGATTGATATTGAGAGGAAATAGTTTAGTTTAAGAAACATTTTGAAACATAGAAGCTTTATACTTGAAACCAATAAGCTTACTGTGCACACAGTATACATATGTTAATAAATCTTCTTAATTTCATCCAACTGGTGTGGTCATTAAAGTGTACCTGAGGAAAATACTGGTGGCAGCAGGAACATAGATGCTTGTCTGAGGCCAGGTTGCTGGGCTGTAGAGCTGTGGGGCCTAATAGTAAAGGCAGGACAGGGGCAGCAGCAGCAAGGGGCTAGGATAAAGTGTCACAGGTACCAAGGCAGAACAACAGTCTTAAATGTCAGACCAGAAGGATTTGGGGGCAATCAAAGATGAAAGTACTTGGTTCATGGCGAACAGTACTCAGTGTCTATGAGAACACTGGTATTATATTCCACAGCAGATTTTAACAGTACAAAGTTCAACACACAAAGGTCCAGAGTGGATGACAAGTCCAGTATTAATGACTTAGTTCTGACACATGCAACTGACCCATAAGCAGTTAATATGTCAAACCAGAGTATTTCGGCTCTGCCCTCTTGGACAGATGCTGAGAGCTGAAACATCCCCCTCAACAGCCCTCGTCCCAGGAAGATCTCTCTGGTAATAACTAAAAAATCAGCTCAAGGCTAAAATGCAGCTGTTTGATTTTTCAGATTTTAACCCCCCTTCCCTGCCCATAACCAGCTGAGATATGCTGAGTGATATGTTCCCATGGCAGCCACTTCCTCACATCTATACTGGACTTTGCCTTCTGTTTATTAAAAGCTGAAGCAAACTTTGGTTCAGAGGTGGCAAGGCCTTCTGGGATCGGACAAATCCCTACAGGGCTGTTATAGACTTATTGGAGGGTTGGTTCCTCCAATACCACAAGCCATGCTATCCAGGTTTGGATGACGTGGCAAACCACGGAACGCCCACTGGGGGTTGAATAGTCAGAATAGCCCGGCACATGCCACAACTCACTGTGGCTTAAATGAGCCATGGTGGGATGCGGTGAACATTCGAACCTGATCACTGTTCCTTTCCCTTATTGGCAACAGAACATTCAGTGCTACCATGCCAGGAAAGGCAATCAGCGTCAAGCACTTCTCAAGCACAATACAACATAGAATAGAATATTGGGTAACTTTTCTGTCATATTCAGACTAAGCTTTAGATCATTGGTAGTTTGATCATCAGTAATGCATGACAGGCAATTTCTGTTCAGGGTTTGTTTGCTTTTAAAATTCATTTTAAAGATGCAAACATTATAGTGAAAGAAGAAAAATAATTTGTTCAGTTATTTTTCAGTTCAAATGTCTTAGATTTCAAATATGTTAAATCTCAAAAAAATGTTCTGTATAAAGACAGAGAGCAGATAAAAAGGTTGAAGGGATGCTGACATAATAAAGATTCTCAACAGATGCAAAATACTGCCCAATTCCAATTATTATGCCGTGTGTCTTGTTAGGAAATGAAAATCTAAGGATCTTCAAAACCAGGATATATTGTATCCTAAATCAGGGTGGGCAGAAGTTACATATCCAGATGTTTTGGACTTCAATTCCCAGCATTCCTGACCATTAATCAGCTGGCAGGGGCTTATGGGAGTTAAAGTCAAAAACATCTGGAGAACTACCTTCTGCCCAACTCCTGCCCTACATGACTGGAATTTAGATATTTGAGTAACTATTTAGCTTGTCACTGTCATTATTAATGACTTGTACTTTACAGTCCTCTTCTACATTACTGAATGTTTCTGACCATCTGAATAACAAATCTTTCTAACTCCTTCCATAGGAGCAAATGCAAATTTATAAACTTATCTTACAGGATCAGTGTTAAGATGACAGGGAGTGTGTGGGGTGGATCCAGGATCTGCCTTACATGACCAGAAGTGCTTTACTCATGGAGGGTGCTTCTGGCCCAATTATCAGGGATCGCCTCTTAGCCTCCATACAGCATAGTTCACCTCATTCAGAAAGACCCCCTGACCCTCTGTGTAGGGCAGAGAAATCCACTTCTGACAGCTTGCTTGCACATGCATAAATCTGGATCCAACTGCACATGTGTGTGCATGTAGAAATATACTTTTCTTTCTTTACAGTATAGCATAATCCTTTGTACTTTCTCTAAAGTTGTGACAGCAAGTGTGAAAGACAACTGGTTGCGTTCCTATTGTTACTAATATTCAGGATTGAGGAATAGATATACAACATTTCAGAAAAGAGCTGTGAGCAAGAATCTAAGCCTTTGTCTACACGTGGAGCAGAATGAGGTAGAAATGAATTGGTGAAATCCTGAATCGGTAGAATGAACTGTGTCATCATGTGGAAGAGAAATTAATAATTGTAATAGCTTTCCATGTGAAAAAACACCTCAAAACTCAAAACACCTCCTTGTAAACATAAACGTAGCACAACAGGAGGGGTATGGGTAGATCCCTTCCCCTGATGTGATGTTTTTGTTGTTGCTTTTTTCCTTCAGACTGAAATAGTACAGTCCACTCTATCACCTCAGAAGTCTTTAGTTTCATTTTTCTACCTTCGTAAACCAAACCTAAGAGGCCTTCCTGCTGATTAATGAGACATGTTGTCATCACAGAACCAGATTCAATCCATGAGCCTACAGAGACGTATGCAATATAATTTGAATGCCGTTATATCCAGGTCATCGTATTATACTTCCTAAGGACATGGAATAGTATCGGTGCACCTCTATATCTCAGTATTAATGCTTTGTAATAAGAAACACTCAAAAGAAAAATAAATGCTAAGGTGTTTTGATTTGAGATATTTTTAGCGGCTATGCAAAATTTGTTAGGTGACTATCATAATCTATGTCACATTTGTTTTACCCATTTCCCAATGATAAGCATAAAGGAGATACAGTGACAACAAAATGCAAGGACAGAATATACAAAGAGCAAGGGAATGCAAAAATCAAACCATTCTTTGCCCTTAGTGCCCAGCATGCCAGCCTTTAACGTTATGGGGAGACATGATGTGGTAAAAGGAATTTATGCCTCTACTAAACAAGAAAACATCTGCTTAACAACCATGAGAAATATTGGTGTGCAGCTCTTGCAGATGGAAAAGGCTCCTTTTATGTTTGTCCTATAATGGTATTTTGGTAGATTGCAAAGAAGGCCATATTTAAAAATGGTGTAATTAGAGGGCAGCATTAGTGTTTCACCAACTAAGAACACCCGAGGGACTGATAGTTCCTTCCTTATTGTTTTCCATATGTTGTTTTGTTAATGTCCAAGTAGTCCAGGTGATTCCTTCAGGAGCTAAAATAATATTAACTTTGCAGGGGGTGAGGAGGTTTGTTTCAAGTTTTGCAGAAGAATTACTAAAATTTACTAATTTGATGAGCTTTCCCATATTCAATCCATATTTTTTCATATTCCACATTTAGTAATCTGGTGAGCTTTTCCGTATCTTCTGCGGAAACAATGCACTTTACAAAGAATTTTACAACGTATTTCTGAGTAGACTGGTTTCGCATAGGCTGAAAGTTGGGTCTGTTTTGTCTAGCTGTGGACTGGTACAAACTGAAGCACTGCAGAATGTGCTGAGCGTATTACAATGGAAGAATTAGACAGACTGCCTTTCAGACATCTTGTCCACCATTATTGATCAACTTGTCGGAGATGAAAGACAGTTTTCTCATATTACCGACATTACTTCTCAAGCCCAGCACTTTTCAGTGGAGGTTTTTCATCTGTAAATTATCAAGTGACAAGCCATTGATCAAGATATCAAGTAATGTGTGAATTGGCTCTTGAGCAAATTCTGGAATGTCCTGTATTTGGTACAGATAGCAGAATATAAATGTTACATGCATCATGTCCAGAGAGAACTCCAGGTTTTGTGAGCCCCAAGCAAGAGACCTGTGGTAGGTGATCTTTTCACTACCACTGACCTATCATACATACACTGGGTAGAGACAAGATAGCATGCTGTAGAGGCTCCTCCTCCTCTTCCTCACTGCTGATGCCTGGAAATTTCTTGCAAACTACCCTGTGCTCTTCATCTCATGAGTCCACCTGCTTTAGGCACTCCAGGCTCCCTTTAAATAAACATGTTACATGTTTCCAGTGTGCTGCATTGTTAGTAAAACAGGCAAAAACAAGGTAACAAAACAGGCAAGTGTTCCAAGTACAGAGGTTTCCGTTCAGTGGGGTTCAGGCTAAGGCAGGCATGGTCAAGATAGCAGTCAAAGGTTGAAGTACAGGCAAGTAGCAAGTTTATGCAGGTCAGGTTAAGGCAGGAGTAGTCTAGATGGCAGGCAGAGGGCAAAACACAGGCAGTCAAATATGTTACGCAGTCCAGAAGCAGAGTCTAGGGTCAGTAACAAACAGCATCAATCACAGGCAAGGGCCAAAAAGCATAGCAGAAAATACTGGAGCCAAAAGAACAGCATTGTTTTCAACACTGGCAGCCATGGCAGGATTTTATTGCCAGAGCCTGCCCAGCCCCACCCAGGGCTCAGCTGCAGTATATTACTGTTCTCTGGCAAGAGCCCTACTCATGAGGAGTCACTTTCTCTTGAGGACTTTCTTTGCAAGCAGGCACTCCTTTTCACGGAAGCTTTACTAGCCTGTCACTTGACACAGTGACACTTCTGGAACCCAGAGGGGTTGCTCAGCATCAGAGACAAAGTCCCCTCCTCTGACAGGGATGGACCTGTAGCCATCTCCCGGGGTAGGCTGGCTCCTCCTGGTCTGATGACAGAGACTGAATTGGGGTGCCCTTGGTTTCTGAGGGCTCTAGTTCTTCCTCTGAGAAGAATCCCTCCAGTGGGGGCATGACATCTGGGACCTGTAGTGTGTCCACTAACTGAGTTGGCATCAGTGGGTACAGTGAACATCTCTCTAAGGTCATGCTTCTGGTCTGCTGTTCCACACTCAGTTCTCATATCAGTGTGGGGGGCATCCCTCTGGTACATGGGCTTCAGCAGATGTCTAGCCATTACAATCCCTGATGTCAGGTTTGGTCTTAGGTGAGGGATATATATATATATATATATATATATATATATATATATATATGATGTGCTACTTATCTTTTAAAAATACATCTAAATGATGGTAGGGAAAGGATCAAACCTTTCTTCGTTTGTGTATTTTAATGGAACAAGAACTGATAATACACACATGTGCTTTTCATAGCTGATGTATCATTCATATATTTTGTACTCTGTTATTGTACTCCGGAGATGTGGAAATCTAAAGATGTCTTGTAAACAGACTAAGACTTTAGTTGCGATAACTTTCAGTGCACATTGTTTGTTAATCTGCTACAAGGTGGCATCAAATGACCATTTCTATTTTATAATTTGGTATTCACATTCTTAGCATTGTCTGATTATCATGTGCGTGAATCAAACACATTAGCTGTGTCTGTTTTGCATTGCATTTTTTCTAAGGGATGTTCTTTAAGAACGCTATACATTGAGGAAGGTGGGCTAACCCCACAACCTCAGTGAAGCCTGAATCTGTGCAACTGCATTTGCTCACTTTGTCCTATTTCCCTTCCTGTTCTTTCACCCATTTCTCCCCTTTATTTCTTAAATTAGAAGCTACTTGAGAAAGTCACCATCTTCTTCGCTCATTATTCTGTAGAGTGTCCTCTACACTGATAGTGTTAATAATGATGTTGCACACCAGGTACCAAAGACTTGGAGATTTAGATACGACAAAGAATGGGAAAATGCCAAAGTACCATTGATTGCAATGGAACTTGTGCACACCTAATATTCACCTGATTGTTCCCCATTAGCTTGGATTCTGCATAGGAGTACTGCAGCAAGAATGGGTAATTAAGAAACTAGGAATCTTCCCTTGTGTGAGTGCATCTTTGGATCCAAGCCAATATTCTTTTCAGATTAGCTGTTCTACCCACCTCTTTTTGTTCTCAGAGTAAAACGAATTAAATATATAAACACAAAATGAGTCATGCTGGATCAGACAAAACTCCTATCCAGCATTCTGTTCCCACAGCGGCCAACCAGATACCTATGGAAAGCCTTCAAGTGGAACATGAACACAACAGTTATTGTGCATAATTTTACACACTTCCTATCATGAGCCCCTTTATGTGCTTTTTTTGTAAGCTAAAAAGCGTCAAACAGTGTAATCCATAGGTGGGCTGCCCTGGTCCACTTATGGGCCTCAGCTGATTTCCACATGGCCCTACTTTCAACCCAGCTGACCAGCCATCAACTGGGCAGCAGGAAGAAGCCTGTTGTTTCAACACTGCTATCAACACTGCTGGGACAGCAGTCTTGATTAGGATTGCTGTGGGGGTGGAGGATTCAGCTTCAGCCCCCTGCCCCAAGTGATTCTGAATAAGAAATCGCTGTTTCCTCACTGCTAGTAGCAACGTACGTGCAGCCTTCTTATCCAGGTTGCCCCTGCTGTAAAGAATGTAAACATCACATCCAGTTTACTTCACTTTTGCTCAAATCAGATGACAAAGTTTGTATTTAATGACTTGGATTTTACAACAACAATATATTGTCCATACAGATACCCCTTTATATTTCTTTGTGTTGAATTGACTAGGAACTGTTCTTATTTTTGTATGTTTAGGAACAGAAGAGTATAATTTTTATCTTGCTGTCCCATTTGTAGATAGAAAATAACCAATGGTGATAAGCCTTGATTGCCATAAACTACATTTTTCAATGAAAATGTAATGCAATAGCGGTGTTTTGAATAGGAAATTTAGTTATACAGTGATTCAAGGGAAATAACTTTACAATCCTTTCTATTTTTCAGAAAGGTTACAAGTTTGCTATTTGGTTCAGAAGAAATAAAATATGCAAGTCTATCTAAACAGCTCTGTATTTGGCTGCTTATATACAATAAGACATATCAGCTGTGATTCCCGAACTTTCACTATAACAAGCCTTCTATGCATGTCCGTGCTTGAATAATGTGGGATAGATCTTGTGACACAACATGCCACTTATTTTTCACATTAATAGCAATCTTTCTCCAGATTCCCCAAATGAGCTCATCCTTTTTGTACTGACAAGACAGTAAAGATGAAAGTTTTTTTTCACTTTCTTCAGACAAATCTGTGGGGTGCCAATGGAAATGAGAAGAGTATTACCCAAAAGCCTATTGGATACACCCCAAAAATGGCTGTCATGCAGTGTGTTGGTGGAACTGGACTATGATTCTGGTTTTCAAGCATCATGAGTGGTCCTTAATTTGCTAATATGATCATATCAGTTTCCATCTCAGCTGAACCCTAACGACAGGATAGCTCTTGTATTTGGCATTTTGCATGTACCATAGGCTAAGTTTCCTCTTCCTCTGTTTTGACTTCCATTGAACCCCTCAATTGTTATTTCCAGCACTGTTTTCTAAGCATAAAGATTGCTGCAAAAAACCCAAACAACTAAAACCCATTCCGTTTTCTTACATTTAAAGCCCAAGAGATGCTTCTTTCCATTTCAGCATTTACAACACTGAGTGCTTTTATTCACAGTTTGTTACTTCTGCAAGAACATCTAATCTGTTTTCAGTTTTGATTATCCTGGTTCAAAAGCATCTTGTTTCCTCCCCACTCCACTTAATATCTATGAAGCTTATTTTTCTTATAGATCCCATACTATAAATAGGTGATAATTTCAGTGAAGTTTTGAAAGGTACACTAATGTAAGAAGATACATGATCTTGCCGTTTTAGTGAATTCTCTGGGGTGTGTTTGAAAAAGGACTACTTGACCTATAAATAACATGTCCAAAAATAAGTTGGTGCCCATCTTTAGCACCACCATCACATGGTAGCTACAGAGGGGAAAAAATTCTTTCCCCTTTACTGTTCTCTTGAAACTTTTATGAAAAATGTGGCAGCATTTGGGATCTAAAGTCTTGTTTTGTGAGACGACAAATTGATGGGATCACTCACACTGCTGGAGTCTTCAAAGAGTTCAGAGCAATGTCAGTACCTAGTTTACCCTACACTAGAAAGGTTTCTGCTACAATGGAGCAAAATGAATGAGAGGTGAAGACATAGTTATCCTACGGCAAGGAGTACATGTAGTAAAATTATTCCCAATTGGTTCAAGTAAACAAACCTTGCCACTAGCTTTAAGGGAAAGCAACATTTTAAGTTTTATAACTTAAAATTTAATCCCTCAGGAAAATTCCTTCCTCACTCAAAAAGAAAATAGTCTTAGGTCGCAATCCTATACATGTTTAGATAGAATAAAGTCCTACAACTTCCAGCATTCTCTAACCAGCCATGCCTAGCTGGAGGGATACTGAGAGTTGTAGGATTTTTTTTCTGTCTAAACATGCATAGGATTGCTTCCTTAGTTGTTGCTTAATGCTAGTTCAGCAAACTCTGTTAGTGTCTCTAGTAGACTGGACACTAAGTATGCTGCATTTCACCATTTCTCTCTAGAGGACATTTGACATGTTTGGGCATATAGAACTGAAAGCATAGAAATTATTTCTAACTGTTGCAGCCAGGTAGGTAGAGATGTAAAATTTCTGGAAATTTTGAAGCCATGGAAAAAAACTGTCCCCCCCCATTCCCCCCCCCCCCGGAAATAAACGATTTTTTTTGGAAAAATGGGGGGGGGGGGGAATACAATGTTAGCAGTTTTTACATATTGAAAGTCACTTTATTACTTTATGAGTATAAAATGTAATTATGTACAAGTTGGTTTGGCATTACATTTGGTATATTAAAAGTACAGTGTATTCAAACAATTATTACAAATTGAATTTATTTTTTAAATTTTTTACTTTTTTGGTAACAAATGGAGCTACAAGCTCCTGGACTGTAAAGAATGCCTGAACTGTAAGGAACTTCTTTGGTTTTGCCAGTTCATTAGGAGCAGGCAAAAAAAACAAACAATAAAAAAACCAGAAGAAACCATTAACATTAGTAACAAAAAAAATTATATATGTCTCTGCTAGTCCTCTGCAGTATCAAGCAGACATAAAACACCTGTTCCCATTAAAAGTTATTAGAAAACATTTGGAGACGTAAACATATGAACACCTTATCTTATACATTTTATTCATCATGCTAAAATAAAACATTCCATAATCCATTTTTTCTTCATTTTTACCAATTTTCCCAGTTTTCCAGAAAACAACAAAAAAAGGCTTCGGGGGAAAAACTGCTTTTCCCCCCTGAATTTTCCATTTTTTTCCTGGGCCTTCACATCTCTAGGTAATAGTGGACAATGGTTAAAGATTTTTGTGTTAATGGGTGTGGGTCAGAGACTGCTTCGTAAGTGCTGGTGGGGGTGAAATAAATTGGGGGAAGAGGTTTATATACTACAGGGTTTTTTTTGTAAAAAAACCTTCCTCTGATGCAGGATGACTAATATCACAGTCAGTCCTCATTGCAGAAGAGAATGCACAAGACTTCCGAAAGTTATTGCATATTTAAATATTTCCATATTTCCATATCTCCATATTCATATTATTTGTTAATCATACAAAGTATAATTTAGGGCACAGTCCTATGGGTGAAGAGTCCAAACAGTAGAACACTCAGATCTCAGAGGCTCTGTTCCACCCGGAGCCCTACCTACCAGCAGGGTAGAAGGAACGCTAGAGGCATTTAATGCTTCTTTTTCCGTCAAAATGAGAAAACCAGTGGGCTCTGAGGCCCACTCATCTTCTGTCCCATGTGCCAGCGGCATGGATTAAGCTCCCTCAAAATCTACCGTGAAGTATTACATGCAAAAAGTAAAACAAAATATTCAACTAAAAGTAAGTGAACAAAGTACTAGCCATAATGGTATGAATTTTTGTTGGATTTTCTGATCTGTTTTTTTCCAAATTCATTTGGTATAAGTCCATGTACAGTTTGGTTTTGATGGAAACAAAACCAAGAAGGCATTCTTTTTTATGTTTGACAGCAAAGTTTAGGGGAGAAGCCCAGTTGAAAATTATCCACATTCCCCAGAGGGGGGAAATAGCTCAGAATGATCTGGAGCTCTTTATTAAATACAGCTCCTCACAAAGCTCCATTTGAAATTGATAAATGAAAATAGAGCAAGAAGCGTTTTTCATATGTCGTCGTCTAATAAGCTGTTGATTGCATTAAAGCAAGTAATGAAAGTTGATTAAAACCATCCCTGAGTTTGTTCTAGTTCTGGAACTTAGTAGTTAATTACTGGGATGTGATAACAATGTACTCTAGGAGCTATTGAAGAATGTTTTGCATGCCATGAATGCTGCATTCTAAAATGGCGTTACACTTTTAGACAAACTAAATTATAGGCATAATTTCCCATTTCTCCTTTAAAATTTAATCCCTTTGACACATTTCCTTATCTTCCTATAGAGAAACATTGAAGTAAGAGAAAAATCACTCTTCAAATGCATTAATGTAATAATATGTGAAGCAGAGGAAAACATTTAAAACATATTGAAGGATATTGTTCACGTAATCCTTTGTAGTTATTTATCTGAAGACTCCCATTTGAAAATGTCTTTGTTGAAAAGTAAGAGTGCCAAAGTGATTTACTTTTAGGAATTTGTAGAAACCTCCCAGAAGATTTGGAGGTTTAAAACATTTTTTGTTGGTTTAGGTTTCTTTGCTTTTGATCCTAAAAGTGCAGTCCAATGGTATCTTTACCAGGAAGGGCTGATAAAGCGCTGGACCGCACAGCTCCATGCCTTTTTCTGCCACAGCTAGGTGGAATGGCTGGTGACACGTTGCGGAATCAAACTTATTGAGACTCTGCCCCAGATTTTTCCTTTCTGTGTTTTCAGTGTGGTTTCTGGACAAGAACTTGGCAGGGTGGAATCTGTTTTGTGATCTAATTCTGCGAATGAGTGTCTTTTGGATTGTTTTCAGGGGTAAAACTAAACTGCTAACAATTTTGATAGAGACATTTGTTTTATTGCCCTCCTTTATTTTTTAAAAATGTGCAAAATGGTGAAATAGTACAACTGGGATCAAGAGGAAAAGAGAAAGAAGCTGCAACCCACAGAAGATCTGGTGAGTGGCAAAAGGCAATCCACTGCTTGGAGACCCTCTTGCCCCAAGGTTGTTAGCAATGAGTTGCTTTTTATTCCACACCAGGCATTTTTGGACTGTGGTCTCTTTTGATTGCCCTATTGCTTTCAAAGGAGCCATTGTCACCATGGATAGAAAGTGCTAAAATGAAATAATGTTTTTGAAATGGTCTCCTTTTAAGGAAATGGTGTATGTTCTAAATTCTTCCATCCGTGTTCCAAATGCCAGGTTTCCAACTGGAAATTTACCAGAAACAGTCAAATATCTCTTCCATAATGGTGCACTAGTAAATACTGTTAGAGAAACTTTTTTAAAAAATCCAAACTTGCTAGAACTAAGGTCACTAACAATGCTATACCAAATGATACAACATTCACTTTGGTCTGGATTCTCAAGTTCTTGTTTTATATTGTTATGGGCTCCTGTGTGACCACCCCTTTGTTAGGCAGAATAATAGATAATAGCCCAGAATGATCATCTAGTGGGACTAATGTTTTGGAGAGGGGTTGATGTTGTGCGTGTTTATATTTGTGTGAAGAAACAGCAGTTTGCAGTTTAGAAGATACAGTGGGGGAGAGTTGAGTGACCTATGAGTTGGCTGAAGATAACTTTCGGATGCAGGGATAAGGATGCTCACACTTGCTTCCAACTTCATGTTGAAGGGTGGTTTACCTTGTTTCCTCTTTTGTTTGTGACCTAATTAGCTTTTTGCTTGAACGGGAAAAAGGGTGTTGTTCAAATAGGAAAAGTGCATATTTTTCAAAAATGTGGATTTACTCCCATTGACTAAAGTGTAAAAATGAGCTTTGGAAAAATGTGAATTTTAAAGTGCGGATTTTTCAAAGAATACACAGTTTTCAAATGTGATTGCATACTTTTCCCCCCCAAAAAACATAAATAAATACAAGCTATTTATGAAAAATGCACTCAAGGTTGCATTCAGGGCTGCAAGCGGGGCAAGTTCTGATGATTTGCAAACTGAAACAAAATTCTCCTGCATCCCTGTGCGGAGCCTCACTCTGGTTTAGAGGGTGGCAGATCTACTATATTTTGGGAGACCCAGCTGTTTGCCTTCATGTATATTTGCATTTTTAAAAATAAAACAAATATTTTAAAAGTTTGATCCTATCTCATCCAAAGGAAACCAGACTCAGGTAGGAGTGCCTCACTTGGGGAAGTGGGTAATGTAATACTATATGGGAGAATGCCCAGCTGGGCAGCCTCTCCCCATTCTCTCAGGAGACCCAGGACATGTCTACACCTAAGGGTGTAGAGGGAGAGAGGGGGGAGGATTGCAGACTCACCTGCTTCTGCAATCCTCCCCAGACATCTACACCGCCGCGTGACGTTCGGGAAGGAAAGACGGATGCTGTGGGCACCATTTTTTTTTAAACTGAAGAGGCCTCAATCCGTGGGAAAGGTAAGGTTTTTTTTAAAACAAAAACCTGCTCCCAACCCCCTCCTGCACCATCTTGGGGATGGCAAAATTGCCTCCCACCCACCCCCATGGGCATGGAGACTCCCCATGCGGCTCTGTGCCCATTTTAGCACTTGGGACAATGGAAAAACTGGGATATCCCCAGTTTCCGTTCTCACGGGGTTATCCTGGGGTTGTCCCCAGGTCATCCCCAGTTGATCCTGGGATCCCCTGTGCATCATGTGGACGCAGAAGGATGACCTGGGGATGACCCCAGGATAAACGCCTGGTGTAGACATGGCCCCAGTGAAGGCCTGTGTGCTCTTTGGGGCAGGCAAGAAATAAGAATCTTAGGCCAGGAAGCTCATATCATCAGCTCCAAAAAGAGCCCCTCCCTCACCTGCTCAGGAGCCACTCAAAGATTTATCCCCTTTGGGGAAAGCAAGAGAGAAGAAGCTTGTGTCTTCATCTTGTAACTATTGTGATATATTTAGGAAAAGCAGTATACAAATGTCTTAAATATGTAGTGATATTTATTTATTTATTTATTTATTTATTTATTTATCTATATTCATATGAGCATCCACTATTATATGTGGGAAACCTTCCATTATCACTCATATAGGTACCATGCCACCGAACATGGTGGAGTGGTATTAAAACACGAGTTATGGGAAATGTCTTCTTTTTAGATTTGTGCTCAAGCACAGGTGGAAAAACACTCAGCTGTATTTGGGGGAAAGGGAGTATAGGTGCATTCAAATCTGCCCTCAGTTTCATACCTTCCCCTGAGAAATTTAAGCCCAAATTACAATACATCACTAAATAACAATATAATTTCTTTTTCTGAAAAGGAAACGTGTTGTTCTGCTTTTCTTCCATTTGCTATCTCAACAATGCATGCAATCAATGTATATGCAGAGGCAGCAAGTAAAGCAACAGAACAAATTACAGCCAAATTTTATATGCTGTTTTCATAGCGTAGGGAGCTCACAGATGTCTCTGTGGAAGCATATGTGAAAGAATTTAAGAATCCTACAAAGCTCTTTGGCTCACAAAGGCTTGTCTATTAGTTTAAGTCCCAGATGATATGTCATCCATACAACTGTGATGCTCCAGCAAGCATTTTGAAACCCAGGACAAGCACCAGTGTGACATAATGCAGGAGGGAAGATTTTTATTGTGCAGGTTTGTATACGTATGTCCCATTTTGGATGATTTCACAGTATCTTTGTAAATGTTCTGTATTACGAACTCTTTGCAATGCTGACATTCTGAATCATATCCTTCTACCTTATTTTCTGTAGGATTCCTTTAGGATTGACTGTCAGCACTGATTTATATAGTGCCTTTTGTCAACAAAGCATTTCTGATAGATGTAGCAATATATTTTTTACTCATAACATTGTAAGTTGAAGTTGTGGTGTTAATGATTTCTAGTGGGAAGCTTCAGGTAGGGAACATAAGAACTCGCCTAGGGCTACATGACAAATAGCTCTTTTAGGCTTAGAATGCAGGAGTTCTAGGTTTAACGTTGTTTACTCAGATCAGTATTTTTGGGCTTCCTGTTATGATTGTGGTGCTGCCTTTGGTGTTTGTGTTCATGTGGTTTTGCTTCTGTTGATAGGATGGCCAGGACACTGATTCAACAAAGTCCTGAAGCAATGCTAGAAACATATTATTGCCATTAACTGATGAATTCATAAGTGGTTCTTATAATTGTACTCCATTGATCTATGGTGCTACACAAAGAGTACACTACTTATATGAGCTCAGATTGGTAGCAATTTGCATAGATGGCAGCGGTTAAGCCTCATATTTTATAACTTGCACTTTTCCCAGAGGGCAGATTTCTGTAAATCCATGTGGTGTAACAGGAGCACTCTCTATGTGTAAGCATATATGTGGGAGTATATATTCACAGATGCCAACTATTTTATTTTTCCGCTACCATTGCCATCCAACTTGCAGATCTTTCTTAGCTGGTGAAGGTTTTTTTGTACTTCAGCCCCAGGACTGGAACCATCAGGCATTCAAGGCATTTTGAGGGTGAAGTCTCTCATATTTACTGTGGTCTTGATGCTGTTATTGATAAAGTTCTGATAGAGGCTTCCCAAGCAATGGGTTGGATTCAGACATAGTCATGCTTAGAATATGCCCTCTGAACTAAATGGGACAGATATGTAATTACTAAGATACATCCCATTGATTTCAGTGGTCTTTCTCCAAGCATGACTAAGTTGGGATCCAAACCACTTTCTGGTCCATTCGTTTCAGTTGATGTGACCTGAGGATACGGACAAGGTGCTTGGATGGATTTCCCTAACTACCTGTATTCTCAAACTCTGACAATCATGTTTACACCAAGCGAAAGGCTGGGTCCAAGAGGTAACTAATGACTCCTTGAGAGAGGCAGCGGTCTCAGCTACTTGAAAAGGGGGTTGTGAGACCACTTGTTAAGAAATCCTGACTGGCCTGGAAGAGTGTAACAATTATTACCCAATTACGAATAACCCCTTTTTGGACAAAGTGCTTGAGGGGGGGGGGGGTGTCCACCCCTAGGCACTGTTGGATGAAATGGATTGTCTTGACCCTGTTCAATTCCAGTTTTGGCTGGTTTTGGCACAGAAACAGCCTTGGTTGTCATGATGGCTGACATGTTGGGAGAGGCACAGGGGAAAAGCAACTCTGTTGATTCTCAGCAGTATTTGATACTATCAACTGTGGTATCTTGCTGTACCAAATCTGTGGGTTGGGGTTAGGGGATATTGTGATACGGTAGTTCTGCAAGATCAGTTCCAAAAGGTAGCGTTGGGAGATTTCTGCTTGACCTCATGGCATTTGAACTGTGAGGTTCCACAAGGTTTCACTATATGGCCCATGCTCTTTAATATCTATATGAAGCTGCTGAATGAGGTTATACATTTTGATACTGCCTAACAACCAAAGCTCTCTGGACAGTTTACAAAGGTTAGCTTTGCACAATACTACATAGATTACCCAAAGATCCCTTTGATGGACACACTATTGCTAGGAATGTTGCAAAGAAACCATCACCAGTCAGCAGTATGAAACCTGAGTGGCTTTTCTAGTCCTGCCCTCAGGGTGTTCCCCTAGGGACCTCTTTTGATGAGCCAACTTCGTAGAAGGCCTTACTTTTTCTTCGTGGTCTCTGTGCATCACACACATGGGCTTCTGCGCTTGCGCGGAGGCTCGATTCGGGAGACTTCCATAGCTATTTGTTACATTTCTGCTGAATGCGCATGCGTGGGAGGGTTCCCGCCCGATACTCCAGTTCTTCTTCGACCGCCATCGCGGCTGCATCGTCGGGAACATCGTCTTCGGACTTCTGTAGTAAAAGAAAGAAAAAACTTCGATTAGATATTCAGATATAGTAAGACTTACCTCCGGGTATTTTCTTATGGCCCTCCGGGCTCTCTTCAAAAAGTGCTCTCGTTGTGGCAGCAAGCTGCCCCCTTCCAACGGTCACAACCTCTGTCTTTTTTGCCTGGGCGAAAGCCATAAAGTCGCGTCGTGCTCCTCCTGCCAAGCCTTTTCAAGGCAAACCAGAAAACACATGGCGGACAAGCTCCGGGCAGAGCTTTGGTCTAAAGCCTTGGCTGTGGCCAACTCTCCGGTGATGGCATCTCCTTCAGCTACTTCAACTCGCGATCTGGTCCCCCTATCGGTGCCAGGCTCGCCCGCTAGCTCCCAACAAGGTAGAGCTGAGAGAGAGACACCCAACCTACCGGGTATATCTCTTGCAACAGCGGTGGCAAAGACCCTTTCGAAAAAAGTTCAAAAGCCCAAACCGCTTGGAGACCAGAAAAAGAAAAAGAGGAAGCACGACGCCGAAAAGTCTCAGCGAAAAGTCTCCATCTACCCCTCTGCTAGCAGAGGTCACAACTCTCTTGGAAAAAGGAGCCATCATACCAGTACCACCTCATCAAGAGGATCAAGGGTTCTACTCCAGATATTTCACCGTCCCAAAACCAGATGGAGGCCAACGTCCCATTTTGGACCTCAGAGACGTCAACTCATTTATCACACCCAAGAAATTCCGCATGGCGTCACTGGCCACCATTCTCCCCCTCCTAACGAAGGACGCGTCCATCGACCTTCAGGACGCTTATTTTCACATAGACATCCACGGGGCAAGCCAACGTTTCCTATGGTTCGCCATCGGACCACAACCCTTCCAGTTCAGGGTCCTGCCATTCGGCCTGTCAACAGCAGCCAGAGTCTTCACCAAGTGCATGGTGGTTGTGTGTGCTTTTCTTCAAAGGCAGGGGATTCAAGTCCACCCGTACCTGGACTATTGGCTCCTCTTGCTTACTCTCAACCTAAACTAAGCAGAGACGTCACCTATGTACTCCACCTTCTGAACCACCTCAGACTCCTCATAAATCTGAAAAAGTCCTCACTCAAACCTCAAGGTTGAAGTTTATCGGATCAATCCTCAACGCTCCAGAGGGAAAAGCCTACCTTCCGAACGACAGAGCTCTCACCTTAAAATCTTTAGCCACCCACGTTGTACATCATCCAAGACTGGCAACTATCCGAATTCAACGCTTATTGGGCCATATGGCGGCAACTACGATGGTCATCCCGTTTGCCCGGCTCCACATGCACCGACTTCAGCTTTGGTTCACCAGAGCCTTCCATCCACAAGCGAACTCCAGGCGCACACTCTTCCAAGTATCCCCGGCCGTTATTCAGTCAATTCGCTGGTGGACTCACCTTCCCAACCCTCTACAGGGCGTCCCATTCATACCTGTCGCCCCAACCAAGATTGTAACCACAGACGCATCGCCAGCGGAATGGGTTGTGCATTGCGGTCACCTCCAAGTAAAAGGCTCATGGTCAACAAGAGAGAGAATGGCACACATAAATCTCCTGGAACTGTTAGCTGTGCAGAAAGCGCTCAGAGCTTTCGAACACCATCTACACAACCGCCACGTCCAGATAACTTCAGACAACACCACTGTCATTTATTATATCAACAAACAAGGGGGTACAAAATCCCCAGCCCTGTTGAAACTAACAATTCATATTTGGGGTTGGTGTCTACGCAGAGGAATCTCTCTAACTGCATTCCACATTGCGGGCTGTCACAATCGCCTCACCGATCGGCTCAGTCAACATCTCTCTCTTGCTCACGAGTGGCAAATTCACCCCAGGGCACTCCAGTCTGTCTACAACCGGTGGGGTCCTCCCACCTTTGACCTGTTCGCGACAGCAGACAACACCATCTGCACGCTATTCTGCAGCAGGGCGGGCCAAGGCCTGACTTCACAAGGGGATGCCTTCCTCCGGAACTGGAAGGGACATCTGTTCTTCATGTTCCCGCCAATCCCCCTCATATCGCGGATTCTGGCCAAGATCAGGACAGACCAAACGGACTGTATCCTGCTCACCCCTTGGTGGCCCAGGCAGGGGTGGTTTGCCCCGCTTCTGAACATGTCGCGCGGCCAACACTTCCAATTCCAGACCCAACGGGATCTCCTATACCAGGCACATGGCCAGGTGAGCCATCCGGATCTGGACTCCATTCACCTCACGGCCTGGAGGCTGACACCACCCTTCTAAATACTAGGGTCCAGGACATTCTACAAGCAGCCCTCAGACCTTCTACGAGAACATCATACGCCAGGAAATGGAAGGCCTTTGCCTCCTTTGCCAGCCGCAAGGGGTTCTCCCCCACGA
Organism: Anniella stebbinsi; assembly: GCA_029215795.1. Classification (NCBI taxonomy): domain Eukaryota; kingdom Metazoa; phylum Chordata; class Lepidosauria; order Squamata; family Anniellidae; genus Anniella; species Anniella stebbinsi. The sequence goes on along the minus strand of JARDYH010000002.1, from coordinate 287,843,921 downwards.
CCTGTTCAATTCCACAGATCATGTCCTTTTTAATCCAGTTGGTTGACGGAGGTCTGCAGTTATCCTCAGTTAAAGTTTACCTAGCGGCTATTTCAGCTTATCACAACCCAGTTGATGGGTCTACAGTTGACGGGTCTACAGACGGGTCTGCAGTTGATTAAGCGCTTCCTCAAGGGTCTCTCGAACCTTGCCCCACCCATACGACCTCTCCACCCCACGTGGAGCTTGTCAGTAGTCCTCCAGGCCCTGACCACTAAACCCTTCGAACCACTGGCCACAACAGACCTCCGGCTCCTCACCATGAAGGTCCTCTGCCTAGTGGCTATTACATCAGCTCGCAGAGCAAGTGAACTGGCTGCCTTACGGGTTGATGAACCTTACCTCGTCTTCCACCGTGACAAGGTGATCCTCAGACCCAACCTTCACTTCCTCCTGAAGGTCATCTCCACATTCCACGTCAACCAGAACGTTATCCTTCCCGCATTCTTTCCGTCTCCTATAACAGCACTGGAGAGGACCTTTCACATGCTGGATGTGCGTCGTGCCTTAGCTTTTTACAAAGCCCGCACCGAATCTCTACGTGCAACCAAACGCTTGTTCGTTTGCTATGGCACTGCAAAAAAGGGCCAAGCAGCCTCATCACAACGCCTGGCAGCGTGGCTCGTCCAATGTATCACCCTAGCTTATAGGCTAGCGAAACTCAAGCTACCAACTCCAATAAAGGCTCACTCCACCCGGGCAATAGCCACTTCGTCGGCCTTCCACTATGGTGTGTCTATTCCAGAAATCTGCCGAACAGCTACCTGGTCCACGCCTCTCACCTTCGTCCAGCACTATCGTCTGGATGTCAGGGCCCGAGCAGACTGTTCCTTTGGCAGAGCTGTCCTATCATCCATCTTTACTTGAAGCCAACCTCCCAATCTCTGAGTAAGTGAGCTTGCTAATTGCCCATGCGTGTGATGCACAGAGACCACGAAGAAGAAGGACGGGTTGCTTACCTGTAACTGTTGCTCTACGAGTGGTCATCTGTGCAGTCACACAACCCACCCTCCATCCCCTCTGGATGGTTGCTCAGGTCTACTCGGTTGGTCCTGACTGGGGTGACCTGAATGTATTACTTCAGCCTGAACCTCTTATCGGGGTCTCAGAAGAACTGTAGTATCGGGCGGGAACTCTCCCACGCATGTGCATTCTGCAGCGAGGGGGAGGGGTTCCCGCCAAAATGTAACAAATAGCTATGGAAGTTTCCCAAATCGAGCTTCCGCGCAAGTGCAGAAGCCCATGTGTGTGACTGCACAGATGACCACTCGAAGAACAACAGTTACAGGTAAGCAACCTGTCCTTCCCAAAGTTGGTCCTCCCTCTTGACCCAATGCTTGATTCTGGAATAGTCACTCCCAACTCCTCCCTTCCCGTAGGTTCCTGTGTTTCCACAGATGGATAAGCTTCTGTTTGGCTTTGAGCCAATTGCTTAACTGGCATCTGGAAAGATTCATCTCTTCCATTGTCTCCCTGCTCTATCTCCTGAAACCGTGGTAACTCCCCCACTGTTTCGCCCTCTTCCACATTGGACTCTAGGTCAGTTCCTGCATCTTCTCGAGATGCTTCTACAGAGATGCTGGGCCCAATCCTTACACTACCCTACAACACTGATTCCTGTTGTGCTGGATACCTAGGCAAAGTGCCTTTTTTAAGAGATGCAAGGTTCATGGAATGCCACATGGAGTAAGTCTTATATGTGTGCATGTGGCTATGTTATATGCTGTCGTTATATGCTCAATAAATATGCTGTTATATATGTGTGTGTGTGTGTGTGTGTGCGTGTGTGTTTGGTGTGGCTGTTGTATATGCTCAGGATCCGTTTTCATTGCACCACAATCCAGCTTTTGACCTTTCTTCTTATAAAGTCAGATAATTTATAGTGAAAGTAGCTCACTTTTTATTCTTCAACCTTTGACTTTGGATCAAAATGAAGAGCTGGTATCTGTTGTGCAAAAAGTAACACTATCAGGAATGTTTTGTTCAGCATCTATTAGGAAAATGACAGCAACAGAACTAGTCTTCGCTATTATTATCAACAGAATGATTTAAAATAATGTGTATATTATTTAGGTATTTCCCATCCCTATCACTGAAAGTGCTATTCTGCCTATTACATTTAGCAGAGAGATTGCTTTAAATTAATGGATGCCATTAGTGAAATGCATTTTCGCTATCAATGTTATCATTGCTTTCTCCATTTTTTTTACATTTTTGCTACACAATTCTATGCTCATAAATTGCCTTGTGCAGTGCTGTGAGGTTACAAATATTGTGTTTTCTAGGAGCCAAATATGTAAGCAATTTTAGATATAGTTTGTGGTAATGGAGGATTAGGTACATGTTAATTACAAGTTTGTAATTTATTGCAAACCATTTAAGTTTGCAAATAGAGAGAAACAATTGAAATACATGATTAAAAAGACACAGTTCTAAAATAATTGGGTCCAAATGAGCAATAAATGTTCTGCAAAACTGTCAGAATATTGAAGTGCTTGTGGCATTGCTTTTTTGTATGTGTATATAGATCAACCATTCATCAAAGTAAGAAGGTGACTTCACTGTCAAGATATTGCTTATAAAAATAAAATGTCTTTGCAAATCTGTAATAGTGTTTTATGTATGAGCAGTTCAGTTTTATGTCTCTGAAATGTTGCTTTAAAAACTGCCATGAAAGATGCAATGGCTTTCTTTTCGTCATAGCCTCACTTGTATGTGAATTCATTAAACAAAAAACCTACAGTTTACAAAAACAACGTTAAGGCTCCACAGTTTCCAACCAAGCACCAAAAAGCAGGGAAATTGGGAGTTAAGGCTCTCAAGCCTTAACGCCACATCCTCCCTAAAGAGGCAGAAAGTGCAAGTGAAATTCTCATTCTCCCAAAGCAGATAAACCAGGAGGACAGGATGGAGAATATGATATGCAGAGGTGACTATGGGGTTGTGGAAAACTGATCACGAACAACTTAGGGCCACCTACTTCTCTTTTTTTGTTTAGAGTAGCCCTTCCCCAACCTGGTGCCCTCCAAAGGTGTTGGACTACAACTCCCATCATTGCAAGTCAGTATGTCCCATGGTCAGGAATGCTGGGACTTGTCATCTCAAACATCTGGAGGGCAACAAGATGGGGAATGCTGTTCCATATCCTTACCAATTACAGGGTCTCAAACACATCTCTCAAACACATCTCACATATAGCAGCACGCTTGATAACAAAAGAGGAACTATTCATTACAGATCTAGAACCAGAGCATGTTCCAGGCACTTCCAACTTTTGATCAATATCCTGCCCTTCAAAGAACCATTTTTTTTCCCTTAAAAATGTATTTAAACAAAATATACTGTTCATTCCCCAGAATCCCTCCACAATACATCATCTCATCAAAGTGACAGAGGAGCAGAAGAGGTTTAGTTTGGCTGTCTTGAACACCTTTCAGATGAGATTAGTTTGCAATCCTGTACCTCTTGGGAGTAAGCCCTAGTGAATTCAGTGGCACTGGCTTCTGAGAAGACAAGTATAGGAGTCAACCTTCTCCAGCTTGGTGCTCTCCAGATGTGTTGCCCTTTAACTCTCATGCTATGTGTTATGGGGAAGACAAAAATCATTTCATACTTAATTTTAAAATAATCCTGATGCATGAAAGTATTAGGTGGCCTTTGATCTCACACTGCTGAACAAGTAAGAGAAATCCTTTATCTGATATTCAAGAAACAGATATCCTATGCCATGTGTTGAAAACTAATGTTGACGTCTGAAGGGCTATCCGGATTGCCGTAGGTATTCAAGATTCATTCATTGTTGTTTCATTTGGTTTATACAGTTTATTTAAAATGATGCAGCAGCTCTTTTGTAGTTCTTTGATTGATCACAATGCTGGAAAACATCATACTTTAGTACAGATGTGGGCAGAAAATAGATCTATCCTGATGTTTTGGACATCAACTCACGGCATTCCTGACAACTGCCCATGCTGATAGGGGCTTTTAGAAATTGAATTCTAAAACATCTGGAGATCTACATTCTGCCTTCCCTTGTTCTTGAACAACATTCGCCAACCCGGTGCCTGACAGATGTGTTGGGTTGCAACTCTCAACATGAGATGCTCTAAGAAATGAGAAGTAGCTGGTCCTAAGTTGTTCATCATCATTTCCCACAACCCCACAGTCACATCTGCAGATCAAATTGCATATCTAGATTTTTGAGATGACAAGTCCCAGCATTCCTGACCATGGGACATACTGACTTGCAAAGATGGGAGTTGTAGTCCAACACCTTTGGAGGGCACCAGGTTGGGGAAGGGCTGCGCTAAACAAAAAAAGAGAAGTAGATTGCCCTAAGTTGTTTGTGATCAGTTTTCCACAACCCCACAGTCACCTCTGCATATCATATTCTCCATCCTGTCCTCATGGTTTATCTGCTTTGGGAGAATGAGAATTTCACTTGCACTTTCTGCCTCCTTAGGGAGGATGTGGCGTTAAGGCTTGTAAGCCTTAACTCCCAATTTCCCTGCTTTTTGGTGCTTGGTTGGAAACTGTGGAGCCTTAACGTTGTTTTTGTAAACCGTAGGTTTTTTGTTTAATGAATTTCATGGCTTTGTGTAACAGATGACCAGATATTATACAGTTGACAAGCAGCCAGCATCAGCTAGGATGTTACACCATTTTGACATCCAATATAAAATCAAAGCTAGTGATATGTGTTGCACCCACTTTTCAAAATAATAAATGAACCCCAGAAGTTATGCTCTCTCACTTGAAATCTGAGGGGTCTCATTTGAATTTTTCAGTAGCCAATATCCAGAAATAAAAGCTTTCTATGACTGACTCATGAAAAGAAGCATTTCATGTTTTGTGTCTGTATTTGGAGAGAACCTGAAAAAAAATTCTATTGGACTAAAACCTCCCTGATTAATTCTGGAAGCACACAAAATGATACAGGAAAATATCCTAAATTAGAATAAGTTACAGTTTACTATATTAATTATTATAGCTCATTTTATGCTACATGCTTTTTCTTCCTGTTTGCATCTTAAAGTAGCAGATTGTGATCATGTTTGTGGTCAAGTTTCAAGCCTGTATGGGCTGCATTTCCATCCATAGATATTTACTTAAAAGACCCATTGAATTTCCTTGGTTCTTTAAAAGCAATGTATTTGCTTTTAGATTTGCCACTCTCAGCACTCTGCGCGTGCTATGTATGCCTGCTCCGTCTACCCTATTGTTCCCTGCAAGGCCCAGCCAGGGGAGGTCAGTAAATTAAACCAAGGGATGAAGGATGGGATTCCATCAAGTTCAGTTGAGAGCACTTGCTGTACGACATGGACCTAACAGGAACGGTGAGGTCAGGTTTCTGGCAGACCCATTTAGGCAACTTTATGGCCTGATAGTTCTCTGTTCGGTAACCTGCAGAAGCCTCATAAAGCAATGGGCATATGAACACTGTTATTATGGTCTGCCACTTTGTCTTTAGTAGTCTGAGGTCCAGACCTCTTCAGAAGGGGGAATAGTGTCATGTTATAGGGTGACCACATGGAAAGGAGGACAAGCCATCCAAAATGGTGGCCAGCACAACATCTTGTGATACTAAATTCTATAGTTAACCAGAACTGTACACAGTATTTTAAGTGTGGTCACACCATAGATTTGTATAAAGGCAGTATGAGACTGGCAGTTTTATTCTCAATTACTTTTCTTATAATGCCTAACATGGAGTTTGCTGTCTTTACAGCTGCCACACACTGGGTTGACGTTTTCACTGAGCTGTCAACCACATTCCTAAGTTTTTTTTTCTTGTTTAGTCACTGCAGGCTCAGATCCCATCAGTGTATATGTGATGTTAGGATGCTTTGCTCCAGTGTGCATCACTTTACAAATGCTTACGTAGAACTGTTGTTGCCATTTTGAAGCCCATTTTCACACTATGGAGAGATTCTTTTGGAGCTCTTGGTAATCTCACTTCATTTTAAAAACCCTAAATATTTTGAGGTCAGCAGCAAATTTGGCCATCTCACTGCTCACTCCTATATGCATGTTGTGAAGAAAGTGGATAGGGAGGCAGTTCCTCCCTTTCTCATAATATTAGAATGAGGGTGGAAGTGAGCAGTGACGTAGCCACGTTTGGTGATGATACCAAATTATTTAGTCTTGCTAAAACAATGGAGGATTGTGAGGAGCTCCATAAAGATCTCTACATACTGAGAGAATGGCCATGAAAAGGGCAAATGCTGTTCAATGTAAGCAAGTGTAAAGTGATGCACATTGGGGGATCACAATTTCACATATACACTAACAGGATCTGAGCTAATTAGCGGTGACTGACCAAGAAAGAGTTTGGAGCAGGGGATGTGGGTGTTTAGAAATATTGCTCAATTTAATTTTAATCTATCCAAGTTTGGATTTTTATTTTTATTTTTTTTTGCTCTAAAAATAGCCTGTGGTCAATGAATCCTATATTAAGCCTGTCAAAGATGTTGGTACTGGAGATAACACAACACAATAGTTTTGTTCAACCTTATAAAAAAATATTAGAAAAGCTAAGAGAATTCAGAATGTCACTGACTCTTCTACCCTACAGGGTTGTTGTGCTGATAAAATGGAGGAGGATTATGTAAGCCACCTTAGGTTCCTTGCAAGAGGAAAAAAAGGCAGGATATAAATGTAACATTAATAAACGTATTACTACTTCTACTAATTATTATTATTAATTATAATAACAGTGAAGGAATAAAACTTCTTTAAAAATCAAATACATGGAATTTTTTAAAAAAAAAGAAAAAGAGGGGGGATCTTAACCTCTTCTCTTACAAAAAGCCTTGGTCCCTAAATACACAGAGCTCTCAAAGAGAAGTACAGCCAAATCCACACACCCCTTCATGCTAGTGCATGGAGAATGATACTCATTGCACTCAGTGGAACTAACTTCTGAGTAGACATGCCTTGGATTGAATTGATATGAAAATTAATGATCAGCAGCCATAATCAAATGAACATACACACATGCAAAGCATGCAAGCAAGTTGTTAATTGTAGAGTTGTAGTGCTGTAAAGGAGAGGGAATTCTCACTCACATCTCTCCCTCTCCGCCTTCTAAGGTTCCAGACTGTTTTTTTTAAATAAAGGCTACAACCTTCTACACACTTACCTGGGAGTAAGACCATTGCATTCAGTCAATGGAACTTACTTCTGAGAAGAGACTACAGCAATCTCTTTGCTAGAGGAAGCGGCCATTGTAGCTGACGCAGGAGGGGGGGGAGACTCTACTGAGCATGTGCCATAATCAAAATGGCTGCCAGATTTTTAAAGAGGCATAGTTTTAATTTAATAAAATTCACTTAAGCGAATTAAAAAAAAAGAAAAGCAGTTCCACCTACACTAGAACGGGAGGAAGTAGACCCTGCCATTGGATTCATTAATAAGGTTCCCCAAAGGTAAGGACAGCTGCGTAAAAATAGTCGCAACCCCTGAGTTCAATTTTCGGTTTCGGATTCAGGGGATTCTTTAATCTTTTTAGTTTAAACTGCTCTCCTTCCCTCAGTCTTTCACCAATCTTCTTGAAATTTTTAGGTAATGTAAAACAAACATTTCTTTCTGGCACCTGTAAATTTCAGAGAGATTGGTGAAACATTTTCGATTTTATGGCTGTTAGAATGACCCCTCCCCAATTATCACTTTAACACGGTGGAACGTGTTTTTTACTGACGGCCCTTAACAAGGGAGGCACTGCCATGCCTCCCTTAATGTTAAGCTCAGATGTTCAAAGGCATGGATGAGGTATGCTTATGAGGTATCCAAAGGGATCCAGAGAGGTAGTTCAATGTGATACAAAGTGCACAGTTTCGGACAAGATCAACAGGAAAAAGGTATCATCTGTTTTTCACAGTTTCTCCTTAAGAGGTAAAAAGTGATAGTTTTTAATCTCTGTTGAGCCCAGGGAAGGTGGCGAATAAGGGAACAGATATTCAGCCATTGTTAAGAATCTCTTTATTCTCTGTGTGCCTGCATGTAGAGGGCACAAAATCCCAGAATTTCTATGATGCCACCAGACCCTAGTTTCTTAAGCTACAGAATAGGAAATGAAATTGCCTTTCAAGCTGGAGGCATTCCTACAACATCCAGTGCAAGGACCAGAACTTCATCCTAGTACTTGTAGGCTGCAGAAATTGATTGCATAAACTTTGAGCAAAGTACATAGGAGATCATAGGTTACTCAAACAAGGTAGTCTTAACACTTTTTTGTTTGTTTGCAGCCCTTACACATCCACTAATAGGATTTAAAATGTAAAACGTTTGTATGATAATGAAAGGACCCTAAGTTATGTCCAACCAAAGTGAAGTTTTGGCATGCTCTGGGTTTATTTTTGCAAGTTGCCCCTGAAGTTATAACCAGATGCCTTGATTGCATAAATATTCACCCCCTGGGTTGTGAAACCCCTAAAACAGCTGTGGTGCAACCAACTGCCTTGAGAATTAGCTGAATGGAGTCCATCTGTGTGCAATTCACATGTGTCACATGATCTCAGATAAAATATACCTGTTGCTAGAAGGCCCCAGAGTTTTTTGGAGAGCATATCCAACAGCTTCGTGAAGATCAAGGAGCAAGTCCGAGATAAAGTTCTTTGAGAAGCACCAATCAGGGTTGGTTATAAAAAAAAATCCCAAACTATGAACATCCCCTGGAACACCATTAAATTCATTATTGTAAAATGGAAAGAATATGGCACAATAACAACTCTGCCAAGAAAAGACAGTTCACCAGAACTCAGTGCCCGGGTAAGGAGGCATTAGTCAGAGAAGCAACCAAGAGGCCAATGGAAACTCTGAAGGAGCTGGAGAGATTCATGAGATGGGAGAAACTGTCCATGGGACAACTTGCCTGGATGCTCCACAAAGCTGGGGTTTATGGAGGAGTGGCAAGAAGAAAGCCACTGCTGGGGGAGGGGAACATATCCAGTCCCAATTAGATTTTGCCAAAAGGCACGTGGGAGACACAGCAACATGTGGAAAAAGGTTCTCTGATCTGATGAGACCAAAACTGAACTTTTTGGTCTTAGGGCAAAATACTATGTGTGGTGCAAAGACAACAGTGCTCATCACTGTAAGAACACTGTCCCCCACGGTGAAGCATGGGGGTGGCAGCATCATGTTGTGGGGGTGCTTTTCATCGGCAGGGTCAGGATTGAGGGCGAGATGGATGGGGCCAAATATAGGGCAATTCTAGAGAAAAAAACTGTTTCAGTCTGCAAGGGACCTGGGACTGCGGTGGAGGTTTACCTTCCAGCAGGACAATGACCCAAAACACAAAGCCAAAGTTACACTAGAGTTGTTTAAAAACAAGAACTGAATGTCTTAGAATAGCCCAGTCAAAGCCCAGACCTCAACTGAGATCCCGGTCAAAGCCCAGACCTCAATTGAGAATCTGTGTTAAGACTTGAAAATTGCCGTTCACTGACAGTCCCCATGCAACCTGACTGAGCTATATTTATTTATTTATTTGATTTCTATACTGCCCAGTAGCCGAAGCCCTCTGGGCGGTTCACAAAAATTAAAACAATAGAGTGCAACTTGAAGCATTAAATATGGCAATTTAAATCACAATATAAAACCACAATATAAAAGTACAACCAGAATACAACCAAGCAGTAATGCAGACATTTTATAGATTTAAAATACAGATTTAAAACAGCAGAGTTAAAAGACTACGATGATAAAATGCTAAAATACTGGGAAAATAAAAAGGTCTTCACCTGGCGCCAGAAAGAATACAACGTAGGTGCCAGGTGAATCTCTCCAGGGGGCTCATTCCATAACCAGGGTGCCACAGCAGGGAAGGCTCTCCTCCTGGTAGCCACCCACCTCACTTCCTTTGTCAGGGGTTCCCAGAGAAGGACCCCTAAAGATGATCCTAGGGTTTGGGCAAGACATTGCAGTAATCCAGATGAGAGGTTATTAGAGCGTGGATAACTGTAGCTAGGCTATCTCTGTCCAAATAAGGGCATACTTGGTATATCATCCTAAGCAGATGAAAGGTGCTCCGTGCTACTCAGTTACCTGTCCCTCAAGTGACAGTTCTGGATCCAAGAGCACCCCAAACTATGAACTCGATCCTTTAGGGGGAGTGCAACTCCCTTGAGAACAGGAGATGAACCACCCACTAAGAGTACCTTGAGCTATTTTGCCAAGAAGAATGAGCAAATATTGCAGGATCTAGATGCACAAAGCTGATAGAGACTTACCCAAAAGGATTCACAGTTGTAATTGCTGCCAAAGGTGCTTCTACCAAGTATTGACTCAGAGGTGTGAGTCAATACTTATGCAACCCATGAATACCGGTTTGTTTTTGTTCACTTAACTTTTGTGCCACAATAAAAATATGTTGCACCTGCAAAGTGTTAAGTATGTTGTGTAAATCAAATGGTAAACATGCCAATTAACTCTATTTTAATTCCAGGTTGTAACACAACAAAAGATGGACAAGTCACAGGGGGGTGAATACTTAAGCAAGGCACTGTATCTTGTTTGGTAATGCTGTATGTCAAGGTAGTGTTTCTCATCACCATTATAGCAGCTATCAGACTTTCCCACCCAATTCAATTTGTAAGGATAAGAGTGACCAAATCCACCATTTGCTAAGCAGAGGGTGTTTTCTCTCTTTCTTCATTATATTCTAGAGCACACTCTAATTCTAGGAGGACATTTAAGGTTTTCAGCTCCAGGACAGGCACTGTGAGGATAGAGATGCTAACTATTGCATGGTAATGTGTGGTAGATAAAGTCAGAAAGGGTTTGACAGCATATATATCAAACTGGATAAAAGACATGCCTTATGGAAAAATATATGATCTCTGGGGGTTCTCATTCAGCATAGCTTACACTCTTTGAGGTGGGGGAGCAGCTGTCTGGGCCCTGAATCCAGGCCTGGAGGGCAGCCAGTAGGACGTAATTCTTGTTCTTGACTCATTGCAGAATAGAAACAGTAATCTGAGGCTGCATTTGGACACAGACACTTAAAATATTGATATGCTCCATTTTGGAAGCGATAACTGATTCAGCCATTTTTCTCCAGTGCAATTTGTTTTGCCATTGTAGGGGGCTGCTGCTTTAAAACTAGTCATCTTGCGATGAACTGCCAGCTAGGTACCTACCAATGAGTCGTCCTTCTCAGAATCTCCAAAGTGCCATTCTAGCCCACGTATTTGGAACAACAGCAAAATGGGATGGGAATTATGTGAATCATTGAATAAAGGCATTTGTCCTAACCTCATAGCACATTCCTTGGAGGTGGCAATCTTACAGACACCACCCTGCAGGCAAGGAATGTTTTCACTCGATATACTGCCTGGCTAGTTGCTGCCGAGGTATTTTCCCTTTGCAGATTTTCAATAAATGTGGCCCAATTTTCATACCATATGTCTCATTATTTCGCCCCTCCTTTCACCCACAACTGGCCTGCATATATAACCTGTGACGATCTGAGGGGGACAACAACTCACAGGTGAATAGGCAATTGCCATTCTGCATTCAGATTTCAGCTCCGTCAGGTTTCAAAATCTGCTGTACGGTAGACTTAAAAGGTAAATGTTACATCCTTATCTTTCACAAAGATAACTTTGCAGTTCCCTAGAGCTCTCTGAAGTTGTTTGAAGTGTCACATTTTAAAGTTCTGACATCTGTTTGACAGGAAATGATACATAGTTTTGTTAGAATGAAATCAACAAAGTTAAAGCTGTAAAAGGGTGAGCTTCAGAGTACACAATACTGTTATCTCAAGCTACAATTCTTAATTGGTAACAAAATGCAGAAACAAAATTGAATAAAAGCCTTTTTGTTGACAACGCCACATATATTTGCTTCTTCAAAATACAACTCTTCATTTCTTGAATTAGAAAGTGGGGCATGATGTGTGTTTGCTGTTTATAGAAAGGCTTCTGGAAATTTTACAAGGATAGCCCTTCTAGAAACAGGAAGGGGTTGGTGATATATAAAGAAAACAGAAAGAAAATCTTTTGAAGGCATCATATGGGCTATATGTAAAATGGTCACATAGCAATGACAGAAAGAGAACTTGTCACCTTGTATATATTTTATGTTTGAAGGGAGAGTTGACCTGTTCTCTTCCTACCCGACTCCTCAGACATATTGTACCTGAGACCTGCAATCCTACAGGTATACCCCAGGTTCCCAAGCAATGTTGCAATGGATCTTGGGGGCACAGTATTTATTTTATTTATTAAAATATTTGTATCCTGCCCTATATCACTGGAATCTCAGGGTAGCGTACAGCTAAAATCAAACAGGATAAAACAATAAATAATGTGCACAGCTAAAAACATATTAAACCATTAACAAGCTAAAACCAGTAGAACATTTAAAAGCAATAAAAACAATTACAATTATATGCAGCTTTAGCCCTCAAAGGCTTTGTTAAAAAGCCTTGTTTTAACTTGGCGCTAAAATGCAGCCTGTGTCAGCATCAGTCAGTCCTCCAAGGGGAGGGCATTCCACAACCAGGGCACCACCACTGAGAAAGCCCTCTCCCATGTCCCACCATAATGTATGTCTCGCGTTGGTGGGATGCAGAGGAGGGCTCCTCCAACAGATCTCAAATCTCAGGCAGGCATATATAGGGAGAGGCGTTCCCTCAAGTATCGCGGTCCAAGCTGTTTAGGGCTTTAAATGTTATTGTGGTTCAGGAGCTTAATGCAGTATCTGGGTTGTTTTTTTTTTTTTACATTATAAAGAAATTTGGGTTTTTTGGTGCATCATTGGCACTCTTACAAATACTACCACCAGTCTTTTGTGGTCTGAATCCAGGGAAATGTATTAAGGAGTTGTGACAGGGAAGCTCAGTGGCAAATATTTTGAAAATGAGGAGGTGGATACACAGTATAAAGCTTTTTTTCATTCATAAGAAGCCATTTTTAATTATGGTTTTCTTTGAATTACGAATCTTACATCATGGGACTGATTGGATAATCTGGTCTAAGTGTATGATTCTGAGAGTCTTACATTTTTGAGACACAGAAAGGGCTGCAGTTTCTTGAGGCTCTAGGCATTTTTAGGGGCAGTATTAATTGTATAAATTAGATAATGCTTCAAATCTGTACTTGGGTCTTGTCGGGGCTAGCTGCTTACTATGAAGCCATCCCACTTTGAGGATCCTCATCTGCACTGCAGCATGCTACGCAATCTCCTTCTCTTGAAATGACAGTGAGTTGTAGCTATTGTTAGTCTTATTTATAGAGTGATTGAAGAGTGATGTTTTCTTTAGTCTTGTGAATTGTTCATTTTGAAAGATTGCCTCTAGGGTTTCAATCCCATGCTTCTTTTTTGGTAGGGAGGATTTATTCTAGTGGCAGCAGTTAAAAGGTTTTATAGTCGAGGCAGCATGTCCTAGTGGTGAGGTCTAATTGAGAAACATAGGTGGGATAACCCACATGCTGTTCCGTTGCATCTAGTGACACTGGTGGGACAATCTACAGAGGTTTTTTTTCCCCACATGTGAGTTTTAGATTAGAAATATATTAATTAATTAATTGCTACAGCATCGAACCAGAATAAGCTCCCAAATACTGGACTCTAGAACAAAACCCAAACTGTCAAGAATGCGCATTTTCTTCCATATTATGATATGATGACACTATTCACATGTTGGGAAACTGAGCATGACTTGGAGCATCCCTAAAAATCTATCAGTAAAATACACATTAGATCAATAATTTCAATAAGGAATGGAAGAAATCCCGTGCTGGGAATCTTACAGAGAGGATTAAAAAAAAAGGAAATAATTCCCCCCCCCCCATGGCTTCGTTATTTCCAGAAATTGTAGCTCTCCATGGGCAGAATCTAACAGTGTGCTTACACCCCGCCATTTCTCTTTTGCCCACTAATTCTATTGCACACGCCACTCCCACCACTTGCACAATGTTGATTTAACGCTTCCAGGACAACCCAAAACACATGGAAACACTTGCTTCTGAAAGCAGGCAGGTCAGCAGAGCTCACATAGAGAGTTCCGAGGACCTGCCTGCTTTCAGAAACTAGCATTTCCACTCATCTTGAGCATTCCTTTAGGAAGTGCTAAATCTCCCTTGAATAAGTGGTGCTTCTGCCTGTGCAATGGAATCAGCAGGACCTTCTGCTTGTAGAAGGAAATTGGTAGGGTGGAAGAGAATCGGTGGGAGTATACGCGCCCCATTGGGTTCTATACTAAATCTTTCTATAAATGTCTTTTTATTACATTGATATTATTTTTAGTTGCGGGGACTAAAGGTTGGGTAACAATATATAAACACCTTGTCTTAATTCTGAAAGAAAATATTTCAAAATCCTAAACTGTTCAATTTTTCCATTTTTGGGGGGTGCTTAGAGAAAAACAGAACAAACCCATGTGTGTGTGTGTCAAATTTTTCAATTTTTTCCAGTCCCTCGCATCTCTAAGGCTTGGAGAGCTGTGGATTAGATGAAAACCTGAATGTTGGTGTCCTTGTCTAAAACGTGTTCAACCAGACTTAGAATTTTAATGATTTAGGTTATGTTTACTTAGCATATCAGCTTTTAAGCAATAGCAAGATACTTTTAATTTTTAAAAAAAATGAGTACCATTTTTTATTCTTAATTGGATTCACACCATAATTTTTAGCCTCCCCATCCTTAATATAGCATATAACCCCAGGCAGAACAAAGAAAAATATCATTTTCTGAAAAATCAATTTCAACTGTATACCAGGAGTAATTGTAAAGCTGCATTTATATAACTACAATGAAGGTCAACATATGGGTCTTCTGGGTTTTCCATACAGTCATTCACTATTAAAGAAACAATATAAATATGTAAGCCTGTCATAAATTTACATACTTATAAAGTATTAATGTAAATAAACAGGCACGAATGAGCAGAGTAATTGATTCATAGTAGTAAGGTACTGTTAATGCATAGTGTATGTAATTCCTCTTATAAGTAGCAACATAACCCTGCATCTTGAATGATACAGGAGCTAAATAACTTTTACCTAACTGAGATAACTGAAATCTCAAGATTGCCTAAATTGTACTCCTTGATGTACTGTGCCTTCAACCAGATCTTAATAGAAGCAACAGTAATTCAGTCTTAATAAGTTCTCTGTAGTGGGAGAAGGATCAATATCTCAGCCCATTTAAAAAAATGTTGACTTCTGTCCATAAAGGATTCTATTACAACCTGGATTATACAGTTTATTTGAAATTGATTTTTTTTTTGGTAGAATGTAATTCAAATATATAAATTACAAAACCGACCTCCCTTCATATCGCCTCTTCTGCAAGAACTGAAAATAGCAGCAATTAAATTAGGTAAGCTTCCTAGATCATTGCTGTTCCAAAAAGATTACATTTTGTCTAGCAAACAAACATTCAAACATCAATGACATTCTTATGTTTGAAGTTGTATTAACACAAAAAACATTTCCAATAGGAGACAACTGACAGTTTAAAGGCAATTATTTGGAGCTATTGTCAGGTGATTTCATGTACAAAGTGTTTCAAGAGAGATGTAAATTAGAAATAGTTCTGACAGTTTTGGTTATTAGCATTGTCGAAGTTGATCATCTATATTTCTACAAATTAGAATAACCTTCACTGTACTGTGATGCTTTTCCAGACATCTACTGAAATGTTATTTCTTTTAGTTTCATTGTATCTTAAATAACAGTTAACAAGCAGGTTTTGCTCTAAATAAAGCTAAATAAAATGGAAAAGTAGTAAGTGATGCTAGAATAATTAAAATAGTTCCATTAACAAAATGTTCTATAGGAGGAAAAAATGAAAAGGACAGAGTCCTTCCAGAATTCGGGTGATAATTATTGCAAGTGTTTCTTGTAATTAGTGTATTATAGTACCAAATGTAGCAACAATTATACTTCTGTTTTCTTTGCACATAGCTTGTATTTTAAAATCCTTCCTTATATGCAGCAGATGTTGTCTGTCTGTCTCTAGAAAAAGAAACACAACCGCTCAAGTAATTTCCCTTAACAAGATACCTTTTAAATACCAAAATTGGCAATATTCTTCAGATTTAATTTTACATGTTTTGATTTTAAGTAGGAATTCAGAAACTAGGATTCCTTTTTGCCCCAAACCAGGCTGGTGTACAGTGTAAACAGAACCCGCTTTCTTCAAGCATTACTGGAAATCAAGGTGGCAGCCATTCCACCGGCATTGCCATGCAACAGAAGACAAAAAACAGGACAAAAAAAAATACTGTCCTGTAACTTACTTGTAGTAAGAATTAACTGTGATGCTATTATGAATCTGGCATAGGCATATTTTGCTTTCCCATGTAGGATAAGAGGTTTCACTATGAACATCGAACAGACAGGATGATAGAGAAGACAGACGCTTATTCCTAAAAACACTTGATGTAAATGATACTGAAAGGAAATTGCTTAGATCCAGAGTTATCTCATGCAAATGGAAAAGTGCCTCTGTGTGTGCAATGCAGCCCTGCCAAGTTCCTCTTATTTCCCTGCCCTATTGCAGCCCTCCCACCTCTATCCCATAATGCTCCAGGAAGTCCAACATCCTTCAAGTACAGCTTTTGGGGTGGCATAGTAGGGTGGTCACATATACATCATCAAGAAAGAGGAAATGCATCACTAAAAAAGAGGACACTAAGTTGCATAACATTTGCATATGCAATTTTATATGTATACTTGCACATTTAGCTATTATTATTAAAATAATATTTATGTATTTATTACCCACCTCTCCCTCCGGATCGAGGCGGGGAACAAAATTAAAAGCAAGTACTATAAAATACATAAAACTGTATTATTATTATTATTATTATTATTATTATTATTAAAATAGCATTGCAAGGCATTTTATATCTCACCATGAAGGAAAATATTAATTCAGTGACCTGTGTGCCTGCTCAGTCTGCTGTCCAAGTGCCATCTGTTGATGGGTAACTGGAAGCCCCTGCTCTCCTTTCTTATGGTTCCTTATGTTTAGATCAAACTTGGACTGGTTTAAATAGAGTCCTACTTCAAACAGAGGACTATCTTCTGCCAGCTCTCAATAATAGAGAACTGAGCTCTGTAAAGTAGGACACTTGCCACCATAGGGGACAAAATATTGTAGTGATGGGAGGAACCAAGTAAGCCCCTTTGTGCTGGTAGAGTTCCATTTGATCTTCTCTGGATCCACCCTATAGCATAAAATCAAGATCCTCAATTCTTTATCTGCGAATGCCTATCCATTCCAGCATCTTAAATAAACCTCTGCTTAAGAAATATATATGAAAGATCATGCTTTGTATCCAAAGTGCAATCACAGAAGTCACTGGAACTTCCGTTCCGTAAAATTAATTAATATACATAGGGTACTATCCATTTAAAGTTACGCCTGCACAAGAAAGCACAGTTGTGCTTGTTCAAGCATAATCATAGGCATTAATACAACAGAAAGAGTTGATGGAGTTCAGCTAGTGCTATTTGAGTTTAGGCAATGACATATATAATGACTTACTGTCAATTAGTAGTTATTTAATTTATTGACGATCATGACATAATTATATTCTATTGCCACAATGTTATTTCAGCGAATGTATACATTGGAATTTAACACCAATCCTATTCAGGTGTTCACTTACCACGTGGATCAAACACATGCGAAGGGAGAGTGCAGCAGCCCCATCCTTTTCCCTTGTTGCATTTGTCGTCCTCTACTCATGGAGGGCGAGTGTCTGAAGAAGACAGGTTGCTAGCATTCTGGCTCATGTGAACAGCCTCCATGGATAAATGAACCTCTCCTCTTCAGACAGTTGACCTCTCAAGAGAATATGGCAGTGAACATGACACGGGAGAGGGGCAGGGCTGGGGCACTCTCCCACCTCATGTATTTGATCCACCCGGTAAGTAAATGCCCAAAATCTTATCTTAGCCATAAGTAATTAGTATAATAATCAATCAAAATATGACACAAAGATTAATACCAAACTTGGTAGACACAGTAATTATTCCATTAACATACTGCTGACATTCCAAAATACACTAAATTTAATTTCTATTAACAGATGTTGGAGCAAATATTACATTCAAGGAATCTTCACTAGTCGTTGTGAAACAGATTAGAATGAAACATTTTGCTGTCTGTGAATATTAGTGTCTGTGCAGCGTGTAAAGTGGAGAGGACTTTCTAAAGTTAACACCATCGTTTGGGACAAAATAAATTCCAGTGTTTTTGTCCCAAATGTTTATATCAGCCTTGAATTATTCATAAGAATAAAATGAGATATATGTTAAAAGGTTAAATCTGGTGTTAAGTTCAATAGCATGTTGGAAGCTAAAATAAATACATAAGGCTTAAACACCAGTATTTTCAACCTTTCTTTGATCCAAGTTATACTGTCCTAAATAAAACTAGATTTTAATTTTTTGGGGTAAAAAGTAGTATTTATAGTCGAGAGAGAATGGGGATGCTGAAAAAGTATAACTACTACTATGTAATCCAAGCGTTATACAGTATCAATTTATGGGGATATATAAGCATGTACATTTCCACTTGGAGTAAGACCATTTTTAAACATACAATTTTGAGAACTTGTTGATTTATGCCATAATGGCTTAATTTTGATCACGCAAATCAAGTCTGAGTGTGCCACGTGGTCTGTTGACTCTGATGCTCTGGTGAACGTGGCATGAGGAAGGAGAATCTGTAGCCACAACAAGGCTTGGGATGGGTTTGAAGGGGTCCTTTGAGGCTTCAGGCAAGGCATCCCTCCAAATGGGACTGCTTAGGTTGCCCCATGCACTCTGTGGGAGTGGGCTTTGCTGAGAAATTGCAATCCTCCTCCTCTGAAGAAATCTCCTCTTGGCTTGGTTTGCTGGCACCATTAGAGCTGGACAGCATTGGAGACAATGCTGTGTCGGTTCTTAATGTTAGCCAGAGAACACCACTGAATATCTATTGCAACAATTTTGTTTCTAGAACTCCTTGTCTGGGGCAAGAACTGTGTATTTAGCTTCCCATCAGCCATGTTTACTACTCATCGCAGACCTTTTGAGGTCACAGTACAAAGGGTTGTGGGAATGATTTGTTTGACTGCTTGTCTTTCTGTTTTGTGTACATGTCCGGGTGATATGGCATGCATCACATTTAAATGTGATTTGGCACACTACCAAAATTAAACGGTTATGTCACTATGTTCAGAATAGTATATCATATGTGTTCAGTGCTTAGTTGTCAGCATTAGTCTGACAGCAGAAACACACATTCAAAGCAGGAAGGGTTTGCCACTAACCTTTCCAGGGGACAAACAGAAGTCATTACTCACGGGAAAAGGTTAACGAATAGGGTCATATGGCAATGACAAGCTGAATTTTCAAGTCTTACCACCGAGTGCCCATTTAAGGCATTTGGTAGTTGGATTCCTACCTTCCCACCCACCTACATGTTTTGCACGGCTCTCAGATAAAAAGAAAGCCAGGACAGATGAGAGCCAATGTAGTGTAGTGGTCTGAGTGTTGGACTAGAACCAGGGAGATCCAAGATCAAATTTTCTCACAGCCACAAAACTCACCTTGCTATCTTGGACCCAATACCGTTGCTCTGCTTAAGGTCCTGCACAGGGTTGTTATTGTTTCAAAGCTGCATGCTACAGACTCAGACTCTGCCTTCCAAACAAACCTAAATTTTATTTTAAACAAAGACCCCTTTACAGAGCTCTCTCAGACTGTGGCCTCTCTTTCTTCAGGCCAAAAGCAGAGGGTGTTGCCCTTTCCTTCCTGGGTCATCCTAGGAAGCACACTGCATCCAGGCTAAATCCAGCAGTTCTTTGATAGGGTTTCTGTTTTGTAACCATGTATGCTCACCAGAGCTCCTTGGAGGAAAAGTGGAACAGTGCAAATGAAACAAATAAATAAATAAATAAAGTGTGACCTTTATTTATTGGCATGATCAGGTTAAAAGATCCTTCCTCTTCTGTTTTTGTGGTACTTGCCAGGAGCAGACAAAAAACATTGGTAGAAAATGCAGAAGCACTTGATTGATTTCCTGGGATATGGCAACTCTAGCCCATCCTCCATATGCCATCGTTTCTCAACCCACTGCTGGGTCTTCTACTACTTTCAGCCTTATAACTGGATTCTCTGTATGTGTACTCTGAAGAAGCTGATGTAGGAATGCACTCTTAGGCCTTATCCACACCAGCCGTTTATTCCAGAATAGTATTGAGGTTGTCCCTACCAGACTATATGATGCATAGCTGATCCTGCTATGATCTAGGGATAACCCCTCAGTTTTCCCGGGATATCAATGACAGTTTTTTCCCCATTTTTTCCCCGCTCTCGCAAAAATCCTGAGGTGCATGGCTGGTGTGCCCTCCCCTCGTGAAGCTGTTGCTTTTCCTTGCGAGTAATAGGGCTTAGCGAACTGGCAAACAGCTGTGCGGAGTGAGCCCATGGGTATCGGGGGTGAGGGGGAGAGCATTGTTGACACGTTCTGGATGGGTCTTGGAGTCTTTCAATGCTGTGTTTGTTTTTATTTTTAAAAAACCTCATTCTCGTGCAGGATTGCCACTGTACTCTTGTGCAAGTGTGAGGAGTTGTTAAAAAAAAAATCAACCTGGAACAGCTCTCCTTAAATTGTGGACAAACTCACTGGCATGTGCCATGTGAGGGACAATCTCTGAAGCAGAAAACTTCGCGATCACCCCTCCCCCCTCTCAAAAGGGCTCTAGGTGTAGATGAGCCTTTAGTCTCGAATTCTCTTTGTGTTTTCGTTCCTGGTCCTTTTTATATGTGGCAGTTTTTAATTGTTTTAATGTAAAGTAATAAATTCATTTTGAGTGCACTTTACATGTTATCTTTATATGTTGTGGGGGGTGGGGGTATTGCCCATTCCATTTAAGGCAGGAAACATAGCAGTTTGCTAAAGGGACTAACCTCTTCATATGTTGAACTCTTACCATGCTAATTAATAAGATGTTTTTATGTAATCATCTCTCTCTGCAATGATTCATCTTCTTTATTTGCTTATCAGCATAATCGTAGTAATTCCCATAGAGAAAAACCACACAATTACAAAGAGAGGATTAGGATCTCTGGATAAAAACGGAAGGTATTGGGATATGAGGGAGACGGTTTGTGTTTGCACACATTAATCTTAAATAATTAGCCATTTAAAGAGGAAAGAAGTCACAAATGTACAAGAGAGATAAGTCCATTTAAGTATCTTTCTTTGGTATTGATACATCTTGAGAACTCATGTTGAAATCTATATGGTCTAAGCTTCCGTTCATATATAAAGTTAGCATACTCTTTTCCCTCAGGCCCCATATTAATCTCTTAGTTGTTGCCCTTCTTCATCATAATTTAAATTGCTTAACAAACAGAATTAGGCTAGCATATGCATATGATCAAAGCTATTAACCAGAAACAGAAATAAATGTAGATAAGTTACTTATTGAGGCCATGATTTTGTAAAGCACAACTACACCCATAACATCTTAGGAAAAGTACTTCCAACAGTTTGACTGTCATGAGGTTAAAGCCTACAAGAATACAATTTTGGAAGAAGCTGCAGTTGTGTGTAAATAGCTGAACACATTTATCTGACAGAAGAAATAATAATCTCAGAATACCTGGCATCAGAAGCTTTGGTGTTTTAAAAAATTATTTCTTTTAGCTTCTGGCTTCTAAAGTTTAGGAGTGGGAAACTGGCTATAAGAAGAAACTGGTGCCTTTGAATTTCATTTCATATTTATGGATCAAAACATTTGTTATATGTGACATCATATTGGCTCTGTATTGTATAAATATTTTTCTGCGAACAACATGTGCATAAACCTATCATATAAAACAAATGACATTGCAAAGGTTATTTCATATTATAAGAATAATTTTACTGCCCTTATTTAAGCTAGAAATCATGAGGAAGCTTAATGTTTTGGTTATTTTCCCATGGCGTCTTATAGTAGGGAACTGAAGATTTTTTTTTTCAATTTTATGCTACATGCTATTTACTAATGTAACAAAATAAGCATCCTTTTGCAATTGCTTGGATCTAATGGGGCAGTTGCACAAGCAGAAGTCTCAAATTTTGGCCATTTCCCAACAACCCAACCATACACCCCACACCCCATATACCTCTGATGTTCAGGATTCACCTGCCACGGGGGGGGGGGGGGCACAAGGAATTTCTGGAAGAAAGAGAAGATGGGAAAGCCCCATTGTACGAGCTGAACACCACATGCAGATCATGCTAAAATAATCTTATGGGGAAATCCAATTTTAAAACGGAGAGGTGGCCTTTTTATGTGGAGGAATTGGGTCGATAGTGGAATGTATACTTTTTATAGGATTGAATGAAGAGGTTTTTTTTTTACCATTTTCAGTATTGCGGTTTACATATCACTTAATATAATGACATTATATTCAACTAAAGCACATGTTGGATGTGTATATATGGATATGTATATATATGTGCATATATGAGTGGTTCAGCACTTCCCATATCGTTGGAAGAATTAATTGGTTCTTTACAGAAAGCTACGTCTACAATAGTTGTGTATAAATGCCTTTTGGATTGAAACAAAGTGAATGTTCAGAATTTTAGGG
The DNA here is from genome assembly GCA_029215795.1 of Anniella stebbinsi. Lineage (NCBI taxonomy): Eukaryota > Metazoa > Chordata > Lepidosauria > Squamata > Anniellidae > Anniella > Anniella stebbinsi. Next base: position 287,821,290 of record JARDYH010000002.1, on the reverse strand, counting down.
AGGAATGGGTTAGGGAATAAGAACGTTCTGTACAGTTTAATTAATAGAAAGTTGCCCTAGCTTCCAAATGTACAATTTCTGTAGATTTAAAACTGAGGTTGATTCAAGAAAAAATAATATTTTGTGTATATTGTGCACCACAGATACATGTTAAGAAGAAATAGGCCTGCTAAATGCTGGACATTTAATGTGAACAATGCTTCATTGAGGCATTATGATGTGGGAATGCCCTGTGGTGGCTTCTTTCTGGCTGGAAGTGATTGACTGGGTTCGGATGACATGATAACCAATGGTGGGTTATTGTGCCATTGACTATTTTTTACATCACAGTTGGTTATTGGGCCAAAATAATAAATGCAAATAACCAATGCTTTGCAGAGTTGTTAATTTGAACAACTGTTGGTTATTGTGTCATGTGTCGGGCACTGTTGACTATTTCATCGCACACAGTTGGTTATTTTCGGCGACTACAGAGTGAACAAAGCAGAGGCTGCCACTCTAGTCCAGCCAGCAGAACTTACAATGGCTGATGGGATACCAGCGGGAGGACTGGGGGGAGAGAGGATGGGGAATGTGTCAATCAAACACACCTTTTACCAATAGTCAACTCAACGCTGGACTTAATCTACATTACGGTTGATTATGATCATGTCGTGTGGGGAGTACCCTCTCGATAATCAAACATGGAATTGCCTATTAACCCACAATTGACTATTATGTTGACCAAACACAGTCAGTGGCTCAATTTGGATGACACGATAGTCAATGGAGGGTTGACTAACCCTAACCCTAGCGGGCACTCCCCACACAACATGGTAATAAATAATCAACTGTGGTGTGGATGAGGATCAGCGCTGAGTTGACTATGGCAGCATTCGGATGACACAATAGTCAAAACAACTGACAATTGTTTCCCCCACACCAGTTGTTTATTGTGTCGTCCGAATTGAGCCAGAGTTTGCATATGCATTTTGTGCTTGAAAAATCTGTGGTGATTATGGATCTTCATGTGCTTTTAAATTATATCCCTGTGATTTGGGGACTAACAAATGGGCAGCAAAAGTGGACTTTGAGAGCCCTTCATTTTGCAAAGAAACACATACATCAAACTTGGAAGGATAAACCCACCATTTGCATACAAAAGTCAAAAGGTCTTACTGCTCTTGCTGCATATCCTACACTCATCAATTTTGCCGATTGCTTATTTAGATATATGGATTGCACACACACACACACACACATGAATGAAACAGAAGTGTTCCCCCCTTTTTTATGGAGTTGTGAACTATTACTGTCAATGAATATGGTTTTATGTCATGTTCTTTCTTTCCTCTTTTGTTGCTGTTCTTTCTCCCCCTTTTCCTTTTTGTTTCTATTATATCTAGATAGATTAGATAGATAGATGATAGATAGATAGATAGATAGATAGATAGATGATAGATAGATAGATGATAGATAGATAGATAGATAGATAGATAGATAGATAGATAGATAGATAGATTATATGCATGGTGTTTGTTAAAATATGTAATCATGGAACAATGGACAAAAATCTTGGATCTTCATCAGTGTTGATTAATTATGATGGTGATGATGATGATGATGATAATAACAGGATTTCCGTTAATGTATTTCTTTAAAAAAAATTAATTTCTGTACAGCTTTGCAGACATGCCTATTTTTTTTTTGTAGTGCAACTGTGTATTGTATTTCATGTTTACTTATTCAAGTGTTTCTTTTGCTTTTTTTACAGGGAAATTTTGTTGCAAGCATGACTGCTATTTTAAGACAAATGGAAGACTATCATTATGCTCATTTAATCAAGACTTTTGGAAAGATAAGATCTGATGTTGTTGTAAGTTCATCTGGAAACATTTGTTGTTGCTGTTGGTCTTCTTGTTGCATTATTGTTTTAGCTGCTATATGATAAAGAAAGTTATACCGCTGAAAGAAACTTTATTACAGGAGCCACATGACTGAGCCAACAAGACTGTTTCATTGCCCTTATGTTAAATGAACTCACCGATCCTCAAGAGAATTCAGAATTTAAAAGTATGGCTTAAGATAGTCAAGTTTTGGCACAACGATATTATGCATCTGAATTCCATACCTGAGTTTGAGCCGACTCACAGGTTTGGGGCATTTACTTCCAAGGAATTGGCTTGGAGTTTTTCTGCTAACTTTCTGTTAACTTGAATCATTCTACCTTCTTGCTTCTAGATTGCCATACATACTAGTCTTCCCAAAGCATTTACTTCATTCAGTTAATTATTCTTTTATTTATATAGTGGACTTTCTAAACAACATTACCACATGAGTTGGATTCAAAGATATGTTTGATTATTAATACCCATAATGAGTCGAACTCCTGAATGTTCTTTCTAATCTTTCTTTCTGAGTGTATGGTACAGCTTAATTAGAGAATAATAGAAGGGAATTTATAGCTAAGTAGATACCTCTCTAATGACCTGGAACTATCATTGCCATATGGCAAATGCATGCTGCAAAGTAAGAACCAAACTTGTTGGCTGAGATCCATTAATTAGCAGATGACCTAAAGTCTGATCAACTGTGTTAGATTACAGGCTCAGTTACCTAGGGGAGTTGGGTTCTGTAGCATTTTAAACAGTGTGTGTATGAGAAAGAGAATTGAATCTTCTGGCTATGTTGTAGAAACAGAGGCAAGAAACAAACATTTTGCCATTTATTGTGAACATGATTCAAATATTCTCTAGTTGTATACATTTGCTTGGGAATATATAGTTGAAGAGGAATAATTGTCCATTTTCTTGACATAGTCGTGCAGTCATCTCAGTTCAATCATGATAGTTTCTCTGTGTATGTGGTTGTTGTGGCTGTTTTTCAGATGAAAATATGTTTTTCTGTTTTGACAATTTTAAGTAGAGCAAATCAGAACCAATTTTCAGTTCAGCTCAACACTATTTAAAAATTATTTTTAATAGCCATATTTCACAAGGCAGTGTTGCTGAATAAGACTTAATTCTACAAAGCGAGCACCTCAAATTCAGCTTGTGAAGGAAAGACATAAATATTTGTCTGTATAAATAAGTAGTCAAGTTCTGGGGTGTAAAAGATTTATTTAGGCATCTTTCACCTTTGTTCTCTCCAGGATATCAGTATTAACTAAGCCTTGAAAATCAATTAACTGCCCTATCTTAGTCTTCTACAATAGCAATTAAAGTAGTCTGTCCTTGCAATGAATTTTATTTGTTTTAGAAATTCGAATCTTGGCTTTCCACCAGCCTTCAAGTCAGCTTACACTGAAATAATAGATAAAAACACTATTATAGTTATATGCTGCCAAAGTTTTAGGAGAATAAAACAGTTTTCACTCGATGTCTAAAAGATAACCAACTGTATGCCACTGCCTGGTGGGAAAGCTTGTGGGGGATGGGGTGACACTGTGGAAAAGACCATGGTAGCCACTCTACTTACCTCTGAAGGTGAGGTACCTGGAGTAGAACTGCAGCTGAATTCATGTGAGCAGGTTCATGTGAGAGCAGGCCATCCTTTAGCTATGCTAGCCCAGAATTTATAGGTCAAAGCTAGCCATGTATGCTGTATCTAGAAACAAACTGGGAGCCAGTGAAGAACTTTAAATACTGGTGTCCAGTTTGTTGGAGACCATGAATTAATCTGGTTGCAATATTCTGAACCAGTTTAGGTTTCTGAAAACCTTTCATAGGCAGCTCCATGTATTCAGAAATCTACCTTGGATTTTACCAAAGAATGGATAATTGTGGCAAACGCTGAAGCCTGTTATGCTTTTGTTGAAGTTTTTCAAATACGTTTGAAATGGCAACAAAAGGCGGCCTCAGGGCTAGGCATTGATAGGCACCTGCTGAGTCTCAGGCTAGTACAAGGGGCCTACTGCGAATGGCATGATCCTCCTGGCCCTGCTGCTCCTGCTTCTCCTTGTTGTCACTACTTGTGACAGTGTGGTGTAGTGGCTAAAGTGTTGGATTGGAAGTAAGGAGATCCGGGTTCTAGTCCCCACTCAGCCATGGAAACCCACTGGGTGACTTTGGGCCAGTCACAGACTTTGAGCCCAACTTACCTCACAGGGTGGTTTTTGTTGTGAGGATAAAATGGAGAGATAGAGAATTATGTACGCCGCCTTGGATTCCTTGGAGGAAAATAGGCAGGATATAAATGCAATAATAAATAAAATAAATTGTTTACTTGACCTCTTGAAGTGTGGAAGTAGTGACAAGTGAGAAGATAGAACACCTTCCTTCACTTGCCTTGCACTCTCCCGCTGGGGTTGGTATAAACTGAGTCCAGAGACAGACGGCAGACGGCAGTGGGGACAGAGCTGAGGAGGAGATGAGCCCACTCAAGGATGGGGGCTACTAAGGCCCTCTTGCCCAAGCCCCTAGCCCACAAACCTGGAGCAAATCATAAAAACCAGGGGAGGGCAGCCGCAATTGTGTATGTGGGCCAAATGCCCCCCCCCCCACAGGATCTCCCATGCACATCAAGAGGATGATTCTCCTGATGTGTATCTGCCATCATAGAAGGCCCCCGGAGAATTTGCCTCATGCTTTCTCCCACTGGGGAATGGACACAGGATAGACAATGGTTTAGGTCCTCCCAAACTAGCCTGCTGCCTTCAGGTACAGTGGTAGATGCTATCCCACTGCCAGTCCAGTCAGCTTCTGTGCATGGATTGGTTGTTGAACACCAATTTGTCCTTTGCTTCCTCAGGCAGCAAAATGTCTTGGGCCAGTCTTGTGGTTCTGGATTGAGACAACTGTTTGTCTAGGAATGTCTTGCCTCATCTGCTACTTCACGTTTTACATTTTAAGGTTCCAATTTAAAACATCTCAGTGTATATTTAAAAACAAATCCCCAGTTAATTGATCCGTGATTTACCATGGTGCAGTCCAGGTGCATTCCATGGCCATTAATTCTGGGTTAAGCAACCCATAGATAACCTATGATTAGTAGTTAGGTTAATTGTGGGTTGTTTAACCGATGATTAACTTATAATGTTCGGGTTCAAACATCCTTTAAAAAATAAACACCTCTTGGAAAAGAGTAGGTTTACAAATGAGTTTACACAAGCTATATGAAAATTAACTACAAATATCTTTAAGTACAAACGACTAGTGTATGTTCTGGTTTCATAAGCAGTAAGGATGTTAATAGTATGCAGGTTATTTTCTCATAAAATCAGATTTAATTGTATTTGGTGCATCATTACAGTAAATAGATCAAGAAACCGTAGAGGCAGAAACCTGGTAAAACTTAGCACTTTCAGATCTCATTCTTCTTTTTTTGTGGTCTCTGTGACTCACACATACGGATTTTGCACGTGCACAGAAAAACGTTTGGAACATTCTACAGCTGAGCATAGTTTGGTGAGCATTATCTCCCTCTCCACTGCGCATCCTCAGGTGTGGTTCCTGCTATTCCCACTCAGTTCCTTTTTGTCTGTTATTGCGTAGCAGTATATGAAACATTCTCCTCAGATGTCCTTCCAGGGAGGGCAAAGCAGACAAAATGGCACTCCTTTCATCAAGTTGGATTTGAACAACCACCAATGAAGAGAATGGAGGACCTCAGTTGGAGTGTGTAGTAGAAGGCCGCAATGTTCTTCTTTTTTTAATTGAACACCACAAGAAATCAACTCTGGAGTGGTCATAAAACGCCATGGGAAAACACGGAGTAAGAGCCAAATGTCTATGTACAGGGAAATAGTCACACCATCCAGTTTCAGGCAAACTGACGCCAGTGCAATGCATTTGGGATGGCAGCAAACCCAAAAGCAAGGAACCCAAACTGCAACAGACAAAGTCCCAGCACAGATCAGAGGAGGGGGATGGGTGGAAATGTGGAATTAGATGTCCCTCAAGTCAGTCATGGTGAACTGTTCACCTCAGCAAAGTAGTGAGAGAATAGTGTAAAGTGTGATCATATGAAACTTCTTTATACACAGAAACCAACTGACTCCTCTGAGATTGAGAATAAGATGCAAGTACTGTGAAATGATGCACAGGAGCAATGGGCTTTATGGCATCTGTGGCTAAACATGTAATGATTTCATCCCAACTGGACTGGGAGAGCCTGCTTGGATTTCACCTTTGTAGGCTTTGTCCAAAGACGACGACTGCCTGAGAGTTAGTGAATCCTTGGGTACAGGCCAAGCAATAGACTGTTTTGGTTGGCACTGGCATTGAAGCCCCAATCTCGAGTGAAGGAGCCGCTTGAGGGACAGACTTCCCAATGGAGGATGAGAGAACCACTGAATGTGCATCTGATGTTAATGAAGAAAAACAATGGCACCAACTTGTGCAAGCTAACAAGCAGCAGTGTGAAGGGGATGGTTTTGAGCAGCAGAGTCCTCAGCCTTGATATCCAGGCTTGTTTGCACAAGAGGGCTCTCAGAAGAGATGAGGAGAATGTTCTAAGCACTGTGGAGGCAGCAAAAGAAAAGGAGTAGAAAAGGAGCTGAGTGGGGCTAGCAGGAGACACACCTGAGCATGGAGAGGAAGGGCTCCTGCCAAAACTATATAGAGTCCCAGAATGTTCTGAATGCTGCTCTGTGAGGCACAGGACCCCTATGTGTGAGTACACAGATGGCCACTGAAAGAATCACAGAGTACAAGTAAGCAACCTGGGGTTTTTTCAGTGGGAGAGTAGTGTGGAGCACCTGCTTCACTTTCTCATTGAAATCTGTGGTTATGAGGCAGATTTTTCTTTTGCCTGGCAAGCCCCAAAAAGCCTCATGCTGCTGTTGTATGCACATTCTGTAGTGTAACTGGAGACAATAGAGCAATTGCTGCATGATTGAGTTGCTCACATCCTTCAGCGAAACAAGTGAGTACACCACTCTGCTGCTTGGCAGGTACATTGGCCAGGAGTGCTTTTTAGCAGATCCAGCTGGTTCGCCAACTGCGGCGTTATCTAGAGAAGGCAGATCTCACCTCAGTGACACATCCAGGCTGGCTTATTGCAATGAACTCTGCGTGAAGCTGCCCTTAAAGATGATCTGAAAATTTTATTGGTGCAGAATGTGGCAGCAGGAACACTTGTTGGAGCGAAGCATTCTGATCACATCCCATTTGTTCTGTGCCTGTTACATTGGCTGCCTGTTTGTTTCCAAGCCCCACTTAAGGTGCTGGTATTAACCTTTAAAGCTCCAAATGGTTTGGGACTAGGCTAGCTTAAGACCCACCTGCTCGGGCCTTAAGATTGGTATCTGAGCCCCTGCTCTGTGGTCTATGAGCAAGAGCCATTAGGCTGGCAAGTACCGGGACAGGGCCTTTCTGTGGTGGCACCACATTTCTGGAACACTCTCCCAAGGAAATATATTTGGCCTCCTCCTTGTTGGCTTTCAAGAAGACATTAAAGACCTTTTCATTCCAGTCAGCTTTTGGATGATTTGGGATGCTGTAATTGTTTTATCAACTGCCACTATTTTAATGTTTTTATGTGATTTAACTTATTGTTTCATCTTGCAGTGATTTATGTGTTGCTGTTGTTTTTGCTATTATAATGATGTTTTTATTATGTGATTTTACTGACTATTGCAAATACTGTGAGAGAATTTATCCTGAAAAGCAGTTTAAAAACCCGTTGTTGTTATTATTATTATTATTATTACTATTATTCATTCAATTTATATACTGCCCCATAGCCGAAGCTCTCTGGGCGGTTTACAAAAATTAAAAACATTGACATTAAAAAAAACACACCGATATCCAAATTTAAAACCATAAAAAGCATAAAAACAGGTTATAAATACAATATCATTTAAAAACAACAATTCTGGGTCAAACCACCACCACAACAACAAAACCTGGTAGAAGAGGAAAGTCTTGACCTGGCGCCAAAAAGATAACAATGTTGGCGCCAGGCGAGCCTCGTCGGGGAGATCATTCCATAATTGGGGGGCCACCACTAAAAAGGCCCTCTCCCTTGTTGCCACCGTCCATGCTTCCCTCGGAGTAGGCAACCGGAGGAGGACTGTAGATGTGGATCATAGTGTACTGGTAGGTTTGTGTTGGGAGAGGCGTTCCATCAGGTATTGTGGTCCTAAGCTGTGTAAGGCTTTATAGGTTAGAACCAGCACCCTGAATCGGGCTCGGAAACGTATAGGCAGCCAATGCAAGTGGGCCAGAGTAGGTCTTATATGCTTGAACCTTCTGGTTCCTGTTATCAATCTGGCCGCTGCATTTTGCACAAGCTGCAGCTTCTGAACCGTCTTCAAAGGCAGCCCCACGTAGAGTGCATTGCAGTAATCCAATTTAGAGATTACCAGAGCGTAGACAACTGAAGTCAGGTTATCCCTGTCCAGATAGGGGCGTAGCTGGGCCACCAACCGAAGTTGGTAGAAGGTACTCCGTGCCACCGAGGCCACCTTAGCCTCAAGTGACAGAGATGGTTCTAGGAGAACCCCCAAGCTACGAACCCGCTCGTTCAGGGGGAGTGCAACCCCATCCAGAATAGGTTGAACATCCTCCATCCAGTCAGAGGAACCCCCCACTAACAGCATCTCAATCTTGTCTGGATGCTGTTAACTAAAATAAATACATTGTCTTCATCCCCCCCCCCCCTTTGGGGTCCCTTGATTCATTCCCTTGGTTGGAAAGAGAATGGCATAATTTTCTGACTATGGAAAAGAAGGAAAGGAGCAGCTGCTGCTGTCTGTTGTATCAGTCTCCAAGAGCATTATTGTTAGAGTGAGAGGCCTGTTTGGCTCTGCATGTACATGTGTTTGTGGAAGGGAATCTGCCCCCAAGCCTAGGGGGAAACGTGGAAAGGGAGAGGAAGGTAGGTGGATGGAACAGCAGCACCACTTGGGGGAGGGGTGTCCTAGCCACCACTGCTTAAATAAATAAATAAATCAGAACTATCCCTGGGATAAAACAGGCGCTTATCATTAACAACAACAAAAAAGCTGTCAAGTCACACATTTTACCAAATATTTTTCAAAGATGTAAACCACTGCTAATAGTGGCGCACCTGCTAGTCTCACACTGGCTATGGCCAGTGAAGCAGGAAAAATATACTGATCAATTTACCTATTTGCTATCTATCTTTTTTTCCCCTCCTTCAACAAAGTATTTCCATGGTGTTCCATGGTCCTTTGATCATTTCAGGTTGCCACTTTCTGCACCTTCTCCAGCCCCACAATATCCCTTTTCGCATGAGACAACCTGAACTGAGCACCGCATTCACTATTTCTCCTGCCATCCCCTCACAGGCAATAGCACTGAGGCTTTCATAGCCCAAAGTAAGTTCTCATAATTTCAGTGGAACATAATTCCGGTGATTATGCTTAGTACCTCAAATTAACTGTCGCAGTAACATAGACTGCTGTTTTTCCGCTTGGAAAAGAAATGTCTTTGTAGACCTTCTTCAGAAAGGATCAAGCTTATAGTTTCATTTTTGAAAGTTTAATTGCCTATTGTGTCCATTTAAGTATTGCTTTGGAAGTCTGACATACTGACCCTAATACTATTGGGAAATTACTTTCATGGTTGCTTTCTGATACAAAGCGGTTGATCTTTAGCTTCATTTGGCCTCCTCTCCTTTCACTTAGTAAACCTCATTTTGGCCTGAAGAGTGGAACTGAAGAGTAGCATAAATGGAACAAACAGCCCAGTACAGCCGTCCCCAAGCTGGTCCTGGCTGGGGGTGATGGGAATTGTAGTCCAACACATCTGGAGAGCACCAGGTTGGGGAAAGCTGGCCCAGCACATGTTTACTTTTTCTGAAGTGCTTTTTCCATCTGAGCAGAGCTGGTTTCATCCCACACACATGCTTTAGTGACCCTGTGTATGCAAATCCATTAAGCTGCTCTATACAGAATCACACTTATGGGTGCATCTAGCCCAGCCCTGTTTACCCTGACTAGAAAAACAGATATCTTCTCCAGCCTTGCTGTTCAGATAGTTTTCATTGGAACTGCCAGGGATTAAAGGTGGGAATCTTCTTTGTACAAAGCTTGTGCTCTGTTGCTGAAATGTGCCCTCTCTTCAAACTCTAAAAGGGTGTGTACATCATACATTCTTTTAGCTGTGTAGATGCTACCAGTATTTGTTCAGCTCTCCATGTGGCTGCAAACACATATAATAATAATAATAATAATAATAATAATAATATATTTATTTATTTATTTATTTATTTATAACCCACCTCTCCCTCCGGATCGAGGCGGGGAACAACAATAAATATAAACACAAGAACCACAAAATAGATGAAATATTATAACAAATAAAAACTAATACATCAATTAAAAACATCTTAAAATTCAACTGGGTAGGCCTGCCGGAAGAGATCAGTCTTCATGGCTCTCTTAAATTCATGAAGACTGCTAATTTGTCGAATCTCCTCCGGCAGGCCATTCCATAGTCTGGGAGCAGCAGAAGAGAAGGTCCTTTGGGTAACATTCATCAGCCTAGTCCTGGCTGATTGGAGTAAGTTCTTCCCAGAGGGCCTGAGTGTGCAGGGTGAATTATTTCATCATCTTCCCATGAATGTTAGCCAGATCACATGGTAAATGCAAGGGCCAGTATTGGTCCTTCAAGAAAATGGAGTACTAGTTGTGGTGTATCATGCTGTCTATTTGATCCATATGGGAAGCCATCAGGAATGCTCCTGCAGTTGCTTGGAGTGCTGACTATATGGAAGTGATTCAGGTGTCAACCACATCAGAAGAGAAAAATGTCAGACCAGGGCACTCATGTTATCAGCATTTAGAGGTAACCAACAGCAGAGAGAATAGTTGGGCAGCCGCTCTCCCAATTCCCCAGGGGCTACAAACACCTAAGTGCCCTGAGAGAAGGCAGAAGACAAAAAGCAAAGCCATCAGATGTCAAGAGAACACCATCGGACTGAGACAGCTTTGTTCTTTTATTATTGTGTCATTTGTGACTTTTGTTTGTTCCCATATTAAACTAAAAAATGCCTTGAATGTCTTGGCAGAAAGGCAGAGTGTGTGTGTGTGTGTGTGTGTGTGTGTGTATATATATATATATATATTTACATGTATATACCGCCCCATAGCTGAAGCTTTCTGGGCGGTTTACAAAAATTAAACCTGTGGACATTAAAAATCATTATACAAAATTTAAAACCATAAAAGCATAAAAACAGACAACATATAAAAACAGTATATATTTTAAAACAACTGTGAACTCTCAGCCAGGCCTAAATATCGTACATAAATAAATAAATTTGCAAGGGAATATGCAAAAGTCCTGAGTTATCAAGAGACAGGTATAGAGTTTGAGAATGCAGGGAAAGTAAATATTTCCCATGGGTTTTGTTTTCATCTCCCTTCTCGTATAGTCAATATTTTTATAATCCTCTTATTTGTTAGAAAATTGCTTGCATCTGCCATGTTCTCCATATCATACTGTTTCAGTGAACATATCTACAGTACCACGTGGTCCTCTTTTGTTGGATGACTTCAAGCTTTTAAGGGTGCCTCCACACGAGACGTTTAAAGCTCTTTGAAGGCTCATTAAAAAATTTACCTCCACACCAGCGGAGCGCAAAACGGGCGTACAGGCGCGTTATCTCCCCGATAATGCGCATTTTCGAATGTGCGTTAAATAGCGACTTTTATTTTGCTCCAGCCGTTAAAGCGCATTTTCGCAGTGTGAACAAGCGATTATGCGCATTAACTTCTTGTAAAGCGCTTTTTGGACATCTATTAATGCGCTTCGCCGCCTCTCGCCGCCTCCCGTGCAGAGGGATTAGGAGTAAATGCGCATCAGCGATAATGCGCATAATCGCCGAACCGGGCGCAAAAGCGCATCCTTGTGGAGGGGGCCTAAGACATGAGGATGTGAACAATTGCCCAGCCAACCACTTGTATGCTTGAACCTTGCCTCTCTTGGCTTATTAGATCTAGCAGGAAGTAGATGGTCCAGTTGAGTCCAGGAGGTGGTAAGTGTCTTGTTGGGAGAGAGTTTTGGTCCCAATTACCTTAAAGAAGGCTGTGGTGTGACCACTTCTGAAAATTACTACCTTGGTCTCAGATGATTTAAACAGCCATCAGCTGGTGAGCAAGGTGCTCAAGTGAGCAAGCACTCTTGGATGAAACTGATTTTGTAGATCCATTTCAATTGAACTTTAGGGCTGTTTTTGACACTGAAACTGCATTTGTTCACCCTGTGGGATGATCTCTGCTGGGAGAGAGCCATGGAGAGAACTAACTGACTTCTATCTCTCAATGGCTGTTGATTTTATCAACCATGGTATCCTTCTGGAGAGGCTGTCTGAGATGGAGAATAGAGTAACTGCTCTTGAATGGTTCCACTCACATTTGGGTGGTAGTTTACAGAATATGATACTGGGCGATCTCTGTTTGACTTGGTAACATCTATATTTTGGGGACCCACAGACTTCTATTTTATCCCCATGTTGTTTGACATTGATGTGAAACCACGGAGTGAAGGGATCCAGCAATTTAGAGTATGGTGACATCGATATACAGATGACACCCTCATCTATTTATCCTTTTTGTTAACCCCAGGTGTAGTGACAGTGCTAAGCCTTGACACAGTAATAGACTAAATGAGGACGAATTAGCTTAAAATGAAGGTCAGTCCAGACAAGATAAAGGTACTGTTCGTAGATAGTTTGTCTGTCCTAGTGTTCACCTGTAATGTAGGGATTGTGCTCTCCTAAAGGACTAGTTTGTGGTTGCTTATTGAACCATCTTTGTCCCTAGAGGCATATTTGGTCCCTGTGGCATTTAACCAGGTCAGGTTAGTATGCCAGCTTCGATTCTGTCTGAACAGGGATAGACTTGCTTCAGTTAACCATGTCCTAATATTCTCCAATTTGAAGTACTGCAATGCATTGTACATGGAGCTGCCTCTGAAAACAGTCTGGAAACCTCAGTTATTCCAGTCTATGGCAGTAAGATTGCTAAGTCTGGATGATACAATCACATTACCCTTTCCAGGTCCAGTTCAAAGTGCTGGCTTTGACCTTTAAAACATGATTGCAGTACAAGGAGGAGAGAATTTTTGTGAATGGGTCACAGCATTTAGGAGAGTTAGCCCTTCCAGTCCCAGCATCAGCATTGAAAAGCAACCCCCCCTGTGCTGCAATGAGGCTTTTATAAAGCCTCCATTGGTGATAAAACCCTAAATGCAGCAGGGGAGGGTCACAGGACTGGGGAGGGAGAGTTAGCCCTTCCCTTCCCAGCAGCACCCTTTCCTGAAAATGCCTCCTGTGCTGCAATGAGACTTTATTTTTAAAGGCCCCATTGGTGGCTTTCTAAAAGTATAGCAAGGGAGAGGTTATTTGGGGGTCACAGGGTTGCAGACAGGAAGGTTAGCTGGCAGCAACACCCCCAATGCCCCATGCTGTAATTAAAATTAATTTTAAAAGCCTCAATTTTTAAAGCCTCGCTTGCAGGATCCTCTCAACATTTGCCAGAGGGCTGGCTCCCTAGAGAGTTGTATTGGCTGGAGGAAAAAGCTAATGCAGCTCTTCAGAGAGCCAGCCAGAGCTAGGCATCATGGGAGGGATGTCTTAGGAGATCTCCTGTGAGGGTGGTCTGGATTTCCCTTGAAAGAAAATAGGTGAGAATGGAAAGAGAAGAAATTGCTAATGAAAGCATAACATTGTGTTCCCTTAAGTGCTCAAGTCTAGTTTTCTCCATCCCACAAGTCATTTCAAGAAGCACAAAGGGCAGGAATTTGGAGGTTAGAAAATGAGCTCCATGAGGCAGGTGTTGGTGTGCCAACTCTTAAAATAAGATACGATGTATAAATGCCTTTATTTTTCAGAACCATTTTGATCCTGTCCTTCAGACAAAAAGATTAATAGAAACAAGAAAGTCCCTGCCTGCAGGCTTACAGAAACACAAAAGGAAAAAAGGATGAGGAAGGAAAAGAGAAACAAGCAAACTCAAGCACCAGTTCTTCAAGTTAATTATTCTTATAATGATCAGCTGGACTAGAAACAGTTCAATGTGAGGAGAATGTAGCTGGTATCTCGGTAAACTGATGGAATGGTCCTGCTTTTCCATCATCACCGCTGCTGTAGTCTGATGGAATAGCTATGGCCAAGTGACAGCTGAGAGAGGAGCCCAGTGTAGTTGATCTCTCAATAGAATTGATGGAATATTTTCTGATTGTAATATGAGACTAAAGGGCCAATGTAAATAGATCTCGCATGTGTAGCTGAATCAGCAAATTAGTAGCAATAATCAATTCTTCCAACTTTATGATTAGTAAAGTATGCAAGCCAATCTGCAAAGTATATGGAAATTCATCTTTCAAACTTCAGCAAAATATGTGAAAATGCAACATCTGAAGCATGCAGTACAACTAATAAAGTATGAAATGGAATCTACTTTAAAGTAGTGTGCAACTGAAACCATAAAATATTCAGAGTTAACTCTACAGGTCCAATTCTGCCCCCATTCACGTGGGCATAAATCCAACTGAAGTTCCAATTATTAAGTTATGAGGCAAGGTAGCAAGGAAACCAACCATTTTATGCAAAAGGAAAACAAGCATCTAAATGAAAGAGAGACAGTATGATAACTCAGTCAGCAAAATATTTGGGCTGATATGGACAAAAATGTTAAGCTTTACAAAGATATAGGAAAAATTAGTGATAAAGTATGCAGTTTGATCACTTAAAGTAAGGACACATTTACTGAGCTTGTTAAGTATGTGCCTAGAATCAGAATTTTGCGTTATGTAATGTGCACAGCTTACATGAATGACTGTCGCTTCAAAATCCCAAGTCTGCAAGTCACTGTATTCATGTCAACAAATTCCATTCCAGTGCTGGCTACACAATTGCCACTCTTTGAATTTAGTGATTTGACTGAAAATCAATGTATACATCTTTTATTTTTCTGGATACCGATGCGTTTAGCCAGCTTTTAACCCTGTTATATGTGTGACAAAATCCTAGTGGATCAGAAATGAATATGCTGCAACATACTTTTGAAACCTGGTCAATTTTTTTTTTAAAAAAAAGTTACCATGTAACCAAACATTGGGTTTGATCCAGATTTACTCTGGTTCAATTACACTGGTTGGATTTCCCTTCCCCCTCCTTTTCACAGCAGCTTCTCTAGTCCCTGAAAATGCCACATAGAGGGTCAGATAACCTTGCTGAATGGGGTGAGATGAGGGGTGGGGAGGAGGGGGATCCCCGTAATCAGGCAGAGGGATCTTCCACAAGCGCAGCCCTTCCTCTTGGATCCAATCCATTCTCAGTTACACCTGAACTGTCCATATTGTCTACCATTCTCTTCTGACATTAGATAACGCTATTCTCTGTTCTGATGCATCCACTATGCATTCACGTTTTCAATGGCTGTATTTCAGGTGAGGGGGTTGCCCCCTGTTGATTTTGCAATTCATTTCCTTTTAGTTGCCATCTCTATAATTAATTTGTTGATTACAATGATTATGCCCAGCAGTATAATAATCTTTAAGATATAAATTGTTGCAAGGCAGCCAGCTCTCGATATAGCATTGGTCCAGCCAAATACACCCTTTGAATCAGATCATTGATCTAGTGAGTTTTCCCCTCACCCAGCTGCTATCATTTCTTAAATCTAAAATAGTGGTCTTTTTCATATGTTTTCGTTCTTCTTTTAGGACTTCTTGATGGAGACATTTATCATGTTCAAGAATCTCATTGGGAAGAATGTCTATCCCTCTGACTGGGTTATAATGAACATGATGCAGAATAAGTAAGTATAGAAGAAAAGCACCGAACCTTCTCTGAAATAATGCTTTTATTATTTGTGTGTGTGTTTGTGCATGCATATGTGCATATGCTGGGAATATTAAGCTTTTCTCTCTCTGATGCAAATTGTTATTTGAAATACTGATTTTAGATAGAGATGCCTCATTTTGTATAACATTTAACCATGGAAAAGTTGGTCTTCTGAAGTATCACAAATACCAGTGATAAAAATACTTCTATATCGGCTCAAAATAACTTCAGTACACTTTGAGGAGGGAAAACATACTGTAAAGCCATTGGAGCTGCTCTGTAATGTAGGTGTTTTGCATTCTCTGTTCAAACCATAAAACCCCATTTCTTATAGTATCATATTGCTATGAAATTCTAGGTTGTGCTGGCTTGCCTCATTAGTGTTTAAGCATGTGCAAAACAGCTGGTGTTCATGGACCAGTTTTTGGCACACTCCTTAAAGCCGTGAGGAAGCCAACAGAGACTCCAGAGTGCTGCCACTAATTTTTTTTAGGTAAACCATCATCATCTCAGCTATGAATGTAGATAGCCAGCATGGGTGTGGGGGCTATCCAGTTTCTTGCACAGAGTGTCACATGCTTCCTTGACAGAAGCTGTGAGTTTGTGTGTGCTCAGGGCAAGGTTATCCTGACCCTCAGGGAACACATTTGTTCCCTTGAAGCTATGGTTGCTAACCTGGAGTAGCTGAGAGAAGTAGAGAGGTTTGTGGGGAGAACTTTGAGGCTGTGATATTGGCACCTATTCCCAGGTGGAGTAGAAGGAACCCAGTTTTTGGAGGATGCACATATCTTCTTGTACCAAGAGAGGTGGGGTAAGGTTAGGGGTTCCTAATAGTGGGACATTTGATCATTAGTGACATAGACAGCTGGGCTTGGGTTGGGTCTGTAGGCTGCATCATGAGTTGTCTGCCTGGTGAAAAGCTTGCAGATATCACACATCCTTTAGATTGCCTGGTAGATAGTGTTGGGGTGGAATTAGGGGTCATGTGCACATCAGTGATGTGGGGAAATGTAGTTATGAGGTCTTGGAAGCCAAACTTAGGTTGCTAAGTAGGAAATTGAAAGCATTTCTCTGAGATGTTGCTTGTTCCACACACAGGGCCAACCAGACAGACGATGAGATGTGTGGATGAGATGGCGATGTAGGGAGGTGAGGTTTAGATTTGTTAGGCAGTCAAGGATGTTTTGGGAGAAGCTGGGCTTGCACAAAGGTGATGGGCTGAGCATGTACCAGAATGGACTGCTTACACTTAACATCAAAAAGTTGGTAGAGCAGTTTTCAAACTGATCCCTGGGAGAAAGCCAGCTTTTCTGTTCCCCCCTGCTCCACTCATTTCCACATTTCTAAAGATGTTTAAACCACATTGGATGAATAGTGTTTTCCAACTTTCAGTAGGTTCTTCTGTCAGTGTTTGCTTTTGGAATTCCTCTCCAGATGTAAGATGTGTGAACTTGAAATACTATTCTGATACTAGTCCCAGGTTCTTAACTCTCTTGGAAAATACGTAACGTTGGTTTCCTGAGTGGTGAATGTAAAAAGAGCTTCCTTGAAGTACTCATTACATGTAGTTGTAAGGAGTGGCCTTTTTTATTATGGTGTGTTTAGGTCTGTGGCTTCAAATCACTTCTGCAGCAGGAAGTCTCTGTAAAGTCAGCTTTAGACAAGAATGTCTTATTTTTATTTCTGACATAGAGTTCAGTTGCACCTCTGCCAACATATTTGAACTATTACATCTTGGCAGAGAAGATACAAAAGCTTCTTTCAAATTAATTTTATTGTGGCCACAGAACTTAATTAAAATGAAGGCAGGCATCTTTGAATTATATGTTCAGTTTTTTCCATTATTATTATTGACAGGCTTCTTTAGAAAATTAGGTTATAGAATTGATAAATGGATGTTCGGCTATAAGCTTTTGCATGATAGTGCACTTTAAAGTAGCTATTTCTTGTGAAGTGACCCTCACATCTTACTAAAATTGATGAAGTTTATTTGCATGTAACCATGCATAGGATTGTACTCTTCGAAATTTAATCTGGAGGTTGTTTTAAAGTCTGTCTGCTTTGGCTGTTTTGCTGCCAAGTTATAAATGTAAATGACTAAGAAAGCTTTCACAGCATTTACATTTGTCACCCTACAACAGTTTATGAAGACCTCAGCATCTCTCCTACCCATTATTTCTTCCTTGTTTTGAGATAGACTTTGGGCAGCTTGTCACATTACTTGGTTATACTTTTAGGAGGTGAACGCAGAGAGAGAGACAGAGAGAGAGAGACTCTGGAGATTTCATAAATTCTACCTGGCACAGTTGTGTATGTTACAATTTTCATTCAGTGGTTATGTTTTCACGGCTCTTTGGAGAGGGGTGTGACTCCCAATAGTATATCTGTGTCTTTCAGAGGTAATGAAAAGCAGCTTTGAGGCTGGACTGAACAGGAGCTGTGTGTCGTGCTTTCTTTTCCCCAAATGCCATTAACAATAACTCTTAGTTGCCACAGTAGTTGCCATTCCCTTTGCCAGGAATGGAAATGAACTCCCATTTTTCTCAGGTAGTATTGTATGCTTTGTACATATTAGCCTGTGTATTGTGGTGCTGATATGAAATTTATGTAGCTGGGAAGTCACCATTTAGAAAGTAAGCGTTTTTAATCGTTGATCCATGTTTCAGGAAATTAGCAACGTTTCTACTAATTAAAAAAATACGAACAGTTTTGGGACAGAAACAAGACATTCTGATTTAATAGCTGATGAAGGATTTCAACAATATTAATTGAGAAAGCAGGAAGGGGTGGGGAGAATACTCTGAGACTTCGTATGTAGTTTATTAGTCTGGTTGCCAGGCTGCTGGCACTGAGTATTGCAAATGTAAACCACCAATTTGTTCAGATGGCGGGTTCCCAAGGGAAAAAAAATCTTGTTGGATGAGTCCTGAATTAAAATATTTGGGATCATCATTGGACAACTTACTGAATATGCCGTAACACAGGGTATAAAGTGTTGTCTATATCCTTTTTGTGATATTGGTCACTGTTCCTAGGAAAAAAGCAATACAGTGAGGTCTAATTTCATTATATGATGTAGTACTACTTTTATATTTTTAGTAGAAATCTGTTAACAGAACCTTTTATTCCTCTGTGAATGTCAGCCAGTCATTTTAAAATGAACAACTAATGAACAACTGTTACTGTTTTAAGCCATGGGCGACCATAATTTAAAGTGTGATTTGGAACTGAGTGAATTTTATGATGTGTAAAAGTAAATGGGCTTTAAACCTATATATTTTTAAAAACATCGTTTTTAATTTTTGGTTGGGAGAATTCCACTGATATATAAGATGTTTGTCTTTAAAATGGGGTCCAACACATTCAGTACATAACATCTGGCATGATAGTGCTAAATGAGTATTTGTGGAAAACAAAATAAACTTTGAAATGCGTAAAGTCACTGAAAGAGGAAGTTTCCATGCTACAAATTCTGAGGATCTTAATATGTACAAATTCTCAAAATAATCCCCTGGAAAGATGAGTAAGCATATATTTGTACACCTGTATTGTTTTTCAATGCATACCAAGTTCTTTACCTTCCATTGTAATGGAACAAATTATCACACTACTTTACCAGCCCCAGTATTGCCCTAAATAAACTACAGCTTAATTTACTGTAGAAAACAAATTCTAGAGAAATAGCTGTATTAGTCTATTGCAGCAAAAACAACATGTCCGTTAGACTTGGCATTGTGTATATGACTTCCATATACACAATGCTTGCAAAATCTGATTAACATCAGTGGCTTATGCTATTTATTCATCAAGGATTTACGTTATAGGATGTAATTGATTTCCACTACATTTTTGTCACTGGCTGATTGCTACCAATATGCTCAAGAAATGTTTATTTGGTGGTGGTTGACCAAATAAAGCAAAACATTTATCATCATGATTAAAAGGAACAGTGTCTGCCAATATACTCTTGGATGAAGTCCTCTACATAATTGTTCAGAACATTTTGTCTTGAGCTATTGTGCACTACCAAGTTTCCTCTTCGTGTTCTCCCACCTTGGAAATGGTCTCTTTTCTTGCTGGTGGTGTGTTGGGATCAAATCAAGGATTTTGCAGATCCAAATATTACTTTGTTATTGCAGCCACTGTTAGAGCTCTTTCCTTTGCCTCCAACAACAACAAATTATTATGTTTGAAATATGGACTTCTAATTAATATTGTGTTCCGGCAGGGTGTAAGACTTCAAAAGAATATTGCTTTTCAAAATCCATACTGAAGCCCTGTAAACATAAAAATTGAGGGTACAACGTATTTAATGTTTATATATAAGTACAAATGTACAATTAACATTGAGTTTACGGAACTCTCTAGTTTAAAACTATAAATTTAAGAATAAA
Source organism: Anniella stebbinsi (assembly GCA_029215795.1). Lineage (NCBI taxonomy): Eukaryota > Metazoa > Chordata > Lepidosauria > Squamata > Anniellidae > Anniella > Anniella stebbinsi. The sequence goes on along the minus strand of JARDYH010000002.1, from coordinate 287,801,158 downwards.
ATATAAAGCCTAAACCCATAACTATTTTTAAATAAAAAGACAAATACATTTTTAATAAAGCCACATACTTCAGTGTTGTTTTAAAACACCTCGTCCCATATTCCTGCCACATTAGATCTATACAACACATAGTTTAAAAGAAAAGTTTTTGTGTATTAATTGCTTAGTTAGATAACTTGCGGAAGTTCTGAATCTTACAAAGATGCCCAGCATCTGTGTGCAAGATATGCTGTGATTTGGACTGTGTGGACCTCTGCCAAGTTGCTTTTGTCTCTTTGTAGCCCTTTTAGGATCCTCTCTCAAAGTGCCCAATGTGATGATGTCATCTCATTACAAGAGAGATTTAAGGAAATAAAAAAAACAATCATGCATAAAGGGTGGAGAACAGATCAGAAGATACTTGTCAGTTGCCAGCTTGGTTTTGTGATATTTGGATAGAGTGCGTGTTCAGTGTCATCCATTACAGTAATATAGTTCAAGAACAGCTTCAACCACGCATAGAAATATTGTCACAATCGAATGCTGGAAAAAACATAACATTCGTCATAGTTTATAGTACAATACCTGTTTAGATTTGTGTCCCCTAGTGTGTTATTTCTATTGATAAATGAATCAAAGCCAAATTCCAGTGGCTTTTAACATGATTAAATATTTGTAATCTTGTAAAAGTTTGCTATTCAATGTGTATAACATACCATTTTTTGCGAATGAATAAGAAAGCTTTGGGAATTGGTGATTTGCCTTTTTTCAAGATAGGTCCAACTTCATTAATTCATGTCCATTTAAAAACAATCAGTTTTCCCTGTCTTTCTCTCTCTGTCTCTCTTTCTGATTAAGTTTGGAGAGTTGACCAAGACTGATACATGTCAGAGCAATGCAAATCAATCTCGGAAATGTTAATTTCGGAGAAATATTTAAGGCTGTCACATAATTTTTTTAAAAAAACTTATTTGGGACAGCATATATTACTAGCTTCTTTACTGAATGGAATTAATAATCATACAGATTACATGAATAAGGGTATGATAGAAAAATGGCTCATTGGGTGCATTAGATTTAGAGCATTAATATACAAAATAGAAGCTATTTGACATTTTCAAATCATTATGATACATAAGAAAAATACTCATGCATTTTCTATAAGAATATATTCTTATAGGAAGAAATGTAATTGACCAGTTTACAATGTCAGTATTAACCCTGTTAAATGTCCTACATGGCTCCTATTAATAGGGTGCACTTAAACATGGTTAATTTGTTGTGAACTGGATATCAGCAACGGATGATATTGCATCAATATCAGTAACACGGTTGGTACTTCTGATACATTTTTAATGACAGTATTCTAACACTAGCATTGCTATTAAAGTGTTCGGAACATACCAGATTCAGTGTGTTGGATCGAGACTTGCACTCAGCAGAGTTGTGCCATTTCCTCTCATTCTTCTTTTTAGTTCCAGGAACATCTCTGTTCTGGAGGTTTGAGGGATCTCCCAGATCAATGTGGAAAGTGGCACTGGAAACTGGAGAGAGAAAGGGAAATTGAGGAAAATTGATACCCCACCCCCTTGCTCCAGTGAATCATCCACTGGATCCCAGTTCCCTCAACAAATGGAAGGAGCTCTTCCATTTACAGAGGAAAAACTTGGAATCCAACCCATTTTCAGCTTCTCACATGTCCACTGTAATGTTTTTTTTAAGCTTCCCACATAATATGGGTATAGAACACTCTCAGAATTTGGCACTGACGGTTTGTTGATAAACTTGGAGCCAAAGTATATGTGACTACCCAAAATGGCAACTCCCTTCTTGAGATGTGCCATCTTCACATTGTGTGTTACCCTACACACACACAACATGCCTAAGCACTAGCCAGCCATATGGAGCAGGAGCAGCATGACACTGTTTATGTATATTAATTTAATAATTTTTATCCCATTTTTAAAAATCAAATAAACCCAAGGTAGCTTACAATTTTAAACCAGTAAAGCAGAACATGGCAAACACAAAAATGTGAACATTACAAAATGCAAAAAAGATGACAGCAGCCGCCTAAAAATGCAATTCCTACAACAATGTCACCGAACAAAAGGACCAACAAAATCATAGCACTACAGTTCACTATCAGGCAGAACCTCAAATGCTAGGCCTAATCAACGAAAAACTTTATGAAGCCAAATCTTCAACAGGCACCTAAAAGCATCTGGCTTGTCTAACCTCCACGGTGGAAAAATCTGTGTTTTTAATCATCTGGAGAGCTTCCATGGATACTAGAGGCCCTCATCTTCAGAAACTCACCTTTCATGAATACAAGGCAACAGAAACCTCAAGGAGAGGGATTTGGCTAGCTCATTCCCTCTCTTCACAACTTTGATATACTCAGAATAAGAACATCTGAATAGGGCTTATATTTGTATGAAAACTGCGAATGAAGTTAACTCAGAAGAATAGCAGCAAATGAATGTCATGGTGTCACTAGTTGTACGATGAAGCTCATGGGTTCTGGCCGACGTATTCTTTGCGAGTTGTATAGAGCTTAGAGCTATTGGTATGATCCCTCTCTATGCGTATGGAGAGTCCTGCACTTTCCCTCCCGTCCTTGGTGCAGATGCACCAGAGTACTGTGGGCAATGAAAAGTCTGATTGTGCATCAGTTTCCCCTTTGAGGTGTCCCCACTACTGAGCCACGTTATGTATGTAACATGACATAGAGAGGAAGGGGAAGACTGGATCCTGATAGGGGTTGGTGCATACAGACCTTCAGTTTCCCAGGCAGATCTACCATGCTGCCATACATGCATGCAGGGTATTGGGGAAAGAACAGGAAGTAGCAGGGCTTTGTGAACATCTATGAACATCATTCTGTGCACAGGGAAGAATCACACACAATGTACTAAATGTTTGTACATAGAATAAGTTATTATTTTTAGAAAACTAGCTGTTGGAAGTAGCTGTACAATCCCTTGACCTTTTCAAGACTTTTCAAACAGTTTCCCCCCCACCATTGTATCTGTCACGTTAACATTTTAACTAGAACTCACACATTATGTTTTTCAGATCCTTATTTCTCCTGACACTTTTCTTATGTACACCCAATAGGGGAAAATACTTTGGCAGAATGCTCCTTTCATTTAAACGGAGTTTCACAGCAAGAGAGAAAAATTAATATTTTCTAGAGTTTTATCTGTGACAGGCAAGATTGAGGCAGTTTTCTGCTTGACATTAGAATTCTGTTGATAATGACATCACACAAGCATTTAGGGAGTTGGTATTCTAGCAGCGCATGGGTTGTAATGGATCTGTTTCTTAAGCCATCTATTTCCTAGAACGTTGATTTATCATAGCAAGCCTATAAGTGATAACTCTGCATCAATGTAATTGAACTTGCCGGAGGTTCCATTGTAGAGATGAGATTCTAAAACAGATTTAACCAGTGTTCCTTTCCTTATTAATCCTTATAGACCTTCTTAGTTTTCAAATTAATTACATTAAATCCATTATAGAATGGGAGTACTGCAAATGTATATGTTAGCTATCATGTTGAATTAGGATAATACAGAGGCAATGTTTTTGAATGTCACTTTTTTAAAAACCAAAGGCAGAAAATGCATGAGGTGACTATGTGTCTGGTCCTTTAATTTCTCTTCAGCACTTACCCATTTCCTCCCCTTATTAGTATTATTTATTCACTAAGGTTGAAGCCTATACCCACTTACTTGCGATTTTGCCCCATTTAATTGTAGAAATTTATAGGATTGTGTTATAAGAATTTAACATTATTCTTCCTTTACACCTGGTATTAGTTGAGCAGTACAGCTTGCTACAGGCGCTGGGTGTCTTTGCTTAGACTAACAGAGCCAGTGTGCAGTAGTGGTCAGAGTGTTGAACTGGGACTCAGGAGATTTGAGTTCCAGTCTCTGCTCCCCAGTAAGCCATGAAGTTCACTGGGTGACTTTGAGCCAGTCACTGTCTCTCAGCATATCTCACAGAGTTGTTGTGGGGATAAAATGGAGAGAAGGAGGAGTATGTAAACCGCCTTGGGCTCCTTGCAAGAAGAAAAAAAGCAGGATATAATTGCAGTAATAATATAAATGAATTAATCCTACAGTTAAGAGTTTATCATTTATTCAGTGTCCTCAATCTTCCTGGTACCTCAGAGACTCCTGCATGTGGATTAGTTCTACTGAATCAGGAAGAACAGACCAGGAGGATTTTTTTTTTTCAAGGCACATGTAAAATGTCAGTTTTGACAACTTGAAACGTGCAAGGAAAGTGAGAACCAAACCTTAATTTGAGGCTCAAGAATATGTAGAGAGCACAATTGTCAGGGGAATATGCTTTTAACTATGCATGCTAATTGCTCATTAAGATTTATTGCCAATGAGTTGACTCCAGACTAAGGTAGTTAAAATCAGTTAGTCAGTAGAACTTAACTTTGACTAATTTAGTCCGGATCCAATCCAATGAATTCATGTATTTATTTTGATGTTAATCTAAGGCAGATCTACACTACTGCTTTATAACGGTTTCTAACAGTTTTAAACCGTTATAAATGGTTTATAACAGTTATAAACCATTTTAAAGTGTTATATCCTGCTTGGTGTAGATCTGGCCCTATTATTCTAAAGGAGTGGTATTCAGACTCTTTTACTTCAAGGAGTTGTTTCCAAATGTGTTTGCCAAGGAATTCTTACATGTTGTAGAAGATACTGGTGCACATGGTAGGAAACCTGCTGCTATCCACATGTTGTTGGGTTGCAACTCCCATAATTTCATTTAACCATTTGTCATGCAGACTGGGACTGATGGAGTCTTAACAAAACTTGCAAGGCCACAGGTTCCCCCCGCCCCCATAATAGAGTGAACAGTCTGTACACTCAGAGAGCTGGCCAAGCGTCATGGACATAATTAGTTCTCTGAATAAACTAAGAGTGTACCCTAAAACGCACCCAACACATTCCTATGGCTGCATATTGCAACAGAGGATGATATGTAATGATGAACAAGCTATCTGTCCAGGAGGCTTATCCATTATTGCTGTGGATTAGAAATCTTCTTGAATTTAAGAGAGCTGTGAAGACTGATCTCTTCCGGCAGGCCTATCCAGTTGAATTTAAGATGTTTTTAATAATGTATTTGTTTTTAGTTGTTTTAATGTTTTATCTATTTTATGATTTTTGTATTTATATTTATTGTTGTTCCCTGCCTCAATCTGGATGGAGAGGCGGGTTAGAAATAAAATAAATAAATAACTAAATCCGAAGATCCAGGAACCAGGGCTGGCTCTGTCATGAGGCAGGGTGAATCCCCTGCCTGAGGTGGCGGCATGTGGAGAGTGGCAAATTGCTCAATCTAATCATCCACCAAGAGCACCCCTACTGCCTTGCTGGCTGCTCTCCCACTGTGGCATATGCCACAGCAGGAGAATGGGGATGGCGGAGCTTTGCGGAGTTGCTGCCCACCCAGAGCACTGTTGTAGTGTTGTCTGCAGAACAGTGGCCAGCAGGACTCTCCGGAGCAGCCACTCACCCTCGGGCTCACTGTAGCACAATGTCAGCTAGAGAAAGCAGCTAGTATCACTTCAGAGAGCCAGCCAGGCCCAAATGATGTTAATAATTCAATAACGATTGAATTTAAATTTTAAACAATGAATAGGTCAAAAACTGAAGTGTAAAAATATACTTGGCATGGGAAACAATACACTAGCACTTGCAGCTTTTCTAGAACTTGAAAAAGCAAGGTGAAAGAACTGACTTCTAAATAAAATACAGCCCACACAATCTGATATTTTTCTGCAAAGAATTAACCAGCAAAGTGATCACAGGAATTGAGCTGAAAGTATCTTTCATTAGTGAGCTCTCCTCATAGAATGATGGAAGATATAATCCCTTCAAGACCTTTTGAATGTTAAATATATCTTATGAAACATGAGAACTATAATGAGATTTATAAAATTAAAGCATTATTTAGTCCAGTGAACTTCCCTTGTAAATGCTTTTCTTCTTTATATATAATCTTTTGTGTCTGTATAGCTGGAGGAATCCAGTTTGGACACATTCTTCAATACTTTTTATTGAACGCTGTTAATCCTTATTCTGGCAAAATGGTAACAAGCAAAATTAGGTACCAGCTCATATTCTGAAATGTATATATAGAATATTCTGTATGTGAGAGGAAGGAGGGATGAGGGGCTGGAATACTATACCCTCCATTGAACTCAGTAGGATTTGCATGTTTATTAAGTAGGATTTTACTGTAAGAAATGGCTTATTCCTGCCGTATTTATTTATTTATTACATTTAGATTCTGCTTTACATACATGATCCTTCCCACTCTATTTTATCCTCAAAGCTTTATCCTTCCCACTCTATTTTATCCTCAAAGGTTAGCTGAGAAGCAGTGACTGGCCCAAAGTCACCCACTGGCACAAAGTCACTTCATAGCCATGTGGGGACTAGAACTCAAGTCTCCCAAGTTGTAGTTCAATATTGTGTTGAATTTTAAGAAAAATCTTACCTTGGTATACATGAGACTATATAGTACTTTAAAGTACTGTGTACTGTACACTATGCAAGATTATAATATGAAAAATGGTTTATGCAAGAGTATATAATATAATTCATAAAATGATAACTAGTAAAAGATAAATCGTTGTGCTACTGTCAGAATATTCCAGCATGCCCACAACTCCCAGCATGACCCAGCAATCCCCATGGGATCACAGCCTGCAACTGCTCAGTGCCAATCAAACTAAAGAAAGCCAATCCTCTACTTAAGGCTCCATCTCAACCTGCTCCTGGTTGAAGCAACATACAGACAAAGCCCCAGCACCACTCGGAGCTCTGCAAGATGTTGTGTTGTTCTTGTTTCTGTCTCCCTTCGAAAACTGCCTTGCTACAAATATTGTTAAACACTCAGTACATAGCAGAACCCTGTGACCCAGACCTCACCAGCATTCAGCAATGTGAAGCTTTCATCAAGATAGAAATTGAACAGAACAGCTATCCCACATTGGAACTTTTATGCAAGTGAAGATTTCTCTGAAATTCTCAGCTCACTGTTAATAGATAAAATCAATCTCATGGGGGAAGAGAAGGATGAACTGGCTTTTTGGCTTGGGCCATGGTTGGAAAAGCTTGTATCAACCAATCAGAAGCAATTATTCAAAGGGAGACATTAACCTAAGCTTATCAAATTAATGGGACATTGTGAGCCCTTCACACCAAGATAGCAGACATTCTTTTAAAGCATTAACAGGTCATTCAGACTTGTTAAACTCACTTATCCAACAGGCTGTGATCAGAGAATGAATTGGAAGCTGACCCTTTGATCAAAAAGGGAATGGGATTGTTTAGGCCTTAGAAATACAGAATCTGTCTGGTAGACATTGTAGACTTATTATAAACTTAGTCCTTTCCTTCCATGTACTTATACTAATTCAAAATTCATTTGATGTTTCTGTAAGAGGATGCAGCATTAGCCATGGCCATGTAAGTTTAGTCTACTGGACATAAGTAATGGAGAATTGAGAATTCCTGACTGATACCATGTTACATACAATTAATTTTTAGAAATGGAAACGTGCAGGAGATACTTTCAACAGAGGAAATGGGGTGAAATGTATTCCTTGAAATTTGATTTATTTGGTGGACTCCTATTAAAAAAAAAATAGAAAAGGCTCTCTTCTTTTATAAGACATAGTTACATGTTGTTTTCCATGTCTCCAACGGAGCTGAATATGAACAGAGTCAATCTTACAACACTGGAAGGAATCATGGTAGTTATTTGATAGTAGATCAGGACTCTGAAGATGCTTTCTGCAATAGTGGCCTAAATTCCTCTGAATTAAGTGAGGCTTTGCAAGTGCCTGTTCTTTATTTATTTAAAGCAGGCTATTGAACTAGTGTTAGTCACATTTCAAGTTTGCTATTTTTCACTGTGTCATAGTAAGTGTCAGGAGCAGGAACGTGTTGATGTGTTTGCTACTTAGAAAAGCCATGGTGTGAACCAAGTAATTAAATAGAAGCAAAAGTGTTAAATTAAAATAGGAGTGCTTCCGAAAGTTTAACAGAAGTCATTATCATGTAGCAGCTATTTCTGAAAAGCGGATGCAATACTTTGCTTATTTTTACAATGGCAGTTTGAACTATAGAAATACTGGAATTTTACAGTTTCTTCAAAAAGATGCTTGAAAAATTCATAGTTGCTAATTTAGCATTTTGGCACTGGAATTGTAAGGTACGTATTGCCACTCACATTGTCAAAATATTAAGGTTTGTTCATGAAATTGGATTACAACTTTGCAAAGATTGTTCACACAGTATTTATTCTCTCCAGATACCATAGTCTTAAGCGAAAATTGGTTCTTATTTATCGGTGATAGAATTAATACCTGCAACATATTTAGAGGCCCCTCATAATAGGGACCCTAAGCCATGGCTTACTTTAGCTTGTTCCTAAATCCGGTGCTGCCTCAATGGGCTGGATTGGTCTTCATGTTGCCTAAGGGAGCTGATTTTCCATGACCCAATCAGGGGGGGCTTTGTTTATTTTGAAGTTCTAGCATATGGCATGGTCCATACCTAATTAAAGATGCATGACCCCGTTTACATTTTGGGATGGGGCAAGCCTTCAGAGAAAGATAAGGTGAACTGGCTATCCTGACCAACCTCAAGCATTTTTTTTGCCCTTGTTTCTTTATTCAAATACCCAAACTTTGTAACTTGAAAGCTCAAAACTGCATTGGGTATTAATTAATACCCAATTAAAATATTTGACTTTTTTATTTTAGCAAACAACAATAGTATTAAAAGTATTCTTCCATATTCCAGGAAAAAAAGATAAAAATCAAATTATCCATTAAAAAAAAAATTAGGCATTTTGCATATTCCTTTTAAATGTAGGATATCATATAATTTTCTTTGAAATTAAAGTTAGTGTTTAAATGACAGGTATAGCAAGATTTTCTATACGCAGTCTTTAAAAAGTAAAAGTAAATGTATTCCTTAATACTTACATCTATGAGGCTATTAAGAAAGTGGATGGAAAATTATATCCCAAAGAAAATGAACTGCAAGATTGCCTCCTCTCGGGGGCAAATCAGTGTTAATCTTTCAGAGCTGTAGTACTTTGGCTAACGGCCATATTGACTGCTTTTTGCTGATCACAAGGAGTGAAAATGACTAGGAAATATCAAAGGCAAAGGTGTTAGTGTTTCACATTTGTATGCACCAAGAATATTACCAGAGAACATAAGGAAATGAGTTTTCTGATGATGGTGTTAAAGGAAAAAGTCTTTAACCCTGCTTTATGTCTCAAGGATTTTGTGAATTTTCCAGAAATAGAAAATTCACAAAACTATCACTCAAGCTTTGTTTTCCTGATGGAACAAAAAGAGTTCCATGATGGGAAAGCATCAGCAATTCAGACTGACACATAATGTGGGTGAACCAATAGCCTATTCAGGTATCATGCCTTAGTAGGGTACAGCACAGGGCTGCACATGCTGCCCTGGTCCTTGAGCTCTCCATGTTGAGTGAATGTGCTTGATCAAGGTTCTAGATCACACAAAGTGGCTTTATTCACATTCAAGCAAATGCAAAGGGCAGCCCCCTGAGATCTCTCTGCACAAATGCTATCATTGACAAGGACTTTGGGGCTGAGATGGCGTGCTTGGCCTTGTCCCTCTTACATGCATTCATGTACTCTATACAGGCATAATGCCCAACAGGGCTAATGTAGGCCACCATTCCCAAAATGTGAAGCAGATTTATGGCAAAGGAAAAGGCTTCCCATATAAACCTCTCCAATTCTGTTTGTTCGAATCAGATGCCAGAATGCCAGTGAGCCATCTCCTACTGACAGTGGTGGTATGGAATCCCAGTCCTTCTAAGTCTTTTAGGTTCTTGGTGTTTGAAAGTAGCTATAAGGGTGTTCCTCATGGAGACATTATGGTAGTATGTTATGTTGCCTTTTTTCTTTTCTTTTCTCTTCAGAGGATATTTGAGGTATGATTATTTAGAGTTAAAAACATTTGATTCTTCCCTTGTGGTCTCTATGATTCACACATGGCTTCTGAAACTGCACAGACCATCTTTTGTAACGATCTAGAGCTGTGATTTTGTCAGGAGAACTGCCCTCCCATCATACTGGCTCCCACAATTCCCTGCTCAGTTCTTCTTCAACCATCTCAGTGGTAGCATCGCAAAGAGCTGCTTGCCTCATCTGAGAATTTCAATATCTGTTTCATATTGTTCAGAGTAGCTACACAATAGCTGCTAATTCCCAAATATCCCTCGGAACAAGGCTGGCTTGCTGCACTGTGGACAGTGTGTTGCCTTAGATGTGAGCAATTCATGGACAGGTAGGGTAGCCATGAGGACAATTCTCTGTTTGAAAGCATCCTCTATTTGAAGGGCAGTCCATTCCAAGTCTGGTTTTAAAATAAAGAACCATGAGAAAGGAGAGCTGGGGCCTTGAAGTTGCCAATCAACTGTTAGAAATTCGATAACAGACTGAGCAGTCACATAGGTCAACTAGTTGTTGTTTTCCCCACAATGGTGAAATGTATTTCTATTTAAAATATTGTTTCTAAATTCATATACTATATATACCTGTAAATTAGCATATGTAAATGTAAATGTAGTGGCTTAACTATTTTTTAAATACTTTTCTTCGACAAAACAAAACAATGAAACAACAATGCATTGTAGCCACATATTTTAAAAGCTTCAGTTTCAAATATTACAACATGCTAAAAAGGGGGCGGAGGACTAAATTACACATAAATCTTAGTAAAGTCAGATTACATATCCAAATATAAGTCCATTCATGAATGACGCCTATATAACGCTCTTTCAAATGTTACCGGTGTTGTTAGGTCTTCAATCCATTGCATTATGTGGTGAGCTTTTGTCTTTCCAATATTATACTATCAGTCCTTTAGCAGTCAAGGGGGTGCAAAAAATCATTTACACTGACCATGTGTTACATTCCAAGAAGCAGGTACATAATTTAAGGGAACAGGTAGATCAGAAAATATTAAAGAGCTTTCCAATGCAAAGTTCATCTGTCTGATGACTTCCTCCCAAAAGGAGGCAACTCTTGGGCATTTCCAAAACATATGAATAAAAGAAGCGTTAGCTGTATGACCCCTCCAACAATTAGCCGCGTTAGACAAACCTTTGTTAAGAGATGTTGTGGTGTCCAGCAGACCTGAAACAAAAGTTTTTGCTGAATAAGTCATAACTGGAGGTCCATAGACTCAGATACCGATGCCAAAATAGCAGTCCATTGACTAGACAAAATAGGACTTTCCAATCCCCTGTTCCATTCCTGCTGAAGACTTTGTGTATTATACTTATTCACTCATGATAAGTATTAATAAACATGTTGCAATTGCAACATTTGTTAGAATCTTGATTGAGCCCCACAGCTTTTAGTACCTCGGAGTCTCCTTTACTGTTGGAAACACTTAGTGGACCTGACCAGGTGTATTGACCCAAGATTCAGAAACCTTAACTTTAAGTATCTTCCAGTGGAGAGTTCAAAGTTTTGAGCTATTGGTTGTCCATAAACAATGACAACAATCAATGCTGGGTTAGTGGAATTTAGATGGCATGTGTATTACATTTTTCGAATTCATTAATAGTGGTGGTGATTTATAAAGTACTTACTGAAACTTTATAATAGCTGCCTACAGTCCACTGAACCTTTGCTTTAAAACAGGGGGTATTGAACCTCTTTCAGCCTCAATGCCATTCTGGAGAAGCTTTCAAAGGCTATATTCTGTTGGTGGGCAGGGTCAAAGTCAAAACGGGTATGGCCAAAATACCCAGCGTAACAGATATTTTAGATTAAAGCTCTTACTCCCAATTACTCAGATCTCAAGCGGCAGGCCTACCTAGTTAGATTTTAAGATGTTTTAATAATGTATTCATTTTATTTGGTTTAATGTTTTATCTATTTTATGGTCTTTGTATTTATATTTATTGTTGTTCCCCGCCTCGATCCAGAGGGAGAGGCGGTTAATAAATAAATAAATAAATAATTATTATTATTATTAAGCTGTAGGAGAGGCATATTAAGCTTTAAAGGGGATGGTGGGAACTGTTCATAAGCTGGGAAATCAGTGGTTGGTGTTGAGTGGTTGGTGAAAGGGGCATGGGATTGAGACTTCTAAAAGCCCAGATTTGGCCACCGGCCTGAGGTTGTGCACCCCTACTTTAAATGTAGGCTCTCAGCTTTCCAAACCTGTCAGAACAGTCATATTTCAGGGTTAATAGCCTCTTTTCCTCTAGTGCTTCCATTGAATGGTTCAGTTCAGAAGACACTTTTAACCATGGCTTTAACCACAGCGAATAAGACAAAAATCTTATGTAAACCGCTCAGAGAGCTTCGGCTATGGGGCGGTATATAAATGTAACAAAATAAAATAAATAAATAAATAGCCTTATTCACTGTGGTTATAGCTGTGGTTTAAAGTGTCAATTGAACACGGCCAATATTTACTATGGAGTCCTTCCTGCATTCTCTCTGGAAGCAGGAAGAACTCCAGGTCATCCAGGCTCCGTGGAAAGGTAATGGTGTACAGCCTGCCACAGAAATGTTATGTGTCTGTTAATACCAGATTCCTTCTAGATAGCTAGCTTCTTAATTACCTTCTTTATTTATTCAGTTTATGTTGCAATTCAATCTGAGAGACAGGTAATCATTATGAGAAGAATCAACAAAGCTTATAGGACCCATCTGATTCAAAAGACAGCCTGGAAATCTCTAAACAATCATTCTCATTCTCTTGAGTAATGAGTTTTCTGCTTTGTTTCTTAATAAATCAAAAATGGAATGGGGATACTTTCCCTTCTCTGCCCCCTGCCCCGGAGATATCCCTTTACTTCTCTTCTTAAGCTATCTGGGAGACTCTAAAGCCAGGCAAAAACTGAAGTAGGGAGTTAACTTTGTGATTCTTCAGAAGTATTGACTTTACATTAGTGCTTATGGCATTTGAACTGGCCAGCTCATTACAAATTACTCTTCATTTTGACTGAACCAATTTTTCTGTCAAAAACATTGAAGTGTGTCATTACTTTTGCAGTTTACAGTACTTTCGTCAGATATGCTAAATACTCTGCTCACTGTGGTAATGCTGCGTGTGTGTTTTTCTTTTTAAAATCTAATTATTCTGTGATTTATTTTTCCTTTACTGTAAACCAGCTGACCACAGAAGCTATCCCAGATGAAAAGCTAAAACCAATATTTTGGAGCATTGGTACTTAAAAAATCAATAGAAGGCTTGAATTTCACACATTGGGCCCATTCCAGTTAGCATGTTTATGTGTGTCTTGCACAGTGGGTTTTTTACTGTCATCTTTTATCAGTTTGCTTCAGTTAATGTTGCTTCTAAAACTCAGAAGCGGATTGAAGCCCAGAAGCAGCTTCTTAATGAAGCGCAGAAGAACTGCAGTTCAAAAAAATAATAATAATGCCAGACTGCAGGTGTGGATACTCCCCAGTTCATCTTTGGATTTAAGCCATTGTACTGTTCTTTGTATGTTCCTTTCTTGAAGGAAAGGTTCAGGATAATTGAAACATTAATTCCCTTAGGTGGCCTGCATGACTGTTAAGACATCGGTTTTCACATGAAGAGCTGCTTGGTTAAAAGTGCTTCAACTGTGCAAAAAGTGTCTTACAATTTACTAGTTCAGAGAGAACTTATGGTTAAGTTTCCTGTCTGTAGCAGACACAGTGCTAACAGAGCGGCACTTTCAAACCGACTATTCCCCATTTGAAAACTTAAATGGCACAATCTTGTGGGAGGATCCACCTTGTAAGGCAGCACTCTTAAGTGCAAATGCTGCTACACGTTCGGAACAGTAAAACTGGCAGGCTGCTATTGTGCTTGACATCTGTGGAGGGTAAAACTAAACAATTTAGAAACCTGAGTGGTTTGGACGGTGACTGAAACATTGCTTGGGTATTATGTGATGTGGATTGTCTGGCAAAGAAGCTAAGTGCCAGACTCCACGTCACATAATGCCAGACTAAGGAAACGTTTGAGTTACTGTAGATTCCAATAAATAGCAATAGGTAGACAGCAAAATTTAGGTTTTGTAACAAAGCCAGGGAAGCCTAGCAAATACTATAAATTGGCTATATCTGTGTGCATGAAGAAAGCCAAAACCTTTTCTTAGCCCATGAAGGATTACATTCTTTAGATTATGTAAGACTTTTGGAAACGTGAAACTATTTTGGGCAAAATTACAAAGGAAGAGAAGCAGTAAGACAGAGATTTTAAACAGTCCAAATCAGCCATGTTTGCCTTTTGAATACTTTCCGGTTGTTCGTGTTCGTGGTAATAGAAACTGCATTTGTATGCTTCCATATCCTTTTAAGCATTTTATCCATAATAGGAAAACATTTCAAATGGTTAAATGATTTTTTCTTATGCATCTGTGTAATATCTAGTTATGTAGACTTTTGCGGAAGACATAGCTGCAAACATCACCTTTTAATTGCAGACTAGTAACCAGTTTGCCCCTTTAACTGTTTAAGATGAGTTCATACAAGCAATATATGTCCTTCTTTCTCTCCTTCTTTGGAATATTTATTTTAAGCATTTTACCCTGCTTTTCAGCTGTAGAGTGACTTATGTATGTCCAATAAAAACCAGATAGTCCTTAGGTTTACAATTTAAATGACACATCACAAAAGGGGAAAAGATATGGGAGGGAAGAGAATAAAATCAAACCCAAGCACCAGTTTTTACAATTAAATAATATTAGTTCTTATAATGGCCAGCAGGAAACAATTCGGGGAGAGGAAGACCCAGCTGGCCTTTTGTAGAACCAATGAAAGTGACCTGCTTTCTGTCTCTTACTCTGTTGCAGCCTGATGGAATGGCTGCTGCCAGGTAACGGCCGAGGGCGGAAGGCGATGACTTAGGCTGCAGACTTTTTAAAATAGGATGTTTAAAAATCCTGCTCCTAATCCATTTTGGTCTGTAAAGTCAATGCCAGTAAATCGGGCCAGGAATCTAAATATAAGTCACTTAAGTAATTCCAATACTAGAGCATGTGTTTTGTGCAGCATGCAATGGTGAAAAGTAAACCCTTGCTACCATGTTCTGAATGAGTTGTAGCTTCCAAACACTTTCAAAGGTAGCCCCATGAAGAGTCTATTCTGGAAATTACCAGGGCATGAATGATGGTGGCTATATACTTCCTGCCCAGGAGGGGACATTCTAAGCTAAGCTCTCCCACCGAGATGTGAGACAATAAAGAGATATGCCATGCTGTCCACAAAGCTTTATTCAGTAAATAGACATCTTTTCATACTTGAAGGGAGTGTGAATGCTAGAGGTTATCCTCTTAGCTTAATTAGCATAAAAAGCATGGCAGTTGCTTATCAATTAAATTGACAGTTTCCTGCAGTGCTTGACAGGATTTTACTGAAGGAGGGTCTTCAAGTTGTAACCTCTGTCGAGTGGCTAAACTAGCGGACCGTCTCCCACCTCCTCTCAACTTCACCTGTTTGACCCTGTGGTGGAATCTGGGATCTGTCAATTCTGATATTCCCTCGCCCTCCAACAAAGATCTCTGAGCCTGGGCTTCCTGGGAAGATTCCTCCTTGACTCCTGGAGAGTCTTGGAGAGTTTCCTTCCATGCTTCCTGTCTTAGGTGGCCTTCTTCTTCTTCCGGCTCCGGGTCCAATTCGGGATACACAACAAGAAGACCTGGCCTTATCTTAACAATAGCTGGCCTTTCAGCCTAAGCTGGTAAAAATCACTCCTGGCCAATGTGACTGGAGATCCATGGGCCCTTCCAAAGGAAGCATGAGCCCCATCCAGAACAGGTTGAACCTCTTGAACCACCTACCCCAAGCATATCCAAACCACCAACAATCAACGCCTCCACCTTGACTTGGTTAAAATGAATTTGTCACCCTAATTCAATTCATAATGTTTCCAGACAATTGTTTTAGAACCTCAGTGCACAACTGTCCTAGATGAAAAAGAAAAAATAGAGCTGGATATCACCCAGATCACTCTACAAACTTATCCAGTGGGTTCATAAAGATGCTACATAGCATGGGAGATACGATCCCATGAGCTAAGAAGTACAGGATGGAGCAGAAGCCTTCCAGTGTCACCTTCCAAGATTTACCCTCTAGAAATGACTGAAATCACCATAAGACGGTGCCTGCTGTTTCTGTCCCAGAAGGACATGGTAGTCAATACCATAAAAAAATCTGCTAAAAGATCCAGCAGAATCAACAGGGTCATACACTGTTTCCCAGTGTTAGGCAAACCACCAGTCCCAAAACTGAATCAGAAACTAAGCTGGTATGGATCTAGATAACATACGTCACCCAGGACTGCTTGGAACCGAAGCACTATGACAAGCTCCAGCAACTGGCCAATAAATGGTACATTGGAGACAGTGTCAATAGTCCTGTTCCTTTCAGACTAAGACCCTGTCTGAAAACAAAAAAATAGTGCTGAAACAGCAGCTGATTGGAGCTGCAAAGAGGCATGTATTGGAGCGACCACACTGGCAAGGGAGAGGGTTTTTTCCCTTCCATTGCACTGATCCTTTAACCCCCCCTCCCCCATTACTGAAAACATTAAAATTTTTGCAGATGACAAAACATTCACACAAAAATTCCGAGCTACGTCATGTTGGCTCAGCCCTAAGCAGAACTAGCCACTAGCTAATGGGCAAGCAGTGCACAAATTTCCTGTTAATATATGGAGTATTAACATGCATGACAGTGGGCTGCAATTAACACATTTTCCAAAACACTGAGAATTGAGTTCACCAGATGGTGTTCTGCATAGTGATGTGAATGTTGAACAGACTTCTTTGCAGAGATGAGTTAAATGTGAATCAGACAAAATAAAGAGTGTAAGATGGAAGGTGCAAGGCTAGAGAAGGCCATCTCTACTTTTTCATTCTAACAGTTCACTAGCATATGATTCTCAGAGCATTGTGCCAGCCCATGGCATCCCCTGAATCCACTCAATAGACTTAGGTACTAGTCATTTCTCTAATGGCGTGACTGAACAGTTCCCACCCACCCAAGTCTCAGATGTTCTTATTCTATGCAACTGTTACCTACAAAGCACATCTTACCCATGAACAACTGGTTTCCCAATCTCTTCTCTCTGTACAATAGTTGTGATGAATTGCAAGCTCTGTCTAGCATAGCCACAGGATGGCAAGAGTGATGCCAACAACCAGCCTGAATAATCTCATGGTAACTGCTTCTTCACGCTTGCATGAAGCTTCTGCATGGATACGAGCAAGTATGAAAACTGTTCATAAATGAACCAATTCATATAAATGCACAGTAGAAACAGACAGGACACATAGCTGTACTGTCTACACCAGAGGAAGGCACCTTCTGCCCCATAAGCCACAAATCTGACTGGCACAGGTGTCCAATATAGCCCACATAGGATTGGGTGCTATCCATGGGCCCCTCCCTCTCCACTGGAATAGCCCTTCTCTATGCCCTGCCCCCTGCCTGACCTGTGTAGGAGGCAGGAAAGAAGAAACCCATTGTTACCTCAAATCTCTTATTAGAGATAAGCAACCTTCAGCCAAGTTCCTTCCTGAGCTTCTCGTGCCCCAATTGGGACATGAGTGGAATGGAGTGGAAAGAAGGTACCCAGCCTGGCCAAGGCTTGCAGGACCAGGTCTTGCAAATCTCCAGGTGAGTCCCTTCCTGCTCTCAATTCAGCAAGTTGCTTCCCATTTGCAACCCAATTAGGATGCAAAAGGTGTAGGAAGAAGGCATCTGACTTGCTGCCAATTACCTTTCTCCTGAAAGAGGGAAGGTGAAAAAAGGTGTGTCGCCAGATCATGTCAAGGAGGAGCTGGGACTTTGGGGTGGAGCATCATCCAGCCCACTGGCTTGGCCCAGGGGGTGGAATCCAACCCTTGAACCAAGACTGGTTGCCCACCCCTGAGCTATACTGACTGGCAGCATCCCCAGGGTTTCAGATAGGACTAGACTTGCCTTTCACTGTCCTGTTGACACTCCACAGGGAGACTGACACTTTTTCCTTCCCTGAGAATAGTTTTTATGAGGTTTCAAGTGTAACAAATTGTCAAACTTTCTATCTAGCCTGATAAAAGGTCTTGTCCTCTCCTCTCCAGTTCCTTGATCAAATATCAATTAGCTTAAATTTCCAGCAGGCTATTAAATGAAAATTTCTCAAGAGACTGAAGATGACACCAAAGCTTGTGCCTTTATTGGTTTTCCACAATGTGCATATAAGGGTATGCTAAAGTACCTGTTTCTCCTGGTGGAACGCTTGAAGTAATGCAACTCTGTGGCCCTGTTCAGAAGACGCTTTAAACCTTATTTGCCTTTTTGCCTTATTCAGCATGGTTAAAGCCGTGGTTTAAGGTGTCTGCTGAATAGGGCCTCTGTAATGCAACTCTCAGGCTTTTTGCCAGAAAAAAGTGCTTATGACATGTAGTTGTATGCATAATGAAATGCTCACCATATATTGAGATTGCACGTATATGGAACTGCGGCCAGAGCAGGACACATTGTGACTTGATCCTCCTATCTTTTCCTTCACTCCTTTATACTCTCTCTATCCCTTCAGATATTTACTTCTCTCCATTTCTTTTCAGCTGAACTTTGACATACACCCCCCTTGTCTTGTGATTTTCAGGCTGTAATTGAATACTCCCTACTGAATATGATGGGGCTTGTTCCTGAATAGATATACGTAAGACTGTGCTGTTAGTTTTGAAATATCTCATTTACAAAGCAATTATTGTATTTTTTTTTGTGATTACAAATGCATACAGGGAGGCAAGCACACAATATGGATGCCTACCAAACTACTACTGAAAGCAGCTCCCCTTCCCCTCGAATTGACATGTGTTGTCCTGTTTTGTATTCTTGCCAGGACAACTAACAATATGAAATGAAACTGTGTTCGTCACTATAGATTTCCATTTGATTTACTGCATGCATTTCAAAACAAAATATTAAGAGGGAAATGTCTACATTTTTAAGACATAGCAGGTCATACTAAAAGTGAAAGTGCAGGGCTGTCAGTGAATCTGAAAATCATTCGCATGAGAAAAGTAAAATCTAAGGTCCACGTACCCTTTAAAATGGGCACATCATATTTAGCAAAGGAAGAAATGGTGAAAATTCCAAACAAAAGCTACCATTGGCTGGTGCTGGCTAAACAAATGAAATGTGTGGTGGTCTTCTGTCTTGTTTTATCAGAGAATATTAAGTGCTGTCTTGTATGTGAGTGAACTATCGTTATCAAAGGTGACAACAATTTATATGTGTTGAGCAACTGAATTTTAAAAAGCAGACTTGCAGTTTCTTCATAGCATCTAGAATGCTTGTTTTGAAATGAGAGATGTAAAGAGTAACAATACTCTTGACTAAAGAAGAATGTTTAGTGTGTTCATGAGGTTACAGAAGGATAGATGTTCCTCTAAATGGATTGGGTTCCACAGCAATTGCGGCACCAAAACTCCCCCTTGTTGTCACAGAAAGTATTGAAAGTAGTTGGAAAAGAGCCTCCCCTGCAGATCTGAAAACGCAGGCCAGCTGATAGAGAAAGAGATGTTCCTTCAGTTATTTAGGTCCAATGACATTTAGATCTTTAAAGCACCTTGAGTTCGGAAGCTGATAAGTAGCCAGTGTAGCTCCTTCAGAATCAATGTCATGTGTTTTTACCTGACTGCACCAATTTCAGTTCGGCAGCCATTTCCTGCACTAGCTGAAGCTTCCGGGTTGTTTTCAAGAGCAATGTGCACCTACCACACATTTCAGTAGTCTACTCAGAGTTTACCAGGGTATGCACCATGGTGGTCAGGCTATCCCTATTCAGAAATAGTTGTACTTGGAGAGCTGGTAAAAGGTACTCCAAGCTGCCAAAACCCACCTAGCACTTATTCATTCAAGGAGAATGCAATCCTTTCTAGAACAGGTTGCATGTCTAATTCCCAGATGTGAGAACCACCTTCTCACAGTGCTTCCCTCTTGTTGGGATTCGGCTTCAGTTCATTGGCCCTCATTCAGTCCATTGTCAAGTACAGACACCAGTTCAGTGTCTGTACTTGGCCTCACCTTACTCAGATGACAAAGAAAAACATATCTATAACACCTCAGTCCAAACCCTTTGATGAGTTCACTCAGCATCTTCAAATAGATGTTAAAAACATCGGGTGTATGTTGAAACTTTGTGGGACCCCACATCTCAAAAGCCATGGAGTTGAACAGAAATTCCCAACACTATCTTCTGAAATGTATCCTACAGGAAGGAACAGAAACACTGTATCACTATGCTTCCAACACCTAACCCACAGAGCCAATCCAGCAAGATACCATGGCTGTTGGTATCAAAAGTCACTGAGGGACCAACAGGTTGCACTCTCCCATCTCTCACCTGACAAAAGTCACCAAGGCTGTCTCAATACCAAACCCAGGCCTAAAACTGGATTGAAACATGTCATCCCAGGACTAAGAAAATACTTAATATATAGAAGAAAATTAGATCAGAATTTCACTTGAAAATATGAACATTCAATTTCTGCCTAGAATGCCAACAAAAGTCACATTACACATGCTATAAAAATACCATCACATGTAGAATAGCCTATTCTTTGGAGTTGTCCTTTTCTCTTTCTTCACTAACATCTGGGTACTATTTGTAGGGAGAATCTCAGAGCCCTGAAGACATTGTATAATAGACCATTGTGATGGTTTTAAATTGCATCCATTCACAAACACCACCTAGAGGCTATATTTTACATTATTTTAATGATGATTTAGTAAATACTTGCATTAAACAAAAATCCAAGTCATTCATCTGAGACCTCTGTATTGCAATTCACATAGCTGGCAGAAAGGATTCTGTATAAGTGAAGCGATACAATAAAGTATGTGCTAGGACATTTTCCTTATTTATAATAGTGGCCTTATAAATATACAGTATGTATCCTTCCCTGTTCAGCGTCTGCAAAGTATTGAATTAATGCTGCAATGCTGCAGCATTTGAGCCTACAATAACACCTTGTGTTTTCTAAATTGAACTGGCGTTTTTCAAATACCTAATCATTTGGGGGAGCATACTCTGGGCTTGATCCTGTTGTATCTGTAGATTTTAAATTCTCATTAATGACAGTAATGATTGCCTTAACATGGCATCCCCCCACTACCACCACCACCACTGCCAGTTAATACAGATATCAAGAACATTAAATAGTGGCATCAGAGCATTGAAAATGAACTTGTTTGATCTGTTTGGTGTGTGTGTGTGTGTGTGTGCATTCACACATTCATATTCACCAGTCTTTTGTGAATGGTATTGCACCTACATGCTTATAAGGTTAATACCTGTTTTGATTACATTGTACATTTAAGATGTCAAGTAAGCTGCAGTGCTATGCATACTTACCTCAGAGTAAACCCATCTAACACAGTGGGAGCTACTTCTGAGTAAACCTGCTTATAACTGCAGTGCATCTTTCTCTTACTTTCCTGAATGATCTGTAGTATCCTTCAGTTCTCCTTGATGGCATGAGAAAAATACTTTGGCCATTGCCAGCTTAAAAAGCATTGCTTTAGTATTCCTCTTCTCTCCCCCCCTCCCCCAACCGGCCCGCCTTACTGGAACACAAATTCCCTGACTGTTAAGATTGCCCTCTAATACCTGGAAATACTGAGGCTGATATTTTGACAAAGGTGAACATTGTAAAAACTGTATGAAAAGTCACAGGAAGAATTGCTAGATAGTTTAAACTAAGTGACATTTGCATGTTTGTAAAAGTAGAATTGTATGCACCGAAGTGTAGGTGCATGTGAAGGTTTCTCATTAATTTTGGTGGACATTTAAAAGGGGTGTGGATTTGTTAATTACATTGAAATTAATGGTGCTGAAGGAACTCTCTGTGTGCACTGAAGTCTTCATACTCATAAGCGATTGCTAGGGCAGACTGAAAATATTTTACATTTGACTTGTACATATAATACTGACATTAAAAAAAGTTATCGTTTTTTTCCTTTTCTTTTTTGGCTAATGCATTATACTAGTGAGGGACTGGAATCTTCTATATATTCAGCACGTAGATGCCATGTTTGAACTCTGTACAAGTTGGAAATACCAAAGTTCAGGGATTTTCTGGGGGAAATGGTGTGTTCTCTCCCACTCCCCAATACAACTGGAGTCAGGAATGGCCCATCTGAGGAAGACAAGCAGAAGTCACCCTCCCATTGGCTGCTGCACCCTAGGCTCTTGCCCAGTATCCCACCCTCACTAATTCTGGCCCACAACCCTGGAACACTGTTGATCCTGTCCTGGATTAAGTTACAAAACAAAATACTGTAGATGATCTTACCTATGCTTTGTCTGTTTCAAAACGCTCATTTGTGGAAAGAAAAGTGGCTCCTGAGGAAGGAAATTTGTTTCCAAAAATGCGATGGGCCCAATAAAAAGTTTTTTTCCCAAATATCTTCTCTCCTGTTTTGTGACATGTTAGTGCCTTCCCCTCCTCTTGTTTCCTGGATTAAGTTAGGAAGGACTGGTTTATCACCCTCAGTATTGTTTTCCTGGTTCTCCCTGCAAAATACCAACTGGTTGGCAAGCTATAGAAACTCCTGAATTTTGCTTTGTGAACTAACTATCTGGTGCTTGGAAAGAAGGAATAATTGAATAGGAAAACATTAAAAATATAATGTTTTCCTAAGCTCTTCATTTTGAATCTATATTTTCAGCATAGAGTTTTATGGTCTTGGCAGAGATGTACAGAAAACTGAGATGTCTTCACTTCTCCCGATGCCATTCACAGGTCTTTTGTGGCAAAACTGTTTTAAGTGGTTAACTACAGGATTAATCTTGGTTGTTTACACCTAGTGGTAGAGCTGATTGCTTCTGTTTGTCAGGAGTTTTCAAGTTGCTAGTAGACAAAAAGAGTCCTGGCTGAAATCAAGGTGTCTGTCTCTTTAGCAGAATAAATTCAGCAGAAGATAAATAGAGGTGTCTGTTTCCTTTCCAGCCTGTGATTACAGACACTGATTTGTCAGAAAATAAAATAAAAACATATTGCCCCTGAACATTTAAAAATGAGAATCACAAAGAGTATGCATATTGGCTACACTAAGCCGATTTCCCTTAGCTTTTATTGCCATGCTATTTTCAACGTCCATAGCTTCAGACGTTATCTGCACAGCTTTTCTAGCTGTTTGGAGAGAACCAAGTTATTTCCCCCAAACCTGTGATAAAATCTGCAACATTATTATACAAATTTCTAACCCTGTAGTAGTTTTCTGGTCTGAGATTTTACTGTGAAAAAGTTGACTTTATAATACAATCCCATTATTATCTTCTTGCAACTCTAAAAACTGTTTTATCTTATTTATCTGGGTGCATTACAAGCTTTACAAATCACGTTCGATAAATTAATGTGGCTTCCAGCTGGAGGAATACAACAATTGAGCCCCTGTGATGGTTCTTTGAAAGAGAATATCCATACACTAATCTGTTTGCTGCTTATTGTGAGCAGTTATGGAGCTCCATCAGATGAGTGTTTTATTGCATGCTCGTTACTGGGCACTCACAGATTTTTACGGGTCCCTCTCATGATGTCGTCTACTTCCTGCGTGCCTCCTGGCCCTTCTAGCCTTCTTTGCACCACAAAAAATATCCCATTAAGTTCAACTTATTTTTAAAGATGGAAGTTGCCGCTATCAAAATGGCCTACTTAATGGGCCACGTGTACGTTGTTTACTTCCTCTTTCAAAAGAGAAAGTAATGAGGGACAAACATTCGGGCAGAGAAGCAAATGTGATTTCCCCCCATTTGATGACACTAATAAAAGTATTGCACTTTCCAGAAGTGAGTGTGGGACTGCTCCATTGCCCAATCGATCAGAGGATTTCTGTCAAAAGAAGACCGATAGAGGATTTATGTTGGTGTTGCACTTTCTGGATTTTAACTGTGTGTATTAAACCATTATGGGAACAGTTGGAATAAATGCTTCAGTATGTGCATTTTGTCCTTGTTTATATCTGTCCTTTGGGAACCCAATTTGTATAGCAGAATGAAATAGTTGTAAACCGTAGTGTTTTGAATATAATAATGAGCTGAGTTTTTGAAAGTGAAGTATTTGCCTTGTTAGGCACCATGTGTGTGCAAAGATTTAGAAACATGTGAGCATTTTTTAAAATCTTTGCTCCAGTTCTACATTGCAGTTGCTGCAGCTCTTGTTGGAAGCTGAGCTGTCCGGGCTGTGGGGGGCAGATAGATCTTGACTGTAACACAACATTACCCTAATTCAGATGTTTTAGCCTAAACATAGTTCGGCCATCAGGAACATGCTGCAAGGTTGCATGCTGCTGACTCCTTCCCCACCCCTTCTTCCCTCTTGCATGCAGATTCCCTTCTCCAATTCCTGTTTGTATTAGCTATCATTTCTCATGGCTGTCATTAACAAGGAAATGGAGTAGTGAGTTGGTACTCAAACCTGTGGTTACCACTAAGTGCAGTTTGCCCACCATGCTAAGAACAGAAAGCCCTCTGTTAAAGGCGAATGATTTTGCCCAGTCATGCCTTTCAAAGGTGTAGATGGTTTCTGAGGAATGATGGGAACAAGCCATTTTAGGATCTTATGTGTCCATCTTATTCATTTGTTTTAGAACATTTTTACACCACTATTTCCAAAAACAGTAAAACCAGTCAATTATGCACAAGGTTCATGGGAATCCTCTATAGATCACTTGGAGAATGCTGGATTCCAAGAAATCCACTTCTCAACAAGCTATAGCCTCATAACAGCCTTCAAACGCAGCCATGGAGGACTGTGATTGTAAATGCAAATGAAAAGGCAGGAGTAGTAGTTGCTAGTTTCCTGTCTGAAGGAAAAAGTTAGCATACTGGCACCAAATGGAACTGGCGAACCACCTTAATCTAACACTCCAGATTATAGACAGACTAGGCCCATAGCTTGACAGAAACACCCAAGGCTGCAAAGCCTTGCAATGAAGATTGATCATCAATAAAGATGCTGCTCCATTTACCTCTAATACACAGGAATTATTAATTATTTTTTTATGTGGGTTGTGTCAAACATTATAAGAAGTGGTGGCAGAGGAGTCACTTCCACTGTAACCTGCAAAACGGAAATTCATTGGATCTTGAACAGGAGATGCACTTTTAATTAATGTAGCTGTGGTCCCATTCATTTATATTGATTACCCCTTAAAATCTAAGTAATATATTATGTTAGTACGGTTTACAAAAGGTATGCTATAGCCATTTTGAATGTCAAATGTATCACTAATATATTTTTCATAATCATGCATAAAAACGTTGATTTCTCTCCACAAATATTTTTAGTGTTAGCAAAGTTTGTTCAATCTCCCTATCTTAAAATAAATAGACAACATGTTCTATCTTAGTAAATTACACTGGAAGATTTGAGTGAGATGCACTTAAAGCTGGGTTGTGCCAGATTAGCAGGAATGAATAGACGTTGAGTAAATAATCCTGTTTTGTGCTAGTTTGTAATGGATTTGTTGATGGGAAACCACTTTTCTATCTGTTTACATCATGGTAATTTGATAACTCACTTGTATTACTTAAACTGCATATTTTGTAACTGTTGTCACAGCAAAGCAATTTGTTACAAGCACTATGTAGAAACGGCTCCCATAAAAGTGTTTTCTAAATTGCTTTGCTTGCAGCTACAGAAGTTGATATAAAGAATTATTCCTCATATTGGATTGTCAAAGCCACAGGAGTGGCCCCACAGCAGAAGAGAGACAACTTTGTGATTTAAGAATATGTAATGCCCCAGTTGTGAAACAAAATGGTATAAGCTTCAATAGGCATGCAGAACATAGCTACGATCTTGCAGTACCCCAAACAAGGTGGCTGATTTATCACCTGTTGGGCTTTATTTTAAACGGAAAAAATACAATAAGACAGAGAAAATGAAAGGAAATTAAAATATAATTTAGTCATGGTTCCTAAGCTTTGTACTTATGATTGGATTTATTGTCAGTAGATATACTACACAATTCAACAGATATACAAAGATGGTATAAAATTATCTGTCATAGGAAGATGGAATTCCATTATGTGATTGCTGTACGCATTTAGGATCTGCAGAACGTAAAAGCATCATTCATTTTGTCACAATAAATGTCAGATTCCATCCTTTCCTTTGCCTGATATGAATATTATGCTACAAAAAGAAAAGCTGGTAATGCAAAGGGCAGCTCAAAGCTATTGTGCTATTTTAAAGAATAATCATAATAGATTTTTCATTCAAGAATACATTCTTTTGTGCTTTTAGAATGAAAATGCTGAAGGAATAAGAACACTTTCCAACGCGAGCATTGCAATTTGTTTCTAGCCACCCCACTCACCAGAAGGGCAAGTTAGGTAGTGAGAAAACTAGGAGAGCCCTAGATCTGAAGAAATATCTAGAAGCCTACCTTATTCAATCTGCAAACATTGCAAAATCTCCCTCTATCCCAGCAGAGGGAATAGAGAACAAAATAGCCACCACTTCTCAAAAATTCCCAGATCAGAGTGTCTCTAAATCAGAACTGCAAAACATGATGCCTTAAATTAAGCAAAATCCAGCTGATCCCTAAAATGCAGTCTTTGTTGGACCCAATCAAGAGTCATGGGCAGTGAGGGAAAGCTCATGCATGTGATCTCTACAATAGATATTGGCCCTATTCAGAAGACACCTTAAACCAAAAAGCCATATTCACCGTGGTTAAAGCTGTGGTTTAAGGTGACTTCAGAACGGGGCTGTTAACAAGGCCTCACCCTGAAGAATGGAGTCACGTGGCTTCAGAAACATGAAATTCTTGTCACCTCAAAGATCTGAAGAATTGGTCAAAGCATAATAAAAAAAAATTTGTGGCTTTCCAGAGACAGATGAGGGAATGGACCTCTCCTCTTTCATTGTAAATTGGCTTGTACAATTACTAGATCTCGAAGACTGGGTAGCACCTCTAACTGAGTGAGCATACAGTGGGTTCATCCAACAAGAACTCTAGTTCCCAAGCTAGAGATATTATAATCCAGTTTACACTAAAGATAGGATTTGGAAAGAAGCTAGATCAAGAGGAAGCCTCATGTTCCCAAACTCCTCAGTACAGGTCTTTCAAACTAGTATTAGACATTCCTGGTGCCAACAGGTCATGAGATTGCTCACAGAAGTACTGACGGTAGCTAGAATAAGTTACTGGAGGGGCTTTTCTCTCTTTGTCTCATGGTATTGCACAAAGATGCTACTTGCTGCTCAAGACATAGAGCTTCCCTCAATTTTGAGATTTCAAAACACATGACGTGGACCAGTGAAGAGGCTTTTTAAAAAGAATAATAGAAAACACATTTTTCAGCCTTGGCTGAGACCTATTGTAAGTTGTGTACCTCAAAATAGATCGGGCCCAATTGTTGGTTTGAGAGCTTATATGATCATATTTATTTATTTTTTACATTTCCATAGCACCTAGTAGCTGAAAATCTCTTTGGGCAAAGACCTGTGCTGGATCACACCAAAGGCATATTGTGGGCTCATCTACACTTAAGGGTGTAGAGGGAGGAAGGGGGAAGGATTGTGGACTTACCTGCTTCGGCGATCCTCCCCCAGCGTCCCGGAAGAGGGATGTCGCAGGCACAATTATTTTTTTTGCTAGAGAGGAGCTGGTCGTGCAATTGCAAGGCCCCAATCCATCACAAAAGAGAGTAATTTTTAAAAATTCCCCCCAACCCACCCACCCCCGCCGTTGCAGGGATGGCAAAATTGTTCCCCCCCCCCCCATGGGCACAGAGCCTCCCTGTACAGCTCTGTGCCCTCTGTGAAGGCTGTGCTACTTGCAAGGAGGCGGAAGCGGTGGCCATACCTCCCACGGTTTTTGGGATGGTCCCAGGACTACGGGAAAAATCAGGATAACTGGGGAACCAATTATCCTGGGAAAATGGAGGGATCGTCCCTGCCTACCCCTGGGATCCCCTGTGTGTTATTTGGATGCACAGCGATGACCCAGGGACAGCCCCCGGGGAAAAAACATGGTGTAGACATGGCCCTAGTCCAGCATTCTGTTTGTACAATGGCCAACCAAATGCATGTGGGAAGGTCACAGTAGGGCATGAATGCAATAACACCCTCTCACTCATTTTCCCCTGCAACAAGCATGCAGGGGCATACTATTTCTCATACTGGAGGTACTATATAGCCATCACGTCCTAGTAGCCATTGTGTCATCTGTTACTCACAATTCTTCTAAGCTAAAAAGCCTCAGACATTGTTAAAATGGGTGGTACTCGTACCTAGTATTTTCTGTTCTTTATAAGCTGACATGACTGCTTAGATGTGAGAACTCTCAAATGTCTTGAGGTTATCGTAGCGATGCTTTCTATTTATAGGGCTGCTATAAAATGCAAAGGACAAAAATGTAAATTATTGTTCTACAAAAAGTAGAGCAGTTAATGCTGGGAAATGTATGAAATTAGTTCATAATGCATTTGGGGAGGGCAAGAGCAAATACAATAAAAGTATAGCTCAAGAATATATGCAAAAAAACCCAAAGATTATTTTTCTTCTGTGCGCACGACTAGAGCACCATATGCTGTAGATACTCTGATCTTGCCTGACATAACCAGCACATGGATATTGCTAGAAGAAAAAGGAGCAAACCCAGGCAAGATTAATTTCCCATGCATCGAGCTGATGTGTTGTTGTTTTTTTAACATTGTGGTTTTCAAATCTTGTTGTTATAAACCTAAGAAAAGTTTATCTAAGGGCAGAGTTGTAGGTTACATTTTGCACCGACAGTGATTCCTGCAAGTGATGTTCATGCTTCCTTACCAGATGGATCTGGAGACTTCGTCCAGGATATTAGGCACGTGATTCGTGTTTTAATATACACAATAATTCAATTTCTGTAGATAGCCGGACAAAAGGATCCCTTGCAGGCAGCACCCCATGTATTTATAGAAAAGACAATATGTTGCTTGGACCTAAGACCACTGCCCTCACTCCTCAAAAAAGATAGTTAAAGTGTATCCCTGTTGACAAAAGCATGGGAGAGAGCGAGAGTGTTAAGGAAAGAGGAAGGAAAAACCAGGTAAAGTCAGTGCTTTAGGGTCTTACTGGAGAGTCCACAAAAATACAATATTGCCATTACTCCACAGCAAAGTTGATTGACAGAAATGTTGGGAAATACAATCACTGGTAGCATCTTGCGTAGGAACAGGGAGGCAGAGATTCCACCTCTTCTTGGTTTACCCAAGGCAAAAGTGCACAAACTCACGTTGGATTAGAAGAGGTGTGGGTCATGTTTTTATTTTTTAATTCTTGGGAAAGCAACATCTCTTCAAATTTTGATTTTAATCAAAATTAAATGTCCTCTTTATTTGTCTTTTTAGTAGCACAGACCCTATTATGAATGCTGCTAATTGGGGATGAAGGGGTAAAACGATGAATTATGATAGAGCCTATTTATTTGCTCATAAACCTCAATTTTTGAAGGGCAGTTTAATATAGCCCCTGCCTTTATATGGACTCTGACCAGGTTTTTCTACATGTGTAAGCAGGTATCCCACAAGGCCAAAAGCTGTTTCACCTTTTTCTCCCATTTAGGCATGGATTTTATGATGTGACCTTTCCTGCCAATATTTTTTTATATGTATGTATGTATTTGTCCTTCAGTAGAATTGAAGGTGAACTAGGTTCTTGGGCAAGATCACACTTTGGTTCTGTGCCTCTCCTGCTTTTGACAGCCTCAAAAATCTGGCTTGCCAGAAGTGTAGACATGCTGCTGACTGCATATACGATGTTTTGATGAGACATATTCAGTAGCTAATGGGGGGGGTGGGGTGTGATTGTAAAAGAATGGGGGAAGGACAAATCACTGTGCAGTGCTACATTTGGACAGTGCTAGACACCACAAATCCAGGGGTTACAAGAGATATATCTTAGTGAGTACTGAAATTCCAGTAAGTTCTGATGCTTTTATATACTTGTTTGTTTGTGATATTTATATACCACTAAATATGATAAAATCCCTAAGCTGTTTGCATATAAATATTAAAATCACACTTAAAATATAGCGTTAAAACAATGCCAATTACAATAAGAGCAATACAAGGTGTTTGATTGTCTTCCTCCTTCACTATCTACAAAACAGAGACTCGAAGCTTTGAGCTATTGCGGCTTTATTATGTCAAAGGTACGCTTTTCCACAATGCGGATTCAAGGAAGCTCTCAAACTGTCCCAGGCTCTAAATGACTATTCTGAGATCTTTATTAGCCGCATTAATGCATGCACTGGTAACTTCTTAATTAGACTACTGCAATGCACTCTATGTGGGGCTACCCTTGCAAAATGCAGCAGCTGGACTGCTGATCGGTACATTCCACAAAGACCATATCGCATCAGTCTTAAAGGAATTTCACTGGCTGACTATACCTTGTTGGTAATGACATTTAAAGCCCTAAACAGCTTTGGACCACAATACTTGAGGGAGCGCCCCTCCCAATATATGCTTATCTGTACGCCGCCCTGAGATCCTAGTGATATAGGGCTGGATACAAATATTTTAATAAATAATAAATAAAATATTAGCGAAGACAATACCTTGGGTAGTAAAGTTGCCATTGGTTTGCCCGTGAACACTGACAGTGAAACTTGCCCCACAGTGCTGCCCATCCCTTAGGGCGGCTCCCTTCTATATTGGCTCCTGATAGTGGCTATTCTGGCATCCTAGTCACACACCCTAACTTCACCTGATTCAACTTGTGATAAACTCTTGTATCTCTTAAATCTCATCCCTCTTCCTTTCCCTTGGAAACTTGGGTTCCCATGGTCATCGGGGAAGGAGGGACTCAACCTAGGCAGTTGGTTTGTCAAGGCCCTTTGAAGAATCTCTCCCAATGCCTGGGGGCTCTATGGGAAGTTCCTCTCCCGTTATCTGACCCTGCTGTTCCAGCTCTTATTCAGAATTGGAGTTGTCAGAAATCGCAAGGGACCTGGGCTGAACCTTGACATAAGAAGCAATAGGATGGAGCATCATGATTGATGTAATTACAAGCTGGAGAAAACCTGGGTGAACAAGTGTATTTTCAGGAGGTGTTTGACAGATAACACACTTTCTGCCTCCCAAACTGCATGTGGGAGGATTTTTCCAGCTGGTGGGCACTACTACTGAGAAAAGCCTGCCGTTGAAGTATTACATGGTGACATTCCGCTAATGACCAGTAAAGCTTGCTCTGGTGATCATAAAGGTGGACCGGGTATATATAGGTGAAGGTGGTCTGGCAGTTATCCTGGTCCCACGTTACTTAGAGCTTTGTATGAAAATAACATAACCTTGAACATGGCTCAGGTCTAATAGGCAGTGTTGTTTAATAAAGATGACGTTTTGGAACCAGACACAAGGGCAGTTCCACATAGAGCACATTTCAGTAGTATAATGGTGAGGTTACTGGGCTATTCCTGTTCAGGAATGGAGGCAGTTGCTGTACCAGCTGAAAAGCTTCTCATCCATAGAGAGGTGGCAGTATATCTCCTTGTCCTAAATGAAAGACCATATAGTTCGATTGCATGCATCTGAAGGGGCTTCTAGTCCATGTCCCGTGTTTATGTGCACAATGCAATTTAATGATAAAATCTTGTGAAATGTTCCGTAATGGGCCCAGCACATCAAGCGCTTATTATGGCTGCCAATTCTCTCTTCGTTTTAATGCAACTTGCATAGGGGGAACCCCAAGGAAATAAATTAGCACAGTATGAAACAAATTAATCCAACAATGGCAAGAAACAGGAAACTCGCTTCTTTGCGTTCAAATTGAATAAAACTTCTGTATTTCAGTATCAAATCACAAATACTTTTGTCATGGACGGGAAAGTGTAGACTAACATTTGTAGCAAGAATTTGGATTTGGTACTTTCCTCCTCCCACTATCATCTCTCTGTTGCTATCCAGGATCACTGTAACGTCTCCCTCCCCTCACTTCCTAAAAAGATGTTATATCTTTCTTTAAAATGTGACAGCGATTGTGTGGCTCAAGAGGAAGATTACCTAAAGCTTCAGTAAGGTTTTTCTCTTCCTTGGCATTAGTGATCCATTTACAGCAATGTCAGCAACACAAGTACTCTCAGGCCAACAAAGCAGAACAGATTCTACAGCTGTATTACTGTTTTCTACAAGAAACATTTTTATACTTCCATTTCTAACCATTTCTCCTCATGTTTTTATATATTATGACCGTTTTGCACCTCCAGGCCCTGAATTGTGTTTACATGTTAGTGCCTAATCAAGACCATCAAAAGCAATGGGATCATAGGGTGGAAACCAAACTCTCTTTAGCTATTTCCCCCCCTGAGAAATTGCCTATTAGGTACCATAATTAGCTTTACTTTTTAAGTAACAGAAAAAGGAGGGACCTTTAGAGGAAAATGGCTTGTTGCTGTGGCATGGATAATTTCTGACCTTAATGGAAATGAATTGTAAACATGACCTTATGACACCTCTGTGGTCTGTAACATTGTTTTGTTGTTGTTGTTGTTTATTTTGCAGCTTATTAGTAATTGTAAAGGGCAATTAAGGAAGTTTAAGTACTTTAGAATGTTGCTATAGCAACATGGATAGGGAGACATTTTTCTTCCTCTCTCATAATACTAGAACCCGACGTCAACCCATGAAGCTGATTGGTGGAAAATTCAGGACAGATAAAAAGAAGTACTTCTTCAGCCAGCACATAGTTAAACTATGGAATTCACTACCACAAGATGTTGTGATGGCCTCCAAATTGGATGGATTTAAAATGGGTTGGGTATATTCCTGGAGTAGAAGGCTATCAATAGCTACTAGTCCTGGTGGCTATCAGAGGCAGTAAGCCTATATACAATAGTTGCAGGGGAACATGGGTGGGAGGGTGCTATTGCACCCATGTCCTGCTTGTGGGTTCCTGGTCGGCAGCTGGTTGCCCACTGTGTGAACAGAGTACTGGAATAGATTGGCACTTGGTCTGATCCATCATGGCTCTTCTTATGCTCTTAAGGGTGTAATCCTATGCATCTTTAGACCAAAAAAAGTCTTACAACTCCCAGCATTCCCCAGCCAGCCATGCTGGGAGTTGTAGGTGAATGGTGGGAGTTGTAGGGCTGTTTCTATCAAAACATGCATAGGATTCTGTGTTTTATATCTAAATAATGCTGCTGAACAACATGTTGTTGAGTCGTATAATAAATCATAGCCTAATAGATTTCCTTCTGCTGCTGTTTTGTCTGCCAGTCAATCGTAAAGTTGGTGATCTTATTTGTAAACTCTAGCATTACATGATAATAAAACTACAGTTTTATAAACAATATTTAATTCTTTGTAGGAATGTTGCTGTTTTTGCATGATTCTGCACAACCTGGCTTTATTTGGTAAAATAAATGAATTAACCATTAATTTACAATGTGCTTTAGGGGGATTCAAAAAACAGTTTATTAGTACCTGGTAAATATAACAAATAGTCTGGATTCTAGTTTAAAATAATCTTTAAAAATCTCAGATGACAAGGCTGGGAAAGAACTGTACACTGACATTTTGAAAGTGTCTGCCTCTGTCATGCTCCCTCTTAGTAATAATACCATTATCTCTTAATCAATCTGTCTATCAATCAAGCAATCATCGTTTCTTTTTATCTACAGCCCATTTGAACGAATGACACAGTTTTGGCCATTGCTCATGCAGAAGGTGCAGCCCCTTGATAATTTTGGTTTCCCCTTTTCTTTACCTTTCCCAGTTTTACAATATCCTTTTTTAGAAGAGGCAAGCAGAACTGTAAGCACCATTCTAAGTGTGGTTACACCCTAGGTTTATATAGAGGCATTGCAATACTGGCCATTTTATTTTCAATCCCCTTCCTAAGCACTAAGTAACCATCACAACTTGGCATGTGCAGCAGGGAAGGGTGGGAGCAAGCCATGGCTCTTCCCAGTTTGAGGGTTTTTTGGGCAAGGTGCTTTCTGTGATGGGCACCCCTATTATGCTAACCCAGTTGCTCTACAGTTGCCACTCCAGTTTCTCCCCGTATGCGCCGCCTCCTTCATCCCTCTCCCAAGAACCCTGGTTGCTCTCCTCACCTCTGCTGTGGCTTATTTGGTAGCAGCAGGAAGTGGCTCTTTTTTTCTTTTTTAACACTGTGGAACAAAGCGTTAAAGCCTCCAGCTGTGTCCACCACCTTCATTTCCTATCCCCAGTGTACTTCTGGACCACATGTAAGGGCCAGTGCACTCTCGGGAAACGAAGCTATCCGGTTTTGCTGGAACATCAGCAGAGGCACTTTACTCTGCAGTGCACCTGCCTGACAATGCTGAAATAGAAAACAAAAAGAGGATGTTGTGTGGCAGCAGGCATCAGCTCTGGTATGTATCTGCCCTTCCTGGCTACTAACATTGCATCCATTTCCTGCTGCTGCTGCCCCATCGTCAGCCACTGCTATCTCCTCTGGCAGTTGTATACTCCAAAGCCAAGCCATACCAGAGCCACTGAGAGGAAGACCCATAGTTGGTGAAATTATGCACCATTGTAGGTGAAGTTACGTTTTCCCTAGGCATGCACATACACGCAGCCTTTTTCTTAGCAGGTAGAGATTCAATATGCGGCATTCACTGCAAAACCTTGGATAGCTCCTGCTGATGTTCTACCTTCATAGTTTGTTTTGTCTGTAAGGCTTTTAATTAAAAAGCTATTTTTTTAATTAAAGAAGTTGTGAGATTAGATGTGGTTTGTTTTTCAGCTTCATGTAACAGTGGTAGAGAAAGGACTTGGTATTCCTTCTCTTCTCCCTGTTATTGAATCTCAACTATCTAACGAAAATGTATATATTGATAAATATGTTAGTTTATTCTCAGTCTGATTTTGTCCAATAGGAGAATGTAGTATATGTGTAATTATGTGCATTTATTTATTTAGAAGGTTTATAAACCGCTTTTGAAGATAAATCCACCCCAGGCAGAATAAAACAATGCCAAGAACGATGATGGAATCAAAATGAATAATTAAAATCAAATAGCACCATGTACAGCACAGAGGCCATCAAAGTCCTAACTCAGTTATAGGTAAACAGGTACATCTTTAGGGGCTGCTTGAAGGCCTGTAATGATGGGGCCTGTTGGATGTAAGTTGGAACAGAGTTCCACAAGTGGAGGACCACTTTCAAGAAGGCCACATCCCTCATGCCCGCCAGCTGAATTGCTTTGACAGGTGGGCACAAAAGCAGGGTCTCCAACACACATCTCAGTGTGTAGACAGTTCAGAATGGGTGAAGGCAGCCCTTCAAGTTACCTGGACCCAAACCATAATGAGTCAAAGTCATGAGCTCAGTGAAAAAGGTGGTATAGAAAAATTGTATAAAATAATAGAGTAAGAAGGTCTCAGGGGAATGGGAGCTTGGGGGCTTGTCGAGGGTTTATAAGTATTGTGTTTATTTTATGTGATATATGTTGAAA
Source organism: Anniella stebbinsi (assembly GCA_029215795.1). Classification (NCBI taxonomy): domain Eukaryota; kingdom Metazoa; phylum Chordata; class Lepidosauria; order Squamata; family Anniellidae; genus Anniella; species Anniella stebbinsi. Next base: position 287,765,650 of record JARDYH010000002.1, on the reverse strand, counting down.
ATTAATAAAATTATTACAAAAAAAGGTGGTATAGATATAGATGTTGCTGTAACTAACAAACTAGATATATTTACACACACACACACACACACACACACACACACACATGTATATACATCTTCCCCTTTTCTTGAGCAGAAACCAGTGGACATATAGATAGGTAAATAGAGGGGTTTTCTACTTGAGGCTTCTAAGCCCTCAACTTCCTGCTCCTTCTTTCAGATTGTCTGCGGGTTCTTTACACCCCCTTGTTTCCTATATAACCCTATGTGCCACAACGTAACCATCCACTGGTGGATGGAGTAGTTCCTTTGCTGTTTTCTCGCCCCCTTCCAACCCCTTTCAGACATGAACCTTTGTGTGCATGTGCCCAGGTGTGTGTATGTATGTAGAATCCAAGTTGATCATTACCCTTTTTTTCTTGTTGTGTGTGCTACTCTTGCATAAATTCAGAGCTTCAACACTTCCCTAACACAGAGCAGAACAAAATGCACTAGCACAATTTCATCAGTTGTGCTAGTGCAGTTTCATTTCACAATCGCAAAAAATACCACAATTTTCTCATTCAGATAACAAAACATGGGAAAAGTGGGTGAGAAGCATGGGAGAAGCTTTCAAGGATGACGTTGTTGTTGTTGTTGTTGTTGTTGTTGTTGTCTAAAGAGCCTGTAAACTACCACGAATGAAGAATGGCAAGCTCGCAATAAAAGGCTCATGTAGAAAAACCCTGTAATAGAAAACTGTCTGAAGCAGCCATGCACATAAATGGATGTCCATAATAAGGAAGGATCCAAAGCAGAGAAGAACAAATATGCCACAATTTACTGTGGCGTGGGTTTGTCCTTAGCTGACCCTAGTGTCTTTTACTCTTCTGTAAAGGAGCTGTCAAGATACCATATGCCCTTTGTTTCTAGACTCTCTTTTCTTGCTTGATATTGGAATGTGTTAGGAGTAATTAAGTTTATTATCTGTGTCCTAATGCAGGATTGTCTCAACACAGATTGCTATTGTGCAAAAAGAGAGAGGTCATTTGGAAAGAGTCTTAAGAGCCTGCCCTTTATTATTGCAATGCTTTCAAAGATAATGACACAAACCACAGTGTCTATACTCTATTGAAAGGACGTGTCATTTTACCAAGGCATTAGCTGACATGCTAATAACACCAATTAAACAATTTACAGCTGAAACATTTGTCTGAAAAGCAGAGATCTGGGTACTGAAGAATTGTTTTACTTATACCAAGAATATGTAGTTTTGTATATAGTACCTATTGGAGTGGTGGTGGTTATGTCTGTACCCAACGTAATCTATGTTTCTCCTCTTTTTAATACATAAATCTAAAAAGTTATAAATGCTATGCATTATAAACCATTGTTCACCAGCTGTTGATTCTACTTAAGTACATACTTTAATTCTAAAGCAATAATATTAGTACATGTGGCTTTGTGAAACAATTAATTTTTGCTTATCAGTAAATGGAACTGTTAATTATCCTTTGATGATCTCATGGTATTATTAAAGAGAAGTGAATTTATCCAAAGGATTGCTTCTGTTTCTCTTAGTCTACATATGTTAATTTCTTTGATTAATTCTGAGAACATCTGCATATAATTCTGCATACTTAATTGTGAGATTGCACTTCTTTTCAAATAACTGCTTTAGAATCTACTTCCCATGCAGTTTAAGATTTATATCTAATTGAGATGCCAAACTTACAAAGGTGCCAAAGTCTTAAGTGTATAATTATGTAATTTTCTCCTGAACTTTCAGAGTCTTCCTGCGAGCAATTAATCAGTATGCAGATATGCTAAACAAAAAATTTCTTGATCAAGCCAACTTTGAGCTACAGGTAAGACACATGAATATTGTCTTCACTTTTATTTTAAAGAACATTTTTCCCCCCAGATCCAAGCTGTAACTTTTGTATTTCTATCTTTTTAATTGCTTACTGAATTTGCCAAATGTGCTCCCCAGGATATGAATGAAAAGGAAACTGGCACACTGGTTACCTAAAGTTTAATGGCCCATTTTTTAAAAACCTTTGGGCTAGTCAAGAATATATATCAGATAAGCAGAAAAAATCCAATGTCTTAGATGTATTATGTCATGAACCACATTTCTTGTGAAACATTATTGGCTGGGTTCAAACAACACAACCCATACTCAAGGTTGCATATGAATTGAGTATGGGCTGTAGTTGAACCATGGATTGTTGTTAAAATATGGGTTTTTGTATTGCGTGAACCCAGCCATGCTAACAAACCATGGTTTGTTAACTATGAACAACCCATGAAGAGAACCTATGGTTTGTTGTTGGATTGTAAACTGTGGGCTGTTTGTGGGAACTGCAACCTAGAAGGCCTTGTCATACATTCCTGCTTATGAGATTCTGAAACTGGTGGGACATGCAACTGAGCCTCTCCCGATAAACACAGAGAGCAGATAGATCCATGTGATAGAAAGCTGCCCTTTAGATATGTCAGAGTTTGGACACAACCTGGAAGCCAGTAAAGATGGCTTGCATGCTCTGAATAATTGCATGCTCTGAATAATTGTGGCCAGTCCAAGGCTTTATAGCTGTATTCTGAAACAGTTGAAGTTTCTGAATAGTTTTCAAAGGCAGTCCTGCTTAGAGTGTGTTATAGTGAGTGGCGATCACTCATATCCGAGTAAGATTGTCTTCCACGTAAGATTGTCTACCAACATCATCTTCCAGAGTTAGAGGCACTTTAGTGGTGGGTCTGCAGATGGTGTAAACCATCCTTAATGTAGCTAAAGGATGTGTGACCAAGGTTAAATCTGCCTTCTCCAGAAAGAGGTGCAGTTGACAAATCAGCTGGGGAAAATAATTCTTGTCTTCACCTGAACATCCAGGAGCATTTCCAGACTGATTAAACTTGATTCTTACACTAGCGGTGCCCTAATCCTGCAAGACGTGCTCCATTCCTGCCTTCTCCTTTGATCTCATACACACAGGAACCTGAGCTTTGGATCCAATCCATTATTTCCTGCTACTGAGCAAGACTATGAGTTGAATGGTTTTAAATAATATGAATTTCATTTCAGAATGAAACAAAAGTGTTGGTTACCTATGTGTGGAGTACACAGAAACAGGTTGCCTCTGTGTTGCCAGATCAGAAGTCCCATGAGTCAAGAGCACTTCTGTCTTGTCTGGATCAGCTTCCATTTGTTTACCCACTTTGTGTAAACTGTGTTTATGCAATCAAAGGAGTATGCAAGACTGGCTCATTTTTTCCATGATTAGGGCACTGTCAGCGCAAAACATTGCATGCAAGCAAAACATGAGCACCTCTTTGTTTTCCTGAGTACAGGGCGTAACAGTAGATTTAGTCAGAAATTGAGTCTTGCGCATAGTTAGAACATGCTTCCTATTGGCATCAGTTTTACTCCAGATCTGGTTCCAGGGTAGTAAGGACGGGGCAAGAAAATATTAGAAAATTGTAGCTTTTGACCAATAATGGTGTCTTCCTATTGGTTATTTATCTAAACAGAGACACATTTGTTAATTTTTGTTTTTGTTGATATTTTGCATTTCAAATAATGCTGTATAAAAACCCTTCAGGTTTTTTTTAAAAGAGGCACTGAAAATCAGAAGGCAAGCAAGGTGAAAACCAAATTAAAATCAATTTCTGTGGCTCCATCTTCAAATCTTTTAGCCTGTACACATTTTTCAGGGTTCAGTAGAACTACACAGAACAGTTCTGCATGTATTTGTGTCCCTCAACCTACTTTTGAGAAAGTTAATAATTTTCTTTGCCTTTGTGTTTAAAATAGACTTGTAGGAATTTATATTCTATTTCACTTGAATCATCAGGAAGCCTTTGATTTTGATTGTTGTGAAGATGGGCAAGTTTGTTTAATGAAAATTGTGCTCAATGTGGCTATATGCATAGGTTCTATCAAGAATGAACATAAGTTGATATCTCCTTTCCATTCATATTTATGCATATAAATCATACAAAAAATATGGTGTGTTAGGTCATGTAATACTGACGATTCTTGGGAACTTTGTGATTTTCAGCTTTGGAACAACTACTTTCACCTTGCGGTTGCTTTTCTTACCCAAGAGTCACTACAACTGGAAAATTTTTCAAGTACTAAAAGATGCAAAATACTTAACAAGTAAGTTATATTCCAAGCACAAAATCATGAGGAACATGAGGGTTTATTAACATAATATTACTGTAGTTGCTTAGAAAATTCAAGATGCATTGAAAAGCAATCATGGTAGGATGAAAGGTTAGTCTTGAAATCATGAATCAAGTATTTATCATATTCTTTAGATTCAAGTCAAGATGCAAAATTACAGGATAAAGCAAATGTTTATCTTACAGTATATTCACGGAGTCAAGATGTTATCAGAATTAACATATTACAGAACTCTGCTTTTAAAGCCCATTTAGCCTTTTGCTTATTTCAATCTCATTTCATGAGTATGCTTTATTGCCTAATTCCTAAAGGTTTTGTAGCTAATTTTCATAACTGCTGTGATTTTCAGTGTGGCATTCCTAAATAATGTTTTGTTGTTTAGCCAGAAACATGTTAAAATTACCTGGACAGGGTGTGCAAAACATATTCGAAATTTAATAGCAAGTAAAACCTGTCAAAAGCAGCATACTGTGCCATTTTGAGGAATAAAGGGTTTCATTTCTATTTGTATTACCATGAGTTTTCCTTCTAGGGTATACTTCAGGCTTGTAGGATATAATTTCTTTTGTACTAAAACCCTGAAGCCCACCAGGGTTCTAGTACAAACATATAAAAAGATACAAAATCTAGTACAAATTTTGACCACGGTTCAAAATGGTAACATGGGCCTGGAGCCAGATGCAATAAGTTGTTTCAGGGAGATCCCATGAGGCATACTAGGATAACCTGCATATGCAAGTACTGATTTGGGCTTATAACAATCTGATTTATAAAGGGGGAAAACTGCCACAGTACTTCAAATTATTTAGACATCTCCCAGTCCTGATGTACTTTCTGCCTATCCTTAATCTAAGCCATGATCCTAACTCTCCTTACTTATAAGCAAGTTTTAATGATTTTCTGAGGACTTATTCACATTTTGAGCTGGTTTAATTCAAGTTCATGTTGAAAGATGTGAATATTCACATTGCAATGTTTTCTTGCAAAGTGAGATGGAGCAAATTACTGGATTTCATTTGACCGGTGCCTAGCATTTCTATTATCTTCCTCAAGTTGCTGCACTCTTTAATATGCAGAACTGCATAGGACTAATCACTACATACAGCCTTTTTGTATGGTAACTTACAGAGCAGTCATAAGGTGGAGGGAGTAAAGTGGTGGATAATCCACCACTTTCAAAGCCCTTAGTGGCACATGCACGCCAGGGCAAGGGGTGCAATGGCGTTTTTCAGTTTCAGTTCCCCCAGTGGATTTTTTAAAAATTATTTCACTCCCTTTGGTTCTAGTAGGAAGGGAAATACCTGTGCCAGAACAAGAGCCAGGGCTCTGCCGGAGGAGCAAGGTAGTTTAGATCCAAGGCTGGTCCCATCCTGCTTCCAGAAGCTCAGTTGACTCTTTCTGTTGAATCTCTTCCTCTCCATCATAACCCATCTGAGCTAACTTTCAGCAGACGTTAGGATTGCTCTGCCTGTTTAGTAAACAACTATATATGTTGACTCATACGTCAAAGGTAAGAAAGAAGGCAGATTCAACAACTTCAATAAAGACTATCTGAAAATTATAGCATAATTGTACAGAAATACTTGTTGTAATAAGTTTAGGTTCTGTGCTATAAGTAATATTTCTGTAGAAGGATAGGAGACATCTTTAGACTTTCTATATTCTGCACATGCACAGATAATTAAGATAAATAGCTTGGATTCTAAGACACAATTGCTTGTTAAAATTAACTAAATTGTAGAGCTCTGTGATAAGTTTTACAAATTATTATTTTTCACATAATCAGTTATACTGTACGCAGTGAACTGAGAAAGTAAATTGTTTGGAAACCAATAAAGGCATGTGGTTGAAGTGTAAGATTATATTTACTTGTGGAAGAAATATCTCTTCTTCCCCACTGGGATATAAATGATCACTTCATCTCATATCAAAAGCTATTTTTGAGTTTTAATTATCCTTTTAAAAATTTGTATTGAATCTTTCCTCTTCAAGTTAAATATCAAATATAATAAGATTTTTTAAAGGACAGAATAGTTTAACTCATGTTAGTATAAAGGATAATTGTCAACAATATTAGAGTTTCTAATATCTATTCATGTGAACAAATACAATTTTAAAACATTATATATAGCAAATATACAAGAACTCATCTCCAACTGAAATGGATGGGGTCTATACCTCTCCCACAAAATAGATTGATTATCTTATATTCTACATTAGCCCAGTGCAAAAATAGATCCTAAACCTACAGGTTGTGCTTGTATGTAACACTAAATCATAGCCTAACATTACATGCATTAGCCTTGGGCTCATGTGCCTTTCCCTTTCCTCTTCTGGTGCGGCAGCAAGGAAGAGATAGGAAATATTTGCTTCTGTTTTCAGCTAACCATATTGTTACGTCTGTACTAGGACAAGCTCTGGTTAGTTTTAACCATATGTTGTTTTAACAAGTAAACTTCAAACTGTGGTTCATGACCCTGGCTTGTTTGAAAAAAGATATATAGTTAACAGTAATCACAGTTCTTGGGTCAGGCATAACGACAAACTGCAGTTAGTTGAAAACTGAAGCACCAGAGGAATGGGCGAACATGTGATCTTCAAAGTCATTGAGGTTCTCTAAATTCGTGCTCTAAGCTTGGTTGGAAAAATTGGAAAAATTTGTGCACTTTCCCTCCGTAGGCTAAAGTGTAAAAATGCAGAATTTTCTGGGAATTGTGCTCCTCCTTGCATTCAGGGTTGCAAACGGGACATGTTTGCATGATTTGTGAACAGGAATCAAATTCTCGTAGATCCCTTCATATGGCAGTACTGAAGAAGGAGGGGAGGGAGAGCACCTGAACCTCATTCATGTGACACTAAACTATGATTTATCTCTGCCTTCTCCAAATGTTTCAAGTATAACTGCCATCCACTGACACCCCCAATGCTAGGGGCAGGGGAGGCAGCAGCGTGCTTCCCACTTCCCTCCTGCCTCCCCCACCTTCTCCAGTCCCACCCACCCCCAACCGTATTCTGATTAAAACAAAACAAACACAAACAAAATAAGCACCTCAGCAGCAGCAGCCTTAGGGTTCATTCTCCTTGTTAGTTCCATTTTTGGCTAGGGTTAAGTCTGGGCTTGCGCAAAAGCTGCGCATTTTCAGAACATTTCTCCAGGAAATCTCCCCTTGAAGTACTACATCATAGACCCACCCCACATACACACACAAACACACACACCCTTAGCAGCATTACAGGGACAAGGGCAAGGTGCTTTGCTGAGCGTGAAGAAGAGCTCTTTCTGGATGTGGAAACCCCCTAGCAAATGGCTGTCCTGGGCCTGCAAGCAAGCAGCACTTAGGAGGCTGAGGCTTGGATCCATGGCCCTTCTTCAGTGCTGGGCCCAGTATTCCAATGGTTGGCAAACCAGATGAAGCTTGCAGAAGGCACTCCACAGAGGCCATTTGAGCTTCTAATGAAAATGATAGATACAGGAGCTCCCACAAGCTATGGGCCTGGTCTTTCAGAGGGAATCCAACTCCTCCAGAACAGGTTGAATTCTCATCTGGTCTGCGGAATTGCCTACTAGGACTGCCTCTGTTGTGCCTGGATTGAGCTACAGTTTGTTACCCCTCCTCCAATCCATTACAATGACCAGACACATGTCCAGTCTCTCTACATCCTCACCTGGCACCAAAGAAAAGAGATATAGGCTCAATTCGGACGACACAATAAACAACTGGTGTGGGGGAAACAATCGTCAGTTGTTTTGACTATTGTGTCATTCCAATGCTGCCATAGTCAACTCAGCGCTGATCCTAATCCACACCACAGTTGATTATTTATTACCATGTTGTTTGGGGAGTACCCCCTAGGGTTAGGGTTAGGGTTAGTCAACCCATCATTGACTATCGTGTCGTCCGAATTGAGCCATAGAGTTGCATGTCACCTGCATTCTGATGAAAACACAGCCCAAATTCCCAATTAATCTCACTCAGAAGTTTCATGTACATAATAAAAGGCATAGGAGATAAGATGGATAAAGCAAAGATGCCATGGGTTTGAGAAGAAAAACCCTAGTGCCATCTTCTGAAAATGTCTGTCCAGGTAAGAGCACCCAATCCTGACCGCATTCCAGAAAGATATCATGGTTGATGGTAGTGAAAGTTACTGAGAGGTCAAGGAGAATCACTTTCCCTATCTCACTCCCAACAGAAGTAACCTCATAGGACAATAGTACAATACAATACAGTACAAAGAATTGACTACACTCCGGACACAGCAACCATTCCTTCCTTGCTAGTTGTAATCCGCCATGAAGGGCAAGGATCAAGCAAATATGTGGTCAGCCAAACCTTACCAAAGATCTTATCCATATTTTCTGGCTGCATTAATTGAAGTTCATCCGCAATATAGGACCAGACCCATGGATTGATATGTACAAACTAAAATGTGTAAGTAATGACAGATACAAATACAATTTATTATTATTATTATTATTGTTATTATTATTATTATTTATATCCCGCCTTTTTCCCCAATACTGGGAGTCAAGGCAGCTTTACGAAATTAAAACATATATAATTAAAACATATAAATAGAAATATACAAAAGTTAAAATATAATTAAACCAACTGTAATATTAAAACTTTTTTAAAAAATTTAAAAGGCAAATAATAAAAAATCAAACGCATTAAAAAAAAAACTAATTTTATTCCCTTACAATCATCACAGTGTCTCACTGAGGTATCCACTTCATCACCATTGGTAGAGAATTCAAAAGCCCTTAACCCCTTCAAAAGTCTCCATGGAGTTTGTGGGGAGACAGTAGTGGTTAGGGGTGGATACAATGGTTGCCTCCATGACTGCCACAAAGTAGGCTCAATAATGAGCTGTTACTAGGTTTTGACTGTATTTGCTTCAAGATTTTCTCCACTTGTGTTCTAGATATCTCTCAACTATCTCCATCACTCTTTGCTCAGGCACATATCAAGGAGCTCTGCTAATTGAACAATATATTTATATTGTTGTTGTTCCCCGCCTCGATCCGGAGGGAGAGGCGGGTTATAAATAATAATAATAATAATTATTATTATTATTATTATTATTATTATTGAGGCATGTTACTCAGGAGCGAAGGTGTCAACTGCCTAGGTCATCTCTGCATTCCACTGATTGACACAGCTTCAACAGGAGCGCCATTTGTGTCATCCAGGAAAACTCCCAAAGCCCTTTGGAAATCATCAGCTTCTGGAGGTGGTCCATCTCAATAGGTGTCCCACCCTTGCAGAGGGGAATAGCCCTTGTCATACTAAAGCCCGACAGGAAGTGATCTGAGCATGACAAGGGTCGGATTGTAAAATCCTCTACCTTCAGAGCAGTGTTGTAGATAATAACACCCAATCATGTTTCACAATCTCATGTAAAATTATGGTTTCGCATCCTGGTTTGTGGCCAGTCCTAACCCATGGTTAGGTAACCAGACATGTGGAAGAGGCAAATATGTTTCAGCAGACACACAATGATATCAGAGTGCTCGCCATACCATACACTTCAGAGGAGCATTATGCAAAAGTGAAAAGTTTAAAAGTGAACTTTCCCCCTGAACATTGAGCCTGGAGCTTTCTAAATGTGTTTTTATAGGCTCCTTTGAGAACTTTTTATTGTTTTTCTGCTATTCTTCTTTATCATTATTTTTATACGCCTAGTCTCAGTGATCCTATCATGTTTTCCCATGGTGCATACACTTATCCAGTATTTTCTTGGTGCAAATTCAAATGTTGATGATCTCCTATTTCTGTCTGTTTTCTGCAACCTTTCTGGATGTCTTACATTTTCCTCCATTGTAGTATCCCATGATGTATCATAGTGCTCAATTTGGTGTGTCTTGGATGTCCTTGATACCTGCCGGAAATGGCTCTTTTTGGTTCATTTTCTAGGGCAGTCAGTGTATGCTAAAAATATGCATAAAAGTAAAATATTCCTAAGGCTGTGCAGTTTGTTTTCTCCAGCTATTAGAGACTGAGAAATGGATAATACTCTCATTAATCTACACAGCCACCCCCACACTCCCAGGGGACAGTTATGTAATATGCCGATAAGGCAAAGTAAAATTCCCACAGGTGAAACATTTACAGAAAAGCAGTATTGAGTGGCGCTCCTTTCTTCCTCCAAGCAAGGGTGAGAAATGCAGATGTTAGACTGGAAATTAGCATGTTTAGGATTTGCTGCTGCTGGGTATTTTTTTGTTTTTTGTTTTTGTTTTTGTTTTAATGGTTGCTTTCTGTGTGTTTTGGGAATGTCATTTAATTTTTGCATGCTTTTTTCCTTTCTGTATCAAATTGAATTGCTCAGAGATATAAGGTATATTATAGTCCTAAATAACTAGCAAACCATTTAACCTAGGCTTGTTTTTTTGTTTTTGTTTTTTTGACACAGACATAATTCAATTACAATATTGAAAGGGTAGTGCATTACTAAGAGGATTTTATTAAGAAATATGTATTTCCCCTAGGTATGGAGATATGAGGAGACAAATTGGCTTTGAGATCCGTGACATGTGGTATAATCTGGGTAAGTAAGAACCCCATTATCTGATCCTTTAATAGCTGAATATCATAATAATCTGAATTCACAGCCCTGTTTCAATCTTATCTGCATTAGTCCTGTGTTTACACAAACAGTATACCTGTTTGCCCAAACTTCTGATAATACAAATATTTTGCAAGCACCTAAAGCGTTCATGTAAGTAATTTTTATTGTAGCTGCTAATTCTTGCATTACAGCTCTCATGTGGAAGAAGCGGCTGGCACCAGCATGGAAAATCTTCACATGAACAATGTTATGGCTAGTGCATGAAGCCAATTCCCAGTAACTTCCCATGTGGCCGCCTTAATGTAAAAATTGGTCCTTATGATTGTCCAGGAAAGAGATCTTGTGGTTGTGATGGATGGCTCAATGAAAATGTCCATCCAGTATGCATCTACTGCAAAAAAAGAAAAAAGGGGAAAAAAGGGAAATTCCCTTTTGAGTGTAATTAGAAAAGGAATTAAAAATAAAACTGCTGATTTTATAATGCCCCCTTATACAAAACTGTGTTTAGTTCTGGTCACGGCACATCAAAAAAGATATTGCATAACTGGAAAAGGTGCAGAAGTACTTCTTCACACAGCACATAGTTGAACGATAGTGTTTGCTACCACAGGATATAACAAAGGCCATCAACTTGGATGGCTTTAAAAGGGGGAATGGACAAATTCATGGAGGATAAGACTATAAATGGCTACTAATCATGATGAGTTTATATTACCTCTCACATTAGAAACAGTATGACTGGGTTCGCATATTGCGATAAGCCACAATGGTTTATTTTTCTGAAAAACCATGATGGTTTATCATGTCATCTGTGAGCGTTTTTCCTCAACCACAGTTATTTAGCTAAAATAAGACATTCTAATAAGCCATGGTCTCCAGTGAGGTTTATTTAAACACTGTGGCTTATTGTGTTGTCTGGTGCTCCCCAGCGGCTTAAACAGTAGTTTAACCATAAGCTACAGAGTCGCTTGGCAAGAGCAGTGAAAACTGCTGCAGCTGCTCTGCTCCTGTTGGCAGACCTCTGTTTCTGAGATCTGCCTAGCAACAGATTGCGCTCACCACCCATCCTCACCCTAACCCTTCCCCAAGCAGTGTGCTCTGCAAACTCCCCACATGTCAAACACCTTCTTGGGTGGTAGGTGGCAGCTGCACAGGGTTTTTGCCACATATCAGGTGCATCCCTATGATATGCACCCACTCCTCCAAACTTCCAAAGCTTTAGAGCTGCCACCCCCTTTCTGTCAATAAGCTGCTTTTACTCGTGTATCTTTACTATTGCACAGGGTTTTTGCTATGTGAATTTTGGCTCTAGTCCTTCAAATTTCCATGGAGTTACAGTATTTATCTGTGCGTGTATTGATGATGATGATGATGATGATGATGATGATGATGATGATGATTTTTATACCACCCCATAGCCGAAGCCCTCTGGGCAGTTTACAAAAATTTAAATGATAAAAGCACACAACAGTATAGACAAAGATAAGGTGACCATATGAAAAGGAGGACAGGGCTCCTGTATCTTTTAACAGTTGCATAGAAAAGGGAATTTCAGCAGGTGTCATTTGTATGCATGCAGCACCTGGTGAAATTCCCTCTTCATAACTTTAACAACAGTTAAAGCTGCAGGAGCTGTGCTAGAGTGACCAGATACAAAAGAGGGCAGGGCTCTTGCAGCTTTAGCTGTTGTGATGAAGAGGGAATATCACCAGGGGCTGTATGCATACAAATGCTGAAATTCTCTTTTCTATACAACTGTTAAAGATACAGGAGCCCTGTCCTCCTTTTCATATGGTCACCCTAGACAAAGACAACATACATCTGAAAACAACTTTGAACGATCAGCAAATATAAAAACAGATCCACGATCTATTAAAACTCATCACATGCTGCTAAATGGATGGGAAAATAGAAAAGTATTGACCTGGCACTGAAAAGATAGCAATGTTGGTGCCTGGTGGGCATTGTCGAGGAGATCATTCCGCAATTGGGAGGCCACCACCGAGAAGGCCCTCTTCCTTGTTGCCTTCTTCCGAGCCTCCGTTGGAGTAGGCACCCAGAGGAGGACCTTAGATGTTGAGCATAGTGTACAGGTAGGTTCATATCAGGAGAGGCGTTCCGTCAGGTTTTGCGGCCCTGAGCCACATAAGGCTTTATAGGTTAGAATCAGCACCTTGAATCAGGCTTGGAAACATACCAGCAGCCAATGCAATCAAACCAAAGTGCCTTAGTAGCTTCCATGCAGTATTAAGCAAGCCATGTTCCAAAGTGAGCAAAAGCAGCAAAACAAGCTGCTTTGTATGCCAATAAATGGCTTCTTTTTATTTCCGTGTTGTTACTTTCCTGCTGGCTGGTGGGAGGGGGCTAGGACGTTGGGGCTGCAGGATCGGAATGACAGGGAGAGGAGTTGGGAGAGGGAATGAGAAGGGAAGGGAATGTGAAGGGGGGGTGAAGGGAAGGGAAGAATAGCAAGCAGTTGGTTTCTGGCCACTTTTCAGTGTAAAAGGAAAGTTGCACAGTTATTCAGTGCAGCATTTGGAGGCTCCCCATGAGGAGATGCCACGTATGATATTTCGCCCCATTCCAGCAAACTGCCAAGGAATTAGAGACAACACCTTTTTCTTCTTTTTTTTGCCACTGTTCCATGTAAAAAGAAAGCCATGCAGTTATCCAATGCAGCATGTGAAGGCTCCTCACGAGGAGACACCATGTATGAAATTTCACCCCATTCCAACAAACTGTGAAGGACTTACAACCCGCACCCCTGTTTTGGTACACTCGAGCAGTTATAAAGGAATGGCTTTGAAAACCAGCTGGGAAGCCAGCAGCGCTGATGGGAGGAGGGGTCGGGGGCAGGAAGGGAATGCCTTGAGAATCAGGGTGCCACTGGTTGGGTGGGGCAGGAGGGAGTGGAAAAGTGGAAAAGGATCAGCAATGCGCTGATAATGGCAAGGTTCTGGCAGAGACAGGAGACGGAAGAATATGCCCCTAGTGCAAGACTGGCCATTCGGAGTGATGCAGGCGATGTAGTGGAGGCGTAGGGGACATCGGGCTTTGGTTTCCAATGTAAAGGATGCTGGGATACCATCCCAGCTGAGCGGGAGGACTGCAGAGGGAAGAGGGGCGAGGGAAGGGAAAATAAGCTATGCACAGTAGCTTATTTTTCCAATCGTGTGGGGATAACAGTAGCTTATTTTCAAAATAAGCTACTGTGTGTAGTTTGTAAACCATCATGGCTTAAAGTGACATGTCAACACACCCTATGCTTCCATATGTCAATCTCTGGGGAACATGAACAAGAAGGTGCTGTTGCACTCAAATGTTCTACTTGTGAGCTTTCCACGGACATCTAGTTGCCTGCTTCACTAGATTGCTCTGATCAAGCATGGCTCCTTTTATGTTCATGTTCTTAATTCTCTGACAGTGACAGACTCTGCAAAAGATTTTCTTAACCCCAAAACAATCAATACAAATATACCATATAGATAAATATTGACATTTGATCCAGATCAACTCTGCCTGAACATTGTCAAACTTACTCATCACTAGCAAGTTAAGTAGAAAATGGCTATTCTGGAAGAAACATAAAGTTCAGAGCAGCCTACAAGCAATTGCAATTGGGCTTCAGAAGATTGAGTGCTAAATTTGCTCCCATGACTGCCACATTTTGTTTTTGAATGTGTGTGGGAGGAATGTGAATGTGAAATCAGTGGCTTTAATAAACTGTGCCAGACAGCTGGAAAAGAGGTGCAGTCTAGTGTTGATTGCATATTTTCCTGTTTCTTAGGCCCTTTTAAGGTGCCTACTTACTTTATTGTAGTATGGTGATATATATCATAATATATATATATATATATATATATATTCATTAAACAAAAAACCTACGGTTTACAAAAACAACGTTAAGGCTCCACAGTTTCCAACCAAGCACCAAAAAGCAAGGAAATTGGGAGTTAAGGCTCAAAGCCTTAACGCCACATCCTCCCTAAGGAGGCAGAAAGTGCAAGTGAAATTCTCATTCTCCCAAAGCAGATAAACCATGAGGACAGGATGGAGAATATGATATGCAGAGGTGACTGTGGGGTTGTGGAAAACTGATCACGAACAACCTAGAGCCACCTACTTCTCTTTTTTTGTTTAGAGCAGCCCTTCCCCAAACTGGTGCCCTCCAAAGGTGTTGGACTACAACTCCCATCATTGCAAGTCAATATGTCCTAGGTCAGGAATGCTGGAACTTGTCATATGAAAAATCTAGATATGCAAATTGATCTGCAGAGGTGACTGTGGGGTTGTGGGAAATGATGATGAACAACTTAGGACCAGCTACTTCTCATTTCTTAGAGATTCTTATGTCAAGAGTTGCAACCCAACACATCTGACAGGCACCAGGTTGGAGAATGTTGTTCAAGAACAAGGGAAGGCAGAATGTAGATCTCCGGATCTTTTGGAATTCAACTTGTAAAAGCCCCTATCAGCATGGGCAGTTACCAGGAATGTTGCGAGTTGATGTCCAAAACATCAGGATAGATCTATTTTCTGCCCACATCTGTACTAAAGTATGATGTTTTCCAGCATTAAGATATGAGATCAATCAAGGAACTACAAAAGAGCTGCATCACTTTAAATAAACTGTCTAAACCAAATGAAACAACAATGAATGAATCTTGAATACCTAATCCGGATAGCCCTTCAGACATCAACATTAGTTTTCAACACATGGCATAGGATGTCTGTTTCTTGAATATCAGATAAAGGATTTCTTTTACTTGTTCAGCAGTGTGAGATCAAAGGCAGAGCTACCACCTAATACTTTCATGCATAAGTATTATTTTAAAATTAAGTATGAAATGATTTTTGTCTTCCCCATAACACATAGCATGAGAGTTAAAGTGCAACACATCTGGAGAGCACCAAGCTGGAGAAGGTTGACTCCTATACATGTCTTCTCAGAAGCCAATGCCATGGAATTCACTAGGGCTTACTCCCAAGAGGTATAGGATTGCAAACTAATCTCATCTGAAAGGCGTTCAAGACAGCCAAACTAAACCTCTTCTGCTCCTTTGTCGCTTTGATGAGATGATGTATTGTGCAGGGATTGTGGGAAGTGAACAGTATATTTTGTATAAATACATTTTAAGAAAAAAAAAACATTGGTTCTTTGAAAGGCAGGATATTGACCAAAAGTTGGAAGTGCCTGGCACATGCTCTGGTTCTAGATCTGTAATGAATAGTTCCCCTTTTGTTATCAAGCATGCTGCTATATGCGAGATGTGTTTGAGAGATGTGTTTGAGACCCTGTATTTGGTAAGGATATGGAACAGCATTCCTCATCTTGTTGCCCTCCAGGTGTTTGAGATGACAAATCCCAGCATTCTTGACCCTGGGACATACTGACTTGCAATGATGGGAGTTGTAGTCCAACACCTTTGGAGGGCACCAGGTTGGGGAAGGGCTGCTCTAAACAAAAAAGAGAAGTAGGTGGCCCTAAGTTGTTCATGAACAGTTTTCCACAACCTCACAGTCACCTCTGCATATCATATTCTCCACCCTGTCCTCATGGTTTATCTTCTTTGGGAGAATGAGAATTTCACTTGCACTTTCTGCCTCTGTAGGGCGGATGTGGTGTTAAGGCTTGTGAGTCTTAACTCCCAATTTCCCTGGTTTTTGGTGCTTGATTGGAAACTGTAGAGCCTTAACATTGTTTTTGTAAACCATAGGTTTTTTGTTTAATGAATTTCATGGCTTTGTGTAACGGATGACTGGATATTATACAGTTGAAAATCAAGCCAGCATCAGCCAGGATGTTACACCATCTTGACATCCAATATAAAATCAAAGCTAGTTTTATGTGTTGAACTCACTTTTAACATTAATAAATCAACCAAAATGCTTGCATCTTCCTAATTTTTAAAGATAAAGAGATGAAACCTGGCATCATGGTAGCTTTTAAATAGGGATATAGTTATGTCAAGTTTGAAGCAGATCCGCTCATGCCTTGATTTTTAGGATTTTTTTTAAAGTTCAAACAGAAATTTCTTTGGGGTCTAGGACCTTGAGCAGTACAAGTTTAAAAAATGAAATTAAAGATAAAGAGATGAAACTTGAATTTTAGGAAATGTTTTGAAATCAAACTTTTAAAAAATATATCCTAAAAATCAAGGCATGAACCGATCTGCTTCCAACTTGGCATGGCTCAATTCTAGGGTGACCACTAGGGTGTGGCCTAGTGGCTAAAGTGTTGGACTGGGAGCTGGGAGATCTGGGTTCTACTCCCCACTTAGCCATTAAAACCCATTGGGTGACTTTGGGCCAGTTGCAGACTCTCAGCCCAACCCATCTCACAGGGTTGCTATTGTGAGGATAAAATGGAGAGGAGGAGGATTATGTATGCCGCCTTGGGTTTCTTGGCGGAAAAAAGGTGGGATATAAATGCAATAATAAATAATAAAAAACTGTCAGGATTTCCCCAGATTTCTCCTGGTTTTTGTTCTATCCTCGATGTCGGGGGATTTTATGCAATAGTCTATAATGACCTGGAATTACACACTTTCCCTTTTAAGGCCACCATTAGTGTGGCAGGGGGGAATGACATGCTTTCTGGAGGTGTGTCATTCTCTCCCACTGCTCCAATCAAGGCCTTAAAAGGGAAAAACGTGTCATTCTCAGACATTATAGAAAAGGGCCTGATTGGAGCAGTGGGGTGGGGGTGAGAATGACATGCTTTCCCCTCCTCCGCTCCAATTGGGGACTTTAAGGTGGCCCCAGAAAGCCATTTTCCAGCCCCCCCACTAGGTGTCCTCTTTTTTGGTTTCCCAAATATGGTCACCCTACTCAGTTCTTGCACAGGCTGCATTTCCATCCCTAGATATTTACTCAAAAGTAAGACCCATTGAATTTCTTTGGTTCTTGAAAAGCAACACACTTGCTTTTAGATTTGCCAGTCTCAGCATTCTTTGTGTGCTATGAATGCCTGCTCTGTCTGTCCCTATAGTTTCCTGCAAGGTCCAGCCAGGGGAAGCCAGTAAATTAAACCCGGGGTGGAGGGTGGGATTCCCTCAAGTTCATCTGACAGCAGGTGCTATAGAACATGGACCTTCCATGGGTGTTGAGGCTGGATTTCTGGCAGACCCAGCCAGGCAACTTTATGGCCTGTTAGTCCCTCCATTTGGTAGCCCGCAGAGCACCTGTCTCATAAGGCAAATGGCCACATGAGAACTGTTATTATGGCCTGCTACGTTGTTTGTCTTTAGTAGTCTGTGGTCCAGATCTCTTCAGAAGGGGGAATAGTGTTATGTGGTTGGGGTCAGTCTACATTATCTCTAGGGGTCCCTTACTCAGTGCCTCTGATAGCAAAGAGATTGAGGATTTTCCCCAACTCTGTTACTCTTGAAGTTACTAGGCCTGTTGAAAATAGATTTTATAACATAAGCATGAAAACAGTGAATACCCCTTTTAACTTGTTAAACCAATGAAAACATGCCACACAAGAAGTCTTAAGATATGAATGGTTTATAAAGAAAAGTAAATGCAAAAGCACATCAGATACAGAAGCGAAATCTGAAACATTACTACTAGTAGTAGTAGTAGTAGTAGTATCCTGCCTTTTGCCCAATGCTGGGCTTCAGGGCAGCCTTACAAAACTAAAACATGTACAGCTAAAACCTATAAATAGAAATATACAAAAGTTAAAAATATAATTAAATACTTTTCAATATTAAAGCATTTAAAACATTTAAAATACATAACAATTTAAAAGTCAAAGGTATAGACAGAGGTCCAGATTATTTGCCAAAGGCCTGCTGGAACAAAAAAAGAGGTTGTCTGCCTCCAAAAACACATCAAGGAGGGAGCCAGTGTAGACTGCAAGGATTAGAAAGAAAATGCATGTGTACACTATGCAAAATACACAACAGTTTAACTGTTTCTAAACCTCATTAGAAAAACACGGTGACTAGGCCGAAACCAACATTGTAGGCCCAGAAGCACTTTGAAAGGTTTCAACATTGTACTTAAAACTTAAAACCAGCCCAAACTAATTAAATGAAGTGTTTGAAGCTTTCAACTTATAGCAGTATGGACCAAACTCTTAGAAAAGAGGGAAGGAGCACTGTGTGTGAGTGGGGTGGGGGAAATTAAAAGAAAGGTATAGCTACCTATTCCCAGGAGAGATCTGAAGATCAAGTTACCATGGATCCAGAGGAACCACACCCTGCTTCACCTGTGAGCAAAAGAGCAAATGGGCCTTATGAAGATAGCCCAAATTACTCTCAGAGCCAAAGGAAAGCATGTTCCAGAAGAGAAAAGAGAAACTCTTCTTCTTCACTCAAAAGGTCTGTGCAATAGAGGCAGCGGCCATTTCACCCACCCACCCCCAGTATTCTAAGGCAGGAGGGGGGGAGAGCGACGCTACTGAGCGTGCCTCACGCTATGAGGGAAGATGGCCTCCTCATTGACTTGAATGAGATGTAAAAATAGTCCTTAAAAGTCAACCGAAGGGAGTTTTTTAAAACAAAAAGCTTTCCACCAACTACAGTGAAGGAGGAAGAAGACCCCACCACTGGATTAATTAATAAAGCTATAGAAATTATGCAAATCGTGAGCACAAAACTCGCAAACCCAAAATCATTTGACAAAAGCAGGGAGACAGGTTTGTGTTCCTTTTCTACCCTAAACTGCTCTCATTCCCCCAATCTTTCACCAATCTTCTTGAAATTTTCAGGTAATGTAAAACAAACATTTCTTTCTGGCACCTGTAAATTTCAGAAAGGTTGGTGAAACATTTTCGATTTTATGGCTGTTAGAATGATCCCTCCCCCCCATTATCACTTTAACATGGCGGAATGTGTTTTTTACTGACGGCCCTTAACAATGGAGGCACGACTGTGCCTCCATTAATACACCTCAGGGTTCTTAACATGTATTGTTTTGAGTTATTACAAGGATGATGATAGTAGAACTTGTGCCCTTGGTAAGGGGACTTGCTTTGAATTTCATAATTCAGGGTGGATTTCAGCCTTCATCTGACATTTTAATATAGCCTTCCCCAAGCTGGTGCCCTCCATGCTGACTGTGGATGATGAGAGTTGTAGTCCCATACACGTAGTGGGCACCAGATTGGAGAAGGCTGCTCTAATGAGTACAACATACTGGCAAAGATTAAAAAAACAATAACCCAATATTGCTGCATTTGTATTGGGATTTGAGAGGCTCCAAATGTTCTGAGAGTTGGGAAAGAATGTCAGTTGTAATAGAAAATGATTTCATTTTAATGTGCAAATTAAGGCTGCTATCCTGCATGCAGTTAACTCACACAAAAGCTCATTGATTTGCAGAGGTAATTAATTGCAGGATTGCAGCCTGTGAATTTAAATTACCGTGTTTTTATGTCGGAAAGCCACAGCATACTAATGATGATATGACTTTAGAAGCCTCTGTTTTCCATCAGGGTTAGAATAAACTATGAACTGATAAAATAGGCATCAGTAAAATACTGTAGGCTTCCAATCACATTGGCTTCCAAAATATTACAGTTACAATATTAAGGTTACACACAATCAGGTATGAGTGTTAGTTGAAAACAGTGGAGATCTGAATTATTCATGTAATTACTGAATTGTAGTTTGCTGGATAAGAGTGAGGATGCATTGTGCACCTATGGGTTAAGATACCAATACTGGAGCTTGTTTTCAACCATTGCAAGGTTTGTGTTTCTGGCTATGGAATCCAAATATATTAAAGCGTCCGTAATAGAAAAAATTGCAAGTTGAATCTCCATCAAAATGTTGCATCATGGAGTGTCCCCTGTTCTGGATTCTACATTGCATTGGATTCCCCTTCCCCCTTCCATTTTGCCATGTCTCTCCCAGAAGTCAATCACTATTTTGTGCGTCCACTGACCATGCTCAGTACTCATTGGGCTATTTGTTGTTGGTGGTGCTGAGGATCTTTCCCCCTGAATACTGTTTGTACATCCGCAAACATCAGGATTCCCCAGAACCTGCTGATACCTCCCTCTTATGTGTGGATAGTGCTGTTTTGGATACATGAAGACTGGCACTTCGAGAAATGAGATTGTTGGAATATGTCATGGGACCTGCCGAAAAATGTTGCAGTGTGAAGTGCTGGGTTTAGGGTTCCAGCATCTCCATTCCATTCTATTCCCCCTCCCCTGCCACAGTTTTCTTCACCTGGTCCCTGCAATAGTTATTCAGCTTTCTGTGCCCACTGAGCATACTTGATCCTCATCATACTGGGGTTTTCCCCCTTAAAGAGTTTCTGTACTTCAGCAAAGCTTGGTGTCCCCCTGCCCCCACACCTTGCTTTTGCACTTTCCAGCTTTTTAGAAGGAAATTCTGTGATGCTTCCGGAGGCCGAAGCAAGCAGAAATGGGAGCATAAGGGAGCTCTGCTAACCTGACCCTTTCCAGAAATGAGTATTTCCAATCATTTGGGGGCTTGCCTCTAGAAGTGCTAAATTCTCATTCCGCAAGTGGAAGGGGTCGCTTGTGGAATGGAACTGGTGGGCCTGGCTCTGCACAGACCAGAACTGGTGGCCAGTTCCGCTAGCTGATGAACAGCATTGGATTCTGCCCTTAGCAATTAGAATATAATACCCCATGCGGCTGTGGGAGAGAGTTCCTAGTGGACTCTAGATCCAGGCATAAAGGAGAGGTACCTGTTGTAATGTTCTACTGTTTGTGGTTATAAATATATTGTAAAGTTTATTGTTTGTGATATGAATTTGTTTATATCTTTAAAAAGGGTTAAGAACAATAACAGGTAAAGTAAATAACAAGGCCGAAATGTACTTACTGTTTATAGTTATAGGTCTTAGTAAGTATAGAGTGATTGGCTGGTTGTGGGGGAGTGCCTGGATTGGCTGGCTGTGTGCCCGAATGGAAGGTAAGTGTTGATTGGCTGGTTGGTTGGAGTGCTTGGATTAGCTGGCTGTGTAAGAGTGGGAGGAGCTAGAGAGCGAGTGGAGGGTATACATGTGTCTGACAGAGAGAGCAGACAGGGTTGATTGGGGGAGATTTGAGAGGGATTTTTGAGAGAGACGTTGAAAGGGATTTGAGAATTGAGAGATTGAGATAAGATTTTAGAGCATAGATTAAACAAGGAACAGTTTGTTAAAGTATAAGAGTTCTGACAGAAACCATTAAGCATTGTAACTGCTACGCAATTGAACTGAAGTACCCATTCAGCTTGTTGACACGCAATTTCTTATTAATAAATTCTTGTTAATTCCATCTTCTGGTGTAGTCTATGGGAGTACCTGAGGAAGGTACTGGTGGCAGCAGAACAACGAAGTTATCTGGAAGCCAGGTTGCTGCGCTGTAGTGCTGTGAGGCCTAAATAGTAAAGGCGAGACGGGCAGCAGCAGCAAGCAGTCGAAGATAACATCACACCTGTCTCCTGGTTTCCCACCCTGT
Organism: Anniella stebbinsi; assembly: GCA_029215795.1. Classification (NCBI taxonomy): domain Eukaryota; kingdom Metazoa; phylum Chordata; class Lepidosauria; order Squamata; family Anniellidae; genus Anniella; species Anniella stebbinsi. Next base: position 287,743,476 of record JARDYH010000002.1, on the reverse strand, counting down.
GATGGCCTCTATGATGGCAGTTTACTTATCATCACTAAGTACTATTTTATCAAAACCAGTACTAAAAGTGTAAAATAGGAAACTAACACAAGAGCATCCCCCAGTTTATCTGTCATATTTAAAAAAGTCTGCTCCAGTTTGGAACCCCCCTCCCCAGGGCTAACTGACAGCATGACCCTGTGGGGAAGAAGAAGGAACTGTTGGTCTTCCCCTCCTTTGGGAGATGAGAGGAGGGAGCAGGGCCTTCCCACCAGCCCTGCTGAACAGTCTACTTAATTTATTTTTCTTCCCCACCCTCCTCTTCCCTCCGCATCCCCTTTTCCTCGTGTCTTTTTTGGAATGTCTTTTTTGGAATGTAAGCCTGAGGGCAGGGACTGTCTTCTTCACTGATCCATTGTAAGCTGCTCTGGGAGCCTTTTTGGCTGAAGGGTGGGATAAAAATACAATAAATAATAATAAATATAAAAAAATGTGTAAACCCGGTTTCAGTAAGCCTAGGGCCCCTAATTCAGCTGAATAGTAAAGATTGACCATCATATTTTTCTATTGCTGCTGAATAAAAAAGCAGCAGATAAAACAAACACCAGCCCCCACTCCTCCCCCCCCACCCCATGTTCACCCCCATGATCCCTAGAGGAAGAAAGACTCTGCCAGTGTAATTATGCTGACAGACCACTTTACTTTGGGCTGTGAGGAAGGAGGACAAGCTCTTGTCTTCAAAGGTGCCTTCCATTGCCTGCTGCATTGACCCACTTCCTCAATAATATAGCAGATAGCAGGGGGAATTGGGCCCATGGAGTGGGCTCTTGGGATGCTCAAAACATAACCCCAAAGGTCCCAGGATGAACAGGTAGCTGCTTGTCCTTCTCTGTTACGAACTACTGTTCACCCTCCTCCATGTAATCATTTATTCTTCAATTTAGCACTAGATGCCGTCTTTCATGCCTGTAGAATTTGAAGACCAGAATAGAATTTACACAGAACGGCCCTCACTTCACTTTCAGAATCTTCACAGTTCATGCAAAGCATTGCAGCTTGTCTTCTGAAAACACTACGTTAGTGTATGCACATAGCACCCATGCCCAGAATTCACATGTGTTCCAGCAGGCTTCCAATAAAAAATCAATTTGCTGGCATTGAACAATGAAGGCCTATATTATTTTATTCAACCTGGTTTGAAATCCTGCAAGGAGATCTGGCTGGGGAATGCTCTGGAGCAGTCAACAGCTGCAGTCTGAAGGGTGTGATTGCAGGGAACTGTTATCTCTGACAGCACTGAATCTGTTTTAGGTAGCTGGTCAGAATTATTTATTTATTATTACATTTAAATCCCACCTTTTTTCCTCCTCCACTCCATTTTATCCTCACAACAACAACCCTGTGAGGTAGGTTGGGCTGAGAGTCTGTGACTGGCCCAAAGTTACCCGGTGAGCTTCCATGGCCGAGTGGGGACTAGAATCCAGATCTCCCGACTCCCAGTCCAACACGCTAGCCACTACACCACACTGACTTCTGATAGCTCCTACAGCCAGCAGGACTTTATCTGAACAATTCCAGTGTCATAACACCAAGCATGGACTAATGATTGCTAGAGCCATGCCATAACATTGAACTAGGGAGATCACGTGGGATGGGTAGAGGCTATCTACATCAGCCTCACCTTGAGGCCGGGGACACTGGCATAGGAAGCAACTTCATGTGTTCAGCATCGATACAAGTGGCAGCTACAGCAGACAGGCATGGCAAGAACAGGCCCTGACTCTATAGTCAGCCAAATGTGATCTTACTCTAGCAGTGAGTGACATCTATTAAATGACCCTGTTCAGACTACACGATATGCCATGGGGGTTGAGCGTTTCAAGGTAAACATTATGGCTTAGCGTGTTGTGTGAACCATGACTTAGTGTGTCATGTGAACCATTCCTAACTATGGTTGCTACATAACCACGGTTCATACACGCTCACTAATCATTTGCTGCAAAATGGCTTAGTGTGTTGTTTAAGCATATCTTGGGAAGGTATTATTGGTGCTCATCCTGACATACTTAAATGGTTTACAGAAATGCTGTAAAAATTAGTTGGGAAATAGAAGCTTGGGAAATAGAAGTATGGTTACTCACCCTGAGGCCACTGGGTTATACCACAAATTGTGTAGGAAAAAACAAATAAACCATGGGGTTGATAGAGGAGGAGAATGAGAAAAAAAGGTCTGGGTCCGCTTCCATAGGGGATTAAGAATCTGATGAGTTAGATATCAGATTTACTGCATAGCTGATTTGTGGAGCTATGTGTTTATCATCCCAGACTGGAAGTCTGCTGACTGTGCAGTTCTTGTAAGCTTTTTTATTCAGAGTTGTTGTTGTTTTTTTGCACAATCCAGTGCTGCAGAATAAAGTAAATTCTGGGGGAAGCTGCCTTCAGACACTGCAGCTGAACTGATAAGCTAAATGGCCTTCAGGCAGCGGGGGTGGGGGTGAGATTTGCAGTGTGATTATACACATTTTAATCTTTTCTAATTGCTTTTTCTCTTTTTCTGTCCTCACAGTACACAGTTTCTTGTACATTACATCCATAGAAAGTCACCTCTTTCTTCATTGATTTAAAATTACTGCCAATTAGTCCTGTGAGGAAGGATTAAGTAGGACACGATGTACGAATGACAAAAAGGGCTGAAGTACTTTACTGCTGCATTTTCCCCAATTTCTTCTGATGCCCATAAAAGGTTCTACATTTGTCATGGATAAGAGCATGCACAAAAAGAACAGGAACTCTCATAGATCTAAATACTTCGTAAAATTAGACATAATGCTTTTTTTACTCATGGTGTTACTGGATATTATCAAGCTGTGATATTTCTCATAAAAAAAGGGCATCCTTCCCCTTTCACCTGATATAGCAACTCTTTGAAGTCCTAATTCACTTTAGTTGAGGAGGCAGTTCTGTGCTCCCTTGACTAGGGATGTATGGATTGTGCAAAATCCATTCCGTGTGTGTTTTGCAGATTGTCAGGCACCTATTGTTCTGTCATCTGCTCATCATCAGGATTGGGTTTTGTTTTTTTCAATTTCTGAATTTGTGCAAATATGAACTCGCACAAGTGCAAAGCTGTGGAAATTTGCACATGCACAAATGTGCAAATTCCCCCAAAGTGTGCAAATTCCCCCCAAATGCACATTTTCATGCTTTAAGATATGGGGGGAAATGTGCATGTTGCCCTTTTTTAAGTGTGTTTTTCTATAATGAAAATTGTACAAAATTCCCGAAGGCTAAGAAAATGGACCGCAAGAGCGCAGAATATGTCTGATGGGTGGAAGCCAGTCCATTGTGGAATCTGCAGATCGGATTCATCAAAACCCATTTGGGTCCGTTGCAGATTTCTCTGACGTCCTTATCCTTGCCGCAGGGTCTGTCCCCTTGATTGAAATGAATAAAGGTTGTCTGTTTGTAAAGTAGCCTTGACCCAAGGGCATTCTGTTTAAGGAGCAAAAGAGTAATCAAAGGCTTTAAATGTGTTGTTACAGCAACATGCGTCTTTCACAGATTTACTTCAAAACGACTCGTATCTCTTTTCTTTTTTTTGAAATTCTATCCCTAAAGTTAGAAACTTGTAACAGAACAAGAACTTCATGGCACTGATGGTCTCCCTGACAAATAATGTTGTGTCATGTAATTCATTTTCTGATCTGTTGGCTCTGTCAGTTTTTCAGGCATAGTACAGGAGAACTGGTAATAAAAATGAAATAGATATAAATCTTTATCGTCGTTTCATGTTTTTAAAGGCACTGTCTAGTTTACTACATAGCGTATCACTAAATATGTTGAGATGGCTTAAGAGTATATTCAATAACATAAAAGTGATAATGATTCAACTCTGCCATTACAATTTCAGAGGTGGATGTGGCTTACTTTTTTTTATAGAAGCTGTGTCTTGTGAAAGCACAAGTAGGCAATGTGGTGTCTGTTGGCACAAGTGTGCCCCCAGACCCCTTCCTTGGTGCCCACTAGGACACCTGCTCCTCCCAATTTTTATTTCAATCACATTTTATCCTTTCTTACTGGGAGCTAGGATGGCTTCAAAGAGAACTGGGAACCTCTAGCTGTTGCAATCTTAATTTCCTATGACTATCTTGCCCTTTGAGATCAGCCATTTTATGTTTGTACCCAGGACAGTGTCTCAAATTTCCCCAAAAGGTTGCCTACTCCTGTGTTGTAGGATGCCCACCCTTGTTATAAGCAGGCTGCATGCATCTCTTGGTTTAGGTAGTGCATGATTCTAACTTCCCTTTCTGGGTTTTTTTAAATGAGTGCAGCCTGACCACATGGAAGAGGAGAGTCTTCTGTCTTTCTACCATAGAGACTGAATGAAGGTGAGGGAGGGGGTGGAAATATTTTCCCCCAGATATCCTTCTTGCCTATGCATTATATGATCTTTATTAAACATCTAGAAAACATTTATTTTAATTGTGTAAACATTTCTGGAACCAATTTTAGGGAAGGATGGCATGGAAAGATTTTAAATAATGAAATAAATGTATTCACTCTACAGCTTGAAAATATTGAGGCTGTCCAGTCCCAAGGACAACAAAGGAATTCACAGCAGAGAACTCAAAATACAAATGAGCTGCTCATTCAAGAAAGTGAGCCAAGCAGGCAGGACCCTTCTGCGCTCACATATACAGTCTCAGTCATTCGCTCATTCCTTCATGAATGGTCATTCCTGCCTTTTGACCCGTGCCACCTGCTCCCTGCCTGTCTGATGCTGGCTGTGGATGCAGGGCTCCTCCACTGTTTTGACTTAGCTAGGGTGACCAGATAAAATCCAGGTCAAGGCTCATGTAACTTTAACAGTTGTAGAGAAAAGGGAATTTCAGCCAGTGTCATTTGTATGCAATTAGTTCCTGGTGAAATTCCCTCTTCATCACAACAGTTAAAGTTGCAGGAGCCCTGCCTACTCTTGTATATGGTGACTCTAGTATAGTGCCTGCACCTTTAACTGTTGTGATGAAGAGGGAATTTCACCAGGGACTAATTGTATACAAATGACACTGGCTGAAATTCTCTTTTCTCTACAACTGTTAAAGTTACAGGAGCCCTGACCTGGATTTTATCTGGTCAGCCTAGGCTTAGCCCAAACAGGCAGGAAACTGAAGATCTGTGGGAGCTCTTGGGCAGGTCAGGGCTGGGAATGGGCAGCAGGGCTAGTGGCAGTGGCAGGCTCAAACAAGCAGTGCCAGCCTTCCTGCCTGCTTATCTCCTCCCCGCTACTCCTCCCTCTTCCTTCACTTGCAGGGCACTCCTGCTCAAGTTGCTGACCTAAGCAACTGAGGCAGCTAGCCACAGCCAGAGTCTCCCTAACGGTGGCACCACTTAACTGAGGGGGCTCAGGGAGACGATTGTTGGATACAGCTAGTATATAGGCATGTGCCGGATATGCCCAAAATTGGGTGAGAAAGGCCAGATTCACTTCTTTTGTCTGGCAGTGGGGAGAGGGTAGAAGCAACCTCAGCAGCCAGGATGGTTTTGTTCTGGATGGTGGGCAACTCTACTGGCAGCATTGTATTGGACCACCTAGGATTAGGTTATGGGAGACTACACTAGTTTACCATATCAGAGTGAATTCAAATCTCTTCTCAGCCCCAAGCTCACTAGGTATCATGGCCCAGGACTGAGAGCCCTCGGAGACTGAGGCCTTTCATGAATGAGGCCTTCTACCTTAGATCCTTATGAGCTGCCGCTGCCCTCCGACTTTGAAAAGTGGACCTCTGACTCCTCCAGTGAGCAGGGAAGCCCTGAAGAGTGCTTTCCAACCAGCACCTCATTTCCCAGACTCTCCCCACCTAGAAGAAGCCAGTGATTGTGGGAAAGGGCACTGGCCCTTTAAAAATCTATTTGTTGCACTTGAGGAGGTGGAACTTCCAGAATGGCTCTCCTGCCTTGGTTATAAAAACCTGCCAGTTGCTGTAAGCCGCTGCTGGAGTAACAGATCAGAACTCTAGCTGCAATGAATGCTGTCTGTGGTACTGAATTCATTCCAAGTCCTGAACTAGTATGTGCTGGCCTTGGTGCTAATTATTTCTATTGCACTTGCCTGTTCCGTCTTGTATCTCCATGCCTGAGCTGTTGCCCAGGGCAGATGATGGAATCCTTCACTATGTGACATTGGGTAAGTCACCATTTCTCACTTTAGACTACTTCACAGAGTTGCTGTGAGAAAGAATTGTATACACAGCCTAGAAATTCTTTCTGGAAGGGCAGGATATAAATGTACTAAATAAAACTAAAATAAATCAGTGCTCCACTATCATTGTGTGACATTGCACCAGTACCAAGGTCCGTATCATTGTCAAGTCCCAAGGAACCCAATAGTGTAGCATTTTTACTTGATTTCCATAGTAGTAATTGGTAAGGGACAGAGTCCATTGTTTCTGTGATGCTCTTTTAGCTATAGCAGCTCATGCCAATGTTTGAGTAAACTTAGTATTCATTGTCTGCTGCATGCTTTGAAAGATGCTTTCCATTCACATGAAGGGCATTTAGAGATGTACATATATTAACCAGTTAAAGCTGCAGTCCTATCCCCATTTATCAGGAGCGAAACTAAATTGAACTCAGTGAAACTTACTTCTGGGTAGACATATGTAGGATTGCACTGTGATTTTCAATTTACAGATGAGGAATGAAATGTATGGAGCTTTTTTATTTTGACGGTACTGCAAAAAATGTTTTTAACAGATGGGCCTGAGTACTTCTCAAGCAGTTCTGAGCTGAGTTAAAATTTAAAAATTTGTTTGTCCAGACATATATAAGAACATCTGACTTATAATCCTGAATTAGTAGCCAACCTTATATACCTCTTAAAAATATATTTAGTGATCCTTCACATCTATCTTTTGAAGTCCTTGTTTCTGGTTAGAACATAACTTAATTTATATGTATGGAAAGTGACTCAAGATGAAGTAAGTGTCTGTGTATTTGTTATATAGGTGTGTAATTAATATTTTTGAGAATTGTGTATCTGAAGTGTTACCTTTTGTAACCCAAGTTTAGATACAGCTTTATAGCTTAAGGTCCTCATAATGGCACATAATTAAATTGTGATGATAAAAAGTACAGAGAATATTTTGCTAAAACTAGCATTATTTATCATGTCCCTATTATCCTTCTCATGTAATTTAAGTATTTTAGATTATATACACACACATGCATACATATAGGCATATTGTATTTGTGAAATTGTTTAACAATTTGATTTTCTGTTGAAAAATTAATTAACGTTAGGCCTAGTCTAAAAATTCCATCTCTCTCTCTCTCTCTCTCTCTCTCTCTCTCTCTGCACTTTAACTTAGACTGGGACATTAGCTAGTATTAATGATCAATATTGAAAAGAATTAATGCTGCTTTATGATCATAATAGGAAATAGTTTTTGGTCTCATTGGAAGTTATTTTAAAGGAGGAGAAAATAAATTGGGAGGGGACAGGAAAACATCCTGTAATAGACTTCCCCAAGTTTGGGTCCTGAGATCTTGGAATACAACTCCTATCATCTCCAGCCAATATGGCCAATGGTCAGGAACAATGGGAGTTGTAGTCCTGCAACGTTTGGGGACCCAAAGTTGGGAAAGACTGTCCTTTAAGGAGGACAAGCTGTGTGGGTCAGTTAAGAATATTAGAATATTATAGAACCAACCCACAAAAACAACAGCAACAACAACAACACTGTTCAGTGTCTTAAAAAGAACAAGGAGATGTATTTTTATTGCTTAGTGTTGGTAATTTAGGAATATGATCTAGGTGGTGATACATTAATCTTGTTCTGTCTGAATTCCAATATGAAGAACACTAACAATAATAATAATAATAATAATAATTATTATTATTATTATTATTTATAACCCGCCTCTCCCTACGGATCGAGGCGGGGAACACAATGCAATACAAGCATGACAAAGTTAAAAATTTTAAACAAGAGAAACACATCATTAAAACATTTAAAATTCATCCAGATAGGCCTGCCGGAAGAGAACAGTCTTCATGACTCCCTTGAATTCATGAAGACTGTCAATTTGTCTAACCTCCTCCAGCAGACCATTCCATACTCTGGGAGCCATAGAAGAGAAGGTCCTCTGGGTAACACTCGCCAGCCTAGTTCTGGCTGGCTTGAGTGCGTTCTTCCCAGAGGACCTAAGAGTGTGGGGCGGATTGTACGGGAGAAGGCGATCCTGTAGGTAGCCTGGGCCCAAACCATGTAGGGCTTTAAAGGTAATAACCAACACTTTATACTTTATACTTTGCCCGGAAACTGACCGGCAGCCAGTGAAGTGATTTTAAAACTGGTGTAATGTGGTCACCCCTAGGTGACCAACCGGTGACCAACCTGGCTGCCATATTTTGAACAAGTTGAAGTTTCCGGACTAGGCACAAAGGTAGCCCTATGTACAGCGCATTGCAGAAGTCGAGCCTCGAAGTTACCAGCGCGTGCACTACCATCTTTAGGTCTTCCAACTCTAGGAAGGGGCGCAGCTGGCGTATCAGCCAAAGCTGATAGTAGGCACTCCTGGCTGTCGCATCAATCTGAGCTGTCATCTGGAGCAACGGATCCAGGAGTACCCGCAAGCTGCGAACACAGTCTTTCGGGGGGGGGGGTGTAACCCCATCCAGAACTGGTTGACACACCTCCAAACCCAGGTTGGGGCCTTTGACAGCAAGCACCTCCGTCTTGTCTGGATTCAGCATCAGTTTGTTTTTCCTCATCCAGCCCATTACCGCCTCCAAGCATTCGTTCAGAGGAGACACACTATCATTAGCTGACGATGTTGTTGAAGGCATAGAGAAATATATTTGGGTGTCATCAGCATATTGATAGCACCCCGCCCCATGCCTCCGGATGATCTCTCCCAGCGGTTTCATGTAAATGTTAAACAGCATTGGGGAATGTGATGGGGAGTGGGTTTGAGGAGAGAGATTAAAGCCTTAGGAGAAGTGTGTGTGTGTGTGTGTGTGTGTTTAAAGATGTTGGCAGGAATCATATTGCCTTGTGTAAATATATATTTATTGTCAATATTTACTTTATTTCTACAAAATGAAATGCCCAAGAGTACACTATAAAGGGGTTAAATTCAGCTTAGGAGGTATACTCTCTGACTTGGATGTCCTGCTTCCTAAACCCAGAGGCAGGCTATGATATGTACACTTGCATGCTCAGAGGTACTATTATTCACCATTGTTTCAAAACAAATTCAAGTGCTGAAATCTGCTGATCCTTGACTCTGTTTTTGTTCCCATAGGCCAACATAAAATCAAGTTCATTCCCGAGATGGTGGGACCCATGTTAGAAATGACATTAATTCCCGAAACGGAACTTCGAAAAGCTACCATCCCAATATTCTTCGATATGATGCAGTGTGAGTTTCATTCAACCAGAAGCTTTCAGATGGTAAGAACAATTTGATTATGAACTACTAAAATAATTCTTTGCTTCTTGACCAAGGAACTGTGAAAAGCAAGTTTTATGTTACTGGCCTAAAGAATGCCTGCACAACTTGTAAACCCACAACCTGCGACCTACATATGGTTTTCCTACCTGTACTCCTATCCCTAATTTTTGCTGCCTGAATGGGACTGCAAAAACCTTGGGATTATCAAATCCCTGGTACATCCCAATATGGGTTTTGTGGGTCCCAATATAGGGTTTTGTTAGGCTTTGGGTGGATAGGCCCTATTGTCCTCTGAAAGAGGTCGGCAACATACAGTAGAGGCTGGTGCCCATTGGAGCTGGTCGAGTGTAGGGCAGGGCAGCTAATGGTAGGTGGAGCCAAGGAATCTAATAGGTGAAGCCAAGGAGTCACAGTCAATGGAAGAGCATCCCATTATACAGAAAAGGGAAACTGAGGCAAATTAATTTTGATATCATGCCTGCAAAACAGATTGTTTGGCAGTGAGATCTGTACAGCAACCCACAAAAGCAGCCTTTTGAATCCATCGCAACAGCAACCCATTGCCTGGAAAAGAGAAACTGAATCAAATTAATTAAGAACATTCCTGCAAACACATTGAAAAATAAGGAAAAGGTGGGGGGATAGGTAGAGGTTGGAGACCATTCAGTGGGATTCTGATCAGCCCTATTGCAGAATATACACACACACATACAGTTTTTCTTATTTCTATAAATGGTGTGAACTGAAAATGCCTAGTAGTGTGAATGAATTTAGGCTAATAAAGAAGGCTATAGGAACTAGGGATGCATAGACAGGCTGCTAGACTCAAAGAATCAGGCCCCTTTGAGCAATAACCTCAAACACTGGAATTCCCTGAGGGGATGTAGATGTTTCATCTGCTGTTCAAAAGCACCAGCCCAATTCTGTTGATGTTTGCCAGAAGCTCTCCCTTAAAGGCAAAATTGGAAACTGGGTGCTGAAGGCCCCTCCTCCCCATGGCTTTCAGTTTCCATTCTGTAACCCTCCCTCCCTCCCTCCCACACACACAGGGGTTCTTCCCACCCCAATAGGACTTAATGGTCTAGTTTGAAGTAAGGTGAAAAACTATAAGAAGAGAGAGCGGGGAGTTTAAAGTTGTCCATCAACAGTTAGCATCTGGACAGCAGTTTGAGCAAGATATGGGTAGTATTTATTTCCCCTCAATGTACATCTATACCAGGGGTGGGCAACCTGAGGGATGTATTCAGGGCCAAATGGCATGTTGGGGTTCATGCACGCACACATATGCACATTCTTTCTCCTCTCTAGGCACATATACATCTCGGCATGCCCAGATGGGAAGGTTTAAACCTCCCCTCCTTAACTGGTGAGATCAAGGGATGGGATCGATGAGTTGGGGAAATTTAAAGGACTCCCCCTCCAGCAATCCTGATCTGGATCACTGGGATACTGGGACAGGTGAACCGTTAAAACCTCTCCTCTCCCATCTCCCAGTACATTTGAGCCAGAGTGCTGTTTCTGCATTGGGATTGCTGGGAGGAGAGCAAGCTTAAAGCCCCTCTTCCCCTCCCCTGCCTCCCCCACACCCCCGTGATCCTGAGCCAGATCATTCTTTGCCCACTGCTGTTAGCAGCAGGGAAATAGTGATCTGCTGTCTGCCCTCCAGCTGATGGCAGTTGGCCATGGGAGCAAAGTGCCCAGGCCATCCCAAGGGCTCTGTGGGCTATAGGCTGTCCCTATTTTGTTTATGCTTTTTACTTTATTTAATTACTTATTATGAATACTTACATACCACTTCATATCTCTATGCGGTTTCCATACAGAAATACTCAAAATCACTGTTAATAAATAATAAAAAATAAATAATTTTGCGATCCAGACCTCTAAATTAGCATACACAAATTCTATACAAATCTGTCTTCTCTTTTCTGCTCCATTTTGGTAATGCATTTCGTCTTTTGGGGTGATGCATAAGTGGCCAGCATGCACAGAACGTGCTGTGTGCTGACGGAAGAGATGCCACTACAATTGCCCTTCTCTGACATCACTGGGATATTGCAAACAGACCATTCACTTTTAGAGGCAGCCCTACTCGGTTTCTTGTGACATCCCTAATCTAGCTTAGTCTTCAACTGGTCCAGACCCGAGACCCACCTTGGACTCCGAACCTGCAACATGGGACCCACTTCCACAATTTTCTCCATGCCGAACATGGCGGCAGCAGCAGCTTTGCTGCGACCCATCTGGACTGATCTCGTGACCCACCTTTGGGACACGACCCATTGGTTGAAGACCTCTGGTCTAGACTGACTGATAGTGGCTCTTCAGAGTTTCAGACTTGGCTGTTTCCCAGACCTACCGGGAGATGCCTGGAAGGGAACTTGGGGGCTGTTGCATGAAAGGTATGTGCTCTACTGCTGAGCTCGAGCCCTTCCCCTAGGAGAAGCTCTGGTGCAGCTCTGGCAATCCCTTGAAAAGTATTGCTGCTTTCCATGCAAAGCAAGAAATTAGACAAGAATTGGTAGGCTGCTGTTTAAATGATCTGCCAGAAACACAATTATCTAAGCTTATTAGTCATATTAACAAAGTTTAAATTAGCTCCCTTTTTAACAGCAGATGGAAAAAGCTACAATATGTGGGGGAGTAATTTAGACATTTCACACTTTAATTCTAGAACATTAAGACCTATAGTATCATCAATACTCAAACAAGTATTGAATTAATAACATTCTTATTTCAGTTTCTTCTCTTCCCCCTCCCCACAATTGCCTTCAGAAAATTGTGTGCTATAAGATACTCTATATAAAACCATCTTCAAAGCTAAACTTGTACTTTTGTCATTAAGCGGGAGTTTAGATTATTAGTTTCACCACAAGATTTCATTCAACAATTAAGAAGACACATTTTCATGCCATTCTCCCATGGTTTCCCATTCTTCAAAATGTGTCTGATGTGTGGTGTAACCACATGAAATGCAGTTTTAATGGATGCATTTCACATGGGTGCATAATCACCGGGATGAGGGATGTGGTGTGGAAAACTACAGGGCAATATGACCTAATGTCAACAATTCTTTGGAAAACTGATTGCATGAACCAATTGATTAGCACCAATGTGGCTAATGTCTTTGTGAGTAAAGATTTTCTATGATAAGAGCTCCCTTCCTCTTTTTTCAGCTTTTCTTTGACTCTGCTGTCAAACAGAATAACAGTCAGAAGTACCAATATTTGGTTTAGTGTACTGGGTCTTGCCCTGCCCATGTGAGGAAAAAAGTCACACGGTGCAACTGTGGGGAGGGGCAGATCTGAAATCTGGCCAAGTTGCCACCATTTTCACCCTTTAACTCACCATTTCAGCCCTCTATTTCCATTTAAAAATACTCTTATCCTCTGAAAGTAAACATAATACCTCAACTTCATTTTGTGAGCTAACCCCATACTTTCTTCTTCTAAACAGTCATTCTTTGCTCCTGATTTTGATTGCTCCAAACTCTATCCAATTTCGCTATCTATTTCTCTTTTTATTTATTTTTTACATCCCCCCCCCCCCCCGGCTGCCTTTCTTCTAAGGAGCTCCAGATGGTATACACGCTTCTCTGTGCACACATAATACCCATTTTATTGTCACAAGAACCCAGTGAGGTAGGCTAGGCTGATGATTTGCTCAACATTACCCAGCGAGTTTCACAGCTCAGTGGAGATTTGAACCTGTGTCATGCTGAATATCGTCACACAGGTAGTGCACTCAAAAATATGTAAGATAGGATCATGAGGTATATTTTGCTTCCTTTTCTTGCCCAAATTATTTCTATCCTACAAATGCATTTAAAAACATGCAATAGAGACATTCACATTTTACATCAGTGCTGAATTCTTTCAGAAAAAAATATATGAGTCAAATCTATAACCCTCTGCTGGGTAAATATTGGATATGCAAAGCCCTGACTGAAATGATTAACTTTTTACATTCCATATATAACTTTGTATTAACTCTGGACTCTTACTGTGTCTGTGAAGGTTAACATCTTTGCAGATTAGCTATTTTAATTAAACGCAATGGAACAGTTAATTAAAAGCAATGGACTGAGACTCAGGAGATCTGGGTTCTAGTCCCCACTTAGCCATGAAGCTCACTGGGTGACTTTGGGCCAATCACTGATGCCCAGCCTAACCTATCTTATTGTGAGGATAAAATGGAGAGGAGAAGAACCAAGTGAAGTGCCTTGGGTTACACGTAAGAGGGAAAAGGGGAGCATATAAATGTAACAAACAAACAAATAAATAAATAAATAAATAACATGTTGTGAGATTAGTGCAGATGCAGTGTTCTGTACCAAATTAGGATGCATACCATAAAGGAAGGCAAGGATTTTACAGCATCAGGTGCTAACATCCACAAGCCATGTAGTTTGTATCAATGCCCATGCTGATAATCTAGTCAGGTGACTCTTCCTAACGGTTTTGCATCCCAGCAAGGGTCAGAGCTGAGTCGTAGGCAGTTACTTCAAGGAAGTAGAGCTAGGAGCCAAGCCAGAACCAGAGCTAAGGAACAAAGCCACGAGCCAGAGCCAAAAAGCAAACCGAACACAGAAAAGCGCAAAGATTTTTTAAAATAGTTTTTCCTATTCGCGCGTGGGGGAGGGGGCACCCCAGAGCCTGAGAATACTTTAGCGCCTCGGACAGCTTTTCCCAACCAAGGGGCCCTCCAGATGTTGTAGATTTCAACTCTAATCTCCCCCAGCCAGCCTGGCCAGAGTTCAGTTATGCTGGGAGTTGTAGTCCCAAACATCTGAAGGGCAGCATGTTGAGGAATGTTAGCTTCGGAAGCTGCTTCAGATTGCAATTCTGGTGGCTCTCCACATTGGGTAGTCATGCATAGAACCCAGAGTTCCTGGTTCTATCCCCAGTGGCTCCTGCCAGCCAGCCAGCTACATAAGAACAGTCCTGCTGTATCAGATTCAGCATTCTATTACCAGCAATGGCCAGCCAGGTTACCCTGGGATGCTCACAGGAAGGGCCTGAAGAAAACAGGACTTCCTTGTTGTTTATTCCTAGTATGTATCGCTCAACAGGGAATTTCCATTTGCAGCATGGCCAATTCATGGTATTTGTCTAATCTGTTCATTTTTAAATCTAAACTAGACATGGTGTTATAATGAATTACGTAAAATAATAACTGTGTTACATATGTGAAAAAAATACTTTCTTTTTTTCTATCTTAAAATTGCCTTTTAGTAGGTAGAACTTGCAACTGGGTACAATTATTGTGCTAATCTATATCCAAGATACAGTAGTGTATCGATCCAGCATGTGACATAGAAAGGAAGGTTGGCTTATATCTAGAAGGCACAAAAAATAAGAAAGAAGAATTGCACATGGCTGCAAAATAAACAAATGGCTAATGCACCTGATTGCCAACATAAAACTACTGATGCAAATAAAGCACCTCTGGTTAGAGTTCTGCTATGAAAAGCAGGTAATTGAGTTGGGACTGTCAGAAAGAAGGAACAGAGACTCTTTTTATTCATTTTTGAGGTTGACATTAAATTATAATATCAACGAGGCAGTGCTGTCTTATCTAGTTGTCAGTGGGTATTTTTAAGTTTTGTTTTTCTCGGAACTTGAAAATTAATAATTGTCACTTGCAGTGCATAACGCTGTTACTAGAAACAACAGAAAACATTTAGAAGCCCTTGTGAAGTATTGAACAGTGCAATCCTATCTTTGTCTACTCAGAAGGAAACCCTATTCAGTTCACTGGGATTTACTTCCAGGCAAGTGTGTATAGGATTGCAGCCTAAAATATCAAGTCATATGGGGTGGAACGTAAATATTGAGATGCAAAGACACACTGAAGAACAGTAATTCTAGAGTTTTTATGGGAGGTGCAGACCAGCTTAGGTAAAATGATCATGCAAATCCATCTTTTTAATAATAGCATCCTGCTGTCCTTAGTTAATTATTGTATCATTAATGGACTTTGATGAATTTGATAGACTTAAAGAGATTATAGATGCTAACATCTTATATTTCTCTGAAGAGGTGTTAACATGAATTTCTAATAAGGATCTCAGCTCAGCATCTTCCTTCTGGCTTTGCAGTGAGGGATAAGTATAGCTCTACCATGTGGACTGTGACAAATGTTCCCCTCAGTCATAGCAGTGATTATTGGCTGACACACAAACAGCAGCATTTGTATTCTTGAGAATCATTTCTGATTGAGTTCTTTTATTTGCAAAATAAATTGAAAATCACTGGCAAAGAGAAAAATTTCAGCACTGCTAGATTTATAGCTCTTAGAAAAGCACGGTTTTCACACATCCTGTTGAATCAAATCATGGAGCATAATGATTATTGTAAGCTACACTAATAAAGTCTAACCATGATGGAGCATGGGAGTTATTGACCTACCACTATTGGCAAGAAGTAGAAAAGGAAAAGAAATTGAATGACAATCATCACATACTGATTTATTACTTTGCAGCAAAGTTTCACATATGCTTTTTGTATGTTGTTTGACATATTTAGAACTAGCCTAGTATTTATGCAGTGCATTTTATACTTTTCTTAACATCTAACTGATGAAAGCTTGGAAAAAATTCTTAAGGGCTTGTATTTAGCCACAGGCAAATGAGTGATGTTCGAGAAACGGCCGGATTCTCCAAGCATTTTCTCACCACTTGTCTTGTGCCCAATTACCATTCGTTTTTGCAATTGCTTTTTGCTGTTGTCAAATGGGAAAATTGTGCGGATCCAGCAGCAATCGAACTTGCAACTTTCCTCCATAGACTAATGCAGGGCTGATTCAATCTAGAGGGGAAGTTTGCGCAAATTAGGAAATTTATGGTGTGAAACTTGCGCGAATCAAATGCAAGCACATGTTCAGCCATTTACGAATATTTTCAGTGGATGGGTGCTGGCATTCATATTTGGTGCTTCGAACAGGGCATGCTTGCATGTTTTGCGAGGAAAAATGAAATTCTCATAGATCCCTACTTGTGTTAAGTTGTGTTTGATAGGTTTAGGATGCAGTCCTCTGCATGTTTACACAGAAAAATAACCTGTAATGTCCAGCATTCCCTAGCCAGCATGGAAATCAACGTGCTGGGAAATGCTGAGAGTTGTAGGACTTTTTTCTATCTAAACATGCAGAGGATTGTGCTCTTAGCTATGTTGACATGAAGCAAAAAAGTGGGATTCTATGTTTAAATTCTCAGTTTACTTCCCTGGCCTCAAGCTTTCACAGCCTCCTATCACCTTCTGGCAAGTCTGCACAGATCACTTTTACAATGGAATCTTTACTGCAGTACATGAAGTTACACAAATCAGCTTTCCAGAGTTTTGTGGCAGAACTTACAGTAAATCATATAGCTCTACAAAAGCTATTGGCACACTGCTTGATTCAAGAAACAGTATCAAGGCTAGAATTCATTCAGAGTCATAATCTTAGTAACAAATTGCAAGTCAGGATCTCATGTTACAAAAGTCATGGTAGACAACAGTTCACAGATTTATAATACATCCAGGCAAGGAAGTATTCTGAGCGCTAAAGAGGTTCTTCTCAGCAAAGGCTTTTCAGCGTGTACATTGCTTTAAATACAAGGGATGGGCTCTTTGAGCCCTTCTTCTGATGACTTATCTTGACAGGGAAATCTAATCCTTAAGTGGGCAGAACATGAAAGAGGGCAATTCTGTCCTCCCTCTTGAGTTGACATCTCAACCTGGGTGACATTCCTGTGACCCCCTCACCTTTGGCTTCTTCCCTCAACCCAGTTCCCACACTCTTGGAAGTGTGGAAACAATCAGAAGTTTGACTTAAAGCCTTATCTTGCAGCTGTGGCTGAAAAGGAGTCTTCCACTTCTTTGGCATATAAGTTGGGAAATCAGGCTAAACCAAGCTTTCAAGCCTTGAGCTTTCCACGACTGTACTGGATTCTAAATCACCCTGGTCTGATTCTGAATCAGATCCTGAATCCAAAGTAGTAGGGGCCTAGAGTGGTGCTTGGGCTAGGCCCAACACACAACAGTCTGACTTTCCTCATTAGCATACATAGTTGTCACATTCAATGGATGTACTTTCTCTGTTTGTCCTTCACATCCTACCTAATGGCTCTTTTAGAATTAACTAATTAAATGTTGCATGTAAAGTTCACAAGTGATAAAGGGAAATCATGATTTCCCCCCCATCTTCAAGATCATCCAATTAATTGCATGTATTGTAGTTTAAGAGAGCAATCCTATGCTCTCTGAGACCATAGTATTGTGTGGTTTGGATCACTCTACCATGAGGCTGTAGAAATCGCTACGACCTCCAAGGAGGGCATCTGAGATGAGATATGGGCCACCATAGAAATCTCTGTGGCGACTCCTCTTCCAAGGTTGCTGTTGAGGTGAGGAGTGGGATTGTGATGGCAGGCAGGAAAGGGGAGGCCCAGGGTTTGCTAGATCCATGAGGCTGGCCATATCCTTCCCCATGTTGAGCCAAGTGAGGGGAGTGAACTAGACAGCCTCAAAGGACTGTTTAGCTAAATTCACTAAAAACGCCTCCATCATTCCTCCCGCAGTCCTAAATGTGTTGGGCATAGTCTAAAGGGTGGTAATCACATGGGATTTCCTTCTAATTCAGTGTTTCATCTTATTTTCACATTTCCGTGTTTTCCAGTATCATATCTTTATTATATTAGTAAGAAATTATTCACTTTGTGGGGTTAATTTTTTTTCTTAGGTTTGACCAGAGGGTAGGAATTTATATATCCTTGCTTTGGGCCATTTAAATTGTCCAAACAATATTCTTTAACTTTAAAGGGTTTTTTCCATTGAAAATCCATTGCTGAATAATGCAAAAATCTTCCTTGGGCAAAGATGTTTATAAGCAGTGAAAACAATCTCAGTGTAAAACAGTATTTCTGAAGACTTGGAATTGGAGAGTATTTCCTGGTGCTCCATTTACTGTCTAGTTGGCACATTTGTTGTACATATTCTTCATCCCTTTGCTCCATGTTTTAATTCTCTCATGAAGTGAGGTGCAATTGTTTGGGCCTGAAAAGTGAAATACTGTGCAAGTTTAAAGAAAAACAAAGTCTGACAACTAGGGCTGGCTAGGGCATGCTGGGAGATGTAGATTGCCCCCACCCCCCCTGTCTAAACATGCATAAGAATGCACCTTTAATTTCTTTCTTTTTTTTCTTTGATAGGATTGGCTCCCCTATTCTACAACAACAGCATGAAAGCACTCTGTTTTTAGGGCACAATCCTATCCATATTTAGACAGAAAAAGTCCATCAACCCCTAGCATGCCCAGGCCAGCATGGCTGACTGGAGCATGTTGGGAGTTGTAGGACTATTTTCTGCCTAGATATGCATAAAATTGTACCCTTAATCATTTTTAAAGTGAAAAATGCCAATGAGCCTGCATTAGCACCCCATCAAATTTGTTTAGCTTTAAGTAAATTACTGTTTCTTTGGAGGCCCTTCACCTTGCCTCTTCTTTTCTTCCCATTTAGCATGATGTAAAAAGAAAAGTAACATTGATGCACCACAAAAGGCCTATCCAATCTCCCCTTGCTCCCATTGGTTATCTGTGCATTGGGTACTGGTCTGATAGGAGTACTGTGCAAATGCTGAAATCATGTTGGGGCACACTTTGTGCGTAAAGGCTCCAAGGATTCCCTGATTCATTCTAACTGAATCGGAAGTAATTTAATTTGGGGTAGTTCAACAACAGTAGGCTGACCAAATAAAATCCAGGTCAGGGCTCATGTAACTTCAACAGTTGTAGAGAAAAGGGAATTTCAGCCAGTGTCATTTGTATGCAATTAGTTTCTGGTGATATTCCTTCTTCATCATAACAGCTAAAGGTGCATGCACTATACTAGAGTGACCATATACAAAAGAAGGCAAGGCCCCTGCAACTTTAACAGTTGCAATGAAGAGGGAATTGCACCAGGAACTAATTGCATACAAATGACACTGGCTGAAATTCCTTTTTCTCTACAACTGTTAAAGTTACATGAGTCCTGACCTGGATTTTATCTGGTCATCCTAAACAACAGTAGATCTTTCATAGCATATTTGTAACTAGCCTTTTGATATATACATTCAGAGCCATCTCCAGATTTGAGAGGGGCCCCCAGGGTATTTCCCACAATGCCTCAGAGCACTGCTAGGTTAAGGACTTCCTTTTCATTAAGGAAGGCTAGATCCAGCCACCAAGCGGAGTGTGGAATTTTGGGCCAGAAAGTGTGTGGGGGGGGGGGGCTGGGAGGCATCAGCAATGGCCCTGCTAGGACATTTGGTCCCAGGTAACTGCCCAAGGATGTCAGGTGCTAGTGCCAACTCTCTTTACTTTTAAGTATCTCTTCCCTGCCTTTCCACCCAACAAGGGAACCAAGTTGGCTTCCAACTTAAAGCATACATCTTTCATTCTACAATTGTGAACCCTTTGGAGCAGGGATTGTCTTCTGTTACCAGTAGGGTGACCAGATAAAATCCAGGTCAGGGCTCATGTAACTTTAACAGCTGTAGAGAAAAGGGAATTTCAGCCAGTGTCATTTGTATGCAATTAGTTCTTTGTGATATTCCCTCTTCATCACAACAGTTAAAGTTGCAGGCACTATACTAGAGTGACCATATACAAAAGAAGGCAGGACCCCTGCAACTTTAACAGTTGTGATGAAGAGGGACTATCACCAGGAACTAATTGCATACAAATGACACTGGCTGAAATTCCCTTTTCTCTACAACTGTTAAAGTTACATGAACCTTGACCTGGATTTTATCTGGTCACCCTAGTTACCAGTAGTTATCGTAGGAGACTATAATCATTTTCAGAGTATTTCTTCAGACATCTCTTATCAACCCCCTGAACAAAGCCTTAAAATACAACATAGGCCGAAACACGGGCTTGGAAATAAAGTAGCATTCTGAGAACCTGCTTCTCTCCCTTTTTTGCCCTGAGTTGGATGCTCTCCTCCTTTTGGTTTTTTTATTATTACAACCAAGAAAAAGAAATAAATGCAATCAGCCCTAAAATTCTGTAAGAATGACTATTACAAAGCAGGAGGAGGTTGCTTATGGGTTTGCTGTTTTTCTTTTCCCCAAATGGTGCTAAGGCAAAAGGGGAAGTCAGAAACAGGAGATGAGTGAATTTTTAAATGAAAGAAAGAGAAAGAGCATGAAGGATAAGAAGAGGGAGAAAATTCCAAGTGTCAATTGTGACAAGAAAGAAATAGATATGTAAGTCATATTAGACTGAGTAAAATAAGACCAGGCATGAAGTGGGGCGGCTAAAGGTAAGTATAGTCATTGGGAAGGACAAAAATGTAAGAGGAGAGAAAAACAGACCTAGCAGAGAGAACTAAGTAGACTGATGAAAGAAAAGAACAAAAGAGAAAAATTTGGACAATACACTTAACCCCTTCCCCAAAATGATATCAATAGTGCTCTTTGGCCCACACCTTAACTTTGCTGTCTAGTGGAACACTATTGAAGCTAGTAAGTACTCAGGGGATGCCCATGGCTGATGTTTTATAGACATGAATAAAGCTAGAGAATTATATAAGTATGGAACAAAACAGAAATTGTCTGTTCCTTCAAACAACCCAAGATGTTAGCAAAAGTCTCACGTGGGGTTCTGTGTTCCATGAGAGGATTCCAGACCCCAACATCAAAGATGATATGACAGTTATGCTACTCCCCTGTGAAGAGGCAATAGATCCACCTTTCATCCTGTTGTCGTAAGAATAAATATGGATACTTGATGTTAGGTGAGAACAATTCCTTTAGAGTACAACAGCTATCTGGACATGCAACCATTAGGTTGCTTTCTTCAACTATTGTGTTCACACATTCCCTTTGAGATAGTTCTGTCCAAACACCCCCCTTTTTTCAGCTGGTGAAGTTGGATAGTGATGATGGGTGAGCTCTTCCTTGCCTTTATTAGCTGTATTTTCAAAGCTCTCTCAGATAATTGTTCCCAGCCTTTCTTTCTGGTCCCGCCTTCATATTTAAGGCCTGGGTGATCATGGATTTTTCTAAGCTGATTCAGAAGAATCCAGGAACATTCAGGCCATAAAAATGAGGCTTCTATCACTTCTGGAGACCTTCATGCAGTTTCACTGCCCTCCTCCTCCTTTGCAATGGTGAGGTGGAGAGAGAGGGTAGTGTAACAACAGGGAATGCCAGTGTGTTTGGCATTGGGGTGAGCCATTACAAATCGAGTCCAAACATTAAGGCTATTTGGCTTGGCTCATAATGGCTGGTTTGTTCTCTGAACATCCCCCCCCCCCATTCTTAATTTCAGCACTATTTCTAGCCAGCAGTTAACCTTATTTCATAGCCCTATTATAGCTCAGCCAATTTAAGCTCACTGCGATCCCTTCCATACTGAGCCCACAAGTTAACAATGGAGAAGAGTTGACGATTTACCTAGAACTGTGGCACCCTGTCATAGGCCACTTCACTCCCCAAAGTGCATTTGGGAAGTAGAATGGCCAATTTTGCATTGACAAGCAAAAAGACAAAAGAGGACACAGGTCTGCTTGAAATTTGTATATGCCAATTTTATGTATAGATGCACAATTACAAATAATTACTATAATTCAAAGAGAAATACAATACATTTCACCATCATGGGGAAGACTGTGACCAGGTGATCCGCGTGACTGCTCAATCTGCGATCCAGGTGCTAAGTGTTGATGGGCAAGTTCAAGGCTCATCATTCTCTCCTTTCTTATGGTTCCTTATCTTGGGATTGGACAACAGATTATTCCTTCAAACAGGAGGATCGTCCTCTCACAGCCCTTCAAATGCAGGACTCTTTTCTGTAAGACAGGACGCATGGCCACTATATTGGGAAGGGGTCAGTTTTACAACTCTTGATTTGCATTTCTCATTCAGCTATAGGAACCATGTTTCCCTAGAGCAAATCAGCACTAGTTGGAAGATGGAAGCTTCCGTTCTAATCACATATTCCTATGGCTCAAGAACATAAACATCCAATGCTTACACATGGATACCATGTTTACTTCATTTTGTCTCCCAAATAAGACCATCATGGCCCCAGCATCCTTAAGCAGAACTTTAAGCAATTTGTGTTTAGTTTGCCATGATTGAGTGCTTTTGATGTCATCAAAATGTCAGAGTTCCTTTATAACAAATAAATTTCCCCTCCATATTCCAGCAATCTCATACGAATAGATAATCAGCTGGTGGATAATTTCTGCGGCAAGTGTCAAAGAAGGCAATTCCATTTTTGTACTTCATTAGAGAATCTGTGAAGATTTGTGACTCTCTTCTTTACTATATTGCTTTAAACTACTTCTTGGCATGCCCTTGCACTACAGGGATGCACCTCTGAGCTTGCATTGCAAAGGGGTGGATGGGATTATGCCTCCTTTTCTCATTTTAATTTACTTTCCAGAACCAATACATTTATTACATTAAAGAATTGCATCACCTCATTGGGGGCACAGAAGGCCAAATAACAATTGATCATGCAGTTGCATTTAAATCCATTTTCGTGGATTTTTTTTAAACGTTCTAGTATCTTTCCAGCTTTAACTTGGTAAATCAGAAGAAGCATAAATTTATTATGTGGGTTGTATAGCCCATAACCAGAGCTATGGGGTCAGAAGGGCAAGATGGTTTGCTGTGCAATCCTTTGGCATCCTGTGTATCTCAACCTTCATGTTTGGAAAGAGAGGTGTCACCAAGGAGTCATAAAGCTAAGGATCCTTAAACTGAACTGTGAGCAAGAGGTGGAACTATAATGATTTGTATGTCTATCTCTCTGTCTCCAATGGCAACTCTTTCCTAATGTTCTTTTAACTCCAATAATCATCCATTTACTTCAAGTTCCTTTATTCACATGTAAAGCAATTGAAACACGCCCATTCATTTATTTTATATATATATATTCTGGATACACAATTTGGGAACCTTTCATGAAGAATTTGGAATTCTTTGACTTAGAGCCCAGAGTCAATTCCTCTAATACTAACCTTGGGATGTCTTGTGCCTACCAGTTGGGAAGAAAAACAAAGCAGTAATATCTGCATACTTGGAAAACTGTCCTGATATGCAGAAATATATTGATTCATAAATTAAGAGTAAAAGAAAATTGAAAAGCCCCTCCTTCACACACACCAGCTTAAGAAGTTCATATGTTCTTTGAGCTTCCAGGATCTACAGAATGATACGGATGTCAGTGGATGGGAAATGGAGTGGCTGGAGGGGGATTGACAAGCTTATAATATCCTGGCATTGTTTATTTTATTATTAACATTTACATATCTCCTTATTTGCTTAAAAACAAGAAGAAGAAGTAAAACCTTAATTCAATAAAGAAAAAAACAACCAAGAATGTTAAAACATTAAAACGATTACATAATTTTAAAAGGGTGAATTTAAATGACGTGTCTTAACACCCTTTTTAAATGCCAGGAGAGTGGTGGCCAATCATAGCTCCCAAGGGAGCGTATTCCATATTTTGAGAGTAACAAAGGAGAAAGCCCTTTCACCCATGCCCAACAAATGGACCTCTGTGGATAATGGTGTTCTCAAGACAGCCAGTCCTTGGTTATGGAATAGCAGATTAGGCCAGGTGGAAGTGTGTTAAGAGATTAAAAACCTCCTCTTTCCACATGATGGGGTGCATATGTGTGTGGATCTCATTTATTTATTTATTTAATTCCATTTATATACTGCCCCATAGACAAAGCTCTCTGGGCGGTTTACAAAAATTAAAAACACTGAACATTAAAAACACCGATATACAAAATGTAAAAGCATAAAGCATAAAAACAAGTTATAATTACAATATCCTTTAAAACAACAATTCTGGGTCAAAGCACAACAACGACACAAAACCCTCATCATATGCTGTTAAATGCCTGGGAGAAGAGGAAAGTCTTGACCTGGTGCCGAAAAGATAACAATGTTGGTGCCAGGCAAGCCTCGTCAGGGAGATCATTCCATAATTGGGGGGCCACCACTGAAAAGGCCCTCTCCCTTGTTACCACCCTCCTTGCTTCCCTTGGAGTAGGCAACCGGAGGAGGACCTTAGATGTGGATCGTAGTGTATGGGTAGGTTCATGTCGGGAAAGGCGTTCCATCAGGTATTGTGGTCCCAAACCGTGTAAGGCTTTATAGGTTAAAACCAGCACCTTGAATTGGGCTCAGAAACATACAGGCAGCCAATGCAAGCGGGCCAGAATCGGTCTTATATGTTCGAACCTTCTGGTCCCTGTTACCAATCTGGCTGCTGCATTTTGCACAAGCTGCAGCTTCCGAACCGCCTTCAAAGGCAGCCCCACGTAGAGCGCATTGCAGCAATCTAAGTTGGAAGTTACCAGAGCATAAACAACTGAAGCCAGGTTATCCCTGTCCAGATAGGGGCGTAGCTGGGCCACCAGCCGAAGTTGGTAGAAGGCACTCCGTGCCACCGAGGCCACCTGAGCCTCAAGTGACAGAGATGGTTCTAGGAGAACCCCCAAGCTACGAACCCGCTCCTTCAGGGGGAGTGCAACCCCATCCAGAACAGATTGAACACCCTCCATCTGGTCAGTCATGACTAACTCCCATGGATTTCAAGTTGTCTAAGCAAGTCTAATCCAGATCCAATCTGTCCCCCTCCCCCACTATCTAGAAATAACATTATACCTCATAGTGCAACAGGAGAAGGTTTCCTAAGTGTGGGAAAGGAAAAAAAGGGTGTTTTTTTCCTCCCACCTCCTGAAATCTCCCAATTGCTGTGAGCCCTAGAAAGCACCACCAGTCTGCCTGTGGCCCTAAAAAGGAATATTCTAATACTTCAACATTTTGCTTCAGGTCTCCACTCATATCTATAAATAACCAGTTCCCAGCATTCTGTCTTTGACCTATTCTGATATGACTAAAAAAACACACACAACAGGGTAAGAATGAGGAAGATGAAGGGTGGAACAATGCAAACAGAAACAGGTTTTGTTGTTGCAAAATCAGCCTCACTGCCTTTGTTGGGGTCTCCGTGGGGTGTATGGAAGAATACACACAGGTGCATAGTGACTCTCCAGAGGTCCTTGAAATATATAGACATCCATCTCTTTTCCTATCTGTCATAGTGACTGGCATTTTGTGGGTATAACTATAAATGTTTTGCATGGATATAAATTGACACTTAAATGCCAATTTGTGGGTTTCGGAAGAATATATACCAGGCATATCAAGTAGTGTAGAGACAGTGTGATGACTAAAGAGTGAATGAATGTCTGGAATTCCTTAAGAAATTACTCTGTAGTTATGAAGTTGTTCACAAATGAAAAGATAACAAATTCCCCCACCTAGAGGAACGTCGTTTGTTATGGTTAGGTAGGCTGACCATATGAAAAGGAGGACAGGGCTCATGTAACTTTAACAGTAGCAGAGAAAAGGGAATTTCAGCAGGCGTCATTTGTATGCAATTAGTACCTGGAGAAATCCCCTCTTCATCACAACAGTTAAAGTTGCAGGCACTATACTGGAGTGACCAGATACAAAAGAGGGCAGGGCCCCTGCAACTTTAATTGTTGTAATGAAGAGGGAATTTCACCAGGTCCTAATTGCATACAAATGATGCCAGCTGAAATTGGCTTTTCTCTACAACTGTTAAAGTTACATGAGCCCTGTCCTCCTTTTCATATGGGTAGCCTAGGTTAGGTAGAGTTAAGTCACTTTTGGTAACTTCCATCTTTGTTCTGATGTTTCTTTCCCTCCTCACCGCTGCTTTGGTGGGTTATGGCTGCTGCAAATGTATTTCAGCTCCAAACTTCTAATTCACATCAAGGAATGCCCATCCACATTCTTTTCCTAAATGTGGCGTCATAAAAGTATATTCCTCCAAAGTAGATCACCTGCACTTCCTAAATTCTATTCATGTATTGTTTATATGGGAGTTATACTGGAGTTAAATCTTTTTTGTAAGCGTTCTCTGCTGTAGAGTTGCTTAAATATATCTGTTTTGTTATCATATATTTATTGTCCCTGAAAGGAGAAGTGCACAAGCTTGCCATTGCTTGTACTCTCTGTACCATTGCATGTCTTAATCCTTGATAATGTTGTCATCTTTTTATACCACACTGGTGCTATAAAAGGAGTTTTGAAGTCTTTTCAGTGTTGGTTGTATGCCCAGGTAGAAGCCGTTCTGCATTGCCAAACTACTTTTAGTTTAAGTGATTCATGCTTCATGTATATAACTGTCTTGGTGACAAGTATTCCCCAAACCTGCAATCAGTTTGAATTATTCACATTAGATACTATTTGCATAATTTATTATAATACGGACACTTGAGGATTTATTAGAATTTGAAGGAGGTCCCCCCCCCCTTTCCATCAGTAGGAACAGTAGTAGAAAGGAAGTAGGAGTTGGAATGTGTAGCATGAATTTTGGAAGCAATCATTGTATGTAGATAGAGCAAACTGGAGGGCACAGAAAGGAAATAAAAGAAACAAGGAGCGTGGGGAGGGGGAGATGCTAGAGAATCCCTAAGCGAGCTGGTGTGGTGTAGTGGTAGGTGTGTTGGGCTGAGATTTGGGAGACTGGGTTCCAGTCCCCATGAAGATCACTGGGTGACATTGGTCTAGTCACTGACTCTCAGGCCAGATCTACACCAAGCAGGATATAGCGGTATGAAAGCAGTATATAAAAGGCAGGAGCCACACTGCACTTGGAGTGCACTGACAACTGTAGGGGCCCATGGACACATACCATATACTGCTTTCATTCCACTTTCATCCTGCTTGGTGTAGATTTGGCTCCTGACTAACATACTTCACAGATTGTTTGTGAGGATAAAATGGAGAAGGAGAGGAACATGTAAGACACCTTGGGTTCCTTGCAAGGGGAAAAAGATGGAATATAAATGTAATAATAAGTAAAATAAAATTCATCCACAGGAGCATTGACACTAGATCCCCCATAGTATCTGGACTTTCGGGATATTGGTAGGTTCTGCATTACCATGGCTGCTGCCTTTGTCATAAAAATTAGTGCACCTTCACCAACATTCCTTGTGTCCATAGTGGCATTATATACTGTAGTCACTAAACTTTCGTATGTCTATGGGTACAGTACCTTGCTTTGGAAGCTGCAATGTTTTGGCTAAATTTAGTTTCATATATATAGTAGATTGTAGATTTGGGGGACTGACCTCTTCCATGTAGCAATGTAATAGATGCAAACTTGTCTAAGTTTCAGTCAGACATTGAAGGCCTAGGTCCTGATTGAAAGAGGAGCATCTGTTCAGAGATAAAGCAATACCACATTTGGCTTGGAGAGATAAGATCAGCAACCCTGCCATTCATTTGATGCTGATGGTTGCGCCTTTGTTGATCATAGAAAATAAAGGCCTTTCCAGACACTGAGGCCCCCTCCACAAGAATGCGCCTTTGCGCCTGGTTCCGCGATTATGCGCATTATCGCGGAGGCGCATTTACTCACAATCCCTCTGCACGGGAGGCGGCGGGAAGCGGCGAAGCGCATTAAAAGATGCCCAAAAAGCGCTTTCCAGGTAGTTAATGCGCATAATCGCTTGTTCACACAGCGAAATTGCGCTTTAACGGCCGGAGCAAAATAAAAGTCGCTATTTAACGCGCGTTCGAAAATGCGCATTATCGGGGAGATAACGCGCCTGTACGCCCGTTTTGCGCTCCGCTCGTGTGTAGGTAAAATTTATAATGAGCCTTCAAGGCTCATTAAACGCCCCGTGTGGAGGAGGCCTGATAAAAAGCAGAGTTTCCTCTTTGTTCTAAGTTCACTGAGATCTGTAATATTTCAACCCTATGGGGGACTGATCTTCTAAAAAAAAAAATTTTTTTTTTTTACCTGAAGGTGACTTGGGTCATAATTCTAAACATGCATACTAGAGAGTAACACTGGGATTTACTTCTGAAAAAAAAACCATGCATAGGATTGTGCTGTTGAAGTATGCCTAGCTGCTTTTAACTCTTTAACAACAATCATGGATCTATGGTGACCACTTATGTATCATGAAATAAAAAAAATGCATCACCAAAAAGAGAGCATCA
Source organism: Anniella stebbinsi (assembly GCA_029215795.1). Classification (NCBI taxonomy): domain Eukaryota; kingdom Metazoa; phylum Chordata; class Lepidosauria; order Squamata; family Anniellidae; genus Anniella; species Anniella stebbinsi. The sequence continues at coordinate 287,715,001 of JARDYH010000002.1, read as the reverse complement.
GTTTGCATAATGTTTTATATGCTAATTTGACAGAAAGGTAGACAGATACAGGATTAGAAATAGTTACGGTGATTTGCACAGAAATACCATGCATCTCACCATAGTGGGGAAGATTGACCAGGTGGCCTGTGTGATTTCTCAGTTTGCCATCCAGGTGCTAAGTGTTGATGAGCGACTTCAATGCCCTTGCTCTATCTCCTATGGTTCTTTGACTTTAGACCAGATTTACCCTGGACAGCTCATCAAAAAGTGGACGCCTCCAAATAGAGGACTGTTCTCTGACAGCTCTTTGAATAGAAGACTGTCTTCTGTAAAGTAGAACACCTGATAACTCTATATTGATCCAATGTGTGGATAATATAGGAGCTTTAAAACAAATATGTCTTTAATCCCACTTCTACTCAGTGAGATCAGAAGCAGACTACATTAAAAATGGAGGTTCTTATAATATTAAACAAGAAAACACAAGAACTCACAAACAAAGAGTGGATTAAATAAACACAAGATACCTCCATATTAGCATTACCTTCTAAATAAGGTGGTCAGGCAGATCCTAATTTCATCATATAGAGTTGGGACAGAAGTTTAATTTGTAGGGTTCCCATATTCTCCACATGAGATCATTGAAGCACACACACACACACACACACACACAGCTTCAAAGTTAACAGTAGCCAGACATGTTTAAACTTTACGTGTTCTATATGGATTTAGTTTTAAAATTCACAACATTTGTGCTGTTTTAAATTTTCAGAGCAGGACAAGTGTATAGCTTTCCCATCCTCAGCGTGAATCTGCAATGCTATTCGGTTGCCCCATTAACAGCCCAATTGTATACTCATTTGTCAAATGTGTGTCTTACTGAATTTGTAAGGTCAACGTTTAGAAATGAAGGGGAAGCATGTCCAGATATTTTTCATTATGCAACTAGTGGTTGACATAAAATACACTAATAATACTGTGAAAGAAAGCATTGTTGATTGGCAGATGCTTCAGTTACTTGTCAAAGTAACGTATCCAGCTAAGTTTGAATGCTTCTGCCAAAATATGTTTTTGCATCACTGTGTTCATGTTACACCCTCTCTTTAACCTCAACACTAGCACTTTTCTGCTTCAGCTTACAAATCCCCACCCAATGAATGACTTTGAAGCTATCTGTTTGATGTGTTTTGAGGTGAGCCAAATTCTCTAGTCCAAATAGATGTTAGCATGCTTGTCCAACTCTGAATGATGCTATTGGCAACACAGCTTAAGGTGTTATATATCATAATGTTGCTTTCAAACTGCTTGCATTTGTTACAATTATAATTATTGTAAAGGGCATTGTGTGCCCTGCTATGAGTGTTAGTTCCCATCCCTTCTCCTTCTAATCCACAATCTTATTTACATTTTCTTAAAGCAATTGTTTAAGCTCCATTTAACAACATGACCAGGTATTTCCTGAATTGAAAGATCCCCATAGGGCAACAGATCATTATGCAGAGCCTGATATCAGGGGTATCTCAAACTGTTAAAAGTCAATCAAGCTTAAAATCAGTGGTTTAATACCTTGTTGTGAGCTTCAACAGATCTATGAGCCATTGATTTATACAGTAATAAAATGAAATATTTGCCGTGCTGATTATTTACGCTTGCTCTGTTTAATTGTAGTTTGAAAATGAGATCATCACTAAGCTGGATCATGAAGTAGAAGGAGGCAGAGGAGATGAACAGTATAAAGTGTTATTTGACAAAATGTAAGTGTTGGTTAGCAGAGGGATTTGTGTTGGAACATAGTCAAGAGACATGCCAATTAGGTTACAATGAACTTTGGTGTCTAAGAATAATTAAAATATGTTAATGATACGGTACAAAATATTTAAAATTACACCTTGGTCAAGTGCCTGCTCCCAAGTGTGAATAACAAGATTTTTGTAATTATATTTCCAGTCTTCTGGAGCACTGCAGAAAACATAAGTACCTTGCTAAAAATGGTGAAACTTTTGTGAAACTTGTGGTTCGGCTGATGGAGAGACTTTTGGATTACAGAACTATTATGCATGATGAAAACAAGGAAAACCGTATGAGTTGTACGGTCAACGTGCTGGTGAGTGAGAAGAAATGAGCTTACTAAATTCAGAAAGGATGCTGCATGTGTAAATTAAAGCCTGTGCTTCTCATTAAGAGCACACAGATCATTATTCTGGTGCACTTTTAAGAAAGAAAAAGTAAAGCAACAAATTTTAAAGGGGAAAGTAATGAAATTAGATACACATCTAATTAAAAGGGGAAATGGAAATGTTCCTTATGATGTTTATCTGAAGAGTTTAATTCATCAGTAGTTATTCATTTTTCATCCAAACTGGATTTGCATAATTTTATAATCTGTATACCTGCTTTAACATGGTATGCACACAAACACTGATGACACAGACTATTTAAATGCATCCACAACGAAGTTGTTAAGAGAATATCCTCATTTCATTCATCAACAACCCTGTGAAATAAAACATTGTGGTCTAATTTCTATCTCGCCAAAAATTAAATTGCAACTAATGTGCTCAAGGCTATATTGATAGATGACCTGAGATGTTGAACCATCGCTGGTTCACACTGTCATGCTGGCAGGAGAAAGCTGTGTTTAGGAAATTGAAGACATCTTCTCCCAGGGCTTGCTGACTCCATCTATTTCCCATTCATTAGGTAGAGAAGAGTCTCACAAGTAGGGATGCTGTGACAACAAAATCTGTTTGTCTTTATTGGTTACAGTTATCAAAAAGCTGGTGGTGGTTAACTTCACCCTGCCTGGCCATCTAAGTCTGTCTTTCCACCCCGAAGTCATGGCTCAGAGTTCCTCTATCTTCTCAAACCTAGTCACTTATGTCCCAAAGTTAAGCTACCTTCTTTACGCCAGTAGTCTTCCTGTCACCATCTGTTCCTGCCCTTCTTCTCACCAGTGCTGGCTGCTATCTATAGCCTAACTAACGTCAGCTTCTGAACATTTCCTTCATTCTCTCTATTTCCACTCCTTCTCAATGCCTACATTCTCTGATTCCCCTGTCACTCTCCCTGCCCCCTCAATCGTCTCCATCTTCCATTGATATCCTGCTGCTGCTGACCCCACCTTTCTGCAGTCTGGCTCCTTTCCTGAAGCCATATCCCCACAGTTTCTCTGGGGCCCAGCCTACTCTGCAGCTGTCTCCTGTCATCTTTCCCTTCCCCCCACCACTCCACATCACAGAAATCCCAACACCTTTTCCGCTGGATCTGTTCACTGAGCGGTGAAAGAGAAAAGATGGCTGTAGTGGATGAAACTGAGTAGAGAGAGCAATAACTTCCTGTGAGTGCATATGCAAAAGAGAATGGAGAAAGTAATGGCATCAAAAGACATCCAAGCAAAATGGACTCTTTCCAACCAAAAACACATGGTTTGTGGCATTATAGCAAACACAGAGCAACTTCTTATTCAATAGTTGGTATCATAATACTTTACTTCATTCTGACTATTATCAGTGACAATAAAGGAAACATGTCCAGTTCTTTTAACCTGTCTAGTTGACATATATCCACATAGCTGGATTGGGAATCAAAGGAGGTCTAGCAAGGTCTGTTGTTCTTTCTTCAATGCCTCTTTAACTGTGATTGACTCCCCAACAGCGATGGACCATGATGTGCTACAAAGGTCCTGCTAACCACTGGATTTGTCTCCGAAAAGATTCAGGTCGGCCCTGGAGATGGAGGAGGAACATAGGAAGCTTCTTTGTACTTAGCCAGGCCTTTGGTCCTTCTAGCCCATATTGTTGACACTAACTGGCAGCAGCTCATTAGGGTTTCAGGCAGGATTTTTTCCAGACCTACCTGAAGATGCCAGCGAATGAACCTCAGACCTTCTGCATGCAAAGCAGGTGCTCTACTACTGTGCTACCACTTTGAACCATGAAGGCATTGGCATTTCTAGCAATAAAGGAGAAGAATACTGGATCTGCATGATCCCTCTGCTACAGACTCTCTGAGCACTAGAAACACACAGGTAGAGAGACTGAGCAGACACACTGCCTCTGTTGCTGTCAGAGCCTTTATGAACTGCACCTGAATGAAAGGGTGGGCCATGTGAGAGAGCATCTGTTGCAAGGTGTGTTTTTGTTGTAAGCCACTTTGGACACATTTATGTGGAAAAGTAGCATACAAATTAAAATTATGATTGTGAAGTAGGGAGTGCCCTAACTCCCAACAGTGTAGATAGGGACAAAAGGTTGTTCACATTGAACACCAAACCAGCAGGGTAGGCTGCCACCACCCCTTATGTCCAACTCAGCCTGAGCCAGGGGACTCTCAGACCATACACGATACCCCTAAGGCTTATGAAACAAGGGTCCCTCTATTCCAAAACCCTAAGACTGAAAACTTAAACAGTAGCAATAACCAAGAGAAGAGCTCTGGACTTGGTACCAAGGGTTAATTGGAATAACTCACACACATTTGGTGATGAAAGGTGGGCAAAGGGAAAGGGAGTTACAAAAGGGCAAAGGGAAAGGGAGTTACATAAGAGCCAAGCAGCATAAGAGACAAGTTCAAAACCAATACTTACAGGGTAAAAACAATAAAGCTGACTAAATCTGACTATATATACCAAAGTACACATCTTCAATAGGATAGGACCATATGGAGACAATTGAAACCTAAGACATAGATGACCCTCATTTTATACCCAAAGAACTTTAGCCAAGCTAAGGCAATTCTTAATAGCAAATCACAAGCTAAGTAAAACAATCTTCTCAGGCTTTCCGGTGAGGGTGGGAGAAGAAAGTTCTCATGAACCCTCAGCTGAACACATTCAGCTCAATTCGTGAAGTGTTGCTGTGGTGTTGAAGCCCTGAATGGTACGAGTTAACACACACAGACGGCCTAACAAATACTTGCAGGCTCAGCCTCACGGAATGGAACTTTACAGACTGCTGAGACACAGAAGGAAAATGGATTTCTTGACAATGATATTCTGCAGGCCTTTCAAGCTCAGTTCCTGCCTTTTTGTGTTGCCTGCCGGACGACGCTACAGCCGCAGAAACCCATCTGCAGGAAGCATGAAAAGTTTTGGTTTTTTAACATTATAGATATTGTATAGTTCCTTTGTCAGTTCTTTAATACATCTGCCTCTACTCTGTAGCTGGTACTGAGCAACTTCAGGTACCCATCTTCTAAATAGAAAAAAATACTATGTGTGGGATTCCAAAGTATGCCATACACTCTTTTCTCAAGTAATATTATCCCCCCCACCAAATTTTTAAAATTTGAACCTAACAAGTTTTAAACACCTGATAACATCATAGTGTGATTTTTTTAAAAAAAAAATATTGAGATAAATTCCCAAGTTTCCAATGAGATACATAACACTGACTTGTAGCTTATCAACTAGAATATTGGCTATGTTGTCATTTTGGAAATACAACTTTAATATCACAGAAATATCGCTTGTTTCAGATATTGCCATGGTGGTGGGCTATACTCAAGAAATTCCCTGTAAGAGTATTACAAAGCTTACATATTGTGGCCTTTCAGAGAATGTTACTTTGATCTTGAAAGCCTTACTTAAAGTGTCCACATGCTTTGGGCTACTGTTGCCCTGGCATAGGGCAGCCCTTCTTCATTCATTATGCTACATTTATAGGTGCTACTTATTGAAAACCATCATTGACATATTTAGATCAGGTGTGTTTGCCTTGCATCTGCCAGGACAAAATGTTTAGGATACTTGTGCAGTAATGCAGTTCTCAAATGTGCTTCTTAAATGCCTTTTCCATTTCCCACTCTTGGTTACTTTCCAGTTTCTAGGTATTAGGTAAGGTTTTTAAAATTATATTTATGGATATTTTCAACAGTTAAATAGCAATTAAAATTAATAGGAGTAGCAAAACAATACATTCAAACTGAAGTCCAACAGCTCAGTAGTCCATCTGTATCATCAGTATAAGTTGATGAAATAAAAGTGCACTGTGCAAATTTTCATCTCTCATTGTATCTCAAACCTATACATCTTGTAAACCACCAAGCCAAATTAATCCAGCCAGAATAAGGTTGAAATCCTCTGCACACATACCTAGAAATAAACACAGTGAACTCACTGGGACTTATTTTTAAGTAGATGTGTATAAGATTGCTCTGTCAACAGGAACTTCTTCTTTTTCTTCTAAACCAGCAATAGCTGGTAGGATAAATTTGGTTGATGGATCACAAGCTGTACAGATGTGTTGTAGCTCAACAGCACGAATTGCATACATATATACTTAACATGCTAGATAGATAGTAGCCTGATCCGAGTGGTTCAAATGCTCAAAAACAATTGGATAATCAGGAATTCAATTCAATATTATCGTGATTTACATAACATTTTGGTGCTGAGAGAGTGACACAAGATGAATTTAGGTATTCAGGAGAATTTAATGATGAATTTAATGGGCATTTATTTAGTTAATTATAAATTTGTGTGTCTATTTTTTTGTCCAGGGCTCCCAAGGCAACTTACAAGGTCATATACTTGCTTTAATAGGCTTAGAATGTTCACACAGTATGTAACAGGTTATATAAAACCATATTTATTATTATTATTATTATTATTATTATTATTATTTATTTCATTTCTAACCCGCCACTCCATCCAGATCGAGGCGGGGAATAACAATAAATATAAATATAAAAACAATAAAATCGATAAACTATTAAAACAGATAAAAACAAATACAATATTAAAAACATCTTAAAATTAAACTGGGTAGGCCTGCCGGAAGAGAGCAGTGTTCACGGCTTTCTTAAATTCCAGAAGACTGCTAATTTGTCAAATCTCCTCCGGCAGGCCATTCCACAGCTTGGGAGCAGCAGAAGAGAAGGTCCTCTGGGTAACACTCGTCAGCCTAATTCTGGCTGACTGGAGTAAATTCTTCCCCAGAGGACCTGAGTGTGCGGGGCGGATTATACGGGAGAAGGCGATCCCGCAGGTAACCTGGACCCAAACCATGTAGGGCTTTAAAGGTAATAACCAACACTTTATACATCGCCCGGAAACTAATGGGCAGCCAGTGGAGTGATTTTAAGATTGGTGTTATGTGGTCACCCCTTGTCATGAGGCAGTCTGAAGAATCTTCCTCTGAGGAGGAAGAAGTGGCAGAGACTGCAGCCTCGTCCATTCCCCAGGACTTACCGGAGGAGGAGGAACAGCAGGGAGGTTCCTCTGAAGAGCCCCAGGAAAGTCACCCTCTTCCACCCCCTGTCTCCAACGAGGAAGATTCTGGGCCTGAAGGGGTTTGTCCGGTAACTCCCCAACAAAGGCGGAGGCTCAAGCGTGCGGAGCAAGCGCATCCCACAAGACGCAGCATGAGATTGCAAAAAACAGAGCACAAGCTGATGCAGGCCTTAAATGAGATTGCAAAGGAATGTGGAACAGCTGTGGAAAAGGGGCGAGGACAGACTCAGGTGAATATAAAAGGGGAAAACAGAAAGCAAGATTTTCGTTGGGAACAACCGACGTATTTGGCTCCTGACACTCCTGCATACTTCTGGCTTGCAACCTATGGACTGAACAACCGGCGTGACTGTTGACCCTGGACCCTGGACTCCGCTCATATCTGGTTTGACCTTCGGCTTCGACATTTGGACTGACTGAATCTCTGACGTGACCTTGCTTTGGTAAATGAACCTTGTGGACTTCTTAAAGTGATTTTGAGATCCTGAAACGGAGCTGTGGACTGCTCTGCCTTTCAGTGTAAGTTCGGCACTTGACTCAGACCAGGGGGTTAATCTCTGGAGTATAAATAAAAACCTTCAAACGAATAAGTTCTGGCGTCCGTCCCGGACATTCTTTGATAAGGGGTTTGGCTAAAGTCCCAGACTAAAAACTGTTGTAATACGACACCCCTAGGTGTACTGGTGACCAACCTGGCTGCCATATTTTGCACTAATTGAAGTTTCTGGACTAGGCACAAAGGTAGCCCTATGTACAGCGCATTGCAGAAGTCAAGCCTCGAAGTTAGCAGCGCGTGCACTACTGATTTTAGGTCTTCCAACTCTAGGAAGGGGCGCAGCTGGCATATCAGCCAAAGCTGATAGTAGGCACTCCTGGCAGTCACATCTATCTGAGCTGTCATTTGGAGCGACAGATCCAGGAGCACCCCCAAGCTGCAAACACAGCCTTTCAGGGGGAGTGTAACCATCCAGAACTGGTTGACACACCTCCAACCCCAGGTTGTGGCCCTTGACAGTAAGCACCTCCATCTTGTCTGGATTCAGCTTCAGTTTGTTTTTCCTCATCCAGCCCATTACCGCCTCCAAGCATTCATTCAGAGGAGACACACTATCCTTAGTTGACACTGTTGTCAAAGGCATAGAGAAATATATTTGGATGTCATCAGCGTATTGATAGCACCCTGTCCCATGCCTCCGGATGATCTCTCCCAGCGGTTTCATATCAATGTTAAACAGCACTGGGGAAAGGATGGCACCTTGTGGTACACCACATAGCAGCTCCTTCTTTGAAGAGCAGCTATCCCCAAGCATTACCATCTGGAACCTGCCAGAGAGATAGGACCGGAACCACTGAAGCACAGTGCCCCCGATTCCCAATCCCCTCAGGCGTTCCAGAAGAATACCATGATCAATGGTATCGAAAGCCGCTGAGAGGTCCAGGAGTACCAACAGGGACACACTCCCCGTCAATACTCAGGGGTAGATCATCCACTAAGGCGACCATAGCGGTCTCAACTCCGTATCTTGCCCTGAAGCCGGTCTGAAATGGGTCTAGAAAATTTGTATCATCCAAAACTGCTTGGAGTTGGGAGGCAACTGCCCTCTCGATCACCTTGCCCAAAAACGGAAGATTTGATACTGGCCTGTAGTTATTAAGGTCCAGAGGGTCCAGGGAGGGCTTTTTTAGAAGCGGCCGTACTACTGCCTCTTTTAAACATGTTGGAAAACTGCCCTCCCTGAGAGATGCATTAATAATATGTTGTAGATGTGATCGAACTGCAACTCCTCCCTGGACGACAAGCCAAGAAGGACAGGGATCGAGAGGGCAAGTCGTCCTCCTCACTTGTCCAAGCAGCTTGTCCACTTCCTCAGTACTCACCAACTGAAACTGATCCAGTGTAATTCCACTCACGGAGTTACTGGACACTCCACTGTCAGCTTTTGCTATAATGATGGCGTCTAAGTTGGCTCTTATCCGAGAGATTTTATCTGTGAAATGGTTATTAAAGGCATCACAGCGAACTGCTGAAGGCTGTAAAATCGGGTTCATGGGGGAAGGTGCCTGAGTTAGACCCCTCACCACCCTGAACAGTTCTGCTGGACATGAATTCGCAGACGCAACGCGTGCAGAGAAGAAAGCTTTGTTCGCTGCACGTATTGCCACTCTATAGGAACGAAGATGTTCTATATGTCGTGTCTTGTCGGATACAAGTCGAGTTTTCTGCCATCGTCGCTCCAGTTGTCGTCCTTCCCGCTTCAACTCCCTGAGATCTTCAGTATACCAAGGTGCCCGATTAGGAGCGGGTCGGAGAGGATGTTTGCGGGCGATCGTGTCGATAGCCCTAGTTAGATCTTGATTCCAACTGTTAACCAGGGCTTCTATAGGATCGTCAACGATGTGATTGGTGTTTGTATGTCATGACTATGGTCATGAGATAGAAATAATAAATGAGCGATGTCAGTAAACTGAGCTGTCATTTAAGAGATCATCTGCATCAGATTTTACTTTTCTTCTCTGGCTGCAGCAACAGTACTACTATTTTGGGAGAGGAGAGAATTCATGAGAGTTACCATTGATTGTGATCTATTGAGTGACACGTAGATTGCTTTTAAAAGAGGCTCCCTGCTTTCCTGAGTAGAATTAGAGTGACAACATTTTGCTGTTGGAAACTTGACAAAAAAACAAAACTTGGAATGCTTCTATTGCTTTTGAGAAGTTATAAAGGAAAATTAGAGCAATTTATCAAACTGGAAAATTTGAAGAGGTTTATTTTTCTTGCTCTTTTCTGTAACTTGTGTCTATTGTGTGTTTGCCTCTATTTTCAGTTCCCCAAATCCTCACTTTTAAAGTATATTAATCTGTTTACATCCTAGCTTTTGCTCTCATAATCCATCTAACTACACTACAAATACAAGAAAAAGAAAATCCAGTGATAAAATCTAACTTCAGTAAAATAGCCTGGTTATTAAATACGACAAGAGTCCCGCAGCCCATTAAAGTGCCTGAACTTTTGTAGACTACGGTCTACTTCTTCAGATGCATGAACAGAATTGGAAGCTTGGTAGGCTTACAGGAGTGGGATGTTTTTATTGCTTTCGGCTTTCAGAGATGAAATTCCTGGAGATTCAGCTTCAAGATAGAAAAAAGCAAAAAAAAAAAAAAATGAAAACTCAGAAACAATGAACAACATGACAGCCAAATATACCAATGGATTCATCAAATTAAAGCATCACCACTGCAATTAACTGGCAGGTCTAAGATCATTTTGTTTGGATTCCTGAGGCTCCTAAAGTATAAAGAGAAGCCTTATATACTTATATAGGCTTATATACAGTAGAGGTAGGGAGCCACTTCTGCATCATCATCATCATCACCATCATCATCATAATATTTCTTTATCACCCGCCTCTCCCTCCAGATCGAGGCAGGGAACAACAGAAGAAACAGAAGAAATGCATCACCAACAAAAAGGACAAAGGACCAATTTGCATATTTGCATACGCATATATATTTACAAATTTATAAATAGTTGCTATAATTTATAGAAATACAATCCTTTCACCATAATGGGGAGGACTAACAAGATGACCTGCGTGCCAGTTCAGTCTGCTGTCTAGGTGCTAAGTATTGATGGGCAACATCAAGTCCCTTGTTCTCCCTCTCTGTCATTTTGGACAAACAGAGTGGAAACAGAAGTAGGAGTTCAGAAGCCATTTTAGCTCCCTGGTAACCCTGTGGGCCCGTCCTCCGAAGGATCTGAAAAAATAAACTAAACGGTTTTTAATAATAATAATAATAATAATAATGGCACTCTGTAGTAGCTAAAGAGCTACGTAGTGCTACCAGTGTGTGTGTGTGTGTGTGTTTGTGTGTGTGTGATAGAGAGAGAAAGAGCTATATGTGGCTTTTATGCCATGTGTTGTACTCTCCTGCAATAAAGCACTTTCAAGTCATTCAAGCCTAGTAACAGTGTAGCTTCTAGCATTCTTGCTTTTGGCTCATGTTTCTTTTGTCCCTAGAATCTGTGTCATACCCCCGCTGGAGGAATCCTCCTCTGAAGAGCAGCTAGAGCTCTTCAGAGGAGATGACTAACACCAAGGAGCCACCCATGGCGGGAGACCTGGGGGAGCCTGGGCCCTCAGGGGGGATGACCATGGTCCCCTCCCCACAGGAAGAGGGGACTTCTGTCTCTGAGGCAGAGGCTGAGCAATCATCTAACCCCCGATAATGTCATTGCCTCGAAAAGAAGGCCAGTAGGGCTCCTTTAAGGAGAAGTGCTCAAATAGAAAGAAGGGCTCCTCAAGAGGATAAGACTTCTCAGGAGCAAGGCCTGTAACAAACTGCAGCTGAGTCCTGTGTAGGACTCAGGATGCTGCAAGCCTGCAGCATCAGTCTAGTCATTGATAGAAACAATGTCTTTTACCAGCTCCTATTGCCTTGTTTCATGTTTTCCTGAGCTTGCCTTGTGATTGACCTCTGTGTGACTGACTTTGGCCTCCTGTTTGACTTTGTGACTTGGTCCAGCATTGGCAGTACCCGGTACCACCCTACATGTTGGCCCATCCACAAGTTGAATGCCTGATTCATTGTCCCATTTCCCACAGTGGCCCAGAACAATCCAGTTGCCTATTGCTCGTCCCTACATGTCCAGCAGGTTTTTCACTGCTCTCTTCTGGTTCCCCACTGGTGCTTGAAACACAGAGAGACTGCTCAGCAAGATTCTGTGGGTGATGATATCAATGGTCATGAAGATGGCCAGCAGAATCAAAACTTTCACACTCCTCCTGGCCCTTTCCCAGCATAGGTTGTCAGCCAGGGTGACTATGGTAGTTTCTGTCCCCAAACAAGGCCAAAAAACCAAGCTGAAATGGATCATGATAATCAGCTTTGTCAAAGAACACCAGCCACTAACTGTACTCAAACACCTGGCTCAGAAATACAGATTACAGACCTATAATTACTAAGGTCAGCAGGAACTACTATAGATAGAGGCCTTGAACTACTGCCTTGAACTGTTACCTTGAACTACTCCAAGTTCAAGGTAGCAGGAATGCATCTGCCCTACAAAGCAGCTGACTAGGATGATTCAAAGTATCTAGCTTTTTTATTGTGATCTGGAGAAAGGCTTGTTTTTTTAAACACTGTAAGGGGCAGCGTAGATGTGACATTAAATGTGCCTTTGCACACACATAACCCACTTCTGAAGCTCATATTTGCTTTGGTAGAAAATTCCCCATTGGCATCAAAAGAACCTCCTGCGTATTAGATACAGAGGCACATTTAACATCACGTCTAGTTTGGCCCTGAAGCATATTGTTAAAGTATTAGATTTCAAGAATGGATGATTTATTACTGAAATTACTTCAAAATTTTAAATTATATTTTACTACATTACCAAGTTTTGTACATTACAAAGCTGAGAAAAGTTAATGGTGTATGACTTGCAAATGTCCTATCCTGGAGATGCTGAATTTTGCAGATTATATATATATATATATATATATATATCAGTGTTGATTTCATAGTTCATAGTTAAGAGAAAGTCTAACTTGTTCTACCACAAGCAAGTGTCATATTGTAATTTTGGAGCTAATGTTATGCGGCGATGAATTCTAATATAATATGTGTAATATATGTATGGCTTACTGAGAAATCAAGTTTGCTAATGCAGGCTTATGCTTCTTCTTTTTTTCTGTTCCAGAATTTCTACAAAGAGATTGAAAGAGAAGAAATGTATATAAGGTTAGTAAATATAACCATTCTTGGGCATTGTGTTACTTTCAAGCAAGTGTTGTGAGGGATTGCACTAATAAAAATAACACATAGTCTTCAGAGCATGTAGCTGATGGTATGATTGATATGTGCATTCCTAAATTCATACACTTGAAGCATGATTTGCAAGTAGCTATTCCACCTCTGACTGCTCCCATCATCTTTAAAGTAGCTGTATATTCTGTTAAGAGAAATGCCTCTGGCGTTGTAGGGATCGTGACCAGCATTCCCACAGATGTGCCCCAAGAAGATGTGAGAGCTGATTCTGAGTCAGAAGGGAAGGGGGAAATGGGAGGAGTTGTCACATGTCAAGGATACAGGAGGGAGCCCTTGATGAGAATATCAGTGCCAGAGAGGGTGAAGCACAGCTGCAGTCTAATCAAATGGATGATGGTCTGGCCAAGCTGTCCCCTGAACCCAGGGGAACACAGGACTCTAACAAAGGGGAGGAGAGTGTGGGAATAAGACTCCCCAGAGTCAGATGTTAGATGAAAAGGGAGGACAACACAGGGTTATGAGGTGCTGCAAGAGACTTGCAGTAAGGGAGACAACTTTGCAGAAAAACCGACTTTGGGATTTGGTAAGCCACTCAGTCTGAGAAGGGGGTCTGTAGTAGCCAGTGACAGTTTAATAGCAAGTCTCATGCATAGTACTTTTACATGAAGCCTCCTAAAATGCAAAGCCTGCTAGAAAAGCTTGTTGTCAGTTGCTGCATAAGGATACTGTCTGAAGCAAGGCCTGTTTGTTAGTAGTTTGCATAATAAAAGTAATTGACTGGAAACATGGCTTGACATCTTGATTACAGAGGAATTCAGGGGTTGGTGACCTGAGAGGCATTGAATAATTTAACTTGATTTTTACATAATGTGAACATAAACTTATTTAGAATACAGTCTGTTTTAGACTATACAGGTTTCATTAGCTGTTTTCTGCAGAACTGACATCATTTGTTTATTCAGTTTTTCCGGAGAATCCAGACACTGCTGCTGAATAGTTTATTTATTGATTGGATTGGAGTCGTACCCTGCCTTTCTACCAAGAAAAATGACATTCAATCATAAATAAAACTTGATTAAAACAATTAAAAACAAATGCATTAAAATACAATTAAAACACAGCAATAACAGAATAAAAACATCATCCAATCCAATAAATCTGCATACATGCCAAAGGCCTGTCTGAATAAAAAGGTCTTTGCTTGCTGACAGAAGAACGGCAGAGAGGGAGCCAACCTAGCTTCCTGTGGTAGGAAATTCCACAGTACGGGAGCAGCCACCGAGAAGGCCCTCTCTCGTGTTGCCACCAAACATGCCTCTGTAGGTAGTAGTATTGAAAGAAGGGTCATTCAAGAACCAGGTAGGCTGGTATGGGAGAAAGCAGTCTTTCAGGTAGCCTACCCAAGCCATATAGGGCTTTATAGGTCATAAATAATACTTTGAATTGTGCCCGGAAACAGACCATCAGTTAGCGAAGCTATTGTAACAAGGGGATCTTATGCTCCCTGTAAAAGGCCCTGGTCAACACTCTAGGCACTACAGTCTGGACCAGCTGAGGTTTCTGAACAGTTTTTGAAATTAGCCCCAAGGTGAGTGCATTACAGTAGTCCCAAAGGGATGTAACTAAAGCATGCGTGACTGTAGCCAGATGGCATATCTCTAAGACCGGATGCACTCGGCACACTAGCCTCAGTGGCGCGAATGCAGTCCTAGCCACTGCTGTACTGTGCAGGCATTCATCTATCTTGATTTGAAGAATAAGTCCCCCTGCCCGATGTATCACAGCAATTGGTATTAGGGATTCGTAAATGCTAATTGTCATATCTAGGTTTACCCAGATCGCAGCTAAGGAGGCAAGGCTTAAATATCCCGCCCCCTATGGATGTGATCAGCACTGCAGAGTGTGAGGAGGTTAAAGCCTTTCCTCCCCAGCCACAATCCTGCTTAAAAAAACACCTACATTAGGAAACGTGTAAGGCACTAATGTATAATCCTATGTGTGTCTGCTCAAAAGTAAATTGCAATGAGTTCAGTGAGAATTATTCCATAGTTGTGATAGTAATTTAGCTACGTAGTTCTCACTGTTCTCTGGAAGTGATTTTTAGAGCAACAAAATTAGTATTAGAAATTGAAAAACTGGGTTAGAGGAAAATTAGACTTATATCAAAATCATCACTTTCTTGTTATCCGAAAGAACCACAATTTTGTAGGCATCCTGGTTCCAACATTTATAAAATGCACCTGTACGTTATTGTTTTCTGCCTACAACCTCCGCATCCTGTGTGCTAATAAAAAGAATGTGAGCTTTTAAAACCACATACCAATAATATTATTATTCTGTATGAGTACAGGAATCCAACTGTTAGCTTCTTCGAGTAAGATTATGTTGTGACATCGTTAATAATTAATTTTATTTTATTATTTGTAGGTATTTGTACAAGCTTTGTGACCTGCACAAAGAATGTGATAACTACACTGAAGCTGCCTACACATTACTTCTCCATGCAAAGCTTCTTAAGGTATAATACTTCAAATGCACTTAGTCGTTAAGCATTTCTGTGGCAAGCTGCAAAGAGATCTCTTAGTGTAAAATACCCACTTACAAAGTATATTGAATGACTCAGAAAGATTGAAAGCTTGAGTCTAGAATGATATCAGATTTTGCCTAAAGTGAAATCTCAGGGTAAATTTGGATGGTCCTAGGTGAAACATCCACGGAATTTTGATGACATCGAAAGAAATTTTTATTACGTGGGATCAATAGAAAACATGAACGTAGTCAAGGTGTGTTTTGTCTCTCCAGCACTGGATGCTCTCTGAGGAGTCTAGTATCTATGAATAAACTTTCCATGCAGTTACCAATGTTAAGATTGAGAGCTGTAGCTACCACCGAATATTTCGGAAACAAAAACTTGAGTTCAACTTGGAAGTTTCTAAGTGGTCAAAGCATAGAAGTAATTTCAAGGGAAGAAAAAAGTGTTGGAGGCTTGACTTGAGTAAACATGTGTAGGATTGTGCTGTGAAACTAGCAAAATTTCCCAATATGCAAGGAGTCTTGTTTATCTCTACTAAGTGTTTAAAAGATTTGGAAATGCTCTTGTCACATTTTGCCCTCTAGGATAAATGTTCAAAGTATTTAGACAACACTGGGCTGCTCAGCTAACTAGGTAATATAAAATCACCTATGAAGGAAGTGTGGCTGTCTTTCTGTGGATTCAGCAGGATTGCACTAATGGGGGGGAAAAGTAAAATAAAAAATAAAAACCCTGAGAGATGGAAAGTCTTTAGAAAAACTTAGTTTTCTGAATATTTAGATAGTAACAAGATATGAATCATAAGAACATAACATGGACAAAGTAGAATAGTGGTAGTGGTAACAAGGAAAACATTTCAAAAATGTTGTAAGGATTCTTAAAGAGCATACCTTTAAATCCATTTTTTATCAAAATAATGGTATTTGATCCATAAAGAAGAAGAGAAGTAAAGATGACTGGTGTTCTCATTTTGACATATTTCAGCATGGAGCCTCATATTTTAGGTCCATGTCAAATTGTTAATTTTTATGGCCAAAGGTCTTTGCAGAAATTCAAAACATACTAAAAAAAATCTGTGAGACAACAAGTCACATTTACAATCACATTTTTGTGAACTGCCCAGAGAGCTTCGGCTATTGGGTGGTATAGAAATGCAATAAATAATAAATAAATAAATAAATATTTTGGATTTCAGTTTCCAGCATTCCTGAAAATTGGTGATGCTGGCAAGGGCTTCTGGCAGTTGTAGTCCCAAATATCTAGAGATCTACTTTCTGCCTACCCTTATGTTAGTCATGACTAATGTAAGCCCCAGAGATTTCTATATGTCTACTCTAAATTAATAAATCTGGATCAACTCCAGATCTTTAAAACACATTAATAAAAAACAAATTAAATAATAAAATTAATATCAAATCAGAGACCACTTAGGAATTTAAAGCTATCTCTGATAGCACTTTTGCACAGATCCTTGCAGTGCCCAGTGCAAAACGAAACATCCTGTAACTCACATAAATGTCAACATATTACAATAAACAGCATATCGTTTCTGGAATATTTATTTATACGTGGAATTTTCAGGAACTTGCAAGCAAAAGCTAACTTGAAATGAGTGTTTGGACATAATCTCTTAACAATGGTCTGTTTAAGCTTCACGTTATTTCCCTTCTTTGGTCAACAATAAGTTCCTGTTAATTTGCTCCTGTTTAATGTTAGGAGGACCTACACCAATTAGGTTGTTGACATGACGGTGGATAATCAAACTAAGTTCAAATAGGCAAACAGTACCAGGGCTGAAAAAGTAAACTGAAATCCATTAAATGCTTTTTTAAAACAAATTACAAAAAATAAGTGAAGTGGCATGGTGGTAATATGAGCATTAGAAGCTTTCTTATCAGCAGTGAAAAAGAATGTAACATAAAAATGAGATTAACCAAAAGAATAACAATTGACAAAACTGGCACTACAAATGTAGCATGTGAGATAACAAATTGAGCTTCTAACATTATTGTTATGATGCCTGCTCATCACTGTCCTGTGTTCTACTCATGTTGAAAAGCTAAACTACAACATTTTAAAAATGGTTAACTCTCCCTTTTTACTTCCTTCTGCACATTATTTGAATATAAAAAGCTAAGCTAGAGCATTAATAAGTTTCCCTCAACACGTGAAGAATCAAACTTGGTTAAATGTAAAAGTTAGAGTGAAAGGGAACCCCCCCCTCAAAGATTTGCAAATAGTTGCAAGTTCCATTTTCAGAAATAAGAAGTGCAGAAAATATTCTAAGACCTAACTCCAGAAAGAGAAGGGTTAAAATTATTAGCAGATTCTAAAGCCTAAGAAATGTAGTTATTCAAATCCTTGGGTCTGGTGATCCAGATAGGCAAGACAGCAAGAGAACAAAGTGAAGCAGAAAAAGATAAGATCTCTCACTACCTCTGCTTTTAGACATCTGTTTTAGTCAGAGGTGGAGGCTACAATGAGTGATGAGACCATCATCTTCCAGTTAAGAATGGAACCCATTCACCAATCACAAGTGAGATGCCTATCTATCTCCTAACAATCTCAACTTTTAGGCCCATGTGTTGGGAACAACTCTGGCATTATAACTAATGGGTTAATTTGAAATTTCCTAAATTGTGGCTAGAAGGTCTACCATCTCGATATGTTATCTTGATTGACATGTTTCTCCCCAGTACATCGTCATCTTTCTGTGTTTGGTCATATTTTCACACGCACACACACACATACACACACACACAATCATTACTCGTGCTCATTGCTTGGCTTCCCCCACCCAACAAGGACATTTTCCTACCTGCAGGTGTTCAACACAAGATGTGTAACAGCAATTTTCCTCTTTCTAGTGGACATCTGAAGATGCTCAGTTTGAGAAGTCACATATCGCAGCATTTGGTGAAGGCAGGTGTGGGCATGAGACCACTAGATAAGCCCCCATTACAGCATTTAGTGGTTGACAAGTTGGCATGCTTTAGTTTCAAGCATGACAACTTGTCCATTAAATGCTGTAATGGACCCTTTAGACAGAAAATGTTCTACAACTCTGAGCATTCTCCAGCCAGCATGTTGTAGGACCTTTTTTTGTCTGAACATGGGTAGGATTGCATCTTAAACTGCAAAAAACCAGAATGGCATGACTCACTTTAAAGGTAGGTAGGTAGGTAGGTAGACAGACAGACAGATACCATAAGGGGCTTTTCCGAGTAAATACATTTTGAATTCCTTAATAAAGTGATTGTGATCTCTAACTGTTGCTTTGAGCAGTTTGAACAGCTTAGGCAGAAAATTCATTTGTTTTTTTTTCACAGCAGGGTGCCTTTGTGCAAGATTGTCCCGTATTGGGAAATCTGGATTTTAAAGAATTTAATGCACCAGTAGTCCACAATCTGAACATTTGTTCACAAGACCAGTGGGCCTGCTTGTGTCTGCTAATAAATGATTTAAAATGACACCTCAATGCAGGAAGAAAAAGGGCATGATTTCCCCTTTCGTGTAACAAACCATTGAATCCTAAACTGCTAAATATTGGTTTCAGGGAAAGAAAAAGTCTTATGTAGTTTTCAAAAAGAGAAATGATTTATCAAGGTGTCTGCTGTACTTGAGCTTTATTCTTGTAATTTGTCACCCAAACACTTCACAGTTATTTTACAGTTCTGTGATTCAAGTTATCCATCAATTGAATGTCTGTACATGTGTACATATAGAGATAGATAATGTATTGCTTTAATATGTGTACTTAGAGCTAAAACAGCTTTATAAATTACTGGAACATATTGTTTTGTACTTCATATGATAGCATACAATGCCAAATTGGTCAAAATGTCTAATAAATAAGAGTATTAGCAAAAGGATGAAATCATCTAACTGGAGGACAGTGTCAAATACAGTGTTTCCAAAACTTTCCAAAATGCTCAGTTTGTTCATCTGAATGTGAATCTCTCTAGACTCATTTGGCCAGTGTACTAGTATGGTGTGCTAGCATGCAAGTTACACACACACACACACACACACTCCTCTCCTGGGACAAGGCTCCTAGGATAACATTTCCCTCTGAAAAAATAAAAAAGGGTCTATGAGATCTATCTGTCCGTGGCATTATTCGAAACACAGGGAGTGCTTTCCAGCTAGTGGCTCTCTGCGAACCAAAGGCATCTGTCAGCAGAACAAGGAGGGAACCATTTTTGTTAGTACTTCATCCACGCTTCATTCTCCCATACCTCTCCAAACAGATTCAGGTAGTTGCCTGACCTCCAGAACAGAAAATCATTATTCTTCCCTTTCTGTTGATGGATATCTTCTGGTTGTGGAGGGACAGTGGTCGGATACCACCCAGAGGCCCTTGGAAAGCAGCAAACAGAAAGTAAAGAAAAACTTAAGCATAATTAGGAAAGCTGGAGAAGAAGCTACACTATAGAACCAAAAAGGGTAGTGCTGCTTAGCTGCTGGAAGGCCTGATACTGTGACAGTGACCCACTGAATGACACGTTTCTCCGCCATCATCCTTCTGTCTACAGCTATCCTTTTCGAGAGTGAACGTATTGTTCATAGTCTTAAAAGCAGAGCTACATGTTAGCAGTTTTGCAATTTGCTATAAAATATTAGTACATAGGAAATGCATGAGAATTGTTTATTTCGAGATCTAAGCATAAAAATTGCAAAGATGTTCTCCTAAGTATTAGGAACAATCTCAGGCATGGAGCCACAATCAGTTCTGATTGTTTCCATTCTTTTTTAAAAATGGCTGCCAAACTGAACTCCTTCAAATATCCCATCAGAGGTTCAGCATATTAAGGATGTGCACCAAAACAAAGATTCGGATTGAATCCCAGTCACCTCACCATTCGCTTTGCCTTGGACCACTTTGGGCACAATCTGTTTTACCAAACACAGAGTTTAACTTCAGAATTCCGAGGCTTGATAAATCTTCCCACTGACTAACATGTAGAAATGAACAAACAGCTCTAGCAATTTTACTGCTTGGCAGAAGTGTGTGTAATTTGCAGGCATAACTGCCTTCTGAGTGGATGGATCAAAATTTCAGACAAATGATTGTGAGAGACTCTGTGCTGGATACCTTTATAATTTGAGAGTTTGGTTTTTTGGAAGGGACACCTATAACTCTATGTTTGGGCAGAATTGGATGAAGTTCGGAGATGTGGTTGTCCCTTAAGAAAAGATGAAGTATGCCAAATTTCAGACAAGTTCAGGGGGTTTTATACAAGGGTAATCTTTGCAGTTTGTGTGTGTGGGCAGGATTTCCTCCCCCACTTTGTAGTAAATGGCATACGTAACAGAGGGTCCCCTAGGTAAGTAACCTGCAAGATTTCAGAGGTATCGGTGTAGAGGTTAGGGAGTTACGATGAATGAAAAACATTCTTGAGGCCTTTTGTTTGTTTTTCTGACCAATTGGCACCAACTTGTTTATTTATTCATTTATTCATTCATTCATTTCATTTCTCCAGCATCCAATAGCTGAAGCTTTGTCCCCAATAACTTGTCTTCCCAATGCAGCGTGATTGGAAGTGAAAATGAGAACATGACAAAGTTATTCCATGGTTGGAAGGTAGAGCTGTCAATAGAAAACTATACCTCCCACTACACTCTCTTTATGAAGAAGTTTCTGGGGGCGTGGGGGATGTATCCATTTTAAGCTAAGTTGTCCGATGTGTCTATGTCCATCTCAATCTCTAAGGCAGGCCCTGAGGGTTTGGGAGCAGTCAAGTTTACTTCAGGCCACTTTGGAGAAGCCCCGCTTCACATCAGACAAAACCTGAATCACTCTGAAGTGGCCTTTTTGATCCAAACCAGATGCACAGCCCTGCAGCATATTGGGAAGTCATTTCGGTGTTAAAAGATAATGGAAACAATTTTTCTATTATCTGCATAATATTATTTAGTTTTGAATGTACGCGTGTGCAATCCTGCCAATTTTGTGAGAATTACAGCCTTTATGGGAGCCATTTCATGCCTTTTTCACGGCATGATGCATCACATTAATCTTCCGGCAGCCATATTGAAAAATGTCCAGTGCTATTCAAAATTGGCATTGGCTCCATATCTGAGATTGTTTATAATGTTGTCATGTACATGCCAAGGTCCATGCTTATATTACGAAAGGAACAAACCTGGTGTCAATTGGTACACATCATCTGCACTATATTCAATTATGAATTGAGAGCACCATTTCTAAGTCAATATTTCTAGTTGGTAGTTTTCTAATCGGGGCAATGTTTTGTGAGCTATGCCCTTGCATAGTTAATTTTAAAAGTAGTTCTATGAGTCCTGGTAGTCTTTGAATATTTCATTGCTCTTGAAAGAAAATGTTTAGGAGGGGGGAAGATATAGCATAGGGCAAACAGAGTGCCTTTTTAAAAAGGGGAATAACTGGCAGCCAAGACCCGCACAAAGACAGTTTCCAGTTTATATACTCAACTTTCCTGAAATTGATTGGTAAGTCTTTTTTACAAAAAAAGAAAAGAAAATGTCAGTGACATTCAGATGACACTTAAAGGATAAAGCTGTCACTGGAGCGCTTTTATTAAGAGTATGCGGGCTTTTAAAATTGTTAATGAGAGGTACGTTGCGGAGGGGAAGAAATTGTAAAAATATACGGCTTATATCATATTCACTCAACCCCACTGAGTTCAATGGGGCTCATTCCTAGATGAGTTTATAATCTGACTGTGATCCAATGCACACTGTCTCAGAATTGTGTTCTATGCATTTCCAAACCTTTTGGATTTCTGCGCAAGCTAAGCTATCCCAAGAGCTGTATTTTGAACTGGCTGGTAGGGTCATACGTATTAGAATAGCAAAGAAATGAAATAAAAGTCATGTTTTTGTGTTTGAGTGTCATTCTAGGTAATATTCTATCATGCCCATGTGCTCGTGGGAGTGACCGCTTGCACAATGAGGCTTTTGCACTTCTAAAATTGACCCAAACTGAGCAGAAATGTTTGTTTCCTGAATGGGGCAGATCATTGGAGCTCACAGAAGGGAGCTCTGCTGATCTGTTCTGATCAGGATAAGAGTGTTTCCACTCTTTTCCGGGCTTCTTTTTAGAAGCGCAAAAGCCCATTGTGCAAGCGGTTGCTTCCACGAGCACAACAGGACCAGCAGAGATAGAATGGCCCCATTGAGTACTGTCTTGAGTTACAAATCTGAATTATTAGCCAGATATGTTCAACACATCATTTTCTCATTTACTCCAAGCAGAGGCACTGAAAAGTCAGATATGATAAATTTAAAAATATATTTGTATATTTCACATAGAAAATGTTCAGCCAAATTGTGTATTTCCATTTTGAATTCTTCTCTTTCCATATAAATTGTTGCATTTAATTGAGGTTATAGCACATTGTCTCTGTCTTTACATAGAAAGATGTGGTATTTCAATGTTATAATGATTTTACTACAGTGGTATACAATTTCAGAATCGAGATAAGTTTCTTACCCTATTTTTTCGATTCTAAGACACACTTTTCCCCCTATAAACGTCTCTAAAAATGGGGTGTGTCTTAGAATCAATGGCAATTTTCCCACACTTAGAATCAAAGCTTTTTTTCTGTCGGTGGTACTGAAATTAAGGTGTGTCTTACATCAATGGCATCTTAGAATCGAGTAAATACGGTAATTTGCTCCTGTTAATTACTGGAAGGCAGATAACTGGAGAAAGAACAGCTCTCTCCATGTCAAAAGTAAGGATTAATTAAAAAATAAAAACAGCATTTGTTCTAACTTATCAATTAGGCAGGTTTCCTGTGTTTGAAATGCTCAGTATAGTTTTATGCCAATGCTGATTCTGTAATGCAGGAGAACATTTACTCGTCTTTTTCATGTATCATAAAGGCACTAATGCACACATGCGAAAGCAGCACTGTTGACTTCTATGGATATACTGGTCTGAATCTGTGAACTGTAGTCAGTGATGTCTTTTCTCTTAACTGAATTGTATATATTGTTCACTGTGCTTTGAAAGTCTTTCCAGCTTAAGAGCAATGCCCATGTCAGCTCATTAGCAAAGTTCTTAAGACACAGGGAAGTTCCATGATAAATGCCTTTTATAATTTCAGCTATAACTTTTTGGTTTTCCTCAATAGCCCATGTTTATACAATCACAGAGGGGGACCTAAGTCACAGTGGCTTATTTCACCCACCGCACATACTGGTTGCATGCCAGGAGGATTTGCATTATTACCGTCCCTGGTGCAGCTTGCCGTTTCATGTGAACCTGGTGAGGGTGGCTTGTTGCTGTGGTTAGCAAACCACCCCAAAACCCTATAACAGGCCATGGGTTATGGGTGGCTTGCCGGGTTTGCACGATGCACCAAGCTGCCCAGGCAAGGGTAATCGTGCAAATCTACCTGGTACACAGCTACCAAACGTGGGGGTGGGGGGGAATAAGCCACTGTGGCTTATTTCCTCCCCCTCTCCCCTGTGATTGTGCAAACCCTGGTCAGTTATATCTGGCTCTTTTTTCTCTTATTGTTTAGTTTACTCATTGGATGTGACTCAGTACTGTAGGCTCTATCACAGAGTAAAGGGACTACACAGACCCACGAACACAAGGTCACTTTTATTTGATAGAGCTTTTCATTAGGGAGCTGTTATCCAGTCAGTGGTGTTCAACTAAGCATCCTGAATATACTAAGTATTAAAAATGTGGATAATACCACCAAGGCATGATGTCAGCATTGATGTCATATTCTCTTCTCCTAAAATAACAGCCTACAACTTCATCCCATTAAAATAGGACCAAGTTATAGGTGCATTAATCAGGTTTTATTCCCTTCATTTTTTCCACTGTTTGCATTTAATTTAGTGGTCAGAAGAACCATGCGCAGCGCATCTTACTCAGCGGGATGGATACCAGGCAGCCACGCAAGGACAACTAAAAGATCAGCTCTATCAAGAAATTATCCATTATTTTGACAAGGGCAAGGTAATAAAGAAGCATGTTCTGTTGCTTTTACGGCAAAGTTGCAAGCTACAAATGTGCCAAATGGCAAAAAAAGGATTTATCAAAATCGCTGGTTCCACGAGCTTTCAAGTTGAAATTTTGGATGTCTTATGTGAAAAAGCTGGAGGCAAGAGCCTAAAGAAAAGGGGTGGGGTGGGGGAAGCTAACAAAGGTGAACAGTGGTTAAGTCTTTGTTCCTGAATAGAAACTTTGTTTATAAAGGCAAGGAACGTGCTATTCCCATGCTCTCCTGTAGGCACACACACATGTGTGTAGCTTCTAAGGATGAGGATGTAACTAATTTGCTCACAGTGTACATGCCCTCAGGTTCCTTTGTCAAGTTTAGGAATGTGCTTAGGGGAAGGAGTGTTAATGGCCCCATCTTAGCCTTAAGGCTCGCTGGGTGAACTTGGGCCAACCTAAACTATTTTACAGGGCTGTTGTGTTGATAAAATGGGATAATCATCCTGGATGTTGCCCTCAGTTATGCCAGTCACCCTGAGCTAGGGTGACCAGATTTTGGAAAGCAAAATCCCGGTCCAAAATGGCCACCCCACCAAAGCAGACCCCCCCCCCAAACATGGCCAACAAGCAGACACCCCCGCCACCCCCCCACCCGAAACACACTCCCCCCCCACACCAAGCCACCCCCCAAAAAATCCCAGCCCAGACCTACCGGGTCCTCCGCTGCCACCGCCGATCTCCACCACCGCCACATGACTCCCTGCAGCCCCCTCACCCTTCTTGTCCTGCTCCTGGGCTCCCAGCAGGAGAAAGAAGGAGAGCCTGCTTTAAAATGCCCGCGCTGCTCCCCGGCCTCGGCAGGAAACAAGTGCTCAGCGTTAGGGAGCGTCAACAAATTCCTTGTCTGGTGGCAAAAGCAGCTTTACTAAAGCTGCTTTAGCCACCCGACAAGGAATTTGTTGACGCTCCCTAACGCTGAGCACTTGTTTCCTACCAAGGCCGGTAAATGGGGAGCAGGCCGCAAAGCCTGTTTCTCAGTACATTTGAGCACCGGAGGGAAGCGGCTGCCCCACCAGGTAAGTGGGGGGCCCTCCCACCTCCCGCCTCGCGCTCCTTACCTGCAGGGGCAGCCGCTTCCTTCCGGTGCTCGAATCTACTGAGAAACAGGCTTCGCGGCCTGTCCCTCAGTAGAACACTGAGTGATGACGTCATCACCCTGCGCGCTACTGAGAGACAGGCTGCGAAGCCTGTTTCTCAGTAGATTCGAGCACCGGAGAGAAGCGGACGCCCTGGCAGGTGGTGGTGGGGGAGTCCCTCCACCCGAAACCCCACCACCAAGCCACCCATCCCCACCAAAACTCAGCCCGGACTTACCGGGGTCTACTGCCGCTCGCCACTGCGTGACCCCCCAAGCCCCAGTTTGCCCCCGCTGCCCCCCAGTTGGCACGGATCGCCCCAGGTTTCCCGGTTAGGACCAGGAAACCCCGGGCGATCTGGTCACCCAGCCCTGAGCTCCTTCAGCTATAGGGATGAGTATTCATCTTACTTGTATCCTGCCTTTCCACTAAGGCCGCCTTCTTCAACCTGGTGCCTTCCAGATATTTTGGGCAACATCTCCCAATATTCCTGACCATTGGTATGTTGGCTAAGACTGATGGGAGTTGAAGTCCAAAATATCTGTAGGGTGCCAGGTTGTGAAAGGTTGCTCTAAGTCTTAGAAGAAAGGCAAGATACAAATGAAATAAATCATAATTAGGAGCAGTGCCCATTTGTCACGTGAAGCTTGGCATGAGACAGGCTAAAGAAGATGAAAAGGTTTGAAAGATGATTTCTCAGCAATGAAACAAGCAGGATTACTGCAAACGTTTTTAAAGCATCTCTGGTTGTACAATCTTCAGCTGTTTAACATACTCATGTTATTTTAAATACTGACTTGTGTATTTCTGCTACCATGGTACTAATGTACTATTTATGAACAGCATGCAAAGTACCTGTTTAGAAGGCTTCAACCTGTGCAGAGCTCTACAAAATACAGAATTAACAGTTTGCAAAAGCACTGTTTTGTCGAATAGTCTGGTTCTGATTTTAGCACCAATTGTGTATATTTTTCCAGTCATAAATGGAAAGGGGGAAGCAAATGTCTGCTTGTTTAAGAACTGCTGAATGTTTTTGTCTCCTTTTCTCCTGCGTTTTGGAGAGATCAGCAAAATTGGTACTATTATTAACTGTGTTGTCAGAATCCAAGTACAAATTTTAGCGCTCTCCCTGTTGTTTTAATTAGTAATATATGTATTTATGGTGTTTTGTATTTGTTGTTGTACCCCGCCTCGATCCAGAGGGAGAGGTGGGTAAGAAATAAAATTATTATTATTATTATTATTATTATTATTATTATTGAATTTTCTGGCTGAAAATTCATCTTATCCAACTTGCTTTCCTGTTTTGTTTTTTTAAACTGTCAGAAAAAATATGGGAAGATTAATCCCATATCTGTGCAATTTGGCAGTAATTTGGGAACAACCATATTTAATAAGGGCCAAAAAAGAAAAAGTAAAGGCAGACAGACACCTTTGCTCAGGGAATGTCAGGTAATGAAGATGAGAGCTTCTAATTTATATGCCACTTTTCAGCCCCCAAAAGCCACCCAGAGCAGCTTAGAATGTAATAAGTAGACCACTATAAAACTTATTTCAATACAATACATAAACAGGTTTCTTGGTAAGGCTGGCACAACTACACAGCAGTAAAAGTAACCGTTAGATATTCAACAGTAGCCAATGCTCCTATTTTGTTCTGGATGTCTTTCACACAAGCATGATGACCAGAAAGGAAAAGTCCACCAGATGTTAGAAAAAGGTAGAGAGACCATTTGTCTTCCTTTCTGGGACCTACATACCTCGGTTGTGTCTCCAGGATTGTTTCCAGAGCCAAAGCTGTCCCCGGCAGTGCTAGGGGACTGCTTGATAAGGCCGAAATGCTAGCTTATGCTAGTACTGACATAGGCTAGCATTTCTGCCTTACACATTAAGTTGTTCGCTGGCTGTCTTTATAGCAGCGAACAACCTAATTGATAATTTAGTCAGCAGAGTATGTTGAGGGGGGAAGCAAAAGGGGCAAACGCTGCGAGCGTTTGTATTAGCAATAAGTCCACTAACACTTCAGGAGCTGAAGAAATACTCACACACCAAATCTTGTGTATAATACAGATTGTTTACTCGTGGTCCAATATATACAGCAGCACAACAGTTTCCATCGATATATGTACAGTCCTTCCACAAATCTCTCCACATCCAAACATACCACGCCTGACACCCACAATAGCCATTAAACTAAGGCTCACTTATATACTTTTAGACATCAGCCCATCCCAGATTAATCATCTTATCATTTCTGGTACTTTGCAATAATCAGGTTGACCTTTCCAGTTCTGTACAGAAAAAACTCTTTCTCAACCTTATTGCCTTCAGCTGGCTGATATGTCCTTCAGGACTCTAAAACTTTCAACCAATCCACTTAGTCTATGAATTTTCCTTAACAGAGTAGACTAAAACTGGGGAGCAGTGGAGAAGACATTCGAGGGGGGAGGGCTGCATTTGGCAACCATCCGCAGTCATTTAAACCCTTGGAGTGTGAAACGTAATTTTTACACCATTCTGAAATTCTGCACAAAATGATACATTACAAGTAAAGGTTCAAAGACTTAATCTAATTTCTGGAATAGTTATGAGTTATTTATTCCCACTTCCTCTTTAGACATGGACACATTATTTTTCTAACCTTCTCTTTCCATATAAAATGGCACTCCTCTTGATTTTGTGTCTACATGTAGTGTTGTTCTTCTTCTTCAAGTATTCATCCCTCCTTTGTGTTCCTCTTTTGTAATACCATAACCTTTCCCACATTCTTTCCTGACTAAGATTTCAATTCTATACACACTTATGTGGGAGGAAGTCCCACTGCAGGCATATGTAGGATTGCACAATAAAAGGCACAATTCATTGTATCCCAGTTTGGAAATGGGGGAGCGCTCTTAGTTTTCAGTAAAACTCTTACTCCAAGGACGTCAATGAATGTGTATTGTGTAGTAAACAAAGCAGTAACCTTTTTGCATGTTAGAAGAAGCAATAACATTTCTGAGCAAAACTTATATCTAATTTATCGAGTGTTTTAGAATTTGTGCATTCTTTCTGGCAGGCAGTGAAGTCCCAGCTTGCATTTTGTTTTAATTAAATACACAATTTCTATAGTATGCTTCAAGGGCTAGGCTTTGTACATGGTGATACATGTATTGAGCAAGACAACAGATAAACATTAGAATTTCATCAATAAGGAAACTGATCTTAGAGTTGAATAAAAGTGAACCACCCAGAGAGCCTTGGCTATGGGGTGGTATAGGAATGTAATAAATAAATAAATAAATCTGAATGGGTAAAAATAATGGATTTTCTGGGGTAATGGAAGAGAAAGCCAATGGAATTTACACATCATAGCTTACTGAGTATTTTAATATTGAAATGTAGTTTCTGAATGAAATTTATTTTAAGTCACAGGACTTTGGTGTATGCTAGGTTATATATTTGACCCTATCATGACATTATGGAACAAAAAGCTTGACTAACCACAGAATTAAGGCTAAGCTTAAGGACAAAAGGCAAGGAAAAGGACTACTAAATTAACATAGAGTTAAATTAAGTTAGAGTTAAGCTTACTAGTCATAGAGGGCAGGATTTGCTCAGTTTTGCAGTGTGTGTGTGAGTGTGGTTTTTTGAAATAGCCCTGATGTTGTGTCTCACATATATTGATATTTTGCCATTGAATTCCCACTGCTTTTAATGCAGTCTGCTATCAGGTATTTCTAAGTGACATGTAATACTAAATGTATCGGGTACTGGATCATGCTAGCAGTTGAGAATCCCCCCCCCTTCACACTCACCTACCCCTTCCACACTCCACCACCCCTTCCTCCCCAAAGCATTTTGCCCTCCCATTGCCCACATCATTAAACATTCCTGGGGGCTTTGTTATGTCCAAAAAGGCTTGCCACAACTCTGCAAAATACTTCATGTTTGTTTTCTGTTTGACATGTGCCCTGTCCAACTTAGAACTAAAACTGCAGGCCCAGACAGTAAATTGTATTGTGTATTATTCCTGCTCTCTGATGTGCTGGAATGGCACATTGAACATATGAAATATCATACAAAGCACTGGAGATTGTTCAGGCTGCAGAAGGAGTACTAAGTCCAATAATTCTCAACCTTAGATCCCAAATGTTGGAGTACAATTCCCATCATCCCTAGCCAAGATGTTTAGTATAACAGTGTATATTAAACTGGTTATGACGAGCCTTTGCCAAAAACTAATCATGATAAAGGGCTTCTTTAGATTAAAGGGAAATCGTGCTTCCTTACCAGGGCTTTGCTTTCTACTTCTCTTGCACAATCGTAATGGGCTGCATTACACAGGTGGAGATGGTGACCATGTGATTTGAAATTGAAAACTTCCCCTCCTCTCCATTTTCATAGTATTGAATAGGACAGTGCCTTCTACTGGATGCTTTGTAGTGCAACATCTCCTGTACATGGTAGGAAATCCTGAGATATTTCAGCAAAACCGGGATATCACAGGGTGGTTTTTTAAAAAAAACAACAGAATTACCAGAAGAAGGTGCGGGAGATGTGCAGGAGGTTGCTGACGTTGTCAAAAGGACCTGTGAACTTTCCTGAGTGGCCAGTCATGAGTGTGCCTTATTTCACTCGTGTGAAGAAGCCCATAGTTGGTGATAGCAGCACCCTAACACATTTCAAATTGAAAGTGTTAGTTTCAATGCTATCAGCACACTTTTTTAAAAGTAGAATATTAAACGAACTGTTCTGAAAAGATAAGGTTCATGGATATCAAGCCGTAGAAATTTTAGTGGCTATATGTATAAAGTTCTGATTGGCATGTTAGGAGGTTTTTACAGCTGGTAATGATAAAGGAGATAAGGTCACATCACTAGGTAAAGACTGAGAGCAGAAAAACGGTAAGAGTATAGAAAGAACTACAATTTTTAGTTACTAAGGTTGTCAATGGGGATGGTGATCTAGACAATGCAACTCGACATGCGAGGCATATACATTTCATTTTTGGAAGGCAGATTTGAGAATCTTCCATTCAGATATAGATATTATGAGAAAAGTAAGTTAGGTCTACATCTTTGAAAACTGACTTTCTGAGAGTATTCGTCATTCTATATTTCACTCCTGTTGATTAGAAATCTACACAGACTCTCTAATCATCAACTGAAGTACAACTTGTACTTTGCTGTTAATTATAAGTACACTGTAGCAGGATAATTTGTCTATCCATATTAACATCATTATTTCCAACCGTTAGATAAACAATGCTGGAACAAAATGTTAGATGAAAATATATTTCTTTCGGTACGTATACATGCAACCTAAATTCTGCACGTTTCAAGTTGGGTTGCTGGTTCGCTGGAAAATGGAGGGGGAGTTTCCAGACAATCAGTGAAGACTAAGAAGATAACAGAAAACTGAAACAAAAAACGGTAGAAAAGGGGGTGGAGAATTGACCTATTACGGTCAAAGGAAACAATGGAGATCACTGAACAAAATTCTGTTCTGAGAAGGCAGTGTGCATTAACAGTAGAGCATAGCCATATGCTACATTCAGAAGCAATCAGAGAGACAACCAATTCTACTTTTCTCCCAGTCAAGCATTACTGGGATTTCCTCCAAAGGCTTATGGCTACTTCAGAGGAGGGATTTTCCTCCAGACTGCAAATGAGGGAGGAAAGGGTTAAATCCCTTTCCCTGCCTGTTACGATCCTGATAGTTATAACCCCCTCATTAAGTGCTATTTTCATTTAAAAAAAAAAAAAAGCAGGCACATTGAATGCAGCGGCACATTTAACATCACAGTTAGTTTGGCCACTTGATGCAATACAATTCAGCTCTAAACCCCACAAATAATATGACAAACAGCCTTCTCTTCTTCTATGGAAATATTGGGCACTATGAATAGATTTAAGGCTAGTCCATGCCTAACCACAGTTGATGTTCAAACATATCACGCCATGTATGTGTCACATGTGCACACATACACTTGTGTGCACAATTTGTCCAACAGAAAAAAATAGAGGGCATGTAGGTGTAAAATGCACGTTTCATTTCCCCTGTAACTATATATTGTTGGGCTCCAAAGCCCAAGGCTTATTCCCAGTGCCCTTCTCCTTACAGCATAGGGTGTAGGGCGAAGAGGAGGAGGCTAACAATGGCTGCTAGTCCTGATTGCTATGTACTACCTCCAGTATCAGAGGCAGTAAGCCTATATACACCAGTTGCTGGGGAACATGGGTGGGAGGGTGCTGTTTCACGATGGTCCTGCTTGTGGGTCGTCAACTGGTTGGCCACTGTGTGAACAGAGCACTGGACTAGATGGACCCTCGGTCTGATCCCGCATGGCTCTTCTTATGTTCTTACAACGCATGAGCCAGCTCTTAAAGTGTCTTTGAGAATGCGGTGTTCATCTTTCAGATTCTCTTTGAGGTTACATTCTTCCAAACCAATATTTCTATTCTGGAACCTAACTTTTTAACCTAGCATTAAATTGGGTAGAATCTCAATATCCCTGGAACAGTTTCAATATCACTGAAATATATACTTCATTCCCTCTGTTAAGAATATTTTTAAGAATACTACTGTTTTAACATGAACCTTTAAGTTATAGTTTTCTCCATATAAAAACAGACTTTCCCTTTCAGAATCTAACCCTTTCCCATAAAAGCGGTTTGCTGAAATGAAACCTTGTGTACCCCAGAAAGATCTTAAGCCTCATCCTTTCAGCAAAAGAAAGGCATTTTAAAAGGGTTAAAAAAAAGGTTTTCCACTGCAGTATCCCCAGTTTCATTCACTTATGCTTTATCTGGGTGGATTTTTGTCTGTGTGCATTGAACACAATCATCAAACAAGATGCTATATATACTGGCTCTCTTTTCTCACTACAGCTCATTCCTCTAGATGACTTGCCATGTCCTACGCAAAGCTGGGAAAAGTTCCAAAGCTGGAAATCTGAGAAGCAGCAGATTGGACATTATTGACCTTCAAGAATATTTATAGATTTCAGTTATCAGAGGCTCTTGTGACAATCACACTGCCCTTTCTCAAATAAATTTGCTGTGCTAAAGTTTTCCGGAGTTTTCACAGGACTTTAGAGATAAATTCTTTTATTTAAAGCTTGGTGGTAAAATCTTTACAGTGCTACAGCGGATTTATTTATTGTATGTATTCCTTGGCTCTTCTTCCAAGGGGAAAAATGAGGTTGCATATGGTTCCCCAAGGTCTTCCCATCCAAGCAGCTTATGGGAGCACACCTGCTGCATTACCTGCCTCCAGACCATTCTCTTGCGTCAGGAGCACTCTGAAATTCTTGTTATCTTCTAGGAAGAAGACAATCCTCTTTCCTGGTTGCAGGTTTTCTACATAGTGAAACGTATAGAAAGGACCCACCAAAAAGTATTTCCTTACACAAACATTGTTTTCTTTAGAAAACACTAGTGTAGGCAAGGTCAAGAAATGAATACTTGCATCTCGCAGTCACGTTTTTTTTAACAGGAAAGCAAAATAAATGGTATTTTCTATTATGACAGAAAAAGGATCTCTCTAATAGGTGTCGGATGGCATTCTCTGCAGCAAAAGGAAACATATTGCTGGCAAACGAATACGTTAAAGAGGCTATTAACCCTCTTTTAGTATTTCAAATGAGATAATAAAGTTATCTTGCAACAATGTTATTTTCTGTTCCATTGGAGCTGCGATTTAAGGAAGTGGTGATGTGTGGCGATGTGCTCTCATGGATGGACTTCACCTGTCCTTAGTCCAGTCTAGAAACTATAATATAAATACTTTTTTCTGTTCTGAAGGGGAAGAATGCCCAGAGGTTTTGTTTCTTTTTCCAGCTCATTGCAGCTGTGGCTTATTGTTCTGAAAATCTCTTTTGTGCAATGCAGTGATGAAATAGATGAGATGGCAGTAAATCTGTGATTAGATCTTCATGGTTTTATATTTTATAACCAACTTAGCAGTTGGCCGGAAAACAGGGCCTCCTTGGCTGATCTCAGGCCCTAGGTAGTTGCATTGTGTGCCACTTGAAGTTCCTGAACTATCTTTAAAGACAGCCTTACATAGAGAGCATAACAGTATTCTAGTCTGGATGGAACCAAAACATATGTAACTGAAGCCGGAGCTCTTATCTCTAGATAGGGTTGCAGCTGGCAGACTAGTCTTGCTGGTAAAAGGAACTTGCATCCACCAACTCTGCCTATGCCTCCATAGGCTACATAGTGGCAAGTCTAAGTGCCCCCCCCCCACGAACTGTCTACTAGCTTTTCAGAGAGATGTAACCCTGCTCAAAACTGGTTTCAGACTTCCATTCAGGTCAGCTTATTTCTTGACTAACGGTACTTCTATTTTGTCGAGATTAAGTTTTAGCTTCTTGACCTTCATCCATCTCCAAACTGCCTTCAGTCCACACGCTCATTCAGGGTTTCGAACATTTCCCTGGGAATGATAGATGGAAAAGAGAAATAGAGCTGTGTGTTACTTGTATACTAGTGACACTTGAGCCCAACCTTCCAGATGCCCTCTCTTAGCAGTTTGAACCAGATTTGCTTAGATTTGGGTGGTGTTTAGGGAAGAAAGTGAGATACCAGCATTGGTGTCTAAATTTGTTGTACAGTGCAGAGTTGTTCACAAAACTTTTGAAATATTATAGAGATAATTAGAGGGTAAAGGAGACAGCTTCCCTGCCTTGGCTTGAACTTGTGAACATATGAATCTGTCTATGGCCACGAACTACAGTGTCCTACAGTGGCCATAAAGAGGAACAGCCCTTTATGGCTGCCGTAGTTTGCAGCCATTGATATAGTAAAAACAGAGCTGCCATGACAAATTTTTAGATTAGTTTCTCATTGATAAACCAGAACTTGAAACAAGCTAACAGGTGTTAGTGAGAAGTGACTGCAACAAGCCTTTAGTCCATTTTGTTCCATGGTTAATGGTTGCAGGGTAATAGTATTTCATACTCCTTCTGAATGCTAGGTTGCTAGTTTTTTGTACTACATTTTTCTGCATTTGTCAACTACTTCATTTGTTTAGTGGCAGCAGTATGCTGAATATGTGAGTATGGGTAAGTTGATGGGGAAAGAGTGTTAAATGTTAGGAAAGGTGAGACTATGGTCATCCAGTGAAGGATTTGCAGTCCGAAAAGATATTTGAAGGAAGGGGAGACTGTATCACACAGAGTATAGCAGAAGCTTCAAAGTACAGCAAAAGCTACAAAAGTAGGAGTGAGTGAATTTCAGATACATTGAATGTTTCACTTGTTCTTTATTTCAGTGATTTTAACATTAAGATATTATGTAGAACAGGTTTGTCTTAATTGTGTGCTGTGAAATCAGACATGTGACCAGGGCCATGTTTGAGTGGGCACACCCCTGTGGAGCTGAACACGCCCCCTTGGGGGCCGGCCACATCCTCCTTTTGCATTTCCAAAATATGGTCACCCTAATAGGGTGTGAGACCACAAGCAAAAGCACTGGGGCCAAAAGTACCAGGTATTGTAGTCTAAAGCAATTACTGCCAGTAACTAAGCCTTTGGAGAGGCATTTCAACTTTTTAGATTGAGGGAAAAACTGCATGAAAGGTGGGAAACTGCCAAACGATCAGTGGCTGGGGGAAAGAGGGTGGGGCCTTATGGGGAACCCCAGGAGGGCTGGATTTGGCCCCCAAGCTTGTGGTTCCTCGCCCCGTCTCATTGCCACTAAGCCTTAAGAGGGACATTTCGAGCTTTTAGAATGAAAAAAGGCCAGAAAACCACCAGGCTATAGGCAGTCAGAGGAGACGTGGTGGGGCCACGGGGTGGGATGGCGATCTGGGCCACATTGGTGGACCAGATTTGGGCTGCGGGCCTGAGGTTTAACAATCCTGCCTTAAAGATGTACCTGTGCCTTATGGGAAGAAAGGAAGAGAGGTGAATGTTGTTTTCCCCTCTTCCTGCCTAGTGCTAGCATGGCAGAATAAAAGGCCTGTGAGCCCATGGATTTAATTATTTCAAGGGCCACTGGGTCTTTCATACTGGTACCAGAAGAGGAAATGGGAAAACCTCTCTATTTTACTGTCCCCACCAGACACCCAGACTCACCTTTGGAGTCAAAACCCTCAATAGATGGTGCAAGAGGAACAGAAGTCCTTCTTCCACACAGATAGACTTTAAGGTGAATGTCTCCTAGAGTGCCTGGTTCACACAATTTCTTCCCCTCAAACAAGGGGGAGAATCATGTAACCCAAGCGGTTGTACTATCAGGCACTCCTGCAGATGGTTGTCTCTCACTGAAGGCATAAGGAAAGGGTTTATACTCACTCCTGTGTCATGCTATTGCAGCATCAACTAGCTGGATGTATGAAACAGCACTATGTGTTCCACAGAAACTGGATTACATGGGGTGGAAAGAATAATTAAAAATTAAACCTTACTGTGTGTGAACCATTGGGTGGCATTTAGATCTTCTGTTATATTGAAGGACAAGCTTCTGCTTACCTTTTCCAGAATAATTAATCGTCCTTTTTACTTCTTTTCTTGCTTTCTTTTTTTAAAGTTCTTTTTTGGATGGGTTAGAGAATTGTAACTGTTTTTGGCTGCAATCCTGAACACACAAACTAGAGAATAAGTCCCACTGAGCACTTCGGGACTTATTTCTAAGTAAACGTGGATAGGAATGCACTGTTAACCTCTATTAATATGGATGGCATTTTCTTTACTCTTCTCTATGCCATCAGACTGTTTTGTTTAATGCAAGGTGACCCGAAGCGTATCCAATATTCAAGATGTGGATGCACCATTGATTTATTTAGGAACATTGTAATATTTATAGCCTGTGCAAGCAGGAGGTACAAGGTAATAGCATAACTGAGTGGACCACAGATGGTTCTGGATATTTTGGAAAAGGCAGGCTGTTGTTCCATGTATATTACTTTATTCATCATAAAATATATTTTCATGAAGTATGAAACTGACTGAGTGGTCATCTATGAATGCAGTCCTATACACAAAGATACCTGAGAGTAAGTCCCATTGAAATCAGTGGAGACTATAGCATCCCTGGATAAAGTCTCTGAAGCACATACATGTAAGGCTCACTGATCATACAACCTCCCCTCTTCTCCATTTGTCCTCTGGTACAATGGTCTGACTACAACCATGCCATATAAATCTGATTTTGAACTTGTCTTGGCATATCGATCCCCAAGACCTCTGATGAGAGAAGAAGGGATGGAATATAGATATCTGAAAAGTATAACATAGGTTGTCTGTTAAAAATGTCATCATCATGATCATAATATTTTAAGAATTTTACTGTAGGTGATCACCAGATCACATTTTTAGTATTGTCAAGTAGATGATGAGTTTGTCAAGCCAACAGAATAGACAGTGCAGCAAATGAAAAGTCAATACGCAAACAAAGCTATCACAAAATATTTGTTTTGTTGCAATGTATATGAGCAATATATTTCTCGACACATGATAACATATAACTGAGTTTTGGATTTTTTTTAAAAATTGTCTTACTAAAATGTAAGTGTTTGACTGAGGTTCACTTGTATTTTTGACAGATGTGGGAAGAAGCCATTGCTTTGGGCAAAGAACTTGCAGAACAATACGAAAATGAAATGTTTGATTACGAACAACTGAGTGAACTACTGGTACGTCTCTTTTCAGTTTATTGTAAATTAACATAAACATATATTGTTTTCTGGAATTTCCATTTTAATTTTTAATATTTCAATAAGGAGCAAACTGGATGGGGCTATTGGAAAAGTTGTTAACTGCTGATTGATTAACTGACGAGATTTCACAATGGATTAAAAGAGAAATGTGTTTCTGTTGAAGGTAGTCATTATTTTTAACCTCAAGCAAACTAAGGCCTAAAACTATGTTAAAAGGAATTGATTTCAAAGTATAACCATTTTTTCCAACTGATGTTGATGTTGCTACTGGTAACTTACACAATAAATATTATACAGTACAGTATTTCCAAGTTCATCTTTATTTTCTACCTTTGCCTTGTTAATTTCCCCAAAATACCTAAACAAATTGCTTTCTTTCTACTCCTTCCACCCACTGTTTTATAGTGGTGAGATACATGGTCATGTATCTACATATTCTAGGACACAATGCTACAATACTGTGCCTGCCCTGTTTTCTTGAAGTGGACCAAAGCCACTGGTCTCCCCTAATCTACATGCATTACTCCAGCATTTTCACTTATCTTGGAAAACAGGCTTCTTCATGGACTCTTGTAACATAGAAAATGATTAAATGGAAACTAGCACTGTCCATTTAAAGCAGGAACTATTATGTGTTTGTGTAAATGATATTTCAGACAGGATGACAATTTCTAAACTGCTTTTTGTTTGGTTATAACTTCCTTCTGTTGGCACTGTCCTTTTGCTGACAAGTGAACAAATGATGCTCCTATTGATTGAACTCAGGTCCAGTTTCTCCCTTATCATTTTCTCTGCAACCAGGTAGAATTTGCCCTGCAGCTTGAGTGCATATTTTATAATACTTGCAGAGGTATTTACCAACTGAAGAGGTTAATAGGAATCTGAAGACAATTTATATTTGTGTTAAAGACTTCCCAAGTTTCATTGGTGGTTCACGCCTGTTTCAAGAGCAGCATATGTGACACACAGATAGATGCAAATTGTTGTTGCTTAACAACTAGGTCATAAAAAAATTGCAGCACATATCCTCGTATACATTCTGCCTGCCCGCTGAACGAGTAATTACAATCCGTCTTCCTCTTTGAATTAGAAGGCGGTAGGAAAATGCATTGTTGAAAAGATACCTTGGTTGTTATACATGCAGCATGTTTCACCTACAGTGTATGTGTTTACCATGGAGAACATATACTTGACAAAAATTGAGCTACGATGGCATCCACCACTTACTTGTATATGTTATTTATTTATATTAAATTGTATTTAAAAGTATGTTGCTTTTCCATTCAAGATAGGGCCTTGAAAATTGAAAACAGAGGAAACTTAACTATAGCTATAGCTGAATTGGCAAACCATGGTTTTCAACCAGGCAACAAAATCAGAAAACATGGTTAGAAGTAAATTCGCAAACCATAGTTTGTTCTAATTATGATTTGGAATGTTGACAACTTATAATTACAGCCATTATCCCACCTTCAGACACTCCTGCACCATAGAAACACAAGTGCTAAGCAAATGGAATGAAAGGCTGAAGCAGCTCTGCTCCATGGTTTGTAAGTGCACACCATGGTTTTGATTCTAAGCTATGGTTAATACAAACCATGTTTTATCATGATGTATGAATTGAACCAAAGTGAATTTGCAACAATGCCCTAAAGTTGGCTCAGATGTTTTAAGATTTCCTTCATATGAAATGTCCTGACCACCTTTGGGATGTGTTGACAATAAGATTTTTTTTCCAAATCAATTGTACACGTCTTTGCAATGTATACATTCTTCTCCCATTGATTAAAGTGTATTTGTGCACATTTTCATGTGCATTTCTCAAATGTAAGCATGATGTTGAACACATTTCTTGGTCCATGAATCACATTGCAAACTCAGAAATCTATGGACTTCGATTGCAGAATCACATCCAAGTCTGTGTTCAGTCTGGAAGGTGTGAACTGGGTAAATCCTGATTTTAAAAAAACTCAAACAAATTTCTCATATATCACTAGTTAAAATTAATATTTAATTTAATTTCAAAGTTTTGAAACTTTGGTGGACAAAGACTACACTGCCCAGTTAAAAGCTGCTCTGATACTTCATTATCAAGCCAGATTACCCATACATATGTGTTGACGGGCAGTAATAGCGTAGAGAGAAAAAGAATGTGTACCACCTGTGTAGGAAGAATTACCAACACGTATATGATCTCTTAAGGGAGCAGTTGGTTACATTGAAGTAGAAACTCAGAATATACATTTGATAAGTAAATATGGCCTCTGATGTCATCCTTTAGCAGAGGACTTCATAGAGGTCAGGAAAGGTCTGTATCTCTATCCATTGACTTTCTGTTGTTTTTGGTTTTATTGTTTGCCTTGCCTTTCATCAGAATTTTCACTCTTCCTAACACTTTGCATTCTCTTTCCCTCCCTGCCTGCAACCCTTTTTCCCCTCCTCTAAAAATCCTAAGAGTTTGCTTCTTCTTTTTTCTTCTTGAACACGTCTGCTTCCTTCTGGCATATAAAAAAGGAACTCTCAAACTTTGAATCATGTCCGTTTTTATAAATGTGCATTGTCTTATAAACAATAAGTTATTTTTGTGCGTTCTAATCTCTCATATGCATCCTATCTTTCCCAACTGAGTTGTGTTAAACCTTGGATTTATGATGTAAGCCTTTGGGTGGAGTCCTGCCATTAGGGCCAGCCCAAGATGTTGTGTTACAGGAAGCCGACCAGCAAATGGCATTCATCCTGCCAAAGTCAAGGTATATAGCATCCAAGGCCAGTCAGGTTATTCTGGTACTTAAGGCAGAAAACCCCACAAGCACTGCTCCCAATCCCTGGCACTAAATACAATAATGCTAAACTGAATAACTAAGGTCCCCTCCACAAGGATTCGCTTTTGCGCCTGGTTAAGTGATTATGCGTTTCATCGCTGAAGCGCATTTACGCCTAATACCTCTGCACGAGAGGCAGGCAGGGAGAGGGGAGGGGGGAGGTAGGGTGGGCGGGCGCCTGTCTCTTTAAGGCAGGTCCCTGAGAGTTGTTATGCTGGAGAGCGAAGGAACTGACGGGGCGATTGAATGAAATGGAGCAAGGGGGGGGGGGGAAACAGGGCAAGAAAAAGGGAAAAGGGAGCTGGAAGACGGAGAGCGAGAGTGAGAGGTCAGCGGGAGCCCGGTAGGAGCGGAGCCAGGAGCCGAGCGGGGGAGCCAGCAGCAGCAGCAGCACTCGGGAGGCAGGGCGCCGGCTTCACATCCCGCCGCAAAATAAAACTCGCTATTTAACGCACATTCGATAAAGTGCACAATCGGAGGGATAGCGCGCCTCTACGCCCGATTTGCGCTCCCTCCTTGTAGAGGTAAAAAATTTTAAGCGCCTTGAAAGAGCTTTAAACCTGTCTTGTAGAGGCAGCCTAACTCTTTCCTGGCCTTGCATGACACCAAGAATAATTTGCCAGAGGTAGTTCTGTTTAATGGCAGGGCCAGCCCTGCTTGTCTTCTTAAATTCTCTGTGTTATCACAAATAATAAAATGCTATACAAATAATACATATGATATTGTTGTATTGATTGCAGTAAGGAATTTGGAATCTTTGATGACAATTTCTCAGTGAATGGTATAGAGTATAACAAAGTTCCTTTGGGGTGGGAAATATAATAATATACACCAAACCTTTGTTAACATGCATGCAGTAGCAACTTCCAAAACCAAGAAGAAATTCATTAAATACTTTGATATTTCCTCTTGAAAATAACCGGGTGGGGCAGGATTACAAAGAAATGGGAAATACAATTTTAACAAGAAAATACTATCATCTCCAGTGAAAGATTTCTTTTATTACATTATTTTTCCTATACAGAAAAAGCAAGCACAGTTCTATGAAAGCATCGTGAAAGTAATCAGACCTAAACCAGATTACTTTGCTGTTGGATACTATGGACAAGGATTTCCAACATTTCTACGGGTAAATGTTTTCCGGCTTTTGATCCATAACTGATAGGCACTATATTTGAAAATGTCAATCTCTTCCTTCTCAAAACACTTTTAAGTGCAATGTTGATGAAATATCCAAACAATTTTTTAAAAAACCCTGTGTATACTACTTTATATGTATTCTACGCTCTATTATTTTATTTAGAAGAAGCTTGCCATACACTGTATCTGTGCTTATGAATCATATCATTTTCAAATAATTTAAAAGGATGACATGAAACTAGTGTGCATTAGATAGAAATTACTGAGTGTGCAGATGGAATAATAATTGTAACAGGGAAAAATATAGGTTATGGTCACTGCTGTTCATGCAGATTAAAACTCCTG
The DNA here is from genome assembly GCA_029215795.1 of Anniella stebbinsi. Classification (NCBI taxonomy): domain Eukaryota; kingdom Metazoa; phylum Chordata; class Lepidosauria; order Squamata; family Anniellidae; genus Anniella; species Anniella stebbinsi. The sequence goes on along the minus strand of JARDYH010000002.1, from coordinate 287,673,450 downwards.
GGTCTGATTTGTGACAGACAAGAACAGTAAACAAATTATTATTATTATTATTATTATTATTATTATTATTATTATTATTATTATATTTATTTATATCCTGCCTTTTTCCCAGGGCTGGGACTCAAGGCAGTTCACAAAGTTAAAACGTACAATTAAAACATATAAATATAAATTTACAAAAGTTAAAATAGAATTAAACCTACAGTAAAATTAAAAATATTTTAAAAATTTAAAAGCAGCAACAAATTTTAAAAACAAAACAAAACCATACATCAACATAGGTCCAGAATATTTCAAAAAGCCTGGTGGAATAAAAAAAGGTTTTGCTTGTCTCCAGAAGTGCAGCACAGAGGGAGCCAGTCTGGCTTCCTTAGGAAGGGAGTTCCAGAGCTTTGGAGCAGCCACAGAGAAGGCCCTCTCTCGCATACCCATCAGGCATGCCTAGAATGTTGGTGGGACTGAGAGAAGGGCCTCCCCAGAAGATCTCAGAGCATGGGCAGGCTCTTATGGGAGAATACAGTCTTTCAGTTAACCTGGTCCCGAGCCATATAGGGCTTTATAGGTGAAAACCAGCACTTTGAATTGTGCCCGGAAACAAACCGGAAGTCAGTGGAGCTGTTTTAACAGGGGAGTTGTATGCTCCCTGTAACCAGCCCTGGTCAATAATCCGGCTGCAACTCTTTGAACCAGTTGAAGTTTCTGAACACTCTTCAAAGGCAGCCCCATGTAGAGCACTTTATAGTAATCCAAACGGGATGTAACTAAGGCATGTGTCACTGTGGCCAGGACTGACATCTCAAGGAACAGGAGCAGCTGGTGCACAATCTTTAACTGTACAAATGCACTGCTGGTCACTGCCAAAACCTGGTTAATTTGTTATCATTTCCCCTCCCCAAGTGAATTCATCTATCAAATAGCCATAGAGATTATCATTTTGCCCAACGCTTGTTACCAGAAAATCAGTAATGGGATCCCATTGCTTGATATTGAACCAAAGGCAATTTTACAGAATTAAAATACCCAGATGGCTATTTGGCCATTTTAGATGTAATAGGAAATTATGGGGCAGTATCCAAGCAAGCCATTGCACAAGTGGGGGCCACCCGCCGCCAATTCCATTCCTTAAGCAGAACCAGAGGAATGGGACAGGTCAACAGAGTTTACATAAGGAAGCTCCACTGACCTGTCCTATTCCAGAACTGTGTGTTTCTGCTCTTTTTGGGGCTTCCTAAAGGAAGTTCTAAATCTCCATTGTGCAAGTAGTGGGTGCCCCATGCAGAATGGAATCGGCAGTGCCTCCCACTTGTGGAACAGAATTAGCAGTGGGTCCCACTTGGGAAACGGTCTACTTGGATACTGTTCATGATTTCCCCCTATGTAAACAAGCCTGCATGAGCCTTGGGCTTGTGGTGTCCCTCTCCCATCTTAGCTTGCTCTAACAAACCATTATTTAAACAAACTATAGTTCTCATTTTTGGATGTAACAGGAAACTGTTGGGTTTTTTTTTAGGTGGAAGTGGAAATTTCCAGGCTCTTCATGGATATTTCACAGAAGGGAGGGGAGGCAGGATGTGTGTGAGCCTGAGGTGCCTGTTGGCCCATTCTTGAAGCAGGAAACCAGGCTTTCCCATTTCATCCCCCCCCCCCCCCCCCACACACACACTTGGTTTGTTGTCAGATAATATCATAGAACTGAATTTAAGGAATGCTGCAGTAGTGAACAGCTTCCTTGGCATCCAGCACAATTTGTCCCATAGGACAAGAATATTTGAGGTGCTCAGAAAATGGTTCTTTAGCACACAGCCATGTCTAATTTAGAGTATTGTGTGGGACATAGTTTGATATCTCTACTTCCACTTGATACTAAATTCAAGGGGAAATCTAATTGCTACAGCTCCTGACCTGTGCAAGACTGTACCAGGTCAAGCTGATAAGGATCTCTGTAAACTTCCTTGCAGAACAAAACATGGAGAAAGTCTGAACAAAAGTTTAGACAAGCAAGGGCACAATCCCATACATGTTTAGACAGAAAAAAGTCCTACAACTCCCATCATTCCCCAGCCAGTCATGCTGTCTGGGAAATGCTGGAAATGGCAGGACTTTTTTCGAACTCAGAATTACTAGAATTGCACCTTACATTTATCACAGTTCCCTGCTAGCTTTGCAAAAGCAGGTCTATGAGATCTTGAGCATTTTGTCACATGCACACTAATTTATAATACAGTACACATTCACCTCTGTGTGCAGAGTTATCTGCTAGCAATTTAGAATTGCTAAATACAACTCAGTGGAGAATCATTAGGAATCACAGGAGAGGTGGCAAAGCTGTCCTGAATATTTGAATCAAATAGATCTAAGTTATCCTAGCATGCTGCAGCTTCTGTATAATCTGTGCAGTGAAAGGCTAGAATCCAAAATAAGAATACAGTTGTCATCAATGGACTGAACCCTCTAAACTGGTGGTTTACAATTACATTGTATTCTTAAAAGGGGGGAATTCTTAAAAAAAATCTTTAAAAAGAAATACGCATGTTGTACTCCTATAGAGTTGTTATAATGCAATATATTTTGCACAATATTTGGTAAGCAGGAGAGCAAATATATTCATTGTAAATGTGCCTTTAATAGAGACTGGAAACAAATGTTGTGTTAAAATATGTTGGCATTTGAAAAAGGTACACATTACTAATCCTACATAGTGGCTCAGTTCAGTCAACACGTTTCTCAACACGTTTTAGAACTCCATGGTGGAGTTTTTACACCACCATTGAGAAATGTGTTGTCTGGTGGGAAAACTTCATGCAACGGTGAAGTTTCTTTTGGAAAATACTCCACGCAGAATATCCACACTGTGCAGAGGAGAGTTTCTGCACAACCATTGTGTTGCGTGGAGGGCTCTGTGGAGTTTTGTTGTGTTGAGTTGACTTTTCCCACTGGTTACAGAGTTCCCTGGCAAGAGCAGTGAAAGGAGGGAGTGCTGCTCTAGGAGGTCCGCTGGGATTTTTTTCCCCAGCAATGGCTGATGGGATGCCATTGGGAGGAGCGGGGGAGGAGAGAGAGCAGAGGAACTGTCAGTCAAACATCACGATAGATTTTACTCAACTCCACAATAGCCCACAGTCACAAAACGGTGGAGTTAGAACATGTTGTGTGGGGAGTACCTCCTAAAAACTCAACCATTGAGTGGAGTTTTCACACTGCATTGACTAATGTGTTGCCTGAAAAAAGCCAGTACCTTGCATTTGTTGAGGTGAGCTTATTGTAGGAAAGCTATGTGATGTAATATGTGATTTTATTTTATCTTCTGATTGTTCATTTCTATTTAAGGTTTTGTTTTTCAATCTTTGGAAGTTTTTGAGAAACAAGCCTTGCTTTGATAATACCTTATCTTGCATTCATTAACTTCAGTGCAGCTGCTTAGCTATAAATTAGATGGTAGCATCCAAAATACATACGGTTGGATCCAGTCTGATATGCATTCTGATATAAGTTCGTCATGTCATGTATTTTTTAAGTAACCTTTATTTGAGGAATATGTTTTAATTTTAATCATTTTATTGACTAATTTTAACTAGTGATTAATTGCATTTTATGTAAGTTTATATACAAGAGTCCTCATCAGGTAATTGGCTAGTTCTCTATCTGTGGACCACACTGTAAGTTCTGCCCACCTTTTACGAATATATGAAACTGCTTGCTATTTTAAGAATATGTTTTAACCTTAACAATTTTAACAGCTAATTTTAATTGGTGATTATTGCATTATTATGTAAGTTTATGAATCTTTTGTTCCTTGGTTTTCTGCTGTAATGATCTAAGGACTAATGCAATAAATGTTATTTATTCATTCATAATTGTTTATAGAACAAAGTTTTTATTTACCGAGGAAAAGAATATGAACGTCGGGAAGATTTTGAAGCAAGGTTGTTAACTCAGTTTCCTAATGCTGAAAAAATGAAGACAACATCTCCTCCAGGTGACGACATTAAAAACTCTCCTGGCCAATGTATCCTTTAAAAGTGCTCTACTGGTACTCTACTTTTTGAAGATTCCATAGTGTTACTGCCCTTCCTTGATACCTGGGCCATGTCTATACCAGCCATTTATCCCAGGATCATCTCGAGGTCGTCCCTGTGTGTCCAAATGATGCACAGGGGATCCTGGGGTCAACCAGGGACGACCTCTCACTTTCCCCGGGATAACTGGGACTACTTTTAACTCGATTTTTCCTGCAGTCCCAGGACAACCCCAATGACCGCAGCCAGTGTGACGAGTACTTCCATGTCTTCCCTCCTCCCCGTGAGTAGCACGGCACAACAAATGAGCACAGAGCTGCATGGGGGGGGGGGCTCCATGCCCATCGGGGGTACGTGGGTGAGCTTTTTTGCCATCCCTTGGATGGATCTCAGCATCTTTGAGCACTGAGTTTTGGTTGTGTTTTTTTTATATATATAACTTACTTTGGTGCACGATTGCGCCCACATTGCTGCGCAAAAGTCTCCTTCCAAAAAAGAGAAAAAACACCATGCTGGATGTCCCTCTTTCCTTCCGGGAAGTTGTGCTGGTGTTTGGACGCTGGGGGAAGATCCCAGAAGCTGGAAAGTTCGAGATCCTCCCCCTCCCTCCCGGAAGGCTCATAGGTGTAGATGAGCCACTGTACTGAAAGATGGCTAGATTAACAACAGGCTAAACTTTTCAGCTTCTGCCCTCATCAGTAGCTGTAACATTAAATGAATACCAAAAGTGGCAGTTTGGAATGATGTGAAATGATAATTCCTAAGAGGGGGTGGGAATCAGAGATATGAGTGATATAGACTTCATAAATTATCCTCCAGATTAAGGCCACGTGGACTAAAAGTTGATTCTTACATCCAGAAGTAAGAATTGTAGTTTTATGGTTACAGAATCTTGTTCTTAGATCCATTGTAGTTTCCCCTACATATTGCATTTGACATACCTTTTTTTGCATGCAATTAAATAAATCACATTAGTGGAAGTGCATGTTACTGATTGTCTAATGCAATTTTTGTTAATAACTGTGCTCCTAAAAGAAGTGGCTTCTTGGAGGTAACTGCAGGTAATGCAAATGTGCTGATTTACATTGGTGTGATCCTGGGTTGTAAATTTCTTGTTTAAGTGCTGCTTAATTCTTAACCCTATAATTCAGATATTCAGTGCTTTACTGTAAAGCCAAAACTTGATTTACCACCAAAATTTCACAAGCCGGTATCAGAGCAAATATTAAGGTACTAATGTGTAATTACTATTAACGGTTTCAGTCGGTTGTACTTGCTTATATGTATTACCTGATAAATGGCCTGAAGGAATGTGCCTGTAGTTTGAGTGAAAGAAGAAATAGGCACAAAGGATTAAACCAGGGGTGGGGAACCTGAGGCTCAGGGCCCACATCCAACCCTCCTGGGGGCCAAATCTGGCCCTTCAGGGTTTTCCAGATGGCTACAATCCCCTTTCCCCAACCACCAATTGTTTTATGGATTTCTAGCGTTTGTCTGGTTTTGTTCCCTTTTCTAAAAGTTTGAAATGCCTCTCCTAAGACTTAGTTGCTGGCAGTAGGAATTATCAATGGCTGCTACAACTGATGGCTGTATGCTACCTCCATTCTCAGAGGCAGTATGCCTGTGTATACCAGTGGCTGGGGAACATGAGTGGGTGGGCTTTGGCACTCAGGCCTACTTGTAGGTTTCCCATAGGTTTGATGATTATGTGAACAGAATACTGGTCTAGATGGATCCTTGGGGTCTGATCCAGCATGGGGTGGGGCTAAGGACAGAGTGGATGGGGCCAAAGCAAAATGGATGGGTTGAGATACCAATTCATACCAATTTGGACATTTTCCCAAGTATAAAAACCACAGCTCAGTGCCTGAGAAACAAGCTTCTGGTTACCACACCACCTCCTTACAGGACCAGTTTAAATACCTTGCTCTTTAAATATCTTTACATTTCAACGGTATTTAAAGAGCATGGCATTTAAAGTTTAAACACCTTTACATCCCCGCTATCGGAGATAAGAGCTGGGCTTTCTGCACTGTGCTGAGGAAAGGCTTTCTTCAGTGCTAAGCAGGAAAATCCAAGCTCTTATATCTGATCAGTGATCCACGTTAAGAGCAGGGGTTTCCTGCACAGGACTGGAGGTGGAAGGGGTAAGACATGCGTAAGAAGCTCATGAGCTGGCTAGGGCATTTCTGCAGGTCAGAAGTTACACAACCTGCTCTAATCCTAGAGTTTTGAGGGACCAGGAGATGAACACAGCAGCTATACTTCATCCTATTCCCCAAATGGTTTTTAAACGCACAATTTCACTAAGACATTTATTACCTATTTAAAATAACCAGTGTGGTATAGCAGCTAGTATGTCAGACTAAGATGAGGGAGAGCCAGGTTCAAAATCCCTACTTGGCTATGAAGCTCACTACATGACCTTGGGCCAGTCATTCACACTTAATATAATCTACCTCACAGTATACTTGTGAGGAAAAAGAAAGAGAGAAAGGGAACTATGCATGCCGCCCTGGTCTCTGTAGAAGAAGGATAGGATAAAAAATGATAATAAAGGTAACATAAAGATGTATAAAATAAAGCTATTTGTGCAAATAGTGCCCATCCATGAATGTGCCAGAAATTATTAAGATAAATATATGTAGGCAGATGGGATTGTAAATAATTTCGAGGGCTTTTAACCTTTCTTGAATTATTTGCAAGGTTATTCTGAGCTTTGATGATTTGTATCCAACCTCTTCAATAAAAGTTTCTTCTGATAATTTTTTTAGGGCACAATCTTATGGGATGCATATTACTCGTAAACCTCTGAACCCGAGGTTTACGTGTATCCAGTGTGGAGCAGGAGGCATCTCGCACCTCCTGCTCTGCATTTTAGCAGATGTCTCGGGGAGGGGGAGGGAAGGGAGGAGGCTGCGGACAGCTGGGGATACTTTGTAGCCCCACGTCCCCAATCTCTTCCCCTCCCGCCCATGGAAAGCCAGGAAACCAAACAACCCTGTATCCCCCTCCCCCTCAGATGCTATCTAGGAGACATAGGATTGCTCCCTTAGTACGTTGCTCCCTTAGTAAGACTGACACATATATAGAGTTCACTTTAAATTACTCCACAACTGTCACCATGCAGGTAGCAATTCTTTTGCTGTGGCTAATTGTTGAATGCCTCATTGTAAAGTGTATGTATGCTGTTATTGTAACAAAGCATGTATGCAATTGCATATCTCCCTTCTTTTAGTTTCTATAGGGTGAATGAGGTTCAGCGATTTGAGTATTCACGGCCAGTTCGAAAAGGAGAGAAAAACCCAGACAATGAATTTGCGGTAATTTTTACATGTTATACTGAGTTCCATTATACCTGTTTTGATTTGCCTTAGTAATCTTGAAATAAATTTACACAGGTTTTTATGAGTGCCCAAAATTTGATTCCTGGGGATGTGAATAATTTAGCACATTATTCCAGGGGACGTCTCTAAGTTATTAAATACCTTGTCTTTTAATGTGAGAAACATGGAACATGCCAACCTTGAAAATGCTATTTTTGATTTCTGAAAGCTGATTGCATTAACATAAGGATTCTAGCCATACAGACTTAACTCCTGTCTGAGGCAGTGATAACGTTTCCACAGAACCATATGGTCAATCTTATGGTCAGTCAAACTTAACTTTTATATCAGTGTCTACCAATACATCAACGTCTACCAATATTAGCTTCTTGTTTCATTTGTTTTAGGGGCAAATGGCATGAAACTATTCCTAGACATTCACATTTTGGCTTGCTAAAGGCCAGATGCTATTGAAAGTGTCACCACTGAGTCTGCCCCCTAGCACGGGCAGATTTTAAGCCACATTGTTCACAGACAGCAGATGATATACTTTCTGGGGGCCAAACTACAGGTGACATTAAATATGTCTTTGCATTTAATGTGCAGGGTTTTTAAAATGCAAATTGCATTTAAATAAAAATTGGTGGAGGAGGGAAAATGATAACTAATAGGACTGGAATGGGTATATAGAAGGAACTAAACTCTTTCCTTCTCCCTCTTCTGAAGTTGGTATTGGGGCCAGATGGGGATTTTCCCCCCAATTTTTTTTAGACAGCAGCCTTCTGCTTAATTGCTTAGTGCCTTGAAGAGAACTATTTTCAGAGGATATCAGGAGCTTCAAAAACAGTTTGCAGTGTAGCCTAGGTGTGTGTGTGTGTGTGTGTGTAGGTAGGAAGGAGTTCAAACACATGCATACAAGCCCTTTTGCAAAGAACCGTAAAGTTGATCCCATTAAGTTAGATGCAGCCGTCCTCCTCTAGCGCATACAGGAAATCTACTAGATTTTTTTTATTGCCTTTAAAAAAGGGGTTTGGTATCTGTACACTTGCTACTTGGCTTTTTTTTTTTGTGATAATGGGGATATAAATTATGGGTTAGGTGAAAGCCTATCAATCTGTTAACATTCTACTTCAAATCTTTTCTCTTAAATTTGCAGAATATGTGGATTGAGAGGACCATTTATGTGACAGGATATAAATTACCTGGGATTTTAAGATGGTTTGAAGTCAAATCAGTTTTTATGGTAAGATCAGTTCAGAAGATGTTTACCTAGGTCACTTAATAGAACCTGAATGTGCACAGTTTGCAGATGCTGACATTCTGTGTGTGCTTATGATGTTGATGCTCTAGCTTAAGTTACTGGATTTCTCCTACAAGAATGTCTGGCATGATCCTTTCTCCACTATAATATCCTATATCCAATGTCCACTATAATGTCCAATAATATCACTAAAATGGTAATAGAATCTATTTCCTATAGCAAATCTTGGGCAGAATCCAATTAAAGTTCTACTTAGAGTAGATCCATTGAAATGAATGGGACCTAAGTTAATCATGTTGAATTTAAGTCTTACTCATTTCAATGGATCTACTCTAAATAGGACCTTAGTTGGATTATACCTCCTATTTTATTGCAGACGATGGAGTTAAATGATCTTCAAATCAGTCATACCTATTTAAATTACAAATGTGGTTTACATCTCCTTATCTAGAATAAGGTCAAGCCCTTGTTGCCTGGGTAGTATTTAAATGTTAGTATCAATGTGTTACCTTCATGAAATGAACCATTAATTCACACATTTAATTCTTTTTCTTATAAGGAAGTAGGAAGCTAGACAAACAGACATTTTCATAACTCCTAAGTGTTTTATTGGTATGTTCCTCAGTACTATCTTATCTGATTAAAACCCTTTCACCTTGCTTGTTAAGAAAGCAAACTTCTTTAGGCAGGCAATTTCTACATGGGACTGTTCAGTTCTACACATCTCATAGAATTGCACATAAGTTCTGCAAATAGTACTCTTTGCAAGCCTTTTATAAGCAAGGATTATAATGGCTGCACAGCTAAAAGGAATACACGACCTCCAACCAAGTTAATAATGTAGGAAGTTATTTGTCTTCCTATGTGCAATACAGTTGCTACAAAAACCAGATTAGCTGTTCATAGACAATCTTATCAAATTGGAAAGCTTGTAGCAAAATTTTATGTTCCTGATTTCTGTAATTCTAAATTGCTTAATTCCTGATACAAATGCTGAAAGTATAGTAAAAAAAAAAAAGTGAAATAAATTATTTTTACACATGCATCGCAAAGGATAGGTTGGTGAAGGCAGAATAATCCTCAGCAGTCAGTTATTATAAGTAGGTTATTGCATTTTTTATTTTTAAATTAAAACTCTGCTAGTTCCAATCTGACATTGGCCATCTGTCTATGTTTTCTTGTGGGTAGATGAAGAGGAAAAGATATTAACATATATTTTTGATATGACTACCCACGTATTATGCTGTTCAGATTAATTTTTTGCAGTTGTAAAAGAAGATAGAGGTAAGGTTTTAAATAAATATTGATTTGAAAGGTTGTTCTTATACCCAGACAGATTTGCACTGTAATCAATAAGAAATGAAGAGAGGAGCAGAAGAAACCTATAATCTGTTATTGTTTGTGTAAATAACACTACAAGTTATTCCAGTGGTTTATATCCATCCTCTTTCTTTAGAGTAGGATTTAACCCAAGACATTATTAAACTTGGAGCCAGGTTATTTATAGTCAGTACTGTCTGGTCCTGAGATGGGCAATGGCCTCACACTATCTTCCAACCCTTGCTTCAGAAATGAATTGTTAAAAAATAAAAAGAGAACATAGCTTCAGCTGGCTGAAACGCTTGTTTTATTTATAATATCTGTATTAATGGATTAAACAACACCATTTAATACACAGAAATTACTTCTGACAATGCCAGATGTATCTCTGTACTCTTATGCTATACAAAGTATCTGGTCTTGAAAAACAATAACATATTCAGAGCATATTGTTGGGTTAGATTCATAATGTTTTATGATTTATGATTTATCACAGTTATTCAGTGACCACACAAATATATGCAGTTGTGTTCTGATGCTTTTCAATAGCCTGGAAAAGGTAGCCCTGTTTTGGAAGGTATCCATTACTCATGGCAGGAAGGGCAAAAGCGGTTGACAGAATGAGGTTCCTTCCTGGATAAGGCAAGCATTTCAGTGAGGGCCAGAGGATTAGGAGTGAAACGGGCAGTCAAAAAACAAGCAGGTGGCATCAAGAAAAGATCATAGGAGAGAGAACCCAGAGCGTCAAAAAAAGGACTGGAAGGTGACCTCAAAGTATTTATAGGAAGCTGAGGTAGCAGGAGCCAGTAAGAAGAGGCTGGGGTGTCACTCTGTAGAAGGTTTGGAACAAAACACAAGGTATATAAGAATAGGACATTCAACAGAACTTCTTAGGAAAGGCAGTCATGGAATAGAGACCAACCCCAAGATACTTGGTTCAAGATTGGTGAGATGTAACAATTTCATAGGCATTAAAGGGCACTGATTCATTTCTTTCTATATTATTATCATGTTGCAAATAGCTTAAGTTGCTGGATTGAACTATAGATACATGTTCTTACTCCCTGAGATACCATGATTCTTTGATGGCCTAGTTGAAAAATGAAACAGCATATTGGTCTTCCCCCTTCATAAACCCCATGACTGCTTCTATAGGGCTATTCAGATGAAAATCCTCATGTAGTCCATTAGCATGAGGTGGTAGCAGGATCACACTGATGGATATATCCCCACTGAGGCACCCGCTGGCCATGTGTTCAATATTATGTTGAAAAGGGACTATGTTTCTGCACAGCTCCTCCACATAAGCAGCAACCCTGGCCAATCCTGCTCTCATGGAGGAGCCCTATGCACATACATCTATACATGTGTTGGCCCCCTTTCAATCTAATGCCAACACATGGCTGGTGTGAGGTGTGATCAGCAAGGCGCTGGCACCAGGGCTTGTGGCCAGTAAGTTCAATCCTGCTCCCCCACACACACTCATTGAACTCACTGAGCCTTGGGTCTGAATAGCACTTCAATTTTCTTTGGCCAGATCTACATCAAGCAGGATATAGCATTATGAAAGTGATATATAAAAGGCAGGAGCTGCACTATTGTTTTATAGTGGTACTGAAGTGCAGTTACAACTGTTGGGGCCCATTGACACATATCATATACCACTATATCCTGCTTGGTGTGGCCCCTGCCTTTTATATACCACTTTCATACTGCTATATCCTGCTTGGTGTGGCCCCTGCCTTTTATATACCACTTTCATACTGCTATATCCTGCTTGGTGTGGCCCCTGCCTTTTATATACCACTTTCATACTGCTATATCCTGCTTGGTGTAGATCTGGCCTTTGTCTCTTTGTTGTTGTTATTGTTGTTGCTAGTATAGGTCTTTCTCAGAACCTTATAAAGAAGCAAAATAAAAAAAATTAGAGAAGGAGAGAGACAGAAATTTGGGGGAGGTTTTGGAGGGATCCTGAAAAAGAGTGAGTGTGTTTTCTCATATGCTTGCAGTGAGGAGGAGGAGGAGGAAGGGGGATGTGTATGTGTGATGGATACATGGGATGTTTGCATGTGTGTGTGAATGGATGGGGGATAGCTGGCTGGGAGCATGGTGTGTGTGCATGTGAATGAGAGAGGGGGAGAGAGTCTATGAGTTGTGATCCAGTATGAGAGAAAAAACTAAATGGGGTGGGGATGACTTGGCTGGCAGAGGGCAGGGGAGAGAAAAGGAGTTTGCTTTCTATGAAATAGGTTTCTGTTGGCACTGAAAACAATGGTTCAAAGTATTGCTTTGTGAGTTGGGGTTCAGACCCCACCTCTGCCTTATACACAGTCTTTGGGGCGGATAACCTGACCTTTGTGACTAACCACTCCTCCCATGGCTGCCATTTTGTGCTGGCGCCCAGAAGAGTTTCTCAAATTGCCAAATGTACCCAAGGGCCAAAAAAGGTTGCCTATCCCTGGATTAGATGATTTAATGACATGAAGGAACACTTAGTGTGGCTGGACATTGTAATGGACCCAAGAAGATGGAGGAGAGAGTGAGCCAAGCATTTGATGATATTTAGTGGGAGACATGTCACATCATCAGATTGTAAATTGTGTTTTAAACAAGTAGGGAGGAGAAACTTTGGGCATGGTTTCTGTAGTCTGAATTTGAAATATGTGTAGAGGAAAGATTCCACCTCTACAAGAGAAGAAAAATGATGATTTCCTCATTTCTCATAAGAACATTTAAAATACATTGATGCCTCGCATTGTATCTGAGCTAACAAATCTCTGTCTGGCAAATTCCAAACTGGCAATCTGTCAAGTCTTGTGTGAGCCTATGAGTGGGTTACTATGGCCACTAATTTTACAGTCTTGGATATGTTGGAATTAATGTGACTTGAATTGAGAATGTACATACCATCTATATAAATCTTCACCTGAAGAGATAGAGGCAGTACACATATTAGCACCCTAAAGAGACAATTGTATATATTGGCCAGGCAATATACTTAACCTCCAAGTGATGTGGGAGGATTTCACACATTGACCCATGAATATACGTTTTGTTTCTGTATAGAATATGCATAGCAACAGGCAACGTATGTTTATTCTATCAAGTTGTGCACATTCTCTAGCATCATTGGAGACAATAGAAATTGACCAGGCAATATGCAACATAGGATCTTTTTGTTTATCCTCATTCTTCACAATGCCTAGTGTTTTAATGGTCAAATGTTCATATATGTTGTTTAGTCAACTTATATTTAACAACAGTATATTCATCTGTTTAGCTGATCTCTTTATATATTTATGGAGATACAGAGTAGCACATTAATCCAATTCATGTAGCTTGTCTCCTTACTCTTCTTTGTTCTGATCACGCTACAGTAGGAGCAGCATTCAATTAAAAGGGCAATGTTAATGTGCAACTTTTTATGCGTTCTGAAACCCCACCTTACTGACCAAGTTTAAAGATATCAAGTTCAACACCAAAGAGGAGAGATCTGGTGGGCAAATACAACAGAATTGTTCATCGTGTTACTTTGCATTCTAAAATAATACACATAACATAGTTTTAAAAATGATAATTAAGGCAGGTTAGATGTAATCAAGAGTGCAGGTGTAGGAGTGACAATTAGAAAGATCTGATTATAAGTGCCTTTCAGAAATGTGTTAAGCTACTGATAGCTAGATAGAAGTGTTCTTATGTAAAGTTTATGCAAATGATTGTAATCAAATACAGACTTGCATTTTTAACACATTCCACTTAACCTGTTTTCGCTTCTATTCTGTCATAGTATTTGTTTAATAAAAATAATTGATAGCATGGGCTATAATCGAGAGGATTTCTTTCGACTCATGCAAGAATTTTTGACCAACTGTCTGACCCCTCCCCTCCAAATTCTGAGTTTCAAAAACAACCTGCCATGTAACACACTGACCCGGTTCACACATCATAGCAGCAATTCCTGGGTTGTTTAACCCAGGAAATGTGGGAGCAAGTGGAATATGGGAATTTTGATTAACAACCCAGGCATGCTGCAAATTCCTGGGTTAAATAAATCAGGAATTGCCACCATGATGTGCAAACCTGTTCAATCTACCTTAAAAGAAAAAGATAATATTAATATCAAACATCCCTGTGATTTTCTTAATCACCATTGTTGTGGTGGTATGTGTGGGTTACTGTTTCTTTCAATCTGAGTGACTACTTATGTATACGAGTGTAATTTCAACATGTGAATCAAGTCTGTGTGTGCATGCCAATATTGATGCAAGCATCAGTTATTCAGTGCTGGCTTTCACATGGATACACATGGAAAAAGTGGATGGTAGTTTCATAATGCTAGAACCTAGGGTCATCCAATGAAGCTGAATGGTGGGAGATTCAGATCAGATGCAAAGAAGTACTTCTTCACACAATAGATAGTTAAACTATGGAATTTGCTACCTCAAGATGTAGTCATGGTCACCAACATGGATAGCTTTAAAAGGGGATTGGACAAATTAGTTGAGGATAAGGCTATCAGTGGCTGCTAGTCATGATGGCTGTCTATTGCTTCCAGCATCAATGGCAATGGGACTAGGGAACATGCGTGGGAGGTGCTATTGCACTCATGTCCTATTGTCCACTTCCCATAGGCATCTAGTTGGCTGCAGAAGGCTGAACTAGAAAGGTTTTGGTCTGATCCAGCATGGCTGCTCTTATGATTTTACATGCTGAAATGAACTATGCTAATGTCTCTAAGCTTTGAAATCTACTGTTTTCAGTTGATAGTTGAGTTTAAAGCAATACGACTACTATAGTGTGTGTGTGTGTGTGTGTGTGTGTTAATGATTGTTTGTGCTATTTTCTCAGGTTGAAATCAGCCCACTTGAAAATGCAATTGAAACCATGCAATTAACAAATGATAAAATCAACAACATGGTTCAGCAACATTTGAATGATCCAAACCTACCTATTAATCCTCTTTCTATGCTGCTAAATGGCATTGTGGACCCCGCGGTGATGGGTGGCTTCACGAACTATGAAAAGGTACGTTTGGTCAGTTTCTCTGAGTAGCTGTATCGCTATTCCAGAGGGGAGAAGCAGAAAGCTGATGGCTATTAACAGTGCAACTACTAATACAAGTAATTAATTACAGATGGGATATTTAGCTGATGGGATGTATTCTGTAATTTTATCAATGTAAATACATTTGAAAATGAGGCTCTTGTGACAATCTGTTTAGGCAAGGGGGGGCAGAGTGACATCACTGAAACTAGAGACCGTCAAGCAATCCTTTCCCCCCATTGATCCATAGTAAGTGCTATGGATCAATGGAGCAACCACCTTTGTTTTTTTCTTCTTCAAGCTTTCTTGGGGGTGGGGAGGTCTTCCTTGATGCCTTAGAGAACACTTTCCTTGAATTGTTTGTGCCTCAAGTCCAAGGACAAGATTGAGTGTTGTCAAGAAACCCACCTGTTATACTTCGGAAGAGGAAGAATCTAATATTTCAGCTCCAATTGCCCCAACAGGTTATTGGGTATGTGGTCCCCCCAATGGGGGAAAAAAAAATCTTCACCCGTGGATTAGATTGTTACTTTTTTTGCTTTTACACAAGCAATAGTCCTAACTGTGAAAATTACAGTTGGAGAAGCTCAAAACATTAAGCTCTTTCATCATTCCCAGAATAAAGAGACGAGTCAAACACTTTGGCGTTTTAATAAACAACAGCATTATTTAATAGTTCAAGAGTTCATGTCGAAATACTTACGTCATAAAGTACAAAAGGTTTGACTATCCAGACATCTTACAAAAATTGTGGTCTCTCCGAAACTGCTAGTCTAATGTGGAGCTGCTGGGGTAGCATGCTCTCCAAAACCCCTTTCCGGGGCAATGATTACATTCATGAGGAACACGGATGTAACAAACAGCATCTGTTGGGTAATAGTTTAGAAAATTCTAGACTATCCAATCTTACTGACTTTGTTGGGGTGTATGCATCATAATTATATGGTAGATATCATAATTATATGGTAGACATAATCTTTTGTATCTTCAGATATCCAATCTGAGTGCTTTATGTGCAGGTAACCCCATGTTCAATACTATTGAACATGATCAGAGTCATAACAATTTCCACTGTGCTAAGATAAGTAAGGAACTGGTATTATAGATCCAGAAATCTATTGGTACTTCTGGTTTGGGGGCTTGCTGTGGAAAGGATCCTGCATAATTACCAGCAGCCACCAGAAGGAGCAATGGAACCCTCTAGGAGACTAGTTCATATCCACACCTAGCCATGAATCTCACTATGGGATCTTGGCCCGTTACTCTTTCTCCCTCACAAGGTTGTTGTGATATTATGAAGGGGAGGAGAACGTGTACATTGCCATGAGCTCTTGGAAGGAAAGGTGATGTACAATTTATCAGACCAAGATTGTGAGGTCTTTGCCAAGCTGCACAAAGACCTCTAGTGGTCTGTACAGGTATAAACCCATGGCTTTCCAGGCATGCACTGTTCATTATAGAATTTCTTACAGGCTTAGAGTCACAGCATCTGGTACAATACTAGCCAATACCTCCTCCTCGATTGTCATTCAGCAGTGGCAGCCAATAACCCAAAATGAAACAAACATTTATTAAAGTATGTTGATCTCCTTTTCTTGAAGTGACTATGTGCCCCAATTAATAATGTTATTTTTTGCATCTGAGTTTCAGATAGATCTTATCATTCTCATTTCTAAATTGAAAAGCTCATATCCTGTTAAAACTGATCAAATAAATATTGTTTCCTCCTTACTTTGGCCTTTTCTACATTATAAAAGCCATTTCATACCCTATAGAATAATTGTTATGCTTTCATTTTCCTTAGGCCTTTTTTACCGAAAAGTACATGTACGACCATCCAGAAGATCATGAAAAAATTGAAAAACTAAAGGATCTAATCGCATGGCAGGTAAATCAGGTTGCCAAATGGCGTTCCGAAGCACCCTGCTGTCACTTCTGACAAAATTCAGGCATCAAAGAATTCACTCTAGTGTATATGTTTCCATGGCATTTTGAATGCCTCAGAACAGGAGTTAAAGTTCATCTTTTTGTGTCTGACATAGTTTGCCATTTTGTACTCCCAAATGTGACTAACACTATTAACTCATGATTTTATCTCATGCTGTCAAGTGCACAATTTAAAGATATGAGAACACTGGAACTTTCAAGTTAGGAACGATCATAGTGTAGTCTAGTCCATTGTCACATTTCCCCCCTGCCTTGGACTGATTTAACTCTGGAGGATGGGAGGAGAACATAGGGCTATGTGTTAGGTGTAGGAACATAAATGTTCAGCTGGAACACTGTAGTAAGGACTAATCATAATAGAGATGACTATTTAATCTTTATTGTGGATATTTGTTTCATGTCAAGGTTGTGCTAGATCTGGAATAAAATGGGAAGGAGGGGGTTATTAGAGACTGATAAATGAATAATGGGAATGGAGTAGGTGTGGGGCTAAAAAAATGGATCTTGAAAATAGAAGTTTATAAGTGCAACAAATTGTTTCAATATACCATTACTGTTTAGGAGTGTCCCCTGTCCCATTTTCTGGTTTTCTTTACCAACTGACATTCAAAATTCCATGGCTACTGAGCATGCTCAGTACTCATTGGACTCTTCTGGAGGTCTTTTGCCGCTGTAGGCATTATTGAAAAGACTTTTTGTACTTCTTAAAACCTTGGGGATCCCTTGAGCATTCTGATACCTGCTCTTGTTTCTCAGCGAGCCCAGTTTTGGCTCCAGTTGTGTCAATTTTGGCTCCAGTCCCATTGGCCCTGGAGAGCATCACCAATCTCATACTATGCTAGGCCAAATATGATTCATAGTTAGAGGGAGTGATGCTTGGCCCTGGAGCGCACCAGATTGGAGAAAGCTACTTTAAGGTATTGAGCAAGTTGAAATTGCTGGTGTTGGAGGCCTGCTTTTGTTTTCCAGATTCATATACTGTTTTCCTTCATAGACAAGTATAAGAAAGAATAACATTGAAACTAAGTGCAATAAATTGACAAATGGATCCAGTAAAGAACTGGTAGATTATTGTCAGATATATGTTCGAGACATTCTTCTTGCTGGTTATTACTGGCACAGATGCAGGAAAAAGAAAGGATGGATTGTATGAGACTTTTGCCAACTACTTCACAAAACATAGCCCAAGCATTCCTGAGGATGCAACCTCATAGAGGGAATAATGTCTAACCTGGTGCATCCCTAATTACACCTTCTGCTGGCTGGCAGCAATTCACATAAGCTCAGAAGCACATTTTTTTCCAGCCATCACATTTGCCCAAACCACTGCTGGGAACTGTAAGCAAAGATGCACTATATGTGGCTGTGTCTTTTGGGCTATTTCGGTCACTCCATGTGGTGGAAGGAGCATAGCTTCTTGTCTACCTAGATATTAAACCCAGGATTTGAAAAGTAGCAAGTAATAATAAGTCTGTAGCATTTGTGGCAGATACATAGTAATGAAAAGCATGTATAGATTAACTCAAAGATGAGGATTCTGTGAAAAGTGTCCCTTATTTACTATCGGTTTTCCCAAGTCACGAAGGAAAAAATAGATGAATTAGAAAGCGAAAACCATGCAGTGTCCTCTTTACGACTCTTTGGTGACCTGCAGTGTTGTTGTTGTTTAATTGTAAGGCTCAAAACTTTGTGAAGGGCTGCTATTATTTCTAGTAAATGGAAGATATATTGGGGAGAAAACCTAGAAAGCTCATTCTGTTGCATAGCTATATGCAAATATTGTATGTTTGGCCTCAGGATAATTTTATGATACATTTCACAGATGTGACTGGCTGCTTTTTAAAAAAACAATGCCGCTACATTTGTGTTGTTTTATATTCAGTTCTGTCCTTATCATAAGAGGAATAATTTAAATTTCCAGGGGCCTATACTGTAGACATTGAAGAAAGGTAAAATATAATATTCAGAAATCCTCTACAGACCATAGAAGTATTGCTGAACAAAACTAGTGTGGTCCTCTGAAATTCTATTGATTTCCCCCCACTATAAGCTTTTTACAACAGATTGGATTTTAGAAGTTTTCAGCCCTACAGAGAAAAATAATTTGTTCCCAGGAGAGTAACTTAATGTCAGCAGTGTGTCATTGCCCCAATAACTATGTTAAAAATGAATTTTAATGGTGCTCATGGTCACACTATTAACCCAAAAGAGAATTAGTTTGCTAGCATAATTTATATATTATTGCAAGGCTAGATTATTTAACAATACACATGGATTTATTTTAATACAGATGTGCATCATTTTCACATCTCTTGTGTATTTCCAGGTTTACTTGCTTAAAGCTAAGAAATATAAACCAGATTAATAGGAACAAATGTTTTTCGGAAACTACTGCAGCAGGGAAGACATAGTGATGCCTTTTAAAATACTAAACCAGAGTGACCGGAATTACATTTTTCTGAAAATTATTTCATGTGTTCCAGAAGGCAAAAAAGTGTCATTTTCTTTCAAAGGGGAAATCACTAATGAGAATGGGATTAGCTAGACCAGATAACAGTGCATAGAGGGAGAAGAAATTGAAATCTTCTTCCTTATGTGACTGGTTTGAACTCTTCACCAGCTCAATTGACCCATTTTATTGGCCCTTTAGAATATTTTAGAGTCCCCAGTGCTGTTACTCCATAGATAAGATAATTGAATTATGAGGGTGGCATATTGTTTTTGTATACAGTTTTGAATTGTGCTTTAAAATAATGCAGATATAATTTGCTAGATTTTGGCCTGGCTTCATGAAAATACAAATGAAATGCTGTGGCCTTTTTCTCCCAAGATAGGATTATACAGTTTACCACCATCCATATATTTCCTGAAACAAAGGTAATGTATTCAACTAAATAGTGTTGTGCTTGTCACTTCCAACTCCTACTGCGTGGAGGCTGTTCCACTTGATGAGGCATTTGTGTGTAGCCACTCACCATGTGGAACAGCCACTCAAAAAAAGTATGTTGATGTGGTGACATGGTGAATAGGAGGGGTGGACTCCCAGTTGAACTTGCTCCACATAATTTTCTGGGAAGTGTTCAAAATTTTTAAATAAAAACACTAATCCCTAAACATCAAATTGATTAAAAAACCCACCACAGTACAAACCAAATAAGTAAATAACACCAGCAACCATAAAACAATACCCCCAGACAGAAATTAAACGTGGGGGGATCTTAACAGATCTTAGAACAATTTCAAAATGGCCTTTACAATCTCTTTAAACACCCTGGAGAATAAAAAGGGTCTGCACAAGATAGGTAGGTACCAGATGAGCCTCTCTGGAAAGGATATTCCACAGTAGGGACACCACCTCTGAGAAGACCCTTTCCCTGACAATGACCCACTGAATCTCACTTGGTGGGGCCACTCTGGAAATGGCCTCTGAAGATGACTTTAGTGTTTGGTTAGGAAAGTATGGAAAGAGGTAAGCTTGTCCCAAGCTGATTGTCACTCTAAAGTCCAATACAAGGTATATAGGGCTTCCATCATAGAGATGCTATCACAGAACAACACAACTCTTTTCATTCATCAAGAATAATGCTAACGACAACTTTCAGTTTCATGCCACATGTTTATTTTGTGTGTAACTCTAGTCTTTTTCAATCTTTAAACTGACTTAACTATGCAGAAAAGGATCCAAATGGTTGAACTCAAAAAATTGAATTTGTATATAACCACATTTTAGCATTAAGGATTGGTGTCAGGGCTTGTTCATGGCAACGATCTGTGATGATCCAGGATAGGGATGTGCACAGCTAGAATTATTGGAATCGGAATCAAAATTTTCGATATTAAAAATATCGGATCCGATCATATTGGGGGGTACTTGTATTTGATCAGATCCAATATCCAATAAATATCAGAAGTTCCGATCCGATTACGGACCGCATTGGGGGAAAGAACATTGGGCCGGCACTCCCTCACTCCCCCTATTCGCGCTCCTTCCCCCCACTTAAGCTCCTTACCTGCCGCCGCTGCCATCCAGCGCTGCCACCTGCTTGGTCCGAAGTACTGCTAAACAGGTGATGATGTCATTACTCGGCGTATCGCTGTACTGAGGAACAGGCCAGAAAGCCTGTTTTGCAGCACTACAGAGCCAGTGGGTAGCAGCTCTGGATGGGGGCAACGGTGGCAGATGAGGAGCATGAGTGGGGGGAGGAAGCGCGAGTGGAGTAAGGGAGGGAATGACGGCCCAGTGTTTTTCCCCATAGACTTGCATTGGGGGAAAGCTTTCCCCCAATGCAAGCCTATGGGGAAAACAACAGAAATGGTGGTCTGAAAATCCGATATGTCTGATAGTTATCGGACATATGGATATTGGATCCGATCAGATAGGGCCAGCTAAGGAAATAATCGTTATCGGTCATCAGATGTCTGATAACAACCTTATTGGTTTGTTATCTGATATCGGACCTGATACGATACACATCCCTAATCCAGGATCTATGGATCAAGCCAACATTCAGGACTGAAAAGTAAGTCAGAATAAAAGGACAAGCCAAGAAACAAGATTGAGGAGCAAGCCAAAATCAACAGACAATGCAAGACACAGGAACAAGCACAAAGTTAGAATTGAAGAGCAAGCCAAGACCAAAGGACAAACTAGGAGGCAGGATTGACACTAGAATCAGGTCTGAAGGGGCAACTGAAGTGTGGTTCACTGAGAAGCTTCTAACTGCAGTTCAGTAGTTCACCACATGGGCCAGCTGTACATAAGTGCCAGAAGTTCTACCCCTGCAAATCAAGATGGGGTCCATCACACCCTGATGGGCCAGGTTTATTTATTTTATTTATTTATTTATTACATTTGTATACCGCCCCATAGCCGAAGCTCTCTGGGCGGTTTACATAGGATTAAAAACAATTAAAAACAATATACAAAAATTAAAACAGCAAAAACATACAACATACACACAATCTGTACATTTAAAAACCACTTCAACACTTCAAAAAACTACAAAAACAAAACAAAACAAACCCAGGCTCCTCAGATATTGCCAAATGCCTGAGAGAACAGGAAAGTCTTGACCTGGCGCCGAAAAGATAACAATGTTGGCGCCAGGCGGGCCTCGTCGGGGAGATCGTTCCACAATTGGGGAGCCACCACAGAGAAGGCCCTCTCTCTTGTTTCCGACCTCCGAGCTTCCCTCGGAGGAGGCACTCGAAGGAGGGCCTTAGATGTTGAACGTAGTGTTCGGGTAGGTTCATGTCGGGAAAGGCGTTCCATCAGGTATTGTGGTCCCAAGCCGTGTAAGGCTTTATAGGTTAAAACCAGCACCTTGAACCGGGCTCGGAAACATACAGGCAGCCAATGCAAGCGGGCCAGAGTAGGTCTTATATGTTCGGACCTACTGGTTCCAGTTATCAATCTGGCCGCTGCATTTTGCACAAGCTGCAGCTTCCGAACCACCTTCAAAGGCAGCCCCACGTAGAGTGCATTGCAGTAATCTAACTTTGAGGTTACCAGAGCATGGACAACTGAAGCCAGGTTATCCCTGTCCAGATAGGGACGTAGCTGGGCCACCAACCGAAGTTGGTAGAAGGCACTCCGTGCCACTGAGGCCACCTACGCCTCAAGTGACAGAGATGGTTCTAGGAGAACCCCCAAACTACGAACCCGCTCCTTCAAGGGGAGTGCAACCCCATCCAGAACAGGTTGAACACCCTCCATCCGGTCAGCGGAACCACCCACCAACAGCGTCTCAGTCTTGTCTGGATTGAGTTTCAGTTTATCAGCCCTCATCCAGTCCATTGTCGCAGCCAGGCACTGGTTCAGCACATCCACAGCTTCACCTGATGAAGATGAAAAGGAGAAATAGAGCTGCGTGTCATCAGCGTACTGATGACAACGCACTCCAAAACTCCGGATGACTGCAGTCAGCGGTTTCATGTAGATATTGAACAGCATGGGGGACAAAACTGACCCCTGCGGCACCCCATACTGGAGAATCCACGGGGCCGAGCAATGTTCCCCAAGCACCACCTTCTGGAGCCGACCCTCCAAGTAGGAGCAGAACCACTGCAATGCAGTGCCTCCCACTCCTAACTCAGCCAGTCGTCCCAGAAGGATACCATGGTCGATGGTATCGAAAGCCGCTGAGAGATCAAGGAGAATCAACAGAGTCACACTCCCCCTGTCTTTCTCCCGACATAGGTCATCATACAGGGCGACCAAGGCTGTTTCCGTACCAAAACCAGGCCTGAAACCCGACTGAAATGGATCCAGATAATCAGTCTCATCCAAGAGTGCCTGGAGCTGGCTCGCAACCACCCGCTCCAGGACCTTGCCCAGGAATGGAACATTTGCTACTGGCCTGTAGTTATTAAGATTTTCAGGGTCCAGGGAAGGTTTCTTTAGGAGTGGTCTCACTGCCGCCTCTTTCAGGAGGCCTGGGACCACTCCCTCTTGCAAAGAGGCATTAATCACTTCCCTGGCCCAGCCAGTTGTTCCATCCCTACTAGCTTTTATTAGCCAAGAGGGGCAAGGATCCAATATGGAAGTGGTTGCACGAACCTGCAACCACTTTGTTAGGGTAGAAACAGTAGTAAGCATGAAACTTTGCTGTGTTGTGAACATGCTCTACCGGTACCAAGAATGAATTGGAGCATGCACCCTGAATTTGTATTTTGTTTTTATTTATCTATTTTGAGTTCAGGATGCACTGCGTATGGTATTCCTAAAAATCCTGAACCTGTGTGGGAGGCCGAGGTCTGTGATCAAGGAAGGGGGTTGTATGGTTGGATTTTAACTGAGACACTTGGGAGATCTTGTGGAGCTTTATAACATTAGGAAGGTCCAGATTATCACCAACTGGATTTAATTTTTAGAGGATAGGAAAAGGTTGTTGGTCTCAGTGATCCAGCTTGGCAAAGGTTGGATGAGAAGTTTTCTGCGGAGAGCCATACTTTGCCGCAACAGTAGAGTGGGGTGCCTTTTGAAGAAGCCAGTCTATCTGGAATTTATGAGCTTCTTTGGCATGGTTTGATTGCTAGATCAGCTCAGTTTGGACCTTGTGCAGATGTGCCGATTAATTTTCTGCAGCAGGGACTCAGGATAAGAAAGGTATAGCTGCATGTTCTCAGGGGGTAGTACCATAATTCATGTAGAATGGATTCAAGAGCGTGGATGCACGGGCAGTAGGCAAATTCCATGAGTTGCAAGAGCAGGAATAGTCATCATGGTGATATCTCAGAAAGCTCAAGATGTAGTGTTTTAGGATCTGGTTTATCTGCTTTATGTGCCCATTGGTTTGTAGTTGGCATACTGTGAACAGTCAGAACTCTATTTTCAGAAGCATCAAGAATGTATTCCAAAAACAAGAGGTGAACTATGGCCCCAAATCAGAGATTACATTGTCTAGAAACCTGATTGATGAACATCTTGGCAGTCTAGGAGACAGATGCCAGCCCGTGAATTGTGCCATCCATGACTAAGATTACAGTGTTCTGCTCTTATGAAGATGGTACTGAGCAATTAAATCTAAGGAGATGTTACTCCATGGTCTCTAGTGGGTAGGGAGTGTTTGGAGTAGGCCGTGCAATTGGGATGTAGTATCTTTGTCCTAGGTGCACATATCACAGGACTTGATGTCCTTTCAGCTGTATGGCCACCACAAAGTACTAATGGGGAACTTAAGGGGTTTTACTACATCCATGTACTTGGCAATAGGAGCATCATGGCTGTGATAGAGGACCTGGAACTTGTGGACCCTCAGAAATGTAGAACATACAGTGATGGAGCAGGCAGCCATCTTTTACATCAACATAAGTAATCACCTCCTGTTGACAGATATTGAGCACCGTGTGAATCAGCTGGCAAAGTTTTCTGTACCTAAGAATGAAGTCTATGTCAATTGGCCCATTACTGAAGTTTTCAGGCGTGGGGGCAGGTGAACCTCTTGACTAGAACAGAGCTAATCTTTTTAAGAGAAAGCATCTGCCTTGCCATTCTTTGTACTTGGGTAATATGTGACTATATACTGGAAGCGTGTGAAGAATAATAGCTACCATACTTGACGGGATTTCAAATATTTCATGGTCCAGAAATCGCCAGATTTCTTTGATTACCTGGGTAAGTGATGAGCCTGTGCTAGCACTCCCAAAATGTCATGTTGATGGCCAATAGCTCTTGGGTCCCAATGCCATAATTTCTTTCAGCATGTGAGAGTTGCTGGAAATAAGAGGATGGGGGAGTTTCCAAGGCCGTTGGCACTGGGACAAGACAGCCCTTACAGCCTGACTGGATGTATCTGCTTGTCCCATGGAAGGATTACAGAAACACATGGGAGAAGTTGCAGATAATTTTGGCTTCATAGTTGCTCCAGGACTAAATGGACATGGTGTCTATAGTTCTCAAGGCTCTCAGAGAAAATCAAGGTATCTTCTAGATAAGCCATCATGAACCTGTCTGAACACATCATTGACTAGGGGTACAATCCTAGGCGTGTTTAGACAGAAAAAGTCCTACAACTCCCAGCATTCCCCAGTCAGCATGGGGATTGTTGGGAGTTGTAGGACTTGTTTCTGCTAAACATGCATGGTATGGTGCCCTAAGCGCTGGAATGTTGCAGAGGCATTGCATAGCCAAAACAGCTGAGAGAGAGAGAAGAGAGAGAGAGAGCTGGTGAGTACATAATAAGGGAGGAAGTTAAATCATATTTGCTTTAATTAGGGAGACTGTTACTGAGGTACATATTAATTTGTTCTGGGATGTAATTGGATGCTGGGGTCTTTAGCTACCATCACTAATTAGCTACCATTCTCCTATCCACTGTAACATAAGCAAAAGAAAAGTTCCTAACCCAAGTACTTTGCAGTGGCACATTTCTCATGCTTTTTCTGTATGCCCATGCCATTATGAAGTGTTCACTTTACCTTCATTTTAGCAAGTTTTTCTCCATTAGTGGATTGTATCACTTCTATCAAGTTCTGCCATTCATTCAACTATATCTAATAAAAACCAAGGATGACCTGGCAGCAAATGTGCTAGCCTCTCATGTGGTTTATCCTTTCCTCAGAGATAATTAATTAATTAATAATAATAATAATAATAATAATAATAAACCTGTGGCACCTTGTATTTAATTGCCATATAGAAGATAGCTAGAAGTTGCTCTTTGGTTATTAAAGAGATTGTGCTTCATTAGTTCTAATCAAAGCAGCAGGAAAGTGGCAATTTTAATGTTATTTTTTGTATTGCCAAGAACAAATCTATACAGGCTATAAATAACGGTGGCTATAGTAGAAATGTTGTCCCTCTTCAGTCTTGTCCTTCAAAAGCGCCAAGAGAAGCAGCAGCTGTAGTCTGCTAAATGTCAACAATGCACATTTTATTCCGGACTTCATCTTGACAAGATTCCTTGAATTTGTTGAAATGCTCAGTTGTATACTTATTATCTTCTCTTCTTGTAAATCTGCTCATTTAGATGGATGTTCAGTGATGTTAGAAAAAAATGTTTTAATCAGTATTATGGTTTAATTATGAATTATTAAGAAGAAGCCTCTTAGCTTGATTGCTGTGAAGAATATCAAACTCTGAAATCATGTAGCTTGTGAAAGGATTTCACCCCCCCCCCCATACACTTTTAAGGTTGAGAGAAAGGAAGAGGGGGAGGGGGAGAGAGAAGAGACTAATAAGGAGGTCTGTAGCTTTGGAAATGAAACATCTCCCTTAAAACATTTTAAAGGTCAGCTACACCTTCACACCATGAACTAATTATGCAATCTTACCTTGGCATTGCTATTTTCTGACAGCAGCCTTGCACATAAACGATTATTTTCAATTATAAAACAGAATTAATTTTTCCTTCCCTCTTCTCTATCTCTGCCTCTGCTAAAATCTTTGAAAACCAATTTCTGATTAGAAATATAGGTTGAGCATTTAGCAAGTTGGTCTCTACATTTTCTTAACAAATGCAGGATCTGCACTAATTCAAATGGGGTATTTTGTTTTTTCTGTGTGGCACAAAGGGTCACAAATAGCATTTGTTAACCCGAAGCAGGCTTGGTTTCTTTACTATTTATTTTCTTGAAATCTGTTGGGGTTGACATTAATAGTGTAGCTTGAGAGTCAGCATTCATCAGCATGCTAATTTAATGCATAGCATGCCTTGGTATTCTTTTGAGCATAATGTAAATGGAATATTTATTCATCCTGATGAATTTAGCTGTGTCTCTCAAAACATGAGGACTCCATTTATTTTAAAAGACTAACAACTCCATAAGAACATGCCCACACTGTAAATACAGATGTTTTGTGGAATAGCTGAGCTGTTTCCCACTGCTGAAATGGACACTGCTGGCAATGAAATTTCCCCTGCTCTCTGTATACACCCCAGATCTCTTCCCAAGGACTGGGTGACTTTCCAAAGCAGATTTGGAGGGCATGGATGGGAAGGGAAGGGAAACTTTAGCTGTCTGAGCAGAAGTCCACTCATGTAACATTGGATTTTCCCCAGTCACAGTGACAACAACTGTAGAACGACCTGCACAATCTCATTTTTGCCCTAAGAGTTGTTATAGGCTCTTTTACACTTTTTCCTTAGGTAATGTTGTTCCAAAAAACCTTATATATACAATTAAGATGAAATTTGCATTTTGCTCCTTAATTAAAATATTATTGCCTGTTTCAGATTCCTTTCCTGACAGAAGGTATACGAATTCATGGAGAGAAAGTAACAGAAGCACTAAGGCCATTTCATGAGAGGTTGGAAGCCTGTTTCAAACAACTGAAAGAAAAAGTTGAAAAACAATATGGTATCAGAACACTTGTAAGTAGCTCTCTTAAATGTGCCATTTCTGAAAAGGTTTAGTTTTAGAATGAATGGAAGGGATATATAATAATATTAACTTTTTCCATTTCCAAGTGATTCTGCACCGTTACAGGGGCGCAGAGGTAGTATAGGTCTTGAGTATTTGTATTGATCTTCTCAGAGGATCACATTATTAAATGCAATGCCAGTTCTGTTTAATAGGAGAAATTTGCTGATACAAACAAGCCAAATGAGTTTCCATGTTGAATAAAAGTACTGTGTTTAAAAGTAGCTCACACACTTAAATATTCATGGTTTTATTAAAAAAATATTCCAGAGCGATAGCCATATTAATTTGTTGTAGCAGAAACCATGGAGGCTTGTGGAACCTTACAGACTTACCAATTTATTGTGGCATAAACTCTCCTGAACTAGAACTTTTCAGACTCAGGACCAGCACAAAACATCTTTCTGCTTGAGGTGAAGGTCAAGATGGCACCCTCCCTCCCCTTACCTATACAAAAGCTGACCAGACTGGGAGCTGAATCTTTCTTCAACACCGGCAATGAACTGGTATCCTCCATTGCACATGGCGGCAGCAGGCTAGCTTAGGGAGCAGAAGCCATATGGCATACACAGCTCCCTGCTCCCACATTTACTTCCTGAGACAGTTTCCTCACTTTGCCTAATGTTAGGGCCAGCCATGTTATGAATGGGCATTCACATGAGTAAAGAGAAAAAGAGAGAGGAAGTGTAAACAGTTGGGGCAAAAGACCATGCAATGCAAACGAAAACAATAGGTTCATCATGTTCCAATGCTGAGCCAAATGTACACAAGATAAGTACAGAGTAATACATTCACAACAGCAGTCACTAGTACTATATGTAATATTTTGAAATCTCTTTGTTGAAGGTGGTGACCTGGTTTGCATGACATGCTTGGGCTCACTATGGGTTATTTAAGCTGGGCATAATTTAAACCGGGTGCAATTTGAATATGCAAGCCCTGAATCTGGCTATCAGGGTTATGCAAAGTTTGTTTAACCCTCACATAACCCCTGAGGGCTGGGTTTGAATGACAGGCATGCACTGTGGCTCACTGGATATTAAATAACCCATTATGGGCTGTTGTGCGAATCAGCATGGTGAATGCTTGCATTGAAACTTAAATGTCCCAGATCAAATTTCAATGCCCAAGGAAAATATCAGCCTACAGAATAATGTCACTCAGTTTTTTATACTGACCAGCTAACTCGAAACAATAGTCAGAAAAGTTAAGAGCATTTGATTTTCCAGCATACTGGGTTCATTGTGAAAGACTTGCTCACTTTAAAATCAAGATAGTATGCAGTCTTTTCAATTTTGAAATAAAATGAAATCTTCAAGTGGTATCTAATATCTCTTGAAGCACCCCTCCCCTTTGAAGTTAAAGGGAGATATCTAGCAATATTATAAAAGATGTTGTCCAAAGTTAGGTTCTAAGCTCTGTTGCTTTTAATTATTCCTTTAAAAAATCAGGATTATGCAACTACAAATAATAAATGATTACTTGGTCCTCATACTGATTCCTAACTATCCTGTTAAGCCTCTTTATAAATGACTATAGCAACTGTGGACCCTTTGGAAAATCTTGCTGTTTGTTTAGGGATACACACTGAAATGCACAGTGTGGGCGGTGTTCGCACACTGCATGCAGTGTACTTTTCCTAAAATGTATTTTATTGAAAATACACTACCTATAGGAAGCACCTGCATTCAGATGTGCATCTAAGTAAAGATGGTCTACCTGTATTACTTTCTATGCAATGCACAGTTGAACCCAGATCTGGTGGGGCACCCGAGCTGTTTATATGAAGTGCACATGGATGGGCATCCCATTTATCTTGGGTCTGATGAGGACAATGCATTGGATGAGGACAATGCATGCTTAGGGGTGCACATCCTTAGAGGCCAGGTCACCCCACCCAAGAGCTTTTAAATTATGTGGAGACAGACCCTCCTTTCAGTTTAAAAGATCATTTGCCACCATCTTCATGGAGCCAGGGGCAACTGGTTCCAGGCAGCAGTTGTACCATGAGAGCTGAGCATGTGACTGCTCTCTTTCCTGCAAGCTCCTGAGCTACTACAATAAACCTCTTATCTTTTAAACTGTGATGGTGCCAAGGATACGTGCCTAAGGGTGTGTGTCCTTCACGGGCAATTCCTTCCCCACCTTAGAGCTTACATTAGGCATTTATTTTCCATCCTACCAGCCTCTGCCAGCTATGAATATGATGATCAGCAACTTATAATTTTCCATCCCACCTTTGGAGGAGCCATCCCGCCCCTGTAAGTAGGTTTGCTGGAAAGGGAAGTGAAAAATTGCTCTAAGACAGCAGGAAGGGATGACGCACATGCCCTTGAGTCCGGCTTCTAATTTGCAAACTATGGTTTGCATCTGCACCAGGCCTAATAGGATGGTTTCATTGCTTTTGTGCTTTGGGTGTTAACAAACCAAGCTTGCTGCCAAACTGCATGCTACTTTAATGTGTAGTTTGCTGCTATATCTGTTCCTTTTACTTAAACAAAATCAGGCATGAAGGACTGCATCTGGATTGGGACCCTAGCACAGGAGGTAGAGGGCTTGAACAATTCTCTCTCCCCACCTTGATCTGAGTCCAGATCAGGGGGCCCTTGCCTGCAATTTCATGAGGGAAAGCCCCCAGCAAAGCAGTTGGAAGTGTTCCCCACCCCCACCCCATGCAAGTTGCAGGTGAGGAGGAGCAAATCTGGATTGGAACCATAGCAAAAGATTTTTAAAAAATCTCTGCACCCCACACTAGTGTCCTAATCCAGATTGGGTCACCCACATTAATTTTAGAGCTGACACTTCCAGGGGCCAATTTCCACCCTCTCGACCACCACCAGGACCTTGCCACACGACCAAATTGTGAGAGGGGGGCACACTACAAGCTGAGGAGTCACATGCAGCCCAGGACTGCATTTAGCCCACTTACTTTGGCTGCTAGGAAGCTTTTCTATGGGTTTTAGACATCCATTTCATTGGGAAAACTGCATATTTGGAGTAGAACAGTAATAAACTCAAAAAGGTGGAAGTACTCATGTGTAATTTATTCCACCATTCACAGTTTACTGTGAAACAAGTATATATGCACTTCAACATTTCTCAGAAAATTTATAACTGTAAAACTTGGATGGATGAGCTCAGTATTGTTCCTTCTGCTTTATCATAGAGACACATACATTGTGTATTTGGTCTCACATAGATTTGTCTAACTTTATTAACTAGACAAATCACTGTAGTTGAGGCTAGGAAAAATAATGAGACCCCCCCCCCCCCCCCCGGTCATTTTAGAGTTACATGATTTGCACAGTTTGTATAATTTGTGTCCAAGCAAACAATCAAAATTTGTTTTAAGTATCATTAATGTCCTCCCAAACACTTTGTTTTGTTTTGTTTTTAAAAAGGCATCAGGTGTATATTTCATCACTAAGATTTCTGAAATGACAGAAGTTCAAAAAAGTGCCTCTGCACTTTGGTATACAATCAAAAACTTGCATCCCTTATAATTAAAGCTCTAGAAATTCTACTGGTTACTTACACCATAACGGATAGGTAACTAATAGTAGTACAGACCCATAGGGGGCTTAATTCTCTTCTGTGCATGAATCATAGTGAATGGAACAGTGGACAATGTTGAATGTTCTTAAAACCTGTGCTTGATGTATGATGTATGTATGAGTTTTTGTATTGCTCTTGTGTTGTGAGCCGCTTTGGGCACATTTTGTGGAAAAGTGGCACACAAATTAAAAGGAGTGTGTGTGTGTGTGTGTGTGTGTGTATACACACACATATGCACACGCACACGCACACACATATTTTAGGGCATGTCTACACTGAAGGGGCAGGATCGTGGACTTACCTGCTTCCGCGATCCTTCCCCAGTGTCTAAATGGAAGTGCAATGTTCCAGGAGGAAAGGGAGATCGTGCCCACCATGCTTTAAAATAAAAAGAAAGAAGAGGAGCCATGCGTGGTCCTGAACCTGCAGAAACGGTTTTTAAAAAGTGCCCCAACCCCACCCCCCCGCCATCCTGAGGATGGTGAAATTACTCCCCCCCCCATGGGCACAGAGCCACCCCATTTTAGAACCTGGGATGACATTTTAGAATGTACCCATTTTAGAATCTGGGACGACAGAAAAACCTGGATATCCCCGGGTTTTGCTATCCTAGGGTTGTCCCCAGTTGCCCCCAGGATCCCCTGTGCGTCAGGTGGATGCACAGGGACAACCCCAGGATAAATCCCTGATGTAGACATGACCTTAGAGTCTTGTGGGAAATATGAGAGTTTGTGACTCCTGACAGCAGTCACTAGTACTGATTGGTGATATGTCACACTTTGTATCAAAGAATGAGGGCTAGTTCTCACATGATGGTGCCTTCCACATTATGGTC
Organism: Anniella stebbinsi; assembly: GCA_029215795.1. Classification (NCBI taxonomy): domain Eukaryota; kingdom Metazoa; phylum Chordata; class Lepidosauria; order Squamata; family Anniellidae; genus Anniella; species Anniella stebbinsi. The sequence continues at coordinate 287,641,284 of JARDYH010000002.1, read as the reverse complement.
TTTGGTATAGACAAAGCACCCACTTGGGCTTATGGCCAGACTTGGGCTTATGGCCAGTCTTGCACTTACGATAAAGCATCACCACATGAGAGATGTATACTCTATCACAAGTTTCTGCAAGGACAGAAGTTGACAAAAGTGCCTCTGCCATTAAGGAAATTTGGCCAACATGGACCTATTGATTCCCATAAATGGGGCTGCTACGCAAGTGTGTTGCGGCTCAGGGTCTAAAAGCTCTCCTTCATTCTCCCAAGATAATTGCATGGGGTGGGGGCTATTGTCAGGTGTGAATCATGCTCTAGAGAAGCTTGGCATATTGGAGTTGGTAAGCACAGTCCACTTGTCCAGTGTCCCGAGCCCCTAACTCCATTTTATGATAGAGCATGGAAGGGAAAAATCAAAACTGTTCGAGGCAATATCTGGCATTTGAGAAGTCTGAAACTCAAAGAGCCTTTGAAGAAACATGTGGATCAAATGTAAAAGTTTTGATATTACCAGTGTTTGAATTATACAAGATAGGGGTGGGCGTGGGGAATAAAACCCACAAGGCTTGCTCCTCTCAATTTTAACTAAAGCATGGAACCCCGTCGTCTTCTAAAAACAGTAGCGAAGGGGATCATCACAAAAAGGACTAGGTCCTGCCCCTTGGTAAGATATACACTGCATGGTACATACAACATTTAATGCTCAAGTGTTACATGAAATACGGATTTTTTATTTCATGCAACCCAAAAACATTTTTGGTAAGGCTATTGGGCAGATAAAATTGCTTCAGGAATTGCCATTGGTTGTCTCCACCCTCGATGATAATATGTTCCCCATAAGAAGAGAGCGAGAGAAGTATACATTCTGCTTCTATGTCACTTGTTTCACTAGCACATATTAAGATGGTACTGGAATTGACTGATTTGCTTATTCCCAGATGTTATCCTCTCATGTTGCTCTGATCTGCAGCTAAGACCTGTCAGAACTGATGCCGTTTTATCACTTCTGTCTGTCTTGTACAGCATCCACCTCCTTCTAGTTGACGGGGCGGAAAATTTACCTGTGATCAAACAGCATGGGATTCCTATTTTTGTTGGATGAGTTCAATTATTTTGTGCGTATATTAGTTATTAATGGCTAAGAAACCTTGAATAAATATTCAGCGCAGTAAAATCTCCCTCTATATGAAAAACATCTTAAATGTTGTTATTTTGTCTACATATTTCTCTGTCAAACTAAATTTATGTGCCACAGTAGTCATTTTATTTCTATAACATTTTTATCCATTTAAATTACATTGTGTGTGTATGTGCGCGGACACATACACACACACTTTAAAGTTTATGTGTGGGTGTGGGGGTGTGACCTAAATAACAGTATATTTTTATTAAATGATGGGCTCATAAAGCCATCATACATTGCATTCACATCTTTGTTTGTGATCTAGTAACAGAAGAATTATGTTTGCTCTTTTTGTAGCCCTCAAGTGTGGATGATAAACGAGGCAGTCGGCCAAGATCTATGGTTAGATCATTCACTATGCCTTCATCTTCGAGGCCACTGTCTATTGCTTCAGTTTCCTCAATCTCATCTGACAGTGCTCCTTCTAGACCTGGTTCTGACGGGTAGGTGCCTTCAAATACATACTGTAGCATCTTCTCTGTATTCCCTTGTTGGGCTTTTATGAAGTTCAAACCTAGGCTATGAAACACTGCTATGCATATATAGTTATACTCTTTAGATACCTAAGGTATTTACTTTATACTATCTTTGCATTCCCTCCCCCCCTTATATTGAAATTTGAAGGCAGATTAAAAAACAATCTTGGGTCAATGAAATTCCTTAACCAAAGGACAAGTACTTAGCTTATCAACCTCTTTTCTTCTAATATCAAAATTAAGGTTTTCTCAAGGCCAGCTGATGAATTTCACCTCTGGTCTCAGACTTATTAGGATAATTGCTCCTGAATCCTTGCACATCTTGATTTGTACTAACTAAAATGTTAATTGATTTTTAATTTTAAAAAAGAATGCTGTACGTCTTTCAGATGTAAAGTCAGGGATCGTATTCTTTGCCTGTTGCTGCCTTTCCAATCTGAGAGAGAGGGCATTCTAAAGAGTTGAGATAATCATGTACCTAGAGAAAGCTCTTTGAACTAGATCAGAAGCCCAAGTAATTCTTTACCTACCAACATTTCTCTATGATAATCCATATATTTCTCCTTTACCTCTCTATTCACACAAGAATCGGTAATGAAATGCAGCGGGTTGAGGAGAGCAGTTGGCTGTGCAGATTATATGCTTATTTACGGGAGGACCAGATCCTGCATCAGTTGATCATATCCCCATGTTGCCATTATTACATTATTGATATAGATATAGATACACACACCACACACACACACATTGGCAGCTGTATAAATATGTTTTACATTTTTTTTTTATTTCTACATATACACACAGAGTTTTATTGAGTCATATTTCTAAGGGCCAGATGATATATTACATTATTCATGCTTTTTTAAAAGAGTGCTTGAATTGGCCACTCATATTTAAAAGGAAAAGCAGCTGCAGGGTCCTCTTCCCCCGCCCCCACTGGTATTTGTACCTCAGCAGGTAAATAGCAGCAAAGGAGTGGTTGATAGGAGAACGGCTTGGGGCCCTGATGTGGATCAGGAAAATATTCCAGATTGAGAGACCACAACTGTTTTTTCTTCAAAATAAACATGGCCACTTTAAGGGTGTTTTTTGTAAAAAGCGCAAATAACCTAACATATTGTTTCACCCTAAAATGTTATAAACTGTAGTTTTATCAAATAAGGCATATGGATGTTTTTCAATTCATACTGTGTAGAGAGTTGTAAACTTTATCCACAAATAATAATCTTTCTATGCACACTTACTTGGGAGTCAGTCTCATTGGACTTAATGGGACTTACTTCTGAGAGATAAATATGCAGCTGATCCTTGCTATTTTATTTACTTTAGTGTAAGCACATGGCCCCTGATCTGGATCAGGACCACTGTACATGGGTAGGGGAGGTTTAAGCCACTTTCCTCTCCCCCTCCCAGTATTCCCCACTACTACAGGGGCTAAAAAAAATGGTGGAGGGAGCTCCATTGGCACCACTGGCCATGTGCACTTACACTAAACAAAATGGCAAGGATCAGCTACACATAATGTGCAGTTTAGCCCTGAGTAGAAGTGTATTATTATTATTATTATTATTATTATTATTATTATTTACATTTATATACCACCCCATAGCCGAAGCTCTCTGTGTGGTTTACAAAAATTAAAAGATTGAACGTTAAAAGTATACAAAATTTAAAACCATAAACATAAAAACAGTTAACATTTTAAACAATTGTAACCTGTTAAGCCTGGCCACAAAGTCAGTTAAAACCTCAACTTAAGCTGTTAAAATGCCTGGGAGAAAAGAAAAGTTTTGACCTGGCGCCGAAAAGATAACAGTGTTGGTGCCAGGCGGGTCTCATCGGGGAGATCATTCCATAATTGGGGGGCCACCACAGAAAAAGCCCTCTCCCTTGTTACCGTCCTTCGAGCTTCCCTCGGAGTAGGCACACAGAGGAGGACCTTAGATGCTGATCATAGTGTATGGGTAGGTTCATGTCCGGAGAAGCATTCCGACAGGTATTGTGGTCCCAAGCCTTGTAAGGCTTTATAGGTTAAAACCTGCACCTTGAATTGGGCTCGGAAATGTACAGGCAGCCAATGCAAGCAGTCCAGAATCGGTTTTATATGTTTGAACTTTCTGGTCCCTGTTATCAATCTGGCCGCTGCAGTTTGCACAAGCTGCAGCTTCCGAACCGTCTTCAAAGGCAGCCCCAGGTAGAGCGTAGGATTGCACTGTTAATCTACGACATGACTTTTCAAAGCTATTCCATACCATGCTCTGCTGTAAATGTGAACATGACAGACAAACATTTTCAGCTGTTCCATCTCTCCATTGTTTTGCTTTTAACTTCACTTGCTGGACAGAGGGATGATGGACTAAAGTTCTGCTGCTGTTGCACATTGAGATGTAGCGGTCTTCCTAAATATTATTATCTTTCAGGTTTGTGCTTGAGCCTCTTCTGCCCAAAAAAATGCACTCTCGGTCACAAGATAAGTTGGACAAAGATGATCCAGACAGAGATAAGAAGGAGAAGAAGAAAGAAAAGAGGAACAGCAAGCACCAAGAGATATTTGAAAAAGAGTTTAAATCGACAGATATTTCCACACAACAGTCTGAAGCAGTGATACTTTCAGAAACGGTAATTATAACTGACCCAGACTTTAGTTGTAAGCAATAGCCTTTACATATCTGAACACAAAGGACAGCGACAAAAGTGGTAATGTTCTTGATATTCTGTTGTTGAAGCTTCATCTAGGACAGGAGTGGGAAACTTCTGAGGTTCAGGGTATTGCATTTGTCCCCAAACCAGACTGGGTGCTGTACCTCTGGTCCCTGTTGCCACTACACTGCCGAATTCAGCAGCAAACCCCCTCAATGTTTCTTTAAAACATGGCACATGGGGAGCATAAACCTTGTTTGCAAGCAAAATCATGTTTCCAGGGTCCCCTCTACAAGAATTTGGTTTGACGCCTGGTTGTCCGATTATGCGCATCTTCTCACAATCGGGAGGAGGTTAAGTGCATAACAGGTTGCCTTACCGGTTGTATGAAACGCGCTTTAGAGGTGTTTAATGCGGAGAATCGCTTGTTTACATGGTCATGAGGCGCTTTAACGGCCGCGGTAAATTAAAACTCGCTATTTAACGCACATTCGATAATGCGCATAATCGCATAGAAAAAGCACCTCGATCCCCGATTTGCGCTCCGCTCTTGTAGAGGTCAAATTTTTAATGCGCCTTGAAAGAGCTTTAAATCGCTCTTGTAGAGGCACCCCAGGAGACTTCCAGGAACACACTTTTGCTTGAAAACATGGCTCCCCATATATTTTGTTTTTGTTTTTTGTTGGGGGGTGGGGTTGCTGCCAAATTTTACTGGTATGGTTGCAACAGGGTGAATTGGGGCTGCAAAAGAACCGGGGGGTTGTTTGTTGCCCAAGGACTTGTTTAAGAATCTCAGCACTTGTCAGTTGTCTGCCCTTCAGGCAACTTAGGTTTGAATACAGGCAACCTTGAATACAGGCAGTGAAATCACTCAATAAGGTAGTTGCTTGCATAATCTTGCCAAGTGGCAAAGATGAATTTACCACCTCTGCCCCATCCCATTCTCCCCCCAAAGTGCTGCTATGGTCAAAACACCTGTGCAAGGAACAGGGTTGGGTGCATTTTTCAGGTCTTTCAGGCCCACCAGAACAGCAGCTAGTAAAGGCTCCCCACAGGGTGTAGTTCATTAAAATTGTAATGTTGTGTTGCTGCTTGAGTCACTTCCCACTTGAGTCACCGCTTATGAGCATGAGATAAAGGAGTTTAAAGGCGTATGCATTCTCCTCAACTGGAAAGGTGGTGTGATAATAACAGCTTCCTTTTTGAAAACTTCCCTTGGATATCTACAGTCACAACCTCTAGATTGGGAGAGAACTCTTAATGATAACAATGAACCAATCAAATATATGCAGTTTGCGGGTCCTCATATGCTTTGAAGGATACTTTGGGACTGTAAAAGAATACACCCCTTTTCCCTTTCCTTTCTGTAACCTCCAGCCTTTCTTTCATCAAGATAAGGGCTATGAGGCCCGTAAGGTATAATATTTCCTTTCCAGAAGAAGAGGAATATCCCACTTGAAGGCAACAAATTCCACATTTCACTATTTGCAGTCTATTTGGCAAGCTGCACACTGTCCAGGTTAACTTTAAATGCTTTTGAGTTAAAAGGTGGCAGATTTATTCTGACATGTAGCAGAAACAAAATGCTCCAAAAAGGTTAATTAATCAAACTGCTTTTATAGATACTCACTAATGTCTTTAAGAGTTTCAGTAATATAATGCCAAGTAGTTTAAGGCTAAAGTGTGACTTGCTTTAAATTGTTTTACTTGGGAGAAGAATGTTTCCTATAACTGATATGCTAAGAGGAAACTGTTGGGCAACATTTCTTGGTATATTATGGGTTTGGGGATAGGAGCATTGTCATTATTTTAGACAAACTTTAGACCTGGAACAATATTTTACAGAATATCTCCACCACCTATTTCTTTTAATATTTATGTTTCTTTTAATATTTATGTAAGACATTGTGTACTGCCCTTCATAAAAGTGCTCTTGTTCAGGGCTCCAGCTACCAAAAGCCTCGTAATGTTGTTCAGGGTCCTCGGTAGGCGAGGGGGGAAGGGTGAATAACTTCCTCCACACCAAGGTCTTTCCCTGCTATATTACATAACATAGAGGACTCATGTTTGGGGCTGGTAGCCAGTCCTGAACCAGAGCATTTGGGGGGCGGGGGGACATATAGCGCTAGAGAGTGCAAAAGTGAAAAGGGGCCCTATTTCCTTTCTTCTGAAATGTCCCCCATGTAACTCAGGAAGGGTTTCTTTAACCACATGGTACACCTAACTCTAGTTGCCCTCCTCCAAGACATTTATTAAAATCTGTTAGGGTCATTTTTCTCTCTAAATCCCTGCCCTCAATTTTTCTTCTCACTCACCCATTATTGAACATCCTAACATTCTGTGTCTCAGCTGTTCTCAACCATAAATTAAATGATTAAGTCACACAAATGACTAGTTCTTTTAGACCTCATCCTTGTTTTGCTTACAGGGCAGAAGTGATAATTACCCATAAAAATATTAGGGAGATCCAGGACCTATAAAGCCTTACACGGCTTGGGACCACAATACCTGACGGAACGCCTTTCCCGATATGAACCTACCCGAACACTACGTTCAACATCTAAGGCCCTCCTCTGAGTGCCTACTCCGAGGGAAGCTCGGAGGTTGGCAACAAGGGAGAGGGCCTTCTCTGTGGTGGCCCCCCAATTGTGGAACGATCTCCCTGACGAGGCCCGCCTGGCGCCAACATTGTTATCTTTTCGGCGCCAGGTCAAGACTTTCCTCTTCTCTCAGGCATTTGGCAATATTTGAGGAGCATGGGTTTGTTTTTGTTTTTGTAGCTTTTTGGGCTGTTGTAGCAGTTTTAAATGTATGTGTGTATTGTGTGTATGTTGTATGTTTTTGCTGTTTTAATTTTTGTATATTGTTTTTAATTGTTTTAATCCCATGGAAACCGCCCAGAGAGCTTCGGCTATGGGCGGTATACAAATGTAATAAATAAATAAATAAATAAATTGAGCGCAGCAGTATGTATGAGAGTTCTCTCCCAATCAAAAGGTAGCAGCAAGAATAGGCGTTCCTGTCTTTAGTGTTCAGTTTGAACCCAAAAGTTTTTCCTCTACACAAATGAGTTGAGTTACTTTTTCTTATCTCTGTACCTTCAAGCTCACAGATCCTGGTTGGGCCATTTTTGGTATTTTCAACTTTCTTTTTCTTTTACTGCTGTGCATCAAAGGCCAAATCCATCTTTCCTGGATGCTCCAAAAGGCCATGCCCCCTTTCCCTGCCCCCCCTTTTTTAACAGCACTAACCATTTGGTAGTTTCCTGGCTTTTGTGCATTCCCTCCACCCCTACTTCTGAAAGGTTGAAATGCTTCTCCTAAAGCTTAGTTACTGGCAAAAAGAGTTTTAAGTTAAAAATGTTGGTGTTTGGGAGGATGGGTTGGCCCCACCCCTTTTGCTTTGCCCTGCCCACCACTGCAATGCAGTCTCCAGGAGCTTCTCCCAAGTGGAATTATGGCCCTTGACCTGGGAGATTCCACACCCCTGATCTAGATAGTCACTCTTATCTGTAGAAACTACTGCTTTATTTTTGGGTCACTTTTAGTCTGATAACCACTAGGCTAGCTGAGTTCACTATTAGAGGGAATGTTTATGGGATGAATTAAAGCAAGCCCATTTTGCTGATTTAAAATCCGTCGAATGGAGGAGGAAAACGTGCATGGTATTGCACTACTGGCGAATTGGAAGTTAGGGATGGGCATATACCTTTAAAAGATACAGTTTCTATTTGCTATAGACGGCTCTCTGAAATGCGTTATTTTTCAACAAGCACCTGTCCATTTTCTGCCTAGTATATAGAATAAAGTTCCAGAGGGCCATGTAGTAGGGGCTTCTGCACAGACATGACTGCCCAGCTCCTCTTGCCACGCACTGGTCAGTTTCTCCATTCACCTTATCTGGCAGGTCTGTCCTCAATGTTTAATGTCCATCATTATTTTTTTTGTAAAGTATTTAATCATAGAAATTTCATAGTTCTTAAAGCATGCATTAATGAAACCTTTCAAGCTATGCACTTGGTAAATGGCAATGGCAATTTAACTGGGTGATCAAAAACAATGATGTTCTAAATTTTATAAAGAGAAAATTCTTCCTAAAGAGTTCTTGTACGATTTTGACCACTCTGCAAATATTGTTTAACTGCTTCAGTATTTACTATTAGCAGCAATGGTTCTTTAGATTGCTTATGTAGATTGTTTCGATGTAGTAGACAAGTCTCCTTGTTATAATCTCACATTCATTCGAGTGGGTGCTGTTCAGACCAGTGATAGTATCAAGCCTTTGTCAAACATCAGAATGATAGGCTGTATGGTTTATTGATGTAATGCCAAACAAAATTGCTAGCCACTGATTTTGTTTTCATTAGACTGGGAAAAAAGGAACAAGGCGTATTTCCATTTTAGATTAGCAGTCTCTTAGGACCTGTATAATTGAAGAAAGCGTTTTCTGAAATATTAATTAACATTAGTGACCCTGAATACTATATAAAAAGTCAAAAACCTGCAAGCTGAAATAAAAAACAACTTCATTGCAATCTAAATCAGTTCATATACCACTTTGTTTGAAGAGCCAGTGTGGTGGCATCAACAGTTTTAGATTAGAGAGGCCTAAATTAAAATCCCCACTCAACCAAATTCAAATCCCTATTCAACCATCACCATTTCTCAGAGGATAACATCCATGTGTGCTACCCTGATATTCTTTAAGAAATGATCAGGTACACATTGAAATAACACACACAGAGGAAGGTGAATTATGACAACCATTTTGTAGCAGAGATCTTCGTAGAATCTCATCTTGGGGATGTGCTCACCATGAGTCTCGCTGCCATATCAGCATGTGCTCTGTTAATGTTCAACCTTTCTGGCCATGTGTCAGTGAGACAGCAAGGCATATGGTAAAACATCTACAAGGACAAGTTCGTCGTGGATCTCTACTATGCAGTGACAAAATGTGCTTATGTTGGCAGAAGTAGCTGCATTGTCAAGTGGGTTGTTGTATTGCCTTTATTTATTTATTATCATTTAAAGATTTTTTCATCCCACCCTTCAGCTGAAACGGCTTCCAGGTTGGCTTACACACAATCAATAAAACAGAACAGTTCCTGCCCACAGGCTTATAATATAAAAGACATGACACAAACAGAAAATCAGAAACCTGAGCACCAGTTGCTAAAGTTTAATCGTACTTTTCAAAATGACCAGCTGCAATGGAAACAGTTTAGGGAGAGGAGGAGTCTAATGAAGCTGGTCTGTCAGCAATGCTGATGGCCCCACTTCCCATCTCCTTCTGCTGCAGCCTGAAATCTTTTTTACTCTGATGTGGTCAAAGGGTCTATGCTGCAATAGCCTCCTTCTATAAAAGGAAAACATATAACAATAGATTAAGAAAATAAACAGTAGAAAAGAAGTGGTGGCCCTCTGAATAAGTGGAGAATTTGTTCTTGGTCTTGGTACAAAGAGACATATATAGGCCTCTCCAAAGAAGCAGAAACTGGCCATAAGTGTGCTATTGGTCAACTAACCATATAATGGTATAGATATGTGATAGTGGTTCACCATTTAGCTTTCTTGCAAGTGCAGTTAATCACATTTATAATCTACCGGATGCACTCCCCCTGAAGGAGCAGGTTCGTAGCTTGGGGGTTCTCCTAGAACCATCTCTGGCACTTGAGGCTCAGGTAGCCTCGGTGGCATGGAGTGCCTTCTACCAACTTTGGCTGGTGGCCCAGCTACGTCTATGCTCTGGTAACTTCCAAGTTAGATTACTGCAATGCGCTCTACGTGGGGCTGCCTTTGAAGACAGTTCGGAAGCTGCAGCTTGTGCAGAATGCAGCGGCCAGATTGGTTACAGGGACCAGAAGGTTCGAACATATAAGACCGATTCTGGCCCGCTTGCATTGGCTGCCTGTATGTTTCCGAGCCCATTCAAGGTGCTGGTTTTAAGCTATAAAGCCTTACACGGTTTGGGACCACAATACCTGATGGAACGTCTTTCCTGACATGAACCTACCCGTACACTACACTCAACATCAAAGGTTCTCCTCTGGGTGCCTACTCTGAGGGAAGCTCGGAGAACGGCAACAAGGGAGAGGGCCTTCTCTGTGGTGGCCCCTCAATTATGGAATGATCTCCGCGATGAGGCCCACCTGGCGCCAACATTATTATCTTTTCGGCGCCAGGTCAAAACTTTTCTTTTCTCCCAGGCATTTTAACAGCTCAAGTTGTTGGCCAGGCTTAACAGTTAAAATGTTTTAAAGTGTTTTAATGACAGCTGTTTTATGTTTATGGTTTTAAATTTTGTATATTGTCTTTTTAATGCTCAATCTTTTTAATTTTTGTAAACCGCCCAGAGAGCTCCGGCCATGGGGCGGTATATAAGTGTAAATAATAATAATAATAATAATAATAATAATAATAATACCAGACAGAACTTGCTGTCCTCTGCATATTTCTGTTTGAGTAATTAAAAAATGGTGGCTGCATCTTACTACCTATCCTTTACATTTACAAATAACAATGGCATACTCACCCTTAGAAGGTATTAGTTAGGACATGCAGATTTATTTTTGTCTGCTGGTAGTTCATACATGCATGCTTATCACTTTCTGATTTGCGTGTGGGAATGATGCACCACAGCTCTCACAGAGGTTTAAGTGCCAACTCTGAAATGGGCCCATTGTGTGACCTTAGGCAAAACACCATTATTCTTCTTCAGTTCCTTATTTGCAGAATGGTACAATAAACATTGTAAAGGAGCTTGCAAATTAAAAGTGCTGTATAAATCATAAATAGCAATAACAGATAGAAATAGCAGAAATAGGGGATTATTTATGTGGTTAGCCCCACATAGCATCTAATATTGGGATACACAAGTGGTAGCCAGGCTTGCAGGGCGTCCCTTCAGGCCCTCAGTATGTTCTCTTATCCCAAGGGCCTCCACAATCACTAATCTCAATAAACAATTCACTAATCTCAAGAAGGTATCTGGTCCATCATAGTTCTACAGTGTCTTTGAGCTGACCTTTTCCCAAGGTTTAATCTGTTCCTGGAAAAATAGTATCCTTTCCTCAGCTAGCAGGCCCATTGCAATTTTTGAGATCTGTCTCAAAATGTGGGTGTACAACTGTTACAGGTATAACTCCCACAATATCACTGGTAAATATCAACCCAAACCCCACCCCCATACTTGTGTAATCCTAGCAGGAGTATGGGCATGCAAGGATTCAAAGAGAAGTTGAAACTGACTAGTATATAAGGGCAAGGTGTCGAGAACTCTCTTATCAACACAGCAGCAGGCTCAGGTGTGCCAAACTCATACCAAAAGTTGAATTAGCTTGAATTTGAACCAAGCTGGAATTACTTTGTTTAAACTTCACCTGGAGTCTATCTCCACAAAGTATCACTGTTTGGTTCCCTGAGTCCTAGGACACAATATTGACCGCTATTGTGAATGACCCTTGATCAGACATGCTTGGGGAAACAGGCTATGGAGCAGGAGGCATCACAGATAAATTGCCCAGGACTTTGCATTTCAAGAGGCCCAAATAGGAGCATCCACTCCCAAATCACTGAGATAAGGGATCTCTCTGTGGCTGAGATAAGGGATCTCTCTGTGTTGTCCAAGGCCTTGAATCACCTTTTTCACCATTCTGCTTTCCATGAATGTTTCTGTTGCTAGCAGCAATGCTATGTAGCCTGTTCTTCGACAAGTATCTCATCCTAAACTATAGCAAAATCAAGTATATATGTATTAGAGGTGTGCACTCCTCAAATCCGAGGTTCCATCAGAGATCCATCCTTGCAGAGTAAATATTGGACGGGTTTAAAACCATCGGATACCCATGGTGTGAAGCGAAGGTCGTTCGGGGCTCCGAAGGTATCCAAAGGAACCGGAAGGTTTTTTAGGCTTCGTGAGAGGGGTCATTTTATGTTGATGAATTAACTGAACTCTTTTCTGTATGAGGAAGATGCTGAGGGGTGAAGGAGGGGTAGTTTTGAGATAGACATCTGTGGCTAACCAATGGCCACAGTCTCCTCCCTGTCCCCCTCCAATTACAGTGCTTTGAGGGAGGAATTGCAAATGATATAACCCATTTGTCTTTGCCCGGGAGCTCATTCTTTTGCTAGCTTGTGGAGCGTTAGGAAGGAAAGAAGCAAGAAAGAGAGAATCAATCAGAGAGTTAGAGAGCTCCTGCTTGCTGTTTTTGCTGTGTTTGCTTTGCAGACTTTCTCTGTGTCTCTCTGCCTTTCTTTGGTTTGTGTGTGCTAGTCCTGTTGTCTATTCCAGTCACCGAGTTCCTTGCACCTTAGACCCAACACAGGCTCCCCTTTTCTGTGTTGAAGTGTGTGTGTTCTTGTTATTACTTCCACTAAATATTTTTTTAAATGTATTTTAAAAATCCCTTATCTTTAAGCCCCAGTCTGTCTGTCTCAGTCAGTGTAGCAGTGGTTTCCTCTTGTTGTGTGTGTCTGTCTATCTAAAACCCAAGTTCCTTCCAAGCACCTCACTCCTCACTCCCCCTTTGTTGGTATTGAGTGTGTGCGTGTGTGCATGTTTTACCGTTACCCCCACTAAAATATATATATAATTTTTTTAAAAAAAACTTCTTATCTTTCCATTCCAATCCATTTCCATGGGCTATAATAGGCTGTTTATTCAAACTTTAAAAAATCCCTAAAAATCAAGATATGAACTGATATGCTTCCAACTTGGCATGACTAAATCCCTACGTAAGAGCTATCATGGTGCCAAGTTTCATCTCTTTAACTTTAAAAATTATGGAGGTGTAAGCATTTTGGTTAATTCCCATTGGCTATAATGGAGTGGTTATCGGAAAACGGAGCAGTTCTCTGATGGATAATCTGATGGGGCAGAGCAAAGGAGCTGCTCTGAAAATTAGAGTGGAGAACGAATTTCAGAACGGAGCAGACCCACTCTGCACACCCCTAATATGTATTTCAAACTCAAATAATACTCCCATGTTTAGTAGCCATTTTATGCCAGGCATTCCTCTCCTATACACTTCTTCTGCATTTTCTAATCTGTCACAACTGATCAATATATTGTTTTATCTTATTTATGTAGATGATATTTTCTAGTCCAGACATTACAGTGATTTTCCTGTTGTGGCTTTTCCTGGAAATATTAGATACAAGATTAGATTTCTCCAGGTGGCTTTGAATTTTGTCCTGCACTGGCACCAATTTCTTTTAATCTGACAGAGAAGACAGAGTAAGAGTTAACAGCTTTACAACTGATCAAGGGAAAGGAGTAAGCAAAAACATTTTTTCAGCTTTCCCTTTGTTTTTTTCCTCCAGGGAAGATGATGTTTCTGTTGTTCAACCTCTGTAGGTTACAAATCAGTCCTTTATATTGGGTAGTTATGGTTTTAAATACACTTCCATTGTGTTTAGGGATCTGTTCATATCACTGTACCATAAGAGTAAGAAAGCCTGTGGCCGCAATTCACATCCCCATTGTAGTGAATGACAAAACCCCATTGACTTTAATCTTTGTCGATTGCACCTTATTTGTGTACATTCACAAAACGTTGACATGAAAGATATTCCTTAGATTGGAAAAATGTCAAGGTACAACTTGTACCAAGAAACAGGGATAATTGCATGGCAATTTCTTAGATTTTTGTCAAAAAAACAGGGCAAACCAATTTAAGAGGCCTGCATACATGAAAGGGGAAATGTGCTGAAATGCTTAGCTAAGAAAATAATAGATGGCTTCTTGGGAGGACATAAGGGTCCATTTTTATAGTGCTTCCTGTTCACTTGACTTTCAGTGGCAGAACACAATACCAGATGCACCAATATTCAGTGATATGAAAGCCCTGATAATCTACTAAACATTCACATCAGTACTCCTCTCCAGTTACATTTGAGGAGTTTTATGGTTCACTTGGCACAGGAAATTAGTTCAGTGTCTGTAAGAATAAAGTAAACCAATCAAACACGAAAATGTTGGTAATTTAAAAACAAACCTTAATATAAATGGTTTATGATGGTAACCTGACTCAGTTGGTTCTGTGTGCTTCCATCAAGCATATTTTGTAGTTTAGAGAAAACACGACACTAAATACAATGTGATTCTAGTAGAAAAGACAAGAATTCTTACTTTAAAATCTTACTGGTGTATCTTTTAATTCTTCTTAAGTTTATAACTGGTTGTCTCTATGATAGAAATAACCATATGTCAGTTTAGTACAGAAAACTAAGAAACTCCTCCAAAAATATATTTAACAGAAATGTGTTTAGAAGAGGACAAGCCAAGGATGTCTACTTAAACAATATTGCACTCAAGCAAAATCTTTTTTTCTTGTCACTGTGATATTACATTATACCTCTAGGAATATATTTATCACAAGGTCAACAGCTCACTAAGAAATCTTTTCTCCTTTCTATCTAGCAGTGGTGCTGCAAGAACAACTCAGATGTCTTGTACTAGTGTGTGTGTGTGTGTGTGTGTGTGTGTGTGTTTACTCCACATTGGTCTAACCTTCGATGTTTTGTACTATGTGATGTATGTGTGTGCATTAACTCCAAATTGGTCTAACCCTTTTTTTTCAATCCAATGTAGATCAGTCCACTGAGACCGCAAAGACCAAAGAGCCAAGTTATTAATGTCATAGGAAGTGAAAAACGTTTCTCTGTTTCCCCGTCGCCACCTTCTCAAAGCATCCCTCCACCAATAACTCCAAGGACCAAGCTTTCATTCACTTTACAGTCCAGTAAGTCTATTCACAAAAACTATGTTTCTGACACACTTCATCCAATTGAATTATAGTTGGGACTTCATATCTCTGAAATGCTTCATGACCAGTTAGCTAATTGGCTTAAACAGAGAAGGTGCCCATCAGGAACGCTTTCACCTTTTGACCTTTGCTTAAATGAAGAATTATTGGTGTGCAGAATTAAAAAACAACAGATTATCCAGGGCTTTGTGCACAAGATAATCTTCAGTATACACAAGGTACTCTTTGGTCAATGGTTTGGAGGATCATGACTGTGTTGGGCGGTTCACATGTCCCTCCCTCCCTCTAGAAAGGAAGGGTGGGAAGGGGCAGGGGGAAGCTGACACATAAGGAAGGAAGATGAGTGAGGGAAGCTGGCTTCAAGCAATCAGTTCAGACCAGGGTGGGGGGCAGCTATAATGGGTGGAGCAATGAAATTGGTAGTGTGGGGAATCATCTGCAAATGATTAGTCCTGACCATAGGAAAGAGCAGTCTTCCCCTCCCCAGGGAGCTTAACCCCAAGGGAACATGGCCCTTGACAGGAGAAGGTCCCCCATCCCAGTGCAGCATTTGGTGCTGTAAAAGCTCTTATTGTAGACTCTCTGATCAGCATGTGTGTGAGTTGATAATCATGCACATTGCAATATGCATCCAATTTGCTGCTCCCCATTAAAGTCCATGTATCAGGTTCTGTGGGGTTCGACTTAATGGACAGTTAAAATTACTTCACTGAAACTGGTAAAAGCATGAATTTGGAGCCTAAATTTGCTCATGAGGAGCCTCCTCCTTCGATTCACGGAGTGAAAACTAAGGATCTAAGCCATAGCAAGCAGGGCAAGTGGTCCTACTGCAAGCTCAGGTTTGCTGCATTCACACAAATGACACAGGTGGGCCCAGCCTCTGAACTGTTTTGGCTACTTGCAAGTTCCCTAAATTGCAAGTTTCTCCAGGATTAGCAAAGAAGCAAAATGAATCTTTTGTGGAACATTTGAAGAACTTAAGGTAAAATAGGATGATGCATCTGTCAGGAAGACTAGAAAATATTTTCTAAAAATGCTACTGTTGTGCAATGTGATGCCATATTTCTGATGAAGTTTCAGCGGTCTTTATCTTAACACAAAGTTGATAGAAGGTCACCTGGTAGCATACAGCAACAGTGTACAAAAGACGCTCTCACTATATGAACTGGCTTCTTCAAGCTGATACAGGCAATGATCTAGGGTGGCACAAGTCTTTCCACATCAAATATGCACAAATATGCCAGTGTGCTTCTTGATTGAACCAAGTGGCAGGATGCCAGAATGTGATAACTGGCTTTCCATACATTGCTCCAAGGGTGGGAACCCCTTTTTTGGTCCGAGAGCTACATTGCCTCAATGAAAACTTGTCAGAGGCTGCATGCCAATACCATGTGGGGCTAAACCCCAAAGTGGTCAGAAGTACAGATATGACTCTTACCTTGGTTCATTATGGTAAATTGCTGTGTCTCTTTCCAGCCACCCCATCCTCCAGTTGGGCCCAATTTCCTGGTGTGATGGCTACGGTTGCTCTCCTTTGGTGAGCCTTGATATATTGTCTAGCACTGACGATGCCACCATTCTCAACTGGCTTTCTAAATTCTTTTTTAAAAAAAGAGTAAGCTTTGAGAAGGGCCTACTCCACGAGTGTGAGATTGAGATTTAATGAGGCAATCTCCCAATCCTTACAAGCATTTTGCTTCTCTATGGTGCAGCTTCCTGAGACATTTTGAACAACTGGCGAACCTATCTATGACTCTCCCAATATATCCCTTTTTCTTGCTCTGTTGTAGAAAATAAAATTGAGCTAGTTGCTAGGTGAAACTGAACCATCTTGTTTCTTTATTACATTTCTATCCTTCCCTTCCTCTGAGGAGTTCAGGGCAGTGTACATTATTCTTTTAATGGGCCATCTTAACCTCATGTAACCCTGCGAACTTGGTTGCTAGGGTATTTAATGGCCCAAAGTCACACACTGAACTATATGGCATAAGTGGGGATTTGAATTGGCACCCCTTAACATATAGAGTATTTTGTTTATAACTTCCAAGTTTTACCTTTTCCCTGCAGAATGCTGCACTTTTTTAAATTAAAAACGTTTATAGAGTCACATAAATGGTCTTAAAACAAAAGCCCTACAACACAACCTATTTCCAAAGATACCAAGGCATCAGCTTATTATGTAATTAATTTAGAAAATGCTGTTTTGCTTCCCCCCCCTTGGTTAAGTATTTCTAGCTATTCAAACAATGAATGACTTGTCTTTTAATGTAATTATCATGATTTTTTAACATTTCCTTAAAGATATGTAGCTAATTATAAATTTCATGTCTGCATTTAATTGCCAAAATTTGTGTGGAAGGGTAAATAAAGTCTCATTCTGTTAGATTGTGGCATATACCTTGGGATAACAAGCATTGAACTTTGTTGGATTTTTGATAATGACTATGGGGAAATGGCGAAAAAACTACAACAGACAGTTAAAAATGAGTTTACAAGTATTAAGCATACCCATAGAAAAGGAACAATGGGGCACAACTTCCATTTTGATTAAGAATGCTTTAGGTGGGATGGAGTAGGCAAAGATGATTGTGGCAGTCCATGCAATTAGAGTTAGGTTAAATATCCGGACCTTGTGAGCGCCATCAGATGAGCGTTTTATTGCATGCTTGTTACTGGGTACTCACAGGTCCCTCTCACAACATTGCCTGCCTCCCGCCCCTTCTAGCCTGTTTCACATGACAAAAAAACACCCCAATAAATCCAACTTATTTTTTGAGATGGAACTTGCCGCCATCTCCTGCTGTGTGCAGGAGAAGCAGCGTGAACAAAACAGCCCACTGAATGGGCCACGTGCATATTATTTACTTCCTCTTTCCTCTCCCTTGAAAATGAGAAAGTAATGAGGGACAAACACGCGGGCGGAGAAGTGATGGTAAGGAAACGTGATTTTCCCCCATGTGATGACGCTCTGTGATTTCTCCCAGGTACAGTGAGCCTCCCCAATATGCTGAATCACCACTTGAGGATCGCTGAGTCATTCCCCCCAACACATGTGATCATTCCTCAAGAGTGCTTACATTTCTGGCTATTATGGTTAGAGAAAAGTAACCACAACAGGTGTACCTAAAAAACAATGCTTATTTTGCTTGAGCTTAATCTTGCATGTTTGCACAAGCCAACCTTGCTGTGCATCTTTGTTTGCCTCTCCCCAATCTGAAACAGTGCTGTTCCTATCAGTGTGCATGCAGGCCTGTCACATATTTCAAAACCAAGGGCATCCATTATACTTTCTGAAACATCGATGTTCTGAAACAAATGACAACGGGGAACCCTGGTTAATCTACTGATACACAATGACACTCACTTTTTAAATGTTCTTTCAGATATTTCTTGATATGACCCTTTTATTTTTCAAACAACAATTTAAATGCTGGCAGGGAGCTGTGATTTTTTTAAAAACTGCTGTTTAAGTGAACCTGTGTTTTCATAATATTAGAATTTTAGAGATCGCAGTCAATTTGAAGATTGGTTTAAATGATTTGCTGATGGTAAAATATGCATGTATTTTCAGATCTGGAATTAAACGGCATGAATAGTTTGGAAACAATGGACATTCCTCCTCCATTGCCCCTGAAAGGTAGCATGGCAGATTATGGAAATCTCATGGAGAGCCATGAATCTCTTAGCCCTGCCACATCCCCACCCGTACCTCAAAGAGTAAGTTTCGCTGCTCAAAGTGACTTTCTTCAGTACAAGTCTACATAATGTGTATTGCCATAGTCAACCATTACCACTATGGGAGGTTCACATCAAGAAGAGGGTAGATGGAGGCGGACCAAGGGCCATCTTCCATTCTCCAAAGTCCAATTGCCTCTGCCACTGTGTCCTCTGCTTGCTTCTGGGTTGCATTTATTTGTTTAATCTGTTCATTCTATCAGTTTATATATTGCTTGCTATATCAAAAAGATATATCTAAGCCATTGTAAACTAGAAAGCCAGATGGTGTTCTTCAGGAACTTGCATCTCCTCTTGTACTGCTACAGAACAATATTTTTGTTAGGGCAGGAAGGAATGTGGAGACTCATTCTAAGTGACTTGTGTGTGAACACAGATTAATTGGATAGTGAAAGCTATACATAAAGCGAAGCATTGTACGACAGACTAATAGACGCTATTAAAAAGACAGAGGAGAGTCCCAGCAGCAATTTAGATTTTATGTTTTTCCAATCTTATTCCAAGGGAGCGAATAAAGTATATTTCAAGAAAGTTTAATATACGATTTTTGTTTCACAGGCATTCACTCACCAGTTTCCTAAAGGCAGGCAATTTTGCTACTCTACATAATGGATTGCTAACATATTTGAGCAAATATATTGTTGCTGAGGATTAGAAACTACTACCTAAATTCGTAGGTTTCTGTCATATCATCTCACAAAGTATTTGGATTGTAACTGCAGCCTATTGTGTCAGAATTGTATTTGAGCCACTGTTGAATCTATTGGGGGGGGGAACATTTTCTTATGGTGATTTAGGGCGCAATCCTATGAGGATGGCCATAAGCCGGCAAACTTGGAGACTTGTGCCCTTCCTGCTCTGCATTTCAGCTAAATGGGGTTTTTTTTGCCCGTCTAGCTGAGGCATTGGGAGGGGGGAGACTGGGGAGGCTGGAGGACTCCTTGTAAGCCAGCCTCTCCAGTCCACTTCCCTCCCCGCCCTTGGGAACACCCCCATTACCTTCCCTCCGAGATCTCTTTTGTAAGCTTGAAGAGGCAGCTGGCGTGGTTCTCTCCACTGACTCTGACCTCAGATCCAATCTGAATTCTCTAGGGACCATAGGATTGCTCTTTTACTTACAATTGTTTTTGGATTATTATCCTAAGCGTTGTCATTTTGGAACAGTTATTGTGATACATCCAGAGGCACACTTACCTCATACATAATGTTGCATTGCAAAAATATCTTTGGTGAAAGGCTTTCTTAATAATGTAATCGAACATCAAATAGGATCTTCCCCAAGTTTTTTTCTGCTCTTTCAGAGGCTTGCACACAGCGTTGCATACAAAATCAGCTGCATACTTCGCATTCAAAATCAAGAAGAGAAGCTCAAAGAAAATAGACAATGGAGCACTTAAATGTATAACATTGGCTCTAATGCTTACTTAGTACCCATGTAATGGCTTGATTTCCATTAATCCAAAAGTAGATACAAAGCCGGATGATGAATGTGGCTTGAGATCAAGCAATGCATAATAAGAGATTGAATGCAGTCAAGAATAGTGCGTGATCGCTTTCTCCCAGTCGTAATGCTGCATTGAACCAGTGTGTCAGAGAAATCTGGTCACGGCAAACATTAGTGGAGAATAAATAGATGCATCTTTGTACAGTACGTTGAAAAAGCTTTTCACATTCAGATTCAAGGGAAATCATATTGACAATCCAGTACACTATCTAGAATACAAGATATTACATTTCACTGCAGTGCTTCTTTGTTTGCATCTTTGTCTGCTTTTCACCTCTCACTGGGAAGTGAAACCACTTTGATTTATCACTAATAAAGAAAAAGCGGGATATGATGATGATTCAATATATGATTAAAGAGACTTTGAATATTCATAGGAAATTGAGTGATGCCATCTGACTAGATCATGTATGCCAACCTTCCCCAATCTGGAGCCTTCTAGATGTGTTGGATTACAACATCCATAATGTTGTACCACCTTGGCCAGTGTGGTGTAGTGATTAGAGTGTTGGATCCCCAAATGATAGGTCTCCAGGAGACTGGTAATTTGGTCAATAGACCTATGGTAAGGAGACAGATAATGCCCAGCAAGTTGACTTTATGTCCATAGAACGATGAAGGTAATGAATAGTGCTGTGCCAAATCCTGCCCCCTATTTTCAGGAACTCTTTCCCTCCTTGCCTCTTTCACAGGGAGGAAGAAAATGTTGGAGCATTTTCTCCTTGGGGAGAGGGGACAGCATTTCCATATGTGTTTTAAAAGTGTAGCCAGTTGTTGAGGGGTCTTCTTTCTATTTTTTATTTTTTTTAAAAAAGCACCCCAGCACTTGGAGGAGCTCGATTGGAGACCATGTGACCTACTGGGCTCCTACAAGTGCCGGGGGTGTTTTTTTTAAAAAAAAATAAAAAAAGAGAAAGAAGACCCCTCAAAACTTCCTACACTTCAAAAGGTATGTAAAAACCCTCTCCCCCTCTCCAAGGAGAAAATTCTCACATTTCCCAGTCTTTCTCCAGAGTTTTTGTTTTCCCCCCACCTCCCACGAAATGCTGAAAATGGAATAATCAAAATTTCCAGCATAGCACTACTAATACATTTCTGTAGATGAGTCCTCTTTAAACAGTTTCACAGTGCAGTCCTATATACATCTATTCAAGCATAAGGTTCCCAGGTTAGTTTATATTAGGTTGCAGCCTAACTTACTAAAGTATGTTCATTGCACTGCAATGAATTACGTTTATGATTTAGATTGAATGTTAGCTTTAGCCCTTTAAGTGATTTGGAAATATGGTGCCACCCCTATGAAGAAATGACATTGGGCCTGGATCGCAACCTGTTCATAAATATACTCAGTATCGCCTAGTTCAGGAGTTACATTCTTCCCTCCATTTTGGGAGAGATGGTAAGGTAGGAGGGGTACATATCTAAGAGCCTCATCTGTGACTAGAGGTTCTGAAAAGAGAGTACTTTCTGAATAGACCCACTGGTATATCTTCATAGAGCTTAGCCTACATGTTGTCTGCAGATGAAAGTCTGGGAAATGGAACGCAGAATGTATGAAATGCAGAATGTAAATAAATGAATGTAAAATTAAAATAGAAGGCTATGCATAGCTCTTAAAATAGAAGGCTATGCATAGCTCTCTGGTTCTTAAACATTACCCTACACTTATTGGTCCAAATGTTTACAAGGTCGCTATTGCCACGAGTTACCCATGATATTATCATATAACATTTTTTAAAAATCTACTATAGTGTTATACAGTGTAAGCAATATACATTCAAGATATTCTGTAATTTATAGAATGGGAGAGTCAGCTCTACATTAAGTCTGAAAAGGCAATTATAAAGTAAAATAAATGTAGATGATAAGGAGCTGCATATCCATGTGTGCCGCATGAGGACCTAATAAACGTTATAGCTAGCTATAGGAAGTCAAGTAATTCTGAATATACATTTTTATGTAAAGTGAACTTCTCTTAAATACCCACAGTATTTCAGTGTAGGACTCAGATTTTATTTTAAGATTTATTCTGAGGAGAGAAATCCTTATTGCTTTTATATTTGACATTTTCTCTTGACAATATGTTGTGCTGTATTCCTTCAAGTCTATGAAGGGAAGCACAATTGCTTCTTTTAATACGGAATGAAACTAAACAAATGAGAGCAATTTGGTATTTGAAATGGAAGGGACAGATTGCTTGTATGTTGCAGATGTGCCTTTTACATAAGGTTCTCATTTCCCCTGAGGTACACGTGACTGAGAAAAATCTGCCTAGAATTGGGTTTAATTTGAATTGGCAGGCTCTATCATTACTTCAGAGAAAAAGCAATCTCCTAAAATCTTAAATGCACCCTAGATACGACTGAAAGATAAACACAGACATTTAATTAATGTAAAGGTAAGGGGCATTTGGGTTTTTATTTCAGCTGCATTACAAGTGGTAATATTATGGGTGCAAGTAATTTGGTTCTTGAGAGTCTAAATAGTCCTTTTGCCAATTTAATTTTAAAAGAATGGAAAGAAACCATAGTGTCATCTCTACAGCAACATGCTTAGAAAATGAAAGAAATATAAGAGCGGAGATAGGAGCAGTACACTCACCACTTAAGAGTCTAATCCCCAAATGTGTGTCATTTTTCACTTCCAAGTCGAGGGATGTCAACAAGCAAGGTAATAAGTGTATACAGCTACTTGTGTTATGGATCACAAGTATGCTGAACTCATAGAATACAATATCTCGTTTTAAAGATGTATATTTGTACTCACCTGTTTCAAAACAACAATAACCCAGTTTGCACATAACAGCAATTGCTGAGCGGAGCACTGCCTCTCTCGCGGTTGTCACTTGCACTTCCACTTAACAATCCAGGGGGTTATCGTGGGCAGTTGTTGGGTTAACTCTGGGTTGTTTAACCCCTAAACGGCCAAAAATTTTGGGTTTGGCTATTACAATATCACAATTGTTGACTGAAAGCGGAAATGACAAGAGAGAGTGGAGAAGCACTCCTGCTGGCCATGGCAATTCCTACGTTGAATAACTGAGGATTTGCCATTACATGTGACCTGGGTCAATATGAACATTTTAGAAATAAACAATATAGATGGTTAGTGGACTTGTTCAAATATGTTAACATGGTATGACGCACATGCAGTTTTGTGTCAAAATTTTGACCCGAGCTCCCTGTGTGACCCAAACCTTTGTATTTAGTTGTTCGTTTGTTTGTTCATGTTATATCCTGCCTTTTCTCAGGGGAGTCCATGAACCTTCTCTTTTCCATCTTATCCTCACAACAACCCTGTGAGGTAGGTTAAGCTGAAAGTCAGTGACTGGCCCAAAGTATACCATTGAGCTTCATGGCCGAGTGAAGACTAGAATCTGAGACTCCGGAGTCCCAGTAAAACACTCAAACCACTATAAACACTGGCTTTCCATAATATACCCACACACACATAGAGACATCTTCCTCAGCCTTGCTCAAGAAAACAAATTTAGATTGAAGTAAACTTCACTTATGAATTTCTATATTGTACTGTTCGCCTGAATTTCATAATAAAACAGCTGAGACCATTTGAATTGATACTTCAAATGTCTATGATGCTTTTTTGATTGGGTCTTTTATTGCACTGTTTAAAAACCTTGAGCGGTAACAAGCAACAGTTCAGATTTGGATTTGGTGTGCAGAGACTAATAAGGAGGACCTACAGCAACACAGAACTGTAGGACGTCTTATAGGACATCTATAAGCTGCTGCATAATACAGGAAATCCAGAGCTAGAGCATCTGCTACAGATGGCTCTTCAGCCTCTGTTTGAAGACAGTGCTGGGAAATACTAATAAAGTATCACATGGACCAGAAAGAAGTTTTTTTTCTTGTTATGGACCATTCCTCTCCCCCCGCCCCAGCATATGTCCACTCTGTGTTGCTTCTTTTACATTAGCTTCTAGTCCCTAAATGTGGAATAATTCCTACACTAAAACAATTTGCTGTTGGCCTAAAAGGTAGCATTGGAGAAAGATTCTATGCTTTTCTAGTGTTTTACTCAATAAACTGATCAACTTCTAAATGTGTATCACCGTTGTATACATGGAGTATCCCCTGTTCTTACAATTCCCCTCCCAAATACACATCGGATCCATTGAATGGAATGAAGGTGTTCATCCCAGTGAACATTTCTAAAACTCCTTTAAATGATTGTGTCCTGAGTTGGGATTTGAAAATACAGAATCAAAATTAATAGTGCAATCCAATGTATGCTTGCTTAGAAACAAGCCCCACTGTGCTCAGTGGGACTTACTCCCAGGTAAGTGAGTAAGTAGCCTTCGGTAATAAAAGTAGGTACACTAATATTTTTTACAAATATCTCAAATGTTTTGTACTGTCTCTGACAACAGTGAGGAAACCTGGCAAATATTCTATGTGTGTACTGTAATCACTGAAGCTGTGCAGCCGTCTGTTTAGAAGCAGGTCTGCTAGGGAATCTGACAAAACGTATTGAATGGATTTACCGTATGAAAAGTGAAAAGGGGTGAAAAAGAAAACATCAAAAATAGGAGGGGAGTGAAGTGGTAGAGGGGATATTAAGATGTTGCGCAGTAAAACAGAAAGGAAGAGTTTATGTTCACTTGATGGGGTAAGATTGCATGAAAGATGATAACTCTGCTGGATATAACACTGCAGGATCACTTAGTGTTATAGCAGAGAAGTAACATTGGTTGCATTCTTAATGAAGTTGCTGAAAATAACCCTGAAAGTTACATGAAGGCAATTCTGCAATAGCTTGGCATTATCCTTACAATATGGATTTTTGTGATTGGCTGTATAGCTTGATCCCTATGAGTAAGCAATTTACTGTATGTATGAACTGAGGTCCTGCTTGTCATTAATTAGATTAAGCAAATTTAGTGGCTCCTGTCATTTCCTAGAACTGAAAACATAATGTTCTTCAACAGATAAATATTTTAGCATGAAGAGTATTACATTTTAATGAATATATAGTGGCAAATAAATGGCTGTTCATAAGATAATTAATTTGCCCTTTTTGTACGGCAAGACCTTTCTAAAAGAACAGGATTGGAAGCTGGTTATAAAAGAAGGGATGAGAATGTATTCCAGCATGTCTCTCAGTTCGATAGTGCTTAGAGCTAAGATGGTTAATAAAGACCAATAAAGTCAGAAGTATACCTGCTTATATAAGAGAGTGTTTTGAGTTAGTTAATAAGCCCTGCGAAACTAGTTAATGTCAGTATTAGACTCTAGATGTTAGCAAACAGCCAGCAGCAAAGCTGTTCATAAGACCCAAGTTGGAATGGAATTAAATCAGTGCACTCCTTTATCCTGCATGTGACAGCACTGTTATAGGAAATTACATTTGTATCAACCAATTGCTATATCATTGGATGCTCAGTAAGATATTTTGTTCCAAATTTATCTTCTAGCACCTGCCACCTCCATTACCAAGCAAAACACCGCCTCCTCCTCCACCAAAGACTACTCGAAAGCAAACTTCCGTGGATTCTGGGATTGTTCAGTGAACAAGAAAGAATACCTCCAAAGATGAAGATGTAAAATGTATTTTCCTTAAAGACGTACACAGTGGCCATGGCTGTCGTAGCTTAAGAGTCACAGTGCCTATGGGCACCGTCCTGAATATTCAAGCCATGGCATATAACCCACTGTCCCCAGGTTCGAATGTCATGACAACCTGTGGCTTGAATATTCAAAATGGCCGCCCATCCGTGCTGCACCGTGGCTTAAATAATCCTGTTTGATCGTGCAAACCAGTCCAGTATTTTATATCACCTAAAATCAGCAGTGCAAAACATTTAGTGCAATGGTTCTCATTTTCAGAACAATATTGATATCTCCAAATAAGGTTACGAGATCTTGGATCCCAACTGTGTTAGCAGAGATGTGTTTTTAAGTGGTGTGTCGTTATTCCAGCAATTTTTAAAAGTTTTTTTTAAAAATGTTCCAGTTGGCTTCTGGAAGTTTAATCTCAATATTACAATGCAGAAGTTGAATTGTGACTGAGAAGAGAAAGAGTCCACTCCTTCATCACATTGGGACACGCACAACCTTAGGAAAAGAGTTGGCCTTATGCCAGCAATATTGTTTAGTATCATAGCTTTGGCATCAATACCCTAGGAAAACAAGAGTATTCATGAAGAATATATATAATTGCTCTGGGCTCCCACTGATGTTGGACTCCCGTACGTGATGCATGCGTGCGTTTTTAAGTTCCATTATCTGAATAAGGACCAACCATTGGCTGAGTCTGCTTTTGCTCGTATTTTAGTCTAGATTATGTTTTAGGCTTGTGGGCAAGCATTAATTTATGGAGAATAATGTCATGTATGCAAATACAAACATCTTGATCATCCTAAAATATATATAGGAAGGGGGAAACCTTTTGGGAACAAAAAAATCAAACTTAACATTTGTTTTGGTTTACAATTGTGTCATTATGTACAGACATTTTGTATATATATATGATGAGTTTTACAATGTGTTTGGTTTCACTGAACCTGCTTTTAAAGTAATAATGGTATAATGTATTTTCAAATGTGTTACAGCATTTTAAATGCTGGTGACCGCTGGAAATGTATAAATGGCTAACTTGTATGTTATTCCCATAATTGAACTCTGAAAAGGAGAAAAGCTAGAAAAGAAACTAACTCTTTAAAACTGTCACTGTACTTTTTTATCATCAGCAAACTTTATAATATTAACAATTGTTTTAATATTTCATTCCCTCCAGAAATAAAGAATTATTTTAAAATATTTCTTTTTTTCCAAAGAAAATAAGGGTATGTGTTATTTTAAAACATATTTTAGTTCATTATGGTTATTAGCTGTAAAGTTTTCTAGGTTTTCAAGAGGCGGCTGGACAGCCATCTGTCAGGTATGCTTTAAGGTTGATTCCTGCACTGAGAAGGGGGTTTGACCTGAAGGCCTTATAGGCCACTTCCAACTCCTACTATTCTATGATTCTATGATTACAAATGTGGAATAAAAGGCAGGAAATCACACTATGAAAGTGGTATATGGAATGTGGATTGTGCCCCCCAAATTATCAGTGCACTTCAATACCACTATAAAGCAGTAGAGCTAGACGTAGTTGGTAGCTACACAACTGATGTAACATGTAGTTTGACCCTCACTTAATAAATAGTTGTTTATCATATTGTCTTCACTACTGTTTCAAAACCTAAAGGGAATATTTTCAGGATTAAGGATGGAATAAATGCATTCTGAGAAGAGACTTAGTTGCAGGGCTGCAGAGAAGACGTATTATCTTTTTAATATTTATTTTAAGAATTTTTCTTTTAGAGGCCATGTGATGGGAACAATACAGTGTCACACAATGGGCTAAAGGGGTGGACTGTCTTGAGGGTGTGGTTCCTTTGTCAAAATTGGGAAAAGCATACCTATGCCTGCACTGAAGTTCTGGTTACTGATGTACATTTTGTCCATAGCCTCACAGAGTTGGAGGGAAATGGGCAGCTGGCTTGAGAAACTTGCCCAATGGGAACTGGAAAAACATCAAAAGCATTTGGGAGGCTGCAGAGATAATGAGGCAATGAGGGACAAAGCAGATGTTCTGTAAATACGTAGCATGCAACTATGTATCCAGTTTTACTTTAGTTAATTACAGACATGGGTAGAGGGAGTATCCCTATCAGAAATACTGTATGGAGCTGTCTATACATGTTAAAAGCCCCATGGTGGCTGCACAGTGGCACTGCATCAGTTCTATGATGCAGCAGCCACCTTGAAGCCACTGCATTGCTTTTCTGCGACACTCCGCATTTAAAAAGTCGGGGACTTACCTCGACTTTGTAGGCTGGAGCGAGGCAAACAAGGCCTTTCCACCATCTAAGCTTGCTCCATTGTAGGGGCAGAGGTGTTCCCAGGTGGAAGATGCCCCATGATTGGTTGCTGGAAGCCTGAGCAGAAGGCAGGGGGAAGGCCAACAAGCCAAACAGCCACCAGAAAGCCTCTGCTGCCTTCTGCATGGGAATGAGCCACCACCACCCCCGGCAGCAGTGAAAGCATGGGGTGGGGGGTTTGCAAAAGCAGTGGCAACCCAGCACAATCAAGGCAGCCCCTATGTTGGGAGGCATATGTCTTTATTCTGCAGCATGATTGGAGTCTAAATCTCTACACCCGGAAAAATGCAGAGAGATAGAATACTAGAGAGATAGAATGCTAATGGTTCCCCCCCTTCTTCTTTGTGTTCTAGGTGCCCATGGGGCAGTGGGAGGAGGGGGAATTAGAAAAAGACATAAGCGTCCCCCCTCAATGCAGTATTTCATATCAGAATTGTCCCCCTTCGCACCTGTAATTAACGAAACCAGATCCATACCTGCATCTTACGTATTTACAAAATGTCTACTTTGCTGTAAGAAGCAGCAAGTTCAGGATGCTGGTGTGTTTCTTTGCTTGGATATTTCATGACACCTAATGCCAACTTATAAGTGGAAGCAGGAAGATGTGTTAGTGTGCTAGTAAAAGAGTTCCTCTTGCTTGTGAGGTTGCACCCACCTATGAAGTTTTCTATATGTTTAAACAGACAATGACAACAACATGGAGCATTTATGCATTTTAGGAAATTTATATCCCACACTAGGGATGTGCACAACTGAAATTATCGCATCATTATCGGAAATTCTGATATAAAAGAATTTCGGATCCGATCAAATTGGGGGTTACCCAGATTTGATCAAATCCAATATCCGATAAATATCGGAAGTTCCGATCTGATTACGGACCGCCATTTCTGGTGTTTTCCCCATAGGTTTGCATTGGGGGAAAGAAAGCTTTCCCCCAATGCAAGTCTGTGAGGAAAAACACTGGGCCAGCACTCCTTCCCTCCCCCCACTCGTGCTCCCTCACCCCACTTGCGCTCCTTACCCCCCCCGCCACCGCCATCACCACCACCGCCGCCATCCAGCACTGCCGCCCGCTTGGTACTGTAAAACAGGCTTTTTGGCCTGTTCCTCAGTACAGCTATGTGCCGAGGAACAGCCCCAAAAGCCTGTTTTGCAGTACCAAATGGGCAGCAGTGCTGGATGGCGGTGGCAGTGGCGGCATCCAGCACTGCTTCCCGCTTGGTACTGCTAAACAGGCTTTTCAGTCTGTTCCTCAGTACAGCGACACGCCGAGTGATGATGTCATCACTTGGCACTAACTGTACTGAGGAACAGGCCGAAAAGCCTGGTTTGAAGTACCAAGTGGGCGGCAGCGCTGGATGGCAGCAGTGATGGTGGCGGCAGCGGCAGCATCCAGCGCTGCCGCTTGCTTGGTACTGCTAAACAGGCTTCTTGGCCTGTTCCTCAGTACAGCTACGCATCGAGTGATGTCATCACTCAGCACGTAGCTGTACTGAAGAACAGGCCGAAAAGCCTGTTTAGCAGTACCAAGCAGGCGGCAGTGCTGGATGGCGGTGGCAGTGGTGACGGCGGGTAAGGAGCTCAAGTGGGGGGAGGGAGGGCGGGCCGGCCCAGTGTTTTTCCCATAGACTTGCATTGGGGGAAAGCTTTCTTTCCCCCAATGCAAGCCTATGGGGAAAACACCAGAAATGGCGGTCCGAAAATCCGATATGTCCAATAGTTATCGGACATATGGATATTGGATCCGATCAGACAGGGTCACCTAAGGAAATTATTGTTATCGGTCATCGGCTGTCCAATAATGGCCTTATCGGGTCGTTATCAGACATCAGACCCGATACGATACACATCCCTATCCCACACTACTACAGTAAAAACTGCTCAGGGTGGTTTACATTGTTTGAAAACTAAATATTATAAAACAAATTAAGCAACAATAAAAGTGACAACTGAAGCAGGTAGAACCAACTAAAGCATCATGATTAAATTATCAGTGTGATCGTCACCATTCAGGACAGACATTTTTTGTCTCTTTCACTGAGAGGAGAGAACATGAAATTAACTTATAGAATTTACTGACATGAGATGTGATGATGGCCACTACCTTACATGGCTTTTCAAAAAGGATTGGACAATTCATGGAGGAAATCCATCAATGGATGTTTACCATCATAGCTTAATAGAACTTCCATGTTAAATGATAGCATTTCTAAGTACCCATAAGAATATATGAAGAGCCCTGCTAGATCAGACAAAAAGCCTGTCTAGTTCAGCATCCTGTTTATTTTGTGTTTATTTGTGGCATGTATATATCACTGAATATAATAAAATCTCTCAGTGGTTAACAATATTAAAATACAATATTATAACTATCAAAACAACATTAAAACATAGCATTGAAAACACTCCCAACAACAATAAAAATGGAGATACTGGTGCAGCACAATTTACTTACAGTGCAGGGAAGGGCTGGGTGAACAAGTCTGTTTTCAGGAGGCATTTAAAAGATGCCACACATTTCTGCCTCCCTAACAACATGAGGTAGGGTTTTCCAGATGGTGGGTGCCATTACAGAGAAGGCCCCCACCCCCAATCTGGTTACTTCACAGCTACATTCCATTTGTTTTGGAATGACCAACAAAGACCTCCTCTGCTGATCATAACGGTCTCTTGGGTAGGTATAAGGGAAAGTGGTCCACTAGGTGTCTTGGTCCCAAATTGTTTAGGGATTTATATGACAATAACATAACCTTGTACAGTATGTGGCTCAGTAGCTAATAGGTACCCACTGTTTCCCACAGTGGCAAACCAAATGCCTGTGAGAAGCTCTCGAACAGGATGTGAGGGCAATAGCCATCTTCTGTTGTTGTTCCTCAGCAACCTGTATTCAAAGCCATGCTGCCTCTCAACCAGGAGGTAGCACATAGCCATCATGAATTTATCTAATTTCCCTTTATAGCCCTATAGGTCAGTGGTCAATCCATCATTACATCCTATGGAAGAAAATTCTGATGCTGGAATATTACCCTGATATCCTGTTTCTAAACTACCCAGATACACATGGTTAGCTGCTGCTGGAAGCCGAATGCAATTTCGCTAAAGTCTGTAATTGGCAACGTTTAATGCTCACTTTGAATATGAGGCAATCATTACAACCTTAAATTCATCTTCATTCCAGGAGGGTTCCTGATACTAGTGGGATAGGGAGTGGAGAAGAGATAGGGAGTATTTACTCCCTCTTCCTTTTGGAAGAACAACAACATCCACCATTGATTGGGGGGGGGGGTGTTCCTGAAAGTTTCCCAGTTGTCCCCAATTCAAACTGCACCTGGGGGTTGGCCCACCGTTACAGTTAAACTCTTCTGGCTAAGTAATTCTTAGGTTCTTCTTTTTAAGTGAAGGGACAACTTTCAGTTCTTTTCCAGTCTTAGATGTTCTGCAGGGAAAAGTCAATTCTAGAGAACCTCTTGGTATTCTTCTGTCATTGATTGTTCTAACATACAAGCCAACCCTGTTTATATAGAATTTGAAAAGCAAAGTATTTCTTCACTTCCTACTTGGATTCTACCAGGCTATAAATTATGCCGCATTCAGGAGATGCACAAAAGAGAAATCTTGCTACAAAATATATGAAAAAGACACAGCATACTGAAGGTGTTCTCCCTCTGCACATATCTTCAACTTTCAGCATTAATACACTACACTTTATCTGCAAGGTCCAGTAGCCCTGACATTTCAATTTTCTTTCATACCAATGAGAGAGAGAGAGAGAGAGAGAGAGAGAGAGAGAGAGAGAGAGAGAGGATTTGAACTAAATTTTGGACTTACAATTGCCATTGCTCTGGTGATACCAGAGAATGTGGCTTTGGGGATAAATAGCCTTTTCATAAATGGTAGCTACAATAATAGAGTAGCTATTCTACTTGAGATAGCATTGATGGTGGGTTTTAAACGTTTTCCCAGTTTTACAAAAGGTTTGACGGAACGAAAACCTCAATAGGCAGACTCAAATAATTATGGTAATTGGAATTTGCCTGTGAAGAGGGGAAATAATTTTTAACTGAAGTAACTTTTTTATTGATTCCTGCTTGGAATAGATTTTCCCCCTTGTATGCATGTCCTACAATGCTCAGCATATGAAACAGGTGGATAATACAGGTTTAGGCTGACATGGGCAGAACTAGTATTCATAGAGCCATGGAGGTCCATGCAATAAGATTGCCATTACGGGTCTCTTGGGGGGGAAATGCTTTCGATGCATCTGAAGGATAATATTTGTCTTAAATGCATTGTTTTAAGTAGATTAAAATAGGATACAGGGCCCGCATAAATTTGGGTTTGTTAGATAGTGCCAACCATTGTCACAATGGCCACTCAGGTGATGGGTTTCAAATGATTTGTTATGGAAATTGCCAAGGAGAATGGGGATAACATGGTAAATCCTAATACCATGTCAGTCTTTACAGCTGTGTAAACAGATGTAGACCAACACACATATATTAAGATGTTTTGCTTGGAATTTTTTGGGGGGCAGAAATGAACTACATGTTATAATTTCCTCAGCAACACTGACATGTACAGAAGCATAGATTTCTCCATTACAGATTATTTTTCTGACAGCAGCAGTTTTCAGAACAGGCTGTCTTGGGTTGTATCTAGTGTTAGTCATACTTACAGAGAAGACTCATTGAAATGAATTGGACTTTCCAGAGTAACACTGGATATATCCCCTTCATGGCAAGAATCCTGAATCTTGGGAAAGCAATCAAATGTAGTTTCCATCCCATCTTACTTCAATTGCAAACCCAGGCTGAAGGAAGGCTATCCTTCATGGGAGATAAGGTTATCAATTGCTGTTTGTCATGTTGGCTATATGCTACCTCCAAGATCAGAAGTAGCATGTCTCTGAATATCAGGTGCTATGGGAGAAAGCATTTTGACAGTGCCATGCTTTGTCCTGGGTGATAAACAAATGTCTATAGATACGGAACCTCAAATGAGGACCTGACCAGAGTCCTTGGATAGACTTGTTGAACTGGAATGGCAGGTGTTAAACAGCTTCTTCTTGGGGTGTCTTCTCCTATCGGAGGTTAGCTATCATTACAGCTATTTTGGGTTTTGATGCCATTGCTCTAAATAATTATATAGAAGTACAGATATACCATTCCCTCAAGTTCTTTAGCCATGATGTTCATCTGCTTCCCACTGATCTTTTCCCTTCAATTTTCCCTTGTATAATGAGTTGGAGTATGGTGTATTTTTCTCCTCGAATAATATAACTAAAATATTGCAACTATTAATTCTGTTGGTTGGTTTACCCTATGTAGTACATCCTCATCTGTTATTCAGTTAGTCCAAATGAGGACGTACTACAGCTTGGGGCCAGACTATCTGAAGGATCACCTCCTCCCATATGTACCTGCCCAGACCCTAAGATCATCTTCAGGGGTCCTACTCTGTGAGCCCCTGCCAAAGGAAGTGAGGCAGGTGGCTGTCAGGAAGAAGATGGTTTTGCTGTGGTACCCCAGCTGTGGAATGAACTCCCTAAAGTGGTTTTCCTGGGACCTACGTTGTAATCTTTCCAGCGCAGGGTGAAGTCCTTTTTTTATTTCCCAGTATTTTTGCATTTTAACATCCTAGTCTTTAAACTCTGCTGTTTGAAATCTGTATTTTAAATCTGTAGTGTAAATCTGTGCATTGCTGCTTGGTTTTATTCTGGTTGTACATTTATATTGTGTTTATATATTGTGGTTTTAAGCTTCCATGTCATATTTTATGCGGTACCTTGCGGTTTTAATAGAGCTTTGGCTATTGGGCAGTATATAAATGAAATAAATGAATGAATGAATACATAAAAGGCAGAGAACAGGTGATGCTGTTGCCGAATGTCAGTGAAAGTAGTGGGTGAGATATAGAGCAAAGTCAAAGGGAACTGCAGCATCAGGAACCACTGCCCAGCCTGAGCCAGAAGTGGATTAAGCTTAAAGCTGCTTGGTCTGAGATATAGAACAGAGCAGGAGTTGATACTATTGTTTCAGCAATGGCTGGCTGGTAACCAAGCCGGTTTTGAACAGTATGGTGAGGTGTTTGGCCAATCCCCCCGACAAGCTTTTGGGTTCATGATTTGTCTTTACTAATCCAGCTGCTGGCTAGTACGAAGAGTTAGCCAGCCTGCTCCTTAACAGATAGATGGGCCACCCTGGAAGATCTCCAAGCTCTCTCGGGTAGTTTCCAAAGTCTGGCTGTTACAAGCAAGGAAGGATCCTGTGAAGCGCTGAGAGTAGCTGCAGGGCTCTTGACACACCTATTCTAAAAAAAAAAACCCACAGAACTTCTCCAGCTGCCTTTGTTAGCTATGTTTTTCTCCTTAATAAGTGTATTTGGCCTGCCTCCAGGGTCTCCCCCAGCCCACACTTGGTATTATCCTGATTTCAAAGCAATTTATTTCCTTAATGACTATTCTCAGATATATACTCAGCACTGTAAAAAAAACAATTTAAGCTTTCTATTTCAGTCATGTTGGCAAACAATGAGAGATCATAGTAGGAATCATGTAGAACTCGGCAAAGTTGAAAACTAAACCTAGTTCTAACTTTAAAACACTCAGCCAAAATCACTGAAAAGTGAGTCTCCAAAACCATTCTAAGGCATTCTGGCACGCAGTGCTGCACGAAACCAAACCTTGCAAATATAAAACTGTAACCATTTTGCAATGCTTCTGACTTTTGTAATGCTTCTGAGGTATCTGAATAATTCAAAATCCATTCCCAAACTAGCATAGTGTAAAATGATTACAAATAGCTTGACATTATTATTATTATTATTATTATTATTATTATTATTATTATTATTTATTACATTTATATACCTCCCCATAGCCGAAGCTCTCTGGGCGGTTTACAAAGATTAAAAACATTGAACGTTTAAAACCAACATACAAAATTTAAAACCATAAAAGGCATAAAAAACAAACACCCCAGTTTGAGAGTATAAAAAACATTATTGAAAAAAGTCAGCGCAGAACTGTTTATGAGCAATTAAGATAGTACTTTTTCTGATCAATATTTCAACATCCCCTTTCCACAATATTCAACTGTAAAATCATGATATAACCACTTGGCATGCTCTATCTCAGGGAAGGGGAAGGGCCACCTAGGGGGCTGGGTGGTAGGTTGGGGGCTATGCATGCATGCATATACACAAACATATGGGATCACTGGGGGAGGTGTTAGTGGGCCGGATTAGGATCACTGTTTCCCTGCTGCTATTAATGGCAGGGGAATAGTGATCCTGTGTGCGTCGGGGATCAGTTCTGCTGGGGAAGAGGGTGTGTGGAGAAGAATCAACCTTGCTTGCCATCTTCCCCGGCACAATTGCAACACTTCGGCATGGGAGAGAGAATTGGGAAGGCACCTTGGGCATTCATGGTGGCCCAAGCAGGAGGCCTCTGAGGAATACATGTAGCCCATGGGCTGTGTCATCCTAAAAGTTTTACCATGATTACTTGCCTTCTAGGAACAAGAACCACTTGCACTATATCCTGTTTTATGTGGTTGCAAATCTTGTGTTATAACATACAGCTTTGAAAATGAATTTGATGTCACATTCATGGCAGTCTGTTGGTGCAATTGGTCTTAGGATCAGAGTGAACACTGTAGTCCTATATATTTATACTCTCACAACTAGTGTAA
The DNA here is from genome assembly GCA_029215795.1 of Anniella stebbinsi. Taxonomy (NCBI): domain Eukaryota; kingdom Metazoa; phylum Chordata; class Lepidosauria; order Squamata; family Anniellidae; genus Anniella; species Anniella stebbinsi. The sequence goes on along the minus strand of JARDYH010000002.1, from coordinate 287,605,412 downwards.
CTTCACATTTTGCAACATTGTGTTGATACAATTGATAGGTATGTCCCCTCCAAAGAAATTAAAAGACCGAAGAACACCATTGTATAACCTTAGTCCTGATCCCGATATTGTTCTGTACATTATGCTGCAAGTGAGGATCTCCTCCATATATAGCACTAAAAGGAAAAAGAGTGATGAGGCAGGAGAGGGGCTTGCATTCTCTACCCCACAAAAGATAGTGCTGTTTGAGATGACTAACCAATCCTATGTTGGATGGCGTTACTTACAATCCTATAAGAGGTGTGTGTTGTGAGTCAGTTACAACAGAGATAAGGAACAGCTGAGCCAGGAGTATTTGGGACGTGACACTTCATAGAAGCTGGCAGAGACCAGCTGGGCTTCAGGCCAGCAGACGCTAATGGCTCATTAATCCCCATCCCATAAAAGTCTGGCCAGATCTCAGCCAAAGTGCTGAAAGCAACAACCGTCTTGGAGGTCTGTGCCTCTCAGCTCCGTGCCTTTGATTCAAGCCAGGATTCTGACCCTTGGATTGTGACTTGACTATTGTCCTGCATGTTCCTGAAACCTTGGACTTGCCCAAATATATCCTGATTTTGTGGACCAGCTTCCTGACTACGCTTCAACATCTTGCAATTATAATACTGTAATCTGAACTTCAAACAGCAACTTCGGCTTTTGACTGACGGAATGGATTACTGACTTTGGACTTGGACATTCCTAAGTGGCCACCTTGTAACACAACAGTGTGGTAGATTTTAGGTGTCTAGACCTACTTTGTTTACTAGTGATGCAGTCAAGGTTTTCCTGTACCACACTCAAAATGAACTTGAGGAGCCAGAAGACCCACTTCAAAATACAAGATGAGTTTTCCATATCCCAAACTTTCTGGCTTCCCCTGACTCCATGCCTGGCTGCCAAACCCCCTTCTCCTCCCTTGCTCTTAGTGGCACAGGAGCACTGGCAGTGACAGGAGAGTCAAAAAGGGAGACTTTTCATGGAAAAAAGACCAGAAGGAGCAGGAGACATGTGAGAGCATGGACGGTGTTGTCAAAAAACCATGAGTGGCCAGTAACTAGCGTGTGATAAAACGCTCATCTGATGAGGCACCAGGGCAGGTCACTGTAGTTCTTCCCAGTGTTTTCCAGGAAATTACAGGAGTGTTTGAAAGATCTGCAGCTAACATAACACACCTCCCCCATCAGTTTTGCACTTCTTGTAGCAACTGGTGTTCTCATGCTGCCAACTAAAAAGGAAGGGGATCTGTAGCAGTAGGCACAACTTTAGGGGTGGGGTGGGGGTCCTCTGTAGACAGGTGGCAAGGGACACCTCTGCAAGCTCTTGGATTGACTATGGATTTTCCCAGGTTTTCCTGACTTTCCCCCCTGGAAATGCTGGAAATATCCAGAGCAAATCCAAAAACAGCCTTAGAGGGCTCAACCATCCTTAGCAAGAGCCTCCAAAGTCCATGAACAGGAACCAGATGCGAAGAGTGCCATTATCTGCCGCACCCCATGAGCTGCACACTGGGACAATCTGTATATACAAGCACAAATCTACATTACTGCAAATCAGACATTTTAACAGCTTGATTTGGCGGGAGGGGGCACTTTTAATTTTTTTGCTGCTGTTAAAACCTTTCCCGATCTTCTGCAAATGATCCAATATGATCAACTGATCATGAACGACTCTCTGCTCAGACTTAGAGTACCATCAAGCCCCAGGAGCTGGATGCATGATTGTTTCGGAAGCCTGTTGCATGTAGGGACCATATCTGGAAGGGTCCTGTTCACACCTGGCTTGATTTGCTACATGGAGTACATTGGAAAAAAAGCAAGCAAGAGTTGGAGATTGCTCTGCTAATGTGACTGCCATTCAAAAGCTGGCTGTTGGTATGCATGAAGCCAATGTGGATCTTGCCGAGATTATTTCCTTCCACTGATGTTTTAGAAGAGTTATTTATTAAATTTGTCATGTATTTTATTACTAAGCAGTGGTTTGTGCTGTCATTTCTCTACTATTGATATATATGTCCTGAGGGTAATGCTAATAAAATGTAAATAGGAGATTCAAAGGCCAATTTTTTCATAAATAACTTCATCCTTCCAAAGATGAAAGAGGGTTTTAAAAGGCCTTTTAACATTTGGTGGCTCTAGAACTTATGCCCTGGCTCACTGGAGGATATGGGGACACCTTAAGTTGGAAATACTTTAAATGGGCAATTGAGCTGAGCGACATTTGAACCCTAGATCAAAAATATATAGAGGTAATCTTCACATTGAACAATAGATATTCCTGGGGGAGACCATAGAAGAAGAAAGGTAGCTTATAAGGAAGAACTAAAGAGAAAACCTCCCAGCTCAATTTTTGTGGTGTTAGTTATGAAAGAGGAGAAGGCATGAATAATGGAATTCCTGATCAGGAAATTTTTAAAAGTGGGATATTTTTATTATTCTATTAGGAAGCTGAAATATTTATTGTGAATTTGCAACATTTCCCTTAAAAATCATTTCTTATACAAAGAGGAATTTTTAGAACATTGTCAGGACTTCAGTGCTGAAGACCCCCCCCATCCCTGCCCCCCTTTAAAAGAAAAAAAATCCATTTCTGTGGTCTCAGTAAGGCCCTTGACAGTCTGACAGATAATGCTTAGTGGTATTATCTGCCCGATTAAATGGTGGAAACAGTACGATATGTTTTGGTCCCTATCTAAAGTTTCTAAACCTACATTCTGACTGCTAGCCCTCAACGATTTTCTGCTCAGGATTCCTTCATCTAGAAGATGGGTGTTCAGAAAAATAATATGTAATTTGTAATTGTCTAATATGCCTGGGAGTCTTCTTTCCTGTTTGCTTTACAGAACCCTGGAATTTCATTTTAAAATGAATTATGGATGTCAAAACAGGCATTACTTTAAATCCATATCTATTAGCTGTCTTGTTTCTTTTTTATTCTGGAGTAGGTATTGGGGAGCTTTTCCAGAGCTTAAAAGTACCACCCAACACCCATAAACTACGGTCCTGCTCTGAATTGGGGAGAGAGGGGCTGAACCTACTCTAGACTAAAAATGAGTGGGGGGAGCTGTTTCTGCAAGATACAGATTTAAGGGCTGCTCACACAACACACTAACCTACACTCAGTGTTTGAGTGTGGGTTAGTGTGTTATCTGAATGCAGCACATTTTCCACAGGATGGGTTATCGTGTTATCTGAATGCAGCTAGGGTGGCTTGTTAACCATGCAGTGTGGCTTGTTAACCACCCTGAACAACCCAACAATACACTATGGGTTCTGAAGGTGGCTTATTCAATAAAATAAGCCACACTGCATGGTTAACAAGCCACTCTGGCTGCATTTAGACAACATGCTAAGCCACGGTTCAACAATCAACCCACTGTTGAAAACAAACCACACTCAACCATTGAGTGGGGGTTAGCGTGTTGTGTGAACAGCCCCACTAAGTAATGCCTGATTTGGCCCTTGGTCCTTCCTTTTACCTGGTATTTGGAACTAGAAAAAATAATAGCTTTCTGTTTGTCAAATAGAAGAGGAAAATTGCCTTTGTAGATCACAAAGAGCAGATTCTCTGGCTTGCTTGTCCATCTGGATATTAAGCTGCAGTTTGTGAAAGAGATTTTACCTCTTCTGCTCCTGGTTTCTATAGATGGTTATTTAGAAGGAGCTTCAGTGCAAATTGGCTTGCTTTTAGCTCCGGAAAGGTACGTCCCCAGAGCAGTCTGACCTCAAGTTGGCAGGTAATTGACAGGAGGGCACTGATCTTTAATGGGAATAAAACAGCATTGCTGGGACTCCTCTGGGATTCTGACAGGGTTATCTAACACATAATTATGTAACTTCAGCAGGAATGTTTTCTTTTTCTGTAGGCCATTGTAGTACCAGAAAGAAACAATTTCACTGCTTAGAACTCCCCCCTCTCCTTCCTCTGGTGCTCTTTGTTTCTGGCTGACAACAGGCATTAGCTGATGGTACAACATAATTAGAAGTGAGCAGTGACCACAAAAAAAAAAAACTGTGTGGGAGGGAGTTTCTTTCTCTTCAAAATCATGTTTGCAATGAGGCTGCTTCTCTGTAATTCCCCACCCCCTCCAATTGTCCATTGTGGTGCAGTCGGATTCATAACAATTCTGGAATTACTAGCTTAAACAACAGTAACAGAGCATTCCATCCTGATTTATTAAGGGTACAAGCTCAAGATCACATAATATCTAAGGGACATGGAAAGTAGGCCATGATCTAAAGGCAGCATGGATAGGCTGACCATATGGAAAGGAGCACAGGGCTCCTATATCTTTAACAGTTGTATTGAAATGGGAATTTCAGCAGGTGTCATTTGTATGCAGTTAGTTCCTGGTGAAATTCCCTCTTCATCACAACAGCTAAAGCTGCAGGAGCCCTGCCTAGTGTGACCAATTACAATAGAGGGCAGGGCTCCTGCAGCTTTAACTGTTGTGATGTAGAGGGAATTTCACCAGGTGCTGCATGCATACAAATGACACTTGCTGAAATTCCCTTTTTTGAGCCCTGCCCTCCTTTTCATATGGTCACTCTCCCCAGTAGCCGAGGCTCTCTGAGAACCGCGCAATTACAATTAAAATATAATGTATAAATAGCAATGGTGCTGGAATTTGGGATGGAAGCAAATGGACTTTACCATCCTCTCCCTGTTTTGAAATGCTTTTATACAGGTTCATTGGTCTTTATGACCTACAAAGCAGACCCTGTTGTAGCTTTTGCACCATCAATCAAGTCATGCCCAAGATTCTGATAAACCCTGCAAAGTGTGTGTACTTATGGAAAGGGGAGGAGGGAGCTGAATGGTAGTGAAACAGTTGTCCCAGGATGTGAGGCATCATTCAGGCCACATAATCCATGTCATGTTCAAGCACTAAGCCCTAGAGGCCTCTGGACAAGCCTAATGCCACCTGCAGGCCCAATTCTTACTTAATTTGGAAAGTCTATATTAAAACATCTGGGATATAACTTGAGTTATCGTGAATTATTTCCAGAGATTGGAGCAGAGTGCAACCTGCCCTTCTCTAATTCAATTTGTAGTGTAGTCCTATGGAAGGTTACTTTGAAGTATTTTCCCTCATTTTTGTTGGAAAGTTGGGTTTTTAATTTAATCAATAATAAATAAATAAGTTTCACTGTGTCCAACGGGGCTTATTTTTATCTATTCATCTCCTTTCCCTACAGCAGAACCCATTTTCTGGTTGCTTTTTGTGCTTCCTTAAATTATGGCACAGTATAAGATAATTTTTAAAAAGTAGGCAAAATACTGACTTAAAAATATTTTTAAGGGGTTTGTTTGGTTGGTTTTTATCCCACCATTCCGCAATTATGTACCAAGAAAAATATCTCTCCCAACTGAAAGAAATAATAGAATATAATTTAGCAGCTATTTGAAAGAGCTCACAAAACCTTTATATACAATTGGAGTGGGAGAACCCTAGGGTGTTTACACCCGGCTTTTTGTCTCAAAACTGCTTTTAAACCTGGACTATATAAATTGTTTGCAAAGTGAGTTCATTAGGAGATAATGTTTTTTTAATAGCTGAAAATATGGCTTTGGACAGTGTCTGTGTTGTAAAAGTAATAAATCAAAATGTCTGTAGCACTTTCTTTTTGTGATAAGGACAATTGAGGGGGAAGAACTGGACACCTTTAATTTACCTGTAGTTGAGCCCCCTTCTTGTTCCACCTTCCTTTCATTTTAAAAGAAAGCGATAGAGCAGAGGGACGCACCTTCAGGCAAGAACAAATCTGGCTGAGAACAAAATAAAACACATGCTAGCGTTGCGGTTTTTGGTAAATTATGTGTGCGCATCCTGCATCTTGCAGTAAACTACTTTGACAGCTGTGTTGCAAAAAGAGCAACATAATGGTACTTAACTAACAAACTGCTCCAGAGAACATGCACATGTGGCCAGCCTTGATGACCGCGGCAGTTATTTTCAGGCTGAGAAGGCAAATCTCTAAACACTCTTAATTTATTGGGTTATCTATTTTGGATTTTTTAATAATAATAATAATAATAAAAATAAATAATAATAATAATAATAATAATAATAAATTTATTTATTTCTTACCCGCCTCTCCCTCTGGATCGAGGCAGGTAACAACATCAAATACAAATGAGATAAAATATATAAAACTGAATAAAAGCATATAAAACTAATACATTATTAAAATACCAATAAAACTCTTAAAATTCGACTGGGTAAGCCTGCTAGAAGAGGTCAGTCTTTATAGCTTTCTTAAATACTGGAAGACTGTTAAGTTGGTGGATCTCTCCCAGCAGGCCATTCCACAGTCTGGGAACGGCAGAAAAGAAGGTCCTCTGGGTAACGGTTGTCAGCCTAGTTTTAGCTGACTGGAGTAAGTTCTTCCCAGAGGACCTGACTGTGTGGGGCAGTTTGTATGGGAGAAGGCGATTACGTCTTGGATACTAAGTAGGGTGAACAGATAAAATCCAGGTCAGGGCTCATGTAACTTTAACAGTTGTAGAGAAAAGGGAATTTCAGCCAGTGTCATTTGTCTGCAATTAGTTCTTGGTGATATTCCCTCTTCATCACAACTGTTAAAGTTGCAGGGGCCCTGGCTTCTTTTGTATATGGTCACTCTAGTATAGTGCCTGCACCTTTAACTGTTGTGATGAAGAGGGAATTTCACCAGGAACTAATTGCATACAAATGACTCTGGCTGAAATTCCCTTTTCTCTACAACAGTTAAAGTTATATGAGCCCTGACCTGGATTTTATCTGGTCACCCTAATACTAAGAGCGTCATCAGATGGGGGTAAATTGCATTTCCATACCGTCGCTTTGCCTCCTGCTTCTATCCCATAATAGGGACAAAAAAGTCCCCTTTCTTCACACAGGGAAGAAAGAGGAAGCAAGCAATGACTATGTGGCCCATTCAGTGGGCATTTTTATCGCACTGCTTCTCCTGCACACAGCAGGAAATGGTGGCATGTTTCATTACAGCCCCAAAATTGGATTTTCTGGGTCTTTTTTGGGGATGGAAAAATCAGCAGAAGGAGCGGAAGACATGCAGGAGGTGGACAATGTCATGAAAAGAACCCGCGAAAATCTGTGAATGGCCAGTAACGAGCATGCTATCAAACGCTTGTTTGATAAAGGTTCAAATCAGTTGAGTGGAGGGGTGGTGGGTGGGTGGCTATTGCAGCAACTGAGTGTTTAAAATTCTTAATTTGACACCAAAATAGATATTATAGTTCTCAAAATTCTTAGCAAGGTTCAGTGGCAGCTCCGTTAATGGTTATCATTATGAGATTGCATGCAGAAGTCAGGGGCTATCAACATGAACATGGGATGTTGCCTTATACTGAGTCAGACCCTTGGTGCAGCTAGCCCAGTATTGTTGACAAGGTTTTGGTAAGGATCTTTTTCTAGCCCTACCTGGAGATGCCGGGGATTGAATCAGGGAATTACTGCATGCAAAACAGGTGCTCTACCACTGCATAGCAGCACAGCTCTAACTGCACAAGTGGAAGATTTGAGGGAGGGGGAAGATAAAGAAGACACTGTTGGATATTCCTAGGGTGACTGTGTGAAAAGGAGGACAGGGCTCCTGTATCTTTAACAGTTGCATAGAAAACGGAATTTCAGCAGGTGCCATTTGTATGCATGCAGCACCTGATGAAATTCCCTCTTCATCACAACAGTTAAAGCTGCAGGAGCCCTGCCCTGTTTTGTATCTGGTCAATCTAGTATAGTTCCTGCACCTATAACTGTTGCGATGTAGAGGGAATTTCACCACTGCATGCATACAAATGGCACCTGCTGAAATTCACTTTTCTATGCAAGGGTTAAAGATACAGGAACCCTGTCCTCCTTCCCATATGGTCACCCTAAATATTCCAGAGGCTGGTTTTATTCCTAGATGCAATATGTTCACTGGCTCGCTATTTGGCCAGTAGTAGAGAAGAGGAATATGGATTTCTGCAAGAATAAAGACATTTCATAGAGTATTGCAAAGGGGTTGGGGAAAGCAACAACTTGCTAGATTCTAAACAGAGGTGGATGAATGTAAGTCCCACTGAGATCTGCAGCCTATCTACACTACTGCTTTAAAATGGTTTAAAATGGTTTATAACTGTTTTGAGAACTGTTGGGGTCCAGGACACACTCCATATACATTTTTCAAAATGTTTGCAAAGTGTTTTATCCTGCGTGTGTAGATAGGCTCCAGGACAAAATCTCTTGTTGCTCTCTCTGAACCTGACTCCCTGAAGCATCACTGTGAAGGAAAAATTGAGTGATATTGTACTGAAGCTATTTTAGGTACTGTATGAACCCAACTTGTACAATTATATTATTTATTATTAGTTATTACGTTTGTATACCACCCCATAGCCAAAGCTCCCTGGGTGGTTTACATAAGATTAAACCATTTAAAAACAATATACAAAAATTAAAACTGCAAAAACATACAATATTCACATACATTTAAAATCACTATAATAACTTAAAAGCTATACGGCTAAAAACAAAAACAGACCAGGCTCATCAGATATTGCTAAATGCCTGAGAGAAGAGGAAAGTCTTGACCTGGCGCCGAAAAGATAATAATGTTGGCGCCAGGCATGCCTCGTCAGGGCAGATTGTTCCACAATTGGGGGAGCCACCACAGAGAAGGCCCTCTCCCTTGTTGCCAGCCTCTGTGCTTCCCTCGGAGTAGGCACTCGGAGGAAGACCTTAGGTGTTGAACGTAGTGTTCGGGTAGATTCATGTTGGGAAAGGCATTCCATCAGGTATTGTGGTCCCAAGCTGTGTAAGGCTTTATAAGTTAAAACCAGCACCTTGAATCGGGCTTGGAAACATACAAGCAGCCAATGCAAGCAGGCCAGAGCAGGTCTTATATGCTCGAACCTTCTGGTCCCTGTTAGCAATCTGGCTGCTGCATTTTGCACAAGCTGCAGCTTCCAAACTGTCTTCAAAGGTAGCCCCATGTAGAGTGCATTGTAGTAATCTAACTTGGAGGTTACCAGAGCATAGACAAGTGAAACCAGGGGCGTAGCTGGCCACCAACCGAAGTTGGTAGAAGGCACTCCGTGCCACCGAGGCCACCTGAGCCTCAAGTGACAAAGATGGTTCTAGGAGAATGACACAACGTTGTGTCAAATAGATTCTAATAGCCTCATCTCAAACCACCCAGAAAGCTTTGGCTATAGGGCAGTATATATGTTGGACAAAAATGAATCCAGACTCTTCTCCTAGGGGGATAAGGCCATATTCCTACTAAGAGGCACAGAGTCCATTATCTTGATCCAACACAGTTTTATTAAAAGCAGTCAGCTGAATGGGTGACCTCTAGGACTCCTGCCACCAGAGGCCACGCCTCAGGGCATACAAGCACCCACTTTTATAACATACAGAAAACATCATGTCATAGCTACAGACAGCGCACGCACAAGCATAACTCAATGCATCTCAATGTGAGCCACTGCCTTTTGGGCTAATGCCAAGGACCACCTTGTTTCTCATCAGTAGCTCCTTATTGCGCCCGGGAATTGAAGTGGGCAGTTACAGCTAGGACAAGATATTGGTTTTGCCTGTTACTTTAGAGGAATGTTGGAGCTGTGACCAAGGCCGAGTTATGATTGTTCCTTGTTTCTATCTGCTACATACATAGGCTTGTTCTTGGCTTTAAACAAGCATTCCCAGCAAGCAATCCCAGCATTCTATGCGAGTGAGCAAAAGATGGCTTCACTTTGGCTAACATATACATGTAATAAATTTTAATAATAATAATAATAATAAGGATATTTCAGAATTACAGATAGTACAGAAAAGAATAATTAAAATGATAATAGATGTGGTACATTTCCCATATGAAGTAAAGCTTAAGAAGTTACAGGCTGATATTGTGGTGTGTGTGGGGGTGTTTACCTATGAGAGTGTAAGTGCAGGAGGGCCATTCCAGAAGTGTTTCCCCAATGAATGAAAAACATATTTCATCAAAGTTTTGATAGGGGACCTATCCTCTCCCTTAACCAAATTTCTGCAAAATTAAATATATCTTTGTACCATTTTTAAAAGCAAGCCTTTAACAGTTGTTAACAAGACTGCTTTGAGTAACAAGAGTGTTATATATGTTGCCATAAAGGAACTCAGATGAGCCCATCAGCAATTTGTTTTATTTGTTTTATTAAACTGAGAGTCAAACAGGAAGTAAAACTGCAAGGTAGGGTCATACTTGAAGGAGCAGTACATCACATCAAGGACTTGCAGGATGTTAGAGGAGCTCTGTTTCACCTCTTGGACACAAGCTTAATTATAGACCTAGAGCCAAGACACGCATTCGAAACAGGCAGTGTAAGTTTTGTCTTAGAATAAAAGGCCTTATTCAAACATTACCTTTGTGGTCTGGCAGCTACTGTAGACTTCGTCAGTGCTCTGATCAATGCTTTGTCAATCTGTAAAGAATTGCCATGTAGGCCAGGGTGTGTGTGTATGATGAGATACTTCTGAAGCCAGTATCATCAGCCCTTAGGCCGGATAACTGTTTTGTCATCCTGTCAGCCCTTTAGAAATCTTTCTGCAGCAACATAGAATGGGACTGTTATGGAGCAGCTCCTATGCTGTTAAAATAATGTGTGAGTTAGATTTAGAGTTTTGAGCAAACAAGTAAAATTTCTGACTGTGTTTACTTTCAGAAAAAAAAGTCTTTGTATCAGCACAAATGACTTTGCACTCAAACACAGGTGAAATTAAAGGACAGTACTGTGACAACAGCAAAGAGAACTATTCTATATTGGACTTCTAGTAAATGATTCTGACCCCTGGTAAAGTGAGAAAAGAAATCTTTTAATGCCAGCCAGGATTGTGAAATATAGCAAGCTGAAGTTCAAAGTATATAGGTTCAAATCAATCAAATGGAGGATAGAAATATATAATTAGAAATCTGTATTTTAGCTGTTTTCATAGATCTCGAGTTTCAGTGTTGAGATTTAATTAACAACTAATAATTGTACTTATTTCCTTCTTCGGATCTGTAGTCATTTGGATTGCATGCAGATTTGCCTGTTGCACTGTATGTATATTGTATTCACCTAACTCACTGAAATTTAAGTTGAATTCCATCACTCCTGTAATTCCATTGGACGTTTCCACAGTGCTTTGATTGGTGGGTGTCTTTCTTACAGAACTTTTTTGATTCAACTTTCCTTTCCTTGTCAGATTGCATGAGTTATGTATGGAAGGAAAGGAGGACTTGATTCCAATACAAAGTACGTCATGTTGCTTGATGTGGAATCTTAATAATGGACACAGGCAGCCAGGTTAGCAAAATTATTTATTAATTTATAGGGATATTTCTTGTTGCAATAACATCAACAACTGTCTGCTCATGGTTTGATTGTGGTGCTGTTGGTTCGGTAAGGGAGAAGATAGTAGGTGGTGAACAAAAAAGAAATTGCTTTGCACATATTAAGGAATCAGTGGGCTGATCAGTGCGGATTTACTGGAAACCTCATTTTTTTCAGAACTGGGAGAATGGCTGACATTGAAAGTTTGGGGGCAATCATGTAGATAAATAACATGCTCATTCATTTGCAATTGCCACCACTCCATACATTTTGAGAACAGTATTGCTTTTTTGAAGTGGTTAGAATGAGATATTTGAGATTGATGGGGAAAGGATTCTATGGCTTGGTATAGATGTAATGATCTGTCTAGAATAAGTGTTGAGCCAATAAATGTGCCCCATCTTCCCTTTCCCTCCTCCATTCTCTTGTGCACTGTAATATAGATCAAATTCTGGTTTCATAGCCTGGGTAGTACTTAGAAATTAAACCATCATTTCCAAGTTAAGATATAATGAGAAACTGTGATTTAACAGTCCCTGGATGTTTTCATATGTGGGACTATAGAGAGTGTGGGCACAACACTTGCTTATCATCTAATAAACATGGCTTATGAGGTTGTTATAGCTGAACTAGGCAAATAGCAAATTTCAATATGGACATCTATTAAGAAATCCAAGGCATTTGTGCAAAAATATTAACCTTTCCACTGTTTTCAAATCTTGAAAGATGACTTCTCAGGATTAAGTTTTACAAAAAGTTAAGCAGGGGAACTGAGCAGGTGCCACTTGATGTGTTAGAGAAATTAGCCATTTCTCCATACACTTTCACCAGTAGATGGTATCTAAATGGCCAGCTGAAACTATACAGCTGAAAATTGACTGGATGTGGGTGTGTCTTCAGTCATACACATAATTATTTATAGAATACCTCCATTTAGGAAGGTTTATGCAAATGTTTGATGTGGCGCGGAATTCCCACTGTGAGGCAGTGGGTTTTAATTAGTTTACTGCAAATTTCCCCACATGACTCAAATGGTGCTTTATAGGAATCACTGCAAAGCTCAATTGTTTTTCATCATACCACCCCACTCTGATGAGAAGGGCTATGTATTACAGATTAGTTTCCTGACCCCTTACAGCTAGTTTCTTGTCACTGTTGGAGTTTCCTGCTGTTCCAAATGAAGCTCTAACAGTAGAGTTCTTGGTAATACTCTATTGCAAATCCTGTCAAAACACCCCCTCCAAATGATCAGTTCTTCATTCTTTGTCCTTCAATAGTAAATAAAGAGCTAAAATGAATAATATTGTCAAACACAACTCTTTTCATATCTTACACTGTGCTTGGGTGATGGTGGTAGCAGGTTCATGCATGTTCAAAAGGGGCTATAAAAAGACTTAGCGTGCAATCCTATGCATGTTTAGGCAGAAAAAGTCCAAATCACTGGCAGGTGGTGGAAAAGCAGTCACATACTCTACAAAACAGGGTCTTAAGTTATAGGGTGACCTGTATCTTTAATAGTTGAATAGAACTGGGCTCCTGTATCTTTAACAGTTGAATAGAAAAGGGAATTTCAGCAGGTGTTATTTGTATGCATGCAGCACCTGGTGAAATTCCCTTTTCATCACAACAGTTAAAACTGTAAGAGCCCTGCCCCTCTTTTGTATCTGGTCACACTAGCCAAACTCCTGTAGCTTTAACTGTTGTGATGAAGAGGGAATTTCACTAGGTGCTGCATGCATACAAATGACTCCTGCTGAAATTCCCTTTTCTATTCACTTGTTAAAGATACAGGAGCTCTGTCCTCCTTTTCACATGGTCACCCTGTCTTAAACCAATCTTTCAGAGCTCAGAGAGAGAGAGGGAGAGAGAAAGAGAAGGAGGTAATTCCCTTTCTCCAGCAGGCCAAATGCCATGCTGGAGATAGCCTTAAAACCTAGAGGGAAATATTCATATAATAATACTTCAGTAGGAGTACAATACTAACTTAGTTTAAGAATTCAGAACCCAAAGTGGATCAATTTTGCAATTTTTCTTTTAACTTTAGACTTGTCAGGCCCCATTATTCTCAATACATTCTGACATTTCTAGGTTAAAAAGACATCAATTACCTTTTGAAATTACCCTCACTCTGCTATAGGATTAGCTGAATTTCTGCTGACATTGTAAGTTCATTGTGCATAGTAGATTTATGGAAGGGGGGGGGGGGGAAATCCAGCAATGTATAGCACTATCTAATGAACAGATTCAACCAGTTATGAGACTTATGCTTATAGCTAATCTTATTCATTAGCAAAACTATCTGAATGACTGCAGCAAATGCTTTCTGTTTGGTACAATGGTGGAATTATTCAAGATGTATTTATTAAATATGTAAACTATGTTGAATATTGGAACATTTTCTGTATTTTCTGCCCTCAGTTAGGCAATGAACTCAAGCCATGGAGACTTCTCACCCACAATTGTAATTCAATGATGGGTTGACCTTTGTACCTTCTATTTCAAACCAAGATTTTATGTTGGGTTAAGAAATCCATTATAGATCATTTTGGGTGAACTGATAACAATAGATGTTGCTATCTAGTTTATAATTAAAAGACACAGATGAGAGCAATCTGGTGCCAATATGGTTGATCCGGAATTTTGTGCCTTTTGTGATTCTGTGACAGTCAATGGCCCAAGGGGAAAAAGTAATCAGTTTGCAGTTCACTGAGACATTTACTTTGAGCAACTTGTAATTGAGGCAGCTTTGCCCTCTACTCAATCTTAGAAGTGGTTTTTCTCAGTTACAAATGAATCACGGTCCCTAATGCATAAGGTGAACTACACCTAAATTTCAGGAGAGGTTGAAGAGGAAGCATAATACAACTTCTACAGTGTTATTGGATTCAGAGTCATTCCTTTACTGTTCAGAGATATTATTTTACTGTACATACACTATAATTCTTTCTTTTCAGCCACAAGGCTAGGCTGACCATCTGAAAATGAGGACAGGGCTCATATAACTTTAACAGTTGTAGAGAAAAGGGAATTTCAGCCAGTGTCATTTGTATGCAATTAGTTCCTGGTGATATTCCCTCTTCATCACAACAGTTAAAGTTGCAGAGCCCTGCCTTCTTTTGTATATGGTCACTCTAGTATAGTGCCTGTACCTTTAACTGTTGTGATGAAGAGGGAATTTCATCAGGAACTAATTGCATACAAATGACACCTGCTGAAATTCCCTTTTCTCTACAACTGTTAAAGTTATATGAGCCCTGTCCTCCTTTTCAGATGGTCAGCCTACACAAGGCACATGCCTTAACACTCCTCTATCACAGACAAATCTTTCACATATCCATGTGAAGTCTGAGGGAATATTTATTATGTATTGCTTCTGATCCTTCAGAGTCGTTATTGGTGGGTTTGCCTTTCTTCTTACAAGAGGTAGCAAAAGAGGCTAAGCTGCATGATGCTCATAAAACAGGCCTGGTTATTTGTGGGCTGACCATATGGAAAGGAGGACAGGGCTTCTGTATCTTTAACAGTTGGGCAGAAAAGGGGATTTCAACAGGTGTCATTTGTATGCATGCAGCACCTGGTGAAATTCCCATTTCATCACAACAGTTAAAGCTACAGGAACTCTGCCCTCTGTTATATCTTGTCATGCTAGGCAGGGCTCCTGCAGTTTTAACTATTGCAATGAAGAGGGCATTTCACCAGGTTCTGCATGCATACAAATTACACCTGCTGAAATTCCTTTTTCATCACAATTGTTAAAGATACAGGAGCCCTGTTCTTCTTTCCATATGGTCACCCTAGTTATTTGGATCCAACTGCTCACCCCCATCTTTCCGTCTGTTACAGCAGCTGACCGCTATAACTGGCTGTTACGGCCATTTCTCCTTGAATGTACACGCATGTTTAACAAGGATTACTGGGCATAAATCTAGCAATGACACCTTTATTAGTTGGCAGCCTTGGCAAGCCATTATTCTGCCTACACATTAAATAAATATGACAGTGAGCAGGAAAGGCGGGTGGGAGCAGCAAAGGATCGCAGTAGGCAAGTGTAGCAGGTCGGGGCAGTGTTATGTTTGAAGTAACATCAGGTGATGAGAAAGTTCTGCATCTGGTTGTTGATTTGCGATGGCTGCTTGACAGATAGGAGTCATCGCTCACAGCTGCAGTTATCGCATAATGAACATACTTGAGAGAAGTCACACCAAATCTCATATAGCTGATGGAGCTTAGTTCTAAGCAAATGTGAGGTTAGGCATAGGACCCCACCGAAGTAATTTAATTGATGGCAGGATGGGGCCATGGGAGGACTTAGGTGTCTTTCTTAGGTGATTCTGGCAAAGGAGTGTCTTTCAATGTCCTCATCTCAATCTAGTTGATGATTATAAGTTTTCCAACGTACTGTTCTGAATGTTTATGCTTTTCCAAGTCATTATGCTCTCTGGCTGCTTGGCGTCAGATAGATCATTATGAATGAGCTGTACGCCCTGAATCATTTGACCTTGTTATTCCTGCATGGTTCCTGAGTTTATCATCCAAGAGAGACAATTATGTCTCAACACATTCTCGTGCCTTCACATTATAATGCTTCAGGGGAAAAAAAATGGTTCCTTTAGATTCTAGCTGCTGCTGCTGAAGCATTCTCTGTTATTTTTCTTTACTGTTAGGAGCCTGTGTTCAAATGCAACCCATTAAACATTTCTCAAATAGTTTTCCAATATGCTTCAAATATTTGAAACTCAGATATATATTACATATCTATTTGAAAATATTTGATTTTATTTTAATCCTGTAATAGTATGCATATATAAAGTGATGGCAGAAACTAAAGGTTATTTGATGTTGTTATCATAGCTACCTTCTCTTTAATATTAAGACCATTATTTTCATTGTCAACTATTATAAGGCAAATTTGCCATGTCAAGGCCTGATGTGTTTCCTGATGCATGTAATATCCTCTAAACAAGTAATTCAATTAATATGCTTACAGTATTGTAGTATTATAGATCACTGATTATACTGCAGAATCTCATTATCCAGACCTCAGTTAGACAAATGTCCTGTCTGAACTCAGTGTGTATCACCTGTGTGAGATATGACAATTTAACAGTATGCAAACCTTACTCCTATTTATCCAAACATCCAGTTTGATCAATGTTTTTAGCACACAATAATATTCCAGTCACTAGATTTAAAACACCATTGTAGTACTATTGGTAATCCTCCTCCTCCTCCTCCTCCTCCTCCTCCTCCTCCTCCTCCGCTGCTGCTTCTAAATTGATGCAAAACCAATGCCAGCACCTGAACTACTCCTTAATGTCAAATTTAAAGAATTTTCACTTATTGAGTTCTAAAGGGACTGAGAGTAAAGTGATAGTTTAAGCAGAAATGGATGTCCAGATCCCAGTGGCTTTTACTCAAAGATTTTTTAAAAGAACTTGGATACAAAATTGCAGAACTACTGACTCTTCATATGTAACTTTAATGTGAGAAGATCATGGCTCCAAGGGATAGATATACCTTTGCATCTGCTTGCAAAGGTAATAGATGCAAACACAGGCATTCAGTGGCCCTGTTCAGACAACACGCTATAACATAATGGTTTGTTTTGAGCTAAGCATTATGACTTAGCATGTCATGGTAACCATGACTTAGTGTGTCATGTGAACCATTCCCAACCATGGTGGCTACATAACCACGGTTTAAACATGCTCACTAGCTACTTACTGCAAAAGAGTTAGTGGCCTAACCATGGTTTAACGTGTTGCCTGAACAGGGCCAGACTGTATACTTCAACTTGATCTCTTGTTTCCTCTACTTACAAGATCCCCTTAATCAGTGGACAGTGTGTTGTTTTGGCCATCTCAAGGCTGTGCTTCCTGGGTGATTTTGGGGTAAGTCCTATGACTGAGGAATGGCTAGGAGCTATGCCCATGAAAGGTTGATATGGTCCTGTGCATGGACCTACATCAGCCTCTACCTTGCCTCATTCTTCTTCAAATTTCATACCCAGAAGCCAGAATGGGCACCATCATACTCAAGTGCTAGGGTGGCCATGTGTCCTACTTTACACAGAACAGTCCTCTTATCTGAAGGACTAAAAGAAGACAGTCATCTGTTTGAAAGTGTCCTTTATTTGAAGGGCTGTCCGGTCCAAATCTTGTTTAAAGATAAAGTACCATAAGAAGGGAGAGGACACTGCCCCTCATCTGGACAGGTCATCTGGTCAAAGACTTCCCCACTATGGTAAAATTTCTTGTCTTTCTGTTTAAATTATAGCATTTATTTCTAAATGCAAATTTGATGCAAATCAGTGTCCTCTTTTGCGCTCTCTCTCTCTCTCTCTCTCTCTCTCTTTCTTGGTGGATACATTTCCTCTTTTTTGCCAATGTGTAAGTGGCCCACCCTACTCAGGTTCTTGCCATTTATCTACCATACTACTCAAGGTTGAGGCCTGTTTCCTTCCAGCTATGTGCATCGATCTGGTGTGTTTCTCTCTACTCCCACTGCAGCCACAAATAATCATCTGAGATTTTTCTCTATATCGCTTCCACTGGAGTTCTATTTGATTAGTTTTATACTCTGTCTGTGCCATGCTTCACATTTATTAGTGCCACTTGTTCCATTTATTAATGAGCTCTGAAACCTGTTGAATAGCACTTGATTCATTTTTTATGCTTGCAGTTCCTCTGATGTGCATCCACGGCAAAGTTTTCATTTAGGGGCTTCCACAGATAAATAACATCTGCTTTATCATATGACCCAGATTTCCATCAGTTTTCTGTGTTCTAGAACTGCAGTTCAAAAACTCACATCTTATGTAAGATCCTGTCGGAAGGAACAGTCTATCAATGTCTTTCTGCAAATCAAAATAAACGATTATATATGCACTGTCATTATCACTGTCTTAAATCCTCTTAAGGAATTCAAGGCCATTAGCTAGTTTCTCCATGCTGATCATGCCCTTCTGGAGTTTTAGTATACATGAACTATTCTCATTTTGCTTTCCTGATAGTGTTTGCATTGTTTTTAATATCGCAGCCGAGCAAGCTGTTGAGGCCTGTAAAAATTTCTGGCATAATTTAGCACACAATTTTGAACACAGTTAGTAAATATGCATCTGTAATCTCTCATTTATATACTGACAAAACACCACCTGCATCGTTTTCTGCAGTATTATTCCGCAGCAGCAGTGGCATCCATTGAGGTTCTGCTGGCTGATGTGAAAGGGAGAAATACCTTGCCCCAGTCTTGCCAAGAGCAAAAATATTAACTCCTTAAGGACTTTATAAAACCATTGCATATCATTCTAGCTGCATGGTATAGCCACATGAACCTGGTCCATATGTACAATATATATAGAAAGGGAGTACATTTTTTTAGGGATGGATCAAAGGCTTCTGTATTATAGAAAGGATCACCACTCATTTGCTTTCTTTAATTTACATATACTTAGATTGGCTTTTATTATTTAATTGCTAGATTGGTTATTGCATTTATATCCCTCCTTTCTAACGTCATAGAATTCAAGTTGGCATATTTGGGGTTCCCAGGCAATTTCCTATCCAGACACCAGCCAGACGCAAATCAGCTTAGTTTCAGCAGCTTGATTGAATCACGTGCCCTGGGAATCACATTCATGATATATGGTGGTAGCCATTGAGGCATTGTTGAAGGAGATGATGTGATTTTGCTATACTTTCTTGAGCAAGGAAAGAGTCAATTCTTCAGTTGTTTTGAGGGAGACCACCAAATCTCAAAAAATCTGCAATTACACATGCTGCTGTAACAACATCTGGATCACACGGCACATTTCCTTTAGGAAAACAATTTGCAGGATACTGAAATCTACCAATTCAAGCAATACAAAGCTTGGTATTGCTTTTATCTCTAAGTTGCCAGAAAAAAATTATAACATTGGGTCAGAAGACTTGGGGAGTATTTTAAACCCAGTGGCCCTGATCCACCTGGCGTACTACATGGGTGGAAGAAAGCTCCCATGTGTAGAGTCCTTGTTAGAATCACACATCCAGGATGCTAACAACTGAGACAATACCAATCCATGTCATTCCTGTTCTCAATTTGGTACCCATGTCCATGCATATAAACAATAGGGGTGTGCACGGACCCCCCGGATCGGATCGGGACCCGGATCGGGACCTCCAATTTTGTCCCGGACCGGTTCGGACAAAATCGGAGGCCCCCCGGACCGGATCGAGTCCGATCCCGACCCAAAAATCGTACATTTTTGGATCGGCCGCCATTTTTTTCCCCATAGACTTGCATTGCAATGCAAGTCTATGAGGAAAAAATGGCGGCGGGTGGGTAAGGGGGGGCCTAACTCCCTCCCCCCCCCCGGGGCCGTCCGCTGTGGACGGCCCCGGCAGGTAAACCCCCTCCCCCGCGCTCCCTACCCCCCCTGGGGCCGCCCGCTTCCATCCGCTGGCGCCCGCGGGCGCCAGCGGATAGAAGCGGACGGCTCGGGGGGGGGGGGTAAGCCCCCTTCCCCGCCACTTACCTTCTCGGCCCGTCCGGCGCCGGCGGCTACTACCAGCGGGCTCCGCGGCCTACTCTCGAGTAGCGCGCCGGGTGATGACATCACCCAGCGCGCCACCCTGGAGCAGGCCGCGGAGCCTGCTGGTAGTAGTAGGCGCCGGCGCCGGACGGGAGCCGCCGGGCCGGGCAGGTAAGGGCCCCCCTCCCCCCTCCCCCCTCCGCGCGCCCCCTCCTCCCCTCCACGCACCCCCTCCTTACCTTTCCGGCCCGGCGGCTCCCGTCCGGCGCCGGCGCCTACTACTTCCAGCAGGCTCCGCGGCCTACTCTAGAGTAGCGCGCCGGGTGATGACATCACCCGGCGCGCCATCCTAGAGCAGGCCGCGGAGCCTGCTGGGAGTAGTAGGCGCCGGCGCCGGACGGGAGCCGCCGGGCCGGAAAGGTAAGGGCCCCCCTCCCCCCTCCACGTGCCCCCTCCTCCCCTCCACGCACCCCCTCCTTACCTTTCCGGCCCGGCGGCTCCCGTCCGGCGCCGGCGCCTACTACTTCCAGCAGGCTCCGCGGCCTGCTCTAGAGTAGCGCGCCGGGTGATGACATCACCCGGCGCGCCATCCTAGAGCAGGCCGCGGAGCCTGCTGGGAGTAGTAGGCGCCGGCGCCGGACGGGAGCCGCCGGGCCGGAAAGGTAAGGGCCCCCCTCCCCCCTCCGCGCGCCCCCTCCTCCCCTCCACGCACCCCCTCCTTACCTTCCCGGCCCGGTGGCTCCCGTCCGGCGCCGGCGCCTACTACTACCAGCAGGCTCCGCGGCCTGCTCTAGAGTAGCGCGCCGGGTGATGACCTCACCCGGCGCGCCACCCTAGAGCAGGCCGCGGAGCCTGCTAGTAGTAGTAGGCGCCGGCGCCGGACGGGAGCCACCGGGCCGAGAAGGTAAGTGCCCCCCTCCTCCCCCCCCCCCGCTGTCCACTTTCATCGGCGGGCGCCCGCTGGCGCCCGCCAATGGAAGCGGCGGTGGGCGCCAGTGGGCGCCCGCCGATCCGCCGATCCGCCGAACCGGTTCGGAGCTTTTTCGGACCGGTTCGGATTGGATCGGCCGATCCAGCTGCGGGATCGGAAATCGGATAATTTATCCGATTTCCCACTGGACCGGACTCGGATCGTGGATCGGGTCCGATCCAGTGCACATCCCTAATAAACAAGTGGCCTGTGATGTTAGTTTTCACAACAATTGGTTAGGTCATCTGTTCAGTAGATGGAGAGGGACACAGTTCTCCACACATCAAGCTCTAGCATTTGACTTCTTTGACTTTTGCTTCTGCTTTACGGACCTTCAGGTTTCCCCAGCATTAATCCCAGCTCTGTTTTCTGTACAGTTCTTTCTGCACTCATGGTCCTAAATGAATGTATAAATAAAGATAATGAATAATAGGACAGGTTTACTCATTCTGCACACTTTTTATTATAAAAACTTAGTACTGATGCATCTGGAAATGTTGTGGCAATAAAAACAGATTGTACCAAAAAGAAAATATGGGGCTTCTGCCTCGGTCCTTTGAGGTGATGTCATCACAGCCCTTCAATTGTGTTCGGCCGCAGGCGGCCCATTTTCAAGCCTCTGCTAGAATGAAACAGTGGGGTGTGATGGACAAACCATTTATTAAATGTACTTAACCAGAAGAAATTGACTGGAGTTAAGTGCAAGTATGCTAGTTTAAGTGCTTTGTAGGTTTCACCGCTAGTAACATTTCTCCTTTTATATTGTTCGAAATAAAATATGGAAGAATACAGATCCAGTAACCACTAACAGGAAATATAATACTGTTAAAATATATATTATTAAGGATTGGAAGTGGAAGAATGTGATGAGAGGCAGCAGGAATCACACAGCAAGCACTGTGAGCACAGATGGGGACTCTTTAGAAGTCCCACTTCAATCACTTGAGCTGCTGAAGAGGCTAGCCTATTTTCAGTTTACTCTTAAATTGGAAAAACATCCTGCCTTTTCAGCAATGTAACTCTAGTACTTCTTTCCATATTCACCCCATGTTATTTTTCCGTTACTGTCTTGTTATTTTTCTGGCAAGCAGTCTTGGATAAATTGTATAGGAACACAATCTATACTATGCACAGAGGTTAACAGGAAATTTTGCTTGGTAGCTATTCTACCTAATGAAACACACACACACACACTGTCCCCCTGTACCCACAAATGCTTTTAATCAATTTGTGAATGTTCCATTCATAGCTGGCTTGCCTGTTTTAAAGTCATGCTTTTTGAGTTTTGGCACTCTCTGTTTTAGCCCTCTCTGTTTATGGTTGCTGTGCTGGATCATATTCATCACAGTGTGGTTTCATGACCCCTGCATCTCAACTCTTTCCAATTTCCTCGCACTGTCCTGGTCATTAGCTGGAACAAGATCTTAGCATTAACGGCTTCCAATAATGCCTCTGAAACACAATCATTAATTGCATCTGTCATTTCCACCATCGTTATGGTGCACATCTCCAGACTTTCCCAATTAATATTATAAAGGTTGATATGCAGAGTTATAATCTCAGTTTTATTGTCTTGCCAGTTCTCACTTGTCTCCTCTGTCACAGCATAATAGAGGACCTCTGAGGCAGCAAAAATGTTCTTCCATTTTTAGGGAATGCAGTATGGATCCTATAGAAACAGTGTGTGGTAGTTTCTGCCTACAGTTCTTGTCAGTGGTGCAGCCCCACAATTCCCCCCCCATGACCATCCAGAGATCGGCAGGTAATTTTTATTCCTATTGTCATGATGGTGCTATGATTTAAGTGAGTTTAAAATACAAAACTGCACACCGTCAGAGTATTTTTTCTAAAAAAAAAAGAAAATCAGGGTTGGCAAACTGTTTTTGTTGTTGTTCTAAATTATCAGGAATGTTGAGGCAGTTGTAAAGCATGGTGTGGCGGTTTGGGGTGGGGTGGGGAGAACAGAAAACTTAGTCTTGTGCTTTCTAACACAAATAATACACATGACCATCTAACCCACCCACCTAATCTAAAATTTCCTAGTCCTTGCTAATGAATGCTTTATAATATTTCAGTTCTTCTCATGCTGACTCATTCCAGCAGATTAATTTAGAGAGTTTCCACATTGTGAGAACATGGTTTTCATTTTACTGATGTTCATTAGAACAAACTGTTATTTACAATATTTTCAATGCTGCTACTGAAAATTCAGGCGAATGTAAAGTCCTGCTGTTCTCTGTACATCATCCATATATAATCTCATGGTACAGGCATTAGTAACCTGAAGTCTGGATTACTGCAATGCGTTCTATGTGGGACTGCCCTTAAGGCTGCTCTGGAAACTGGAGCTAGTGCAGAATGCTGCAGTTTGGCTGTTGCTGGGAGCTCCCCTTTTTCAGCATGTAACTGCACTGGCTGCCTATTGGCTACAGGGCCAGGTTTAACATTTTGGTACTAGTGTACAAAGCCCTAAACAACGTGGGACCAGGATACCTGAGAGAGCACCTTCTCCCTTACCAACCTACCTGGTCACTGAGGTCATTGGAAGGCATGCTCCTGGTGGTTCCACATGGACCTATGACCCGACTGAAGTTCACCAGAAGAGGCTTTAGTGTGGTGGCCCCTTCTCTTTGTAACTTCCTGCCACTGGAGGTCAAGCAGTGTTGCTTCCGGTGCCTCCTGAAAACAAGTCTTTCCAAGGAAGTTTTCCTCAACTGACCAGCCACCGTTGTTATTATTATTATTAACATTATTATTCGTACTTCCTTTTAAATTGATCAATTTTAATTTGTTATTTTAACCTTTTTAATTGTTTTACTATTTTATTCCTGTGTTCACTGCTCCGGAATCTATTTTAGGTATGGAACAGTATATAGATATTGTAAATAAATAATATTAAATAAACTCCATCCTAAGTGACCCAACACATCACTGTCCTGTAGTTTGAGACAGGAGAACAGCAGTGCATTTGGGATCCACACTATTTAAAGATATGTTCCCAATCCAGTAAACTCTCCTGCATTTGCAGTAGAAATACATTCATAGAACAGTTTCATGTCTGCAACCCCCAATCAGATCCCACCCATATGGAAAATGAGTGCAGAGCCATTGCTCAGCCTTTTGTGTATAGAAACTCATATGAAATCGTACCGCTATGGTGATGAAGGAAAGCCATTCAGATTGGCAATGCCAATGTGCAGATCCATTTCTGTGTACAGAAGGGCTCAATAATGATGCAGGAGAGAAAACTTGTCTGTCCTCCCAGAGTAGCTCACCACCTCAAAGTACAGCACATAATGCAATTTTATCTTTTGTTACCTCTGGATCAAGGCCATGCATTGATGAACTGGAAGTCTTTATGAAAACGTGTAAGAAAATGATTCAGATAACACATTTTTATGCTGTATATGAAAATATTCCTTCCCTATGTGGGTTAAAAGAGAAATTTAATTTTAAGGGGAATTAAAATGCCCATTAGAAGAGACCTTGGTTGTGCAAACCTCCTCATCACTTGTTTTCCTAAATCCCCCCTCTCCCGCCCCAGGGCTAAAGAAAGAAAAAAGCCTTTGCTGGGGCCTTTTCCCTTTTATTTTAGTTGTTTCCCCACAAGATTTCTAACTTGGGTCTTTCTGAGTTTTCTCCCCAAGAGCCTAGAAATGTCCGTCAGCAGGGGGGCTTCCCTCCAGCTTCCAGTGGAGTGGTGGGGAAACAGCAGTGGCAGGAAGGGGGTCACTGCAGACAAAAGAATTCTGTTAGAGCTTACTAGCTGATATACCCAGCATTGCTCAGGCCCCCTAAGATGTATGTCTGTGAGGAGATCCTCTTAAAGTAGTAGGCCAGTGCTAGGCCTGTGAGTTAACTTTTAAACAAATTAAATTTGTTTCTTTTTTTCCTCTCTCACTCTCACGACAACCCTGCTAGGTAGGCTAGTGCTAGGGCTGAGGGAAATTTAAAAAGAATTAAATTCATTTCTTTTCTCTCTCACCCCCAACACAGGCCAGGACCACCTTAAAGCCACAGCTCTCCATGGACAACTCCACCATCTTCTGCTTGGGGCTCTTGGTGGGTGCAAAGAAGCCTCTGAGGGCAGCTGGATTGAAGGCCTCTGCCTGCCTCTGCCTGCGCTTCTCATCCACCAAGTGCTCAAGCAGGAGGCTGTACTGAAGTGCCGGAGCCGGCAAGTCTGGCCAAGCCGGTCCATGCTGCACTGCTCAATCGGTGCCTGTAGGTAGGCTGTGAGGGAGCCAGCTGGCTGACTGGCTGATGGTTCGATCAGTATTTGCTGTCTGCGATGGGCCCGGAGCTGCACCCTCCTTCCATCCTGCTCCTGTTGGTGCCTAGTGCCTAGTGACCGAGGCAGCCAGACCCAGGCACTCTCCTTTCAGGCCCAGGATGGCAAGTCACTTCCAGATGATGGCCACCAAAGCCCAGTAAATCTTCCCTCCTGTCCAAGGCATGCTGGGAGTTGTAGGTGTAAGCCTAGGTCCCTCAATAACGTGTTTCTTTGAACACCATCTGAGGTGTGGTGGGAGACAACTGGAGAGCAGGCCTTCTTAGTTGTAGCACCCTGCTTATGGATTTTTCTTTTTCCCAGGCAAGCTTGCCTAGTGACTGCATTGATCGCTTTCCAGTGCCAAGTTCATTTTTTTATTTACTTTCCAAGGCCTTTTAACTGATGAGTTTTTTTATGCTGCGGGTTTTTTTCCTGTTATAACTGAACCACAACATTCCGAGAAGATGCAGGAATTACTGAATACAATTTATGATTTTTATGCAAAAGCCTGATTATACCATTGAAACAGAAGAGTGAATGGAGGAATGACTGAGAATGGAATGGTGTTTGGGGTTACTGGCAGTTGGAGAAAGTCAGGTAGAAGGAGAAAAAAGACAGTGGGACGTCAGGAAAGTTGGAGCTGACTTATGACTGAGAGATAGTGAGCTGGTTTGCTAACCCCTACTTTATTTAAAATCAGCCACTCTACATACCAGTACTACACCTCCCAGCATGCCTTTGGCAGCCCGCAGGTGCTTACACCTCTGAGACATCCTCTTTTTGCTGATGCTTCTCCTCGGTAGAGCATTGAGGAGTAGCATCTCCAAGCAGGGGATGTAAACCGCTGTCAATGGACACACCCAGCTCCGGCCAATCCTGCTGGGATTGCCTCGGCCTGCACTTCTCACCCACCAAGTGCTTCATCAGGAGCCTGTACTGAAGGGCCAGGGCCAGGTACTTCCCTCCTTCATCAGGTCTGTTTTTGGGCATGCACAGAGTGCCTCCCCTTCCCCCTCCCTCTTAAGGGTAAAGGTTGCATGCTTGCCTCCCCCAGATTCTGAGAAATCAGTGATATCAGGATGGGGTGACCTTGAGCATGTTCAGCCTCTCAAAGTCACGTGCTGTATCTAGTTATGATTTTAAAATCATGTACAGTGGGGGGAGACATTGCAAATGGATGCAGCCCATTTTTGTTGGTGGTTTCCTTTTCTGTGGAATTGGGTTGACTGATCAAGACCAACCTTAGGAGTCAGGGTTGTGAAGGACATGCAGCGGCCATCCGCCCACGCATTCACAATGGCTGTCAAAGGCCAGTAAGTCTGGCCTCCTGCCCAAAGCATGTTGGGAGTTCTGCCCAAGGCATGCTGGGAAATGTAGGCATAAGCCTTGGTTTTTATTAAATTCTTTAAAAATATTTAAACCCCCCAAATCCTGTGTTTTTAGATTTTTCTGGTACATTGTACAACCAGATCTATCAGCATGCCAAATTTCAAGTTTCTAACTCATCTGAATGTGGGTAAACATTTCCGGACATACATCACACACACACACACACACACACACACACACACACCGCTTTATATAGGGTGACCAGATAAAATCCAGGTCAGGGCTCATGTAACTTTAACAGTTGTAGAGAAAAGGGAATTTCAGCCAGAGTCATTTGAATGCAATTAGTTCCTGGTGAAATTCCCTCTTCATTACAACTGTTAAAGGTGCATGCACTATACTAGAGCGACCATATACAAAAGAAGACAGGGCCCCTGCAACTTTAACTGTTGTGATGAAGAGGGAATTTCACCAGGAACTAATTGCATACAAATGACACTGGCTGAAATTTCCTTTTCTCTACAGCCGTTAAAGTTACATGAGCCCTGACCTGGATTTTATCTGGTCACCCTAGCTTTATAGGTAGATATTGTTAAGGCCTGCATATTCCTCAATATGCTCAGGAATGTTATTTCCTTCCAAGGTGGAAATGTGTCCTCTTTCACAGAGGGCAGCCCTCTATTTAAAGGGCTGCCAGAGGACAGCCCTTTATTTTGAAGGCATCCTCTATTTAAAGGGCTCTCCAGTCCAAGTCCGGATGAAAGTTAAAGAACTATCAGAAGGAAGAGCTGGGCCTTGAAGTCGCCCACCAATCACAGACTGAGCCGGGCACACAGATCACCTGGTCACAACCTTCTCCACACAGGCCTTAAGGATGAGACCTAGAAGCCCTCATCTCTTTGCAACAAGCGCTCCCCACAACCAGTTTCCCCATGTTATAGAAGTAAATTTGCTTGCATAGGGCAGGAACTGATGAGAGATGACTGGTGCTCAGTCCAATAGGAGCCAGGCCTGAACTTCAGGAGAAGAGCCTTCAGTGTGGTGGCCCCCTTCCTATGGAATTCCCTGCCTTTGTAAATAAGACAGGTGCAACATTGTATTGAATCTGATGCTTTCTGAAAAAGCTGTTGTTCAAGGAAGCTTTCTTGAATTACCAGCCATGGTTTTATCTGAACTTGTTCTTTTAAAAATGTAATTTTAATAAGTTTTTTATTTTGTTTTTATTCTTTTTTTCCTGTTTGTTCACACCTCTGAAATCTTTGGATAGGGAGCAGTAAAATATTGTAGATAATAAAATAAAATAAAATAAAATGTTCTGGACTGAGGTCATATTTGGGTCATGATTTCTAAATTGAATTTGGAATCCCTCCAGTTCCAAATTCACCCTCATAATTACAATATGCACAGTGTATTCACAACCTCCTTTACTGTTTTCTCAGAAAGAATACAAGGGTTTCCTAGAAATTGTGGCCTGAGAAATTTAAAGACATTTTCTTATATAACCATAGCAGAGTATAGAAGTAAAGAAGATTGAAGAAATGAAATATGTCTTCTTATATTTGCCTCTAGACCACATGCTCTGAAATGCACATTTAGGTTTTAGTGGTTGCTATTAATCACTGTCACAGAAAATGTGTATTTCACATTGGGAAGACACATTGTAAAGTACTTCATATTACTGGGAAGACTAGTTGTTTATATCTCAGAATTCGCTTATAAGGAAACCATGAACTATCCTTTAAAATTAACAAAATGCAAAGACCTTCTGAGGATGTGTATATATCCTTGTTTTGCGGCCCCTATTTATAGCAACACAAGCTGAAAGTAACCGGATATGTTGGGGCTGTTTAGAAGGCATGGCAGCCCACCATGGTTTATTTAACCCACAGTGAGGTTGCGGTGCATGCAGCCACCATTTTAAATATCCAACCCCTGCTTGGGGGTTGTTGTGTTGTGAGAACCCGGACAGCATGGGTTATGTGAGGATTAAACAAAAATAACTTGCAGCATGTCATCCAAACCCAGTCGTTGTGCAATGAGTAAATGGATATTAATTCAGTTGCTTCTTGATTGCTAGTTTGAATCCTGCCCATATGAAATAGAGTAGCTTTGTGGTAATCTCTGTGAGGGTGCTCGCTGGCCTCGAGGAGTGGCACCCATGTCACAACACAGCACTGTAGACAGCACTAATTAGAAACTCAACGTCACTCTCTCTCTGAGTAGAGAAGAACTTCAATATAGTGCCTGATTTGCTCTTCAACCCCTTGGAGGCATCTCTTTCAGTCGCAAATGAGCCATGCTGAAAGGGTTGTGAGGGGCAGCTTCTGTATTCTCTACTGACTAGTATCATGTTTAATTAGAACATACTGTTTAATCAGGAACAAATTTACAAAGGGAGTTTAAGAATATGACGATGACCTAGCTGGTCCAGACTAATATTCCATCAGAATTCTGTCAGCCTGCAGAGATCTTTCATATGAATCTAATTCCTGAACAGAAAATGCACACATACAGTATAATTCAAGAAAGGCCTCCATGGAATGACTAGAGCTTTAGACAGGAGAGGGAGGGTAGTTTTATTCTGCATATAAAATAACAAAAATTGTTTGTGTGATGTCATACAATGTGATAGTTGCAAAGTTTAATTGAATAATATTATTATTATTATTATTTACATTTCTATACCATTCCATAGCTGAAGCTTTCTGGGCAGTTTACAAAGATTAAAAACATTAAAAATATAATATGCTAAATGTAAAAACATAAAAAGCACACACAAAGAGACAGTATACACAGAGACAACATATATCTAAAAAGAACTTTGAGCAATCAGCCAAACCATAAAATAAATCCAGGGTCAATTAAAATCTCATCACATGTTAACAGGAGCTGAAGTCCAAAACATATGTTTCTCTTAATTTCCTAAGACGCTTGGCTCAATTAGCAGGCTGACCTAGAACATAGGTATGGAAGACAGAATTATCCCATGTGCACGTTTTCTTGAAAACATACCCCCCACAATGTGCAGTATTACAATGTCTCCATTTGCAGCTCTTGTATCTTTTGTGCCCTTGTTCCTTTGCTTAATATTAACACCTTTTCAACAACCTTGTCCCCCATCGCATAGCATCCTCTTCCACACTCCACTTTTTTTCTTGATATACCTTTTTGTCTGCATTGTACATCAGCATAGGTTTTTCTTTGTTTTAGACATAATGTGTTCTTGTTGTGTATGCTGTTTCATGTTCTGAGTTGTCTTCAAGGGCAGCCCCACATAGAGTGCATTGCAGTAGTCTAATTGGGAAGTTACCAGTGCATGCACTACTGTGGTTACGTGTCCCTGTCCAGGAAAGACCATAGCTGTCGGATCAGCCAAAGTACTCTAGACCATGGAGTTCACCTGGGCCTCCAGTGATAAAGATGGATTTAGGAGAATTCCCAAGCTATGCACCTGTTTATTCAGAGGGAGTGCAACCCATCCAGGACAGGTCACTTATCCAGTTCCTGAACTCGGAAACCACCATTACAGCCTCCAGGCCCCAGCTGACTCAGTTGACCTCCCCAACCCCAATAATAAATATCAATTATGGAGACAGTTAGGGCTTTTCTACATGAGGCATTTATCATGCACTCATCACTCACAGTTTGTTTATGAGTTCTTTAGATGATATTGTGACCCTCCAATTTCATTTCTGTGTCTAACCAGAACTTCCAGCATTTTTTTAGACCAAAGAAAATGTGGCATTTAATAGTTAAAGCAAAAGAAACCACTATTTCTTCTTGTATATTTGCACTATTTTGTTATACCACAATGCCACCTAGAGGTTCTGTAGCAAAACAGGAACGGAAACTCTCCTCATGTAGTGCTCAGATCTCAATTCTGCGATGAAACAGCAAATAGATACAGAGGATTAACAGCAGATTAACAATGTTAAACTTTCCCATTACTGTTCACTGAGATGTATGTTGGGGGGGGGGAGTGTACGTGCATGTGTGTATATAAAAGCATGTTTGTGTGTGTGTGTCTCACCCCCTTCCTCAGGGCCAACAAGGTTGTACATCCCTGCGTTAGGAAGAGGAAGAGATTGTTCTCATTTCTTTTCCATGCTTCTTCTAAAGAGCAGTGTGTATGAGGTTATGTTATACAGACATGTGGGATAGGTAATCTAAGATCACCTCAGTCTGAGTGCTAAATTCAGACTTAGGAGCTAGACTGGAATTAGCTGCTTGATGGGCCATATTGAATTGTACTGGCTCCTTTTGTCACATGACCTTTACTTGCTAGTGGCAATACCACACTCTGGTCATCTTTAGTGGTAGTGCTACGACACCACACATTGCAAGCTAGCAGCCCCCTCATC
Source organism: Anniella stebbinsi (assembly GCA_029215795.1). Classification (NCBI taxonomy): domain Eukaryota; kingdom Metazoa; phylum Chordata; class Lepidosauria; order Squamata; family Anniellidae; genus Anniella; species Anniella stebbinsi. The sequence continues at coordinate 287,574,618 of JARDYH010000002.1, read as the reverse complement.
TGGCAAGCTGCTATGGATCTGCAGAGACCAAAGACATCCTGCTGCTAGGGAACCCAATTTAATACCTCTGGTGCCAAACTCCTCCACCCTGCATGGCCTTGAAGGTAGGCTAGACTGAAAGTGAGCTGTCCAAGTTAAAAAAAAGTGAGCACCATGGCTGAACATAGATTTGAACCCAGCTCTCCTTGATCCAAATCCAAGGCCCTTTCTACACCTAGGGGTATAGAGGGAGAGCCTGAGGATGAACCCGGATGTACCTGCTTCCAGGATCGTCCTCTTTCTTAACAGGAAGTGTGATGTCCCAGCTTCCTCCTAGAATGTTGCACAGTTGTGCCCGCCATTTTTTTCAGAAAGGGCCGGAGGAGAGCACTTGCGCTCCATCGAAAAGGTACGGGTTTTCTAAATTCCCCCCAAAATCACCGCCCACCATCCTAGAGATGGTGGACTTGCTTCCCCCTCCCCTGATGGGCATGGAGCCAGGTAGGACGGCGGGCGCCCACAACTCCCACAGTCGGAAAAATTGAGTTTTCCCAGGGATTCCTTATCTCAGGGAAAACTCGTGCCTGTCGTCGTCATTGTCCCCCGCCCCAGGAGTCCCTGTGCATCATTTGCACGCACAGAGATGACCCGAGGATGATTGCGAAATAAAAGGCCAGTGTTGATGGCAACACATTCAAACAAGAATCTGTCATGTGATGAAAAAGAGAAAAACAGGATGCAAACTGGAAAACTAAGAGTGAAATGTTAAACTATATATGGCACTTCATTAGCCAAGTGCAACGATATAGGGATCAGCAGCAGAAATGGATGAACCTTGCACACAGAAATGACTGTCATCGTTGAAAGCATATAGATAATATTTACTGATATACACCCTGCATCGTAAGTATATGTTGTAGTTTACGGTGTGCCAGAGAGTTGAAGGGCTTATGCAAATCCTGCAAAATTGACTAAAAGCACCCCAAACAGGCAAACAAATTCCCTATCAACATTACACCTTTAAGCACCTTATTCCTCATATTTCATCTGTGCTAACAGCATGATCCCAATAATTCTGGTGATATTTCTGTTGAGACGGTTTTGCAAGAGGATAAAAAAAAATGGCATAGAGGAGCACTCCTGGTTCCTGCCAATCAACTTGGAAGGAATATGCACTCTTTTATCCTGCAGTTAAGCTGCCTACAGGGTGTGAAGTATTCTGCGCTAAGCCTAATAGATTCTTAAGTGACCTGTGCTAGAAGAGAAACCCTTCAAATTAATGATAGAATTATTGCATAGGAAGTCCCAGTTTTATATTCTTATTCCTATCGTTTCCCCTTTTTGTAATTACAACTGGTTGTGGCAGGTGGAGGATCCAGATGAGAAGAGCGTTGATAGCAGGAGAACCAGTGCTGGTGAGGCATCTGTACCTCTGTGGGAAATGCCACAGAAGGCATTACAACTGATGCAGAAGGAAGCTTAGGGAATACAAATGGCCTGCACCACGGTCCTCCTTTGGATGTTGGGATCTCTATGTGCAGCAGCAGTGTATCTCTGAATACTAGATGCTGGGGGATAATAATAATAATAATAATAATAATTTATTACTTACCCACCTCTCCCTCTGGATCGAGGCAGGAAACAACACTGAATACAAATAGTATAAAATATATAAAACTGATTAAAAACATATACAACTAAGGCCCCCTCTACAAGGATGCGCTTTTGCGCCCGGTTGTGCGATTATGCGCATTATCGCAGACGCGCATTTACTCCTAATCCCTCTGCACGGGAGGCGGCGAGAGGTGGCGAAACGCATTAATAGATGTCCAAAAAGCGCTTTACAAGAAGTTAATGCGCATAATTGCTTGTTCACACGGGGAAAATGTGTTTTAACGGCCGGAGCAAAATAAAACTCGCGATTTAACGCGCATTCGAAAATGCACATTATCGGGGAGATAACGCGCCTCTACGCCCGATTTGCGCAACGTTCTTGTAGAGGTAAAATTTTTAATGAACCTTCAAAGCGCATTAAACCTCTCTTGTAGAGGCACCCTAATACACTATTAAAATAACAATCAAACGTCTTAAAATTCAACTAGGTAGGCCCTCGCGGAAGAGATTAGTCTTTCTGGCTTTCTCAAAGTCAGAGAGACTGTTAAGTTGATGAATCTCTCCCGGCAGGTCATTCCACAGCCTGGGAGCGGCAGAAGAGAAGGTCCTCTGGGTAACAGTAGTCAGCCTGGTTTTGGCTGAGTGGAGTAAATTCTTCCCAGAGGACCTGAGTATGCGGGGCGGATTGTACGGGGGAAGGCAATCACATAGGTAACCTGGACCCAAACCACGTAGGGCTTTAAAGGTAAAAACCAACACTTTATACCCTGCCCGGGAACTAATTACCAGAAGTGGTGCTTTTTTAAAAATAGAAATGATTGGACAGGATGGAGCTTTGATCTGATACAGCAAAGCTTTTTTTCATGATCTAATTAGCGACGTGTCACCCTCCCTCCAGATTCAATTCGTCATTGGGTTGAGCAAACTGAGCACCTCACGTCCTGTGGAGATTAGTGTGGTTCGTGCTGAGCTCAGTTGCAAGTGATATCAAACCACTTCACACCCCAGCTGAAATGACTGGGAAGGTGAACAATTTCTGGCCCCTTTCCCAACTGACCCAAGATCCCCCCTCATCCCTTCTCCCATCCACCTGCTTGTCAACCTCCAAACACATTTCTCTCCTTCTCACCTGCTTTTCTGGCTGCTGCTTCAACAGTGGCAGATGGGAGAAAGTGATCTCTCCCACTCCTCTGGCACCTTCTATGATGGCAACTCAGGCACAAGTTGTTCTGGGAAATGCAATTTCCTAGGACTGCTGACATTCATAGAACATGCAACAGTAGTAGACCTGGGGGAATTCTATTTCTTGGAACAACCTGTGCTTTGGTTTCTGCTGTAGCAGTGCCCCAAGTACCAGAGGTGGCATCTCCCTACTTACTATCATGATCTGTGCAGCAGCCAGGTGAGTAGGTGGGTGGGAGGAGGGAAGAAGTTGATTTCTTCCCTGGCTTGGATAAAGTTTGAGCAGGACAAAGAACCTGTGTCTGTATAGTTTGCCTCATATTTAAGGTGAGTATTTGAGTTACCATACTTCATATTCCAAGCCAAGGAAGTACAAACTTTTGCAAAACTTAATAGCATGGCGAGTTGCCTAGGAAAGAAAATTCATCCTGCTGTGCAGCCTGTTGGCTGCGAGTTTCACCTTTGCTACCACATACATGTCTGAGATACAGGGAGTCAGTGAGCAATTGGCAATGGCATTTCCTGCTCTTCCTTCCCACCACCACCTTTGTCTGGGCCAGAGCAAGGGGCAGGTCAACAAGCAGGCTGCAATGGTGAGAAGGGGCAACTTCAGGGGGGATCTTGCCAGTAGGCCTCTTCTGGGGGTGTTGGTGATCGGCAGGTGCCCAATTTGCTAGGCTGACCATATGAAAAGGAGGACAGGGCTCATGTAACTTTAACCGTTGCAGAGAAAAGGGAATATCAGCAGGCATGTATGCAATTAGTACCTGGTGAAATCAATTAAAGGTGCATGCACTATACTAGAGTGACCAGATACAAAAGAAGGCAGGGCCCCTGCAGCTTTAACTGTTGTACTGAAGAGGGAATTTCACCTGGTACAAATTGCAAACAAATGACACTGGCTGAAATTCCCTTTTCTCTACAACTGTTAAAGTTGCATGAGCCCTGTCCTCCTTTTCATATGGTCAGCCTACAATTTGCCTACCCTGTCCAAGAGTGGCTGAAGGCCATGTGAGTAATCTTCTATCTACCATGCCTTCCTCCATTACTTTAGCTTCATTGCATTCTCCTCCTGGGCCAATTGCCCGCTTTTGCACCAATGCAACATTCCAGGGTGGGCCCAATGCTGCAAATTGTGATGTATTAAGGGTTTCCCCTGCCAAAGTTTTGTGCTGGAGAGAAGGAGGAGACATATGCCTGAGTTGTAAAGACCCGGCTACACACTCTGAAAACATTTGAAAACCCTGTGTGGTAATTTGGTTGGGGTGGGGGAAAGATCTCACTTCTACAGGCTTTTTTATTTGCCTGTAGAAGCAGCTTGTGAATATATATATATATATATATATATATATATATTCACAAGCTGCTTCTCATTCTCAGTCCTTACCCGCTTCTTTGAAAATTCCCCACTGTATGCTCATTATATGTAGGGCACAAGACACACAGCTGATTTTCGTTCTCAGGATGAGTGTATGCAATTCCCACTGCAACCAGCTGAAACTGCCAATGAATGCCAAAGGCAGAAACTGGCATGAGTTGCTGAATAAAATTCGATCTATATTATTATTATTATTATTATTATTATTATTATTATTATTATTATTACATTTCCCTTTCATTCCTTGTCATGATAATTTGTGAGTCTGATGCTCAACCACTCATGCCTGCGTCCACAATGTCCAGAGTCTATTTAGAAGTCTCTCGCTGTAGCTCAGAAAATACTCAGCCAGCTGATCACGCTGCAAAAACATTTAACAGGGTACAGAAGCAGTCGTATGCATTGTGCAGAGGAAAATGCAGGCTGCATGAACAGTCCTTTAATGGAGACTGTCCATTCATTTTTCTTTGAATCGTGATGCTTGATCCACTTAGAGGCATGGCTCCCAAAGTGTGAGGCAGGCCTCCCTAGAAGAATCTGGATACTAATTTGCCACTCAAAGATCAAAATCCACCTTGGCCATTTTTTGTTTTCCGTGTGCCTCTCTTGATGTTGTCAGGCAGGGCGGGGGCACAATGTTAAATTATGTCCCTTCCAACCAGAACTGGGAGGACTGGGAAGAAGGACAAGACCTGCCACCTCTTGCTTACCCATTTGGGGCCAATTAAAGTAGGGGGAGGAAGCTGTCCATTAAAATCTAAAGAATTTAGCAGGAAAGTGTGCTGGCACACCCTGCCCAATCACTACTGTGGCAAGCTTTCCAGAGAAAAGCCTCCTCCCCACCCCCACCACTGATGTGCAGAATGATTTACAGAATGGTTATCTCTAGAAATTTGGTCCATGTATTCTAATCCACTAGAGGGTGGCTTTAAAGAGAGAATATGTTTGGGTCACCATCTTTAATTAGGAGAAATAAGTGGCATGGGCTCCATGGAAAGAGAGGTATGAATCCTTGCTGCTCTCTCTCACTGATTACTTGATTAACTATTAGAACTGGTACTCACCACTTTTGCAGAACATGCAGCTAATTAACAACAATTCAATCTTTGGACCAGAATTAATCCAGACACTAGAAGCCTTCTATACGAGGCATTTATTCTGCACTTGAGATTCCTCACTTACAGTAGTTTCAGAATCCTTTACATGTGTCATCACCCTCCAGGAGTCTCCAGTGTTTTGCAACTATTTAAGTGGGTTTCTTTTTTCCTAATGAGGAAAGACTGGTAACATTTGTGAATGGCCTGATGAAGCCTAGTGTAATTATGCAATTCTGCTATACCACAGTGCCACCTAGTGCTTCTATAAAGGAACATAAGGAAAGGAAGAGAAAGACACACATACCCTGAAAAAAACATGTATAAAGGAGCCAACGTTAATCCTGCAAAGTATTTGGACACTGAAACCCCTGTAAAGTGGTGGGTTAAGTCTGTAGTGGAGATATGCCCTTACATCAATACTGCAAATATAATAAAGACAAATCAAGATGGTGTTTGGATGATAAGCTGGGAGTACCATTGGCTTAGCTTGTGGGAAAGGTTGTTCCCCAACTTAACGAAAGTACACTTCTACTGACACTTATTCAGTGAATGTGCATTCAATTTCCAGCCAATCTATCTAAACAGAATAACTTTGCTTTCAAACAACCCACTCATTTTAATTATATATCTCGCCTGAACTACTGATAATACGGATACGGAGTTGAGACCGCTTTGGTCGCCTTAGTGGATGATCTACGCCTTAGTATTGACAGGGGGAGTGTGTCCCTGCTGGTACTCCTGGACCTCTCAGCGGCTTTCGATACCATCGACCATGGTATCCTTCTGGAGCACCTGGGGGAATTGGGAATCGGGGGCACTGTGCTTCAGTGGTTCCGGTCCAATCTCTCGGGCAGGTTCCAGATGGTGATGCTTGGGGATAGCTGCTCTTCAAAAAAGGAGTTGCTATGTGGTGTACCACAAGGTGCCATCCTTTCCCCAATACTGTCTAACATTTACATGAAACCACTGGGAGAGATCATCCGGAGGCATGGGACGGGGTGCTATCAATACGCTGATGACACCCAAATATATTTCTCTATGCCTTCGACAACATCGTCAGCTAAGGATAGTGTGTCTCCTCTGAATGAATGCTTGGAGGTGGTAATGGGCTGGATGAGGAAAAACAAACTGAAGCTGAATCCAGACAAGACGGAGGTGCTCGCTGTCAAAGGCCCCAACCTGGGTTTGGAGGTGTGTCAACCAGTTCTGGATGGGGTTACACCCCCCCCTGAAAGACTGTGTTCACAGCTTGGGGGTACTCCTGGATCCGTCGCTCCAGATGACAGCTCAGATTGATGCGACGGCCAGGAGTGCCTACTATCAGCTTCGGCTGATATGCCAGCTGCGCCCCTTCCTAGAGTTGGAAGACCTAAAGATGGTAGTGCATGCGCTGGTAACTTCGAGGCTTGACTTCTGCAATGCGCTGTACATAGGGCTACCTTTGTGCCTAGTCCGGAAACTTCAACTTGTTCAAAATATGGCAGCCAGGTTGGTCACCGGTACATCTAGGGGTGACCACATTACACCAGTTTTAAAATCACTTCATTGGCTGCCAGTCAGTTTCTGGGCGAAGTATAAAGTGTTGGTTGTTACCTTTAAAGCCCTACATGGTTTGGGCCCAGGCTACTTGCGGGATCACCTTCTCCCGTATAATCCGCCCCGCACACTCAGGCCCTCTGGGAAGAACTTACTCAAGCTAGCCAGAACTAGGCTGGCGAGTGTTACCCAGAGGACCTTCTCTTTTGCCGCTTCCAGACTGTAGAATGGCCTGCCGGAGGAGATTCGACAAATTAGCAGTCTTCATGAATTTAAGAGAGTCATGAAGACTGCTCTCTTCCGGCAGGCCTATCCGGATGAATTTTAAGATGTTTTAATGATGCATTTTCTCTTGTTTTAAATTGTTTTTAACTGTTTGTGATTTTTGTATTTTACATTGTGTTCCCTGCCTCGATCCGAAGGGAGAGGCGGGTTATAAATAATAATAATAATAATAATAATAATAATTATTATTATTATTAATAATAATAATAATAATAATACAGATGGTGTAAGAACTTAAGCTTTTATACTGAAGTCCTGGTATCTTTTTAAAGTTTGATTTGGAGGGAGCAATGTGAGAACAGAAAAGTGGAAGGAGGTCACTTTACCAATACCCCCCCACACACAGACCCCTTCCCCAGCATCTTTCTTCTCTTTTGAAGTATTTAAAATGCATGTTTGCCCTTACAAGCATGAATTTTGAATCCCACCAGGAAGGCTGCTTTGGAGGGGTGATTTAGAGTGCAAAAATAGCTGTCAAGAAAGAATTAAATACCGACATGCTTCTTCTCTGCCCTTGATCACCTCACTGAAGCAGGTTTTCTTATTATTATTTTTAAAGGCATCGCTGCGTTAATTTGCACATTTGTGCATAACATGTGGTTAGCCTCCTAGATTTGGCTTCGACACACTAGCAATCTAGCTGCTGTGATTTGTAAATAAGGATATAGTGTAATAGATTTAATCAAGAAGGCCACAAAGAGATGAATTTGAGCAGGCTGCAGTGAACCCACTCTAGAGGGATTCCACCTTTAGGTGCAATATAGGGGTATGCCGATAACCGTGTACCTAAGACAAATATATACGATATGTCAGTTGTGATACTGCAAACAAAAGAGGGAAGTTTCCCAGGCAACAGAAATGCCTTCATACTTTCAGGGAAATGCTGCTTCCTGGCTAGCATGACACGGGAATGAATGTCTTACCTTTATTGTTGGTGGTTGAGGAGACCTTATCACAGCCCTCAGTCTTTTCTCTGTAGAAGTCTAGAGGAAATCTTGGTTTGTTGCAATGGAATGCTAAACTAAGTGAGCTGGAAAGAGCAAGAATTTAGAAAATATCACATTTCTACTCCCTGTTCAGATGCCACGTGTGGCTGAAAACTGCTGAACTTCAGATTGATATGGGTAGACCTGGGCAGATAATAGCCTGTTGACACATGCATGGAGACAGGGTGGGTATGGCAATGATGTTACAGGGAGCAGGATGCGAACCATTATACCCACCCTCTCTGTGGTTACTTGTTGCTCCTCCGTGTGCATTACCTCCCCCACTTCCTGGGAGGCAACATGGCAGAAATGGGCTCCCCGTGGCTGCTCTGTCAGTTGCCTGGCAATAAATGGTTGTCTTGACCATAAAGAAAGTCTGCACCAGCAAGAGCATCACTGGAAGTGGTGGTTGCTCTTGCTGGCCGACTCTATGGTTGGCTGATTTTTTGGTTCATGCGGTTGGTGCAAACTTCGGGGGCACCATTCAAATGACACATTACCCACCCACACAGCCTGGTATCCCCACTGCAGAAGATGGGTATAGGGTGAGTGGGTACTTGAACTTTTATAGGGGGGAATTCCCCCCTTCACGCACTAAGGCACCATGGATCATGTTTTTGAGAAATCCATGGTGGCTTAGTGTGATGTCTGAACAGGCCCCATGACTGGGTTTGCACAACAAGCTAACCCCCTCTCCCAATGGTTTGTTGAACTGTGTTGTCTGAACTTAGGACATTTTTCACGGGATGGTTTATTAACCATGCAGTGTAGTTTATTTTTCTTGAACAAGTTCCCTTGAGAACCCATGGTTTGTTGTTTGGTTGTTCAGGGTAGTTAATAAGCCACACTACATGGTTAACAAGCCACCCTGTGGAAAATAGCTTAGGTTCGGACAACACACTAACCCACGGTTCAATAAACAACCCATGGTTTATCAACTGAGACTCAATCACTAAGTGTGGGTTAGTGAGTTGTGTGAACAGCCCCAATAAGTAGCCCCTGTATAAACTCTGTGTTCAATTTTTTTTTACTGAGGTTGCAGTTCTGTGGCAGAAAATCCTATCAAACACAATAGGATTTTTTCCAACATGCATAGTATAGGACTGCACACTCCCATTTCATTTCATGTGTGGAATCTTTCTTCTACAGTAATGGTCCCTATATTGGGTAATAATAACCACACACCATCACTTGTGAAGTGTAATGTGAGAGTAATTTGGTGCGAATACATGGGCCAGCGTATGAAATAATAATAATAATAATAATAATAATAATAATAATATATTTATTTATAACCCGCCTCTCCCTCCGGATCGAGGTGGGGAACAACAACAAATATAAAACACAAAGACCACAAAATAGATGAAATATTTAAACAAATAAAAACTAATACACCATTAAAAACATCTTAAAATTCAACTGGGTAGGCCTGCCGAAAGAGACCAGTCTTCATGGCTGTCTTAAATTCATGAAGACTGCTAATTTGTCGAATCTCCTCCGGCAGGCCATTCTACAGTCTGGAAGCGGCAAAAGAGAAGGTCCTCTGGGTAACACTCGTCAGCCTAGTTCTGGCTGATTGGAGTAAGTTCTTCACAGAGGGCCTGAGTGTGTGGGGCAGATTATACGGGAGAAGGTGATCCCGCAGATAACCTGGACCTAAACCATGTAGGGCTTTAAAGGTAATAACCAACACTTTATACTTCGCCCGGAAACTGATTGGCAGCCAATGGAGTGATTTTAAAATTGGTGTTATGTGGTCACCCCTAGGTGTACCGGTGACCAACCTGGCTGCCATATTTTGAACTAGTTGAAGTTTCCGACTCAGCACAGAGGTAGCCCTATGTACACCGCATTGCAGAAGTTGAGCCTCGAAGTTACCAGTGCATGCACTACTGTCTTTAGGTCTTCCAACTCTAGGAAAGGGCACAGCTGGCATATCCGCTGAAGCTGATAGTAGGCACTCCTGGCTGTCGCGTCTATCTGGGCTGTCATTTGGAGCGACAGATCCAGGAGCATCCCCAAGCTGCGAACACAGTCTTTCAGGGGGGGGGGGTGTAACCCCATCCAGAACTGGTTGACACACCTCCAAACCCAGGTTGTGGCCTTTGACAGCGAGCACCTCCGTCTTGTCTGGATTCAGCTTCAGTTTGTTTTTCCTCATCCAGCCCATTACCGACTCCAAGCATTCATTCAGAGGAGACACACTATCCTTAGTTGATGATGTTGTCAAAGGCATAGAGAAATATATTTGGGTGTCATCAGCGTATTGATAGCACCCCGCCCCATGCCTCCGGATGATCTCTCCAGCGATTTCATATAAATGTTAAACAGCATTGGGGAAAGGATGGCATCTTGTGGTACACCACATGGCAGCTCCTTCTTTGAAGAGCAGCTATCCCCAAGCATTACCATCTGGATCCTGCCACAGAGATAGGACCGGAAACACTGAAGCACCGTGCCCCCGATTCCCAATTCCCCCAGGCGCTCCAGAAGGATACCATGGTCGATGATATCGAAAGCCGCTGAGAGGTCCAGGAGTACCAACAGGGACACACTCCCTGTCAATACTCAGGTGTAGATCATCCACTAAGGCGACCAAAGCGGTCTGAACTCCGTATCCTGCCCTGAAGCTGGTTTGAAATGGCTCTAGAAAATCAGTGTCATCCAAAACTGCTTGGAGTTGGAAGGCAACTGCCCTGTCAATCACCTTGCCCAAAAATGGAAGATTTGTTACTGTCCTGTAGTTATTAAGGTCCAGGGGGTCCAGGGAGGGCTTTTTTAGAAGCGGCCGTACCACCGCTTCTTTTAAACATGATGGAAAACTCCTCTCCCTGAGAGATGCATTAATAATATATTGTGATTGTGATTTACCTGCATCTCTTCCCTGGGTGACCAGCCAAGAAGGTCAGGGATCGAGAGGGCAAGTCATCTTCCTCACTCATTCAAGCAGCTTGTCCACTTCCTCGGTACTCACCAACTGAAACTGATCCAGTGTAATCCTACTCGCAGAGTCGCTGGACACACTCCATTGTCAGCCTCTGCTATAATGATGGCATCTAAGTCGGCTCTTATCCGAGAGATTTTATCTGTGAAATGATCATTAAAGGCATCACAGTGAACTACCGAAGGCTCTAAGGTCAGATTTAGGGGGGAAGGTGCCCGGGTTAGACCCCTCACCACCCTGAACAGTTCTGCTGGACGTGAATTCGCAGACACAATGCGTGCAGAGAAGAAACCTTTCTTTGCTGCATATATTGCCACCCCATAGGAACGGAAATGTTCTCTATGTTGTGTCTTGTCGGATATAAGTAGAGCCATGCCGAGCCCATCTCCTTGTGGCAAAAGAAACATTTGTGCCACACAGTAAGCTGTAGTGTATATATTTCTCCTTTGGATTTCCTTTGTGCTGTATTGAATATATAACATGTGGAGTAGCCTTAAGACTGCCTTTTTGGCTTTTCAGCATGAGAATGATTGATGAAGTATATAATGTTAGAATCAGACATTTGTCACTCTAATCATAGCCCTAGAAATATGGCCATTAAACTCAAATAATATAGAGGACACATTATCTTGTTTTTTTAATAGATGGCCTTCAAGAATGACACATGCTTGAGTCATCATCATTACTTCAGTGAAACATGCAGCATGCAGCCCTTGAATGGGCAGGAGTTGCTTCTTTGCCTTTGCATGCAGCTGAGATCCAATAATGAGTTGTGAGAAGATTACATGGAGAGCCCTGCAGGAGAACGTCTGGGCTCTCCTCCAGTCATTCCATAGCCCTTTCTGCTTGAGAGTTCTTAGAGTTCAGAAGATTAACATTCATTTGGTTGGGATCAGTTCATAAGGTTCAGATAGTTTTGCTTATGCAGCACCCGTTATGAGAAGAGGGGGTCAAGATAGGGATTTGCCGTTAAGATTTATTCGACGTTGAGAAAAGAATTTCATACCCCTTTTGATGTTTCATAATGACTTTATTAATCTATCAATATAAATAAATCCCCAAAGTGAATATGCATATGTGCACTGGCGTAGCATGATTGCGCAGCAATGAAAAACTGAAATAATTCCTCTACCGCCCAGGTGAAAGCAACAAAAGTGTAGTAGGTGCTGTCAGAATGTATAGACATCAGAACATCAGAACATAAGAGCCATGCTGGATCAGACCAAGGGTCCATTTAGTCTAGCACTCTGTTCACACAGTGGCCAACCAGCTGTCAACCAGGAACCCACAAGCAGGACATCGGAGCAACAGCACCCTCCCGCCCATGTTCCCCAGCTACATGTGTACACAGGCTAACTGCCTCTGCTAGTGTAGCTATAGCATAGAGCATCAGGACTAGTTGCCATAGATAGGCTTCTTCTCCGGGAATTTATCTAACCCCCTTTGAAAGTCATCCAAATTGGTGGCCATCACTACAACTTGTAGTAGTGAATTCCCTAGTTTAATCATTTATTTATTTATTTACTGCATTTCTATACCGCTCAATAGCCGAAGCTCTCAGGGTGGCTTACGAAAATGAAAACCATAAAAACCATTCAAAAAAATAAAACAATGACAGTATAAAAACATAATTTAAAATACAGTATAAAAACACAACCAGGATAAAAACCGAGCAGCCATGCAGAAATTAATACAGATTTCAAATAGAAATTTAAACAGCAAGGTTAAAAATCAAACTGCAGAACTGTTTAAACACTGTAAAATAAAAAGGTCTTCACCTGACAGCTAAAGGAGTATAATGTAGATGCCAGGCAAACCTCTCTGGGGAGCTCATTCCACAGTTGGGGTGCCACACATGTGCTGTGTGAAGAAGTCCTTCCTTTGATCTGTCCTGAATCTCCCACCAATCAGATGACCCCAGGTTCTAGGTAGATAGCTATCCTTTGCGTAGGGCAGCCTTTCTCAATCTCACATCCACCAGATTAGATGTATTAGAACCCCCATTATTTCTAGCCAGTATGGCCTGGATTGATGGGAGTTGTAGTCCAATATAACTGGAGGACACCAGGTTGGGGAAGGCTGGTTTAGTGCTAAGGCCTCTCAGGGTTCAAGATTAATAGAAACAGATATACAGAGATGTGGATACTATTCAACATTTGGGGCTATTGAGAATGCATTTCCCAGATCAGCCTTCCTCAAGCTGGTGCCCTTCAGAGGTGTTGGACTACAACCCCCATTTTGCTGGTTGGGGGATTGTGGAAGTTGCAGTCCAACACATGTGGAGGACACCAGGGATGGGAAGGTTGTCCTAGATGGTGACATGTTTGCTTGCACCCTGACCGATGCATGATCAGCATCAGTCTGAAGGGGGCCTGGATGTCCAACTGTAGGACTCCTTCCATGGGGATGGGAGTCCTGCTCAGTCAAGGTTCCCATCTCCAAGGAGGGAGTCCTATGTGTGTTCATATGATATCTTTCATACTGCTGCTTGCTTCCATGTTGGCAGAGGGGGCATGGCTGGTACCCATGTTGGTATTTAAGGGGCAGGCCTAGCCTATGTGTTTCTGAAAGCCCCTTCACGGCTTTGGTACCCATGAGGACAGAGTGCCTGAATACATTTACAGACAAGCAGAAATTCCAGGCAGGCAGCAGGATGCATTGATCAGAAGAACTAGGGTTTATTAAGTGCCCTTTCAGGAGGAGATGAGAAATACTGTGGTTTTGGACAGCTTCGGCTACTGTGCTAGCTGCGCCCTTTTCTCAAGAGGGCAGATCTGGCCACTGGCACATCACATCTTGCTTAAGCTAATGCAATGCACTCAACATAAGGCTGCTTCTGAAAAATGGTCAGAATGAATGAATTGTTTATTTACGGTCAATAAACCAACACAGTAATCAATTTACAAATACACAATATTAAAACACTCCTATAAAACCGCATTGCAAATGCTGTGTCCATAGTACTTTGGGGGCAAGTTCTTCAGAACATGTTACTGTAATATTACTTGACCTTTAGTGATTCCCAGTTTATTTTTGAGCTGAATTCAAAGTTCTGGCTATCACCTTTAAAGCTCTAAATGGTTTGGGACCAGGGTCCTGGATCTAATCAGGGTCCTGGATCACTTGGAGAGCCTCCACACATACAGGAGTCTCTCCTGCACGGTCCTCCACATGCACAGGGTGATGGAAATGAGCAGTCCTCTCCTCACATGTTCAGTGAAATTGGGAAGAAGAATGCCTGAACAGGGCATCTCTCTTATAAAATTGCCATTCTACCTTGAGTTAAAGAGGTGGCGTGACCACTGTTGTAGTAGAGTCAGGGCTCGCAGGGTTGAAGTGCCAGGTGTTTTGATGGGACAATGATGTCATCTGCCACCCCATCACACTTCGTTGGGCTCCTTCACATGGAGCATGTGTAGTGCGATTGAGATCAATTACTCAATAAAATTTGTGTGTCTTTTTCATAATGTGATCCTCCTACTGTGCCTCTCCCACTGTTTTGTAGCTTTATTCTACCATGATTTAACTTGCTGAAAATGCAGTAACAAATATACACCTCCATCAAAGAGCTGGTGTAATTCCAGGATAGTGCAAGATGGCTGCAATGTTGCAGCGCCATCTGCTGGCTGCATAAATGGAACATATCAAACTTCCCCGCAAAGGAAACATTCCCTAAAAAGGGGAGGGGAGGAAAGGGGGAGGCATGTGCATTGTGCCCATTGTTGTCCCGCAAAGACTCCGCAAGACGAAAACCCTGTAAGGGTGCTTTAATGCAGAGAAGCCCCCTGAACATGGCTGCAGTCTTCCCAGTAGTGGGGGACAGAGATGGTGATGGGTTTTTCCAGCAACAGTATATTGTTGTGAGCTATTCCTGTTGCAATGCAAAGTGTTTTGGGAGTGGCCTGATCTGGAATGCAATTAAGAATCATCTCTACCTATAAAGCGGAAAGTGTGTGTGTGATGTATGTCTGGAAATGTTTACCCACTTCCAGATGAATTAGAAACTTGACATGGTGACACAGTGATAGGTCTGGCTGTACAATGTACCAGAAAAATCTAAAAACACGAATTTTGGGGTTTTAAGTATTTTTTAAAGAATTTAATAAAAACCTAGGTTTATGCCTATAACTCCCAGCATGCCGTGGGTGGAACTCCCAGCATGCCTTGGGCAGGAAGCCAGACTTACTGGTCTTTGGCGGCCATTGTGAGTGGCTGCTGCATGTCCTTCACAACCCTGACTCCTAAGGTTGATCTCAAGCAGTCAATCCAATTCCACATAAACGGAAACAACCCACATAAACGGGCTGCATCCATTTGCAGTGCCTCCTCCCACCCTCTGCGTGGCTTTAAAATGTAACTAGATACAACATCATGACTTTGAGGGGCCAAACTCGCTCAAAGGCACTCCGTTCTGATATCGCTGTTTTCTCAGAATCTGAGTGAAGCAAGTGTGTAGCCATTGCCCTTAAGAGGGAGGGAGGAAGGGGAGGCATTCTGCACATACCCAGAAACAGACCCAACTAAAGGGGGAAGTGCCCGCCCCAGCCATGGTCCTTAAGTACAGGCTCCTGATGTAGTACCTGTTGGGTGAGAAGCACAGGCCAAGGCAGTCCCAGCAGGATTGGCCGGAGCTGAGTGCATCCATTGATAGCCGCTTAATTCCCCTCATTGGAGATGCTACTCCTCAATGCTCTATCAACGAGGAGCATCGGCAACAAGAGGATGTCTCAGAGGTGCAAGCACCTGTGGGCTGCCAAAGGAATGCTGGGAGGTGTTGTACTGGCATGTAGAGTGGCTGATTTTAAATAATGTATGGGTGAGCAAACCCTGACCTCTCATTGTCTTTGATCTCCTACCTGACTTTCTCCAACTGCCATTAACCCTGCCCACCATTCCATTCTAGCCTCAGCTATATCAGTCAATCCTCCATTCACTCTTCCGCCTCAATGGTATAGTCAGGCTTTTACATAAAAATCATAAACTTTATTCAGAAATCCACAAGCAGGGTGCCACAACCAAGATGGCCTGTTCTCCAGTTGTCTTCCACCACATCTCAGATGGTGTTCAAAGATTAACACATTATTCAGGGACCTACAACTCCCAGCATGCCTTGGGCAGTAGGGAAGACTTATCAGGCTTTGGCAGCCATTATCTGGTAGTGTCTCACCCTCCTGGGCCTGAAGGGAGAGCGCCTGGGGCCAGCTGCCTGAGTTGCTAGGCCCCATAGGGAGCAGGAGGGGAGGATGCTGCAGGTCTGGGCCCATTGCCAATGGCAACCAAGTGAACCATCAGTCAGCAAGCCAGCTCCCTCATGGCCTACCTATGGGCACTGATTGCACAGTGTGCACTGGCTCAGCCAGACTTCACTTCCCGTGAGCTTCAGCAGTAGGACTCCCATTGGGCAAGTCCGGCACTGCAGCAAAAGGCATGCCGGGAGTTGTAGTTTTTGTTTTCTGTGGGGACAAGGAAAATTATGGTGACAGCTTCAAGGCAGCCCTGGCCATGCATTGAAGGTGAGAGAGAGGGTGGGGGAAAAGAAATTAATTTAATTTGTTTTAAAGTTACCTCAGCGGCCTAGAACTGGCCTACCTTGAAGGGTTGTCATGAGGGTGAGAGAAGATGCTACTTTAAGATGATTACTCACAGACATATATTTTAGGGGGCCTGAGCAATGCCGAGTAGAAACTTGAAATCTGGCATGCTGATAGGTCTGGCTGTACAATGTACCAGAAAAATCTAAAAACATGAAATTTTGGGTTTTACATATTTTTATGTCAAATCAAGGGCCCAAGTCACCAGTTTCCTTCGCCATCCTGGCTCTCTGCCAAAACCTGTTAAATGTAGATATTATATAGTAAATTATTCCAATAAATTATTCTGTGTTCTGGCTGCTTTCCTTTTTTCATAATAATAACTTCAGAACACATGCATACAACAATTCCTCACGTCCACTGAGATCCGCTTCCCTATTATATCTTATTCAGATATCTGGGCAGTGCCGGGTATATTTTGAAAACATAGTTTTAGGTTGGCAACTTGTTTAGCTGGTAGAAAGGGTGTTGTGTGTCTTGATTGTTTTTGAAGTTTAGACGGCTGCTCCAGCCAAGGCATGATTGAAGGTGTAGGCATTTGGGGTAAAACAAAGGATGTGGTTTATCACGAAGCTCTAATTTAAAATACAGTTCTTATTAACACAATTTTCCATTTATTCTAACAAAACAATTTATGAACTCAGCCAAACTGAAAAAACCAACTAACGTAAAGATGAATAAGGTGCAGATAAATTTATTATTTATCAAATAAATGTCATAAACATTACTCATGGACCTGAGCAACACAGGGCATATCAGCTAGTTAGCTTTACAAAAGATCTTCTCCTGGTGGAGATGAGAACTGCTAGAATTAGTTTGTTGATATGGCTCAAAACAGCTGTCTGCATTTTTGGACTCTCTTTGGAGGCGTGGCTATGGGGAATGTAATGATGAGTACCTGCACTTTAGAATTCACCAGTATAAGCTTATCTACACTACTGCTTTAAAACGGTTTAAAACGGTTTATAACAGTTTTGAGAACTTTGTGGCCCAGGACACACTCCGTATACAGTTTTCAAAACAATTTCAAAGTGTTTTATCCTGCGTGTGTAGATAGGCTCTATGTCAGAAACCTCAATACAGACTGAATTTAAAAGAAACATTTCTATTAGTCCCCTCCTTGGTATGATTTGAGATTCAAATGTAGTTTGGCATATGATTCAGTTCTTCTGTGCCTCTCAGGATGAAATGCTTTCATGCTTATTTCATCTGTCTTTAATTTGTGAAATCATGTCTTGTGTGTCTGGTATCTCCAATATAAAATGTAAGATTTACAGCCGATTTCATCCTAAAGGTTTGTAGAAAAAAAATGAGTGTTGCCTGGAATGGATAATTAAGCACAAATGAATGATTTGTCAAACAACACCTTTATCTTTGTTGACAAAGTGCTTCTGAACAGATTACAAAGTTCTTATCTGTATTTGTTTCTGAAACGATTATGACATTTTATATCAGCCCTGTCCCATTTATATTATCTTGCATAAATAAGCGACATAATGATGTTTCCTTTTCCTGACTAACAGCCTGATCTGAAGATTTGCTGCACCAGGGTAGAAGTGCTTGCTTCGAATGTGGCATATCAATTGTTACACCGGTACAACACCCCAAAATGTAACATTATGCTGAAATTGCAGTGGTGATGATACATTTTTGTGTCAGAGGAGGATATGCTAGCAGAAATGATTAGAATTGGAATATTAGTGATTGACAGGGCTGCTAAAATACATGATGATTGAACAATGTTATTATCACTCCCTCTAACTCTAACTCAGATGATGAATGTTCACAGGATTCGATTCAAAACAAGGATGCATAGACACAAGAGGAGTTATCAGCATTTGTGGGGGCACCAATGTTTGAAGACATACAATTTATTTATTTTTTAAAAAGAAAAAAAAAGAAAAAGCAGAACCCCATCCCCTGCAACCGTCTACTGGGAACTGAACATGCCCAGTAACCATAGACTGCTGAGTGTCAGTTGAAAAATAAAAATATAAAATATGTGCAAGTGTATTTGGGATGGGGAGGGAGTGGAACGCCACACTTGACACCTTACGCTGTATGGTATCCTGGAGAAGAGCATGGCTAGTTGGTTGAAATCACTTGCATTTGGAGGCGACAACATACTGCAACCTTTTGTTGCAGGTCTCACTTGCAAAAATACTTATTTATGTGATCAGCCCCTTTTAAGCTCTGAGTTCACTTTTCATATGTATTTTCTTTGCAAACCTTGACCATTTAAACACTCATGCAAGAAAAAAAGCAAACAAACTACTAAACCTCAGAAAGTTCACAAATATCCCATCAACTTCAGCTTGTTTTTATATTTGAATATATGCCATATTTTCTTGGGGACTGCCTAGACATTCAGAAAGTCCCGTGGTGGGTGCGCGATGGCGCTGCATTGGTTATACGAAGCAGCAGCCACCTCACAGCCTTCATGGGGCTTTCCTGCAAAGCTGCGAGTTTAAAAAGTCAGGGACTTACCCCGACTTTTTTTGCTGTAGCGAGGTGAATACTGCACATCCGCCATCTAACCTCACTCCAGCATCGCAGCGGAGGCATTCCCGGGCAGATGGTGACCCCTGATTGCTCACCATCTGCCCAAGCAGAGGTCAGGGAGTGGGCCTGGTGGGCCGAATGGAAAGCCCACATGTTCTTGGTGTTCTGATTAGTTGCCACCACCCCACAGCAGAGAAAGTGTGAGGTTTCTTTTAACCCGGAGGCAACCTGGCACCATCTAGGCAGTTCCTTGCCAAATGCTACTTTATTCAGTAGTCGCTCTCCAGGTAACATTCCCTTTTGAAAATTCTACTTATTTTAGCCAGCTGCTCTCAAATAGAAATCTTTCAAAATGATGGTGTGTGGGTGTGGGTGTGGGGGTCACTTTGAACTGATTTCAAATAAAAGCTAAAATGTATTTCTTCTGTTGTGACTAATCTCTGTAATAAAACTGCAGTTAAAACTGTGACAGAAAACCTGGTCCTCAAATAATTCTGTCAGAGTAGAATGAATGAATTTGCTCTGGCCAAATGCTGCAAGCATGGACCCTTAACACTTTTTTTTAAAAAAAAACTTGTTTCATGGCTCTCCACTTTTCCGAGTAGTAGGAAGTTTCTGTGGAAAAACATTTTACAAGTCGTTCCTTGTAAGGAGAGAGTACAGGCCAAGTGCCATCAACTACCCTGTGAGAAAGAAAAAAAAATGAGGGGGACTGGAGCAGGCAAAGGGAACATCAGGGCCTGCTCCAGATGGCGTCGCCCACCCCCAAAAGGCCTTAAGTGACATCATCTAAGTGATATTTGGGGAGGAACATTCGGTACTAGCTTCTGCCAAGTGGAGCTGGTTATGTTGGTCAGTTTTGAGCATGTGGCTCTTGCTGCATGTTGCAGATTATAAATATTGTAAACCACTTTGAAGACTCTAGTCAAAAGGTGGGATATAAATCTACCAAATGAATAAATGACATGTAATGTCTATTTATTTACAAATATGGAAGTGGAGCATGGGGGAACTGCCAAGCATCTTGACAAATAGCGCTAGCCAGCCGGCAAAGTCTTTTGCTGGATACATTCCAACAGGCAAAACTTCCTTTCCAGTTCCTACCTGACTGGGCTACATTATAGCTAATAATCCCCAGCCACATAAACCCATAAAGAAACAAACATCTGTAACTAGTTATGCACGAGCCTAGCAGGGGTTGTCTTGCTTCACCTGGCACGATCCAGAAGCATCTCCATTCAATATAGAGCTGCATTATCTTGTTTGTCCTATCACTTTGAGTTTATGTATTGAATTTGGGTGATCTTCTGAGGAGTGTTTTTGCCTGTAGCCCCTCATACTGCACTGGGGGTGGGTTACTTCTAGGAGGGAATGCTATGGAAGGGCAGCTTCCCAAAGTCCTAGTGAAAGTCACCCTATGGCTCTTTATCATTCACTGAATTATTACAGTGAGCCTATCCACATTGCCCTTAAAACGACTTATTTATGTTTAAAACATGGTTTTTTAAGTCGTTTCATTACTTGGTAGGACACACTGAACAGTACTTACATTTCATAGTGACTGCTTTCTCTGTCCTCCAAGTGTTCACTGGTGTATTACAGGGTTAATTCCTTGACTCTTCTTTTGTTTTTGTTTTGCAGGCTGCTCGACTCTTCCACCTCTCTCTCCATAACTCAAGCAGCCTTCAAAACAAAAACTAAAGAAGAAGGGTCAAGGAATTAACACTGTAATACACCAGTGAACGCTTTGAGGACAGAGGAAACAGTCACTATGAAACGTAAGTACTGCTCAGTGTGTCCTACCTCATAATGAAACGACTTAAAAAAACATATTTTAAACAGAATATAAGTCGTTTTAAGGGCAATGTGGATAGGCTCAGTGTGTGGGAATATTCTTCAAGGCACTTTCTAAAGATCCTTAAACTTTATATCAACATACAGGCAGGATTTACACTACAGCTTTAAAACAGTTTAAAGCAGTATTGACAACCGTTGGGGCTCAGGCCACACTCCATATACAGGTTTCAAACCATTTTCAAAGTGTCATATCCTGCTTGGTATAGATCTGGCCTAAGAAGAATTTAGAAAGATATATTAATCAAGAATAAGGACAAACTAACAGTTGGTAAGAGAATAAAGGAGGAACTCTTATGAAGTGAACTGGGCTAGTATGGGAAAACAGCATTATTTACTGACATGACATCTGCGTACATGATAACATTCTGTCACATTTGCCACCTGTAAAGGAGAAATGGAAAATCTTCCATCCCTTGGTATGTGATATCCTTGGCTGACGCTTTCGATTGGAGGAGGCTCAGTAGCTTATATTCAGACAAAAGGCATGTCAGGCTGGGCAGTGAATTGTACGACAGCAACATTAGCTTTATTCTACACAAGAACCTTTATGCTAGCAATGATAGTCATCAAATAATGATCTGGTGCTGACATTTCCACTAGTAGTAAAGCTCCTGGCTGTCACTCATCAATTTAACAAAGGGTAACATCTGATAAGTGACGAATGGAAACGTGTAGGTTTTGTGCTACCTGCTCTCCTTCCTCACTCTTCTGCCTTTTTGTCTTTCTGTCTCTAGCCTGAATCCGGCATGAAGGATTGGTTTTTGATCTTTTCAGCAGAAATATATTTAAATGCCTTCCCCCTGCTTTCCCTGTGAAACGTTCCTTGGTGTTTAAGTGGCCACTTAAAACTGTGCCCTTCCTGCTTTGTGCACCCTTCCATCTTTATGGAAAGGAGCAGACTGAGAGAAAGGACTTTGTGCTGATGTGGGGTGGGAGGGGCTTTTTAAAATCACAATGTTGGCTATGAGAATACCTGCTGTGGAAGTGAGAGGCTGAAAAGATTCATGCAAATTTAAATGGAGGCTGCCTGCTGGCTACATTTTACTCAGACTCAAGAAGGATTTGTTCATCTCTCTTCCTTCAAAATTAGGGCTTCTGTTGAACTTTCCCATTTTGCCGCAAAGGAGACAAATAGAAGCAGTCACATTACTTACTCAGTGATTTGGTTCACACAGCCCACCATGGTTCAGTAACCATGGTGGGTTGCAGTGCCCTTGGGTGCCAGGTTGCTGATCCAAGCCCCCTCCCCCACAGCTTCTTGTTACATGTGAACCCAGGGAGGGAGGGTTGTTGGGGTGATTGACAAGCCACCTAGACCTCATGGGCTGTTAGGGTTGTGGGTGCATTGTCAACCACTCCTCAAACCCACCCTTGTACTTAACAGGAAGCTATGATGTGCTCCCGCCATGCGCCAAATATTCAATATGGTGGCCACCACTGCAATGAGAAACCCTATGGGGAAATTCAGCCATGGTGTCTTCTTGTTATGTAGAGACCAGCTGTACCTGAGTGCTTGCAGGGTGCAGGTACTAGTGTCTGGGAAAGCTCCAGATGACCTGAAGCAAAGGAACTGGACAGAGCCAAAGTGTACAGCCCAGACAGGGGGCTGAATCCAAGACCATACAGTTCACTGTTCAGGACTGAGTGAAAAGCAGCATATGATTGGGTTGGAGAAGCCGATGTGTGAACCACATAGTCCAGTGATTTTACCATTTTCAAGCAGGAGCCTGATTGACACCACCACCAAGACCGCTTTGAGGCCTTTCTTGGAGCATTGGGGGACTCTTAGGCTGACCATATGAAAAGGAGGACAGGACCCATGTAACTTTAACAGTTGCAGAGAAAAGGGAATTTCAGCCAGTGTCATTTGTATGCAATTAGTACCTGGTGAAATCACCTCTTCATCAAAGCAATTAAAGGTGCATGCACTATACTAGAGTGACCAGATACAAAAGAGGGCAGGGCCCCTGCAGCTTTAACTGTTGTAATGAAGAGGGAATTTCACCAGGTACAAATTACATACAAATGACACCAGCTGAAATTCCCTTTTCTCTACAACTGTTAAAGTTACATGAGCTCTGTCCTCCTTTTCATATGGTCAGCCTAGGGACTCTCCTGTCCCCACCCCTCCCCAGTCTACTGGTGATGCTATGCACCAGACTCTGCTTTTCAGCCAGTCCTCTCCTCCTGATGCCCAGCCACAGAATCCAAGCAAGGCCTCACCAGGTAGTCACCAAATCATCAGGCAGGCAAATTCCTTAGAGTGGGATGGATCTTTTCCTTCTCACGGAGAGAGTGCGCTCTGTTCTGTTCAGTGCTGCAAAATCTCCCAGTGCAAGAGTTTCCGTAGGATGAAATTTCAATGGATGACATCTGTGAGACGTGCTAGTGATTTCTAATATTTATTGCTCCCACTTAAACCATTTCCAGACATTCTTCATACACTTGAATCAGGGCTCCATCAAACAAAAATATCCCAACAATGAGATCCTGCTAGAGGCTTTTGGCCATGTTCTCCTTCTACTCTGGCCATATTGGCCATTCCTGGTAGAAGATACAAAAGGAGTGTAGTGGATTTGACACCGAAAGAACAGGCGAGGAGTTGGATTTGAACTGACACAATGTCCTTTGTGCTGTTTGACTACATAGAGAATTGTGTAGCTTAACACAATGAGTAGATTTTAGCAGGCTTTAGCTAACTAAGGGAGGCCCCTTGTATAATGGTCAGCTTTTTTGTTAATTAGGAATGCCTCTCACATAAGCCGGTAATTTATAGCTTCACCTTGAAGCTGTTTTGGGTCAGATCTACACCAAGCAGGATATAACACTATAAAAGTGGTTTGAAAATGGTGTATGGAATGTGCCCCAACAGTTGTCAGCACGCTTCAATACCATTATAAAGCAGTAGTGTAGAACCTGCCTTGGCCTATGTGAAGTGACCTCATCCTTTGAGATAAGGATGTTTTTCTTCTCTCCTGTGAAAAGTGAAAGAGAAGCTCTCTTCTCCTGAGAAAAGAGTGTTTCCTCATGACACCCTGTCAGCTCCTGAACTAGAGGGAGACACTTATAAATCCAGCCTACTGCCTTTTCTCTTTGGTCCTGCTCTAAGGGAGGAAATGTAATGTGCACTACCAGCCTGGAGAAATCTGTTGGTCCTTCGGGTGGTGACTCATGTACTGTGGGGATCCCAACACAAAATCAGCTGTGACAGAGGCTCTGATCTGCTGAAGGAACATGTGAGCTTTCTTTGCATATTCTTTCTGCATCCAGTTATCACCTGTGTGTAATCAATAAACTGTTGAACAGATCCATTTGTAACTTTGTCTCAGTTTAATAACTCCCAAATCTGGTTTGACAGGACCTGACAGGATCAGGACTTCAGACTAAGACAAGGGCCCCCTCTACAAGGATGCGCTTTTGCGCCCGGTTCAGCGATTATGCGCATTATCGCAGATGCGCATTTACTCCTAATCCCTCTGCACGGGAGGCGGCGAGAGGCGGCGAAGCGCATTAATAGATGTCCAAAAAGCGCTTTACAAGAAGTTAATGCGCATAATCACTTGTTCACACGGGGAAAATGCGCTTTAACGGCCGGAGCAAAATAAAACTCGCGATTTAACGCACATTCGAAAATGCGCATTATCGGAGAGATAACGCGCCTCTACGCCCGTTTTGCGCCTCCGTTCTTGTAGAGGTAAAATTTATAATGAGCCTTCAAAGAGCATTAAACCTCTCTTGTAGAGGCACCCAAGGATGATAGGTGCTGAGTTGCTATCCAATACCTATCCAGCAGAATGGGCTTTTCAGGTTGTACCAATATTAGTCTAACTTAAGTCCTATTCATTTCAATGAGTCTACTCTAAGTAGGACTAACATAGGATACAAGTCTTCTTCCAGATCATGCTATTTCCTGAGGGCGAGAGGGAGTAATATCCCATTCTGCTGGGCACCAAAACAGATGGAGGCTTTTTTAGAATGGCCATGTCCCCTATTTGAAGGCATCCTCTGTTTGAAGGCTACCCAGTCAAAATCTGGTTTAAAGATAAAGGAAGATAAGTAGGAGAGTAGGGGCACTGAAGTTGCCCAATGGAAAAGAGAACAAGTCTCAGGATGTAGGAAAATAAAGTTTTATTCTTATAAATTGACTGATGCATTTCAGGCCTTTGGCATATATTTCTGGGCCTTTTTAGGGGCTATAACACCATATGGACAATACAAGAAATTAATATATATGAACATTTAAAAATATCATATTAAACTAGCTAAACTTGCTAAAACTATTTGTAAATAATCTGAAAAGATATCTGAAAAGATCTCTCAAAGAATAAATCCTATGACTGGTGACATAATTTGTAAGCAGCAGGTTTTCTATAAATCATTTCAGCCGTACCCATAATTGTACTGATTAGATTCAAAGACACTGAGACGTCTTTTTAGAGATCTTGCTTTCAAAAAGTGCACACACTAGGAAGAGTGTGTACAAAAAAGCACATATTAGAAAAAATGCCCATGAAAATGAATGCAAATTTCCCTTCACTTTTGAATGAGGCAGGGCTGAATTTGCAAACTGAAGCAAAAACAGACCAGAATGAATTCATGGTTGGGAAAATGAGAAACTAAAACTGACATATTCGCCCATTCCTGAGATACACTGGTGACCTGATTACAGCCTTCCCTGCTATGGTGTGATGTATTGTATTTATTTTAAAATTATAATAATTATTTCTGAATTTGTATCTCTACATATCAATTAGCATATGCAAAATCTATGCAAATCGTTGTATGCTTTTTGTCTTCTTTTTGAGGATGCATTTTTTTCCACAATGCTTTCCTTTTAGACTACCTGTTTTGTCCATAGGTTAGGTAGAGGGGGGACTTGTGTGGGAGAATTTCCCGCTGTATTGAGACTTGATTCTCTTTCATTTTCAGTATGAACCTGACTGGCACCAAGGAGTTCTTCTGCATTTGTTTCTTGAAACAGATGGGGACAGGATGTAATCTAGCATGTAGCAAAGGCTGCATTCATAATAAGCTTTTCTTTGAACATATTTACCCTGTTGCTATCTGAGTCTCTCCCCATACGGTTTGTATAGAGGCTTTTTATTGCTTTCTTTGTAGTTCAATCCAGTTTAGCTAAAGTGCTTGGATTTAAGTTGATTTAACACCAGCGCCTTCAGTAGGAATAGAACTGGCTTCAACTCAGATATTTTGGTTTAACTAGGTTGTGAATTCAGCTATTGAAGAGGGATCTCATTTTCCTTCCTTCTGCCAGTATGACAGCAGCTTCCCTGACATTGCTTGAAACATCAATTTTCATGGTTGTGCTATGCTATATTTTCTTTTCATTGAATAGGGACTCATCTTTGCTGTCCCATTCAAAACTGTTTGCCATCTTTTCTACAGATGACCACTGGGATACCGATTCTTGCCTGACCCAAAATTAAGTTTCAGCATTGACAGATGTCTTCAGCTGGAGGTTGATATCTCCTTCGACAATGGCAGTTTTCTTAGCGATCCATTTGAGAGACGTCAGGAAGCCTCATTTATATTGACACACACACAAAGACAGAGCAAATATGAGAATCATTAGTGGCTCTCAAATTTCATTGTGTGAATTTTGCCTGTTGAGGTGTTGTTGCCAGTATGAAATCTTATCTAATAATATATACCTCCACTTTGGGAGTTATTGCAGGCCAAAACCCAAAACCCCACCCCAAACCCATGATTCGCGAAAGCTTCTAGTGTTCAGATCAGTTCTCCGTTGGAATTTTGACGGTATTTATAACGTTTTTAGGGATGGAATGCTTAGTTGAGGTTTAGATATTTTTAGAGTATAGATTCTTGTTGCCATGTGCCAGATTATATAAATATGGGTTTGGTTGCTTCTGCAGAAGTCCCTGTGGAAATCTATTCTTTTTTGCAGAAGGAACTGAAACTGAGAGAGATGTGTCAATGGATGTTTATGTTCGTCAAGTAGATGGATTGGGCCCCAAACCCAGCACAATTGACATAATTGGCAGCTTCTGCCCAGAGACAGACCAAGACAGACTTGACACATATTGTCAGAGTTACGCAAAGGAACTTACATGTTCTCTTCCCACACACTTCCTGTATATTTAAACTGTAATGGGGTGGGGAAGCTGACGGAAGAAATAATATATTTAAATATTAGGAATTAAGTTTTATAAATAGAGAACTATGACTATCACACAGTGAACAATATTTTTGCATCTGCCTAAGATAGGATCCACAAAATGTAACTGTACAGATCATTTCTATTTCTGCCATTCTTAAAGTAGACACTTTGGTTAAAATTATCATGCTGTGACAAAGGGGAAAAAATCCACATGCACCAACTTGTGTGGTTATAACATCAGAGCGAGAATTCCTGTTTTTAATGCTAATTATTGACAATGCAACGTGTAATCAAACTATTGTTTTGCCTCTCCCTATGCAAGAGGATATATTCCTACCCTAAGGGTGCAATCATATACACAGTTACCTGGGGAAAACCCCATTCAACTCAGTGGAGCTTACTTCTGAGTAAGGGTGCAATCCTATCCGGATAGTTGCCAGTCTCTGAAATCTGAGGCTGCCAACTATGCTATGCAGAGCAACTGGAGCATGGAGAGAATCCTCTCCTCCTTGGTCTGTCTGCCCTGCATTTTTGTCTAGATGGGAGATTTCGCTGCCTAGGTCTGGCTCTGAGGAGGAGGAGGAGGAGGAGGAGGAGGAGGAGGAGGAAGGAAGGAAGGGGTCTGGAGACCCAATAGGAAGTAGAATAAAGCAGTTTCCATGGTCTCATACCCTCCCTGCCCCCTATTCTCCCTCTCCTTGCTCCATTTCCAAGCATGGAGATATAGCCGGCACAACAAAAACCAGCTGGCTATGAGGGGTAGGGGGTGGGGATAGCAGTTTCTGGGCTCCAAGGTAGGAGCCCTGGTTCCAACCTTGGTTCCCAGAAACTGAAGAATCCTATGGCTCTCTAGTCAGTGTCTAGTGGCCTCAGGAGTGCTCCCTATGTCTGTTCAAACAGACGAAGGATGGATTTTCAAAGGGGAAAGGCTGAGCACCAAAGATAAATGCTTAGATAGCATTAATAGATAGGATTATGTGTGGAGGAAGCACATAGAGCTGAAACGGATTTCAAAAGCTAAAACGTTCATTACCCTGCCATTTGGGATACAGATTGCAACCCTGAGAACATATCTGATCTGTCACTTTTAACAAATCTGCAACTGCAAAAGAGAATGCAACTACAGCTTCTTTTGCCTAGAGATGTCTACCATCATTTGAAGCGGTGATGGTGGAACCTAGTTGGCAAAATCAGCACTCTGGTTAAGCTGAAACTAGAAATCATCAACACTGTACTGCTCAAAAAGGAAGGTTTTATTAACTGGGCTTGGAAACTGTGCATAGACAAAAGCAGGGGGAACTCGTCTTTTAAGAGAAAAGGCTCAGAAACATCCCAATAATGAAATTAAGGAGTGGTAATAAACTACTGAAAGTTCAGTATTATTTCATCATCTATATATACAGTATCAGAGGCAGTAAGCCTGCATATACAAGTTTCTGGGGAACATGGGTTGGAGGGTGCTGTTGCACCGTGTCCTGCTTGTGGGTTCCTGGTCAACAGCTGGTTGGCCACTGTGTGTACAGAATGCCAAGATCGACCCTTGGTCTGAAGCAGCATGGCTTCTCTTGTGTTCTTAAGTACTTTTTTGTATGTTGACTTTTAATGTTCAATCTTTTAAAATATATAAATGTAATTAATAATAATAATAATAATAATAATAATAATAATACTTATATTCCACTCAAACAGAAAACATTCCAAGTTCTTTGGACACGTAGATCTTGGAAGCAGAGCAACGTATACAGAAAAAGTGGCTATGTTCTGACCTGCTGACATTATATTGTACACGTTGGTAATGAAATTGGGTTTCATCCGCAGAGCATTTGCCATTCTTTTTCTTCTTGCCACAGAATACACATACAGCTATGTAAACAAGGGGATGCACACCTTCTGAAAATGAGGGCATTGATTCACAAAAGGTTAAATGATTTGCCAAGTTCCCTCCATTAAATTTTATGCTCTCCACTACTAATAGTGAGTGTTCAGCAAGCTCTTCTGTAGAATGAACCTTTTCCTGTTTCTCAAATTGTCTTTCTCTGTTATGTCTGTATCTTGCTGTGATTTCCATTATCACCGAATCACAATCAGATTTGCAACCTGCCAGTGATTGTTTACTTTCCATTTTGCACTTTGCTAGGATCCAAACCCAAGCAATCCTACCTCTTCTGGTTTTTTTGATCAGCACGTTCCAGAACACAAGGAAGCAAGCTGGTATTTACACCAAGAAACACAGCAAAATACAATGAAATGTTTATATTGCGGTACCCAGAAATCCAATCCAGAGAGAAGAAACATTGCTCGTTCCTTGCTTTGACCCACTAACCACAACATTCTTGTGGTTTATTGATTTCTTGTGCAATAATTTAATCCACAGCCTAGCTAGTGACAAGTAAGGCATACCGTTTTGATGAGAGATTTTTGTTGCTTTTGAACACATAACAATAACACCTTATGCTAAAAAAAGTTTTCTTCGGAAAGAAACTCAACATGTAGCTTAAGAAACAAGTTTCAGCTCTATAGCTCTATGATTGGAAACATCAACTGAGTCGTGAAAGTATTACAAAGCTGTTGAGAATGAACTTTAAATACAGTCTATGGATAAAATCCACCAGGAACGTGTCCTGTTCAAAACCCCTTGAGAGTGAATAACTGCTTCCCAGGAGTGCTACACCCTGGCCAAAAGTCTTGATTGCTTATGTGTAAGAGAGCCAGTGCAGGGTAGTGAGAGCCAGTGTGGTGTACTGGCTAGAGTGTTGGACTGGGAGTCAGGAGATCCAGGTTCTAGTCCCCACTCATCCATGGAAGCTCACGGGGTGAGTTTGGGCCAGTCACAGACTCTCAGCCCAACCTACCTGACAGGGTTGTTGATGTGAGGATAAAATGGAGAACAGGAGGATTATGTACACCGTCTTCGGTTCTTGGAGGAAAAAAGGGTGAGGTATAAATGTAACAAACAAATAAATAATAAATAGTGTCAGTGTTCTAATTTCTTGCCATTTCAGCCATCAATATTGCCACCTGCAGCTTGAGGCAGTTGAGCAGTGCTAGTGGTATTTGAGTTTATGGAATGTCACTGTTGGATACTCTTTCTGGAGGGAACCTGGTTGTGGAAGGCTGTGCAAAAGACTAGGACACTGAAGGACAGATCCATAAGGCATATGATGAGTAGGGTCTAGGAATGTTTAATTCTCTCCATATTTTAGCTCCCAGACACCTTTCTTGGTGCTCATCAAAGTACTCCATCCCTCCCAGTTGTTTTTTAATTAACTCGGTTTCTTACTAGCATCTAGCTGCTGGCATCTTCATTTCCCTTGAATGCCTCTGGGCTTCATGATGGGGCACCAAGGCATTCTTTGGAAATGACGACAGTGGGCTGCTGAGGACTAATGCTTTCTTCTGCAGTGCACCCAGCCACCAAGAAAAAGACGGGGAAAAGAAAAGGATGATGAAAACTGTGAGTCCAGTGGAGTTGTTTAGAGTGTTATGGCTCATACCCACCTCTGCCTTGTACACAGTCATTTGGGCAGGTTACTTGTCCTTTGTGACTAGCCCTGCCTCCCATGGCAGACATTTTGTGATGGTGGCCAGAAGAGTTTCCCAAATTCCTAAATGTGCCCTTGGCCCCAAAAAGGCCTGCCCCTGTTGTACTGACATAGAGCATATGGCTTCCTCAATCAGTACCAGCCAATGTCACTCTTTTCTTCTACTTCAAAATACTCACAAACCCATCATCATGCATGTTGTACTCTCTTCCCCATCTGTCACCACATAAGCGCAGATGAGCTGCTGCCCAGCCATCTGTTCTGTGGTTCATGTCTGTCTGAATTTCAGCTGTAAAGTAGGGCTGGTCTGTAACCTCTGCCTGAAGGACCTCTGTCTCTGCCCACCTGTGTCTTGTCTCCTGAGTTCCACAATGCTGGATGCTCCTTTCCCCACATGCGCTCCACCCTGGCTTCTCCATATATCAGAGGTGAACTTACGCCCTCTGTCCTTGGCAACTGAGCCAACACTTTCTTTCTGGATGCCCTGAACAAAAAAAAATCCCTCTTTGCAGTGGGAGTGCAGTGGCTAGAAAGTGGATAGGGCGACATTTTTCTGCCTCTCCCATAATACTAGAACCCAGGGTCTTCCCATGAAGCTGATTGGCCAGAGATTCAGGATAGAGGAAAGGAAGTGCTTCACACAAAGCATAGTTAAACTATGGAATTAACTTCCACAAAGCATAGTGATGGCCACCAATTTGGATGACGTTAAAAGGGGATTGGATAAATCCCTGGAGGAGAAAGCTGTCAAGAGTTACTAGACCAGATGGTTATATGCTACCTCCAGTATCAGAGGCAATATGCCTATATATACATCGCTGGGGAGTATGACTGGGAGGGTGCTGTTGCAGTTAGGTCCTCCTTGTGGGTTTCCTGTGAGCAGCTGATTGGCCACTGTGTGAGCAGAATGCTGGATTAGATAGACCCTTGGTCTGATCCAGCATGACTCTTCTTATGTTCTTATATAATTTCCTGTAGCCTCTGAGTTTAGCAGCTGCAATCTTCATAGCAGCTGGGGGAAATTAATTTTGCCAGCATCAATACATTGTCTGGATCTAGCCCTATTGTAATGCAAAGTGTTTTGCAGTGGCTGGGTCTTGAATGCGCGACTAATATAGTTGGCTTTTTATCTGACATTTAAGAATCAACAGGCAGTTAAGAATCGTTAACTTTACAAACCCACTCCTGGGCTAGATCTACATTGCGGCTTTATTACAGTAATGAAATGCACTGATAACAGTTGGGACACAACCCACATTCCACATACTGCTTTCATAGTGTTATTTCCTGCTTTTTATTCCACATTATTCAAAATACCACAAAAATGACATTGCATGACCTATGTGGTACAAATGCGCAAGAGGGATATAGCATTACCATGATGGGATCGTAATGATTGCACACAAAGTATAGATCTGGTCCAAGTGGAGATGAAAACTCATAGAACTGGTTTGTGGATATGGATCAACACAGCAGCCTGCACTTTTGGACTGTCCTTGCATAGTTATGGGGATTGTCATGATGACTGCCTACACTTAACATTTTCCACTACACCAATGGTCACACACAACACACTCACCCCTCGTCCTCAGAAAAAATACAGAGTCAGAAAGAAAGAAAGTATTACAGTACTCAGAAACTAGAGACGGACACAGACCAAAAACAGAGAACAATGAACTTAAAACAAAACCTGTAGAACTATGACCAATATTCCTGGGTGGATGGGAGATAGAGGAAAAGGGAAGCAACTCTGCTTCAGTAACTACTAAAAACAACAACAATTAACACTCAAGACAGTCTCAAACAACGGCAAAAAATAATCAAAAGTACTAAGAACTGGATTTTAGGACAGATAAAGATTTTAGGATAGGTCTGGATTGGAAAGGAAAGGATTGGTTGGAATAATGAAGGAACCTTGTAGGATATGAAATACAAGCCAAAGATCACCTAAATCCTTTCAGTAGTCGAGCTCAGAAGAGAGAGAACTAGCAAAGACAGAGAACAGACTAGAATCAAGTTGATCTATTACTTCAACATCTCTCCCCCAAAGGGCGATGATTGGAGGGCCCTGGTAAACTCATTCTCTGTAATTAAAAGCTACACCACCTCCTCCCCCTGCCATTTTCCTTAAATGGAAAATTTTGGGAGAAACGTTGCAATTTCTGGAGATGCATGGTCTGTGCCTCTCATGAAGCTTCAAGAAGATCCAGATTCACTTTGCCTCAGTTTTCTCTCAAATCTTTCCACAGGAGGCAGTTTTGGCTTGGAATTCAGAATTCATCTGAACATGATGCATACCCCTCATCTCACAATTCCCATTGGAATCTAATTTTGATACACAGCTTTTCTTTATTATCTGTGACTTAGAATGTTTGGTAGTAGAAGGGGCTATACTGGCACTTGTATATAAGACGGGAAGGATAAATTAAGACAGCAAAGGTCAGATCTACAGGCAGAAGATCTGATATCTTCAGTTTAGGGCATCTCAGTAGGAGGATAAATGACAGCTTCAGGTCAAATTAACAAACTTTATGCTGGTAGAGAAGTCCTACGATCAGGAGCACACTATTGCAATCACCTCATCTTCTACATGAGCTGTAGTTAAGTCAAATCTGAGAAAAACACTGTGTGTATCTCAATATTTTATTACAACCTACATTTGTTTGATGATAATGCACTGCAACCCTTATTATTATTATTATTATTATTATTATTATATATTAATATATATAAAAATATATATATTATATTATATTATAATATAATAATATTAAAGTTTGATTCAATTTCTTCTTGTTAGGTTTACATAATCTGAAATTTGAGGACCAGCCATTACAATATTTGTTCTGATGGCCCAAAGCACTAACACAGTTTTGTAGCAAATATAAATTGTAGCTTACGTACGTTCTGTTTTGCATGGAATATAAAGCTATACTCAGATTAGGTATTAACCTCAGGAAACACCTTGAGCTGAACTCCAACTGGCTGGAATAATGTTACACAGCAGGATCTTGACTGGATGCACAGTCCTTCGCTTTGAAGTTCAGCATCTTAATGAATGAAATAGAATCTCTCTGGTTCTAGTCTAACACAAGGCATGATCCAACCAATGTTATGCAGTTCTAAGTCCTATTTTTTCACGAGGGAAAAAAGGTTTACAAACAAACCCATTATTCTGTTCTAAGTACAATAATAATGAATTTTAAAACCTAGGAGTGAGTTTGCCTAAAATGAAACTTTAAGTGTTCTTTAAAAATGGTTTTGTCACCAGTATTTTGCAGGGGTTCAGTGGATTTCTTCATCCTTTCCCAACAGGGGTTCCACTAGGCACTTAAAAGTCTCAGGGCCCAGGCTCAGAGGACACAAATCTACATAAAATTTGCAGATGTTGATTTATATCTATAATTGCAAATATAGAAACAATTACCGGGATTGTAATCACAGCCAGCCAATTAATTCATCATCCAAATCATTCAAATAAATAAATATTTTTTCAAATAAATAAAATATTTTTTTCAATTAATTTGCACCCTGCTACAGATCATTCCAAACCACTGGAATCCCCCCCACGAGCTTAGTTGCCATACAGGGAGAGGTTTATGTGTGTTGCCACATGTGGAAGGGGCAATCTAATCCTCCCCGGCCCAGCTGCAAACACCCTAGAAAATCAGTCCCTGCATGGCAATTAAACTGAGACCCTCCCTTGGCATCAAAGGACACTCAAGGCCCTGGGAAATACATTCAGGAACAGGACCACATGGGCCTAACCCTAGCAATGCTCCTATTTCCCAACAGACAGCCTCTCTCAGGCTCAAGATCCAGCAAATTTCATCCTCTTTTGCACTTCCCATGCACCATCCCATTGGTTCCTGCATTGGTTGGTTTTGCTAACGACAATACACTGATAATACACTGACAATACAATCAAGATGACATCCTCCTCCTTATGAAGGCCTCTTTCAGGTCTATGAATGCTGGAGCAACACTACAAGCATGTGCTATCGTCTCATACCAGTCATTCTAATGATGTGGCAGATCTGGTCCAGTCTGGATGCACTCACGAGATGGTTGTTTTTGCCATGTGTACCTTTTTGAAGAGGACTGCAGACTCTAATTGGGCCCAGAAATTTCAAAGAGTCTCCAAGCTTATGCCCTATTTACAAGTAAATATATGGGTAGTCCTCCCATCACTAAAAGCTTCTCTAAACAAGCGATTTATAACATGCTTGCGATTGGCCACTCATGGAAGTTGGTGGGTTCATTACATGATGTCAGCATCCAGGGCCCCTCCTGTGCTATCCCCTGGAAATTGTGGGTTTAAAAAACCCAGATATAATATCGGAATATCCAGCGTGTAATCTTGGTGTTGCACTATAATTATGCCACCAGATGGCGGTGTCTTATTAAAGTGAATTGAGCATATGGAGCAAACAGACAGAGGAAGTATTCAGTTTCAGACCACATGGGCATCCATGTAATGGAGCTGATCACATCCAAGAAAGAGAGTGAATGCAGAAAGCCATGGTAAGGCAGTACATTTTTTTAAAAAAAAATGTAGAGAAGCCCCATGTCAAACACAGAAAGTTCAATAAAAACTTAAGTTGCCAATAAACCCAATAACAAAAACACAATTCTCT
Organism: Anniella stebbinsi; assembly: GCA_029215795.1. Lineage (NCBI taxonomy): Eukaryota > Metazoa > Chordata > Lepidosauria > Squamata > Anniellidae > Anniella > Anniella stebbinsi. The sequence goes on along the minus strand of JARDYH010000002.1, from coordinate 287,539,352 downwards.
ATCAACATTAATCTAGTGCATAGCTCTACAATATCCTTTCCTGATATATGATAACTGGACAGAACATTTTCTTGTTGCTTGTTTTTGAGACAGCACGGAAGCAATGGAGGATTTCACAGTATGTAGTTTAAGTCACTCACTGTTAATGCTCTCCTCTGATCTTTAACTAGCTGTTAGATTCAGAAGGCTACCAAGGTCTTAATTTTGTGACCAGCAATTATAAACAGATATCTTTAGGAGACAATTAGCTTAAACCACTTTAGTGGAACTTCTTTGTGCTTTTAGTAACTGAGGGTTAGAAACTTCTTCTCCTAGATAACGTTTCAAGCACCATCTGTTTATTTGTCCATGAATAAGGTCTAATAAAAGCAATAAAGCTTAAATGGTTGCACAGTATGAAAAAAAGGCAATGACACATCTTTAAAAAGATGAGAGTAAATTGCTTTAGAGTAACACTAAGAGACAAAAGAATCATTGACACACTGAAAAAGATTTTTCTTTTAGTGTTAATGTTAGAACAAGAAACACTAATGCCATAATACCAGATTGTCCTTGAGACTTCACTGCTAATACATTTAAAAGAAAAGAAAGAAGCCAACATTTCCCTCTCCACTAATAGTTCTAGGGTTTGTCCTAGGGTTTTATCCTTGAATGTCTTGAATCATTCCATTTTAATACCTATACACACACACACACACACATCATAGCCACAGATGTTTTTTACTCCTATGTTTGATATCTTTGCATTGCATGATAGCAAAGAAGCAGGATTTGGTATGATATCACACTGGACAGGTCCTAACACTACCAATCAAAAAGCATTATACAGTTTTCCCATCTTTTCCTCCTTAATGGATATTTTAGGGGGTCGGATGAGAAAAAAGATAGGAGCAGCAGTGTCAAAACAAGGGAGGGTTACAAATAGAAGATGACTCTTGAAGTTCTGCATTCGAGGCAGGGCAATTCTGTAGTGAGCCAGTTTGGGCACATTGTATTAAGTCAATCAGAGTAATGGAAGACAGAAGTGAATAAAGAATGTTATAGGAGAATCTAGGCATGTGGCACCTGAAGGCCGATTTTAGACATTACACATAAGCAAACCTGGGTATGGTCAGCAAGGAAATCTGCCTGATGATCATAGCTGCCTGACAAGAGTATGTACATGTTGCACGTTTGTCATATTCACACCTGTACTTTATAGGGATTCATTGGTGTCCCACATAGACTGCCACTGTCATGTCTAGCTTTGGCTTTACTTGTACTACAACGACAAGAAAAAGTAATGCGTGACTTGGCTCTCAGTTTCATGGCATTGTGTCCAATGTAGCACATGCACGAGCGATTTTGTGCATGGGGAATTCCTCACACCTCCTCAGTACAGCTCCGTGCAGCCCAAAAAGTTGCCCTGGGGATTGGTGAATGCACAGGAAAGGCCTGGGATGTGCACAGAGTCTGCAGCGGGAATGAAGACTCAGGAAAGATTGGGTGAAGGCAGTTTGTGTAAGAAGATGCTTTCTGGGGGCACAGTGGGCTGGAGGTGTAAGGAATTCCCCTCCAATGAACACCCTTGCACTCAAACTGCATGGGATAAACCCCATTATTGGAAAACATGCCAGGGGCTCATGGGCAGGAGGAATCATCTCAGAAAGATGGATGAAGTATGAAGGCATATTACCATCAACAGTTAGAAACAGAGGCTTGTGGCAAAGGCTGCGCTTGTGTTGTCTCCCATCTGCATTAGACTGCGGCAAGCTGGTTGTGTTCAGGACTTGACTTTTTGCACACCACTGCAAATGCTCAAAAAGCAATGTTGGCCATAGCGTGCCAAAAGCCAGGTTCTGTGTGTGGCACTGCTGTATCCTTCACGAACTGTTCTAGACCTGGAATCCCCATTTAACATTAGCATTTACAATATGAGACCTACTGTTAATTTCTCCGGCTTTATTACCATGTATGGGTCCCCTCCTGAACCACCTGTTGAAGACTAAGGTGGTAGCGGATGCACACAAAAAGCAAAGGGTACAGCTCCTTGAAACCTAACATGATGAAGGGTGGCACGTAATTATTTATATGTGGCTGGGAGCCAGCACAAACGAGGCTGCATAACGTGTGAATTGGCCACGTGTGATGCAATTGAACAAGATGGTAAATAGAATAAGGCAGTAAAGACAGAATAAGGTGTGGAGAGAAGGAAAGGAAAGCAGGTCATGTGGTTCTTATTCAGACTAGAGAAAAGGTCTGGACTCAGGAAGGTGCATAGCAAGCAGGAGCCAATTGGTTAAGTGTTTGTGCTTGACCTATCAAGAACGGTTTCTGCATAGCAGCAGTGCCAGAAGGTTTGACAGCTGGCCAGCTTAGAGCTATGTCAGGAGGATTGTGCTGTCTGTTTCATAAATCTACAGGTCCTTGTTCAGGACTTTTGGAGGACATGGATCATGAGATGTAAAGGATTCACTGATGCTTTACAAAAGAGGGAGCTTCATCACAGAGAAATGTATGCTGTGAGCCTGTGACATTTTTTCCTGCTGCTTGATCCCTCCACTCCTTAGCGGCTGAAGCAGCTTCCTTGCTTTCACCAATAGGATATCAACCGTAATTTGCATGAAAATGGAGCTCAGTATATGCAAGTACAATTAAAACCGAGAATGAAATTTATTAAAGACAACTCAAACCTGTACAACTTTGCACTGTACCAGAACCATCCAGTTAATCCACTTATCTCTCAGGGCTGAACTTGGTGTACCTGTCGAGGCTTGCTGTTCCATTCAAATGGCAGGATTTTCTCTCTGAATAAGGCTTAATTTGCTGAATATCTAAATAGTCAAATATTCTCCTGACAGCTTGCATGACTGAAGCTGCTTGTCAGTGTCTGTAAGAACCAAGGTAACAAAAAAAAGAAAAGAAAGGTATATATTTAATAGCAGTCTTTTTATTTTAGTTTCAGGTGCTGTGCAAATGTATAAGACTCTTGTAGCCCAATCCTAAGCAAGCTTCCCAGAAGTTTCGATCTCTGTAAGCCCGGTACAGAAGCAGGTAAAAACGTTCTATTTCCACCTTTCTGCATGGATAAAATGGAGTTCCTCATTGATCCACAAAAGGAAGGTGTTGCTGTCATTGGCTGCCTCTACACGAGAGGTTTAAAGCTCTTTCAAGTCTCATTAAATTTTTTACCTCTACATGAGCGGAGCGCAAATCGGTAGTTGAGGCACGTTATCTATTCGATTATGCGCATTATTGAATGTGTGGTAAATAGCGAGTTTTATTTTGTTGTGTCCCGTTAAAGCGCATTTTGACTGTAAACAAGTGATTCTCCGCATTAACTACTTCTAAAGTGCATTTCAAACAGCCGGTAAGGCCACCAGTTGTGCGCTCAATTATCTCCCGCATACAGTCATTTACCATAAAGCGCTTCCAAGAAGATGCACATAATCGGAGAACCAGGTGTCAAACTGAATTCTTGTAGAGGGGGTTATTATTAGGGTGACCATATGGACAGAAGGACAGTTGTATGTTTAGCAGTTGTATAGAAAAGGGAATTTCAGCAGGTATCATTTGTACGCATACAACCTGGTGACGTTCTCCCTTCATCATAACAGTTAAAGCTGCAGGAACCCTGCCTTCTTTTGTATCCGGTCAAGAGTGCATAGGATTGTAACCTTAACTTTTAATGTAGAATCACTTTAGACCAAGAGAAAGAAGTCAGATTCATGGTTCAGGAACTGAAGTACAAAATACCTGGTAATGCCTAAGGATAAGACACAATTCTGATATTGCATTGCAGTTATTTACACAATAGCCATAATAGTAGTGATCATTTATTTATTATCCACCTCTAGTGGATACCCTATATCCTTTAGCTTGTTAATACTTCCAGAATATGGGGAACTCATTTGAATGGATTAAAGTGGGCTGTTTCCATATAGATGTGTCAAGAAAGTTATGAATAATTATGCACTTCATTTTGGGGTGTTGGGGAGAGAAATGTGGATTTATATTCTATCACTCAAGCTGATACCAAATTACACCTGCCATTTTGGATTAATTCCAGATTTTATTTCCCGCAAAGGGCTTTTGAATTTTTAATGACATTTTGTTTTAATGGACTGCAGCTTTACACATATTGTATGATTCAAGGTGGAGCAGGTGGTTTAAACAAAGCAAACAGCTGAGGTCCTGTTGGATGTCTCTTTGTGCCCAAGAATTCTCCCTGTGGATTCGAAGGCCTTTGGTCTCATATACTTCCCCGTTAACTTCTCTTCTCTTAGCAGCAGGGAGAGGCATTCAACCAAACTGAAAAAATAGCCACAGGAGGATCTCCTAGTTTTAGCATTCACCTCAGACTGAAGGGAGGGGGCAGAATAGGACTATGTCAATTGGCATAAGTCTGAGGCCTAATTTCTTTCCAGGTGGGAAAAACAGGTCCTGAGTCTTTTTAAATGCTTAGCATAAACCACTAAGATTGAAACCCTAAGCAAACATGGGATCAAATAAACAATTTGCTCTGGTAAAGCAACAGTTCAAAGCACTATCTACTAGGCCAGCATTACAGTTTGGGTTGATAGGTACAAGGCAAATAGCTGATCAGTATGCCAAACAACAACAACAACAACAACAATAATAATTTATTTCTTACCCGCCTCTCCGTTTAGATCAAGGCGGGGAACAACAATATGATAAAATACATTAAACTGTTTTAAACATGACACACATTATTAAAACTGCATTAAAACATCCTAAAAACATCCAAAAAAATCCTAAAATCATTCTAAAATTCCGCTGGATATGCCTGCCAGAAGAGAACAGTCTTTATAGCTTTCTTAAATTCTAAAAGACTGTTAAGTTGACGAGTCTCCTCCGGCAGGTCATTCCAATCATGCAGCCAGACACTTTGCACACATAACAATACATTTATTCCAAAATCCACATTAGGGAGAGCAATACCTTTATTAGACCAACTAAAGATCATAAAATAGTGTGCAAGCTTTCAAGTTCTCATGACCTCTTCATCAGGAAATAATAAGGAAAGCAAAAGGGGTGTAGTGCAAGGAGAGGAAAAATGGCTGATGTTGAAGCCATGGATTCTGATTTAGTTACAGTCTTACACTGGAATGTGGAAGAGGCTGCAGACATTTACTTTAGGCTCTATCAAGTGCTGAAGTGATTTCAGTTCAAAATGACAAGGAATATGGCTAAAGTAACAAATGCCTCATTTTTCTATAGGTATGGTTCTGAGAAACTAATACCTCCTTCAGCTACCCTGGCTCAAAGACCAATACCAGTATCCATACTGCCCTTGTCTTGTCCTTGCCTACACATATTTAACTGTGTACTGGGAGGAATCTGACCCTGAGCCTTTCTACACGAGGCTTTTATTGTGCATTCTAGATTTCTCACTCATGGTAGTTTGTGGGTCTTTTACATGAAGTCATCTTCCTCCAGGGTCTCTCCTGTGATTTGCAACCATTATCATGTGTTTTCCCCCTAACGAGAAAAGTCTGGTGTTATTTTAGGCTGACCAGATAAAATCCAGGTCAGGGCTCATGTAACTTTAACAGTTGTAGAGAAAAAGGAATTTCAGCCAGTGTCATTTGTATACAATTAGTTCCTGGTGATATTCCCTCTTCACCACAACAGTTAAAGTTGCAGGCACTATACTAGAGTGACCATATACAAAAGAAGTCAGGGCCCCTGCAACTTTAACAGTTGTGATGAAGAGGGAATTTCACCAGGAACTAATTGCATACAAATGACACTGGCTGAAATTCCCTTTTCTCTACAACTGTTAAAGTTACATGAGCCCTGACCTGGATTTTATCTGGTCACCCTAATTATTTAGAAATAGTGAAATGAGAGTCCCATGTAATTGTGCAATTTTGCTATATCACAGTACCATCTAATGGTTGTATAATGAAACATATAGAAAGGCAGGGAAAGAAAACCCCGAGAAGAAACCATGTGTAAAAGAGCCAAGCTTAATCCTGCAAAGAATCCGGAAGCAGAAGCCTCAATAAACATGCAGAATAAAAGTCAGCCATGTGAGTCCACTCTCCTAGAATATATTTATTTATTATATTTATTCATTAAAAATATTTATAGACCACCTGTCAGCCAAAAGGTGCTCGAAGCACTGTACAAAAACAAATATTAAAACCACTTAAACACAAAAAAAGTTTAAAAACTGAGAACTAAAACCATCCAGAAGAATAAAACTAGCTGTCAGTGCTTAAAAATAAAGAAATCCTGAGTGGACCTGGAACGTTTTCACCTGCAGGAGGCTAAACAATGAAGGGGCTAATCTAACTTTCCGAAGGAAGGAGGTCTATAATTGGGGAGTTTCATAACCAGGCCTTGTCCTGCATTCCCACCAGCCTAACATTTTTTTGTACTGGGACATGTAGCAAGGCCTCAGATGAAGACTGTAAACTATGTGCAGGTTCATATGGGAGAGGACATCTTTCAAGTATCTGGGCTTCAAGCCATTAGGGTCCTTCTAGGTTAGGGTGACCAGATAAAATCCAGGTCAGGGCTCATGTAACTTTAACAGTTAAAGAGAAAAGGGAATTTCAGCCAATGTCATTTGTATGCAATTAGTTCCTGGTGAAATTCCCTCTTCATCACAACAGTTAAAGTTGCAGGCATTATACTAGAGTGACCATATACCAAAGAAGGCAGGGCCCCTGCAACTTTAACAGTTGTAATGAAGAGGGAATTTCACCAGGAACTAATTGCATACAAATGACACTGGCTGAAAGTCCCTTTTCTCTACAACTGTTAAAATTACATGAGCCCTGACCTGGATTTTATTTGGTCACCCTAATGGAGCACTCCCAAGCTCTGTACCTGATCCTTCAAAGGGAGCAAAACTATATACAGAACAGGTTGTTCTCCCAGTCCAATCAGTTATGGCATCTATTTATTGGTTCAAGTTTTCCACAGCTGCCTTGGCATCAGTTAAAAAAAGAGTGCTAGAGCTAGATATCATCAGCGTAGCGTTGAGATGAGACCCAACCCCAAATAACCTCTCCCATTAGCTTCATGTAGATGTTAAAGAGCAACATTTGACCTGATTTAGTCCCATTCATAATTGTGTTTTGGGGCATTTAGAAATTTTATTGTGTATTCTTTTTGGTGTCTAATAAACAAGTATCTTATAAAACAACAACAATAAAAATATTCATCAATGGCCGCCTCTTCATGGCGCCGGGAATGCTGTGCAGCGGCAGCCGCCACTGGCACACCACACAGTGACGCTCCTTCTGCTGATCTACACCGGAGAGTGCCACGGTGGCTTATCCTGGCACCGCCGCTGCTGCACACGCGGCTGCCCAGTGGCAGCTGGAGGGGGCAGCAGGGAGCATCAGCTCCCCTACTCTAAAGTAAGTTGGGTTTTTTGTGTTTTTTTTTAAATGGGTTTGGGGGAAGACTGCAGAGGCGGTGCAGCGAGCTTATGGCTCACTGCTCCACCCCCTTCCCTGGCCAGCCTGCTCCGCTCTAAAAAAGTTGGGGTAAATGGCCAATGTCTTTAGTGCGGAGCAAAGCCCCTTTGCCCCTAGATGGCTTCGCACTGGCAGCAGCGTCATGTAACCCAACTGCTGCCAGTGCAAAGCCATCTCGACAGAAAGTGTCTGTCTAGAGGTACCCAGTGAAATAAAACTCTTTAAAATATCTGAGCTTCCACTGTCTGATAAAGTAGCCAGGGATTTTCTTTTCTCTTTATCCCAAGTGGTATATACAGCAGGCAGAGGTAATTTTAACATACTGTGTGTATGTGTATGTGTGTGTGTATTAGCATACAGTGTGTGTGTTTAAATATATATATATATATATATATATATATATATATATATATAAAATGACTTTTGACAATTTATGCCACAAAGATACAGGCCAGATGTGAATTATTTTAAAAGGCCTCTTAATGGCAATGTTGTCAGTTTAGTCACTTGGTACTTGGTAGCCCTGCACTGAAGATGTGTCCTTGCCATTTTTCCACTTAGCAAGAATACAGGCCAACCCGTGACCAATTAGTCAGACGTAAATGCGATCAGTGACATTTTTGTTCCTGAACTCTTGGTATAAAATGATCATTTAGGAAATGACTAGTGAGAAAGATAAGGAATGTGGTTATTCAACTGAATTTCCACTTACAGCTGGAAATTTCATAAAACAAAAGAGAAAAAATGATCAGGTAAATATAATAGACTTTTATCTTTGGAAAATCAGCATTGAATGTGAAAGACATTTTTGCCTTCTGAAAATTAAATTAATGTGTTTTTCTTGCAGCCTCTTCAGACTAAATGTTATATTACTTCTCTGGCTGTCGGCAATGCATATGTGGAGGTGTTACCCTATTGTCCCTTCTACAGTAAGTACTAAACTTTACTTAGCATACAATGTGATTAATTTTTAAAACATCATATTAAAAAAGCATTATCAAACATATTTAACAGAAATCTGACTATCAAACTATCTTTATGTGAATTTAACTATAGCTTTACATATGACTTGCTCGATTAAGCATTTTTGCGTGTTGACTAAAATTATAACAACCTTCCATTTATTGATTTCCATGAATCTAGATTTTAGTCATTGTATGGGAAGTGCGCATGAGCATACCCACCCTTACTGTGCTGCAAGTGGTCCTGCATAAAAGCATTTTAAAAAGCATGAATAGAAGTGGGTTGGGGGCACATATTTCAATGAAGAAAAAGGTGATGAGATGTGTCCAGGTCCAAAAATGAAATGTTGTATTGAAACAGTTTTCCATGTGTGTATTTACTGTATCAGGTAGGGGAATAGCACCACATCCAGCAGTGGGATAACACATGCACATCCTATTTATTAGCCCCATAGGTTCCTCTTGTGCCCAATCTTCACAGAACAGGTACAGTTTATCAGCCAGCACACAATGTGCTGGAACATCCAGATGCTCCTGAGTTTCTTTGGACCAGAGTCAAATGTACACTGGAATGAATTAATTGTCTGTGAACCAAAAGAAATTATGACTGAAAAGCAGATATATTGTCCAGGGTTATCATTAATGCTTTGTAATGCCCAATTAGACCACATTTTTATTACAACAATTAAGCTCTATGTTTCTGCATTTCTGACAGCTGTATGAATATATGGTACAGTTCTTTATTCTTTAGTTTTCTGTTTTTAGGCATGTATATTACTGTTACCAAACGGTCGTTTTGCCCAGGGTCATATGTACTCTGATGACAGCTTCCTCCTGTAGACATTGCACTGCTACAGGTCCCCTAAAAGATGTTTTTCCTCTCAAGCTAGGGCACACTCTTGAGATAGGAGAGGGCAAGTGGGGCATAGCTCAGCGGTAAAGCACTTAATTTGTGTAAAAGTGGCCACAGGTTCAATTCCTGGCAACAGTGGGAAAGACTCTGAGGGCCAAACTATATATGCTGTTAAATGTGCATTAATGTGCATGTTTAAAAATGCAAATAACATAATCTGCGACCAGGGTGGGGTGGACAATTGATCATTCTCAGAATTGCAACAGGCAATGTTCGAAGAGAATAGACTTTAAGGACCTGTGTATGACCCTGCACACTGGGAATTGTCTTTCTAGCATGCCCTGGACCTAGAGTTCTTCAGACTATTTATAAATAAACTTCTCCTGATGCATTAGTAGTATTGCACTTGAATATTACTCCAATATAGAGCATTTAACCGTAGAGAGAAAAATCAAAACAAGCTATTTAGAAATGGAAACAATGGGTAAAAAAAAATCCTCTAAAAGATCTAATCTGGGTCTGCACTGATGGTGGTTTCACAAAGCCAGCCTTAAAAGCTAGTTCTGGACTGCAGACTCACACCTGGGTGATACTTGTGACCGATAGCATTTTCCCAGACTGGTGGTCTCTCACATTGAAGCACATGCAGGAGAAGCTTCTCATATTTCAAAGGGATTTTTTTTCCTTTGGGTCTCTTGACCAGTCAGCGCCTAGGGATTGAGTTTAATAATGTCACTTGTAGATTTTGGATCAGCCATTGAGGAGGTTAACTTCAAAGTGGTCTCTTCCAAGGAGTGAGTTGGTTACTAAGGATATAAGGGTCAGGAAAGGATGTCCCTTTAATATTGCCAGGGTATTTATGAGATGGGTGGGATTCATGCAACATTTGAAAAGATAAGGGGTTTGAAATAGGCTGCTGGGGCACACCTGCCATTCCTGAAAAGTGACTGATCACCTTCCTGTTAGGTCAGCCTCAAGGCCATATTTCAATTTATAGAGAGCATAATAGCCAAAAGAGGTTTTGCCACCACAATTATGCCATCAAATTTTAATTAATAAAATATATTGGCTGTATAAGTGGAACCCACTAGTACACCACTTACATTGACTTTCAATTAACCTTTATCTTACGACCGTCTTCTGTTTGTGTGCAAGAATTATCCTCCTCCTCCTCCCCCAAGAATAATGATTAGTCTTCAACTATTTTTATGTGTGTGTTTCTTTCCAGGTTTCATTGAGAGAATATGAAATGTTAAGTACATTCGTCATCTCCTTCTTTCCATGTATTCACTGTCTATTTGCCTTTAAAATATATTCCTAAAAAGGTTCTATTATAAATTATTTATAAACCCTGTTTGGTTATTACACCACTAGAAATCCAGATTTATTTGCATGACCCATGTTGCAACTGTTAAGAATCACTGGAAAGAAAGTAAGGTGCAGGGCAGACAGATGATTTTGACAGGATAGCTTGAGATTTTGAGCTCATGATAAGGAATCTTGGAGAGTGTTGTTGTTCTCGTCGGGTGGGAGAGGGGGGGACTTTAACCCATGAGGTTTTAATCCGTTAGCCCAGAACTACCAACTCAATCCACTGCTAAAACACAACCTGATGCATCCTCATCTCTAAACACGTAGAGTCCAAATGCTCTGGTTGCTTTCAGGACTGATGTATCCAGACCCAGAAAGGCTGGGCAGCTGCCAAGGCTCCACTGGCTCAGGAGGGCCCATGGATTCAGGAGGATGTATCCCTGCTCACCTTCAAGAACTTCCACTCACCATTGCTACCACCATTGCGTCAGCACAAGAAAGTAGCCATTTTAGTGCTTCAGAGAGCTGGCCACACCCAAATGCCTGGCTCTGATGAGGTCCTTCTTCAGAGCCAGGCATTGTAGAGACTGGAGCAGTGCTCAGGGGATCGCTGCACTGCAGGTGATCACCCAGGACACCTCTCCTCAGGAGCAGACACCTGTCCTCTGGAGCAGCTGCCTGACCTGTGTGTAGCCAGATTGTTTGTGTTTAGCCAGATGAATGGAGGGATCAGGGCACAGGCAATTTCGTAGGACACCGCTCCAGTCAGTGCCTGGCTCTGGAGAAAGACCCATCAGAACCAGGCACTGACTGCAGTCTGCACATATGGCAAGGAGTGGAGGGGTGGGGGTGGCAATGGTGGCAAGTGGAGGGGTGGAGGATGGTCAAAAGCAGGGAGCAGGAGGATGGGAAGCCTTTGGCAGCACCAAGCCCAAGGTCCCCCTGGTAGGGTGACCAAATATGGGAATCCCAAAAAGAGGACATCCAGCTCCAGAAAGTACATCATACACACACACACCGCCACACTTCTCCGATCAGGGCCTTTTCTATTATTTTCAGGAATGACAGCAGTGGGGGGGGGGGGGAAATGAGGCACATCCAGAAAAAGCATCATTTCACCTCCCCCCTGCCACCATGCTAATTGAGGCCTTAAAGGGGAAAGCATGTAATTCCAGGACATTATAGAAAATTAAGAAAATCTCCCCTGACACCCAGGATAGAACAAAAACCAAGACAAATCCTGGGAAATCCTGACAGTTGGTCACCTACTCTGGCCCTGACCCTGGATGCACCCACTGTTCAGCTGAGTGGTGGAGGTGACACGTGCTTCTTAGTTTCAAGGAAGATTTCAGGGCTGGTGTGTTGCCACCACTCAACGTTCTGGGGCAATTGCTGGGGCTCTAGGGCTTTCATAGGTCTTTACAGTGAATGAGGGTTTTTTGGCCTGGCACCCCAAGTAGCAATGGGCAGCTATGTCTAGCCACCATTTTGATTTCTCACAGTGCCCCCAATGTAGTGCTGCTCTGGATTCACTGTGGAAAATGTAAATGGTGGCTCCACCCACCTTGCTAGCGCTGCTTGGACCAATGTGTCCGCTATCCACCAGGTAAGGTCACTAGGGCCTACTGACAGGGGAGGGGTCCTCTGAAATCTGGAGCCAGCCCTGGAAGATGCAACTGGTGCAAGGAAGAGAGCAGGCCAAGCAGCAGTACTTTGGCAAAATAGGGTGACCATATAGAAAGGAGGACAAGGCTCCTGTGTCTTTAACAGTTGTATAGGAACTGGAATTTCAGCAGGTGTCATTTTTCTATATGTAGCACCTGGTGAAATTCCCTCTTCATCACAATGGTTAAAGCTGCAGGAGCCCTTCTCTCTTTTGTATCTGGTCAAGAGCGCAGAGCTCCTGCAGCTTTAACTATTGTGATGAAGAGGGAATTTCACCAGGTGCTGCATGCATATAAATGACACCTGCTGGAATTCTCTTTTCAATACAATTGGTAAAGATACAGAAGCCCTGTCCTCCTTTTCATATGGTCACTCTACCTTGCGGCAATGGCCCTGAGCTAAGTCAGGAAGAAGACTGGAAGGCCTGCTGGTCTGAATTTTCTGCCCATGAGCAGTTTAACACTTTGCTAAGCTGAGAGGTTCTGGCTCACAACAGTCAGCATGACAAAATTCCACATGTAACTGGTGCCGGAGTTGTCACAAATGTCCCACTTCCTTCCTCACCAGAAGGTTTGCTGTTCCCCTTGCTACTCAGCTTCTTGCTTCAGAGGAGAAGCCAGGTGGTTGGAGCTATGCACTCAGGCAATGCCTGGTTACCCTTTAGCATTGTCTAGGCCTCAATAAAGATACCAATTTGCATAACATTTACATATGTGGATAGATAGATAGATAGATAGATAGATAGATAGATGATAGATAGATGAAAGAGTTACAATAATTCTAATAGAAATGCAAACATCCCTCGATAGTGGGGAAGATTGACTCAATGGCCAGTGTGCCTCCTTGGTCTGCCATCCATGTTAGGCTGACCATATGAAAAGGAGGTCAGGGCTCATGTAACTTTAACAGTTGTAGAGAAAAGGGAATTTCAGCCAGTGTTATTTGTATGCAATTAGTTCCTGGTGAAATTCCCTCTTCATCACAACAGTTAAAGTTGCAGGGGCCCTGCCTTCTTTTGTATATGGTCACTCTAGTATAGTGCCTGCAACTTTAACTGTTGTGATGAAGAGGGAATTTCACCAGAAACTAATTGCATACAAATGACACTGGCTGAAATTCCCTTTTCTCTACAACAGTTAAAGTTACATGAGCCCTGTCCTCCTTTTCATATGGTCAGCCTAATGGTCCATGTGTGAAGTGTTGATGGGCATCTTCAAGACCACTGCTACTTTCCCTCCATATGGTTCTTTGATTTTAAACTAGATTTGGTCTGGCCACCTCTTCAAAGAAAGGAAACCTTCAAATAGAGGACTGTCCTCTGGCAGCTTTTCAAATTGTGGACTGTCCTCTCTTAAGAAGGACACCAGGCCACCCTAGCATGGTGAGCCAGACTCAAGCAACACACTCTGATCCCTTGCCAGTGTGCCAGAGTAGATTTGAAGTTCTGTTTTTAACACGGGAGGCCCCAATTCCAGTCCAAATGACATAGGCAGGGCAAGTTGCTATTTTTCAGACTTCCAACAGTGGTTGCAAGGGTATGGTGAAAGTATATCGTGAGCCTTCCCTGGGCCCTTAAGGCAGGATGGGAAAGGATAAAATCCCAAGTCTCCCTGAAAAACACCACTAGTGAATCCTGAAGCTTTCCTTTCAAAGGCTGACCAGATAAAATCCAGTAAAATCCAACTTTAACAGTTGTAGAGAAAAGGGAATTTCAGCCAGTGTCATTTGTATGCAATCAGTTCCTGGTGAAATTCCCTCTTCTTCACAACAGTTAAAGGTGCAGGCACTATACTAGAGTGACCATATACAAAAGAAGGCAGGGCCCCTGCAACTTTAACAGAATATGACAAATGACACTGGCTGAAATTCCCTTTGCTCTACAACTGTTAAAGTTACATGAGCCCTGACCTGGATTTTATCTGGTCACCCTATCCTTTTACCAAGAATGAAATTATTTTTAGATGATTAGTCACAACAAATTTCCAGTGACTGTCTCAAAGGAAAGCCAAATCAATGGAGCCTTATTAATGTTACTGTGAAAATGGCTTGCTTCTGAGCGCAATCTGTACAACAGCATTAATCCTGCCAGGCAAGCCATGCTTTCATATCCGTGGCCCTTCCCCGGCATTCTATATCCCTAATCTAGAGCTAATACAAATTTCTCCTATGTCTTTTTAAGCCCAAATGGGTTTGTGTGTGTAGGTATGTGTGTGCACCTGTCAAAAATGTATAAATCTGTAACATAGCTTGTCCTTATCTAAGATTTTTTTAAAAAATCTTCAGAGCAATAATCCTTTTTATTTGAATTGCCAGCTGTCTGGGAAATCTGATTACTGTCTCCTGCTGCTGAATAGTTGCTTACCCCAGGTGGATGGGTCCGAAGAATTGGCATTGTTAAAGCCTTTTCTGGAGAAGTCTTATATTAAAAGATCCTTCCGGAATGGGGTTGGTTCAGGAATTAAAAAAACTTCCTTTCGAAGAGCCAAGTCGTAAACAAGTGCCTGAAGAAATATCCACAAATCAGAAAATATAAAGTTTAACTGGATGTGCTTAAAATTGTTTGTGGTGCATTTTAGATGATGAATGAAACCAATAGAGACAAATTTATCAGTGTGTTCATAATGTAAACAGATGTTTATTTGAAACGGTGCAAGCCAAGTGAAGCAAATGTGATTGTTCAGAACAGGCGTTTCTTTCAAATTTATAATATCGTACATTTTTGCATTGATATGAAAAGTGTATTCAGTTTAATTCCACCTGTTATGGATTTTGTGTCTTAACACAAAATCCATAACAGGTTTGAACATGTTCATTTGGAGCCAGTTGTGAAGAAACCGTCTTAATAATCTGCATGTGTTTATCGCTAGTATACAGAAGCACTTTTTTTGTTTCATTTTGCTGACATGATTCTCATTTACACGATGACACTTTGGTACAATCTCATTCACAGAAAGCACTGGACATTTGGATAAATGGGAAATATGTAGGTATATATGGAACAGAAAGTGCGAATTCAGAAAGCAGGGAGTTTGTAAACTAGGCTCTCATTATAGAGTTTCTAAGAGAAAATATTTTGAAGTACATTTTTAACAATTCAGTTTGAGTCACAGTGACATCAGTGAAACTACATCAAGGCATGTGGCATTTTATAGATCATATTCTCATTTACAGAAATGTATATTGAGATGAGCCAAATGTTTTATCGAATGAGTTTTATTTATTTTTTTCAAAACTACGGCTGTGCTGTGGTAGAAATGTGTTTATTTCCCTCTTTAGGTCTTCCTTTTTATTTCTTTGCTGTACAAAAATAGACCTGGTTAACTGTGCAGTCTCAAAACATTGTAGATTTTGTCAACAAGAAAAGGTCATCTGCTGAGATACATTATTTGTGTGACTTTTACCTTGTGGCTATTTCCTTAGAGAAGTGATGTAACAGTCCCTGCGTACAGCCATAAAGTTGTTATGAAGGCATTTGATCAGATGTATTTTGAATGCAAAGTAAAAACATTAATCATTGTAGGGAATGGTTTCAAAAGTTTCATTTAAGCATCACAAAAAAGGAAATTTGGTAGTAAAAGCAAATGTGGAAGTGGAATAATAACATTAATTTGTTTGAAGTGCAATAAAAGGAACAGTGTAATCGATCAATGTTACCATATGAATAAAAATTGTGTTCATGCTCAGTTGTGGACTGTTTTGTGGCAGAAATCACTAACAAGAGTGATGAGTTTCTGATAAACCTGGAGCCAGAATAGCAGAATCTTTGGTATATTTTTGGGTGAAAACAGACATTACTTTAAATCTCTTTCTAGCAGTATGTCATTATTATTATTATTATTATTATTATTCCTCTTGAATAATGCAGGGGACCCAATTTGGGCATTAAAAGCTCTCTCGCCTGCTAGGGTTCTGATCTGGACTGGGCCCCTTGTAGCACCTCTACAGTAAAAATGTGAAAATGGATGTAGCTGCTAGATATGATGACTGTTTGGGCTCTTAGAGTGCAAAGCTTACCTCTAAAACATGTTGATTAGCAGTATCTCTGTTGAGTCAGTGTAACACCCAACCAACCAACCAACCAACCAACCAAACCAAACCAAAGAGCATTGTTATTTTCTGACTTCAGTTTTCCATGTTTTTGGACAACCAATGATTTGAGAAAATAGTCACTGGTTGTTCAGATTATTATATAGCTAAGTACTTTTGCATGCATTGAGGGTCCCCATGTGGGGGATTTTAAAATATTAGGGTAATAAAGGACTTTTCCACACGAGGCTTCCCCCCCCCCCACTTTACTGAGTCTTCTGCCTCCAGATTCTTTGTGGGTTTAAGATTGGCTCCTTTACACATTTTTTTTCGGGGGGGGGGGTTTCCTCTGCCTTTCTATATGTTTCTTTACACAATCAGCAGGTGGTGCTGTGGTACAGCAAAATCGCACAAATACACCAGGGTTTCATTCCGCCATTCACATAAATACTAGACTTTCCTCATTAGAAAAACACACAAAAATGCTATAATAGTTGCAAAGAATGGGAGAGGCACTGGAAGATGATGAAGTCATGTAAAGCACCCACAGACTACCATGAATGAGGAATCATGAGTGGACAATAAATGACACAACATGAGAGCAGTGTCAATTCCAGATTTTGGGGGGCCTTAAGGGAAGAAGTTCTCAATAGACCCACCTTCCTCCCTGGGCCCATCTACTCCCCTCCTTACCATTGTTGTCACTGTCGATTTGCCTCTCCTTCCTGGCCCAATGAGCACTACCTCCCAGAGACAGAAGGGCTAAACTAAATGTTCTTCTATGTACTGAAGCTATGTACGATAGGTTTCTTTACTCCAGTGTAAGTGTGCATGGCTCCATTTTTGATCAGGATCATGGCGCTCCCAGAAGAGGGGTTAAACCTTTCCCTCTCCTATTTTCATCCCCAAATCTCACCCCCTCAGCGGGAGAAGTTTAAAAAGAAAGTAGCATTTTCCATTGACTCCACTGATTCAGATCATAGCTTCGTTGTGTTTGATTAGGAAAATGTTTTCTTTGACCCAAAGTGTGCAGAGGTTGTACCTTGTTCTTGATCCTCTCATTACTTGCACAGAGGGAAAAATCCAAGCAAAACCAGCTGGGATTTGCAGCAACAGAAATGGGAAGTGGGCCCTCAAATGGGGCATGGGCTTCAGCATGCTCCCAATGATGTCAGCTTTGCATGTGGCCAGTTTTGTGACATACAAAATCTGTAAGCATGACGTGACTTTGGAGGCCACAGGAGGATGGTGGAACATGCAACATAGAGAAAGGGAAGACTTTGAACTACATTCACTGTATTGCATTGTACTTCAGTCACTATATTCACTGCACTCCAGAAACTAACCCCAGCCATATTCACATCAGTTTGAAAGAGTGGCTTCGGAGTGACTTCTTTACACACCTATAGACAAACTCATAAACTTGTAGAGGTGCTCAATATTTTTTCAAATGAAACATGGAGAATTGCTGGATTACCTGTTTTCCCTGATGTCAAGTCTTCAGCCTGATGGAATGTGAGTGAAATCAACTTAAGCATACTTTGTTTGTCATAGTTGTCTGAGTGATTCACTATATTCCAGAGAGCCAGCCATCTTGTGATGATATTTACCCAGTGTTCACACTTCCTTCATTATGAGCTCAATGCAATCCGGATCTATAATGAATTCGCCAACCAGTCAGGGGAAGTGCAGTCCCACATGGCAGATGGCGAGGCTCCCTGGGGGTCAATCAGCAACACTGGCTGGGTCTTGGAGGCGGGACCCTGGCAGTAGACCCAAGAAGGGAAGCCTTCCCTCTTGTCCACTTCCAGGGCATATACACAACACACCACATTACCCAATGTCCTATTTCACCCCAAAACTCTCTATACTGTAACCAATGAAGCTGTGGCCATTTGAGATCCATCTCTTGCCCATGTGTGATATTTGTCCTCCTGTCTCATTCTGCCACTCAATAGGTGCTGCTGGCAAAATCATTTTTGTAATATGCAAAATCATATGTCCAGTTACCAGGGTGACTTTATTTATCAGTGGTGCCTTTCTCCAGTGTGTGTGTGTGTGTGTGGTGAGAGAGAGAGAGAGAGAGAGAGAGAGAGAGAGACTATAGTCTTAGTTAATGTACTATTGCCTTGCTCTGCTTGCACAATTTTATGAGCTGTCCACATGATAGCATCATGATCCTGCAGCTGCCCTGGGATTTCCCCCCTCTTTGCCTGTATTTTTTTTCACAACGAGGAAAATCCATACATTTTTTCTGCTACACCAAAGGACTGCAAAGATCCTCATTTTGGAGACTAGAGACATTTATGTGAGATGTGCAGTTGTGACATTTAGTATGATGTTTTTGAATGGGTGTGTCCACATAGCACAATTTTGTTCCCCTTTGAATTATTTCATTTCCAGTTGGCATAGTACAAACACAGTTAATTTTTTTTAACCTCCCAGAGAGCTTCGGCTATTGCGCAGTATAAAAATGCAATAAATAAATAAATAATTCCACTCCCCCACTTTTTTATTTTGATGGCACAACACTTGCACACTTCTGGAATTTTCCCCTTCTAAAATGCACATTTGCAAACTTCCACCATAACAGTCTTACTCAATTCTTCCTCATTTTAATAAAAGTTGTGTACATAGGTGAATTGATTCACCTGCATGCATGCTTGCAGATGGAGACAGAAGTGGGAGGAGGCAAATGGTGGTTGGGTGGGGAAGAGGTGGTAATGGGGAAGGAAGAAATGTAGGTATGCAGATGGCTGATCACATTACATACTGGAGGGGCAGGAGGAAAATCTCAGCAATGTGGTATATACCATGAAATTCCACATTTAAAGAAAAACCAGAACATCATGAACTGTGCCTGCAATAAGATGCTGTGATCAAACCCTACAATATAAGATGGAAAAACACCCTATGTTGTTGACTGTTCATGATTTGTGGTTCTAATATTATGGAGTTGTATGGGAGGTATCAATGTGGGAACAGGGTTAGAAAATTGAATTCGTCCAATTTTTACTACAGTATCGCTACCTTGATTGATGCATGATGGGATGTTTATAAGTGGAAACAGTATGCACTCAAGGGTAGTCTTCAAGAGGGAATTAGGGCTTTCCTACATTAAGCTTTTAACCCACACCTTTACCAAGGCTTCTGCTTCTGAATCCTTTGCGGGATTAAGATTGGCTCCTTTAAATTTTTTTCTTTAATTTTTTCTTTCTCTGTCTTTCTATATGTTCCATTATACAACCACTAGGTGGCACTGTGGTATTGCAGAATTGCACAATTACAGGCTATTTCTGTGGTGTTATAGAGGCCATTCAGAAAAAAAATACCAGACTTTCCTTGTTAAGAAAAGGGGGGGGGGGACTAGAGGATGACAATGTCATGTAAAGGACTTGAAAAATACTGTGAGTGAACAATCACAAGCACACAATAACGTTTCATGAAGAAAGGCTTAATCAAACCCAGTTTCTTAGCACAACATTGAGCAGGTTCCTGGGTTAGACCTTAAGGGCTGAGTTCTTGTCAGCCACTCCTCTAATGATCTCTAATACAAATAATCACACTTATTGCAGCATTGCTCAATATTGAATGACCTTGACCTATATTTGTAATCTGTATCAATTCCTTGGTCCAAGTAGCCTCTCCTTCAGTAGTATTTTAAATTGTAGCTACACTGCTTCCAGTGCATGTGAATTGGGCCTAAATACAAAAAGGAAAGTATGAAACTAATAAATCCAATGAGACAACAAAATAGGAAATGAGAAGGAACATTTGCACATTATTGGGAAAAAAGGCAATTAGATAACTAGATGTAAAAACACATTATTTACTTACAAGATTGAAACTTAGTTATTGTAATGGCATACAGCGAGTTTGATGATTACCAAGCATATATTTAAAAAGAGGTTATTTCTGTTTGGATTTGCTAATTTGCTTTTATTTGCATATATATGGGTAATTTAGCATCACAAACCACTGTAAGCATAATAGGAAATAGTCTCTTGCCACTTTTAGATCGAAATATCATTTTGATTGCAGGAAAGATCAAGACAGATGTGAAAAGGCCATATTAGTTATTATTAGCATAATAAAATACAAATAAAAGTCACAGAGCAGAAAGAAACTGGCACATCTATTAGGAGGTTGCCTTCCAAAGGAAATAATAACAATAACTTAACTGTATATTTTTTCCAGGATTTAAAAGTTTCATCATAAGAACAAATTTCTAAATTCAAAGTGTTTTTATGAAATGTCGTGGGGAAATTATAGTTTTAGGTGATGGATACATTGTTAGAAGAATCTTTACCGGAAGCAAGTCCCATTTATTCCCCAGAAATTGTTTTCGAATTCAGTCGCATGCAGCCTGATCCTATGGAGGTGTTCCTAGGAATGCATCCTACTGAATTTAGTGCAGCTTACTCAAGGGTAAATGTGCCTGAGAATGCTGCATTAGAATCCCTGCATAAGGGATTCGGAATGCAGAGGGAAAATGCTGGATGATGATGATGATGATGATGATGATTCCCATGAAAAATACTTCCTGCAAGAAGTAAATTAGCACATGTGGGACAAAGAGTCTAGGATATCTTTTAGGGACATATTTACAGGAGTATAGACATGGCCCCCTCATTAATGTAAGGGGGCTATACACATGCCCTTCACGTGTTGAATTAAGGGGTTGTGTGGCTGCACAAACAGGGTTGCAGAGCAGCACAGACTAGCCTTGCCCATGGTGCCCTGGGAGGGGGACACTTAAACCTTCTCCATCTCCCCCCAAATCACCCCCACAGGGTTTAACAAAAGGCCTCTATTGGAGTCCATGGAGGCTTCCCCCCTTTTTAACCTTCCCTAGCTTGGGGGGATTTCAGGGGGGGGGAACAGGTGTAGGGGAAAGATTTAACCCTTCCCTCCTGGAGCACCATGGTTCCAATCAGGACTGTGTGCATTTACACAAGAGTAAAAAGTAAGACAAGCCTTAGCTACATGCTACATTATTAGGAGAATTGAGAAAAAAGGAGAGGAAAAGAGAATATTTGGTTTCTTTCTTTGTTGAATACTTTTTTGACTCTAAGATAGAACCACCTAGCAGCGCTCACACTTATACATTCCAAACGTTTTCAGTTAAAGTTCAAGTCATGTCAAAGAGTCAAGATGACTTTGATCACATGGTGTCTATTGTCCCACCTTAGTAACAAGCTCATACCTCCATATTTCCAGGGCTCTGGGTAGGATTAGAGCTTGTGAGGTCATGAATAGGTAGGTACCTACACCACATCTCTGCTAGACAACAAAGTGAACTAACATTTAATCTGAGAATTCAAGAAAAACAAAGATTGTGAGCATTTCTACACCAGGCAAAAATCCGACAACTTTGTGCTTCTGGATTCCTTGCAGCATAGGATTGGGTCTTTTCCATGTGGTCTTTTCCCCTTCTTTTTCCCCCATTGGCAGTGTCTATACATTTCATTATAAAGCCACTAGATGGCGATGTTATATTATTTGCGATAATCCACCATGATGTCAATACACTATAGAGGAAGCAGTTCATTGTGGGAGGAGCAAAAATGCCATACTTTTGTCATCAGGATAAAACAGCACAATAAAACTTGCCATACAGCTTGCAACGAGCAGGAGGTGCCCTGGAGGATGACAATGTCATGTATAGGACCCATGAACTTCTGTGAGTGACCAATCACAAGCGCACAATATATGCCTTGTGTAGAAATGGCCTAAGTGCTCGATATGTGTTAGAGACAGGATCCAGGTACAGGAAATGAATACATGCATGCACACATACCAGTTAGCTCAAGCTGCTTTGATGGATTTCAGAAAGGAGGTTGGATGCCATAAAACTGCAGTAGCTTTGTCAAGCAAGCTCAGGATCACCATGGTGGGATACAAATTTGAGTATATGGTCAACCAGTATTTTTAGAATATTTGGCTAGATCTACACTACTGCTTTATAGCAGTATGGAACTGCACTGATAACTTTTGGGGCACAATCCACATTCCATATACCACTTTCATGGTGTTATTTTCTGCTTTTTATTCCACGTTCATTATGATTTGACACAAGGTGTAGATCTGGCCATTATGACTATTAAAATGTCTTTTTGGGATCAAAAAGAAATACCCCATTGTCTGTAGACTCCAAATAGTGATTCCATCACAGACATTGGACTGTGAGCTTCTCCTTCACTAAATCTCCCTTCATGAGCAGCTCTCCATTGTGATAACAAGGGGTGTGTTTTCCTAGGCTTTTGCTATTGCTCAGTGATGCTGACAAAAGTGTATTCTGTGAACTGCCACTTCATGTTTCACAGGTTTAAATTCATTTTCATGTTCAGGAATATGACAATATTTGTGTTGTGCTAGACACCATGGCGTGTCAATAAGGATGTTAAGTCAGTCACATAATTAGGAATTGGCAGGGAATTGACTACACAATGACACAAACCCCCCCAAAGTTAGGGAAGAGAATATTTGATTTATTTCTTGGTTGAATACATTTTCTTCTTCTTCTCCTCCTATTCCTCCTCCTCTTTCACATATTTTTCTTTTTATTGAAAAGCATCCTATTTCTAGCCTCTCACACATGCCATAGATTGGATCATTCCATTTTATTCTCCATTAATTAATCCAAAGTAACTGTCACTCATTGGTTATACATGTTCTTAATTGCTTTACAAATATGCACTTCACAAAAAACATGTCCTGAAAGAATGGAACAATTCACCCTAACCCCGCTCATGTTGGATAGTAATAGGGTGTCACATGCCCAGGTGTGGCTTGTTGTGTCATCCGAACCCAGGCAACATGGGTTGTTGGAGGGGGAAACAACCCTCAAATAACCCAACAACAGCCCATGAGGGTTGTTTTCCCCTCCAACAAGCCGTGCCACTCAGGTTCAGATGATTAGGCAAACGGTGCCTGCCGCAGCTTAAAAAAAGCATCATGGCTTGTTTAAGCCATGGTGATTGTGCAAATCAGGCCAATACATGCATTAGCAGCACTTTCCATCCAACAGAATTAGGGCCCTCCACTCAAACTGTGCACACAGAACCTATTTTTGCAGCACAATCTAATAGTTTAGATACTTTTTGTTTTCCTTTTCGGTCTAGGAAAATGTCTCCCTAAGAAAGAATCCAAAACTTAAGACTATGCTCAGTCTCTCAGGAGTGCAGTCAGGTTCAGTCAGCTGAAGCCTAGCTTTATCCACCTTCCTCCCTTGCTTCCCACTGTCTTCCTTCTCCATCTCTGTTTTTTTTTTTTTTTTTCTACTTCATTTCTTAGTGCTTATGGAGACGTAGAAGGGCTTCACCTATGCTCGTTCCTGCATCAGGACCAGTTTTTCAAGCAAAGGCGATACCTTTACTTGACACTCTGAGTTGGCTTATGCGTCAAGGTCCCAGGCATATTTGATTGCTCAGTCCTAAGGATGCTAAGGAGCTGCTCTAGCTATCCCTTACTCTTTGGAACAGGGAGGGAACCCCTGAAGGAAGGAACATACACTTTTCTTTCTTTTTTTTTTTTTTTCTTTTTTTTTAGTATAATTTTTATTCATTTTTCAACAAAACAAACAAACATACACATGATGATATATAAACAAACTAACTCCCTCGACTACCCCCGTGCACCCCCCCCCCGAGACCTACTCCCATTCATTCATCTTCCTTCCAGAATTTTAATTTTCTTTCCATGGAGCAGGTAATATCTAGGTCCTGGGTTTCTTGCCTCTTTAGTATTAAATCCTGCAAGTTACAAATGCCACTTCATAAAATGTGTTCTTTATATCCAAGTTCAAATTTGGGCCTGCATGTGTCTAGCAGATGCTTATTGTCCCTCTTTATTTGGCCTTGGATGAAGGCCAGCAGAACTTACTTTTGGGTGGGATGAGAGTATCCAAAGGACTCCATCTTCTGACAGAATTGATTTAGATCTAATCTACATCAAGCAGGATATTGCATTATGAAAACAGTATGAAAGCGGTATATAAAAGGAAGGAGCGGTATTGAAGTGCACTGGCAACTGTTGGGGCCCATTGACACATACCATATACCATTTTCATACCGCTTACATAGTGCTATATCCTGCTTAGTGTGGATTAGGCCTTAATTAACCCTGTAATTCGCCCAACTGATAAGGCTGAGGGAAATTGGAATCCTTTGAGAGTGGAGTTAAGCTATACACACCAATGTTTAGAAGGAAGTTAGGAATTGATTATGAAAAGACACCAAGTGAACAACAAAAACACAATACAAATGCAGCCTCGGGGAATTGCATGCTCCCTGCTTACAAACCTGTTTCCCAAATTGTGGTGCATTAAATGGAGTGTTTCTCCTGAACATGGCTTGTGCATAGTCACTGACACATGTAGACAATGACACCCAGTAACAGTGGGTTTACCTATATTTAGGAATCTATGATACAGATAATGGATTAGATTCCGACTTAGTCATGCTTAGAGCAGACCCATTTAAATAAATGGTACTTAAGTTAGTCATAACTAACTTGCCCCACTTATTTCAATGGGTCTGCTCTAAACATGACCAAGTCTAGATCCAACCTTCTGTCCTTAACATGGGTTAAATTCAACCTTTCAGATTTTTTTAAACCGTATTTTGATTTTTCCCTCTTTTCCACTTTTTTAAAAACAAAATTTCCATTTTCACATCAAGATGCTGAGTGATGCGCTACTGTCAGATCGTCATAAAATGTATTATTCAAAGCCAAGGGGAGAGATGCATGGAAAGCTAAGGCTTACTGCAGGTTGAGGATGGTGCGGCTTCACTTAAGAATAGGTTGTTCCCTTCTCTTTTCTTACAATGTATTGTAGCAGTTTAGACATTTTGGCATTCCAGCCCTGCAAATCACTCCTTATGATCAGTAATTACGGTGTTATTTATACACTTTACTTGGGAAATGAACTACATTTATCTTCACTAAGATGTCAGAATGAAAGCAAGTGTATAACACAGTACAGGTTGCTATCTCTATTCCTCAGAGAGCAGTCTTCAAATACTGTATTGCTTTCCAGAGCACAGTACCGATCAATGGACAATGGTCTTAGGGGATTAACTCCACAAGGGCGGAGGAGCTAGGAAAGGTTCCTCCCCCTGCACCTTACTTTAACATTTTCCCAGTGAAATTCTCCATCCCTTTTTCATTCTTGCCTTTTTGGCTTGAACCTGCTTCTGCATTCAAAGATATAGAAAATCTGCAGCATTCACAGACTTTTATGAAGGGGAGAGATGCATCATTTGACATGATTAGATACTGCTGAGGAACTATTAATTTCACTGATCTACCAACCCAGGCAGTGAATTAACTTTAGTATGTAGAGAGATGTTTAAGCCACGTCACTCGCACTGGTGAATGATAGTTTCCCCACTTTTGCTGCAGCACTATTAATCTGTCCCATTGACATCAGGGAGTATATTTTAAAGGCACGGTTCAGTCAGGCCAAGTACGGCACTTTCTGATCCAATCCTTCTGTACTTTTTACTTGCCCTCGGGTGTTTCCTTGGAACAGCCTGGCTCTGCAGATGCGTCTTGCCATGTATGTTGGAACTCTGCAATTTCTTCGGGTTGTTTATCTGTTTCATACTGAGTTTTCTTTCTCTCATAGCACAAAAGGCTGGTATAGAAGAGCAACAGTATCTCATTGTGAGTCCCAGATCCCCTGGAGCCAAAGTGGCTTCATGGGACAAGGACCCATTCTTAGGGCCATTCGTATGCCCTATGCCTGCCAAGCTAGACATAATTAAGATGCTTAAGTCCCATTGATTGCTCAGGGTTTGTACAATGCCTTGCGCAGTGTGCGTGCCTAGTTTAGGTTAGTGCTAGCATTTATGAAGATGTTCAAATTCAGAAAACAACAGAGGACAAAAGATGGCTTCCATTATGACAGAATCTGTTTCAGTGGTGTTTATATTCAGGGCTTCTTCAGGCACAGATAAAGGTATACCTTACAAAATGGGTTGGATCCAGATTTAGGCACATACAACTGGACTGGTGGAAGTGGATTTCCTGACCCCCTTCCCCACAGCAACCTCTCCAGGCCCTGACCCTACACAGAGGTGTGAGGCAGAGAGGGCTTCCTTGAAAATCAGGCAGAGGTACCTTCTGTGAGCAGAGCCCTTCCGTCAATGGAAGGCAGACCCTGCATCCAACCCAAAATATTTCCCCTGTATTTTAATTTTCAGAAGCAAGAGCATAGCTCTTTACATTTTTATTCATTTTTTTTCTGGAGCAAGGCTGAAGTCACTTCGGCTTAGTATTCCACAATTAGTATTTTTTGTCATATAAAGATGAACGCCATCCTTAAAAAAACCCAAAAAACAAACAAACCCTTGAATGTTAGAATCACCTCAGCACCTTGATAGATGAATATTATCCTTTTGAATGTTGGAATGGGATTATAGATGGTTTATGTCTTTTATAGCTAAGTCAGAGGCTCAATTCAGATGACACAATAAACAACTGGTGTGGGGGAAACAATCGTCAGTTGTTTTGACTATCGTGTTATCTGAATGCTGCCATAGTCAACTCAGTGCTGATCCTAATCCACACCACAGTTGATTATTTATTACCATGTTGTGTGAGGAGTACCCCCTAGATGAACAACTGTAAAGTTGATTATTACCCCACCATTGACTATCGTGTTGTCTGAACTGAGCCATTGTCTCTGGCTGAATTCGGACAACACAATAAGCAACTGGTGGGGGGGAAACAATCGTCAGTTGTATTGACTATTGTGTCATCCGAATGCTGCCATAGTCAACTCAGCGCTGATCCTAATCCACACCACAGTTGATTATTTATTACCATGTTGTGTGGGGTGTACCCCCTAGATGAACAACTGTAAAGTTAATAATTACCCCACCATTGACTATTGGGTTGTCCAAATTCAGCTTCTGACTCAGGAACACATTTTTTCCTGCACTTATTAAAGACAGTTTTCCATTTTGAACTTCAGTTTCTCTCCCTCTTCCTTGATTCAAAAAACCATTTTTGAAGTTAAAGTTCTGGAAAATTCTTCACACAACTAAGCACAGCCAGTCGCCTTTAGAGACATCGTTAGTTTAAGACTCTGCAGTGGAATGAAAGATCCACATTGAATTAACTTGCCACATCATCTGTTGTAATAATCAAATAATCTGTTATGCTTTGTGTGTGTGTGCGTGTGAGGGGGAATTGTGTAAGTGACATTTGTGGAATATATACCTGCATAATATCTTTAAAATAAAATTACGTGGATTTGTTTGGACTTTACATCCCACCTGTCTTAGCCCTTGAGTTATTTTACATCTACATAAAGACAAAATACATTTGGAAAAGCTGTCAAAAATAAGATTGAGCTCTAAAATACTGTATAGCAATAGCAAATGTGTTTTCCAAGTGGGGATCCATATTTCTATGGGCTTGCCCTTGAGATTGGTTCAGAAGCTGCTCCTAGTGCAGAATATGGCAGCTCATTGGAGCTTCTTACTGCACACATATTACTCCTGTGCTGAAAACACTGAACTGGCTGCCAATTAACCACTATGCCATACTCAAGGTCTTATGGGTGGTTTATAAGGTCCTAAACAGCTTTGGAAAAAGGGGGAGGGCTTGCCAACTATGCAGCAGCCAAATGAGATCTGTTTGGCCATGGTGCAGAAGAGGCCTTCTCAACTGAGGTTTTGTTTGGCCGTGGTGCAGAAGAGGGCCTTCTCAACTGTGGGATGTTCTTCCCACAGATATCAGGTGAACTCCTAGTGTGGAGTGCTTCTGCCAACAATTAAAAATACACTTGTTTGCCCAGGTGTTTCCCTGACTGCTAGCACTGTCAGCTACCCCTGGTTATTTTTGTGAAGTTGTTGTTGTTGTTGTTGTTGTTGTTGTTGTTGTCATTCTCTTAATGATTGGTTTTATTGTATTCTATCATGATTTTGTCTTGCAAACTGCTTTGGGATTTATTTGTTGATTTTTTGTAAATGAAAAGCAGCATAAAAATTCTCTGAAGTAAATCAACACATAAGAGACAAAGTGGCACCACATATGCCCAGAAAATGTAGGGTAGTGGTGGCACAGCATATGTGTGGAAAGGCATGGTTGGCTGATTGGGATCCTTAATAGGTGGATTCCATGCTAGGGCATTTTGTTGCAGGTCCTGCTTGTCATTGCAGGAAACCAGTCAAATGGGCATTGGGAACTAATGAAGAAGAGAAGAGTGTGTCAAAGATAAAATAGAACAGACATATAGCAATAGCCATTCAACACAAAGAGAAATTGAGATTTTCCTAAGGTACTGCTCATTCACTATGTTTCCCTTTTTGCTCTCAGTCACTAGGTCCTCCTCACCTCCCTTCTCATGGCTTGTACACCTTCCATGGTGTACTCTTAAGGAAGTGTGCACATGTGTATATGAAAGCGCCTTCTAACTTGTCTCAGGTTAAATCAGGGACATACTAGTAATAATAATAATAATAATCTCAATCGCACCAAACTCACAAAACACCGCATGCTCCATCCCAACTCATGCATTGAAAGAACAACAATCAGCAGGAAAGGTCTGCTAGACATTAACACAATGCATACTAAACAGATAAAATCACTCAGAGAATTCTTCCACGCTAAAAACACCCCCATTCATAAAGCCATAGTAACAGCAGATAAAAATTATACCCCACTCAACCTAGCACTACAAAATGAAAACCAAACATGACCACTCACACTCGCAGAGGAAAAAAAATGGGCACAAAAAGCACTCCATGGGAAGCACTACAACATAAGATAGGGTGACCAGATAAAATCCAGGTCAGGGCTCATGTAACTTTAACAGTTGTCGAGAAAGGGGAATTTCAGCCAGTGTCATTTGTATGCAATTAGTTCCTGGTGAAATTCCCTCTTCTTCACTACAGTTAAAGTTGCAGGGGCCCTGCCTTCTTTTGTATATGGTCACTCTAGCATAGTGCCTGCACCTTTAACTATTGTGAAGAAGAGGGAATTTTACCAGGAACTAATTGCATAGAAATGACACTGGCTGAAATTCTCTTTGCTCTACAACTGTTAAAGTTACATTTATCTGGATTTTATCTGGTCAGCCTAACATAATACAGAACCCACAAATAAACAAAGAACAATTGTACAAATGGCTCAGGAAGGGTGAGCTATTTCCAGAAACAGAAGGATTCCTAATAGCTATAAAGGATCAAGTTATAGCCACCAAGAACTACCAAAAATACATCATAAAAGATAACAGTGTGACAATAGACCTATGCAGGAAATGCCATCAATTCCAAGAAACAATAGACCATATAACAGGAGGATGTAAAATTCTGGCAGGAATGGACTATACAGACAGACACAATACAGCTGCAAAAATAATTCACCAACAACTGGCCATCAAATTCAACCTTATCAAACAGCGTACACCATACTATACATAACCTAAACAATCTTGGGAAATGCAGATCATAAATATACTGGGACAGAACAATTCATACCTACAAGACAATACCCTGCAACTGACCAGACATAACGGTCATAGACAAAAATGAAAAGCACACATACCTCATTGACATAACAATACCAAATGACAAAAATGTTGTTGAAAAGGTAGAAGAAAAAAGAAAGAAATATACACCACTGGCCATGGAAGTCAAAGAACTATGGCAACAGGAAAAGGTCACAATTATTCCGTTAGTCACCTTAGTCACCGGCATCACATCAAAAAATTATACAGAAAACCTTCAGAAACTGGACTTACCAAAATACATCCACACCAACATCCAGAAAGCAGTCATAATTAAAACATGCTCAATTGACAGGAAATTCCTGAATCAATAAAAGACAGAATGACTTGGCAAAGCCCGTCATGTTCGTCTAGAAAAAACGCCATGAGCGAGAAAGAGATGCAATAATAATAATAATAATAATAATAATATACATTTGTAAAGCACTTTCAAAAGTTCACAGCACTGTACATGCATTATCTAGTTGTAATCCTTACAGCAACCCTGTAAGGGCCGATCTACACTCTAGCTTTGTAATGTTTCATAAGGGTTACGAAAACTCTTTTGGCCACATGATGCACTCCCTTGAACAATGTATACCCGAGGTTTTTTAAAACTCACTTCAGCTATATTCAACGGTTTTTACTTTTAATAAATTGTTTTAAGTAAAATAATGTGTCCTTCCTTACCATTTGTGATTCATGGGGGCAGTGCTTTGTTTACGGGTGCTCAAATCCTTAGCCATTGATTGGAGAGGAAGAAAGAGGGGCTAAGGAGAAAGTGGGGGAGTGAACTACAGCACCCACAATGCTTAACCCTATACTCATTGAAAGCTAGGGAATGAAAGTGGAACTAAGGAGGAAGTGGGCGACTGAATTACAATGCCCACAATACTTTGCCCTAAACTCATTGTAAAAACAAAACAGAAAGAGATGGACAGAAGAGTGTGTGACACCACGCACACCGCTTTGAAGACTGAAGATTTTTTCTCCTGTAACGTGAGTACTCCTTAATGTGGCCTAAGACATTTTAAAACACACCTATTTGGAATGTTTTAAAATACTATTTAAAACGTTCCAAGGTACAGTGTAGATTAGGGTGACCAGATAAAATCCAGGTCATGGCTCATGTAACTTTAACAGTTGTAGAGAAAAGGGAATTTCAGCCAGTGTCATTTGTATGCAATTAGTTCCTGGTGAAATTCCCTCTTCATCACAACAGTTAAAGGTGCAGGGACTATACTAGAGTGACCATATACAAAAGAAGGCAGGGCCCCTGCACCTTTAACTGTTGTGATGAAGAGGGAATTTCACCAGGAACTAATTGCATACAAATGACACTGGCTGAAATTCCCTTTTCTCTACAACTGTTAAAGTTACATGAGCCCTGACCTGGATTTTATCTGGTCACCTTAGTGTAGATAGGCTCTAAGTCAATGGAAGGATCTACACTACTGCTTTATAGTGGTACTGAAGTGCACTGCCAACTGTTAGGGCCCATGACACATCAACACCAAGCAGAATATAACACTATGAAAGTGGTATGAAAACAGTATATGGCATGTGTCAATGGGCCCCAACAGTTGTCGGTGCACTTCAATACCACTATAAAGCAGTAGTGTAGATCCTCCATATACCGCTTTCATACCACTTTCATAATGCTATATCCTGCTTGATGTAGATCTGGCCAGTGTTATTCTCCTTCAGATTGAGGCTGAAAGTGGCTTTCCTAAGACCACCTACAGAGGCCATGGCAGAGGCAAGAATCAAACTGGCATGTTAGCCACTATGCTACACCAGCTTGTAACATCCCCCACCTTTCATAATAAGGATAATTACACACTATATATTTTATGCTATAGTTATAGTATGTACCCCTTTTGATGAAGGAACTGCATTGGCTACCTATCTGCTACCAGGCCAGGTTTAAGGTTTGATTACTGGTGCATATAGCCTAAAACAACTTGGAATCAGGATATTTGAGAGGGCGTCTTCTCCCTTACAAGCTGGTTTGGTCACTGAGGTCATCAGATGAGGTGCTGCTGGTATTTCCATATGGACCTGTGGTCTATTTAGAGTCAACTTGGAGTACAACCTTCAGGGTACTGGCTCCTTCTTTGTGGAACTCCATGCCTGTGGATGTTAGGAAGACACTGGTGTTGCTTTGTTTTCAGTAGCTGCTGAAGGCATTTTTATTTAAACAAGCATTCCCTGGTTGATCAGCCACAGTTTTACGGCGTTATTATTATAATCTGATTTTATAATTCTGTACCATGATTCTGTTTTCTTTCTTTGTTCACTGCTCAGGAATCCTGTTGGATGGAGAGAGGTATTTAAATCTCACAAATAAATAAATTAGAAATAAATAGTAGCAGAACATATTTGTTCTAGAATAGGTAAGCAAAATATACCTCAGCAGCTGCAGTGCTTAAAATGGCAGGCTGTATACTGCATGACACTGCCCAGATACATCCACAACTGCTGCCCATTAACAGTGCAACCCTATGCATGCCTACACTGAGTTCAATGGCATTTACTACAAGAGTTATATAGGTTTGCAGCTTAAGAGCTTCATAGCACAATCCTGTGGCTATGGCTGCAATCCTTTGACTGATTACCTGGGGAGTACTCAGTGGGGCTTACCTCTGAGTAGACATACAAGGGTTCAAGCTGTCAACCTCTAGAGACCCTGGGAAGAGAGCTGATCCCTAAAAAATGGCAATGATAGCAACTTGCACTAAAACAAAAATTAACGAAGTAAGGATAGAGTGTCATCTCTCTTGCCCAAGATGGATGTTCAACACATTTTTTTTAAAAAAGGTTTGAATAGTTTGATTTAATTTTCCTAACTTCTCTTGCATTTTATTGTACTTTTCGGCTGCACGTGAGTTTTACTGATTTATTTAGCATTTCAAAGTCACTCTGATCTTTATGTTAAAGAAGGATGGAAGCATATGTAGGGTGTCTTTCTCTTATTACTGAATGGTGTCAAATGGCTAATGCATGTTTCCCCATGCAAAAGCAGCTTCCCCTCACAAACATCAAAATATTGTGGAAAACTGCAATATTCAGAAGTGAATCTATTCCATACAAATAAATGTGCTCTCCGCTACACACGCCATAACACACACCTTCCTTCAGGGCCAGAAACAGCAGTGGATGAAATTTGGAGCCAAAGTCTGGGCCCCAGATGCCAGGCCCTTGCCAAATGATCACCCAGAGACCTGAAGCTGATGACGACATCAAGGCAGCAGAATAGGGTGACCAGATAAAATCCAGGTCATGGCTCATGTAATTTTAACAGTTGTAGAGAAAAGGGAATTTCAGCCAGTGTCATTTGTATGCAATTAGTTCCTGGTGAAATTCCCTCTTCATCACAACAGTTAAAGGTGCAGGGACTATACTAGAGTGACCATATACAAAAGAAGGCAGGGCCCCTGCACCTTTAACTGTTGTGATGAAGAGGGAATTTCACCAGGAACTAATTGCATACAAATGACACTGGCTGAAATTCCTTTTTCTCTACAACTGTTAAAGTTACAGGAGCCCTGACCTGGATTTTATCTGGTCAGCCTACAGCAGAAGCAAACTCCATTTTATTCCTATAGTCAAGATAGTGCTATGATTTAAGAGAGTTTAAAATGCGAAACAATACATGGTAATAGGGTCAGCAGTTTTGTTGATGTCGTTCAGACATGTCAGGAGTGAGTAAGTGGTTTTAAAGCATGCAGTCAGAGTGGGAAGAGGGAGAAAGAAAAACATCAGTGGCATTTTCACAGCTGAAGTAGTACACATGGCTGCCTAAATCCGCCGCCTCCAACAAGACCAGTAAGTCCAGGGTGTAAAGTTACCTAGCTGCTTCACTGAACCCAAGACAGAAAAAGAGCAACAGATGGCATTTATCCCACCCACCCACCCCGCCAGTCAAGGTGAATACTACAAAGAGATGGTGAATGTCATTCAGTCTGCATTTGTAAGTGAATGGACCTAATTCACACTTCCTGGACTAATATGTGGGTTGGAATGTCATTATCATTTGGATTCTCTGATGCCACTCTAAGTCAAAAAGGCATTCAAAAAATTGTAGTTCAGGTGGAAATAGGCATGTGTTTTCTTAAAAAATGCATAGAAAACAGGACTGAATGGACTTATAATAATCACACGTGAAACTGATCTGGAACAGAAATAAACTGACCTGTCCATCCCTAAAAGTATCCAAGGCCTGTTCTGCACCTAAGAACATAAGAAGAGCCATGCTGGATCAGATCAAGGGTCCACCTAGTCCAGCATTCTGTTCACACAATGGCTAACCAGCTGCCAAGAAGGACACAGGTACAACAGTACCCTACCATCCATGTTCCCCAGCAACTGATGTATATTGGCTTACTGCCTCGGACACTGGGGCAGGAAATCCCACAACCTCTCTACCACAGCCTCTCCCCCCCTCATCCCTGGAAGTAAAAATACTATAATCAATTAAACATCTATCAATGTGCTGTCCTTTCATGATATTCCAAATTAGGTTGCCTCTGGTCCTGATTTCATCCTCCCAGCTGTTTTTCAGGAAACAGCACTAGCTTGAAATTTCTGTAGCTACTCTTGCTCCTGGTTCTGAAGGGGTTTTCTGGAGAGTGTTTTTTTTCCAGGGAGACTAGAGGTATCCCTGGGAAACTGGTGACAGGAAAAGTGATAATAAACAGCTCTGTAGGAAATTAACCCCAAAGTTACAAGGCCTGGAACTTTAGTCTACTGGCCTGCTGCAGAGCAGGATCAAGGTGATAATGACACATCTCCTGCCTCAACACAAAACATTGCTGATGCTGATGGTCCTGCAGCCCTCTGAACAAACTGCATTCGAGGGGAAGCCAGTGCGAAAGGGGAATTACAGTAATCAGGCTTCGGGGCATGATAATTGCATGTGCTACTGTTTCAAGGTCATTGCTGGATGAAACTCTCTTGAATTCAGTGGATAGATTTTGACAACTAGAGTGAGGTCAGTGGGATGCCAGAATTATTAACCTGTTTCTGACCTCCAAGTAAGTATGCTTCAGTAAGCGGGACTAGAAAGAAAGAAAGAAAGAAAAAGAAAGAAAGAAAGAAAGAAAAGAATTGTTTCAGAATTATGGTGCCTGCCCAGTAAGTAGCTTTTTCTTGGGCTGAGACTGAGACAGGTCCAGCACAAGTTGGCACTATTCTCTCCAGATTGTTCGAAGCAGCAGAAATTGAACACGCTGAGTCCATCAAGCAAGTGATACAGGGCTTTGAATACATAATGATCATGTTTAGAAACTGTTGCTAAACATTCTCTGGGAAAATGCACTGACTTTCCATTTCCCCAAGTATTTATTTTCTTCAGGGTGGCTAATAATCTGCAGGTTCTGACTGAGATCAAAAATAAATTGCAGTGGGAGTTATACCAAAGTGAAAGACTAAAGCTTCCAATTTACATATACAAATCAGACTTTGGGGGGAGGAATCATGTTTCCCTCCCGTCACTTTACCTCTGGCTGCTGTCCCACAGTAGGGATGAATAGCTTCCTCTTTCTTCAGACAGGAAAGAAAGAGGAAGCAAGCAACCACCACGTGGCCCATTCAGTGGGCTTTTTTTATCATGCTGCTTTTCCTGCACACAGCAGGAAATGGTGGCAATTTTCACCAGAAGGAGCGGAAGATGCAGTGGAAGTGGATGGCATCATCAAATGGACCTGCGAAAAACTGTGAGTGGCTAGTAATGAGAGTGCAGTAAAATGCTTGTCTGATGATGCTCAAAGAGTGGGAATAGAGGTGTAAACTGAACAAAAGGGATGCCTGCCACCCCACTGTCCAAAGGAGTGACTGGTCTAAGAACAGTATTTCTATTAGGAAAATAGAGTGGAATGAAGAAGTAAGGAACTAGGAACGGTGGTGCCACTAGGGCTGGTCCTTGAGGCCAAGGCCCAAGGCCCTGCAGCCCAAGGACTTCCCAAATGACCACCCAGGGAGCAGTAGATGAAGAAGGAACCAGCAACCAAGTCTAGTATCAGCACCTTGGTCAGCATGGACATGCCACATGTCCGAGCCCAACAAGGTTGACTCTGCTTACTGCAGCATCTTTTCTTTCTTTCTTTCTTTCTTTCTTTCTTTCTTTCTTTCTTTCTACATTATATAGTCAGGGGGCATCTAGCTAGGCATATACATGTGTATAAATGCTCATTTTATTATTTTATTTTTTAAAAAATAGTATGATGCTTGTTCTCAAATAAATGTTCTTATCATCAGGGCAGCAAGAGCAATTGCCATTCTATTCCTGTAGTGATGGTGGTGCCATGATGTAAGTGAATTTAAAAGGCAAAACTGTACATGCTCAGAGTATGTCTTTTATTAATCAGGGTTAGCAAACAGATTTATTTGTGTGTTTGCTTACTCTAATATATCAGGAATATAGAAGCAGTTATGAAGCATGGAATGGTGATTGGAGTGCAGGGGTGGGGAGTGATGTTAGCTGTGTACTTCACAATGAAGTAATACATATGGCTGTCTAAAGGGATCCCCTGTAAGACTATTAAGTCTGGGATCTAAAATTACCTAGCTACACCACTGACTGGGAAGCCAGATACAAAGATGGATTTTTAAGAACATGGAAAGCCCTCTGCTATATCCAGCATAATAACCATCTAGTCTAGTATTGTTTTCAATGATGACCAGACAGATCTTACTGGGAAGCTACAAGCAGGGCAACAGCCTTCCTCTGTTGGTCCCCAATGTCTGATATATGATGTCCATAGAGGAGAGTGGGCAAATACTCTGCATGCAAGAGGTCCCAGCTTCAATTTTCAGCATCTCCAGTTAAAAGTATCTGGGTGCAGGTGATGGGAAAGACTTTGGCCTGAGATCTGGAGAGCTGCAGCAACTCAGAGTGAGCAATACTGGGCTAGAGGAACAAATACTCTGTGAACTCAACGTGGACGTTATGTCTAATAATGTCCATTTCTCTGGCGAAGTTCAGCTTATAGCTTTGAGCTCTATGAACATGTCTATTGCAGGCGAGGGAACCTCAGGCCAGGGGCCAAATCTGGCCCTTGAGGGGTCCCAATCTGGCCTGCTGAGGTTTCCCAGATGCCAAGCCCCTTTCTCCTGGCCAAATTGTTGGGTGGTTTCCCAGCCTTCGTCCAGGTTTTCACCCATTTTAAAAGCTTGAAAGGCTTTGTTCCTGCCAGTGAGAGCTTTAAGCTAGAATATGCTGGCATTTTTTGTATTTTGCCTTTGTCCCCACCCACCACTGGAATGCAGCCACCAAGATCTTCTCCAGCGTTGAATTTGGTTGTCTGGCTGAAAGAGGCTCCCCACTCCTGCAGTAGAAATCGAATTCCTTTTCTTTTTAAAGCCAGCAAAGCTAGTGACCATCACCACTAGCAGTGGTGCATTTTGTGGTGCATCTTTAGTGTACCTCTATGAAGCAAATCAGAAAACAGACAAATCCTGATTGGAGAAGAGAGGTCTAGATAACCCAATGGCTTTGAAGAAAGTTCAGAAATATATCCCTGAGGTGGAAGATAGCAGTCCTCACACCACAGGACAAAGGTCTTCTTCTTCAACCTACTATAGGTGGATTTATTTTGCACAAACCAGATGTTAGGTGTCACTAGCTAACATAGTTAATGGTTATCCTGACCCCACATCTGAAAGAGATGGGCCAAAATATCTTGCCCTTATGTAGATTTAACAAGATTTTTTTAAGGTTTAAAGGTGAATGCTTTGAGTAACAAACAGAAGAGAAGATATTCTCAGGTCCCTGATATGATGATGATGATGATGGTGATGGTGATGGTGATGGTGATGATGATGATGATGATGGTGGTGATGATGATGGTGATGATGATGATGATGATGATGGTGATGATGATGATGACAACCATGATGCCCAACACATTTACGTCCTCAAGATCCTCTGTTTTAAAATGCATTTTAAAACAGAAGTTAAGTCGGACTGACCCAAGATATTTTGCTGCCTGAGGCAAAGGAGCAAATCCCCCTCCCCAGCTCAAGTGCATCATAATATATATATATATGCATTTTGAAACAGATGATACATTTTCTCCAACATATTTGGAGAAAGCTATGCAACGCCTGAGGAAAGAAAGTGCTTTCCGAAACGCATTGGGCATAATAAAAAGTTTTTTTTCAAGCACGTGAAAATATCTTCTGCTTTGGCACACATAAGTGCCTTCACCTCTTACTGTTTCCTTGAATGCTTTGAGTAGTAATTGTGTCTGTGTAATATGAGTGTCTGCATAAAAGAGGTTATTGCTGTTGTTGTTATTGTTGGTTTTATGCATTGGTGTAGTAGTTAATTCATTTCAAGTGCTTAAGAGAAAGAAAGAAATAAGGCCTGTTCCTCAAGGGCACTAATCAAAGTATCGACAAGATACAAAAAGGGAAGGAGGGGAGATAAAAAAGGAAGATTGGAATATGGATGGCAGTGTTTAAAAAGCACTACATATTAATAAAAGTGGGCAATTGGTTTCCCAAAATGGCTTCCAACTTCACAGGTCCTTTGTGTTCTCTGATATCTATTGAAGGTAAGCAGGACTGACCCAAGACATTTTGCTGCCTGATGCAAATCCCCCCCCCCCCAAGGTCAAGGTGCATTGTAGTATATAGTGTATAAAGGGTTAAAAGGAAATTAGTTGTAGATGCCATTCTTCCTATGACTCAAAGCCAAACTACATGTTACTTTAATCCCATAGCTTGTAGCTGAAACTTAACTTTTTCCTTTCTTTAGTCTAGTGTAAGCATGTGCAGCCCTGATTTGGATCAGGACCACTGTGCACCAGGAGGGGAGAATTTATCGTTGCCCTCCACCATCCCCCCCCCAAATTCCCCCAATCCCAACATGGGAGGTTAAAAAGAGAGATAAAGCCTCCAATGGTGCCAATGGAGGCTTTTTGTAATTTCACTTCCAATAGGTGGGACTTATGCTTTATGTTTCTAGTTCTGTGTGTGTAAACCTCAGGGTCAGTCCTATTCGTTATCTGTTTAATAAAGCCACTGTTCAACTGTTCTCCACTACTGCTTTAAAATGGTTTATAATACTACTGCTGTGGTGCATGGTCAACAGGGAAGTGCAGTCACGTGAGAAAATATGCAGGGGCCCCTATAAACAGCACGAAGTACCAGGGCCAACCAAGTTATTTTGGCACCTAAAGCAGAAAAGCCAACAAGTGCTTCTCCTCCTCCCTGGCAGTCAAAGTACAATACCAATAAATTCAATACGTCACAATGCCCTTTCAGGACACTCCAAAATCAGCTGCCTGAGGTGGCCACTTCACTGTGCATAATGGTAGGGTGATAGCAAGATCTCGAATAACATATGTAATCCTTGCTGACAAAAGAAATTACATCCTATAGACAGAGTGCTTTGCTGAACCTCAGAGGAGCCCGTCTTGATGCACGAAATGAACTAATGCAGTCCTAGCAATTCTTGGTCTATGGCGAGGTTTTTGTGCTGCTCAACAAAGGTAGGTATATTAAAGAAACCAGAAGTTGATGCAGAATCCTTTTCTAAACAGAGGAGCCCAGTACCAGATGGAGATGATACAGATGGTATGATTATGACATATGGGTGGGAGTGTTTGCTGTTTTATAGCAACAGCAAGAGGAGAAGCTCAAGTAAAGAGGTCACAATATTTTCCAGTGCTTTTCCTCTGTAACCTGCTAGGGGATATGTGTGATGTTGTTGAGGGGGGGGGGAAAGGTGGATGGGTAAATATTACATTAGGAGACAGTATTATTTATGTATTTTAGACTGGCTCTTTTAATGATTTGTCATGAGTGCTAAGAACTGAGAACTGACAGTCTTCCTTATTCAATGCCATAAATAAAGCAATCCCTTTTTCTCTCCCCCATCCCCCTCTCACTTTCATTTTGATATTGTTCTACTTGTTATTTGAGTTATGTAGGTGATGGGAATATGCCATTGTGAATGTATGGGAATGAGAAGCATGAGTTTCAGCCCCCCCCCTTTTTTTACATAAATTGTGAATTTCCCCCTCAAAACTCAGCACACCATACTGGATGGAAAACAGTATTAAATCTGCCATGCTTGTAACATCTTGCTTTTAACATCTCTGTTCAAAATCTAAACTAGCTTTCACAGGCGGAGCAAGGATCTTTCCAACCAAGCAGTATCTTGTCAGTACAAACAACAAAATGTGATGACACCCTGGCTTGGAGGAAATAACCTGTTTTCTTCTGTTTCTTTCCTGGCATTATATAACTCCTTAAAATAATAGCAGTCTTAGAAATGAGCATATGTTTTTGCTTCTGGTAAGAATTAGCGTAGAATTTCCATGAGCCAAGATCAAGCAATTGAGATACTTCCACTTTAAAATGTTCAGAAGCGGTTATGAGAAAAATGAAGGCATTTTTTTAAAAAAGTTTTCTAAAGAAAACACTGCCACCAGCTGGTTAATAAATGGCTTTAACTGAAACTTCGCACAGAAACCAGCAGAACCAAAGTTATATTTTTTATAAATAGTTGCTTGTGGGAACTATTTTTCTTTAGGGGATATGAATTTACCTCATGAATACATGGCACATTGCAATAAACATTTGTATTTGTCATGTTATCCTTTACATCAACCAAAATATGTAGAGGAAAAAGTGATTATAACAGTTTCCCAATCACTTCTGACCTTGAACTTTGTGTGAAAGTAAACAACCAAATGTGGAAGACTGTATAAAGCTAATGATTCCTTTCCCTTCACATCATAACTAGTAGTCTCTGGAACAGGAAAGCAGCCTCAGAAGGTGTAAATAATTAACTAGGAACGGGAATCAGGAATGTAAGATAGTCAATTTGAAATTGCACTTTTTAAAATCCATTTTTAAAAACTGCCTTGTGATGAGGCCCCTGACACCTAGCACCACCTACCTGAAAGTGTGCATCCCCTGCTCTTGTAGGAAGAAAACAAACAAACAAATTCTAGATGGATGACACCAACAAAAGTATGATACTGTTCTGTGTTTTTTGGTGGAAAGCAAACAGATGGAAGAAATAATATTAAAACAATAGAAGATGACATTTGGAAACACAGCAGCTTCCAAAGCAGACAAAAGCTTGGTCAGCCCTGGAGATATTTGCCTGGGCCTAGGTTGGGTTTTATATGGCTTTAACTACATCAAACTGATGGATGAACAATTTCTGCTCATTATAATTTCCAGAAGAATCCATGATACTTTTGTTAGGCTCTTTAGCAGAGACTGGTACCACTATTATGAAGCATTTTGTAGGTCTTAATAATACATCACTACTACAACCTCAGTTTGAGTATAGAGGGAAGAAACAAGCTATCCTTGGTTTGGGGCCAGCTTACTTTCTGGTGAGAAATTCTAGGACGGGCTTGTCCACCTCATCAATCTTTCTGTTTCCAGATAGGTTGGATCCACTTCAGCTTTACGTCGATGGAAAGTTTCTGCTCATGGAAGGTGCCTCTGCCTAATTTTTGGGACTACAACTCACATCATTCATCAGGATCCCCTGACTCTCTGTGTAGCATTATCAAGGGCCTGGCTGCCATGTGCAGGAGGAGGTGGGAAAGTCTGCTTTCACAAGCCCAGTTGCACATACCTAAATCTGAATCTAACCTGAGGCTAATATGGTGCAATCACCCTGCCACTTGGGTGGAATTTTGTGTGTTTGTGTGTTTCCAAATGTCATCTTCTATTGTTTTAATATTATTTCTTCCATCTGTTTTCTTTCCACCAAAAATTGTTAAAGAGGAAAATACAGAACAGTATCATACTTTTTTTGGTGCCATCCATCTAGAAGTCCATCTAGGGGGATCTTAGCAAGGATGGGGAAAACTAATAGGGTGACAGATGCTGGGAGCATTTGTGTCCAAGCTGATCCAGAATTTGTTCTTCTGGGTTTAACTTATAGGCCTGGACTTCAAAGTTCATAAAAATCTTTGGTCAACTCCATTTTCATCTACTTGAATTCCTTCAGCAAAGAACACTCGAGTGAATCAGACCAAAAAC
Source organism: Anniella stebbinsi (assembly GCA_029215795.1). Lineage (NCBI taxonomy): Eukaryota > Metazoa > Chordata > Lepidosauria > Squamata > Anniellidae > Anniella > Anniella stebbinsi. The sequence continues at coordinate 287,497,580 of JARDYH010000002.1, read as the reverse complement.
AAATGATAGGAAGGAAACACCTTCTTCAATTCATATTTTCGTGAGTGCAGATTCCTTCTCACATCATGGAAATATGGCTTTACTATTTATGACATTTTGATCTTTTGTAAGAAAGATTTCAGACAAAAATGCCACAGGGCTTGAGAGAATTTCAGCCTAATCCTTTGCATTTTTTACTCACAGGCAAGTCCTACTGGATTCAGTGGAGGGTTACTTTCAAGAAAGTGAACAGAGTGCTGCAGTCTTAAGAATATAAGAGCCATGCTGGATCAGGACAAGGATCCATCTTGTCTAACACATTCTGTCCACACAGTGGCCAACCAGCTATTTACAGGAAGCCCACAAGCAGGACATGAGTGCAACAGCATCCTCCAGCCCATGTTCTGGAACTGGTGGGCATAGGTGTAGTGTCTGCTCCTGGAGGAAGCACATAGCAATCAGTACTTCTCCTCCAGGAATTTGTCTAGCCCTCTTTTTAAAAAGCCTTCATCATATGCATGCATTTTCTGTTGAGGTTAGGGTGACCAGATAAAATCCAGGTCAAGGGTCATGTAACTTTAATAATAATAATAATAATAATAATAATAATAATAATAATAATTTATTTCTTACCCGCCTCTCCGTTTGGATCGAGGCAGGGAACAACAATATAATAAAATACATAAAACTGATTAAAACATGACACACATTATTAAAACTGCATTAAAACATCCTAAAACATCCTAAAAACATCCTAAAAACATTCTTGTCACAGGGTTCCTAAAATCAACCTCCATTCTGGAGAATGAGAAAGTACCCAATGTAACACTAGTGTTTTTTTAAAAAAAGGGACCCAGGAGGGAAAATTCAGGGTTCTCAATCGTATGGAAAGTCCCATGGATAGAGAAGCCTTTCTGTTTCATACAGTCACCATCCATGTTTAACAGGCGACAAATGTGATGAGGCATTTTTTCACCATGCTAAGAGGAATGACCTAAGACAGTTTGGGTCTGGCAATTATGAGTAAAAGTAGAAAATGCTTCAAGTGGTGGGGGAAATTTAAATTCAAAATTTTGTCATAATTGCTGCCCTTCAAACCCAGCCCTATTTTTTTTTTTTTTTTTTTTGGAAGAACAAAAAAGCTATGCCAGTTTTATTAGCTAAGAAATTCTGTTGACAGATAAACTTCAAGGGACAGCCGACAGTGATGCAAATTGGCACAACACCACTTATTTGAGTTATGTTGAATTTGTATTTCCTCGCAGGTACCTTTAATCTTTCATATTGCTTAAATGGCCACTCAGCGCTGCCTCCAGCTTTTAGTTTATTTTTCTGCCTATAACATTTTCAATATAATCCACTGAGCATCCTAGGACACAATCCTATGTATGTTTAGACAGCAAAAAAGTCTTACAACTCCTAGGATTGTAGGACTGGGAATTGAGGATTTTCTTCCTGTGTAAACATGCACAGGATTGCACACTTACGAAGAAAGACAAGAATAGCCCCCCCCTTCGCGCGCGCACACACACACACACACAAATAGCCCAGTTTTAAATGTTAGAGGAATACAGTTTCTTTCATACTGAGCTTTGTTTTGGGAAAAGATATATAAAGTGATACATTTCCCTTATATAATAGACACAAGTTGTATAATCGACATTTACGTGCTTCACAGGAGTTGGACTGGAAGCACACACAGAACTAATGTCAACCCTGGCATCCTGAGCAGCTCTAACTGAAATGCAAGAAATTGCCCTTGGCAAGGCATCCCTGAGGAAAGATTATATCAGGCAGGTGTGAAACCCGGTCACTGATAAATTCAGATGAACTTTCCTACCCACCCCACTCCCCTGCTGTCTTTTCTAGTCAGCCTGCTATGTGATGGGATCTTCCACAATGCTACATACAAGGGGGCAGGGGAGAGAAGCAAAAACAAAGTAGATGGGTGCTTTCTATTTAACAGCCTTTCCCAAGTGCCAGAGACATCTGTCAAGTCATTCTCTTTACTTTTGTTTTTGTACTACACAAAGGGCTTAACAAGGACATCAGAAGTGAGGAAGTTCGTGACAGTCCCATACTTCTGGCAAGACCCCTTTATTTAGGCTGACCAGATAAAATCCAGGTCAGGGCTCATGTAACTTTAACAGTTGTAGAGAAAAGGGAATTTCAGCCAGTGTCATTTGTATGCAATTAGTTCCTGGTGAAATTCCCTCTTCATCACAACAGTTAAAGTTACAGGGGCCCGGCCTTCTTTTGTTTATGGTCACTCTAGTATAGTGCCTGTAACTTTAACTGTTGTGATGAAGAGGGAGTTTCACCAGGAACTAATTACATACAAATGACACTGGCTGAAATTCCCTTTTCTCTACAACTGTTAAAGTTACATGAGCCCTGTCCCCCTTTTCATATGGTCAGCCTACCTTTATTGGCCCCCTCTCCCAGAGAGTCTACCTTCTCACCACCATTGTCAACAACTGCTCCTGCTCCTGCTCCTGCTCCTGTTCCCCATCCTTTATCTTTTCATTGCTACCACTTGTGTGTCTGACAGGCAGAAAACCAATGAGCTACTAGGCCGTGGCATCTCCTGGTCTTCCTTCTCATCACCACCATTGTCTGGGCAGAACAAGAGACGAGTGAACAAGCAGGTTGCAATGGTGAGGAGGAAGATCAAGTACAGGGAGCTTTTATCAGTGCCCCCCTGCTGGGATGTGGACCCTTAGCAAGTGCCCAACCATGCCTACCCTTGATGCCAGCCCAGGTATGTGGACTTATCATCTAGGCAAGTGCTGCTATGAATGCTCCAAAATTCAAACTGCAACCCATAACCATAAGAGGGTTTTTGTAGGAATTAATGAAATATGGATTATGAAGTGCTGCTTTTCAAAATGAAAGTGCTATAATAAGGCAGGGGTCAGTGGAAAGTGGGAACATGGAGCTCTTTCTCTTCTCTCATTTGCATTTGTTAAAGAACACCATGCTGAAGTCCTAAGAGGTCCACTTCACATATCACTCTTCTGAGGTAGGAATCTGAGGCCATGTCTACACCAGCCATTTATCCCAGGGTCATCCCTAGGTCATCCCTGTGCATCCATATGGCACACAGGATCCTGGGATCAACCAGAGACAACCTAGAGATGAGCCTGGGATAATGGAAACTGGGGATATCCCAGTTTTTCCACAGTCCCGGGACCATCCCGAGGACTGCGGCTGGTGTGCTGCATGCTCCCGGGGCCTGAAACAGGCACGGAGCTGCGTGGGGTGACTCCGTACCCATGGGGGTGGGGGTAGCAATGTCACCATTCCCAGGATAGTGGGAGGAGGGTTAGGGCACATTATTTTAACCTTTTGTTGGCGGATCTGGGCTGCATGGCTACTCTTTTTTAAAATAAAAAATAAAAATGGTGGCAGTGATGTCGCTCTTCCCTTCCAGGACATCATGCTACCATCTAGATCCTGGGGGACGATGTAGTTGATCCCTGAGTCTCTTGGCTCTGTATGTAGTGAAATTCTAAGATCTGGGCTACACATGCAGCAGAATGAAGGAGAAGAATGCTAAAATGGTTGAGTGGACTGTACCACTTCTGGCTGCTGAAAGGGAAGTACAACACCTGAACGTTTTGCCTTTAAATCAATCAATCAATCAATCAATCAATCAATCAATCGCTGCATGTTAAAACTAGCACACCAGGGGAAAAGATTGTAGGTAAGCTTTTTCTGTGTGTAGCTATCTATTTGTAGGGAGTTATCTACTTGCTACTTACTTGCAGGGAGTTTTTCACTTAGGAGATAATTAAAAGTGTGATTCTTCACCTGCAGTCTGTAGCAGAGGGTCTAGTTAGTTTCATCCTCTTATTTACTGGTATGGGATCCAGGGAAGCAAGTACAGTTAGGATTTAGGAGAATTGAGTGAACAAACATTATTTCCACAGACAGGCTCCCCTCTCCATTAATTTATATCTTTATTAAGCTACCAGTGCTGGATCAGGCTTTGTGGCTCAATAGCACTACAGGGAAAGTTGCTCCTATTGCCCTATAGAAATCATTTGTACAGTGCTGGAATTGCAATTAATTGCTCATGTTCTTCCTGGAATCCTAGCAATTCTCTAATATCCCCATGCCTCATTATGAAAAAGCAAAATACTGCTTTGTCCCCAAATCACTTTGCCCAGAACAGAGGGTTTTTGGACCCTGATGTTTCATAAAATGACATTGGACACAGGAGTTTACAACATGAGAAAATTAAAACCATTTTTAATCTGTTGACCTTTCCAACTCTTCGCATGTTCTTGTTCTTATATATTGCAGTAAGGTTTTGCTGTTTGGCATTGGCATTAAAATCTATACTTACAACTCTGAGTTTTAATTGCTGCTCCAGGCTGAAACTTTTGGTATGCAATTATTCAAGTGGTTTGTTTAAGAGTACTTCATTCCTGATTTAACCACCTATCTACACCTTGTGTCAAATCATTACGAATGTGGAATGAACGCAGGATATAAAACTATGAGAGTCACCAGAAAAGCATTTTATTGCATGCCAACTCATGGTTTCTTACAGGTCCTTTTGATGAACTGTCCACCTACTGCGCATCTCCCATTCCTTCTGGTTTTCTTTCCACAACAATGAAAAAAGACCCCGGTAAATCCGATATTTTTTGGGAAGTGAAATGTGCTGCCATTTCCTGCTGTGTGCAGGAAAAGCAGCACGATAAAAATGCCCACTGATTGGGCCACATGGTCATTGTTTACTTCCTCTTTCTTCCCTGTGTGAAGAAAGAGGAAGTATCATGGGGCAGAAGTGGAGGGGAAAGCGACGGTAAGGAAGTGTGATTTCCCACCATCTGAAAGTGAAAGTGGTATATGGAATGTGGATTGTGCCCCAACAGTTATCAGTGCCCTTCAATACTGCTATAAAGCAATAGTGTAGATCTAGCCCCAGGTGATCCATGATCAAATCTCCTGGCAACTTTTTCCTTTAATATAAAGCAGCCGCCAGAGGTAGGTAGATTCCTAATTTGATTGGGGAAAAGGTGCTGGAGAAAGGGCATGTTCAAGCTTTTTTTCAAGTGAAAGGGTGAAACAATTACTCCAATATTAATCTCCCCTCAAGTCCATTTAAGCCCCTCAGGGGAAAATTCACAGGTGCGATAGAGATAACTGTCTTCCCATCCTACTGAAATGGAGCTAACAGCAGCTTATGGGCAGTGTTGTTTGATCAGGAAAATAGTGCAAACGGAAAGGGTTAAACATCCCCACTCCCACTATCCCATAGCTGCTTTTAAGCCCTAAAAAATACTTTGACCTAATTCACAAGTAACAAGAATTTCCCTGCAAGGCTTCTCATCATGGTGGCGGCCACTAGAGGTGTGTGCTCCGCATCGAAAATTGGGGTGTGTGTGTGTGTGTGTCTGATGGACCTCCAATGGACCTTTGAAATTGCAGTGTGGTTAGGGAGCAGTTTCAAAACTGTTGGAAACCTGTGGTGCACTAGGAAGATTGTTCAGAGCCCCAAAGGGATCTGAAGGGATCCAAAAAATTTTAGGCGACGTGAGGGCTCATTTTATGTTGATGGACAACTAACTGAACACTTCCATATTAGGAAGGCACTGTCACTGAGGGGTGAAGGAGGGGTAGTTTTGCAATTGACTTCTATGGCTAACCAATAGTCACAGTCTCCTCTCTGTCCCCATCCAATAACGTTGCTTAGGGGGAGGGATTGCAATTATATAAAAAGAAAGAGCTCGTAGCACTGCTCTTTCATAATGCGGCTGAGGCTGACTGCATGTCTCAGAAATGGGAAAGTTCCTCAGCTTTCCCTAGCACCTTCCTGTCTGCGGGCATTTTGAAGCCCCCTCTGCCCTTTCCCCACTGGTCCAGTGTGGCCTGCCTCTGAGCATGGTGGGGGGCAGGAGCCTTGCCCACCGCACTGCCACTGTTGCAAGCCTGACACTAACCGCTAGCTTGAAGAGGGTGTAGCCTCTTAAGATCAGCATACCTGGTATCCTCCGCCACCAAAGAGAAATTATCTCAGGCGCTAGACTTCCATTTTGAAGGAGAGGGTGCGGGTGGAGCCTCAAGACCACCCACACCTGACCTCTTCCCCTGCACTTCAGAAGGAGGAGGAGCAGCAGCAGGGGGAAGGGGCTAGAAGAAACACTTCTCCTATCATGACCAGAGCCAGTTTTCTTTGCAGAGTTTTCTTTTCTCTGTGTGTGTCTGTCCACACTCCCGTTTGTGTGTTAGTGTGTGTGTGTGTTCTTGTTCCACACATGGAGATAAGGGACTGATTTTGGTAGGAGGTTTCTAGTTTCTGAAACTTCTGCAAGCTCTCTTGAGAGAAGATGAAGTGCATCTGAAATGTGTGTGTGGGGGGGAGTTGAGGGGGAATGGTTTGAGGGGAGAATTTTTAAAAAAAATCCTAAAAATCAAGGGATGAAGGGAACAGCTTCATACTTGGCATGGGTAAAGCCTTACTTAAGAGCTACCAAGATGCCAAATTTCATCTCTTTATCTTCAAAAATAATGGAGATGTAAGCATTTTTGTTAATTCCCATTGACAATAATTGCATGGTTACCCAAAGATGGAGCAGTTTTTTAAGGGGTAAACTGATGGTGCGAGGAGAGGAACCCCCTCCAAAAATTGAAGAGAATTGCCTCATTGGAGCTCCACCCCAAATTTTGGGGAAGAGCAGATCCGTTCTGCACAACCTTAGCAGCCACCATTTTGACTATTCAAGCCGCAGCAAGGGTGTGCTGTAGCTTGGTATTACATACATGGTGAGGGTGGGTTGTTGCAACCCTAAAATGAGCCCATGGCTTCTGAGTAGCTTGTCAGCCACCCCAACAACCTACCCCTTCTAGGTTCACACATAATGAGAAGTTATGGTATGTTACTGCAGCAACTGAAATATTGAACATGTCAGCCACCACCGAAACAAGAAGCTCCACAGGTAAATTATCTGTGGTGGCTTCTTCTTATATGCGAACTGGGCCATTAACCTACTTTGGATGACATGACAGCCCACCGTAGGTTAATTAACTCTCAAGGCACAGCCAACTTGCATGCTGCCCACCATTATGAATATGCAAAACCAGCCCAGGTATGCACTATACTAGAGTGACCATATACAAAAGAAGGCAGGGCCCCTGCAACTTTAACTGTTGTGATGAAGAGGGAATTTCACCAGGAACTAATTGCATACAAATGACACTGGCTGAAATTCCTGTTTCTCTACAACTGTTAAAGTTACAGGAGCCCTGACCTGGATTTTATCTGGTCACCCTAATCCCAGCATGCTTTTGAAGTGTTTGTTGTCCTTGTCTTTTGAAACACTGGTTGTTGAGCAGGAAAGTGGCGAAAAAGTGTCAAGTGTGCACATTTGCGGATGTAGTATTGTACATCCGGCTGGACTTAGATCTTTGAGTGCATTGCCATTCCAAGTCAGCTGTACAAATGTTTTCTTGTGCTCTTTATATAGCCATGGAGACTTTTCTTTATAGCATTAAGGTGCTGCCCCCTGTTGGTGTAAGCTTTTTAGATTTCTATGCAGCCTTGAGCTGATACAGTTTGTTTTTGGGTTAGAGTTGTTTGGACTCCTGCATGTCAGTTGGGCCATCACAAGTGTTTAGTTACATATCATTTTCCTCAAAGATTATGATGCTGTTATCATGATCAACACCCCTGGTAAGACAATTGCAGCATTCTGATAAAGCTGAGTTTTCCTGGATTCTAATATTAACAAAAGGGAGGTGGGGTCACGGAATGCAACAGAAGAAAAAAATATATAATACAAGAAACTTGAGGTTATAGGATTCATGATTTCTGAGGCAGATTTTGGATTCTAAGTAAGGTGGCCATGTATTTGCTTCTCTGATGAATTGCAAGGAGAAACCTAGAATGGATTCATACAAACTAATGTTATCACTGCAGGTGATTGCTATATTTGAAGAAGCTGGCAATGCTGTGATTTCAGGAACCAACAATCTGATCCTACAAATGTATACTTAGAAGCAAGTCCTACTAATTTCACCAGGTGCTGCATGCTGAAATTCCCCTTTCAATGCAACTGTTAAAGATACAGGATCCCTATCCTCCTTTCCATATGACCACCCTAGGTGCCTGTTGGGACTAGAACATAATACAGTGATACTATACCAGTTGCATTGATTGCCAGTATGTTCCAGGCCCAATTCAAAGTGCTGGTTTTTACTTTTAAGGCCTAAGCAGCTTATGGACAGGTTATTCAAAGGACTGCCTTCACACACATGAACTTGTCCTTCTTGGTCCACCATTAAGATGGACAAGGACTTAAGACAGGGTCTTTTCAGTGAGGGCCCCTCATTTATGGAATTCACTCCTGCGGGATGTGTAATTGGTCCCAGTGTCTACCTTCAGAAAAGCTTTGAAGACCCATGTGTTCCAACTGGTTTTTAATTGAAATTTTTAATTAAGCAAGGATTGCTGCTGGTTTCAGTTTTAGACTGCTTGTTGTTCATTATTTTTATGCTGGCCTGTATATTGCTTTAAAGGGTTGGATAATTTTTGGACTGTTTGCTATTTTATTGATTATTATTTCTAGTTATTATATTATTAGAACTGTGTTTTATTTGTTATATTTTTGTAAGCTACCTAGGAAAAACACAGTCCTGTAAGGCGACCTCAAAATAGGGTGAGTTCATGGTAGAGAGCAGAAGGTGGGGCGCAGCTTTAATTTTAAAAAAAGTTTTTCTAGCCATTTCCGCCCTTTAATTTTCCCTCCCATTAGTAAGGCCCTTTCCCCCCATCTCTGCTCTAGGAGGAATCACTGTCCATCACTTTGAGGGCAATAGATAGGAATGCACTGATCAGAAACAGAGGGCCAAACTAGACATGACATTTGTCACATGGTTTGGCCATATGTGATTGATCTTCAAAAATCAAATTGCTAGTGCAAGGGTAGTGGGCTGTAGCTGGATCAGAACTGTGCCATGGGGTGGGCTTTAACCTTTCATTCACTCCACGCTCCTAAATAGAATCAAGGGAGCCTGTGACTGCGCCATTATTCAGAATGGAAGGAAAACTCTAGTTTGGCCATGAGAATGAGCAGTAGGGGCATGGAGAATTTCCACACAATGCAAGCATATCATTGCTGGTTGTCTAGTCACCTTTGCCTTAGGTGCAGGCTGCAGACATTAGCAAAGATGGTGACCATGTGGTTGCATGGTGATGACTTAGGGATAAATATATTTTTTTAGGAATCATTTTATTAATAAATGTCAATTATAAATGTCTATTATGGTTGACTTTGGCCTCTCCACCCCTTGTCAGTTTCTAGTAGGGACAGGAATTCCCATTCCATCTCTGAATGGAAGAAGGGGGTGCCCTACCTCCCAGGAGTGTAGGCACGGACAAAGGGTGCTAAGTAAAATTATTATTATTATTATTATTATTATTATTATTATATCCCACCTTTTCCCAGGGCTGGGAGTCAAGGTGGTTTACAAGGTTAAAAACATGTACAATTAAACATATTATAAATTTACAAAAGTGAAAATAGAATTAAACCTACCAAGTTTGCAGCTGTGCTTACTCATAAGTAAGTGCGGTGCCCCCGGGATGGGCAGGCATATCTTCCACTGTCCCGGGAACTTCCCAGGACTGTGGGAGATTCGAGATTTTTCTGGTTTGGGTTTTCCCAGAAAAATCCCGTGCCCCCCCCCCACCTCTGAGACTCCCTCTGCGTCATTTGAACTCACAGGGAGCAGTTGGGGGCTATTCCAGGCCACAAGCCTGGTGTGGAAAGGGCCCATCTTTTCATGATTGCCCCACAGCAGTGGACTATAGTTTCAAAGCTGAGGTCAGCAATTTGTGGCCTTCAAGATGTTTTGGCCTTACAACTTTCATGATCCCTCACCATTGGTTATGCTGACTAAGGCTGATGGGAGTTATAGGCCAAAACATCTGGAAGCACACAAGTAGCCTAACCATGTACTGGAGAAATACTTCACAGATTCTACCAGACACATGAAAAGAGAAGTGAAACTCACACTTCCTTTCTTCTCACAATGTGTAATAGTTCTTTCCCCCTTTCTCATTCTCTCTCTCTCTCTCTCTCTCTCTTTTTTTGTGTGTGTGTTTCTTATTCTACACACTAATACTTTCCAGTGTGGCTGCTACTAACCATAATATATCTGGCAGATTTCTGCTAAGAAGGGGTGTAAACAGAGATTCTTTTTATGAGCTGAAGTAAATAAGCCTACATTTCTCATTCCTCTTTGATAAGTGAATTAATGGAATAAAAGATGAACCAGTCTCTTTTAAAAATATTTACATACATCATCACAGTGTTATGAAGCCTTTGTCAAAGTTAGCAATGTAAAAGAAATAGTTTAACAATTTGGCATGTTTATATTTTATTAACAGGTTTGCAAAGGATTGAGGTGAAATTCAGTGATGATAAAACTGGATAACAGGACACAGCACAAACACATAGAAAACACACACATTCAACTTACTGAAATATTCTTAGATACATTTTTTTAATGCATAAGCCAAGTAATTGCTGGAAATTAACAAACAATATCAGCAAGAACATTTCAGTTAGATGAAGGCAGCATTAGTGTTCAGCAACTACTGCACTACAAAGCCCACTGCAAACAAGACACCAGCATTAATTTTACAATAGATATCTGGCAATTCCAAAATAAATACTCTGACATCTGATTGATTTTCACCAGATTGCATAAGCTAGGCTTTTTCTTTTTTCAAGAGTGGGGGAGAGAAAAACCTTGACTATTGACTCAGTCACGAGCTTGCTACAGCATAAACAAAACAGGGGTTTAAATAAACGGTGTGCCAAATTACTGGAATCTACCTAGTTGCTGTTTTGCAGGTTTGGGATGTTCTTGTCATGAATAAATATAAATGAAAACAGTATTTCCTATAGCAATAGTTAGTTCTACATATTTTGACCAATGCTTATTTTGGTACGCTTTTTGTTGATGTTGCTTGGGAAGTCAAAAGAGATCAGAGGAGGAGACCAAAAAGTGGAATTGTAAGAACATTTATTCACAATTTAGGTCCAATTCAGTGCTTACCTGTCTATGTTATTCTACCTAGCCAGGTAAGGCTAGGTAGAATTGAAAGGCTAACCTCCAGGGCCAGCATCAAGGGTAGGCATGACCGGGCACCTGTCAAGGGTCCCCACTCAACAGAGGAACTCTGACTGGAATTGTTCCTCTTTTTCACCATTGCCCCCTGCTTGTTATCTTGCCTCTTGCTCTGGCCCAGGCAACAGTGGTGATGATGATGATGAGGAGCAGTAGATGCCACTGCCTACTTGCTCATTGGTTGTCCACCTGTCAAGCAAGCAAATGGTAGCAATGATGAGAAAGAAGATGAGGAGTAATAGCAGCTAGTGAGAATGGAAGTGAGATGGCAGATTCACTGAGGGAGGGCCCCCATTGAGGGTGTCTTGTCCAAGAGCCCTCAGAAACCTGGAGCCAGAACTGCTAACCTCATGTACCAGCCAATCCATATGCAGCAATCCATGTCCAGCAGCATGCCTGATGAGCCTTCTAGTGTATATACTGGGTGCATCTGATAAGGACATTTTAAACATGACAGTGGTCACCCACAACACATACACAGCTAAGCAGTTTTCATATGGCAGCATCACATTTAATGTTGGCTTGTAAGGATGACTTCTCTAATTTAGAAGTCAGTTGAGAGATCCTAATGCTCAAACCACTTAAGGCAGGATAGGTCTGCTTCATGAGTCTAAGGCTGGCCAGTTTATACATTCAAAATTAAGTGTTAAAGCATTTATTGGACTGTACCACTGTAGACTGCAGATAGCACTTGTATGTTTGTATGAGTGCTGCCCTATGATTATGGCTAGGGTGGGGGAAACCAACATGTATGAACTAACTTGTTGGAAGGCCATGCTGAAACATTGACCTGAAGTGCTCATTTTCTAAGTATAGGAAGCTCTTTTTCATGGGGAATATTTTAAAAATATGATTCCCCACGCGAATTAGGAAGAGATCAGGAAAAACATTAATTCTATGGATTATTAATATTATTTGCATTTATATACCGCCCCATAGCCAAAGCTCTCTGGGCAGTTTACAAAAATTAAAAACATTGAACATTAAAAAAACGATATATAAAATTTAAAAAGCATAAAAAGCTTATAAATACAATACCCATTTAAAACAACTATTCTGGGTCAAACAACAACAAAACCCTCAACATACACTGGTAAATACCTGGGAGAAGAGAAAAGTCTTTACCTGGTGCCGATAAGATAACAATGTTGGCGCCAGGCGAGGCTTGTCGGGGGGATCATTCTATAATTGGGGGGCCACCACTGAAAAGGCCCTCTCCCTTGTTGCCATCCTCTGAGCTTCCCTCAGAGTAGGCACCCGGAGGAGGACCTTAGATGTTGATCGTCGTGTATGGGTAGGTTCGTGTCGGGAGAGGCGTTCCATCAGCTGGTCAACTGGTCTTAAGTAGTGACTAAGGGTGCACTGCTGGTGAATGCTGGGAGTTGTAGGACTGCTTTCTGTCTATACATGCATAGGATTGTTCCCCTATCCAGTTCTAATCTCTGTCTAGAATGTCACTAAAATCAACTATATGCACAGAGAAAGATACAGGGCCACTGAAGAATTGGAGGGTTGCTGATTGAAGGTAGCATCTATTGGCTACCAGAACAAGGAATGCCAGGAGCGCTTTTCAGGCAATCTGAACCTGAAAAGGGCAAACACATGAGGAGAAGGAGCTCTCCTTTGTTGCATTTGTCGCCATCAACCCTCCATCTCCTGAAGAGGAGAACCTCTTGTATCCCTGGAGGATCTCCATACAAGCAAGAACCCTAATTTCTTGATGTTATTAAAAAAATAACTTATCACAATATGGATTCCCCCCCCCCCCCCATAATCAGAATGGAAGGAACCTGAGGTTTAAAAACAACCCAGAGAGGGGAAAAAGCCAAACCTGGTCCCTTCCTTCTTTCTGCTCATGATAAATGGCTGCATTTTGCATTCGTTCCACCTGCCCTGTTCCTGGATTGCATCCAAAATGCACACATTGTGTAAAGTTGTTCATTCTGTATTTAATAATACAAAAATTAATAACCTCTGCTATTCAGACAATTTTTATAGGAACTAGGGTGGATTTATTCAGCTGCTGAGATCAGCACAGCATTAGTTCATTAAAAAAAAAACTTCTATGGGAGGACACAATGTGCCAAATTAGCATTACTCATTCGGAAGTAATGGTTAGGCCTGCATTTACATTTTAAAAGAGAAAAAAGACCAAGTCCTAACAAGGGACTGCAGCACAAATGTATTCCGATGTATTGATGTCTGCACTAAATGAGAGGTTTGCTCTCAGAAGGAAGTGGGGGAGAATGAACAGATAGAGCCACACAGCCATTTCAGAAAAATGTGTTGAAGTCACTGCATGTGGAAAAAAGAGACTTTCCAAGAGATTCTGAAGTCATCTTTAGTACTCGATCAGGACTCAATTAGTGTCATCATATCTAGTTTGTCCTCCTGGCTCTTGGCAGGTTTTCCAAAGCAAAACAGATCAGAACATAGTGAGACATCTACGGAAAATGTTGACACACACACAAAAGTCAAGTAAACCAAACTGCTGAAAGGAATTATTTGGGGCATAGGAATATAGCCTGAAATCCTGGATATGGTAAGGTGGCTTGAACCTCATTGATTTCAGCAGTCTGATTGCGCACAGGACTGCAACTAAAAGGCAGTGGTGCAGTGAAGTCAAGACCTTGGGACTGATATGCAGGGGAAGTAGCTGGGAATGAGGGCATCAGGACAGTAGAAGCAAAATCCATATTGGATGCAATCCCATGCAGAAAAAAATCCTAGAACTTCCCACGTACCCTCAGCCAGCATGGCCGACAGTCAGGGATGATGGGAGTGGCAGAAGGGGGAGGTTGGGGAGGGAACTTGTTTGGCTACTGTTGGTTAGAGAATCCTGGACTAGGTGGGCATAATCAACCAGCCCTGTGAGGTAGGTTAGGTTGAGGAATAACAGCCACCTCAAGATAGCTCCTTAAGCAATAGCAGTGGAGCAGCTCTTCTGATGGTAATAGAAAACTTTAAGTAGATGACACACACACACAGTGTGTCACGTTCTTGTTGCAATGCAAGTGGGTGCTTCCCGCAGAATCTACACATGCAGTAGAATTAGTGAGTAAGGGCACAAACCTATGGCTGTTCAGACGGGGAAAAAATCCAACCCCCCTCTGCATGCTGGGAATTGTAGGATTTTCTTTCTGTCTAAACATACATAGGATTGCACCCTTTATTGCTCATGGTCATGATGGTGTTATGATTTAAGTGAGACTAAAATACAAAATTGCATGTACTCAGAGTATTTTTTTGTTTTTTAAAAATCAGATTTGGTGAACAATTTTGTCGGAGTTGTTCTCATGTATCAGGAATGCAGAAGCAGTTTTAAAGCATGGAATGGTGGTTGGATAAAAAAGAAAAGTTAGTTGTGTGCTTCACAACTGAAGTAACACACGTAACCATCTAAAGGCCTTCCCCATGACACCATTAATTCTATGCTCTAAAAATTACTTAGTTGCACCACTGCTAAATGGGGTTGATTGACTATCAGTATTCAAGTTGACAACCAACATGAAAACCAGTCCATAACCACCCCTCCCTCCCTCTCTCCTTTTCTCTCTCTTTTACAGACACACACACACACACACACACACACACACACACACACTATAGTTCCTCCTCCAGTTTAGCACTCCCCAATAGGCAGAATGGCAATAATAAATATTTGCAGCTACTAGCAATTATCATGGCACAGATGGCATTCCAATTGCAGCTGTGTGTTTATTGGGGGAAATTGTCATTGTGGATTGGTGGGTGGGTAGAGACAAAATTGACAAGGATGCTGTGGGAGTGGTTGTTGTCCTTGCCATATTGATCTCTGAATGGCATTTTGTATCCTTGAATTTGCTGCCAGGAGAGCGTAGGGTTGCAATGGTGTTATGCTTGTGGAAGCAAACACTGGTGCATATAGAATTGGATGGCATTTGCAGGCCTTGTAGTCCTTTATAAGAGGACTATACCTGCCAAACCTGAGACAAAAAGGTGCAGGAAGCGCAGGGCCACACACTTATGAATTCTATTCTCCCCACCTTTTTTGTTGTTGGAAAGGGAACAGCTGATCACTTTTATTATTTCTTAGCGGAATTGGATGCTATTTTGCAGGAGTAGTTGTCCCTTCTGAAGAGATCAAGCTTTCTAAATTCCAGTTGAAGAGGTGCAGGGAGCATTGTGCAAGAGCGGCCTTTACAGTTTGGGGGTTTTCAAAACAGGATGTGCTTCTCTCCCTGCATTTTTCTTGTAGGAAACTGTTATGAAAATGAAATACAGCATAGAGGTCACCCTAGTTAAGAAACTGGCACAATTTCAGAGGATAGGTGCAGCATATTTTGTGGAAGGGAAATAATCAAATGGGGGGGGGGGCATAAGTGATTCACTTACCCTTATCCCATTCCATGGTTTGCTTGTTTGGGGTGGGTTTTTTGGGGGGGGTAGTTTGTCTTAATTTGTCATAGAGGTGTTCGAAAACAAAACACTTGCAAATTTTCAGAAATATAGATCCAGGGACTAGGGAATCATGATGAATGAAATACAGTTTAAATCGTACTTGCTTTCTGTTCAATTGGCACCAACATCACCGATAGTGCAGAAGGACAGGGATAGTGATGGATGGATGGGGAGCATACAGTGGCAGAGGCAGAAGGACTTGAACATCTAGAATTTTCCAGGCAAGCACCCAGTACTACACCCTTCCAGATCCCACAGCCTCCGTTAAACCTGCTCCTGGATGAGAACTAGTAAGCACTCTCAACACTGGATCAGTCCCATGATATGTTATTTTAACATCTCTCCCCAAAAGCACTGAGATTGTTGGAGATCCCTGGTAAAATCATTCATTCTGATTAGAAGCTAGAACTGCCTTTCACAAAACTTACACCCTTCAATTTCCTCCCCCCTGCCCACCCTGGAGAACATGGGGAGAAATGTAACAATTTTTGGAGACACATTCTCTGTGTCTCTGTGCTCCCCTGTGTTCCGAATCTTTAGGAGTGTTCAGACTCAGATTTGTCCTGCTTTGCAGGATCCCTGATTTGGTTCAGACATCTCCTGATGTCAGCCCAATTAAGTTTGGCATTTGGCCAAATCCAAAGCAAACCTCTAGTTGCTACTATCGTAATGGGCCAATAGGGCTGTTAATGTCATTCTGTTAATGCCATTCTGAGATTCAGACAGACAAAGGAGCTTGATAATTGCAGTGTGCATCTGTTCTATAACAGCAGCTCTCAGATTTTATTCAGATACCATATAAACTGTCTATATTCATTTTTTTCTGGCTTGTGACTATGAACTTCTAGTTCCCAGTTTCACTTGGCAGCTACCTAAGGCCCTTCACTGAAAGCAGCAATAACAGCAGCTGTAGACAGGGAAAGAGGAAGCGCAGGGAGAGTACCTTAGTCATCATTGCTGCCCCCCTCCCAGAACCTCATTGTGTCATTGGCCAAGACCCTGAACTTTTCCATTTTAGCAGTAGTCTCTCCTATGAAGAGACAGACCCAATCTCTGGGCCATCCTGATTATACTCATAAGCACCAGATTCTGTATCTAGCCCTACAAATTTACTACCAGTCACAGGAATGGGCTACTGACTCCCCCAAGGATCAAGAAAGAGCACCCACAGACTGGGTTTCCATAGTCCCAAACCCTACCAACTAGAAGGATCCAATGCTGCACCAACAGACATTATCTCTTTAACTGGCAAAGCTGCAATGTTCAGAAGGCAGGGCTTCAATTTTTATAATCCTGACCAGATTACAAAACTCTGGCAGTTGCAACAAACCACTGTAGGGGCAATTTGCTTTCAAACTGCAGCGCTGCTGTCTCTGGTGCTGAAACTCTGCCCTACTACCCTTGGTGGTGTCCATGGTCCTGACATAATAATAATAATAATAATAATAATAATAATAACGATTTATTTCTTACCTGCTTCTCCGTCTGGATCGAGGCGGGGAACAACAACATGATAAAATACATAAAACTAATTAAAAACATGACAAATATTATTAAAACTGCATTAAAACATCCTAAAACATCCTAAAAACATTCCAAAAATTACACTGGATATGCCTGCCAGAAGAGAACAGTCTTTATAGCTTTCTTAAATTGTAAAAGACTGTTAAGTTGCTGAGTCTCCTCCGGCAGGTCATTCCACAGTCTGGGAGCAGCAGCTCGGGGGTCGCATAACTCCAACAGGAAGTTCTGTGCCTGCTTCCCACCATCTTTGCTATGAAGCAGAACACCTTGCTGTTACCAGCTCTGGAAAAGAGGCAGTCAAAACTACATGTGAGCAGCTCTGCCTGCATGAGGAAATCCTGGTCCCATCCTCACGATGTCATCAGTAATTGCTGCTGAACATTAACTTGGCAGCAATTTCCTCTGGAAGAGTATTTCCTCCATGACTGCCATGGAGCTGGTGTTGCTCAACCTTGCTCTGCTCTTGTCCTAATCTCCTATACAGAAATGTAAATGAGGGAGATTTGATGGATCTTCATCATGCTCACCCTGGACAAGAGAATTCCACTTTTTGTCTTGCTTACATGAATGGGCATTCTATATTCTCACAATATCCACATATTTGCAGTATTTCAACCCTTTCATGGTTAACAATCTTCATTCTCACCAGTGAGACAAGTGTGTGTGAAAACTACTCTTTAAAGATCTATGATGCAATGTAGCGACAAGCAAAATGCAGGCACTAAAAGGTACAAAATTGGCACCAATGGGAACATTTTTTCTAAATCTTCAAGGTTAGGGTGAGTGGGTGTAATCTAAGTATCCTGGGGAGGGGAGATGAAGCCACCCTTTCGGCTGCATTCCTGGTAAGGACTGCTACTCCCTGAACCTGTAGTTGCATCAAATAAAAATGAAGATTTAGCTATGTGCTATACCAGCCAACCCCAACCTGGTGCCTTCCAGATGTGTGTTGGGCTGCATCCCATGCTGGATTGGTATTATTATTATTATTATTATTATTATTATTTCACTTTCACTTTATTCTTTAGGCAACCAATCGCAGGTTATAGCCTGTTCCATCCAATGCAATATAATAACAATAAAAATTTAGTCACAAGGTTAAAATTCAGTAATAAAAATTCTATCACAAAGTTAAAATTCAGTGTATTCACATACTTTACAAGGATTTGTCATTTCAGAATCACCATTTCTCATACGAGGCAGTTGTCCTCTAGGGCTGTTATAAGTTGGGCTGCTTTTACTGCAAATCTGGCTGTGTTTAACATAATGAACTTGGATGTGCTTGACAGTAAATGTATGATTTTGTCCATATCATCGAGGTTAGTTACCGCTACTAGACATTTTGTTAAGTATTTGTCTCTTGGGATTTTATACAGCTTACAATGTAACATGTAATGTATAGTGTCCTCCACCTCCTGGCTCCCACATATACATAAACGTTGTTCTCTAGGGATGTTCTTGTATCTCCCTTCTCTGAAATTAGATTTCATTGTTTGAAAGCGCAAGGCTATAAAGGCCTTGCGAAGGAAGGGAGACATGATCTCAGACAGGTATTTCTCTTCACCGTGACATGTTTTTAGGGAAGGGAAACTAGAGGAAAATCTGGATACTTTGATTGCTTCAATATCCAGTCTAGCATAATATTTCTGCAACTGTTCTTTAATGGACTTTCGGCTGTTCTGAGTGTCACTAGCACCCACCGCCATGGGGTCAAGCCCAAATTTCTTTAGACTAGCTTCACAATGTATCAGCCAGTTGTTTTTGGAGGAGGGGTTTTTCTGCTCAGCTACACATTGGGTTATCAATTCATAGGATGACCAATTCATTTTGACATAATACAAAAACACAGCATGCCAAATAGCATATATTATTGGCATTACTCCAACTTCTGCCCGTATGTAGTTGGCCGGTGTACCTGGTGGAAGACCCAATAACATTGTTGTTGTTATTATTATTATTATTATTATTTATTACATTTATATACATTTATATAAAAGATTGAACACTAAAAAGACAATATACAAATTTTAAAACCATAAACATAAAACAGCTGACATTTAAAACATTTTAAACTGTTAAGCCTGGGCACAAAGTCAGTTAAAACCTCAACTTAAGCTGTTAAAATGCCTGGGAGAAAAGTTTTGACCTGGCGGCGAAAGGATAACAGTGTTGGCACCAGGCGGGCCGCATTGGGGAGATCATTCCATAATTGGGGGGCCACCACAGAGAAGGCCCTCTCCCTTGTTGCCGTCTTCCGAGTTTTCCTCGGAGTAGGCACCCGGAGGAGGACCTTTGATGTTGAGCGCAGTGTATGGGTAGGCTCATGTCGGGAAAGGCGTTCCATCAGGTATTGTGGTCCCAAACTGTGTAAGGCTTTATAGGTTAAAACCAGCACCTTGAATCGGGCTCAGAAATATACAGGCAGCCAATGCAAGTGGGCCAGAATCGGTCTTATATGTTTGAACTTTCTGGTCCCTGCTACCAATCTGGCTGCTGCATTTTGCACAAGCTGCAGCTTCTGAACCATCTTCAAAGTCAGCCCCACGTAGAGCACATTGAAGTAATCTAACTTGGAGGTTACCAGAGCATAGACAACTGAAGCCAGGTTATCCCTGTCCAGATAGGGGCGTAGCTGGGCCACCAGCCAAAGTTGGTAGAAGGCACTCCATGCCACTGAGGCCACCTGAGCCTCAAATGACAAAGATGGTTCTAGGAGAACCCCCAAACTACGAACCTGCTCCTTCAGGGGGAGTGCAACCCAATCCAGAACAGGTTGAATACCCTCCATCCGGTCAGTGGAACCCCCCACTAACAGCATCTCAGTCTTGTCTGGATTGAGTTTTAGTTTATTAGCTCTCATCCAGTCCATTGTCGCAGCCAAGCACCAGTTCAACACATCTACAGCCTCACCTGATGAAGATGAAAAGGAGAAGCATTCCAAAACTCCAGATGACCGCACCCAATGGTTTCATGTAGATGTTAAACAGCATGGGGGACAAGACTGACCCCTGCAGAACCTCATACTGGAGAATCCACAGGACCGAGCAATGTCCCCCAAGCACCACCTTCTGGAGCCGACCTGTCAAGTAGGAACCACTTGACAGGTCGGCTCTGCAATGCAGTGCTTCCCACTCCCAACTCAGCCAGTCATGCCAGAAGGATACCATGGTCGATGGTATAGAAAGCCTCTGAGGGATCAAGGAGAATCAACAGAGTCACACTCCCCCTGTCCTTCTCCCGACATATACAGGGCGACCAAGGCTGTTTTTGTGCCAAAACCAGGCCTGAAACCTGACTGAAATGTATCCAGATAATCAGTCTCATCCAAGAGTGTCTGGAGCTGGCCAGCAACCACCCACTCAAGGACCTTGCCCAGGAATGGAACATTTGCCACCAGCCTATAGTTATTAAAATGTTCTGGGTCCAGGGAAGCTTTCTTCAGGAGTGGTCTCACTACTGCCTCTTTCAGACAGTCTGGTACCACTCCCTCTCGTAGAGAGGCATTAATCACTTCCCTGGCCCAGCCGGCTGTTCCATCCCTGCTAGCTTTTATAAGCCAAGAGGGGCAAGGATCCAATACAGAGGTGGCTGCATGAACCCGTCCAAGCACCTTGTCCACGTCATCGAGCTGTGCCAACTGAAACTCATCCAAGACAACAGGACAAATCTGTGCTCTGGATACCTCAGTAGATTCACCTGCTATAACATATAATTATGAAAAATTGCAGTCAAAATACATTTGGAGGGCACCAGGTTGGTGAAAGCTGCACTATGAATTAGGTATAATGGGTAGTTTGGACTAAGATGCACATTCCAACAACCTCACATATTAAATAAAACATGAAAAAGGATTCATATGTGAAGAGAAATCTACAAGTATCTGATTTTTCCAGAATTTTCCTGTAAAGGACATTTTGCAGCAGGGAATTGCAGTCCAACATCTGGGGATCCACACAACCCCATCCCTGCCCTGGAGGGTGTAAACCAGCCTTCCCCAACCTGGTGCTCTCTGGGTAAGTTAGACTACAATTCCTAGCATCCTCATCCAGCCAGGCTGTCTTGAGGTGTTGGGAGTTGCATTACAACACATCTGGCCAGCAACTCCACTTGGATGTGGGAAGCTGAGTATTGTAGTTCAACAAATATGGAGGGCACCTGGTTGAACACGGCTGGTGTAGATAATACTAACCTAGAAGGACCCATGGTTTTACTTAGTTGTCTAAGGCAGCTTCCCATTTCCATTGGCTTTCTTCCCAAAAGACTCAGAGGTGTTTCTCACCATATGAGAAGCAGTGAAGCATAGGTACAAGATGCGGCCTTTTCTTATACGTTTGGGTAATATGCAAAGGGAATGCATATGTGGTGAGCTGTACAAAGTCCACATATTCCACAACAAGGGAATATATATAACTTCTCCACATTACTTAGAAGCACAGAAAAAGAGGCAACACAACACACTTGGGAATCCATTCTCTGCCAAAGCTATCCTCAGGCATCCTTGCTGCCTCAGTGTTGTTTTTACAATTCTCTATTCTTTTCTCTCACACTCTTTGAGAGGGATCACTTTCAGTCAATATCTTAGAAATCGAAGGGGGGGGGCTAAGTGAGTCAATTACTTCTCTAAAGCTTTCTCTTAGCATCATTATCCCAACAAAGGAAGAAATTGCATTAGTGTAGCCAATAAAGTGGTATGACTCCTTGTGCTTTACACACTGTTTGTGTGTGAAGACTTAGTCCCCATCCCTCAAAAAGGTTTAAACTTTAAAGATTCAAAGCCTTTTTCTTCTAAGAGAGAAAAAATGACAGGGAGAAGAGTCAACAAAAAATCTAACCTGCATAAAGCTGCACTGAAAAGATATTATGCATCTAGGCCTCCAAATGATCCAAGCTGTTCCGAACATAGAAGACACATTCCCAAACAGGTATGGGTGAACATAAACCTATTTCAGTGGATTGTAGTCAGAGAACCAGCCAAAATATTAATTGTTACTATAGCTTGAGACAAGCTTCCATTAAGAGCTTTCCATGAATTGTGTGATAAGCTCATTGGTAGGTTCATTTGCCTGATGGTATCATGCAGAGCAGCTGGAGGAGTTTTGAAAGCTATGAGATATCTCACAGCTTTCAAAACTCCTCCAGCTGCTCTGCATGATACCATCAGGCAAATGAACTCACCAATGAGCTTATCACACAATTCATGGAAAGCTCTTTTGTATCTGGTCACGCTAGGCAGAGCTTCTGCAGCTTTAACTGTTGTGATGAAGAGGGTATTTCACCAGGTGCTGCATGTGTACAAATGACACCTACTGGAATTCCCTTTTCAATGCAACTGTTAAAGATACAGGAACGCTGTCCTCCTTTTCCCATGGTCACCCTATGCATGTGGGACTGGTAAATGCTCATTCTGTTTTGCCTTTCCCCCCTCTCTTCTAAACATTCTGTATTTATTTTTTGTTGAGTCAATCATTCTATAGGCCAGGGCTGCAGACCCTTTTTCAGTGCAGAGGCTGAATTCTCGTTTGGAGAAGATTTCAAGGGCTATATTGCTGTGGTGGATAGTTGCCAATGGCAAAAGGCGCAGAGGTGAAAAACCAAAAATACCAACATATTTTAGCTTAAAGCTTTCACTGCCAGTAACTAAGTATTAGGTAAAACATGCCAACCTTTTAAAACGTGGGGGGGGGGGTGTCAGGGGACTGCACAAAATCCAGGAAATCACAAAAAAATGGACAGTCGGGAGAAATGGGGATATGGCAAAAGGGGCAGAGATAGAGAGAAGAAAAGCAGAAGGTCATGTGCTCATGCACTTTTTGATGTATGTGCAAAATAGTTTGGCTTGTACGAGTAATTATTTCTTGGTATCCTCCTCCAGTACAATATGAGTCAGAAACTTCACCCAACTCACATGTTAATTGTGATAATATAATGACTGGAAATAACAGTACTTGTAGGGCAGGCGTGGGGAATTGTAGGAGGTCTGAGGACCATTTTCAGCCCCTGGGCCTCCCATGGACCACACAACCTTGTGGATACAAAATCTGGGGGGGTTAATAAATAAATAAAAACAAACAAAACAAAATGGAATCCAGACTGCTACAGTGTGCCCAAAGGGTCAAAATTTGCTTGTTTACAAGCTAGTTCTGAAACTTTTGGGTCTCCTTACATTAGGCTGACCAGATTTTAAAAGTCAAAATCCCGGTCCCCCCCGCCCCCCCACCCAAAACAACCCCCCCACCAAGCCACCCCCCCCAAAAAAAAACCAGCCTGGACCTACCGCTGGGTTCCTCCGTCGCCCGCGCGGCCGCGCGGGGTCCTCTGTCGCTGCCCGTGCGGCTGCGCCGGGTCCTCCATCGCCCGCGCAGCCGCGCGGGGTCCTCCGCTGCCGCCCGCGCAGCCGCGCGGGGTCGTCCGTCGCCGCCCGCGCGGAAGAGGCGGGAGAGGGCCGGTTACGTCACTTCCGGATCCGGCCCTCTCCTGCCTGTTCCGCGCGGCCTCTGTCCTTACGAGCCCGGCAGCGGCGGCAAAGGCGGCGGAGGAGCCTGGGAAGCGGCCGCCCCAGCAGGTAAGAGCCCCCCTTTCTGCTTACCTGCAGGGGCGTCCGCTTCCCGAGCTCCTCCACCGCCTCCGGGTCTCGCTGCCACCGCCGCGTGACCCCCCGCCACCCCGGTTTTCCCCCGGTTGGCCCGGTTGGCCCGGTTGGCCTCTGGATTCCCGGTTAGGACCGGGAAATCCCGAGCCACCTGGTCAGCCTACTTACATGCTATGGAGTCCCCAAAGGGTCAAATATCGGTTGAAAACAAGATAATTTTGATCCTTTTGGTGCCCTGTGGCAGCTCTAGATGCCATTTTGTCTTTATTTATTTTCTTTTATGGTAGGTGGGGGCTGCACAGCTGGGGTCTGTGATAGCTGTATATGACCCATGGACTACATCTTGCCCACCAGTGTAATAGTGAGTGGGAAGAGTCTTGTGGCACTTTAAAGACTAACATATTTATTATGGTATAAGCTTTTGTGGACTAGACTCAATTTCATCAGTTGTGTTATCCTCAGGTATAGAAACTTTTTTTTTGTAAACTGTGGATCAAATGGCAACACAATGCAAAACAAACAAACATGGTGTGACAATTCAATTAAAATTTAAATACGTGCAAAAGAAGCGCAGTGTTCATTCACAACAGCTGTAATGGGTGGAAACAGAAGGGGTTCAACATGTGAGGGTGTTATAAGGTTGCTTGGGTTAGTTCCACCCCCCCACTGCCAAATGCATTCCCACCAGCCATGTGTTAGACAACCACACATATGACATATGCATTTAGAGCTCATCAAATTGAGGGGAATCCTGATTGGCCAAGGACCTCTTGGTGTGAAGGAGCTCCACCTGTGTACATTGGTCTGTGCTTAGAGCCCCTACCCCATTTCATGGACAGCCAGCTAGAGACATGGCCAATACACATGTGGGGAGTGGAGTTCGTATTCCTTCAATGCATGAATGGGTTCAGGTGAACCCCCTACAATCATTTCTGAATAGCTAAGTAAATGAACTCCTCTAGTGGGACAGGAAGACGTCCTTATTCATGCCCAAATGAATAGAATAAAACTATTTGATTCTATGGGGAGTGAATCGTGTGCAGTGGACTGTAGGCATGTCTTAGCAAGCATAGTACCACAGCATAGCTGCCTTGTTTTCCATCCACCTGCGGCTAGTGAAAACTGTGATTAAATAAAGGTTTATATCTGCTTTGTCAGAAATTACTCAAGCATGTATCATTTTATTTTCATATGACCAAAAGGAAACTATGTTCATTCATGGCAACCAGCTCTTAACCTTCCTCTGGTGGGAGTTTAGGACACTGATGTTCAAGAGCTATAGAATCTGGGATGAAAGTAGTAAAAATATTGGGCCAATAGGGTTACAAGTAAGAGTGAAATAATGCTGCATTGCCCAAGCAGACATTTCAAACTTATTTCCCCCCCCCCTTTTCATTTCATTTGAATGCAGTGGCTTCTTTTGAAGTAGGGTATCAAAAATAAAGGGGGGGAGAGCCATAAATCCCAGCAAGCTAAAAATGGAAGTTGTAGATTTCACCTACTTGTCTGCCTTCATTGTCACTTACTCATCATTGCTCTGTCACTTTCCACAATAGAAAATGTTTCAATTGTATTTTTAAATGTCCTGAATTTGAATGTGAAAACGTCACATGATGTATGCAGATAAATACAGAAGTAGAGAGGTGTGTGTGTATGTATGTAGAAGGAATGAAGGAAGGGGAAAAGGAAGAAGTGCCCACGCCATGAACAATGATGACCTTATTTTGTTGCCCTTCTGCACATAGCTGGCTGTCCCCAAATACCCTTTTGCTGGCTTAGTATAGGTGTGTGGATTTTTTTAATCACAAAAGGGCTTTTTTTTTTTTTTAAAGACTCAGTTCTAAGCCACAGTGGTCTGTTGTCCATCGAACTGCAGAACACACCATGGAGGGAAAATTGCTCAATATTCATTCAATGGCTCTTTATTTATACTCTCCATGAGTTTTCTCTCCCTTTTGATGTTACATTTGAATCAAATAAAGCATGTTAAGAAGAACAAAGCTGGGATGTTTTCCTACCTAGAAGAAAAATAATTACAGTAGTGCTTAAAAGCTTGAGTTCTACATGCCAGGGACTGTCCGTTAGTTGCCTGCTGACAAGAAAATCTTCCCAATGCATCATTTTTGAGGGAATTCTAACAATCTGTGAATTATACTTTCTAAAGACCCTGGAGCAGTGTGCCATTATGGTGTGGTGTTTTTTTTTTTTTTTTAAACAAAATAAATTAAATTAAAACTTTACACAAAAGCCATTGCTCCATGCAAAAGGATTCATTCTTCATATATTTATTTGCTGCTGGTAATGGAAAACTGTGCAAGGGGTCGGTGGGTGGGTGGTGGTGGTGGTGGTAGAAAGCTCTCAGTGGTGTCAGCTTGTTCATATTTTGGTTGCGCTATGAGAGGTTCTTGACTTGAATTGCATTAGTTCAAAGGATCTCAGGCTGTCTCACAGTGAATCTATCAGGAATCTCCAAGTGAAACAAAGACAAAATATAATAAAAAGCTCAGCATTTGGTGTTAAGAATTGTCCCTAAAGCTGATTTTAAAAGGTCAGAGATTATTATGGCTACATAAGCTTTCTGCAGACTCTTTAGGACCCCTCCTGGAAAGTATCTAAACAAGCAACAAAACCAACTTGTTTCTTTTGAGCTCAACAAGTGGATGGATGATAACAGCTTGGAGAGATGGGAGTTAATGAGTCAGGAGGATTCCTCCACCTTGCCTTATTTATATAGCTGTTGTTGTTATTATTATTATTATTATTATTATTATTATTATTATTATTATATTCTCTACTGCCTCATAGCTGAAGCTCTGTGGGCAGTTTGTAAAAGATTAAAACATTAAAAATGATATACAAAATTAAAAAACATAAAAACACACAACATACATCTAAAAATCCCTTTGAGCAATCAGCCAAACCTAAAAAAAACAAATGTGAGATCGATTAAAACTCATCACATACTTCCTGGGAAAAGGGAATAGTCTGACCCCTTGCTGAAAAGATAACAATGTTGGCACCAGGCAGGCATTGTTGGGGAGATCATTCCATAATTGATTGGGGCAACCATCAAGAAGGTCCTCCCCCTTGTTGCCACCTTCCAAGCCTCCTTCGGAATAGGCACCTGGAGGAGGACCTTAGATGTTGTGCGTAGTGTATGGGTTGAGTGTAGTGTATGGGTAGGTTCATGTTGGGAGAGGTGCTCCCGAGCTGCGTAAAGCTTTTTAGTTGAAACCAGCACCTTGAATTGGGGTTGGAAACATACAGGCAACCAATGCAAGACACACACACATACACACATTGGAAAATACTGGCTAAGGAATCACCACCTACACATGTTGTTGTCTTTGAGAATCAAGGAAGGAACTAACCGTTACAGAGCATTGTATGTCTTGGTTTGCAGTAACCTTATCTAGGTCAAATTCTTCTGTGTCACGGAGAGTATCTTGACACGGAAGGATGATAATTTGAAATAAAAAGTTCTGATTCCACCACTCCTGTGATCATCACAGTCTGCTATGACTTCTATCTCAAATTGCCACCAGTTGCATAGACGTTATCATACCAGCAACTCAAGGGCAGCAGCTAGCTGGAAAGGTAACACACCAGGATTAATGAATTGCTTGTATCTCATATGACAGCAGTCAGAATGGAGAGAAGGTGTCATCTGATGTCATCTGATAAGGAGTTTACAAAGGAAATTTGAGGGCAGTAATTAGACAGTTTGACACCAGTAAGATGGGCACCATTCTTACTGACTACTGAAAACTACTGAAGACATCCTCTGAGTAACAGATTCTGCCCTGCATTTTCAAGGTTTTTTTGTTTGTTTGTATCTATTTCCATTCAGGGTTGTGCTCTTTATTTGTTTTCACACACTAGCTGTTCTCTCATGGCATGCTAGTAGCCCTGACACAGATCAGGTCCTGCATCACATCCATTTTCTCAGACCCGAAGCAACATTGTATTGAATGTACTTTCAAGCCTTCCCATAAAAAAGTGTTGTAAAAAGGTAAGTTTATTGTTATTAATAATCATTTGGATGTGAAATCCCTTGCACAGCAATAAGCAGTGACATTTAGAATTTTCCACAGGAATAAATTGACTTTGTAGATATTTATATTGCTCTGGATGAGTTTCCTTCTCTCTAGCCTGAGGGGAGAGAAGAGAAAGATTATTGTCACAGTATGATGTTTGTTTTATTGATTGTAATTTGTAATTGCTGATGGATTTTGACTGTAGCTTTAAGATTCTCTGCAAGTTATTTATTTTAAAGCAACGTGCAGTTGTATAAGAAGGCCAAATAAGATTTATAGAGCCCAATGTTTTCCTAATAAGTACAGAATATTAGGAGAAAATGGGATAGTGATCACTCAAAACTCAATGTATCCCACACATATTATCCTATATTAGTTGAATTCATAATTCATAACATTAATAAACTTTCCTTTCTATCCCCAAATATGCAACCAATTGCTTTCCTTTTCTAATAGGTATGTTACATGGGAAGTCATTATGTAAAATAATCGCACTATATAAACAAACTTCTAATCACTGTTAAGAAATAATTAATGAGCATGAATAGGCAAAAGTGAAGGAGGGGAGCCCTTATGAAACTTAACATTATATAATATCTAGTTCAGCTTCAATTATATTGGCATAAAATGATTTTTAATTGACACAGTACAACACCAAAGCAAACAAATTTAATAAGTGGCACTAGCAACCACTCAGAGAGAGGGAGAGGGGTCACCTTGATAAGAGAAAAAAAAAAGTGGAGCTCTTTGTAAGACTCCAGAATCCTGTACATGTTTCCTTGAAAGTTTGGATGATTGCGACAGGAAAAGAAAGCATCATGGCTGCTCCTTCTGCCCATGCTTGTGCTGCATGTATGGCTGCATAATTCCCCACGATGCAGCGTGGCTTGGCGTGTCATCAGAACCTGGCATGTGGCATACTCACCCTACAACCTCTACTGCAAGTCATGGGTTGTAGGGTGGGTACAAGGCCAGGCTGTGTGCTGGTTTCAGGCAATATGCAAACCTGTGCTGCATCATGGATGATTCTGCAAAAGGCCGTTGCATCTGCGACATTTATGGGGGTGGGAAGAGAAGCCACAATGGCTTTTTTCTCTGCTGCAATCATCTGAACACAGTCACTGTGTTCAATAGGGCTGACTCCCTAGTAAGTGTGAATAGGAGCATAGCCTTAGGCTCCCATCTTATGTGGTGACCTGAAAATTAGTCAAATCAGTGAGAACAGGGCTGGCTCTCCTATAAGGCAGGGTGACCCTTCTCAGGCAGCAGATTGTGATACAATGGGTCTTACTTCTGAGGAGACACACATAGGTTTGGACTGCTAAACTAGGCTGACCAGATAAAATCCAGGTCAGGGCTCATGTAACTTTAACAGTTGTAGAGAAAAGGGAATTTCAGCCAGTGTCATTTCTATGCAATTAGTTCCTGGTGATATTCCCTCTTCATCACAACAGTTAAAGGTGCAGGCACTATACTAGAGTGACCAGATACAAAAGAAGGCAGGGCCCCTGCAACTTTAACTGTGGTGATGAAGAGGGAATTTCACCAGGAACTAATTGCATACAAATAACACTGGCTGAAATTTCCTTTTCTCTACAACTGTTAAAGTTACATGAGCCCTGACCTGGATTTTATCTGGTCACCCTATCAGCTAAACCACAATCGAATATACACTCACCTGGGAATAAATCCTACTGAACTTAGAGAGGCTTATTTCTGAGTAGACATGAATAGGATTTCATAGCCAGTTTCTTATTTGACTATTGAATTCCTTAATTTTTTATGTAGCTGTTCAGTTCTTGTCTGTTTTTCTTTAGGGGAGAAGAGTCTTTTGCTGAGAGTTAATTCTAACTCTGCCTTGCAGGGGATAAAGCCAAGGTTTACCAAGGGGCTTGCTGGCTGCTGAGATGTGTAGGGTGACCAGAAAAAATCCAGGTCAGGGCTCATGTAACTTTAACAGTTGTAGAGAAAAGGGAATTTCAGCCAGTGTCATTTGTATGCAATTAGTTCCTTGTGATATTCCCTCTTCATCACAACAGTTAAAGTTGCAGGGGCCCTGCCTTCTTTTGTATATGGTCACTCCAGTATAGTGCCTGCACCTTTAACTGTTGTGATGAAGAGGGAATTTCACCAGGAACTAATTGCATACAAATGACACTGGCTGAAATTCCCTTTTCTCTACAACTGTTAAAGTTACATGAGCCCTGACCTGGATTTTATCTGATCACCCTAGAGATGTGTATCTTATAGAAATACGTATCTTCTTTCCCCCTTTTAATTATATTGTAGAATAGTTCAATGCTATCTTTTGTTCTTTAATCAACTTCTAATTTCTTCCTATAGCAGCTGAAGTGGTTTGCTAGATTCCTTCTAATTCACTGTCCTTTTCACATCTTAAAAGGACCATTCCATCCATTACTTGGATGGAACCCTGGGTTGACAGTTGAATCTGCACTTGAGAGGGAGCTGCAATCAATCATGGCTCTCTGGTATGTGGATCTGCATGAGATTGTAAGTGTTTGTCTCATTCACAGATTATAGTTCAGACGTGGGTGTACACCTAAAAAATATAATTTGTGAAGAGGCCTTGGGTCTGCATATCAAAAGCTACATATACACAAAACCATTTTATGATGTGTCCCAGTGAGGTTAGAATATCTTCAGAAACAGCATCTCTAACTGCAAATGGTAAACGCCGTAACTTCTGGCGTACAGGTATCATATTTGACTTCATTTTAACTTTATGAACAAACCCATGTGCACAACCAAGTTTCCATTCAGTTTGGTCTTTTAACACAGCTGAAACTGGTGTTTGCTCTCCAAAAGTACTCAGCTGGGGGGGAACAACACTCCCATCAACTATTCCAAGGTTCAATGCAGCAAATACATCCCTCCCCAAAATAGAAGTACCATTAGGGACAATGTAAATCTCTGCAGTTGCACAACATTGTCCAAAAGTTACTTTTACAGGTAGACATCCACATACAGGAATTTGGTTCTTCAAATAACACACTAACTGTATTTTTGGTTTTATGAGTGGTATATCCCTGAAACAATGGCGATACAATGACTCAGGCAATATAGAAACTGCCGAGCCAGTATCCACCATTAATTCAACATCTTTTGATACTCCTATAGCAGAAATATTCACAGTACACATAATTTTTTCTACTGCATATGTAGGACTAATCCTGTCCACACTCAAAATAGTAACATCTGGTATTGTAACTACATGCACTTGCTGGTTATTATGACGACATACTTTAGCAAAATGTCCAGGTTTTTTAACAATAGTTACAGTGAACATTCTTAGCTGGACATCCTGTATGGCGAGATGTTGTGAAGACCCACAACGGAAACAGTATTTAATTAGACTTTGACTCGGCTGATTAAACTGCTTTTGACCAGCTTTCTTTTTATCATCATCATCATCATCATCATCATCGTCTGTCTGTCTTCTATTTAAACGCTTATGCCATGGATCCACTGCTTGCACCACGCCTTCTTTGTCTAAACTCATTAGTTTAGCTTCTGCCAGGGCTGCCTCAATTTGAGTTGCAATTGTTATAGCTTTGTCTAATGTAAGGTTTGTCTCTAAGAGTAAGCGTTCTCGTATATGAGGCAAATGTGTTTTCTCAATTAGCTGGTCTCTAATCATCTCTTCTGCCATATCTCCAAAGTTACACGAGCTCATTAAGTCTCTCAAAGCAGCAGTATACTGTAGCACTGACTCCCCCGGTTTCTGCTCAAGCTGATGAAATTTGTAGCGGTTAGCTACCATATTCACTTTTGGCACAAAAAAGTTCTTTAAAGCATTACATGCAGTCTCATATTTATCATCAGCAAGTGGAAGATTGTAAAATATCCGTTGTCCTTCAACTCCCAGGCAATGAGTAAGCAACGCACATTTTCTTGCTTGAGAAAGTTCTTTGTCGCTAACTGCCAACAAGTAATTTTCAAACATCCGAATCCAGACAGGGAATGCAACTGGAGGCTCACCTGGACTCTGAAGAAAAAATGCTGGTGGGCTCAATGACAAAAGAGCCATTCCAACCTCGTCGCCAATATGTTGTATCCAAGAAGAGGCAGGGTAAAAGTATAAGTACAAATCCTTTATTTAGGCTGACCAG
Source organism: Anniella stebbinsi (assembly GCA_029215795.1). Taxonomy (NCBI): domain Eukaryota; kingdom Metazoa; phylum Chordata; class Lepidosauria; order Squamata; family Anniellidae; genus Anniella; species Anniella stebbinsi. Next base: position 287,465,733 of record JARDYH010000002.1, on the reverse strand, counting down.
ATAAAATCCAGGTCAGGGCTCCTGTAACTTTAACAGTTGTAGAGTAAAGGGAATTTCAGCCAGGGTCATTTGTATGGAATTTGCAGGCACTATACTAGAGTGACCATATACAAAAGAAGGCAGGGCTCTGCAACTTTAACTGTTGTGATGAAGAGGGAATATCACCAGGAACTAATTGCATACAAATGACACTGGCTGAAATTCCCTTTTCTCTACAACTGTTAAAGTTACACGAGCCCTGACCTGGATTTTATCTGGTCACCCTACCTTTATTTAAAACATGCCTTGCAAGGCTAACAACACAGGCATATACCTGACTAAGCCTTCCTGTGTTACTATCCACAACTCCTCTTATAGATTACCTCAGCCTTCAGATGAGTCTAATCTTTAGTCTCTTAAAGAGACAGTACTACCATCTCCACAACACCCAAGCTGTGAACCTGGGTCTTCAGGGGGAGTGTAACCCCATCCAACACAAACTGAATCCCTATTCCCTGATCTGCCTTTCGACTGACCAGGAGCACCTCTGTCTTGTCTGGATTAGGCTTCAATTTATTTGCTCTCATTCAGTCTATTGCTGCCAACAGACACCGGTTTAGGACTAAAATAGCTTCCTTGGAATCAGGTGGAAAGGAGAAGTAGAGTTGGTGGCACTGCACCCCAAAACTCTGGACAACCTCTCCCAATGGTTTCATGTATATATTAAATAGCATGGGGGACGAAACGGAACTCTGAGGGACTCCACAGGTCAACAGCCAGGGAGTCGAACAGAAGTCCCCCTGCACCACCTTCTAGGTCCACCCCTCCAGGAAGGAATGGAGCCACTGTAAAACAGTGCCTCCAAGTTCCTTCCCAGTGAGGCGGCCCAGGAGGATACCATGGTCAATGGTATCCAATGCCACTAAGAGGTCCAGCAGAACTAACAGGGACACACTCCCCCTGTCCAGTTCCCGTTGTAGGTCATCCACCAAGGCGACCAAAGCTGTTTCTGTCCCATAACCAGGTCTGAAGCCAGATTGAAATGGATCTAGATAATCTGTCTCATCCAGGAGTCTCTTGCCCAGAATACCTTGCCCAGAAATGGGATAGTGGAGACCAGTTGGTAATTGTCTAATACATTGGAGTTCAAGGAGGACTTTTTCAACATAGGTCGTACTACTGCTTCCTTCAGGCAGGGTGAAACCCTGCCTTGACAGAGGGAGGCATTAACCACCCCACTCACCCACTCAGCCAGTCCCCCTCTGGCTGCTTTTATAAGCCAGGAAGGGCAAGGATCTAGTATACATGTGGTGGCTGTTACTTCTTCAAGGATCCTGTCCACATCATTGGGCTGTACAAATTGAAAAGTATCCAGTAACACTGGACAAGCAGGTGCCAAAGTTACATCCGCTGCGTCTGTATCAACTATAGCACCCAAGTCAGAGTGCATCCGAATGTTTTTGTCTGCAAAGTGCTGGGCAAACCGGTCACAGCAGGCTGCTGACAGGTCTGAATTCTCTTCTTGTGGACCACCTGAAACAGCTCTGCTGGACAGCTCTTTGCAGATGCAATAGTGGCAGACAAAAGTAGGTTTTTTTGCTGCCCTTATTGCCATGGGGTAGGCCTTCAAATAGGCTCTAGCCCATGTTTGATCGGATTCGCTCCAAGTTTTTCGCCAACGTCGCTCTAGTCGCTGTCTCACTCGTTTCATTGCCACCAGCTCCCTAGAAAACCAGGGGGCTGGTGTGGCTCCACTTTGTGAGAGGGGATGTTTAGGAACTATCGTGTCCACCGCCCTAGTCGTTTCTCCATTCCAGAGATCAACCAGGGCTTCAACAGAATCGCTTGCCAGGGCAACTGGAAAATCCCCAAGAGCTGTCAGGAAACCATTCGGATCCATCAGCCTCCTGGGGCAGACCATCTTAATCAGTCCTCAACCCCTGCAGAGGTTCTGAGTACCAGCAACTCTACACCCCACCAGGTAGTGATCTGTCCATGACAAGGGAACTATACAAAGTTCCTCCACTCTCAGATCACCATCACCCCATCCAACACAGAAAACAAGGTCCAGAGTGTGCCCAGCAGCATGAGTGGGGCCAGATACCATTTGGGACAGACCCATGGTTGTCATGGCAGACATGAAATCCTGAGCCTTTCCCGACAGGGCAGCCTCAGCATGGATGTTGAAATCCTCCAGCATAACAAGCCGGGGAGAATCCAACACCAACCCTGAGACTACCCCGGCTAGCTCAGGAAGGGATACAGTTGAGCAGCGGGGGGGACGGTACACCAACAGAATCCCTATTCTGTCCCGGGCATCCACCTTCCGATACACACACTCGAACCCTGCAGACTGTGGGACAGGGCACCTGGTCAGGGGGATGGAATCCTGATAGACCACTGCCACTCCACCTCCCCGCCAAAACAAATGCCAAAACTTTGCTCCTAGTCTTAGTAGTGGCAGCTTTTCCTTTCCCCGCAATCTGAAAGGTGAAGGAAGAAGGTCATTTTTTAGGTCAGAGTAGGCCTCTCTTTCCCTGGAAGGCATCAAATGGCAATAGCTCATTGTGTCACCATAAGTAGAGGGAAATTTCTGGAACAAGATATGAGATTAAGGTTATTTTAAATTTAACCACAGCAATCGACCACAGGAATAGGAAGGTTTTGTTAGCTTCAGTAGCAGCATAAGAGAAGAATTTAATTTAAATAGAAGCCTCAGGCATGGGAGCTAACCAAGCAGAAGTCAGGCTGGTTTGCTGGAATTACAGCCAGCCACCCAGGAACAGGAGGCAAGAACCAGTGGAAATGAAGAGTGACGGGCAACAAAAAGGAAGAAAAACAAAACAGCATCATGTATTAATACAGAAGTAATTGTTTAGGACCTCCGAGCACTGTTCTCATAGGTAGGAAATCCAATGCTTCATTTGAGAGTGCAAACCAGGCTGTCCATAATCAAAAAACATATTTTAATTGCAGGACTCATATGCTACTGCAATGTGTGAAGTCCTTATGAAGAAAAGAGTGACTTTCCATCACCACTAACATAGCATTGCATAGTACAATCTGCAGCAAAAAGCAGATGTGTGAATGCATTTATGCAACTTTCAGGTCAGCAACAGAGCATCCTGGGAGATAATGGCCCTATTCAGACGTGATTAGGCCGGGGAAGGGTGGTTAGGTAACTACAGAGTGTGGAGAGTTAGTGAAACCATGACAGCATGCCTGTCACATGACTGGGAACTGCACAGTGCCACGTGGTTTTCTTATCCCTTGCCACATTGCAGTTAGTTCCTGGGCCTTTCGCCACTGGTGATCTCAGTGGCCATTGTGTTGCAACATGGCATGCGTTGGCTGCTCTATCCATCGCTTCGCAATGGTGACCATGGAGTAAGCTGACCATCTGAAAAGGAGGACAGGGCTCATGTAACTTTAACAGTTGTAGAGAAAAGGGAATTTCAGCAGGCGTCATTTGTATGCAGTTAGTTCCTGGTGAAATTCCCTCTTCATCACAACAGTTAAAGGTGCAGGCACTATACTAGAGTGACCATATACAAAAGAAAGCAGGGCCCCTGCACCTTTAACAGTTGTGATGAAGAGGGAATTTCACCAGGAACTAATTGCATACAAATGACACTGGCTGAAATTCCCTTTTCTCTACAACTGTTGAAATTCCATGAGCCCTGTACTCCTTTTCATATGGTCAGCCTACCATAGAGAAAGTCCATGGCAGCTAGAGCATGCCAGAAATGCAGGATGCTGTAGGCAGCCATCTCTATGGTCATGGCCTGTAAACTAGGGATGTGCAGGGACCCCCCCCCCCCGATTGGATCGGGACCTGGATCGGGACCTCCGATGTTGTTCTGGATCTGTTTGGACAAAATCAGAGGTCCCTCGGATCAGATCGGACCCGATCCCGATCCGAAAATCGGACATCCGATTTTCGGATCAGCCGCCATTTTTGGTGTTTTCCCCATAGACTTGCATTGGGGGAAAGAAAGCTTTCCCCCAATGCAAGTCTATGGGGAAAACATGGCGGTGCGTGTGTGAATGGGGGCCTAACTCCCCCCTCCCTGTCCCTCCCCCCTCACTCGCGCTCCTTACCTGCCGGGGAGGCCATTTCCCTCCGGTGCTTCGATCTACTGAGAAACAGGCTTCGCGGCCTGTCCCTCATTAGCATGCCAGGTGATGACATCATCACCTGGTGCGCTACTGAAGAACAAGCTGCGAAGCCTGTTTCTCAGTAGATTTGAGCACCGGAGGGAAGTGGCCGCCATGGCAGATAAGTTGGGGGGCCCTCCTGCCTCCCCCTCATGCTCCATACCTGCCAGGGTAGCCGCTTCTCTCCGGTGCTCCGATCTACTGAGAAACAGGCTTCACGGTCTAGTTCTCAGTAGAGTGCCGGGTGATCATCACCCGGTGCTCTACTGAGAACTAGTCCGTGAAGCCTGTTTATCAGTAGATCGGAGTACCAGAGGGAAGCAGTCACCCCGGCAGGTAAGTGGGGGGGCCTCTCCCCTCCCCCCTCGTGCTCCTTACTTGCCGGGGCCATCCGCTACCATCCACTGCCCCCTTTTACTGAGAAACAGGCTTCATGGCCTGCCTCTCAGTAGCGTGCTGGGTGACATCATCACCCGGCGCGCTACTGAGAGGCTGACCACAAAGCCTGTTTCTCAGTAGTTGGGGGCAGCGGATGGCAGTGGACGGCCCCAGCAGGTAAGGTGTGTGAGGGGGAGGAGGAGGTCCGATCCTCCAATTTTATCCAAACCGGATGGGGTCCTTCTGGACCGGTTTGGATGAGATCGGATGATCCAGAAGCCAGGATCGTAATCAGATAATTTTATCCGATTTTGGTCGGATTTGCTTCGGATCGTGGATTGGACCCAATCTGATGCACACCCCTACTTGCTCTGGCCTAACCCTATAGCCATTCCACTGTAAAGTCTAGCCTAGAGTGTTTCTGGCCTTGTGAAGACAATCTCTTCAGAGTATCCCATTGCAATGCTATGTTGCACTGTGCTTATACATGAGACTGTGAGCATCCTTAATTTATTGTAGGGAGCTGTTGCCCTAAAGTTGTATTAGACTAATTCATCACTACAGTTAGTTGTTGCTTTAATGATATATTAGTGCAATAATCTGAGCAAGGCACACTGACGATGTATTACTCAAAATATGGCACCATTTATGGAAGTCAGGTTCCTGGAAACTGTTCAGCATAATTGCAGGCCGTTGGCTGAGTTTTACTGGAAATAAAGCCAGCCAATACACACAGTATAATGGCATCTGCTTTCTGAAAATGAGGTTTGTGACTATCATATGACAAAGTTTCAGTACTGTTTAACTTCAGTTGTGAGACGCTGGGCAGTTTTTCTTCTGCAGAAACAGGCTGGGTCATTGGTCAGGAGACAAACTAGATAAGAGCTTCTTCTAGCTGTGTCCCCCACACAAGTAATTCTCCTTTTCATCCATCACTTCTTCCTCAGCTATGCCTATCACGGAAGTGGTTGCTACTAAGAAAAATGTTGTGTGGTACTGGATCTGCAGTATTCTGTGCTGTAGGGGAAGTGCATAGGAACTGTACAGAACACATGCTGCTTAATCCATTACTGCTAGTAAATGGAAATACCACAACACTGTGCCTTCCCCCACCCCAACATGGGCCTTGTTCCATCAACAGCATGCATATGAGTCTGTCTTATACTGCGGCTGTTTACACAACATGTTAACCCACACTGGGTAGTGGGTCCCAGAACATTTTCTGCTGGGTGGCTTTTTAACCATGCACTGTTAAAACATAGTTTTAATTGTTTTTAATTGTTTTACTGCTTTTAAATTTCTCTGCCGATTTAAATTTGTTAAAGATTTAATACATTCCTAGCTTTGTAAATTATTTACATTTATATTGTTCAGATTTTATCTGTACACCTTCCTGAGATCCCGGTGATACTAGGGCAGGATACAAATGTTTTAATAAATCAATAAAACAAATAAACCATCCTGAACAACTCAACAACAAACCATGGGTTCTCTTTGGTTATAAAACTGTTTTTTATTTTCCAAACATAAAAGCATTTAACATATACACCTTACATACACCCATAACAACAACATTTACACAATACATCGACACTACCACATACAACATTAAAATGGACTTCCAAATTTCTGTTTTTTCGTTAACAATTTTTCAAAATATGCCAAATTTTCCAAAATTGGTGAGTGAATTTCCCGATTTCTCTATCTTTAACAGATATTCTTCCAGATTAATCATTAAATCCATCTACAAAAATGTCTTTCCCTTCCCTCTCTTTCAGAAAGTCCACTAGAGGTTTATCATACATTCTTTTACTTGTTCATCTTCAGACAAACCATGGGTTCTCAAGGTGACTTGTTCAAGAAAAATAAGTCACACTGCATAGTTAACAGTCCATCCTGAGGAAAATGTCCTGGGTCCAGACAACATGCTAACCCATGATTCAACAACAACCCACAATCAATCGCTGAGTGTGGGTTAGCATGTTGTGTGAACCAGCTTTCCAGGGGTTCACACCAGGGTCTGTCCCATCCCATCCTGGAAATGCTAGAGGCTGCGCCTACATGACACTGAGCTATGGCCACTGCCTGTGCTTCTCTTGTGCGGAAGTCTTTACATATGCTTAGACAGATTTAGAAATAAGTATTATAATTTGAATGGAAATACAAGACATCCCACCATAGCAGGTAAGTCTGACTCAATGACCAATGTGCCTGCTAGGTTTGCTGTCCAGGAATAAAGTGTTGATGGGCAACTTCAAGGCATCTGCTGCTCTCTTCACAGGAAATTGCCTTTTACTGAATCAGGCCATTGGTCCATTGAGTCCCCTATCGTTGACACTGACTGGCAGTGGCTCTCCGGAGTTTCAGGCAGGATTCTTTCCTCACCCGACCTGGGGAAGCTGGGGATCAACAAGCACTCTTTCACACTGAGCAATGTCCCCTCCTTAGGGTTCTTTGATTTGAAACCAGGTCTGGACAGCCCCCCTTAGAGAGGACTGTCCTCTGAGAACCCTTTAAATGGAGGGCTATGTTCTTTAAAGTTGGCCACCTACTGCAGCAGGCAAGAGGCATCTAGCAGTTAAAGCCAGAACTGTGCATGCTACATCCAGGCACCACTTCTCCACTGCAAAGCAGCATCGGTGGGACGAGGTGGGGATTTCTGCAGAGATGGGAAAAGAGTCTTAATCTCCCCTTCATTCTCCCCCCCCCCCCACACTGCCCAGCAAGGGCTCCAGATCCATGTTTGAGTTAGAATCATGGGTCTGAAACTCCTTCTGGGGAAAAAAAAATGTGAAAAGAAGGCATTTTCTCAGCTTTTTACCTTGATGCTTCACCCAGCTACCTAGAGATCTGTGCAAAGCCACGAGCGCATTGGCAGAACAAGATGGACCAATGGCAGCTCACACATAACACTGCACTGAACTCCAAACTGATCTACAACTATGATGCAGAAAGCCCATTCTTGTTGTGGTTCTGGCTGTGGGGTCCTCAGTCCCCTTCCCATCTCTTTATAACAGACACAGCACACTGCAGGGGCTTATATGTTGGTTTGGAGTTCAGGTTCCAGAAAGTCATCTTGGCATTTGTCACGTAGTTAGCCCTGATGTGCCAGCTTTAAAGAAATAGCCAGTGTGGGGGGCAGTGATCTGGATTAGGACCCTAGTGTGGAGGGTCGGTGAGATTAGCCCTCCCATGCTTGTTGTCTGTATGGGGGTGAGGAGAGCTCCCATTGGAGCTAAAGGGAGCATTTTCCCCTATGCAAGTAGCAGGTGTGGTGCCCCTAATCTGGACTGGGACTGCAGCAGGAGACAAAGGATGAAAGCCCCGTCTCCTCTATGCCAGAGTACTGATCCAAATGCTAGCTCTTTTTTTTTTTCTAAGCTTGAATGTTAAGGGTAATTAGTGTTATGTCTTGTTTGGCCCTCCAAGTCAGGAATCGGGCATATGCACCGAAACCTTAATAAATCGTCAACTGTTATTGCACGGACAACACAGCCTAGAAATCTCTCTCTCTCTCTCTCTCTCTCTCTCTCACACACACACACACACACACACACGGGACCGAAAGTGGTGAGAGCTAACCCTGTTCCCTGCTTCTGATGGCCCTAGCCATTAACAGTCAGCTCCACTCCTACTTGTATAGCCCTGCCCTTGGTTCTGTTTCATGGCCCCACTAAAATGGTGACAGAATTTGGAGGACTTGCTTTCGATATTGATAGATCTGCAGTGTGTGCAATTTATATCCATAGATAATATATTTTCGCATCTTTATTGAGACACATATTCATTTAGCCAAGCAGATGTGGACCTGGGAGACCTGGCTTAATGAAGATCACAGCAAATCCCTAACTCTCAGGTTAACTACTTATAGGGCCAGTGTGAGGATAAAATGGAATGAGCCCACGTATGCTATCCTGACGCAGAGCCGATCCTACCATTAGACAGAGTGAGGCAAGCAGCAGATGCGGTGGGGTGGAAATCAGAGGTGAGTTGTTGGACAGGAGAACTGCGTGTACAATATGGCCTGGCATACAACCCTTAGACTAGCCTGCTGTCTTGAGGTTATGTTATATGGCCAGTGTCCCACTTTACAAAGAGCAATCCTCTATTTGATGGGCTGTCCAGGCCAAGTCTGATTTAAAGTCAAAGAACCATTATGAGGGGGAGCAGCAAGGGCCTTGAATGTGCCCATCAACACTCAGCACCTGGACAGTACAGTCTTCTCCACAATGTTCAAATTATAGTAGAATTATCTATACATATACATTAGTATATGCAGATTTCATGCAAACCTGTGTCTTCTTTTGACCTCTTCTGGGGTGAGGCATTTCCTCTTTTTTCAATGTGTAAGTAGCCCCTGACCCCAGGTGTGGTGGAAGACACTGTCCTATCACCAATGTTGAAATAAGATTCAACTTCCAGTCCTCTCAGCTTCTTGACATGGAAGGGGAGGGGCACCATCTTGTCCTTCACCTCAAGGCCAGCCCTGTTTGGAGAAAGCTTGGGATGCAAATGCAGCAGAGAACAATTGGGTGACCATCTGGAAAGAAGGACAGGGCTCCTGAATCTTTAACAGTTGTTTAGCAAAGGGAATTTCAGCAAGTGTTATTTGTATGCATGCAGCACCTGGTGAAATTCCCCCTTCATCACAACAGTTAAAGCTGCAGGAACCCTGGCCCTCTTTGGTATCTGATCGCTCTAGTATAGTTCCTGCAGCTTTAACTGTTGTGATGAAGAGGGAATTTCACCAGGTGCTGAATGCATACAAAGAACACCTGCTGAAATTTCCATTTCTCTGCAACTGTTAAAGATACAGGAGCCCTGTCCTCCTTTCCAGATGGTTACCCTAGAGAACAAGACATTATTAACCATTACCACATTCCTTGATCGTAGGAAGTGTAAAGTGTAGAGGACAACAGCTGAGATTCTTTCCATTTCTTTGGGCGGCCCCTGGTTCAACACCCTCAAGTAGTTCTTTCCTTCTTTTTGTTTCCCCAACACAGACTGAAGAATTGTACTGGGACTTCCTGCTTCCTAGCCTGCTTCCATTTCAATTATACACTGAATGCCATTCTGTGACAGTTTCCCCCCTTGAGGAACAAATTATTATATCAAGATATAGCCTAACACATTTCTTTGTACAAGTAATATGAGCAGAAACGTTGATGGAAGGAATGTTGTTTCAGGGAGAAAAAATGATGTGTGTGTTTCTTTTGTTTTTTAAGGAGAAAGACCATTCTTTAGGGAGTTGGGAGGTTAAAAGTAGAGACTTTTACATTCCTGTCACAAGGAATGAATTCTCCTTCCAAACATTTTTTTCCCTGGGGAAACAATGTTCTTGAGCCTTTTGCTCTCACTTCATAGTGCCTCGTCAATCTAAGAGCTTGCTACCAACTGGAGTATTCAGTCATATACGAGCCAAATGGCATATGCTTCAGCATCAATTCATGTACTCAGTGAATGTGCGAGGTAAGTTTCAAGTTCATTCTGTATTGCAGTATTCATGGCGAGAACTGCAAATTACAAATTGCATCGAATTGGAGTGCTATCTCAAAGTGGGTTACATATGCTTAGCACCAGGATTTCTAATGAGAAGCCACTAGACTTAATGTGGGAAAGAGTTTTAGATTTATTGTAGCGACTGGATAGGGAAATGGGAAGTTAGTGTCATGAACAATAAAAAGACAAGAAATTAGTTTGATAACAGTGTTCATGGCAAAATGTAGTCTGTAAAGTCAATTGCAGTGTCATCTCAAATAACTCTAATAAAGAAGCACAGAGACTGCCTGTGAGATGACACTGTGGTGGCTTGGAGCAGACAGGGCTGGCAACAGCATCTGGTATGCTTAGGCACCTGTCAGAGCTCCAGTGTCCTATGAGGGCCCACTGCTGATGCCTTTCCTGGGCTCCTCTTTCTTGCACTTCAATGAATGATGGGGCACCTTGAAGCCACCATTTAAATGTCCAGCAATACCCCAGGGCACCCTCCATGTAGCATCACTTTGGGGCATTGCAGGAAGGTTAAGATTGCGGTTCTCCAGTAGGGGACCAACTTTAAAATTTCCCAGAATGCTGTGGGGCAATGCATTTAGAAAATTCCAGTGGCAGTTCTAAGCTGTTCCGACACTCCTTGGACCACTACTGCTGCTACCTACTGCCAGATAAACTCACCAGGGTTCACAAGAGAGCCCACCAAGGCAGGAGGGATCCAACAAGAGATCATTATGCCACAGGCCGCCTTAAACTTTGAGATGGCTCTGGGAGCAGGGAAATAAATGTAATGACTGCATTTTATTTATTTATTTATTGCATTTCTATTCCATCCATCCTCCTCTCCATTTTATCCTCACATCAACAACCCTGTGAGGTAGGCTAGGCTGAAAGTCTATGACTGGTCCAAAATCACCCAGTGAGCTTCCATAGCCAAGTGGGGCCTAGAATCCAGATCTCCCGACTTCCTGTCCAGTACTCTAACCACCACATCACACTGGCTTTCTTAAAAACAAAAACAACCAACATGCACATTTTCCAAGCTATTCTTCAGGGATAATTAACAAGACGTGATTTGCAGGGAGAGCATGAATGGAGCAAGCATGTAGTGTTTGATATGTATGTCTATTTGGCAGGAGTCCATCCCGCCACCTCAAATTATGGTAAACATATTTTGAACACACAGATAATATCTGCATCACAAAACTCTAATGTGTGAAATGGTGCTCAGTCTCATGTAAAACGAGAGAGAGAGAACAGAGACACATGGTCCAAAGAACACTTTACGTCTCTCTGAAGGCACCACTCTCAGAGACCAAAATATCTACAAAAGAGGTGGGCTGCCCCACTGAATTTCCCAATGACTATCAATCTAAGAGGCCAAGGTGTTTTAGCACTGGAGGAGGCTGGGTGGATCGGTGCCATGGCCAAGCTAAGGGCAGATATAAATAATAGACAGTCTCCACAGGGAAGCCTCTGGAAAGGACTTCCAAGTGATGAGTGTAACATGTGCATCAGTTCAAACCAGTGCAGGGGTTCCATCCCAATTCCAGGCCTTGCTTGCTGGGGATGTATGCATGGCACAGGCCAAGACATAGTGGATTGGGTCCAGTCAATGTGTTGTAGAATGTGCTCCCTTAGAAGGAAGGCTCCAATCTTGTAAGGCTCCATGTATCCAAGGTCTTGCCAGCAGGGCAGGAGGAGCGCCGAAGGCGATGTTCACCTCTCCATCCTCTTTTTCAATGTTTTGTTTCTCTAGATGGGCTTCGCTTCTACCCTCCCCACCCTGTTCCACCCACCAGAACGTCCCCTTTCCCCTCCCTTCGTGACCTTGGGAAGCAGTTGGCACAGTTCTTTCCATGGCAGTTGAGAGATGGTGGGGATCAGAACTCTGAGTCCCTCTGCCAAAGTCCTAGCAGGGTCTATTGCTTCAAGAGAGGGATTCCGATACATCCAGTGGTCCCTGGGATGCTCTCCAAAAGCATTTTTTATTTTTAAAAAATGCCAATATCTTCAGCTGCAGTGATAGGGGGCACTGATAATTAAGCTTTGGCCCTTCAGAGCAAGCCTGCAGGGGGGATTTAATCCATTCCTCCCGGCTATGGTCCTGAGGAAAATCCCTTTTCTGAAGTCAGTATTTGGGTTGGAGGAATTCTCCCACTGGCACTAATTTCCTCACAATGTAAATATTAGCATCACAGGAGGGATTTTATTCTAGATCAAAGCAGGGAAGGAAAGGGTTAAATCCCCCCCTCCATGCCTGCTCTGTTCCCATCAATTATCATCCCCTGCTTTTTAAATAAACCTGCACAGTCCATGCAGTTCGGTGTCACATCTAGTTTAGCCCTAACTGGTGTAAGGCGATTTCCCATGTTCCTACCAGGAACAGTCCTTCTGCCTGGTGAATCAACGGTCTCTGGTTGTGCATTTTGAGGATGCCCTGTTTTATTTATTTATTTAAATATTTATTTATATCTCACCTTTCTTCCATTATCAAACTCAAGGTGGCTCGATGTGATTCCCAGGTAGTCTCCCCTCCAAGAAGTGACCAGACCCAGACCTGCTTAGCTTTAGCAAGGTGGCAGACTCATGCGCCTTCAGACTATACCCTGGGATCTGTTAAATTGTTACTATCGTTCTTCAGAGTTCAGCTCCCTCTGCAAAGAACAGATGTGTCTTGTTTTTTTACTGCACATTCATGGCATTGGGCAGTATACAACAGGGACACTCTGCCTCCACTCCACCTTGTGCTGGTGTGAGTGACGGCTTGCACAATGGGATTGGTGTGCTTCTAAAAATAACTCTGGCAATGCTGATATATGGATTGGGTCAGGCCAGCAAAAGTCCCTTCTGCGAGCTCTGCTGACCTAATCCAATCCAGAAACTCGCATTTCCACTCATTTCAGGTTATTTTTAGAAAACCAAAAGTCCAGTTGTGCAAACAGTTGTTCCTGTGAGCAATATGGGCATGACAAGCCACTACCCAATTATTCTACATGAACAGCCTGCCATTTTAAAGCTACTTTAAACCATGCAACAGCCAAGGATTCTTTTGCACTGTTGCCAAGATGGTAGTGGTGGTGGTGGTGGTGGTGGTGGTAATCTATATTCATTAAACAAAAAACCTACGGTTTACAAAAACAATGTTAAGGCTCTACAGATCCCAACCAAGCACCAAAAAGCAGGGAAATTGGGAGTTAAGGCTCACAAGCCTTAACGCCACATCCTCCCTAAGGAGGCAGAAAGTGCAAGTGAAATTCTCATTCTCCCAAAGCAGATAAACCATGAGGACAGGGTGGAGAATATGATATGCAGAGGTGACTGTGGGGTTGTGGAAAACTGATCACGAACAACTTAGGGCCACCTACTTCTCTTTTTTTGTTTAGAGCAGCCCTTCCCCAACCTGGTGCCCTCCAAAGGTGTTGGACTACAACTCCCATCATTGCAAGTCAGTATGTCCCATGGTCAGGAATGCTGGGACTTGTCATCTCAAAAATCTAGATATGCAATTTGATATGCAGAGGTGATTGTGGGGTTGTGGGAAATGATGATGAACAACTTAGGACCAGCTACTTCTCATTTCTTAGAGCATCTCCTTATGTTGAGAGTTGCAACCCAACACCTCTGACAGGCACCAGGGTTGGGGAATGTTGTTCAAGAACAAGGGAAGGCAGAATGTAGATCTCCAGATGTTTTGGAATTCAACTTGTAAAAGCCCCTATCAGCATGGGCAGTTATCAGGAATGCCGCGAGTTGATGTCCAAATCATCAGGATAGATCTATTTTCTGCCCACATCTGTACTAAAGTATGATGTTTTCCACCATTAAGATATGTGATCAATCAAGGAACTACAAAAGAGCTGCATCACTTTAAATAAACTGTCAAAACCAAATGAAACAACAATAAATGAATCTTGAATACCTAATCCAGATAGCCCTTCAGACATCAACATTAGTTTTCAACTAATTAGTTCAACATTAGTTTTCAACAGGCATAGGATGTCTGTTTCTTGAATATCAGAGAAAGGATTTCTCTTACTTGTTCAGCAGTGTGAGATCAAAGACAGAACTACCACCTAATACTTTTATGTGTAAGTATTATTTTAAAATTAAGTATGAATTGATTTTTGTCTTCCCCATAACACATAACATGGGAGTTACAGTGCAACGCATCTGGAGAGCACCAGGCTGGAGAAGGTTGACTCCTATACATGTCTTCTTAGAAGCCAGTGCCACTGAATTCACTAGGGCTTTCTCCCAAGAGGTACAGGATTGCAAATTAATCTCATCTGAAAGGTGTTCAAGACAGCCAAACTAAACCTCTTCTGCTCCACTGTTGCTTTGATGAGATGATGTATTGTGCAGGGATTGTGGGGAGTGAACAGTATATTTTTTATAAATACATTTAAAGAAAAAAAACATTGGTTCTTTGAAAGGCAGGATATTGACCAAAAGTTGGAAGTGCCTGGCACATGCTCTGGTTCTAAATCTGTAATGAGTGCTGCTATATGCGAGATATGTGTGAGAGAAAAGTATTGGGCAGACCCTGTATTTGGTAAGGGTATGGAACAGCATTCCCCATCCTGCTGCCCTCCAGGTGTTTGAGATGACAAGTCCCAGCATTCCTGACCATGGGACATACTGACTTGCAATGATGGAAGTTGTAGTCCAACACCTTTGGAGGGCACCAGGTTGGGGAAGGACTGCTCTAAACAAAAAAAGAGAAGTAGGTGGCCCTAAGTTGTTCGTGATCAGTTTTCCACAACCCCACAGTCACCTCTGCATATCATATTCTCCACCCTGTCCTCATGGTTTATCTGCTTTGGGAGAATGAGAATTTCACTTGCACTTTCTGCCTCCTTAGGGAGGATGTGGCGTTAAGGCTTGTGAGCCTTAACTCCCAATTTCCCTGCTTTTTGATGCTTGGTTGGAATCTGTAGAGCCTTAAAAGTTGCAGGGGCCCTGACTTCTTTTGTATATGGTCACTCTAGTATAGTGCCTGCAACTTTAACTGTTGTGATGAAGAGGGAATTTCACCAGGGATTAATTGCATACAAATGACACTGGCTGAAATTCCCTTTTCTCTACAACTGTTAAAGTTACATGTGCCCTGTCCTCCTTTTCATATGGTCAGCCTAAATATACAAAAGTTAAAATATAATTAAATACTTTTCAATATTAAAGCATTTTAAACATTTTAAATACATAACAATTTAAAAGTCAAAGGTATAGGCAGAGGTCCAGATTATTTGCCAAAGGCCTGCTGGAACAAAAAGGGTTTGTCTGCATCCAAAAACACATCAAGGAGGGAGCCAGTGTAGACTGCAAGGATTAGAAAGAAAATCCTTGTGTGTACACTATGCAAAATAAACGACAGCTCAACTGTTTCTAAACCTTATTAGAAAAACAGGGTGACTAGGCCGAAACCAACGTTGTAGGCCCAGAAGCACTTTGAAAGGTTTCAACATTGTACTTAAAATTTAACACCGGCCCAAACTAATTAAATGAAGTGTTTAAAGCTTTCAACTTTATAGCAGTAATAATAATAATAATAATAATAATAATAATAATAATATATTTATTTATCACCCGCCTCTCCCAACGGATCGAGGCGGGGAACAACACCAAACACAAAATACAAAAACTGATTAAAAGCAGATAAAACCAGTACATCATTAAAACATCAATAAAACACCAATAAAACACTTTTATTGGACCAAACTCTTAGAAAAGAGGGAAGGAGCACTGTGTGTATATGGGGTGGGGGGGGATAGAAAGAAAGGTATACCCACCTATTCTCAGGAGACATCTGAAGATCAGGTTACCATGGATCCAGAGGAACCACACCTTGCTTCACCAGGGAGCAAAAGAGCAAACTGGCCTTATGAAGATAGCCCAAAATACTCTCAGAGCCAAAGGAATGCATGTTCCAGAAGAGAAAAGAGAAACTCTTCTTCTTCACTCAAAAGGTCTGTGCTAGAGGCAGCGGCCATTTCACTCACCCACCCCACATTCTAAGGCAGGAGGGAGGGGGGAGAGTGTGTCGCGTTATGAGGGAAGATGGCCGCCTCATTGACTTGAATGAGAGGTTAAAATAGTCCTTAAAAGTCAACCGAAGGGAATTTTAAAAAACCGAAAAGTTTTCCGTCAACTACAGTCAAGGAGGAAGAAGACCCTACCACTGGATTAGTTAATAAGGCTCTAGAAATTATGCAAATTGTGAGCACAAAACTGGCAACCCGGAAGCAGATTTTACAAAAGCAGGGAGACAGGTTTGTATTCCTTTTCTACCTTAAACTGCTCTCCTTCCCTCAATCTTTCACCAATCTTCTTGAAATTTTCAGGTAATGTAAAACAAACATTTCTTTCTGGCACCTGTAAATTTCAGAAAGGTTGGTGAAACATTTTCGATTTTATGGCTGTTAGAATGACCCCCCCCCCATGATCACTTTAACATGGCGAAATGTGTTTTTTACTGACGGCCCTTAACAATGGAGGCACAGCTGTGCCTCCATTAATTATTCTTCAGACAGACAGACAGACAGACAGACATTTTTAGTATAACTTTAATCAAAAGAAAAAGCAACATCTTGGCTTTTAAATCAATGAGGATAGACTATTGCCAAGTCAATTAATACAGTGCACAGCATGCAGAATAGAATCTTCAACCATTCATACTAGTGAATGGTTGAAGATTCGTCCAGTTCGTAATGTGCTCCTCTGTAGAAGAATAGGAGTGCTACAAGTGTGTCTCACTTTTCAGCTGTGAAATGTTGCAGCCTATTAGTGTTTGTTGTAGGACATTAGAAGCAACGGGACAGCAGCTTTGTGCCACTCTGATACCAGTAGGGTAGCCGTGTGGCTTGTAATGGAAGTGAAACAGCCTCAGCAGCTGTCCAAATTTGTCTGAATGCCATTTTAGAAAAGAGAACACTGTATTTCAACAGGATGGCCAAAGTATATGTGCAATGGAGAGAACTGGCAGGATTTCACAGAGCAGCCTTCAGGAATGTGCAGGATTCAAAAAACCTAATCCAGGAAATCTGTATTAGGAGGATCTGCAGGAGCAATGGGAATGGCTGCGCTGAACACTGTGCCTGGAAAGAGATAGTGAAAGAGTCCTGTGTGTTGCATGCATATTTCTGAAGGGTTGGTTGGTGGGTTGTGTATGTGTGTGTATGTTTAGTGCAAACAATAATAGCACACCTCCAAATGCAAAAATATAAAGCTCACCCTTTTGTTTTTGTTGAAAAAACGCCAATAAGATTTTCCTGCAACAGCCAGTTCTTGTATTGCATTAGGCCCTTCGCTTCACTCATGTGTAGCTAGGGATGTGCAGATTTTGTAAAATCCATTCTGTCTACATTTAGCTGATTATCAGGTGCCTTTCATTCTGTCGTCCACTCATTGACAGAATTTGATTTTTTTTCAATTTCTTGAATTTGTGCAAATTTGCAAATCCCCTCAAAACGCGCATTTCCCCTATGTGGGAAATACACATTTTTGCTGGGTTTTTTAAAACGTATTTTTCAATGACTAAATTTGCATAAATTTTCATAGGCGGAAGAATCACACAAAATAAGGTTAAGCACATATGGGTCTACATCATATGTTCGCATATGTAAGCATTTGCATACCTTAAGTTTACTCATTCTCTCCCCTGAGGTGGCCCATTGTCCTACTTTATAGAGAACAGTGTTCTGTTTGAAGAGCTGCCAGAGGGCAGTCCTCTATTTGATGGGTCAAAGTCAAAGAACTAAAAGGAAAGAGAACAATGGCCTTGAAGTTGCCTGTCAACGCTTCACACCTGGTCATTGAGTCAGTCTCTCCCGCTTTGCTGGGATGTCTTGTATTTCTATTCAAATTATAATAATTTCTAAATCTATCTAAGCATATGC
This sequence comes from Anniella stebbinsi, assembly GCA_029215795.1. Classification (NCBI taxonomy): domain Eukaryota; kingdom Metazoa; phylum Chordata; class Lepidosauria; order Squamata; family Anniellidae; genus Anniella; species Anniella stebbinsi. The sequence continues at coordinate 287,447,830 of JARDYH010000002.1, read as the reverse complement.
AAATGACATGCAAATTGGTTCCTTCTCTTATACTTTTTTTGGCAATGTATAAAAGGCCACCCTATCTTCCTCTCCTGCCAGTATAAAAGCAATATGTTGCAAATGTGTAACAGAGTAGTTGATTTATCCCAATTATGTTTGAGCATTGTAATGTACCAACAGGCCTTTCTAATTCTGGCTGCACCACCATAAGAGTGTGGTTTTATGGTACTCCACCAGTGCAGGAGCCACTGTAATGCCACGTTCCCCTTCCTGGACATATGGGGTAATGTGAGAAGCCTTGGACCTCATGCCAAGGGCGTTTCCACAGTGCTACACTAATTTGCATTAAAGCATAGAATGAAAGATCAGTGTTTTAAAAATAAACAAGCCAGTAAAATGACACTGACATGAAAGGTATGCTGAAGTTCGATATATAGCTCATCCACTTGATATATTACTGTACACGATTCAACAGACGGCATGGTATTGCTACCCCTATGGTGATCTACAGCTGTGGGAGGTTGTGTTCATTGGGAGTCCAACATCATTGGCCCAGCAGGGGTCAAGCAGCCAGAGGTGGAGAAAGCCCCAAGTTGACCTCTAACAATAATAATAATAATAATAATAATAATAATAATAATTTATTTCTTACCCGCCTTTCCGTCTAGATCGAGGCGGGGAACAACAACATGATAAAATACATAAAACTAATTAAAACATGACAAATATTATTAAAACTGCATTAAAACATCCTAAAACATCCTAAAAACATTCCAAAAATTACACTGGATATGCCTGCCGGAAGAGAACAGTCTTTATAGCTTTCTTAAATTCTAAAAGACTGTTTAGAATTCTAAAACACTTCCTTGACCCAACAGTTCTGTGGGTATCCTGGCAATAGGGCCAGAGTCTTGGACAGATGTGACAGAACCAAGTAGAGATGAAGCAAAGTGGAGTGGCATGTTGAAAGCGTGATGGAAACACTGCTGCCCATGGCTCAGACTCCAGCTGTCTCATGGGTGTTGGGAGATGGGTAGGGGGCTTGCTGGAGATGCAAAGCTGTATTTAAAAGAGTAAACTCTCCTTTACTCTCCTGGTGCCCACGGAGAGTGAAAGAGTGTAGGAGAGAAGAGGAGAAATGTGGGTCCTGCAATCCCTTCCCCTCTCCAACTAAGGGTACAGAAAGGCAGACATAAGAAGAGTCATGCTGGATCAGACCAAGGGTCCATCTAGTCCAGCACTCTGTTCACTCAGTGGCCAACCAGCTGTTGACCAGGGACCCACAAGCAGGACACGGTGCAACAGGATCCTCCCACCCATGTTCCCCAGCAACTGGTGTATATAGGCTTACTGCCTCTGATACTGGAGTATCAGGACTAGCAGCCATCAATAGCTTTTTCCAGACTAGAAGGCAACCTGGGGATCAGGATCCTGACTCACCACAGTGCTACTCTCCTGTACTTCCATATATCCCGCTATATTCTACTTGAATTCTGCTTTTAATAAATATCAGCAACAGCTTCACTTCCAAGAAAAAAGACTTAGGGCAGAGTTCAAGAGTAATGTGCAGAGCAACCCTATGTGTGTTTACACAGAAGTAGTCCCCAATGTGTTTAACGGGGATTGCTCCAATTGGATTGCAACCTCTGTGTTGAAACCTGGGACCTCCTATTGTAGTACTATACCTAATTTTAAAGGCTTAAAAATTAACCTTGTTTGTGGGAGAGAAAAAACATGGCATGGATGCAGATGTCATTGCTGGAAAAGGTATACATACACCTATCTCATCTTTAGTTTAATTAAGGTTCTTGTTTCCTTCCTAGCTAAGTAGGTGATTAATCATGACAAAGCGATGCTCCGAAGCCTTAGAAATGATTGAAATCCATCCTCTATCACCCAAGTGCAGTTGTACAGAGCATCCGTGTGTTTGAACTTTGCAAAGTGTTGAAACCCTTTCTTGTCTCAGAGCCACCGTTTAATCAATTATAGGGCTTGTGAGGAGGATAGAGTTACACAGTGATGGACCGATCTGCATGCCACTCGAGTTACGTCCCTTTATGAGAGATGTCCTTTACCGCTTGCCTGAGCCTTCAGCTGGTTTAGTCAAGAGAGCTCAGTAAGTTGTTCCACCTGCTCCCTCAAGGCAGAGAGGTGTCAATTCATTTTCTCTCTTTCTTTGCCCTCCAGCAGCTTTATCTTGGGAAGCTTTTCCAAAAGCTCTTCACCCCACTGGAGAGATTATTTTTCTTCACGTTTCCGCCTCTGAAGACACTCCAGAGCCTGAGAATTACGGCCCCTTCTAGCAGTCTGTCACAGATACTTGGCTGAACACATATTTTGCTTTTACCCAAATGACTCCCATGTTATTTAACCTTGTAAAACAATCCCTGAGCCTACAGATGCTGGGTGGCTTTGATTTAAAGCTCGGTCCTGATGAGCTACAAGGAACCATCCGTAGGAAAGATGATCAAGTCACAATTATTGCTCCATAAAATATCTCTAATTGCTTACATGTGTTCAAATAATTGGACTAGGGTTTATCATTTGTTACCAGCTCCTACTCAAACTTTCTGTAATTAACTAGGGAAGAAAAAAGACGGCTAAAATGAAGAAATTAGTTAATTACTTCAGCTTCCTTTCCAGTCCCTGTAGCCAAGTTAACAATTGATTGATGGAAATCATGAAATTAAACGGATTGTTGCTCAAAATCCTTGCAGCTTTGGGGAAGGAGTGTACTTCAGGGGTGCCATTTTTTTTAAAAATAAATAAAAACAAATTATTATGGGAGAAACAGATTAAAAGAGGATTAAGAGTGAAGCAAATAAATGAGCCAATGTTGGAAAGCTATATTAAATGGGCTAGACTGATGGGGAGCAGATTTGCCCTCAAATAACTGAACAAGTCAGCGCAAGAATATTTTGCTTCAAGTTTAAGCTTTGACAATCCATCTTAAAGCCAACAGGGATGATGCAGAGGTGATCTTACTTACTTACAAGTGATCTTACTTACTACAAGTGCATTTGACAACTTTTCTCCCCTGCTGTCTTGTATTATATCTATGAACTATGCACCATTATCCTTGCAGCTATCCCTCGATGTAACTGCAGCCTGATGTAACCATAGCTTCTAATAGCTCCACTGGCCACCCACCAGGTATGTGATTGATAGTCATGGGGACCCTGCACTGCCATTCTCTCAACCCCACAATTTCTAGGTTCTTTCTTTCTCAGCACACTAATCAGCGTAGGGGGCTAAAAATGCTGCCTCTTTTCCTTCTGTTGTTCCTGCCTCCATCTATCTGCCTCTGGTATGGATGTAGCAATTTATTTGACACACCTTAGATAGCTCCTTTAGAGTTTTGACTAGTTCTGACTGAAATCCAGACCAAATTCACTGCCTCCGTGGGTATCGGAGCCACCAGTTTCCACTGGTTAATACTAAAAGTTGTTTTAATAAAACCGTAATCTGCTTACAAAACTTCTCTGCATTTTCCTGGTCCCTGAAGAAGTTCATACTGGAGCCACAATCCCCTACACATGCCTCATTGAACTCAACAGGATTTACTTCTGAAAGCCGAACTACAAGTTATGCTAATTGTGTAATGTGTAGTTGAGGCTTATCTTTCTCTTCTTTTACTCCTGTGTAAGAATGAACAGACCTGATTTGGATCAGTACCACTGTGCTTATTGGGGGAGGGAGAACTAACCTTTCCCCACCCATTTACCCATTGCAGGGCTCTTGCAGCTTTCACTGTTGTGATGAAGGGGGAATTTCACCAGGAGCTGCATGCATAGAGATGTGAAGACCTGGAAAAAACCAGAAAAATTGTGAGGGGGGGGGGACAGTTTTCCCCCATTTCTTTTCGAAGCCTTTTTGGTGTGTGTGTGTGTGGGGGGGGGTTCCCGGAAAATAGGAAAAATTGAAAAAAAATTAAGAAAAAATGAATTATGGAACTTTTTATTTTAGCATGATGCAATAAATGTTTAAGACAATGTGTTTATATATTTACTTCTCCAAATGATTTCTAAAAACTATGTACAGTAGGGATGTGCATGGCCCAAAATATCAGAATAGGATCAGAATTTCTGATATTAAAAATATCAGATCCGATCATATCGTTTAAGTTCTTACAGGTCAAAAGTTGCAAGATCTTTCAAAAATTCATATAAAATACAGGGGTGGAGGGATTGATCTGAAATTTGGCATATATGTGTAGCAACATGTGCTAGACATGTGTATGAAATTTGAGATCGATCCCTTCAACCCTCGATTTTATATTATTTTTTTAAAGATCCTGCAACTTTTTGACAGGTCTGAATGAATGCACGTGACCTGTCAGAACTTAAACGATCTTTAATAAATTCATATAAAATCGAGGGTTGCAGGGATCGATCTCAAATTTCATACACATACTTAGGCATATCCCATAAGCACTCTGACCATGTTTCAAGCCTCTAACTTTTAAAATACAGAAGTTATAGGTTTATTTATATGGCAGTCCGATAATCCGATATAATCAGGCTGAAAATTATTGGATCGGATATTTATCAGAGGTTTTTCTATCGTATCATTATCGTTAAACGCATGCACGATAAAGAGCATATCGTATCATTATCGTACATTTTAACGATACGATACACATAAACTGGCAAAACCAAAGAGGTTCCTTACAGTTCAGGTGTTCCTTACAGTTCAGGAGCTTGTAGCTCCATTTGTTTTAAAAAAATAAAAAAGGTAAAAATTTAAAAAAGTAAATTCAATTTTTAATAATTACTTGAATACACTATACTTTTAATATACCAAATTTGGTAATTTTATGCCAAACCAACTTACATAACTACATTTTATGTTCCTAACATAACAAAGCGACTTTCAATCTGTAAAAAGTGCTAATATTGCATTTTTTCAATCCCCCTCCCAAATTTGGGGTTTTCTGAACACCTCCCCCCCAGAAAAACCCATTTTTTCCCCATGGCTTCAAAATTTCCAGAATTTTTGCATCTCCAAGGACACCTGCTGAAATTCCCTTTTCCATGCAACTGTTAAAGATACAGGAATCGTGTCCTACTTTCCATATGGTCACCCTAACTTTGGGTTTCAAAGGAGGAAACAGGTGGGATATAAATGTAATAAATAAATAAATAAATAAATAAATAAATAAATAAATAATAGCAATGATGAGAAGGGGGAGGAGGGGGAGGAGAAATACCACCTGGCAAAATGGAGGTAGAAAGGTAGACATACTAAAGGAGGAGCCTATTGAGGGTCTCTTGCCCCAGGGCCCTCAAAAACCTGGGGCTAGCATTGTGTACACACACACACACACTACTACTACTACTACTACTACTACTATTTTGTCTAAATTTGCAGAGCATATACTTCCTGTTGCTCCTCCTTAGTTTCTCCTAATGTTTGTAAGGCTACAGCTTAATATAATATCAAATGTGCTGTAAAATATGACCTTCTAGTCGTTAGCAGAGATAAAAAAAGACTTCTTTAGGTAAGCTTAAAGGCATGGCCACGATGCCCAGGAAGATTATTTTCCACCTATAAACTGCAGAGCCGTGCCATATCAGAAGCTGCTTTTGAAAGTTCTCTCAGTTCCAATACCGTTGTGCATGTGACTGCTGTTTGAGGAACTCCCAAATCTGAAGCTCCCCCTGAATGGATAAAACTAATTATTCCTGGGATTGCAGCCATTATCCTCACTTGTTTCAAGTTGTGCAAAGTCCACTAGGTGGCACTCTAACCAAACAATTCAAGTGATAATGTTTTTGACTCATCACACTTGCATAAATGCTACTCCTACAAATTAAATAAAATCTAAGCATGTAAGCTGAGAATTCAGCATTTCTAGGTAATCAATGGTGTGGTGTGATTAAATATCCCACCACAGTGCTTTTCATTTCCAATAATGTTAGTTATCACATTAGTACTATTCCTTCCTCAAAGAAACTCAGGATGATTAATTCAAGGAGATATATAGTCTACTTTTTTAGTTCATACGAGATAGGAATGTAGTCATTGCTAAACACTCCTTGTTTCATATTCTCCTATAAAGATGAGGGAATGCTGCAGATTTGTTCTTTGAAAGCAGACAGACGCAATTGCAGCATGATACATATTGATTGGCTTTGTAACAAGTAGGGATGTGCATGGATGGAAAAATAGGATCGGAATCTGATTCAGATTTTTTTTAAAAAAAAATCGGATCGGAAGAAATTGGAGATCCGCTGTATCGGATCCGACAAGATATGAAAATTGGACGTCCGATTTTGTATCGGACGCCATTTTGAATGTTTTTCCCCATTGCCTAGTATTGTGTTACAAAAATGCCTATAATGTTTTCATTTTTAAAGATAGAAGGATGAAACTTGGACACTAACTTGGGTTAGTGGTAGTTATCTGTGAGAAATTTTTGTGGCAATGAATTTGTTAATAACAAACCAGGAATATCTGTAACTTTTTCATTTTTAAAGTTCCACACATGAAACTTTTCCACATTGCAGGTAGTATGGTGGGACCCAAGTGTGTGAAGTTTCAGAAACATAGGTGCTTGCCTTGTATGGCAATTAATTTTAGAAAAATGGGTAGCAGTGGGGTAAATACAGTTATGCCTTCAAATTTTTTATTTTTAAAGATACAAACAGGAAACTTGGGCACATTACAGGTACCACTTTGGTTGATACGTGTGAGAAATTTCAGAAAGATAGGTCCAGGCATGTAGTGGCAAGGTATTTTTTGAAATAATGAGGGAAGAAACACCTGTAACATTTTTATTTTAAAAGTTAGAAGTCTGAAAGTTGCTCACTTTGTAGATGGATTAGTTACAAAAGGTTTTCCACAGAGTCCTGAGCTGTCAATTGCACCCCCTCCCCCGCATCCCCCTACCTCTTTTATCTGTCAAAACTCCATGTCGTAACTTTTAATCAAAACAATTCATAGCCACCAAATGCCTGGACCTATCTCACAGATAAATACTAGGGGTGTGCACGGACCCCCCGGATCGGATCGGGACCCGGATCGGGACCTCCAATTTTGTCACGGATCGGATCGGACAAAATCAGAGGCCCCCCCGGACCGGATCGAGTCCAATCCCGATCCCAAAATCGGAAATTTTTGGATCGGCCGCAATGCAAGTCTATGAGGAAAAAATGGCGGCGAGTGGGTGAGGGGGGCCTAACTGTCTCCCCTCTCCGGGGCCGTCCGCTGTGGACAGCCCCGGCAGGTAAGCCCCCTCCCCCGCGCTCCCTACCCCCCCTGGGGCCGTCCGCTTCCATCCGCTGGCCCCCGCGGGCCCCCGCGGATAGAAGCGGACGGCTCCGGGGGGGTAAGCCCCCTCCCCCCTGCCACTGCTTACCTTTTAGGGACGCCCGCTCCCGTCCGGCGCCGGCGGCTACTGCCAGCGGGCTTTGCGGCCTGCTCTAGAGTAGCGCGCCGGGTGATCACCCGGTGCACCACCCTGGAGCAGGCCGCGGAGCCCGCTGGTAGTAGCCCCGGCGCCGGACGGGAGCGGGTGTCCCTAAAAGGTAAGGGCCCCCCTCCTCCCCTCCGCGCGCCCCCTCCTCCCCTCCGCGCGCTCCCTGCTTACCTTTCCAGGCCGTCCGCTCCCGTCCGGCGCCGGCGGCTACTACCAGCGGGCTCTGCGGCCTGCTCTAGAGTAGCGCGCCGGGTGATGTCATCACCCGGCGCACCACCCTGGAGCAGGCCGCGGAGCCCGCTGGTAGTAGCCGCCGGCGCCGGACGGGAGCGGACATCCCTCAAAGGTAAGCGCCCCCCTCCTCCCCTCTATACCCCCCCCGCTGTCCACTTTCATCGGCGGGCGCCCGCTGGCGCCCACCAATGGAAGCGGCGGTGGGCGCCAGCGGGCCCCCGCCGATGTGCCGATCCGCCGAATTGGTTCGGAGCCTTTTCGGATCGGTTCGGACTGGATCGGCCAATCCATCTGTTGGATCGGAAATCGGATAATTTATCCGATTTCCCACTGGACCGGACTCGGATCGTGGATCGGATCCGATCCAGTGCACATCCCTAATAAATACCCCTAACCCATCTAAAAAGTGAGCAACTTTCAGGCTTCTAACTTGTAAAATAAAAAAGTTATAGGCATTTCTTTTCTCATTTTCAAAAATACCTTGCCACTACGTGCCTGGTCCTATCTTTCTGAAATTTCTCACACATATCAACCAAAGTGGTACCTGTAATGTGCCTAAGTTTCCTGTTTGTATCTTTAAAAGTAAAAAAGTTGCAGGCATAACTGTATTTACTAGGGGTGAGCAATGGATCAGGTCCAATCCACGATCTGGATTCGATCCAGGGGAAATCGGATACAATTTTCCAATTTCTGATCTCACCGCTGGATCGTTTGATCCAATCCGATCTGATCCAGAAAGGTCCCGATCCAGATTGGATGGATCGGAGGATCGGCGGGGCCCACTGGCGCCCACCACCGCTTCCATTGGTGGGCGCCAGCGGCCGCCTGCCGATGGATACGGACAGTTGGGGGGGGGGCTTCCCTGGTGGGGCTGTCCGCTTCCATCGGCGGGCACCAGCAGGCGGCCGCCGATGGAAGCAGACAACGGGGGCAGGGAGTTTACTTTCCAGGGACGTCCACTCCCGTCTGCTGCTGGCCGCTACTGCGAGCAGGCTTTGCGGCCTGCCCCTAGGTAGTGCGCCTGCATGCTACCTAGGGGCAGGCCGTGAAGCCTGCTCGCAGTAGTGGCCAGCGGCGGACGGGAGCGGATGGCCATGGAAGGTAAACATGGGGAGGGGGCAGGGGCTTACCCCCCCAGGGCCGTCCGCTTCCATCCGCTGGCGCCTGCAGGTGCCAGCGGATGGAAGCGGATGGCCCCGGGGGGGAAAGGAGCATGGGGAATGGGGATTACCTTCTGGGGACCCCCTCACCCACCTGCCACCATTTTTTCCTCATAGACTTGCATTGGGGAAAAGCTTTCTGTCCCCCAATGCAAGTCTATGGGGGGGGGGGAAATGGCAGCCGATCCAAAAATCGGATGTCCGATTTTTGGATCGGGATCACACCCGATTCGGTCCGTGGGGCCTCCGATTTTGTCTGATACGATCCGGGACAAAATTGGAGGTCCTGATCTGGGTCCCGATCCAATCCGGGGGGTCTGTGCACACCCCTAGTATTTATCCCACTGCTACCCATTTTTCTAAAATTAATTGCCACACAAGGCAAGCACCTATGTTTCTGAAATTTCACACACATGAGTCCCAACATACCACCTGCAATGTGGCAAAGTTTCATGTGTGGAACTTTAAAATGAAAAAGTTATAGGCATTCCTGGTTCGTTATTAACAAATTCACTGCCATAAAATGCCTGCACCAATCTTTCTGAAATTTCTCACAGATAACTACCACTAACCCAAGTTAGTGTCCAAGTTTCATCCTTCTATCTTTTAAAATGAAAACATTATAGGCATTTTTGTATCACAATACTAGGCTATGGGGAAAAACATTCAAAATGACATCCGATTTTCTGATTTTTTCCGATCCGGATTGGATCCCATCGGATCAGATCGGATGGTTTATAGGATCGGAATTGGAATAATTTCATTTTATCCAATTTTGGCTGGATCGGATCCAGATCGTGGATCAGATCCAATCCACTGCACATCCCTAGTAACAAATATGTTTGAGATGGCAGCCTTAGGTCTTATTCATACAACCATTGGATGGGTGCTAGTTATGGGCCAAGTGTTGGCTTGTAAGTAATGAGTCATGTGGCTGCTCCATCTTGCCAAGGAATTGGCACCCATTACAAAGGCACAAAAAAAGCAATGTTTGCAATCAGTGGAGGCTGGTGGCTCCGATTTTGGTGGGTTTTAGTCAGAACCAGCCCAAACCCTAAAGGAGCTATCCATGGTGCTAAACCTATTTTGGGGACTGGGTTCAGTGCCTTCGATAGCTCCTTTACAGTTCAGGATGGTTATTCCTGAAACCCAGAATGGATTCACAGCCCCACCAAAATCAGAGCCACCAACCTCCACTGTTTGCACTAACATTCCAAAAACTGAGTTCTGCACAGCAACAGATCTTGCAAAAAGGAGAATGAAAATTAGGCTATAATGCAGTCCAGACTTAAGTCAGGTTTTCCATATGAAACCTCAGCAGCATGAATATGTAGGCAGGAATAGTCTGTGTTTCTGCCTATAAGAGGTTACATCTAGCATGAAGTTCTATTATAGAAATCCAGAGTGGTTTAGTGGTTAGAACAACCTTTCCACTGTATTGTCCTCTGCATGTTTTTGACTACAACACTTATCAACCTCATCCAGTATGGTTAGTGGTCAAGGATTATGGGAGTGTTAGTCCAAAATTCTGGAGGGCACCATATTAGTGGGGGCTAGAACTCCGGATTAGGGCTGGGAAAAGCCAGATTCAAATCTCCCTTCTGCCATAAATCTTGCTGGGTGATTTGAGGCTTTCCACTTAATGTATCTAACAGGAATGCTATGAACACCACCATGAGTTCACCGATGAAAAGGCAGGATATAAATGGAATAACTAAATCGAAGTCCCATTGGGTCAGTAAGCCCATTTGGAATGTTGAGAGTGCGTCATAAGGGTTCTCACAAAATGGCTGCCTGGAGGGGGCTTGCCCATTCATAACATAGCTGCCATGGTGGGTCAGAAAACAGCCATTTCCCAGTAGGCAAATTGGTGACATTAAAAGAAAGATAACTTGCCCAAGAACCTATCAGAGGGGAGAGGTGGGGGGTGCGCTCCAAAAGAAAGACTAAGAAGTATAGTTTAAAAACCAAGAGGGGACAGGGAGACTGGCAGCCACCAAGAGAGGTGTTTGTGGGCACATCGGAACCTATGGGCACCATGTTGGAGACCCGGAACTATGTGCTATAGCCTGGCTCCTAGTCAGGACTAGATCTTGGCCAGTTCAATGAAAGATTGGGTATCTTTCAGATGGTTGCAAGGAAACTGTAAGAGGAAGTCATTACTTTCATAGCAGCTACAGCAGCAAAATACCGTCAAAGCTGTGCGGCTAACAGTATTTCCGAATTACAACCGCAACCTACACATCATTTGTTTTGAAAATAAACTTGATTGACTAGCCAATGCATGCTTACTCAGAGGAACATAGGAAGCTGCCTTATACTGAGTCAGACCATTGGTCCATCAACCCAAGTATTGTTGACAATGACTGGCAGCAGCAGCTCTCCAGGGTTTCAGGCAGGATTCTTTCCTCACCCTACCTGGAGAAGCTGTGGATCAAGCCTGGGACCTTCCGCATGCAAAGAATATGCTCTATCACACTGAGCTACAGCTCCTCAGAAGTAAGTGGTATTGAGTTCAATGGGAGTTACTCCCTAGTACGTTTTTATGGGATTGCAACTTGGCAGTATAACCCTATAGACGCCAATTCAGATCTAAGTCCCATTGAATTCAATGGACTTACTCCCAGGTAAGTGTTATCGGATTACAGCCTGAATCATGTGTTACCGGTCCTGCTGCACAATGCCTGTCACCGGTCGGCATATTTATGGTACTGACAACTTAGTCTGGCACTCTAAACACTAAATTCAATGGGATAAGGATTCCACTCTTGACATATAGGAATAAAAATAAAATTTAAATGGAAAATAATCGTTTCTAGGTACTCAGGAACAGTTAATATTAACAACATCACATGACTGTAACTTACAATGTGGCCTCTTTCTGACAGCGATATGGTCTGTGAACTACTAGTTTCTTATCTAAACCATAGTAGTCACATAAATCTTACACTACATGCTGGTTTACATGAAACACAGTAACTGTCAGTATGATAGAAATTAAGTACAAGCAGTGGGGGAACCAAAGATTTTGGCTTTTAAAACCCTCCCCCCAAACACTTTAGAAATTCCAAAATCATGGTGTTCAGAGCCAAACAACCTTCCTCTTCCTCTATAGATAACTAAAAGCACAACATATGTCTACTCGGAAGAAAGAGTCTGTTGTTTTCAATGAGGCTTACTCCTAGGTGAGTGGGTATAACAGGGGTGGGCAATTTGTGGCCCTCCAGATGTTGTTGAACTGTAAGTGCTATCATCCTTCACCATTGGTGAAAACTGGCAAGGGTTGATGGGACTGTAGTCCAACGTATGGAGTCCAACATATCAAGAGCCAGGATTGCAGCATTAGGCATATTCAATGAAAAATGAAGCCGGTCAAACTCCAAATAAAGTATCTTATTCGTGTGTTATTTTTTATTTTAGTTTTTAAAAGATTTTTCTATAATTGTTACCGGAAGATTAAAAAAAAGATTTTGCTTTTGTAATTCCATTAGTTTTAGTGAATGAAGACCTAATTCATTTTGTTATTAATTTGTTAAAATCACATTCATTTCATTATTCATTCATGAAATTCAGTCTTTGCCTCCCCCCCACCCACTTTTTTTTTGTCTCTGTCTGTGGTAGCAATGAAGTTGATTTTGGCCACTGCTTCCCAGGGGTTCCCATTTCATTTCCCCAGTTATTGTATCATTCCAGGGCACTCTGGGAGATTATGGCAGCTCCCACTGACAGCCCTCATTCTCCCCCAGAATTCTCTAGAATGATACAGTGTTCTGGGCATTCTGGGCTATGGTGACCAGGAGGTGGCCCCTGAAATAACCCATAACAGAAGATGTTGATTCCCCCTCCCACCTCCTGCCATGAATGGCTAACAGGTAGGAATGGGATGATGAAAACAAACTCCATTTGTTACACATGGCATTAGTTTTGTTATGAATGAAAATTGACCAAATGGGTCCCATTCTATTCAATTTTTCATTTCTTGTGAAACAAAAGTGCACACCTAGAGGAACATTATAGGACATTTTTCAATCTAAGCATGCATAAAATTGCACCCTTAATATTCTCTCTCTTTCTATAATTTAAGAGCTGGGCAAAACAGTAATCTCTCAATGCACATTTTAATAATAATAATATTAATAATAATAATAATTTTATTTCTTACCTGCCTCTCCCTCTGGATCGAGGCGGGGAACAACATCAAATATAAAATACATAAAACTGATTAAAATCACATAAAACTAATACATTATTAAAATACCAATAAAACTCTTAAAATTCAACTGGGTAGGCCTGCCGGAAGAGATTGGTCTTTATAGCTTTCTTAAAGTCTAAGAGACTATTAAGTTGATGAATCTCCTCCGGCAGTCTGGGAGCGGCAGAAGAGAAGGCCCTCTGGGTAACAGTTGTCAGTCTGGTTTTGGCTGATTGTAGCAAACTCCTCCCAGAGGACCTGAGTGTGTGGGGCAGATTGTATGGGAGAAGGCGATCCCGCAGGTAACCTGGACCCAAACCATGTAGGGCTTTAAAGGTGATGACCAACACTTTGTACTTCGCCCGGAAAGTAATTGGCAGACAGTGGAGTAATTTTAAAGCTGGTGTGATATGGGCCAGATCTACATTAAGCAAGATATGACACTTTGAAAATGTTTTGAAAACTGTATATGGAGTGTGTCCTGGGCCCCAACAGTTGTCACTACTGTTATAAACCATTTTAGAGCAATAGTGTAGATCCTGCCATGGTCACCCCTAGGTGTACCGGTGACCAACCTGGCTGCCATATTTTGAACTAGTTGAAGTTTCCGGACTAGGCACAGAGGTAACCCTATGTACAGCACATTGCAGAAGTCGAGTCTCAAAGTTTCCAGCGCATGCACTACCATCTTTAGGTCTTCCAACTCTAGCAAGGGGCACAGCTGGCATGTCAGCCAAAGGTGATAGTAGGCACTCCTGGCCTTTGCATCTATCTGAGCTATTATTTGGAGCGACGGATCTAGGAACACCCCCAAGCTGCGAACAGAGCCTTTCAGGGGGAGTATAACCCCTTCCTGAACTGGTTGACACACCTCCAAACCCAGGTTGGGACCTTTGACAGTAAGCACCTCCGTCTTATCTGGATTCAGCTTCAGTTTGTTTTTCCTCATCCAGCCTATTACCACCTCCAAGCATTTTGAATATTTAAAGTTGCAATCCTATATACACTCACCTGGGAGTACATCCCATTGAACTCAATGTTTGTTTTTGAAGGGGAAAAGACAAGTATAAGATTGCACTGTGAATGGGCTAATACAGGTGCCATCTCATTCCTCTTCACATCACAAAAGATTTGATCTCACGTCATGTTTCATATTCTTATGCCAGCAGATGGCAGTCTGGAGAAAGGCATATATGAAATATATCCTTGGATCCTGATCTTCATCCAGTACATCCTCTGACATGCCTTACTAGTTTCTCTGACAAAGGAAGGTGATGAAGAATAACATTCTCAGATGTCCCAGGATATTGGCAAGTGGGTTTTGCACCCTTTTCTTTTCCTTCTTTCTTTAAAGTTTAGACAAACAACTGTGCGGCCTGTATAAACACAGAAAGAAATGTCAAAATATGACACCTGCTGGGAAATATCCAGTATCAACAATGAACAGAGCAGATAGCTTTCTTCCCATTGTTTGGTGAAAAGAGAAGACTAGTTAAAGGGGAGTAAAGCAGCCTCTGCCAACCTGGGCTGTGTCTATACGCCGCCGCTTTGCCTCCCCATTTCCCCAAACCCCACAGCATCGCTGCTGCGAAGCAACAGCAATAGAGTTACACGGCAGGAAGCCATTTTCAGCTGAAGCCTCATCTTTTCCCCCCTGGCAGTGGGGGAGAGAATCAGATCTAGCAGGAGTGGGGGCGCAGGGGAGGAGCAGATATCCCTAAAATCTTTGCCCCATTTTGAACAGAAGCACGCTATGACTTTGAGGATGCATTGCTGCTTGCTGGGTGCCTGGGATGCTTCGGGGCAACTGAAAAAGTTGCGGTAAAACAACACAGCGAAAAAGTGCAGTTTTGCGGGGAAAGCACAATATGGCTGCAAGCTGGCAGCTGCATCATTTAAACAATGCAGTACCACTGCGCAGCCATGATGGGGTATACAAGGCATATAGACAAGCCCTTGGTTGGTGCCCTCCAGATGTGTTGGATTACAATTCCCAGCATTCCCCAGTTATCCCCCCGTGGTGGTTGGGGGTTGTTGGGAGTTGTTGTCCAACACACCTGGAGGCCACCAGGTTGGCGAAGGCTGGACTAAAGTCCCTTCAGATCGCAGGGCATTTGTGCATTTGGTGGAGTTTTGCCTGTGTCACTGATCTGCATTGCCCATTGCCCCGGAATGCAGGCATATGGGAGCAGTGCATTGCTCTTGCTGTAAAGCGCAGTGAATAAGGGATTGAAGTCAAAAGGAGTCTGTGGCACCTTAAAGACTAACTGTGTCTTATTAGTAAGGCATGGGCTTTCAGGGGCTAAGCCTGCTTCGTCAGATGCAGGAATGGATAGAAATAAGATGAAAAAGTCAGTTACAGGCAGATAGAAAGCAAACATTCCATTTCAATTAAAAGAGACATCTTCAATATTAAAGAAAGTAAACTACATGATGGGACTTGGACTCTATGGACTGTAATGACTAAACCATTCAGACGACTGGTTTAAGCCAAGTGCAAAGCTGTTAAACTTAACTTTGACCTTGTTCAGATGATATGCTAAGTCATGGTGGTTAAGCATTTTGAGCTAAATATTATGGCTTAGTGAATCATTCCTAACCATGGTGGCTACATAACCATGGTTTAAACGTGCGAACTAACTATTTGCTGCAAAATGGCGTCTGAACAGGCCCAATGAATGTCAACTCTGAGGTCTCATGGTGAATTCTGTCACTAAAGTTTCTTTGTTGTAAGACAGACACTTTGAGGTCTGTTACCGAATGACCTAAAAGGTTGAACTGCTCCCCAGCAGGTTTGCAGATGTCACCTTTTTAAATGTCAAATTTGTGCCCATTTATTCTGTGTAAAGACTGTCCAGTTTGGCCTATGTACATGGTTGAAGGGCGTGTCTGACACGTGATAGCAAGTGCCATGTTTGACGATGAGCAGTTGTATGATCCTGTGATGATGTGTCTGCAGCCATTTGGTCCAGTGATAGTGCTTTCTGGGTAGATGTGGGGGCACAGCTGGCAGCAGTGTTTCTTGAGACCCCAGGTTCCAGAATTGTTATCCGTTTGGGGTGATCCATTGCTGTATGT
The DNA here is from genome assembly GCA_029215795.1 of Anniella stebbinsi. NCBI lineage: Eukaryota > Metazoa > Chordata > Lepidosauria > Squamata > Anniellidae > Anniella > Anniella stebbinsi. Next base: position 287,431,764 of record JARDYH010000002.1, on the reverse strand, counting down.
GAGTAGCTGTTTGAGACTGGCAGGTTGTCTGCATGGAAGTAAAGGCCTCCCACATCTACTGACTGTGAGAGGTGAGGATCATTTTCCAAAAGAGGTTGTAAGTAGGGCTGTGCCCTGCTCAGACCGAATCCCCGAATCCAAGCAAGGCTGATCCAAAGCAGCACCGGGTCAGCCTGAGGTGCACCGAGGCTGAAGCATATCAGCACTGAAGCTTAAGGGTGCCTCAGGCTGATTCAGATCTGTGCTAGGCTGCTCCCCCTGCCCTCCTGCCTGGGAAAGCTGGTGCAAGGCCATCCATGAGTCCAGTTGAGTCCATTGGACTCATCAGACTCACCAGACTCACTTCCCTCTCCCTCTCCACCCTCTCCACCCTCCTCGCCCTCCCCAGTCACCTTCCCCCACTACCCCACCATGAGACTTACCTGCAAATCATGTCCTCCTCCCAGACAGCTGAGCCACGATTTAAAGTTAAGGTAATAGCAGCTCTCTGTTTTTACTTTATCTATGGCCGCAAACTATGGTGACCGTAAAGGGCCATTCCTCTATATGTCTGCTGTAGCTTGCAGCCATAGCTATAGTAAAACCAGAGAGCTGCCATGATTTTAATTTTAAATCATGCCTCGGGACTCTAGGAGGAAGACGCAATTTACAGGTAAGTCCTGGCAGTGGTAGCGCTAGGTTGAGGGAGGGGGGCAAAGGGCAAGGGGGCTGGGAAGGGGTGCGAGTGGAGAAGGGGGAGTTGGGAGTCGCATGGACTCTTGGTTGGCCTTGCACTGGGCTTCCCTGGGTGCCCGCTGCACAGCTAGCACCCAGGAACATGCAAGGCCGAGTCACTTTGGGGATGAATCTTGCTTTGGCCTCGGTGCCGAAGCAAGCCAGGCACCCCCTGAAATGCCCCGAATCGAATCAGGGCCATCTCGGAGGCTCCAAAAGTGCCTCCAAGGTGAGTTAGGGGGGCTATGCACAGCCCTAGTTGTAAGTCCCTGATGATGCATTGTAGTGCTGCTATTATTATTATTGTTATTATTATTATTATTATTATTATTATTATTATTATTATTTCCATTTATATACCACCCCATAGCCGAAGCTGGAACTGTAAGTGACAACAAGTGGAGTTCTGTTGTTTTCTCTCTTGGGCCTGTCCTGTAGTAGGTGGCTTCTGCATACTTGTTTGGCCCTGTTGATCTGTTCCTTTACCACATCAAATGGGTACTATAATTTTAAAAATGCCTGCTGTAGATCCTGTAGATGTGAGTGTCTGTCATGGCTGGCTGGGGGATGCTGGGAGTTGTAGGATTTATTTCAGCCTAACCATGCATAAGATTGTACTCTTAGTAATTTTTCAAGTTACATTTGACAAAAGCCTGCATCCACAAACTTGTGAATCTTGAAAATGTAATCAGGAAAGCAGTACTTCCCACCAGAACACAGGATTGTTGCAAAGAACTGGGTAGTTATTCTGGAATAAAGTAAAGGGGTGAGAAGGACACAATGGAAGTGTTCGGTAATATCGGGAATAAAATTAGATACTCATTTCCACAAGACACACCAAATCCGCTATATCATACCAACACATGCACACCCCTAAATAACAACTGCCCACTTTGGATGGGTGATGTAATTGTGGCTTATATACCATGGCAAATGTCAATTGGGAATCTTTGTTGCTTAGATAAACTGTTTTTCAGCTCCATGACTGAATTCCATTTCAGAGACCTTTTGAGGGCTGCATTCCAGCATTGGGTGGAGCTAAAACAATCCAATTTACATTGTTATCAACTGATAGTAGGAAGCATGTCTACTCAGAAGAAAGCACGGGCAGCATGTCTATTCACAAATAATCAGGACAAGTCTCTGCATGTTGGCTTAGAAGTAGGGCTGAATCACTCAGCAGTACTTTCAAATAGCCTCTCAAATATCAAGCTTCTGCATGTCTGCTCACAAGTAAGCAGGAATCACAGTAGCATTTTCAAAGAGCATCCTACACACCAAGTCCCTGCATGTCAACTCAGAATTACAGGACAGACCTCTACAACACAAGGCTCAGAAGTAAGCATAAGCATCGTGTTTATTAACGAGAAAGCAGGGCAAACCTCTGCATGACTACTCAGAAGGAAGCAGGACTGGATAATTGACCAGCTTCCTCCTCTGGCATTACTCCTTCCAGTGGAGGCTGGTAGCTCTGATTTTGGTTCAACACCTTGGATAGCTCCTTTAGAGTTCTGGATGGTTCTGACTGAAACCCAGAATTGACCAATAGCCTCACTGAAATTAGAGCCACTCGTCTCCATTGCCTCCATCTGCCCCATAGGGAAACACTCTTATCACTGCAAAACAGCTGATTGGAGATAATTCCTTTTCCTTGCTAAACACTGAGAAAGGGAGCCTTTTCCACTGCTAAGCAGGGGAAAGTACTTATCTTCTATCAGCTGCGGATCAAAGACCAGAGCCTTTTCATCCCCTATTGTCATATGGATGAATGCTCTGCTATACAAAAAATGCTTACATATACAGGATCTCTAAATGAGCAGTTTATAGCACACTCATGACTGGCCATTCCTGGAAGTTTGTGGGTCAATTTCACAACACCGTAAGCAAACAGGATGTCTCCCAACCCTTCGCCCAGCCATCCTGTTTTATTTTAACACATATTAAATCCACTACGTATTTATGATGGATTTTTATTCCACCACTACATGGCACTGTTTTACTGTAGCCTATTCTTTTCAATCACATTCCCTTTCCAACTAAGAGCTTCATCACACCTATTTTTTCCCCTGGTTTGCCTCCCTTTTTCCCCACTCCATTTCAAATGCTCTGCAAACGCGCCTCCTTTTCAGGATCATAGCTATAGCGGTAAACTTTTTTTTTTTGCTCTCCCGTTGCTATTGTGCCTGCCCCACCCCACCCCACCCCTTCTCCTTCCCCCTCCAGTTCATTGGTTCTTGACATTGATGGACATTGTGATGGACATGGCAGCCTTCCCCCCTCACTCATTGGAACTCCTATAACAATTAACGAAAATGCTTACATTTGCGTAATTTTTAAAGATAAAGAGATGAAACGTAGCACGGTGATAAGACTTAAGGAGGGCTTTAGCCCAGCCAAGTTTGAATCAGAATGGTTTGTCCCTTGATTTTTTAGGATTTTTTTTAGTTTCCCCCCTCTTAAAACCTTTTTCCTGATAGTCCACCAGTGTGATCTTCCACCTGTTTGCATGTGAAGGATCGATTTTCCTTTACTTTGATCATGCAAAGCTGTGCATCTCCAGTTCACAAAACAGAAATCTGCTGGTTCCCTCACTCAAAAGGAAATCCCATTGATTTCTACTGCACTTACATCCAAGTCATACTAAAATCTGATGTATGCTTACCTTTGAGTAAACCCCATTGAACAGAGAGAGACTTCCTTTTCAGAAAACACCTATAGAACTGACTTTTAATAGTGTGGTAGCTCAGAAGGGTTTTTTGTGTGTGTCTAAAACAGCAAACTGAAAAGAAGTGCTCTGCAACCCTATGCTTACTTCTGAGGTCTTACTTCTGTTAACTCAGAAGTAAGTCTCTCTCTGTTCAATGGGGTTTACACAAAGTTAAGCATGCATTGATTTTAGTAAGCCCTGTTGAACCCAATGGGACTTCCAACTAAGTCAGGCATGGGCAATTTCTGAAGGTCCAGGGGACATCCCTCCCCTCCCATCTCTGGTGTGGGCCACAGTGCATGGGGCAATCCCTTAAAAAAGTGACAAATGTATTCAACAAACATTTGCAGAGGAGAATTCTTGGGGGGGACCATTTGGGGGCAAAGAAATATATAAATAAACAATACATTCCAAGGCTGCCCACTGAGACTGCCCTGTCCTGCTGTTATGACAAATGAAATGTTTCATGGTATGGAGAGAAACATTGCCATGATAAATGTTTGCAGGCCAAGCTGTATTTGAAGTACAGCTACAGAAGCTGGCTGAAAAGCCGGCAATCCTCATTCATTTCATTTCCAGAACCAAGGCCCTTAGTACTATTGGAGTCAATAAAAAACCAAAAAGGCTGTGGCTATGAATAGGGCTGCGAACTTCTCAAGTAGCCATTGTAGCTGGGATATTTGAAAGAGAAATAGCTTATGATAGACCGACATTAGCAGGTGAGACCATGGGAAGCTTCACTTTCAGGTGTTTGCACATAAAGCTCCAGTTACAGGCACAAGAGCAGAAGAGATCAGTGTTTTTCAGGTCAGTTGGATATCCTACCTGTGTGTTGCACCAAGATTCAGTCTATCATGTGTTTGCTTTATGGGTCTGGTTTCGTTTTGCAATAGCGTCAAGAGTATCAGCATAATTTCTGTTTCAAAAGAAGTGTATGAAAATGATCATCTCATGTTGAATCCACATACTATTTCTTCTTTGTGTAATGCTGGGCTTCTTCATATGCTATGTTTTGTGGGTGCACATAGCATGCAAATCATTTGCAAACATGCAGAATGTGGATGTAGGAAACGGTCCTTGGATGATAATATGTCCTTAATGATATGATGCTGTGACACGAATGACTTAGCAATAGCTTCTCTCTCTTTTTTGAGTGTGGAAGGAACCTTCTGTGTTTTGCTTTTCCTTGGGAAACAGCAGATCCCTATCAGTTTGCAGAGGGAGATTCTGAATCAACCAGCAGCATGACAAAAAGTCAGATTTTTCTCATTTAAGATGGAGTTGAACATGCAGATTTTGTTGCTGTTGCCCAAGAATAGAGCAAAGATTTCTGAAATGCCTCCAGTGCTTCTGCAATAGGGATGGGGGCCAGTAACTTCATTGGGGAAATCTCTCTCCCCTGAGCTCTGTTTTGGTCGACTTGCAATCCTCTTGCCTAATATGGCTGCAGGCTTTTCTCTTTGATGGAACTGAAAAACTTGACCTCCTTCTCTATCTCCAGAAATGACTTCAGAGCAGGGCAGTGGAGGCTGGTGGTTCTGATGTCAGTGGAGCGGTGAATCCGCTCCGGTTTTCAATCAGAACCAGTCAGAACTCTAAAGGAGCCATCCAAAATGCAGAACAGTCAGACTGGTTCTGACTGAAACCCGGAGCAGATTCACTGCTCCACTGACATCAGAGCCACCTTGGATAGTGGCTTTAGAGTTCTGACTGAAACCCAGAGCAGATTCACCACCCCATTGACATTGGAGACACCAGCCTCCACTGGAACCTCAGGCAAACGGGTCAAATTCAGCTCACCTGCAGTCCCAGTCCTGCCCTCCAGATTCTCCAGGTGGCCGTGCCCCCTTCTCTTCACCCCTCCCTCTTCCACCTGCTCACCAATCATTTTGTGTTTTCTCAGCTTTTGTGTGTGCACCCCTACATTTTAAAAGATTGAAATGTCTCCGCTAAGGCCACTCCCCTTTTGCTTTTGAACCTGTCCATCAATGGAGGGCAGCCCCCAAGAGGTTCTTCAAACCTGAATTTGGCCCTTGGGCTGACAGGGGTTCCACACTCAGCAAATAAATTGCAATGCTGGGAGCTTGTTTTATCCAAACTTTCCCATTGGTGAAGGGAGGGGGAAGAAGGTGAAGCCCGTACAAAGATGGCTTCCGCCCTCTTTTTTACCTGGGAGAAAGGTGAAACTGTGGCTATTTTGTGTCTGGTAGTCATCATGAGGGTTTTAGTATCCATAGTTGCAAGAAATTTCAGCAACGAAGCTTTTCTCAGGGCCAAGCTAAACATGATGCAGGAGATCAGTGATTAGGAGTCCCCAATACGAAATAAAATAAAACTAATCAACAGATGAAGAGGGCTAGAATGGAATCAGGACCGCAGCACTTGGGATTCCCCTTAGTGCTACTTTCCAGACCATCTTCCAAATTTTGCTATTCGGCTCAAAGGAGAAAATGTGCAGCTATTGTACAGGTACTTGTAAGTTTTACCCCATGGGGCAAAGAGGTGTTTTTGGTGGAGGACGGGATTCATTTTGAAAGTAGCATGAGGAAAGTGGTTTAAAGACACCAACTTTGCCAGGACTACAGTCCTGATCAAGTTCTTCACCTCCTCCCATGGCTCTTAATTTAACAACTTTTAAGTGGGCGGGGGGTTGAGACTCTGTGCCTGCTGAATTCCATTCTCCTTTGAATCGTGGTCATCAGTTCCCAGTAACTTATTTGCTGGAAAGCTCAAAACAGAGATCCAACAATAAAGTAAATCAGGACCTGCATGTTATATGTTACTGCACCCTAAAATACACTTTGAACTATTCCTTATCATATATCACCGTAATTAGGGGAGTCTACTCTTCAAGATAAACAATAATTCTAAAGCCTGCCTAGAACTCAGATCCCATGGCTTAATTTGCGTATGTGCGCAGCACTAGATTTTATTTCTCAGCCCAGAATTTACCCCTTGTGGCATGGGAAAAATAAAGAATTGTGCCCTTAAGCATGTGCAGAGTACATTTCTCTCAATATTGAGCAACTTTAGATAGCCTTCATTTTGATACCGTGGGGAAAAAAGCAGGGTTTTTATATATATATTTTTCAGCAACCTCCCCAGAAATTTTGGATAATTTTTTTTTAAGTGCTCTTTACAGAATTAAAGTCACTTTGTTACATTAGGACAGACTTCCCCAACTGGTGCCCTCTACATATTTTTTACTTCAGCTCCCACGAGCCTCAGGCAGCATGGCAAATGGTCAGGAATGCTAAACATTGTCATCCAAAACCGCTAGACAGCACCAGGTTGGGGAAAGCTGCTTTAGAAACATAAAGCAGCCTTTATGTTCCTAAAGTTATATTATCTATAACTTGGTTCGCTCATAAAATTATTGTATTTTTAAAAATAAATAAAAGTAACCTTAGTAAATCTGTAATTGTCAGAATAAAATATACTTTTATTATTATATTTATTTATATCCCACCTTCTTCCCAGGGCTGGGACTCAAAGCAGTTCACAAAGTTAAAACATGTACAATGAAAACATATAAATAAGTTTGCACAAGTTAAAATAGAATTAAACCTACAGTAAAATTAATATTTAATTTTTTTAAAGCATTAACAATTTTTAAAAACATTAACATAGGTCCAGCGTATTTCAAGCATAGTTAATAAGTCGCCCTGCAGAAAACGTACTGCGTTTTTTAGACAACATGATAATTGACTGCTACAGCATCTAACCAGAAAAAGCCCAGGAACACAGGATTCTATAGAACAAAACCCAAATGTCAAGAATGCACATATTCTTCCATTATTAGGATATGGTGACTCTACTTACATGTTGGAAAACTGAGCATAAATCTCTATCAGTAAAAGGCACTTTAGATCAATAATTTCAATAAGGAATTGAAGAAATAACTATGCTGGGAATCTTACAGAAAGGACTAAAAAAAATCCCCCCCCCCCCATGGCTTCATTATGGGGGGAACTCAAGGCTGGGTAAGAATATATAGACAGCTTGTCTTAAATTCTAGAAGAAAATGTTTCATAATCCAAAGATATTCAATGTTTCCTAAATTTATTTGGGAAAAAACAAAAACGGTCCTGGGGGTGGGGGGAGATAAGAGAAAAACATGGGTGTGGGTGGCTTTTTCTTCGCATCTCTACCAATAGCCACACCTCAAAGGAGACTCCAAAAAGTTTGGTAGCTGTGTTGATCCCTCCCTCCTTCTGTATTATATGAATCTTTTATAGGACTTTTGCAAAGCTAGTAGGTCTTAATTGCCCATTCAAGTCCAAACCACCCCAAAACAATTTTCCCACCAGCTACTGTGAGGATTACAGCTAAACTCAGAGGGAAAGGAGAAACCTGAGAGGGTAGCAGATGACATCATTGTCCTTGATAATCAAAGTGTCCTGCACTTTCAGTTAGCTCTGGCTTCACTACATCACTGCATATGTAGTGAAGGGCATTGCCATAAGATTGCATAAAGGAGAGAAATGGAACAGTGAAGATGAGCACAGAGGTGGAGGAAAGCATGCCGGGTTGGATTCCTGTTTTTAATAACTGCATGCCAAAGGCAGGAACCTTGATAGGAAAAAAAACACCTTTGCAGTCCTACCAAAAGTAACTTACTTTGACAATCTGATTCTGGGGTTGCTTCCAGGCAGAGGGGGCTCCTGGCGTTACCAATCAGAAGGCCTGGCGCTGCAATTCTGTCTCCCCCGCTTAACGGGTTTTCTGCAATAAGAAAAAAGATGGAAGAAGTGATGGTCCACCCATCTGCCCAGTGGGGTGCTTCCAGAAGAGGTTTTGGGGTGCCACTGCCCTGCCTCATTCATGGAATGTCATGAGGCAGGGTAGCATCCAGATGATGTTGTCTTCCATTTGTTGCCTTCCATCCCATCCTTCTGGGATTTTCCCACCATTTCTTCCATCTTTTTTCTTATCAGAAAAAAAAATCTGTGAAGGAAAGGACAAAAGAGCTGCACAGTGCCTTTTGATTCTACCAACCACTATTAGCCAGGAGAGCTAAATGGAACCTCCATATTTAGTGGCAGTATACCTCTGAATGCCAGCAGCAAGGAGAAACGCAACAGTGGGATTCCATCGTCCTCGCGCGTACGGGGGGGGGGGGGAGGATTGGGGATGGGTATGGGGCAGATTGTTGGAGCCAGTCTCCAGCAGAACTCTGTGTCCACACTCCCAGGAGGACTCCCTTTCTAATGCCCTTCTTCCTTGGATCCTCGAAAGTTTGGGGGCGGGGGGAGGCTCTTCCGAAGAGGCTGGGACGCTAGGAGAGGGCAATCTATGCCAAGGCTTCCGGAGGAAGGGAGGAAAGGGGGCTGGCATTTGGGGACAGGGTCAGCGTCGGGCGTGGCGCCGCGTGGGTGCAGGAGGCGGTGCGGGTAGGACGTCGTCGAGGGCCGGTTGGGGGGGGGGCAGATCTGTGTCGTGAGCGCCGGAGGGGGGGGCGATGTAGGCTGGCGAGTAGGCGGCGCTGCCCCGCCGCCTTCCCCGTCGACTGGCTCCGTGCCGCTGGCGCGCGCCCGGCCATGAGTTCAGTGGCTCCTTCGAGGTCCGGGGCTGCTTAGGATGAACGCGCTGGAGGGGCAACAGCCCCCCAGCGCTCACGAGTTGCTGGACGTGGCGGCTGTCTACTGCGACAACCTGAGCCTCTTCCAGGCGCCTCCGGCGCAGAGAGCTACGGCTCATCCCGCTGGCTTCGGCCTGGGGGACCCGGGCGGCGGCGGCGGCCCATACCTATGGCTCAACGGCTCGGCCGTGCCGTCCAACCCCTACCTCGCGGCCGGGCCCAGCGGGGCGGCCGGGCCCTTCCTGCCCTCTGCGTACGGGGCGGGCGCCAGGCAGCTGCTGGCCACCCCCTCGGCGGGGCCCGAGCTGAGCTGGCTCTCGCTGGCCGCCGGGCAGCAGCAGGACTTCTTCAAGCTGGTGCGCCCGCCCTACTCGTACTCGGCGCTCATCGCCATGGCCATCCAGAGCGCGCCCGACAGGAAGCTCACCTTGAGCCAGATCTACCAGTACGTAGCCGGCAACTTCCCCTTCTACAAGAAGAGCAAAGCCGGCTGGCAGAACTCCATCCGCCACAACCTCTCCCTCAACGACTGCTTCAAGAAGGTGCCCCGCAACGAGGACGATCCAGGTAAGGCATCGTGGGAAGGGGTGTGTGGGCGGGCAGGCTAGCTGGCGCCGATCACCGGGGGACCCACGTCGAGGGGGCCGCCCGCCCGGTTCTTGGGGACGTTGGCAAAGCCACCCAGTTCATTTGGCAGCCAAATCACCTCCAATAAAGTAAACGCTTCCACTAATTTGCACCCTGCCCCAGATCATCCTAATACCAGCGAATCCCCTCCCTTAGCTTGATTGCCATGCTGGGAGAGATTTGGGGTGGGGAGAGTTAAATTCATCCCAGCTGCAATCCCCTTTGAAAATCGCACCCTCCAGGTGTGGCAATTAAGCTTCAGGTGTAATCCTATACACGTTTAGACAGAGGGACAAATCCTACAACTCCCAACTGGCTGGGGAATGCTGGGAGTTGTAGGACTTTTTTCTGTCTAAAGGTGTATAGGATTGCGCATGTATAGACAGATAGTGCCCTAAAAGGGGGGGGGGGGGGAGAGCTTCCAATGGTACCTATGGACTTTCGGGGCTCTGTGGAATAGATCTGGGTCCCTGGGAAATAGATCTGGGCCTGAGATCCTGTTGGTCTGGGACTAGCAATGCCCCTGGCTCTAAGCCTGCAATGAGGATCTATGTTATTTTTTAAAATTTGCACAGCACCGACAAAATTTTAATTGCTTTTTAAGAACACAGGCAACATTTCTTGATGAATATTGAAAGGGTTCTTTAAACAATCCCGCACAACCCCATTCTAAAATCCTCTGGTAGGGCCATCTCCTTTAGGAGAGCCATGAAAGTGACCCAACCCAAAGGAATACAAGACTGTGCTTCCTTTTGAACTCTAACCATGGAAGTAATCCCTATTGAAAGCAGGTCACCTGCTTGGAATTGAGATATCTGGAGTCTTAACACACACTGACTTGCAATTAAGGGCAGGCACCGCACCGCTGAATTCCTCCATCTAAAGGTGGCTGCAATTCTAAACACACTAAGGAGAGGAGAAAGCCGCATTAGTTCAGTAGGACTCACTTTGGAGTAAAGAAACACAGAATTGTGCTGTTTGGGTTGTGCTGTTGAGGGGAACCCAGGAAATGTGCCACCAGGATCATGGAGATGGCTGTTGGTTCACTGGATTTTCCTTCTCGCTGTTGCATAGTGGAATGTCTCATGCAGAAGAATCAACTATGCTTTCTTTTAAGTCAATGGTTGTTGTCCTCTAGTTCCCATTGAAGTCAATGGTCACATTGCAGTTGACTGCTCAGTTTGTTTCAGATTTCAGTGCAAGACTGCAGTCCAAAAGGTTTTCTACCTACCTCTTTCAACGAGTGTTAATCAACTCCTACTTTAGCTCCCATGGTAAATACTGTGTTCGTCTTGCTGAGTGAGGTGTAAACTTCTGTCATTCCACCCTGATTTCCCCCCATTTGCTGAGAAGAAAGTGGTGGCTGTATCATATTACCTTAAACAGAATAACAGAGCATAAAGGCTACTACTTTGGGAAAGGGTGCTATGTACAAATTTCCTTTGTACAGCTAAATGAAAATAATTACTCTGCAACCCAGGATGCTAATCCTACCTTTGAGACTCATCCTCTTTATTTGGGTGCATATGAGCATGATGTTTGTTTGGTACAGAAAAGGGGAAAAGGGCCATTAAAAAAATATCAAGTGTCTAGCCAAAACAACTTGTACGTTTGTAATCTAGGCAAGTGGGGGGAACAACCATGTCTACAGTGCAATCCTATGCCTGTTCACTCAGAAATAAGCCCCATTGAGACCAATGGTGCTTACTCCCAGGTGAGTATGCAAAGGATGAAAATTTTCTTAACTCCAGCCTCCGCCATTCTCTCTCCCAGGCATCTTATAACTACTGATGGATTTTCCAAGGGTAGGCTAACATTAAAATGTACCACTGATGTAAAGTGTCAACTGTACATGTGTATAGGCATTTTGGGTGGTCATCTCAGAAGTAAACCAGAGCTGTTATAGGGTGCCTCTACAAGAGAGGTTTAATGCGCTTTGAAGGTTCATTAAAATTTTTACCTCTACAAGAACGGAGCGCAAATCGGGCGTAGAGGCGCGTTATCTCCCCGATAATGCGCATTTTCGAATGCGCGTTAAATCGCGAGTTTTATTTTGCTCCGGCCGTTAAAGCGCATTTTCCCCGTGTGAACAAGCGATTATGCGCATTAACTTCTTGTAAAGCGCTTTTTGGACATCTATTAATGCGCTTCACCGCCTCTCGCCACCTCCCGTGCAGAGGGATTAGGAGTAAATGCGCGTCTGCGATAATGCGCATAATCGCCGAACCGGGCGCAAAAGCGAATCCTTGTAGAGGGAGCCCTAGTGTAGTGGCTAAAGTACTAAGCTGTGAATCAAGAAGTCTTCAGTTTGAATCTTGCCTCTCTTATGAACCTCTAGGTTGCCTTGAGCAAGTCACTTTTTCTCAGCCCCAGTCTGCAGTATGGGAATAATAATACTGACTTACCTTGCTGAATTGTTGGAAGGACTGTAACTAATTAGATAATGCATGTAAAGTATTATGAAAGCAACGTACAAATATTATTAGTAGTATTAGTATTTTATTTTTGTTGCTAGTAGTAGTAGTAGCATTTCAGCAGAAAACTGCTAACATGAACATAGCAGGTTGTGAATCCATTCATGGGTGTTTAGTCCCCTTAGCAATCTTTGTGTTGAAATGATCACTTGCCTGATTATGCCTCTGTGTCTATGATGGCTTGAATGTGTTTATTGGAGATGACATAGTCTGGTATCACCATTCTAAATGCATTACATGACAATAAGTCCCTATTTAAACTTACTTCCAGTATTTGAGCAGATATAAGCATCAAGTGAAAATGCCTTCTAGTTTAGCAGACTTGTCTTAAAAGAATGTGCCTCTGTTGAGGTAAGATCTGTAATTCACCTTGATCCATCAGGATAGGAAAGGGATAAGCAAAGCAACTCCATTAAATATTGGAATATTCGACAATAGCATCTATTAGGTGCAACCCTCTTCACAAGGGACAGGCCCATATTTATTTGATAAAGTTTAGTCATTAAACACATTTATTTGGAAATTAAGTCCTATTGATTTCAGTCTGGTTTGCTTCCATGTTTGGGTCTAACTCCAGACTAAAGTTTCCAAATCAAATATTCCAGAGGATTGTCCCTGAAGCCCAATTGAAATTTGAGATCCTCTCTCTGGTGGAATCCTGATTACTTGATTCCAATGCTTTAAGAATAAGTGGTCAATTGCAGTGGTAAATTTTTGAAGTGCAGGTGGCCATCATAACAGTCCTTATAGCCATGCCCCCAAGAAGAGTCGCAAAATTCTGGCAGTTGTCTTGATCCCTATCAACAAACCAGTTTTAGAAGTTTTCATCTCCATTGGGAGCAGTTCTTTTGTAAAGCTAATGGATTTACTTGCCCATTCAAAACCAAGCGGCCCCAAAATACTTTGCATTACAACAGGGACAATATGTTGTTGTTGCGAAAATCCATCCTGCCCCCCTCCCCTATGAGGACTGCAGCTAAGTATAGAGAGAACAGGGAAGTCTGCTTGGAGGGTGGGGGTGACAGATGACATTAGCATCCCTGCTAATTCAAAAGTGTGGGTGCTGCATCCCTCTGAGCCCTATCTCTTCTACACCCTGGTTACAGAGCAATCCTAACCCCCTTCAGATGGACTAATGAGGGAGACTTAGTGCTAGAAGTACTCCTCCATCAACGGAGAACTCTGCTGGTAGAGCAGCACACCCACCCAACAGAGGCCTGGTACAGCCGCGGAAAACAGCTCCACTGGCATTTGTAGGCCTCCATTGGGGCATTTTAGGATGGAGATGTCCAAGATATGTTGGGGGCAGCTGGATCAAAAGCCCACTTGGTCCCTTGGCAGACCACAAGATTTGGCATGTTAATTGCCATTGAAATCTGTGTGTGTGTGTGTGTGTGTGTGTGTGTGTGTGTGTTGGAAGGGAGAGTAAGAACAACAACAATGCTAGATGAATAAAAGAAACAGAAAAACCCACATCCCACCCTGGCCGGAAAGAACCAGCAGGACTTTGGAAGTATGAATCATTCCTCACTTCATTCCATGCCCCTACGCCCAAGGCAATTTAGGATTGCTCTGTAAATTGCACTTCATTCCCATTGAAGTCAATGGGACTAACTTGTCCCACTCATTTCAGCAGGACTTTAGTTCAACTAATTCAGTCTGGATCCACCCCATTATCTGAAAAACAAAATCACCTGTCCATCCAAATCGGTGCATCGAAATGGCTTGAGAGGTGTACAGGAAAGTGGATTTACATTCCTACCTAGTGCTGTCTGCTCAAGTAACTGCCTCTCTTTTGACCCCTTTTCCCAGGCTGTTCGGAAAGGTCTCACTTTCAACATATTCTTTGCCTGCCTCTGCTAAGTTGACATGTTCTTGGTTCATAGGTAAGGGCAATTACTGGACGCTGGATCCAAACTGTGAGAAGATGTTTGATAATGGCAACTTCCGAAGGAAGAGGAAAAGACGTTCTGACCCAGTTCACGGGCCCGGAGGCCCTCACAAAGTGGAGGACAAAAGCAATGGTGGCGGCGTTGTGCAACGAGCCCCGGAGCCTCGCAGCTTGGGCTCTGGTGAACTGCGCTGCTCTCTGAGTACTATGAATGACTGCAAACCCCCCAGCCTGAACTCCGGCCGTTGTTTCTCCACCTTCATCTCCACCATGAATGCTGTGGCCCATAGCCGAAATGGCTTTCCCAGGCAGCTTTCTGGTGGGCCGGGCTCTGAATTCACACCTGGGAGGCAGAATGGGGCTAGCTTGAATTCTTACTCTGCTTCCAGCAGCAACCCACCTGCAGGATTTGAACTCAGTTCTTCGTCCCACTCCAGGATGAATTACTACCCGGGTGCTGGTGGACAATCCAGCTGGCTCAGCACTCCTGTTCTGAGCACCTTCAGCATGAACAATCTGATTTATAGCAGGGAAGGGACAGAAGTTTAAAGTAATGGCAAGATAGCCTTTGTTTGAAGTAAAACCCCACAAGCAGCCTTTGTTCAGTGCCTTATGTCTAATATGCTGGTAGTCTTCAATTCTGGGATCCATCTTTCGCCCTAATGTGCAACATAAGACCTAGTGTCAGTTTTTCTTCTGCCTTTCGCATTTTTTCTCCATTCTTTGTTTTTCTACCTTCACTCTCTCGCCTCCATTTATTTTTTCTCCTCTGTCTTTATCCCTCCCTCTGATTCCCTCTCCTTGCCCCCCTTCTTTTCTCTTAAAAACACCCACACACAAACACTTAGGTCAGGATGCAACTCAGTTGTGAGTGCTGATGCAATGACCATGATACAAGCAAGAGTAGTTTCTTAGTAGAGGCAGCCTCTTGAGTAGCACATTTGGATCCCATTCAAACTGGGACACAAGCAGATCTAATATAATGTACAGGGCACAATCCATTGAAAAGTTATCCTGCATGTTGGCTTGCAAAAGAGAACTTCCTTGTGGAGTGTACCATCTGTTAGTTAATGGCAGGAGATGCCTTTCTCATTTTCCACCTCTCCTACCAAAATGCCTTGAGTATGCCCTGTAGGACACTGTGTTTCTGTGCCTTGCAACTGCAGCTTTACTACAAATTAAATAAAGCAACCAAATGTGGATGAAAGTGCTTTTAAGCAGGTGAAATAATCCATACACCCCCCCCCCAACCTAATCCTTAACATGCTTACTTAAAAGCAAGTCCCACTGTTTTCAGTCAATGGCACTTTCTTTCAAGGATCTGTACTAAGATTTGTCCTGTGCAAAAATCCTATTGATTTCATTTGACAATCTTGCTGTCTCTCACTTAGCTTTGTTTACAATCTCAGTACTATGCAGCATGGCCGTAGAGCCTTGATTTTTAACTAATGCACTAATTTACAACATAGGACTATTTTGGAATGTGTATATAATAGTTGTTTGCATCTGGTAGAAGGAAACAGTTGTATTTTGGAAAATATCAGAGGCTCCTTTTTAGAGTTTCTAATTCAAGTGTACATTACTGCTGTGTTACTGATCTATGCAATGAACAAAATAAAATGTTGCCCTGTAATTTGTCTCAAATTCTAACTCAATACCCAATAGTTGTGTTTTTCTTACGTTTTATGGCATATTAATCCCCCATCCACCCAATTAGTCAGGGC
Organism: Anniella stebbinsi; assembly: GCA_029215795.1. Classification (NCBI taxonomy): domain Eukaryota; kingdom Metazoa; phylum Chordata; class Lepidosauria; order Squamata; family Anniellidae; genus Anniella; species Anniella stebbinsi. The sequence goes on along the minus strand of JARDYH010000002.1, from coordinate 287,416,046 downwards.
TTAAATGGAATTGAGGATCACCAGTGTTTTTGATGTGAGGGTTCAGTTTTGGAATGTGTGAACAACAAAAAAGAGTTCCTTTAAGCACCTGTGTATTGCCTTTGGGCTTCAATTATAGCCACACTTATTTGGGACTATGAAATATGGTTGGACTTATTTCTGAGTAAACATGCATCTGCTGTGGCTAATGTTTTACTGCTGAATAGATACAGTTCCTGTATATCTGGGATTCAAGATGAATATATCCAATGCACAAGGCATGATTTCAAATTGGCTTGAATTCTAGAACTACTGGATTGAAAAATTAATCCTAAACTGGAGATGATCAGGTGTGCAGAAAATTTAAATTTAAAGGTTTAAATTTAAAGACTTCCTGCCAAATTATAAGGTACTTTTTATTCTTCATTCAGACAAGCAATTGAGGAAATAGCTTGGAAATATAAGAAGGGACTGATTCTCACTCTGGATCTCAAATTGCTTGGAAGTAATTTCTGTTGTTATCAATGGGGCTTACTCACAAATGATATTTTAGGATATGGATTTGCTAGAAAGGAAGTGAATATTCATAAAGAAAATATTGACATTGTTTTTTACTCATTTAAAAGCTGCAAAAGTAAGAAAGTGACATATCTCAGTTTAAGCAAGTTTTGGCTTTGAAGTGTGTGTGTGTGTTTCTTTGCAGGGCAGATAGGTAAATAAATATTTAAACTGAAACCAAGGAAAGGTGGCATTCTTCTTTAGAGAGAAGTTGGGACTCAGTCTCAAGTAAATGTTTAGGGTTGCAGCTGCCCAGCACAGCCCGGTCTTTTGTAAATTTGCTCAGAAATATCTGTGTTTGGGGATTTACTCTCAAGTAAGAGTGCAGCAGTTCAGCCTGCATCTAAGTGTGTTTACTCAGAATTAAACTCTATTCCATGGGGCTCCCTCCCTAGACAGTGCCTCCAAATGCAGCGTAATTGACTTGCAGCCTTGATTCCTTATAGTATGTGCACATTTCCTGGGATGTGAGTTCCATCCACTGAAATCAACACAGGACTTTCTTAGACGTATATTAATGGTGCAAAGCTCATTATTTTAAGAGAATTTTCGAGAAAGTAGTTATATTAACTGCAACCTGGGATTGTATCCAACATTATTTTCACTTAAATCCCATTCATTTCCAGGAGTCTAGTCTAAGCAGGGCTAACATAGACCACAGCCTTTTAATTGAGAGGGAAGTCCCGTCGGTTTTTCACGTTTACTTTCGAGTAAGAGGTCGGGGTGTCACGGGGAAGTAGATTGCACGAAAGTAGTGAGGTGACTTCGCAGGGAGTAGTAAATCCCATTGATCTCGGTGCGGTTTGTCTCCCCAAGCCGTGTGGCGCCTTCGTTCGCTGCCTTGAAACTCCTGCCGGGCGCCGAAATCGCGGAACTCAGCGAGGCCCAGAGGAGCCGAGTCTGCCGCTCACAGCCCTTGTTTACGGAGCGGAAAATCTCCGGCTCCTGTTTTCACGCTCTACTACTACAGCCAGGTTCGCGTGTGTCGAGCACCCAAATCCCCGCCGATCGGCAAGTTTGTAAATAAAAACTCTTTTCTCTGGGTAAACACAAAAGATCATCTTTGTGTCCTCCCGGGGAGCTGGACAATAATTTATAGGAATAATTTGAGATTTAATCGAGCGTCCAAAATTAATCCGGATCCCTGCTGAGGAGCCCTTTAATTACTAGTTTCCGGCATGCGAACCTCTTTTGTGGCAGAGGGGAAAAGAGGGCGTGAGTGTGTGCGTGAGGGAGAGAAATCTGGAGGAGGAGGATCAGCCCTTTCCGTCCAAATGGTGAAAATCGTGGGGCCTGGAAAAAGTCTGAATGGCGCTAAAGGCGTTGTATCTTAGAAGGGCGAGGAGAATGAACCGGGAAGCAGAAGCCATGGCCCTGTACTGAGGACGTCGATCTCCACAGCCCAATTTCTTGGCAGAGCCATTGAAAACCAGAGGAACGATTTGAGTTTAGGATCGTGGTCTTAATCCCAAACACACGAGGCAATATCCAATTGTACTCTGTCACACAGTAGACCTATTTCTTCGATAAATAAAATGCTAATTTGGGCCTGGCTGGGGAATGGTGGGAGTTTTAGGACTTCTTTCTGTCTAAATGGGCATAATATTTGTGCCCCAAATTAACATTTTATTTATTGATGATAAAGATCTTCAAGGGAGTCCGTAATAATCTGTTGCAGCAAAAACAACGAAGAGTCTTGTAGCTCCTTAAAGAATGACCCATTTGGTCTGGCATAAGCTTTCGTGAACACTGTCCATCTTGTCAGATCCGGTGTCTACAAAAGTAATGCCAGAATACATATGGCAGCCTTTAAGGTGCCGCAAGACTCTTCATTGTTTTGGATGAAGAAGATGTTTGCCTTGCCCACACCTCAGGGTCGGCTTCCAATAAAACATTAAATATGGGCCTAGCTTATTTAGGATTGCCAGTGGATACCATCTGTGTAGATATATAGCAAACTGCTACATAGCCCTGGTGGCTTTAAAGGGAATCATTCCCTGGTGTAGATAGGATTCCCTTATTCATTGGGAGTAGGCCCCATTGAATTAAATGGGACTTACTTCTGCATAAACATGAAAGGGATTGTGCTGAAAGTCATATTGAGGTCCATAAAGTGGATTTCTTAGCCAGTGTTCTTATTGGAAGGAAGCATGTTTACTCCCAAGTAAACATGCAGGTATGTTTACAAGGAGGACCCCTAGGTATAAGTCTAAGTTGCACCATTTACTCTAGTGAGAGTTCTGAGGGATAAGAATACAAGGTGAGTACCCACTGAGTGGGAAGCAGTGATGTGTACCTTATATGGGACGTTCCGGAAGTAAACGGGATGTATAGCCCTGCTGGTTTCAAGTGGAGCTTGGAAGGAAATGCTGCAGGCCTTACTGTAAAAGCCACAAAGGTCCTCAGAACAATCAAGTGCAGGTGTAGTTAGGGTGGGATTCCCATTGGTTTAAGAGCCAAGTACTTTGATATAATGGGGCAGAGGGGGAAACCATCTGGAAGAAGCAAGTGGAAACAGTGCTATTAATTATGGTGACCATATGAAAAGGAGGACAGGGCACCTGTATCTTTAACTGCTGTGAAGAGGGAATTTCACCAGGTGTTGTATGCATACAAATGACACCTGCTGAAATTCCCTTTTCTATGCAACTAGTAAAGATACAGGAGCCTGGTCACCCTAATTCTGTTAACATTCACAGTGGCAGATTGGATCCTAGAGTAGAACCATTGAAATCAATGGATTTAGACATGGCACCCATAAGACTCACATACTACTAATGGGTAGTATCCAATGTTAGTCCTATGCAGACTAGACCCATTGAAATGAATTTTCAACTAACTGAGGTCCCATCATTTCAGTGGGTCTACTCTATTTAGGACTAGCATTGGATACTACCCATTGATTTTAATGAGCCTACTCTTAAGTATGACCCTAAGTGCTAAGTCTGGATCCAAACTATTGGCCTCAAGTTCTAAATTATTATTGGTTTTCTTACAGCCCAATCTTAATATTCACATCTCCTCAAAAGTAAATCCCCACCGAGTTCAATGGGCTAAGTGTGCAAAGGAGTGCAGTCCAAATGATGAAATACTTAATGTTTTGTTGGGAAGCTATCCTGAGAAATGTGTGGGCGAGGTATACATCTTCATCCAAAACAACGAAGAGACTTGTGGTAGCTTAAACACTGACACATGTATTCTGGAGTAACTTTCGTGGACACCGTCCATTTCATTGGCTCTGATGAGGTGGACGGTATTCAGGAGAGCTTATATCAGAGCAAATATATCAGACTATAAGGTGCCAAAAGACTCTTCGTTGTTTATGCTGCAACAGACTAATACAGCTAGCTACGCCCTGAAAATCTTCATTTTCATCATCAATAAATAAAAAGCTAATTTAGGGTGCAATCCTATGCATGTTTAGACAGAAAGAAGTCCTACAATTCCCAGCATTGCTGTCTGGGGAATGCTGGGAGCTGTAGGACTTCTTTCTGTCTGAACAAGCAAAGGATCGTGCCCTAAATTATTTGGGCACCATCCTAGGGGTAATATCCAACCTTAGTCCTAGATAGATTAGATTCAGTGTAATGAATGAGACTTAAATTAGTCACAACTAAATTAAATCCTATTCGTTTCAATAGGTCTATTCTAGGTAGGACTATTGCTGGATACTACCTAGAATTCGAGCTACGGCGTACGAAAAGCAAATCGGGCGATCCGGCTCTGAGATCCAGCAGCTCGCTTTCCGCGGGAGGAGCGCTCGGGTTGGGCGTCAAGCAACGCAGCCCGCCCGCCCCCCTGAAACCTGGCCCGTTGTTTTCGCTCGCGAAGCTGGGTCTTCTGGCTCCCCGGTCGCCTGTCAGTTCCATCACCGCGGCTGGCTTGCTGCAACGGCCCTCATTAAGGCGGGGGAGAAGGGGAAGCCAGGCAGCGACCAAAGTTCAGGTTCAGCTTGTCCTGGTGCTGATGGCGCCTGACCGAGAAGGCGGCTTGGCCGACGAGCCGGCCGCTCTCTGACCCCGCTGCCTTCCGAAGTCAGGCCTGCGGCTCTCCCGGCGACGCCTGCTCCCCGTCCTGGAAGCATGCACGGAGGAAGTGAGGTCTAGGCCGAAGTGGCTGCCATGGCCTTCGCCCCCGACTGGCGCGGTTTCAAACGGAGCTGTTGTTGCTGATTTAATCCAGGGGGAAGAAAAGCTGGATCTTGCCAGAGGAAGCTGGTGGCTCCGGTTTCAGCGGGGCTGTGAATCCGCTATGGGTTTCAGTTAGAACTCTAAAGGAGCTATCCAAGGTGCTCAGACCAATCCCCCGAATGGGTTCAGCACCTTGGATAGCTCCTTTAGAGCTGTGTCTAGTTCTAACAAATACAGAGCGGATTCGCAGCCCTACTGCGATTGGAGCCGTCAGCCTTCACTGGTTCTTGCGTAAGCAGTTCAAGTGACCTGGAGAAGCGGGCCAGCTGGAGACGTCCTAAAAATATCGTCTGTTTTGTAACACCCTCACCCACCCCCTTTAACATTACGTTTTTAAACGTTTATTTTAAGTCTCCTTTGATTTCTGTGCCACTGAATCCCACCTGAGATGTTTGGGCTGAGGGTGCCAAAAGGAAAATGAACCCCACCACCGTGATGAACTTCCATATCGTTAGATCATTAAGGCTGCAATACTAGTCACGCTACCGGGGAGTTGGTCCCGTGGAACTCAATGAGGCTTGCTTCTGAGTAGATGCGTATAGGCTTGCACTGCAGTATGCCATGCATACTCACTTGTGTCTAGGTGCCATTTAAATCTGTAAGGTTTACACAGAGCAACCCTATGCATATTTACTCAGGTCCCCTCTACAAGGATTTGCTTTTGCGCCCGGTTAGGCGATTATGCGCATAATCGCTGAAGCGCATTTACACCTAATACCTCTGCACGAGAGGCGGCGAGAGGCGGCGAAGCACATTAACGGATGACCAAAATGTGCTTTACAAGTAGTTAATGCGCATAAGCGCTTGTTCACATAGGCAAAATGCGCTTTAACGGCCGGAGCAAAATAAAACTCGCGATTTAACGCACATTCGATAATGCGCATAATCGGAGAGATAACGCGCCTCTACGCCCAATTTGCGCTCCGTTCTTGTAGAGGTAAATTTTTTTAAGCGCCTTGAAAGAGCTTTAAACCTCTCTTGTAGAGGCAGCCTCAGAAACCAGATCAATTGAATTCAGTCGGACTTACTCGTATGTAATTGTGTTTAGGATCATAGCCTTCCTTGGGAGTAAACATATGGGGGGGGCATTGAGCAATTTCTGGCCTTCTAGATGGCTTGGTTTACAACTCCCATAATTCCTCACCATTGGCTACGCTGGCTAAGGCAGATGGGAGTTGTAGGCCAAAACATCTGGAGATCCAGAAATTGCCCATCCTTGATGTATGGGATTGGACTATGAGAATGCTACTACGCATATATACTCAAAAGCAAGACTCAGTGAATTCAGTGATGCTTACCCCCAGGCAAAGTGTGCCTTGGTTTGAAATGTAAAACCACAATTCTATGCATTGTTGAGTTCACCTAAACCCCTTGGTTGCAATGGTTTTAGGTGTCTGACTTAATACTGCATGGGATGGGTTGCATATCCCATTGAAAATAACGAAGCCAACCTCTGTGTAAAAATATCCACAAACATCTGCTTTAGGCTCTGATCTCCACACAATAGAATGGGTTGTATCCGAGTTGGATCCATGTTCCAAAGTATGCACAAAGTCTGTGCAACTACACACAGACCTGAGGTTTACAAAGCGTTCCCTTAATGCTTGCCCAGTGGACAGAGGCAGCGGAGCCTCATTGGTGCAGCAATTTCTTTTGTTAATATTAGGTTGGACTTAGGATAGTTGTTTTTCTACTTCTAATATGCAATGTTTGTTTAATGTACAGTTTGTAGAGAACATGTAGCCCCATCCTTTTTTCTTTTTTTTCAATTTTTTAACTTGGAAGCAAATCCCACTGAGTTCACTGGCACATTCTCCAGAGTTAATTTTACTCAGGAGCAAAGCTAGACTGTGCAATCCTATGCATGCTAGGATGACCATATTTTGGAAACCAAAAAGGAGGACAACATGGTCAGCTCCCAAGGGGGCATGCCCACCAACATGTCTGGCCCCAGGGGCCGTGTCCAGAACCAAGGGGGGGTGCCCACCTGAACATAGCCTTGGTCACATATCTTATTTTACAGCACACAAATAAGACAAATCTGTTCTACATAACATCTTAATGTTAAAATTACTGAAATAAAGAACAACGTATCTGAAATTAATTTCACTTACTCCTACTTTTGTTGCTTTTGCTGTACTTTGAAGCTTTTGTTATACTCTGTGTGATACATACTCCCCTTCCCTCAAATATATTTTCTGACTGTATCCTCACTCCGCTGCAAACTGCTGCTGCTTTTAACAGGGCTTGCTGCCGGCTGGCTGGCTTTTTTATTTTTAAATTTCATTTTTTTAACCTTGTGTAGGATTGTCACAAGTTTCTCTACTCTAACATTAGGGTGGGTGTTATGGGCGGCAGTCATTACTTCACCCATTCACACTTCTCACTTATATACATTAGCTTCTCAAGGCTTGCACGTTTACACCACTTCTTACATACAGATTTTGAACTCCTGTCTACTTCCTGCACAAACACGCGACTCTGAGACCCTCTTTCTAATGCCCTGCATTGCTTGCCAGCACCGTAGGGCTAAGTTACAACAGGTGTCTCTGGGTTGTCTGTGCAGCCTCTGTTGTCTCTCTCTCTCTAAGGCCTCATCTACAAGAATTCGGCTTTACGCCTGGTTAGCCGATTATACGCATATTCGCTGAAGCGCTTTATCGTAAATGCTTGTATGCAGGAGGTAATTGAGCACTCAACAGGTGTCCTTACCGGTTGTTTCAAATGCGCTTTACAGGTAGTTTATGCGAAGAATCGCTTGTTCACATCCGTTCTTGTAGAGGTAAATTTTTAATGCGCCTTGAAAGAGCTTTAAATGCCTCTTGTAGAGGCAGCCTAAGTCATTGCAGCCAAACCAAAGCCTTCAGCCTCAAACAATCCCCCCCCCCTCTGCCAAAGTCTCCCGATGGTCCAGCCAGGCTGCACACTTGTGGCCAGGGGTATTGCTTATTGTTTGGTCATGTCTAGTGACTCTTATTTTAAAAAAACTCCACCGCCAGCTGCCTCCACCTCCTCTCCTCCTGCACACCTGCTCGACTCTGATGCACTCTTAAAACACTCTGGGTGGCAAGCCAGCCTCTCAGGGCCAAGCTACAGGTGAATCTGGGTTGCCTTCAGCCTCTCTCAGCCTTATGCCAGCCAGCCGACGTTTCCAGCTTCCAGCCTCAAACAACCCCCCCCCTTTGCCAAAATCTCCCAACAGTCCAGCCAAGCTGTGCACTTGTACCCTGTATCTGGGGGTAGGGTGCCAGCTTATAGCATGGTCACATCTGGTGACTCTTGTTTTTTTTAAAAAAAACTCTGCCGCCAGCCACCTCTATCTGCACCAACACTGGACTCTGAGATGCTCTTAAAAGGCTCTGTGTGGCACGCCAGCCTGTCAGGGCTAAGCTACATCCGTCTCTGAATTGTAACTCTGTCTGAAACTGATGCCAGTCAAAGCCCTCAACCAGCCAACTCCTGCACCAACACTTGATTCTGAGACACTCTTGAAAGGCTCTGTGTGGCATGCCAGCCTCAATAGGTTCAGCTACAGTTATCTCTGAGTTGTGTCTTCAGATTAACTCTGTCTCTAAGAGATATGCCAGCCAGCCCAAGCCACAAATCTATCTATTTTTCTCTGACATGCACTTCAAACATTCTGCATTGCATGCCAGCAGTGCAGACAGAGCCTAGGGGTACCCCTAGATGGGCTGTTTCTGTCGATATGGCTGTGCACTCGCAGCATTTTGGTTACATGACACAGCCGCCAGTGCAAAGTCATCTAGGGGCAAATGCCATTTAGTGCAACTTTTTTGGAGTGGAGCGGGCAGCCCAGGGAAAGGGCATGGAGCAGCGAGCCGTAAGCTCACTGCACTGCCTCTGCAGTCCTCCCCCCCCCCATTTTAATTTAAAAAAAAACTAATTTACCTTACCGGCGAGGAGCCAATACTCCCAGCCACCCCTCCAGCTGTCGGCAGCTCGAGGAAACGCTGGCATGGCACCCCTCACATGTAGAGGGGCATCTGGGAGCGAAAACGCACCTCGCGCCAGCTGCCACTGCCAGCACAACGTATAACTGATTTCATCAAGAGGGGACCATGCTAACATGTGAACTAAGTAAAATGGAAGGGAAGGAGTAGCAAAGCAAAGCAACCACATGCCAGGTTACAACATCCGCATCAACAGGACATCCACAAAGATGAGAGCCTCTCTCTCGACTGACAGCTCACTGTTGATCATGAGAGTTTTTCTCTAAAGATGACCCTTCATTGCCCATGATGTGGAACTCTGAGAAAAAGGCATCTGGCCTGTTCTGTTTTGCCCTGTGGGCTGCTTTGACTGACCTCTCCTTTCCCACATTTTGATCTGTGGATGCCTCGCCTCTGCTGAGCTCCTGGTGCCCGGCTGCCCACCAAATCTGCAACAGGAAAGGTGCCCTGGTGACCCAGCACTTCTTAGCTAAAAACTTAAGATTCCCTTGATGCCAAGGGCTGAAAATTCTCAAGGTGAAATACCCTAAAGAGGAGGTTTGACAACCTGAGTTTGAAGGATATGGCTCCAGCAGGTTTTTTTAAAAAATAATTTTAAAATCTCAAACTTTACAAAATTCCTAAAAATCAAAGGATGAACAGTTCTGATTCAAACTTAGCAAGGATAAATCCCTACCTGAGATCTATCATGGTGCCAGGATTCATTTCTTTATCTTTAAAAATTACAGTTTTTTTTTTTAAAAAAAAATTAAAACCTCAAACTTTAACAAATACCTAAAAATCAGCAGATGAACAGATTTTCTTCAAAGTTGGCAAGGCTAAGCTCTATCCGAGAACTATCATGGTGCCAATTTGGATGAACAGATCTGCTTCAAATTTGGCATGGCTAAAGCCCGTCCTTAAAGTGCCATGTTTCATCCCTTTATCTTTAAAAATGGCAGAGCTGTAAGCATTTTTGTTAATTCTCATTAAAGTAGAGCTGCCTTTTGGCTGGGGAGGATGGGGAAAATCCAGATTTCCCATCAAATTTCATAATCCCCTCCTTCCCGGATTTGTTACCAAAAATCCTGACAAATCCAGGTTTTTCATGTCCTATGGTTACCCTATTAAGTAAGCCTGATTGAGTTTAGTGATTAAACTTGCTCCCAGGTAAAGTGGGTATAGCAGCCTTTGGGACCAATCCTATCCCAACTAACTCCATAAGGCTTACTTCTAAGTAGACAAGTATAAGCTTGTGATGTTCATGTTCTTTTAAAAAGAATCCCATTGTGATTCCAGTGTTGCTGCTCATGTCGATTCCAGCTTGGTACCCTATTTCGTGTTCATAGTGTGCAAAGTACAAACTCGTTTCTTCTTTTGTGTTACCAAAGATACTTGTTGCTGTATTATGGTCACAAATTCATATATGGAGGTGGGTGGTGGGAAAGTGTCAATAAAAGTATACTTTTAAAACATTAATTGGGATGAATGTGCTTTTAAAAAGATGCTTGTTGGTTCCCCCTGTCCTGTAGCCTGGCGGATTATAGGCAGGGTGTCTTCATGCCTTTTCTTTTCGAGAGAGAAAACATTTGTTCTGAAGTCAAAGGGAATAAATAAAGTGAAACACCTTCTAATTAATGCCCAATGGCCGGTGTTCGTCTCATCTGTGCTCTGGAGAAAAACGAAACTGACAAGCAGGCCACAAACAAGCCCGCTGCTGGCTGCCGAGAGACAATGGGCGCTCCCCGAGCAAGAGGATTCCTTCTGCGGTGGGATGGAGAGCCACTGACCTCACTGGGAGCCACATTCTAGCATCACGGCCCGCTTGCTTCTGAGCCAACCATGGGCTCGTCCTTCTCTCCTCCCCTGGGCTTTCCAAGGTGGGAGCAGTGCCTCGGAAAGCGACTGTGATGTTCTAATGTTTGAAAATGTAAATATGTTGCAAAGTTTATTGTTATAATATGCATTTAGTTATATATCTTTAAAAAGTAAGGATTATAACAAATAAAGTAAATAACTAGGCCAGAGTGTACTAACTGTTTGCAGTTATAGGTTTGGATAAGTATAGAATGATTGGCTGATTGTGTGCCTGAATGGTAAGTGAGTGCTGATTGGTTGGTTGTTTAGAGTGCCTGGATTGGTGAGTTGTGTAAGAGTGGGAGGAGCTGGAGAGCGAGTAAAGTATATATGTGTCAGACAGAGAGAGAGCTGATAGGGTTGTGTTGGAGGGTTGTTGAGAGTGTGTGAGAGTGTGTGAGAGTGTGTGAGAGTGTGTGAGAGTGTGTGAGAGTGTGTGAGAGTGTGTGAGAGTGTGTGAGAGTGTGTGAGAGTGTGTGAGAGTGTGTGAGAGTGTGTGAGAGTGTGTGAGAGTGTGTGAGAGTGTGTGAGAGTGTGTGAGAGTGTGTGAGAGTGTGTGAGAGTGTGTGAGAGTGTGTGAGAGTGTGTGAGAGTGTGTGAGAGTGTGTGAGAGTGTGTGAGAGACAGAGAGAGAGTGTGTGAGAGACAGAGAGAGAGTGTGTGAGAGACAGAGAGAGAGTGTGTGAGAGACAGAGAGAGAGTGTGTGAGAGACAGAGAGAGAGTGAGTGAGAGCGAGTGAGTGAGAGCGAGTGAGTGTGTGTGTGTGTGTGTGAGACAGCAAGTGAGAGCGAGTGAGAGCGAGCGAGTGAGTGAAAGTGAGAGAGTGAGTGAGTGAGAGAGAGAGCGAGTGAGTGAGTGAGAGAGAGTATTTGAGGAAGCGTGAAGTGTCTGATTTAATATTGTGAGAGAGAAGTTTAGCTGTAAGAACAGTTAGTTACAGAAGTAACAGTTTGAATCATATAAGAACTTTGACAGAAACCATTAAGCTTTGTACATAAAACCATTATGCAATTCTACTGAGGTAACCAATAAGCTTGTTCACGTAGTACACTTATGTTAATAAATCTTGTTGAATTACATCAACTGGTGTGGTCTTTAAGGTGTACCTGAGGAAGGTACTAGTGGCAGCGGGAGATAAAGGGGTCTGAGGCCAGGTTGCTGGGCTGTAGAGCTGTGGGGCCTAATAGTAAAGGCGGGACAGGGGCAGCAGAAGCAAGTGGGTCAGAATAACCTCGCAGCGACCACCAGGAAGGGGAAGGGGCAGCTCCAGTACCGCGATGACTACCCAGAAATACTGCGTTCCGTGCTCAGTGTCGGGATTACCTGCCAATGCCCCGAAAGAGGGAAAGCCTGGGGCTTGAGAGGGAGGCGGTGCCAACCTGGCATCTTGAAGACAGCCCCATGGTTATCAGCCCCTATATACTTCCTCCAGGCAGTATATCTCTTAGTACCAGTTGTTAGGCAACAACTGAAGGAGAGGACCATTGCCCTCATGTCATGTTTGTGGGCTTCTCAGGGGCTTCTGGTTGGCTACTATGGGAAACAAGGTGCTGAACTAATGGGCTTATGCTAAGAATTTGTGTCCTTAGTCCAGGACAACTAATGTTGAGCTGATACAGGCTCTTGATGACATTCTCTAGAATAGGGCTGAACAAAAGATAGACCCGGATCTACTGGTAGATTTCTGGGTAATTTGCAACAAGGCAGCAAAAGACTCCCAATGGTTTACCAATGCCAACAGCAAGAAGGCTTTCCTTCACCTGCTTCTCATGCCTAAACTTGGCTGCTGAAATTAAGAAAGTTTAGGGGAAACCAAGATTTATGAATGCAAGGACCATGATTGCAGTTCTGGCATTGAAAACTATGTCTTTTAGACATAATTTTAGTCATGCTGTTTCCTTTTAAGATCTTGGTGTATTTCTAGTTCTTCTGTGTTTTAATGACTATTTGGATGTTTTGTTCGTATTTTTAATTGCGTTTGCATTTTCTTTTAATGCAAACTGCCCTGGATTTTTTTTTGGGGGGGGGGTATATTATAAACTCTTGGGCTGATCATGTGTTCAGGGGCACCTCTCAGTTCTTTGTGTATTTCTGTTTCCAAGCCATTTTGCAGCTGGCTTTATTTTGCACCTGGTGAACCCCAGGGTTCAAGTCAAAAACAAAAACAAAAGAGATCCTACAAGCCCAGTGTCTGCTCTAGAATGCAGGAAATGTTGCCCAATTGATGAGCTACTAAGCTGCCTCTGTGTGCCGCCTCCAAAAGACAGCTATGTAACAATTCAATGCATGTTTAGACAGAAAAAGCCCTACAACTGCATCCCTCAGCCAGTTCATCGTAGGCTTGGCTAGGGCATGCTGGGAGTTGTGGGTTTCCCCCCCCCCCCGTCTATTCATGCATAGAATTGTGCTCTTGATTACATTTTCTGTAAGACATGTGCATAGCTGGGAAAGATGCTGGTTCTCTAGCTGGTTGTTTACTTTATCTCTATGGTTCATCTTGCTCTGTGGGATTTCTGAATCAAGGGAGACATCTAGCCCACCCGCCCAAATCAGTAGGATTAAGGGTCAAACTGTGTATCACACACAATGGGTTGGATCCCCACTTAGTCATATTTAGAGTAGACCCACTTGAAAACAATGGAGCTTAATTTTGTCATGATTAAATTTCAATGGGACTACTCTGCCTAAGTCAAGATATTTATATGCAACACCCAAAGGCTGCTTCATGTTGTAGGGCAGGAGGAATAGTTTGCAAGGTTGTTGACTTTTAACAGAGAAGAAGTACAGGCAGGATGTGTTTAACCCTCATCCACTTTTCTGCAACTCCCCCATCTCAACTGCTTCCCCAGTCCCCTAGTTCCAAATACATGATAACTGTCACAAGGATCCGGAATCACAGAGGCAAAGAAGCTGTCCGGAACAGTTGCAGTAGACACAAATGGTGAAGCACTTTTCTCATCACCACTTCTTCACAGGAAATTACCCTGTCCAAAAACTGTTGTTGCTTGTTTTTTGCCATAAGTTCAGTCACAGGAGCTGCCATTAGAATGCAAACATATGCATGTGTGTGTAAAATGCAGTTTACCCCTCAGTGCTATTGATTCCAGTGGGAGAGAGATGCAGCCTGCCCCTCTAGTGCTGTTATGTGGCAGTGCAGTGGTTGGACCTCAGTGCTACAACCCCTGTGCCAAATACAGGAAGTCACTGGGCTGTCTATATGTGGCCAAAGGCCCGTGATGCCTGCGAAATTGCTCTGCTTCAGTTATGTGATGCAGCACCAGATTGTCAGCCACCCTGGGGCTTTCCCACGAAGCTGCACATAAAAAACGTCTGGGACTTACCCTTACACTTTTTGGTGGGAGTGAGGTCAGTATGGCTCTTCCACCGCCTGACCTTGCTCCAGGGCCGATCTGAGAGGCAGTCCTGGTGGAAGGTGGCCAGTGGTTTGTTGCCGGAAACCAGGAAAATGGCAGAAGGAGGGGTGGCTCTGGTATCGGGATGACTGCTGGAAACCTCACTTTCCCTCCTTGGTGTTGAGATTATCCGACATCACCCTGGGTAAGGGAAACGCAGGGTTTTGAAGGAAGGCAGCACGAACTCAGTGCCATGAAGACAGCCCCTTCCTCTCATTGTCGTGGCTCATAGGACTGGATTACAAATCACTGGGATGTAGCCCCCCACGTATAACACATAGAAGCAGTAAATCTAAGGATGCTTGCTTAATTAACAAGCTTGCAGATCAGCTTGCAAAAATATAAAATTAAAATTAAATAGGAATTCTTGAAAATGGGGGTTGGGGGAAGGTCTCTTATTGTGGATGATAAAACCGAGACACAAGAGATTTCCAAAGAAGAATGACCACTTCATGTAATTAAATGGTGTTCCCCAAACTGAGAATGAGAACAATCAGTTCTTCTTAAGAACTGGTGGAGACATCCAATCATGGCTGTTGTTCCTATGGCAAGCTTTGCCTTGCATTAGATTTCACTTATAGTAATTTATCACCTTTACTTGGACTTTTCACTCTTGAATGCTTCAGTGCTCTTCACCTGCCTAAGGCGTGCATTAACTCTAGCATCTGAGCCATAGTATCTCTGGCTGTTTGACTGACTTTACATTGGGTTGTCGGTGGGAAATGTCTTTGCTATGACAAGCCTTGGGGCAGATTTGTTTGGATTGCAGTGAAGATGGAAACTGCCCGAAGAAGGAGTATATTTAATACTTTAATTGAAGGTTTCAGATTCACAGGAGCAATTTGAAATTAAAATTACACAGCCTGGAAATGTTTCTTTTGCGATCTGCACCTGCTAGAACTAAATAAATGTTAGATTGCATTTAGTGTAGAAAAGTTCCTAAGCAGTTTCTGAAATTCCTTTGTATTATTGTCAGCCATCCTCTCCTGCCCAGGGAGGAAAAATATAACATAGATATGACTACAATAGTTCCTCCTTGGAATTGTTTGAGTAGAGGATTCCATGTGTTGGAAGCAAATTTCCAGAGATAGGGGTCTGCAGATGGATCACTTTAGAGCCTTTCTGAAACCAAATACTTACCTGGAGTAACTGACTGACAGACTAATCCTAAATGAACACAAAGAGCAACTACATAAGAAGAACCCAGCAGGATTGGAATAAAGAAAAGCCCATGGAGTCCAGCAGACAGGCAGATATTTCCGGGGAGCTTACAAGTAGGATATAAAACCCTTCCCTGTTGTTTGGGTGAATTTTATTATTTTTTTGGTGTGGGTAAGCTTACTAAAATTTGTGCATTTCTTCACAACCAGGAGAGAAAGAACTTAAGATTTTTTAAAAGAAGACGAGGAAGAAGAAGAGAGAAGCAAATGGGAGAAAGCCAAAGTGACAAATTTGTATATTTAAGGTAGGGAGTGTAGAACTTGGGAGGGGGGAACCCAGAGTTTACTGTTTTCCTCCTAGCTCACTGCAGACAGCATACTCATCAAAAGCTGAGTCACTAAGCACGGCTTGGTGCCCCCTTAACTTGGGATCAAGGGTGAGTACCGAGCTCGCCCATCTCTAAGGCAAGCCCTGCTCCTTTGAAACTTTGGATATGGTTGTGATTGTGTTACACTGACTTCAGCTATGTTATAAAGATTACAGTACATTGTATATGCAATCAATCAATCAATCACTGCAAAGGCAACATGTAATAGATGCTGTGTATTCTCTTTGTAAATTCAGCTAAACAATTATGTTTTAGAGCAATTTTCACTGGTGCTTCATCCTGCAACCACAGTTAACATTAACAGTTCCATTAATTAACTCTTCCTGCTTCATCAGTTTTCATATTTATGTCAAATATCAAGAGGGCATAACCCACAATCTTTCCTCTGCCCTGATGCTACTCCACACTTTCCTCATGCTGCCTCTGATAAATGAGCACTGGCAAACACATGCCATACCTGGGTGGTCCTGCAAGTGGTTCACAAGTAATGACAACCCTGAATATGGGTTGTCATTGAATCATGGATTGGTTGTTTAATGTGGGTTGTTGTTATATGCAAACCCTACACTATGGCCTTTTTCGGATGACATGCTAATCAACTGGGGGGTGGGGAATAATCGCCCGTTGTGTTGACTATCGTGTCCTCCGAATGCTGCCTCCATTGCCTAAAATGTCATCCGAATGCTGCTGGTGAGCAACACCAACGGACTATTGTTCCCCCCCCCTCCGTTGATTAGCGTGTTGTCCGAAACAGGCCTATGATTTCATTATAGTTGTTAACCAAGAACAATTGAGAGTTCACAACACAATAACAAACTATTTTTTTTCTCTTCTTGGGTTGTTCATGGTCACATATAATGACAACACATACTCTGGGTTGTTTTGATGTGTGAACCAGGCTCTTTATGGCTGGGATGATTCGTGACTGGCCTGATCAATCACAATTTTTCTGGCCAGGAACAGGCAGTAGTGATTGCACAGGTGGTTGTGGATGATCTGGTGTCTGAGGAGGTTGCCAAGGCTTATATGCCTGCAGTGATGAGCAGAAGGGTAGGATCAGCACAATATTTTTGTAGGTTGTACCTACAGTTCAAGATTTGAACTTACTATTGCTGTGTAATTTATCTACATGTGTTTTTTCTCTGTCTTATCATATCATTGAAACAATCTGAAGAAAATTAAGAACTTGGCAATGTTATTAAAATCAGTGGGATTTCAATGAGAAACCCTTTGGTCAAGTTCCACTGATTACAGCAACAGGTACATAGATTTAGCATCTTTGCTTTTCTGTAATCCAGACAGCATTATCTCTATATTTGAAGCACCTGAGATGTGTTGCCTAGGAATTGATTGAAGCTTTTGCAATAAATAGCTGACAAGTTGCTGCCACCACCATTTCCTTCAAAGACAAGGTTAGTGACTTGGTAATTGCTTAAGCAAAGTGAAAATAAACCACCCAGTTTGTGCCACCCTTAGGCCTTGTCTGATATTTCAAGAGAAGCCTTCTGGTCTTAGCATTGGATTCAGTTGGGCTACTACTGATGAAATGAATCAAAGCTTGCTTCCAGTCAAACTCATGGCTTCCTTTCGAGAAAGAAATTCTACCTGTTGCACTTATGCTCTCTCATCCTTACCAATGCACACCACTGCTGTGACATGAAGGAACAGCTGCAATAGGCAAAACTTCCTCCTTGAATGTTAAGTGGGTCATATCCAGCAGACATACTCACATTGCCTTAATGTTACACTCTCGGCTAGCTTTGTAATCCAATAGTGCTGCAATGTTTTGACAGCTTGCTCTGAAATTAACACTTCTGGAATTCCTATGCAGTGCATGACATTATAGGTACTGTACTTGGATGCAGTAAGAATGCGTGCACTGCTTTAGCCCTTTGCTAAGAAAAGAATTATGACAATTATATGAGACATTTAATGGTTAAAATGGTCTTTTAGGAGTTCCATTTAAATGTGTGCATCTGTCTTGCATCTGTAGATCTGCTATGCTGGAGAGGTTGTTATTTAAGCACTCTACTAGTGATAGGTGTGACAGCTAGTATTTGTATGTGGGGTTTTAGTATTTGTGCTACAAATTGCTGCCAGTTTTCTAGAAGCTGGCATTCAACTGGAAGAGACAATTGTGCTTCTCAGACAAGTGACAAGTTTTTTGAGGAGAGGGGCTCAGGCGGCTGTGGGTATACAGGTGATTTCTGTAATGCTCCAGCCTGCCCTTCTAAGGGCCCACATTTGGCTTACAAGTTATTATTATTATTTTACTTCAAGTAGTAGATTCTACAGAGGGTGTTATTATCTGGTCTCCATGCTCTGTTCTGGTTCCTTCAACACTAGCCATTAAGTCTGAAATGGGCATCCTTGATTTACTCAGTTTTATGGAACATTCAGATGATGACATTTTCACAAGTTGCATTCCAGTGTTTTCTGTGTTGTCCTCTCATCTTTTTCAGACCTAATTTATAACAGTTTTTTAAAAAAAACCAAAAAACTTAAAATGCAATTGTACCACATCCCTGCCCAGTATGGGCTAGCAAAGTACTATTGAAGTTTTCCCCTTCAACTGGCCCTTTACAAATTATAGTTTTCTCCTTGCTCCTCTCTTTTAAAGATGCTTCTGCTCCTTTAATTAGATGCTTCCTGTGTCCTCACATGGCTACACCACACTATTCTGAATCAGCCCTTAAGGAGTCAGTTCCTGTTCCCTGCAGGAATGGAAATGGGACTTTATTGGTTTCCTTTTTGTAACTGGAACATTTGCTCATTACTTTTTTATTTTTAATTGATGCAATGAGGGTGGAAGGAGGAACCATTTTAGCTTTTTTGCTTCAGATATCCAACTATTCATGGCAGCCATTGTTCACATGTAGCTTCAGATCTGATCTACCTGATTTGGGCTGCTGTGGGCATTATTGGAAACAACATGAAGGCAGTACTACATTCTATCAAGGTTATCAAGATTGCAATAGATTGTTAGAAAAATAGAATGAATAGAATTTATTACGGTCGCAAGACCAGCAAAGTAGAGCAGCACTATAAACACAGTCATATTCACAAGGCCAACAAGGTAAGGTGCAATAATATTTTAAAAAGTAATAATTAATTAAAAATACAGATAAACAGTAAAAAATTTTTTAAAATTAATTGAATTGTACATATCCTGCTCATAATAATATAGGATTTAAAACATTAAAAATTAAAACATTAAAACATTATCACAGTCCGATGATATCCCACGCTGGCATGCAATTACAACAGCACAGAATCTAGCCGCCTTGGGAGTTATTTGACAATTCTGGTCGGCCAGGAGATAATCTGTATAAAACACATCAGATCTGGCTGGTATACATTGTAAGATAGAGATAATAAAAATGTACCGAAGATCACAATAGAAGGAACAATACCGCAGTACATGGCCCACAGTCTCTACCATGCTAGATTATATGTATATAAAATTTTATTACAATCATAGACCAGCAACATTTGCACATTCAATTTTAGATTTTACCACATTCATATCATTCCTTACCATATAAGTGTCTCATTTTATGCAATTAAAAGTAGGTACATATATCAAATCTGTCTGCCTTGCTATTATTTACCTACTACTTTTCTACGACACGTGATAGCTGCTGCACAAAATCTGGCTACTTTTGATGTAGTTTGAGCATCCCGATCCGTTAACAGATAATCTAAGTAAAATATATTCGATCTCCCTGGGAATTTATCTATAATCGGTGTAATCAGGGAGATCCTGAGCTCCTTATAGAACTGGCACTGTAACAACACATGGCTTATTGTCTCTATTGCCCCTGTCCCACATGGGCATACTCGTTCATTATAAGGTATAGATTGTTAGGAAAATAGATTCTCTCTCTCTCTCTTCAGTTTCCCCTTTACCTATGAGAATATCCAGCTTTGAAAAAAGTAATACTTTTGATTGTACTCAGTCAGATAGTTTAAATATTTATACATGCCATTAATGTCCATTAATTTGTACATGTCATTAGTGCTCATGTGTTGTGTTTACACCTGAAGCACATGCAACTCCCCACAGGAGAGATGCACAAGTCCTTCCTTTATGTGCAAATATAGAAAGTGCAACCTTCTTGTATTTGCTCACATTACTAATGTCCAGAGCTGTTACATACAAGTTCCTTGAGCCAGTGTCCTGTATAACTACAGTTGGCAATGTGGAAAATCTCCCTGCAAGGTTCCCCTGACCCACATTTGGTCTCAATCTGCTGTTTTGAAAACACTGCCCTAAAATAGTGAGAGAACTCTAAAGAGATTAGAGGATATGCCTCCCCCCCTTCTCTGTAATGCAAACATTCAGGATTTTTTTAAAAATTTTTGTTTAAAGAAGAGCTGTGACTTTTCATTATAGGAGAACCAATTTCAGGTCATTTTTCTTTTCTTTCTTCCTCTTAAAAAAAGTCAAACTGAAGAAAATTATGAAACAGATAGAACTTGGGCCAATTTACGGTCAGGCAAAATGTCTGCTCCATTCTGCAGTCCTAGTAAATGTGGACCCATTTCTAATCTCCAGGGGCAGTTAATTATGGAGTTTTCTTGCATGATGACAGCTAGGGCAAAGCCTTGCTGTTCGATGAAGAATGGATGCTTCATTTCACACCACAATAAAAGAAGTGATACGTACATCTGATAGCTGAGCCTAATGCCACTCAACAACCGTAAATTGTATCAGTTACATAATTTTGCAAACCGTAGCCATAAAAAAGTTACTATCTCTGAGACTGTCTGCCGGACAAGAGAATCCTGCTGCTACCCTCTGGGAAATGGCTGATAGTGAACTATGACATATATTAGGGTGAAAAAGAAGAGAGGATTGTCTACTGTGAATATAAACAAAGTTTTCTTCTGTGAAAAAGAAGTTGCCCTACACTTTATTAGTGTAGTGCCCCACTTCCTCTGTTTCCATGGGATTTTTCATTGCTTTGAAATTGAAAATGCATTGTAACATGTTGGTCAGATCTATTAACATGTCTAGCTGTTACCCATAGGACAGCTTCTATAAAAATAAACGAGTCTCTTAAATTGCTGGTCAGATATGCACAAATAACTTTATCTTCCTGTTCGAAAAGACATCACCCAGCGTGCTACTGAGAGGCAGGCCGCAAAGCCTGTTTCTCAGTAGAAGGGACCAGCGGACAGTAGTGGATGGCCCCAGCAGGTAAGGAGCGCAAGTGGGGGGTAGGGACAGGGAGTGGGAGGTCCCCACTTACCTGCTGGGGCCATCCGCTACCGTCTGCTGGTCCCTTCCACTGAGAAACAGGATTCGCGGCCTGCCTCTCAGTAGTGCACTGGGTGACGTCATCACCCAGCGCGCCACTGACAGGCAGGCCACAAAGCCTGTTTCTCAGTAGAAGGGACCAGTGGATGGCAGCAGATGGCAGCAGATGGCCCCGGCAGGTAAGGAGCATGAGTGAGGGGGAGGGACAGGGAGGGGGGAGTTAGGTCCCCACTCACTCGCCCCCATGTTTTCCGCATAGGCTTGCATTGGGGGAAAGCTTCCCCCCCCCAATTCAAGCCTCTGGCGAAAACACCTAAAATGGCGTCTGATCCGAAAATCGGACGTCTGATTTTCAGATTGGAATCGGCTCCGAACCAAACCGGAAAGCCTCTGATCCAATCCGATCCAATCCAAGGCATCAGTTCCAGTTCCGGTTCTGATTCCAATCCAATTTTTTGGGTCCATGCACACCCCTATCAATACCACCCATATTCTTGAGACTGTATCAGAAAATCACTAATACCTTGCGATAGAGAAGGATTTTCACAAATATTTCCCTTCAGATGTTTCTAGAATTCCTCTGTGACTGTCTGTACTCCTCATTGTCCCTGTTATTACCTTGAAGAAACATACGTGCTAAACTAGAGGTTAGACAAACATTGCATAGGTCCTTCATCTGGGATACTTACTTACAACACTTGCATTCTGAAATGGGTTGCAAGCAACAGTGACTAGAAGAATAACTTTTTATAATGCAAAGAGATCCCATCACTATTTGATCTCCCTCTACCCACCCACCCCCACCACAGAGTCATCAATTTTCGGGGTATGTTCTGACAGATTCCTCCTGCTGGTTGTAAAATAACCGAACAAAAGGGGTTGCTAAGGAGGTGATATTTCATGGCTCTGAAATCTTTCTCACATTCTTGAGAGATTCCAAAAATGCACATGGTCCATATTTCTCCTTGAAAAGGGGGCAGCAGCTTAATTTGACTCATTTTTATTTATTGCTTTATTGCTTTGATTTATAACCTGGTCCTTTTGATTGGCAAGATAATTCTATCTCAGAAAAAGGGGCAGGGCCCCCAACTTGCAACAACAACAACAACAACAAGAATATTACTGTGTGGATTGGATTCTGCTATTCTTGCTCTGTTGCAAGACTTGTTTCACTACTATGGCCATCTCTGTTCATTACTATTATGGGTCAGTGCTGATTTACCACTGATGTAATGGCTCAGTCAAGAGCAAGTTATTTGCAATTAGGGGATTATTATTCTTGATTTAGAAGTATCTGAACATGAAAACACTCAAATTGGAAGCACACACACGTAAAATATGATGCATACCCCTTCAAGTGCTAAGAATTGAGGGCTCAATCCTTTCCGGGTCTCAGTTTCCTTGTCTTTTAATAGGAAACATGACAGTTTATGTCAGTCTTCTCCAACTGGTGCTTTCCAGATGTTTTTGACCCCAAGTCCCACCATTCCTGATGATTGGTCTTGCTGGCTGGGACTGATAGATTTGAAGTCCAAAACATCTGGAAGGCAGCAGGTTGATGTAGTTTGGTATTTTTCTAGTTTTGAATACAAGATCTACTTTCGGTGTCATTATTCTCCAGGTTATTCAGATCTTATGAACAAAAAGAATGTTATGATCCTAGAATCTATGACTATGGTTTGCAAACTTCTCATCCATATAGGACTGAAATCACTTCAGCCCACATATGCCAACTCAAGTGGTGGCTGGATTGCACAATGTCATTAATCAATATGGCATGCCTGTGCGTGTTTATTCGGAAGCAAGCTGCACTGTGTTAAGTGGACTTAAATCCTATTAATGTGTTTAGAATTGCAATGTTAGGCAGTGCTCAGAGTAGTGTGGAGTGGATTGGAATGCCACCCCACTTCTTTTGAGATGGACCTGTTAACATCAACTGGACATAACTGAATTTGGTCTAAACATCTCATATCCTTTTCTCAGTGCAGCACTGACCCTGGATTCTTAAAGCTGTAGCCAAAATTAGTGCTGTTTCTGGCAAGGAGATATGTTCACTACATATTTTTGTTTCAGGTTTACCCATTGCAGAAGGCTGATAGTGTATGTCTATGGCTCAGTTCGGACGACATATTAAGCAACGGAGGGGTAAATAACGTACTGACCGTGCGTTAGGCAGGAGGAGCTCCACAGACAACACACTGCAGCCGGTGCTGCTTGGAACCGGCAAATGCCCCGGCTGCAAGGAACTTGCGGCGGCCATTTTGGTTGCAGCCTCTCCTCCATGTGTCCCCCAACGGTATCCCAGCATGCACCGTGAGTTCTGCCGGCTGCACAGAGCGGCTGGGGTTTTTTGGCTGCTCTAGGCAGCAGAACTCTATTCCGAAACGGAATAGTCCATGGACAGAGGGAGGGGGCTGAATTTGGACGACACTTTAAACAACGGGGCTTCGGGCTAAACAACGTGCAAGCCCATTGTTTCGCTCCATTGTTTAAAGTGCCTGATTAATGTACTGTCAGTTGTGTGTGCGTTGTGTGTTACCCTCCAGACGACACAATAAGCAACACAACTGACAATTATTTCCCCCCCCTCCTCCGTTGCTTAATGTGTCGTCCGAACTGAGCCTTTGTCTCTCTTGATAAAGAACTTAGGTTCCTAATTCTGGACTATCTCATGGGCAGGAGAGGCTGTAGCTCAGCTTGAAAGCACATGCTTTCCATTGTAGAAGGCATACAAGCTAAAAAGAGAATCATATGCCACCTTGAAAACGAGTCTAACTATTAAGAAGCTTCAAGGCAAGCATTAGATAAATTCATATTATTTTAATGATATTAGATGCTCAATGAGCCCCATTTTGCATCCTTGACCTTGTATCACTTGGCAGTGCAGCCCCTTACTCTACCCAAGTTATGCTATTGGAATCTGAACATCAGAACCTATGCTTTGGATGTTCACAGTGTATGTCATCACTCAGTATGAAGTTAGCAAAGGAGTGGGGACAGTGCACAAAAAAATGGAGTTCTATCATATATATGTAGGGACATGACTGTATTATACAAAATTAGTCTGTTCCAAATGATTGTTTTTCTCCCACATCACCCCAAAAGGTTTGACATAGCAGGAGAGTTTATGTCTCTAATATGAAGTGTATTACTTGTACATACATCCCGAAATGCACACTAGTTTCTATCACTCTGCTTATTGTTCATGTTCTTTTGATCATTCTGCTATCTTTAGTTGACTGGAACACAATGTATATGTACCTTTACTGTTGTATTGGTTTCGGAATAGCTGGTAAGTGCCTAATTAATAGGAAGGGGGCATGTGAAACATGACTTAGCGTGTTGCAATTAGTCTGGAAACAAAGCCCTATGAGGAGAGACTGAAAGAACTGGGCATGTTTAGTCTTGAGAAGAGAAGACTGAGGGGAGACACGATAGCACTCTTCAAGTACTTGAAAGGTTGTCACACAGAAGAGGGCCAGGATCTTGTCTCGATCATCCCAGAATGCAGGACACAGAATAATGGGCTCAAGTTACAGAAAGCCAAATTTCAGGTGGACATCAAGAAAAACTTCCTGACTGTTAGAGCAGTACGACAATGGAACCAATTACCTAGGGAGGTCGTAGGCTCTCCCACACTAGAGGCATTTAAGGGTTATCTGTCAGGTATGCTTTAAGATGGAATCCTGCATTGAGCAGGGGCTTGGATTCGATGACTTTATAGGCCCCTTCCAAATTTACTATTCTATGATTCTCTGATTCAATGCCACCTTAACTGCATGGCATGTATAAGACACATTTTGATGGATAGCAGCATGATTTCTAGATGCAGAGTGGGATGGACCTCTTAGTTGGCCTTCATCTTAATTGACTGCCAACAGTTGATCACTACCCTTCCCAAAATTAATGTTACCTTGATTACTATAAAGAACTGGCAGCAGAGTGGTTGAGTCAGGAAACCCAAACTTTATGGGATTTAAGCCCAGCACTTGTGATGTATATGGAATACTAATTGCTTACTTGATGGGCTCCGGTCAGCTGCACAGCAGGAAAGAGCAAATCAAGGATCTTTCCTAAAAACAAACAAACACTGGAATGTATTTTGCCATGAGATGCTTTCATATCTATTGGTCTAGAGCAGGAGTGAGCAACTTGGAGTCCTCCAGTTGTTTTGGCTTACAACTCCAACCATCCCTCACCATTGGCTATATTGGCTAGGGCTGATAGGAGTTGTAGGCCACAAGTTGCCCATCCCTGGGGTAGGGTTTCCATGTGGGAAAAGTTGCGTCGGTGACCATATTTTGGAAACCAAAAAGGAGGACAACATGGTCGGCGCCCAAGGGGGCATCCCCACCAACATGTCTGCCCCCAGGGGGCATGTCTAACATGTCCAGCATCAAGGGGGGGTGCCACCGGAACATAGCCTTGATCACATGTCTGATTTTACAGCACACAATTAAGACAAATCTGTTCTACATAACATCATAATGTTAAAAGCACTGAAATAACAAGTGAGACATCCAGTGTATCTGAAATTACCTTCACTCGCTCCTACTTTTGTAGCTTTTGCTGTACTCTGAAGCTTTTGCGATACTCTGTGTGATGCAGTCTCCCATTCCCTCAAATATCTTTTCTGATTGCAAATCTTTCACTTGATGACCATAGTTTCACCTGTCCTAACATTTAACACTCTTTCCCCATCACCTTTCTCATATCTGTACTCACAGATTCAGCATATTGCTGCCACACTACCTCAGTGTGCAGAGAACAGAAATCCCAATCAGGAACCCAAAGAAAACTGTCCAAAGAAATGACAGAAACAAGTCCCATTGATTTCAATAAATGCTCACAGATAAATAAATATAGGACTGCAGCCTCTTCACATCTATTCACCTGACTCTAGCAAGTGCAAGCCTCTCCTGTCAAGGACCACTATGCACTCACAGAAACTGGCCTCTTAGATCATGCAACCAGCAAGTGCTCTCCAGAAAGCTCTCAAACAAGTCAAGTCTAGCCATGCTATGCTGCCATTCATGCTGCTGCCACCGCCACCTCACCCACGGCAACATCTGGGCTCCTTGTGGAGCAGAAGACATCAGTTTCTGGAAGAGGGGAAATCAGCCCTCTCCCGTCTATTCCGCACAGGCATCTGGGCTCCATGGGGCTCATCACCATTGCGTCAAATCCCGAGGAGGCCGAAGGCCGCATGGAAGAGGCAGGAGAGGGCCGCAACTTCCGGACAATATTGGAAATATTAAAAAAAAAAAAGCGATGCCCTTCCCCCCCCCCCCCCCCGCCCCGATTTCCAGACGTATCTGGGGGAAACTGGAGGTCTGGTCACCCTAAATCAACTCTTAGGCTTAAACTGAGTTGGCAGTCCCCAAGCTGTGTCGAAGCATGTTGAACTTGCACCTGATAAATTAGAAGGCATCCACAAAAGCATATGCCAGAACAAAAGGCACCGCAAGACTTTTTGTTATTTTTGTTGCAACAGACTAACATGGTTACCCCTCTGGAAATTGTAATTAATTGGACTTCTAAATAAATATGTGAATGAGTTTGTTTGTTTGTTTAAATTAATTACTCAGAAGCTGGTTTGGTTCTCAGGGAGCAGAGATTTCATCTCAATTCCTTATAACTTCTTCTAGGTTATTCCTTTTAAGACTACTCCTTGTACAGCCAGGGACAAGCCTGACTGCACTCAATAGAACTTCATTGTGAGGAAACTTTCTTTAGGACTGTACTATATGGGTAGCTCCAGTTACCAGGCTGAAGTGCCTCCATCCACAAAGATCCACCCATCAGCCTGATTCTCGCTACCCCTCCATCTGTTTTCAAGATAGAATAGTTGTGAGAATTGGGCCTACACATGGTTTAGATGTATACCTACAGAATGACCATAAAAGGCACAAGTATATAACTGAATAGAAGTCATGAATCTCTTATATAAGTATTGCACAAGATAATTTATTGCTATTATGTTTATTCAGGTAGTTCAGAAGTGGTGAAAATCAACACTATCCCATGATAAGCATGAAAATGGACAGGCTTTTATTATAAGAATGCCCTGTGAAGCCTTATGATAATCTTGGGTTTTTGTCTTCCAGAATATTTTAGAAAGCAATAAAAAAACCCATTATAGGAAAAATGTGCTGGAAATGTAAATAGGATTTGTCTTTTGCAAGCAGACAGCGTAATGTTTATTGGTCTGCGATACAAAAAATATATTTCAGATGACTGTGCCAGTATTTCCTAAGGTACGCTTGAGAAAGCTACTAGTAAAATGCTTAGCTTAAAATCAGCCAGAATTTTGTATTAGTCTTTTCATTTTATTCTTAGAACCATCTTAGTTTGTGCAGCAGTTGAAAAAAGAAAGGAAGATAGAAAGATAGAAAGGAAGGATGAAAGACAGAAAGAAAGAAAAATGTGGACCATATCCCAGTACTGAAATTGATGGATTTAATTGCTCTTAACTACATGCTGGATTGTGGCCATGGGATTTTCATTTTGTAGCATTATCTACTGCTACACTGAAGTCCCAGTGAAGGTGCTATATGTGACCAGTATAAAGACCAGTTTGCAAAACCATATCTTGGCTTAATAAGCCAAGATGTAAATGGGCATTGTGCTGGCACACACCACCCCTTATCTCCTCCCCTCATGGTGTGCCTCAGTTAAAGCCTCCAATTGACTAGTTTTCACTCAAACCAGGAAACTATGGTTTCCAGCTTCCATAAGTTAATTTTGTTTTCTGTGAAGAAGCAGTTGCTTTTGCCTGTCTTAAATCTGCCTTCCATCAATTCCTAGGCTACCTCAAGTTCTACCATTATAGTAGACGAAGAAAAAGTTCTCTCTATCCTTTCATAAACCTCTTATAGTGGGCAGTATCCAACTGTGTCATTCCGTTAGAGCAAATGACATTGCACTAGTGGAAACTAGATTCTGAACTATACACATCAGGAGAATCAAACTAAAGTTACCTTTGTGCAAGTGCAATTGTGCAAGTGGTTGTGTATTATGCTTGCACAACCTGTTGTGCAACCAGATGTGCATACCTCTTGCAACCAGTAGTACAATCAGTTGCACATTCCACTTGTGCAACCCATTGTGCAACGGGTTGCACAAGTGCAATGGGCAACCACTTGAATAATGGAAAATTTCAGGGGAGCTCTGTGCTGGCGCTACTTGAGTTTGTGGGATGCTGCTGCCCAATATCTCCTAACCTTGGGTCCCCAGATATTGTTGGATTACAACTCTCATCGCAAAGAACATTGGTGTGCATGATGGGCACTGTAGTCATACAGAGATTGGGAAATATTATGACAATTTTTCTAATCTAAAGCCCCATCACCCATGCTTTTACTTGTCTTCACAGGGTGCTCCTTGATCATTTTCGTTTCCCTCTTTTTAAAAAACAAAAACAAAACCATTTTTCAGCTCTACAATATAATCTTTGAGATAAGGTGACCAGCACTGTACATGATATTCCAAATCTGGCCACATTGTAGATTCATGTGAAGCCTTTAGGATAATGGCTGTCATATTTTCAGTTCCTTTCTTGATGAGCCTTATCACAGAATTTGCCTTTCCCCCACCCCCCTGCTGCTGCACATATAGTTGTCCATCATGACCCCAAGATCTCTTTGATTGTGTGCTACTTCATTGGTGCTCTAAATCTGTTGCCACCTGTCAATATGTATTACCAGTTTAGTTGGGCCAGCCCTGGGTTTTGGCATTCCCTCACCCAGATTTGAATGTCTGCTGAGCACTGAAGCATGGCCTGCCTCCCCCTGCCCCCGTCACTGCATCTCTCAGAGGCTTGCAAACAAATAAAAAAGTGCAATTAACCATATCTTTAAATACAGAAACAAAACCATCTGGAAAGCTTGAATAACTTCACCATATTAAAAATAATTAGTGAGGAATAGCAGGTGGAGTGTTGGCAAATGTAAGCTAAAACCTGAACAAATTAAAGGTGATGTGTAGAAATTATTTATAGAACCGCAAAGGCTGATTAATTCTTTTGGAGGTGTATGTGTGTGTGTGGGGGGGGGAGAGATCTGCCAAATTGTTATGCAATGATCACCAAGGCAGATGAATGAGTCTCACTTCTACAGAAGAATGTATTTAATTACATTCCCTCCAGCCGTCAACCCATTCCGACTTATTGGACACACTCATTGTTCGTAGAGACACTGCCAATTAAGACTTGTAAAGATGTCCTTGCTGCACCCAAGTCAAAGCAGACCTGAAGCTTCCCCATAAAGATCATACCCACTCAATCAAGAGGATGTGAACAGCCAAATTTGCTCCTACAGGATTTTGCCAGATACATTTTGGGCATGTGTGTGTGTTGCGGCGTTTCAGCTGCCAAAACTCATTTGAAAAGTCGCAATGTGGGAGATGGTTCCCAATGATATTTATGTCTGGAAATGAAGTAGATGGTGCCACAGGGCTCAAACCTAGGAATCTCAGCAGAGGGACTCAGGTGGCGCATGTTTGTTTACCAGATAAGGAAGTTACTGGGGTGTTCTCTAGCATGTATCAGTGCCACCATATGGGGATCCAGAAAGTAGCATGAGGTCTCTTTTGGAATGTTGCCGCACATCCATGCTCAAGGCTCACCTGAATACACATGTGTATGTGTGCAAGACCTTTGCCAGAAACGTAGCAGATGTATAGACGGTGTTTCAACAAAGTGGGAGCAGCGACTTATAATACAGGGAAATTAGCTCAAAGCCATTAAAGTCCCAAAGCACAGACTTTGTTTTTACAGATTTTGTTCTACACACACACACACACACACCACTGGTGGTTCTGATTTCAGTGGGGCATGAATCCATTTTGGGTTTCTGTCAGAACCATTCAGAACTCTAAAGGAGCTGTCCAAAGTGCTGAACCTTATCCTCCGAATGAGTTGAGCACCTTGACCAGCTCCTTTAGAATTCTGGCTGGTTCTAACTGAAACCCAAAATGGAGTCATAGCCCCACTAAAAATGGACCTACCAGCCTCCACTGACACACGCATTACAAAAGAGAAAAACAGCTTAGTATACCAAAAAACCTTAGCACAGGGGTGAGCAACTTCCCTTGGGTTGAGGGCCTCTATTGGATGGCTGACTGGAGGAAGCACACTTGCATATGCATATGTGCAGGCACCCACATCACACCCACAACCCGCCACCCCAATCCTACCGCATATTGCTGGGATGGCAGGACACTTTCACCTTCCCCCTGCTCCCAGTGACATTGAGAAGTATTAGTGTCGCTGGGACAGGGGCAAGGTGAAAGTCTCCCCCCATCTGAGCAATTTTGTTCAAGATCACTACAGTGGGGAGGATGCTTTTGCCTCGACCCCATCGCAACAATTCTCCAGGGAATTTCCCTGGAGCATCAGGCTCCTGGCAGCCATCGAACAACTGTTTGGACGGTTGGCAGGAGCCCAGTGCTCCAGGGTGGTGCTTTCTGTGGAGGCAGGGCTTTTCAATGGTAAGAGCAGCAGCAGGGTGGAACACATGGGGGGGCTGGACAAATGGCTATGGAGGGTCCCACATGGGACCGCAGGCTGCCCACCCCTGTCCCTGCCAGCATATTAGGGGTGCCTCTAGATGGGCACTTTCTGTTGCGGTGGCTTTGCAGGGACAGCAGTTGGATTAGATGACGCTGATGTTCCTGTGAAGCCATCTAGGGGCAAAGCCCCAAAGCTCCGCACTAAACAAGTCGGGCATTTGGCCTGACTTTTTTAGGTTTGAGCGAAGCAACGACGGCTTTTGCCATCTGTTGCTGTTGCTCCAGAGCTTCAGCAAGGCGTGCTCAGTCTATGGTGACCACTGATTGGTCGCCATGGGCTGGGCAGGGAAGGAGGTGGACCAGCAAGCCATAAGCTTGCTGCACCACCTCCGCACTGCGCCTTGGCAGTCCTCCTGTCCATGTTAAGTTTTAAAAAATCTTACCTCCACATCTTGGCAGTCTTTTCCCCTCCTATTTAACAATGGGAAAAAAACCTTACCTTCGAGGGGCACGGGTGTGGCAGCAGCGGCGGCAGCAAGAAAACCCACTGTGACGCACCTGCCACTGTAGATGGGCGGCAGGAGCGAAAATGCGCGTTGCGCTGCCAGCTGCTGCCAGTGTGATGCAAAAGAGATGCCATCTAGGTCTAATAGACCCCATACAGAGAAAGCCAGAAGTCAGGGAAATTATCATTTGTCAAATAAGGAGTGCAAGGAGGCGGCACTAGGGAAATGGCAAAGCAAGGATTTGGGAGGCCGAGTGTCTATAAGAAGTTTGAATGCTGGTAGGTTTGGAGCAGGAAAGGAAAAGAAATGGAGCACAAGCAATTATGGTTACCTGGCTCCATAGCAAAGAGAATCCCATGGATTTCACTTCTTGGTTGGTTACAAAGCGTTAGGAAACTGTTCTGGCCAACCTGGTTTCCCAGGTTGTGGTTATGAATCAAAATGGGGTGACAATCTCAAGCTACGTAGGTACTTTTGAGGTCTCAATTAAAGAGAATAATGGGAGTGCATAGTATATTTAGAATGGAAGACTAAAATAGCTGCACTGGCAAATTTATCTGCATTGTCAACATCGCAGCCACTGGGATGTTGCATTGCAAACTTATAGGACTGTTACCAATATTACATTTCACCAACGTGACTCTCAATTCCCACATTTTAAGGATGAACATACATGCATCCATTTCAGAGATGGACAGACTTTAGGCTTGCAGAGTCTACTTTGTGTTTTACTGGAACCAGGAGGTCCACCTACCAGGGCCAGGTGCAAAATACTGGCTCAGGAGAGCAAACATATGCTAAGGATTAAGAAACAGGGTGCTTAGAGCCCAGGAATTCCTGATCAAGCCCACAACTCCTTTCACATAAAAATCCACTCCTAGCTTCCTCGCAAGCACACACATCCCAGCAATTTTCTTTATGCGTGTTTGGCAGAAGCTTTTTAATTGTCCCTATTGTTAGACAATTGGGAGTCCCAAACCCATTGTGATCTATTGCAAATCACCCAGAGATCTGATCCATCTGCCCACCTCTGGGCTATTTCACTATGTTCAGGTCATACTCTTGCCCCTAAACTTCATCCACCTCACCCACCCCATAATCAAAGCCAGGAATCATTTTGGTATTAAAAGAGATGACATACACACATTCTTAAGTGACACTGACATGAGTACAATGTAATATCATAAGCAGCCCTTAAGATCAGGCAATAAGAGGTTTTTTTAAATGTTTTATGAAAACATTTTTGGCAAGGCACAGTGGCTTGCTTTTTACATATTTATTTGCCACTAGCTCATAACATTTTATCTGTTTGTATGCTGTACAGTTCTTATGCTTCAATGTTTCAGATGCTCAGAGTGCTGTAGTTCATGGACATTGTAAAAAAATATTTTTTTATGATTTTGTTGTGAAAACTATTTCCAGGCATTTTGTGATAGTATCCAAAGGAGAAAAGAATATGTTCCTTTTAGCTCATTATGTGGTAAAGTGGCACATTGACATCTATTACTAGTCACCATGGGAGATTGCCTGCAGTGTTTACAGTATGCAAGTTCTTCCCATGATTTACCTATTATTTTGCATTAAAGCAGTTCTTTGACAATTAATTTCAGAACATCCATAAATGAGTGGGGTTTCTATTTGGCTTAGGGGTAAACTAGACAAGACACCATTCATGTGCTTAGGAATTGCATGCATGGCTTTTAAAAAAATGTAAATAGCAGAAACATTCTGGATTGGGACCTTGGCGGGGCTTTAACCCTCTGCCCCACAATGTGGTCTTAATCCTGCACCTCTGTATTGGAAGAAAAGCTCCTATTTGTACCAGCAGAAACATTTATTTCAATGCAAATAGCAACCATGTGTGGGGCTGTCTAACTGCACAGAAAGCCCTGGATTGGGTGTGTGGCGGCACTACCTTGATTATACGATGCAGCAGCCACTGCACGCCAATTCTGGGGCTTTCCAGCAAAGCTGCAGAGGAAAAAGGTCAGGGACTTACCCTGACTTTTTTCTCCAAAGTGATACAAGTACAGTGTATCTGCTGCCTAGCCTTGCTCTGGGGTCACGGCGGAGGCATGGCTACGGGAATGGTGACCCCTGATTGGTCACCATCTGCCTGGGCAGAAGGCAGGGGGTGGGCTGATGAGCCTAACTGTGTTAATATCTTCCAATGTGGTCCCTCCAGATGTTTTGGGCTACAACTCGCATGATTCCTGACTATTGGCCATGCTATCTAGGGCTGATGGGAGCTGAAATCCAAAGCATCTAGGTGAGACCAGATTGGGGAAGGATGCTTTAGGAATAGGCATCTGACAAGCACTGTAGATATGCATATACCGACTATAAAATCAGTAGCTATTAGAGTGGTTCTGGAAGTTTAATGCAAGCTTTTCTGAGTGTTTTGCAAACCTCTGATCAGGGAGGTTTAGGCTGCAATCTTTTGCATGTTTAGACAGTAAAAGACCCTACACCTCCCAGCATTCCATAGCCAGCATGGCTGGATGAGACATGCTAGAAATTTTAGGACTTTCTTCTGCTTAAACATGCATAGGATTGTGGCCTTAGAGATGTAAGTCTAGGTTAAAACAACAACAACAACAACAACAACCACCACCACCTATCGCCTTCCTGAGAAACTTTGAGACTTCTTTGCCATCTGAAGTCTCATTTGATTTTAGAACAAACTGAGCATGCACCACTTTAATGGAAGCTCACTGTTCTAATACCACAATGTAAAAACACAGTGATGCCCTCAGTCACACATGGAGGGGGAATGGCAGCCAAAGCAGAAAGTACAATTGCAGGGATACTTGGAGGGGCAAAGGGTCTTTCTGAGATTCTAATGGCTCTTCTACAAAAAGCTTTGGGATCATCACAGCTGATAGACATGCTTAGAGCATCCCTGCTGACTGCAGGTCTACTTGTGCGACAAAACTGTCGAGCTAGCTATGCTGAGCGGAGAAAAAACAAGGGGCACCCATCTCTCTTGTGTCCTGCTGGTGAGTTTCAGTCTGGCTATGGCTGGCTGATACTGTTTAGACACAAAATGCTGGACTAGACGGACCTTGTTTCAATCAAATAAGGCAGTTCTGATATCCTTAAAGAACAAAGTAAAAATAACGGCATCTGTCGTAAAACACACTTGGGAAAAATCCACATAGGTCTGCCTGTTACCTGCTTATTATTTCCATAACAAATACAATGGAAAGCTCCTATTGTTTGGTTCTGGGCGGCCATCCAAGAGAATCCAGATTAAAAATCATAATAATACACTTATTTCTCTTGGTTGTAGAATGGTGAGTATGATGTATATACGCTCCGTTTGTACCATGTATTATCACTGAATGCGAGTTTACAATTCAGGTAAGTTGCAGTAGATCCCATTGGAATATATTTGCTGATGTCTGTCTCTTGCTTTCTTTTGAAAATAAACATCTGTATCAACCTTGCTCACCTGAACTGAGATCTATCAAAGACTTTCTCTTCTGATTCTTCTCCTACTCAGCATGTTTATTTTATGCATTGCTATGAGGCCATACTAGGACCAAGTGAAGTAAATCCTATATAATTATCAATTATTTTATAGAATTCTTTAGGAATACACTTTTTAGTATGAAAAAGATCTCTTTCTCTCTCTCTGTGCCCATTGATCATATTCTTTTTGGTTACTTTAGGGAAAGAGAGCTATGAAGGAATGCTCAATATTCTTTGTGGATCCAGAAACATCCCTCTGGACTAGTAGCATGAGGTTCCAGTAAGCTTCACACTTTGATTATCTTCCAAGGACATCGATTTACCAGACATTATACTGACTTTCTGACTCCTGAATCAAGTCAATCCATAGCTAGGAAATATGAAGAATTTTAAACAACATGTGATGGCATCCTCTGTATCTTTACAAGGGAAGTTGGGGTGTGCTCCTGAGTTCATGACTTGTACCAAGGCCTGGGAGATGTGCCCAGTGTTCATTGTGATGCCGTGAAGATGCTGACTCACAGCTCTACATTGTGTACCGCACCAAATGTCAGATTCAGTCTGTGGTATGCCCCAACATTTCAGAGCAGAGGTGGGGAACCTCTGGCCCTCCAGATATTGTTGGATGACAATTCCCATCTTCCCTAAATGTTAGCCATGTCCCCACCACCACCACCACTCCCATGCTAGAGTATACTGGCTTGGTGCAGTTCTGGGACTCTGTGCTGCATTCCCCATTTCAGACATAAACACCATGATTCAGATAGTACTGCAAAGCATCCTGTGGTGTGCCTTTCCAATGTTTGATAGTCCAAACTGCAAGCCATTGGAGACACACTTTGCTGTAAATTCTTGCTGTACATCTTCTTCCTGAAGTGCACACTGTTGTGCTGCATGTTTGAGGCATCGGGTGCCTCTACAAGAGCAATTTAAAGCTCTTTCAAAGTGCATTACCGATTTTACCTCCACATGAACGGAGCGCAAATCAGGGGTTGAGGCGCTTTTTCTGTCCGATTATGCGCATTATTGAATGCGCATTAAATAGCGAGTTTTAATTTACAGCGGGAGTTAAAGCACCTTATGACCATGTAAACAAGCGATGCTGCGCATGTAAACAACTTTAAAGAGTGTTTCATACAACCGGTAATGCGCTTCACCACCTCCTATGTATCGGGATTAGGCGTAAAAGCGATTGGGAGAAGATGAACATAATCGGCCAACCGGGCTTCAAACCAAAATCTTGTAGAGGGGACCATCGACACAGTTTAGTATCCTTTTCTTCCTCTCATTTAGAAATCCCCCAAAGTAACCTTGGGAATACTGCATTATAGATCTCTCTTCATCTGTTTATAACCAATGGTATATATTAGGGGTGTGCACAGACCCCCCGGATCGGATCGGGACCCAGATTGGGACCTCCAATTTTGTCACGGATCAGATCGGACAAAATCGGAGGCCCCCCGGACCGGATCGAGTCCGATCCTGATCCAAAAATCGAAAATTTTTGGATCGGCGGCCATTTCCCCCCCCCATAGACTTGCATTGCAATGCAAGTCTATGAGGAAAAAATGGCGGCGGGTGGGTGAGGGGGGGCCTAACTCCCTCCCCCCCGGGGCCGTCCGCTGTGGACGGCCCCGGCAGGTAAGCCCCCTCCCCCGTGCTCCCTACTCCCCCTGGGGCCGTCCGCTTCCACCCACGGGCACCCGCGGGCGCCCGCGGATAGAAGCGGACGGCTCCGGGGGTAAGCCCCCTTCCCCGCCACTGCTTACCTTTTAGGGACGCCCGCTCCCGTCCGGCACCGGCGGCTACCGCCAGCGGGCTTTGCGGCTTGCTCTAGAGTAGCGCGCCGGGTGATCACACGGCGCGCCACCCTGGAGCAGGCCGCGGAGCCCGCTGGTAGTAGCCGCTGGCGCCGGACAGGCGTCCCTAAAAGGTAAGCGCCCCCCTCCTCCCCTCCGCGCGCCCCCTCCTCACCTTTCCGGGACGTTCGCTCCCGTCCGGCTCCGGCGGCTACCGCCAGCGGGCTTTGTGGCTTGCTCTAGAGTAGCGCGCCTGGTGATCACCCGGCGCACCACCCTGGAGCAGGCCGCGGAGCCCGCTGGTAGTAGCCGCCAGCGCCGGATGGGAGCGGACGGCCCGGAAAGGTAAGGGCCCCCCTCCTCGCCTCCGCGCGCCCCCCTCCTCCCCTCCGTGCGCCCCCTGCTTACCTTTCCGGGCCATCCGCTCCCGTCCGGCGCTGGCGGCTACTACCAGCGGGCTCCGTGGCCTGCTCTAGAGTAGCGCGCCGGGTGATGTCATCACCCGGCGCGCCACCCTGGAGCAGGCCGCGGAGCCTGCTGGTAGTAGCCGCCGGTGCCGGATGGGAGCGGACGGCCCTCAAAGGTAAGCACCCCCTCCTCCCCTCCGCCCCCCCGCTGTCCACTTTCATCAGCGGGCGCCCACTGGCGCCCGCCAATGGAAGCGGCGGTGGGCGCCAGCGGGTGCCCGCCGATCCGCCGATCCACCGATCCGGTTCGGAGCCTTTTCGGATCGGTTCGGACTGGATCGGCCGATCCAGCTGTTGGATCGGAAATCGGATAATTTATCCGATTTCCCACTGGACCGGACTCGGATCGTGGATTGGGTCCAATCCAGTGCACATCCCTAGTATATATTGTCACCCCAAACTGTGAAGGTGTAGTGACTTTTAACCCAGTCTGGGAAGCTTCAACACACCATTTTGCCCTCAAGATGGCCTCCTGTATCAAGGATCTTTACATCTGTTTATAGTAGACAATGAATGACTTCATGCTGTTCCTTGAAATGAAGCTTCCACGGTTGGCAGTAAGATTGTGTTCTGAAGCTTCAATTCTTCATGGGAGGAGGATATTGAGTGCAAAATGGTGTTGTTGTCAGTGGTTTTTCTCGACGGAATTTAGCCTTTGTGCCCAGACATTGAAAACATTGGCCTTGGTTCTTGTTTTTAAGAAGTATTGTTATCTGCTTCGTGCTCTCTCTCTCTCTCTCTCTTTCTCTCTCCCTCTATCTATCTATCTATCTATGGCAGAAAGGTGGAATATAAACAAACTTAAATACATACACCAGCTTTTAAACAGAATTATATGAATAACATTAATAAAATAAAATAATTTAAACAAATTTGGAAGAGGATTTCAACTTCATCCCCCACCCCATAAGTCATTTCTTCAGAATGACTAGCTATATCAGGGCCACATTCCCTGAAGGGTAATCTGTTGGGGGCTGGCTATGTTGGTCCCGGGTGGGACAGCTCAATGAAAATGTCAACCCAGTGTGCAGCTGCTGTGAAAAAAAAAAGAAGAAGCAAATTCCATGTTAGGCATAATAAAGAAAGGAACTGAAAATAAAATTGCCAATACTGCGCCTATACAAATCTGTTGTGCAACCACACTTGGAATAATGGGTAAAGTTCTGGTCATGGTACCTGAAAAATGTTTATTGTAGATTTGGAAAAAGTGCAGAGGAGGACAAACAAAATGAG
The DNA here is from genome assembly GCA_029215795.1 of Anniella stebbinsi. Taxonomy (NCBI): domain Eukaryota; kingdom Metazoa; phylum Chordata; class Lepidosauria; order Squamata; family Anniellidae; genus Anniella; species Anniella stebbinsi. Next base: position 287,378,297 of record JARDYH010000002.1, on the reverse strand, counting down.
CAAATGGCTGGAACAACTCCCCTGTTTGGGAAAGTTATAACATCTGGGACTGTTTAACTTAGAGAAAACACAAGTAAGGGGAGACATGATGGGGTGTAAGGAATTATGCATGATGTGGAGAAAGTGGATAGGAAGACATTTTTCTCCTTCTCTCATAATACTAGATACCAGGGTCATCCCATGAAGCTGATTGGTGGGAGATTCAGGACAGATAAAAAGAGGTACTCCTTCACACAACATATAGTTAAACTATGGAGTTCACTTCCACAAGATGTAGTGGCGGTTACCAATTTGGATGGCTTTAAAGGGAGGGTTAGACAAATTCAACAGTGCTACTAATCCTGATAGCTATATGCTACCACGAGTATCGGGGCAGTATGCCTATGTACACCAGATGCTGGGGAATACAAGTGGGAGGATGCAGTCATGTCCTATAGGCAGCTAGTTGGCCACTGTGTGAACAGAATGCTTGACTTGCTGGACCTTTGGTCTCATCCAGCATGACTCCTCTTAGGGAAGGGACAGATTGCTCTTGCTAGAGGTCTGAACATGTTGCCTGCAGAAGGCTTTTGAAATTGGGCTGATGGCTGCATGAAATTTGGCCTAGGCTAGGGTGACCATATGGAAAGGAGGACAGGACTCCTGCATCTTTAACAGTTGTATAGAAAAGGGAATTTCAGCAGGTGCCATTTGTATGCATGCAGCACCTCATGAAATTCCCTCTTCATCACAACAGTTAAATCTGCAGGAGACCTGCCCTCATTTTTATCTGGTCACTCTAGCAGGTTGCCTACCCCTGTGTTACATATAACTCTGGAATAATTTTTTATAAAGGATCCTAGAGAGTCCAGAATGCTGAGAGGGGAGATGATAAGGGGGACCAATGTGGCAGAGGGACATGAAGGCAGGGGCAGAACTCAGAGGAGCATAGCAGGAGGTGGGGGTGGGGGTTTCCTGTCCTACTATTTCCCATAATGATGGCGGAAGCAGCAGTGGTTGGCCTTTCCAGGAACATAATGCAAGAAGTTTCAGGATTCTTCCCAGAACCCAAAGAAAGCATGAAGTTTCTTTGGTCCCCTACTATATCCTTCCTTCAGGGAGAGGATGTAATTCAGCAGTAGAAAACCTGCTTTTATGGTTCCATATTCAATCTCCAGTATTACAGGTGAAACAACAGGACTGAGACCTGAAGAGAGCAGCTTCCCATCATGGTTGACCCTACTGGGCTTGATGTAACATTGGTCTTACTAAGGATGAAACCATTATTTATATTTTCTACTAGTGCTCTTAATTTCTGCCAATGTAGAATAGGTTCAATGCTTCAATTTTTAAGTGACATAACAGAAGCAAGGCAATTTAAAAATAAATAAATAATGGGGTGTCACTTACTCTTCCAACCATTATTTCCATGTGCTCTGAGGATGTTTTGATTTACAGTAAACATTAAGGAACACAAATGGGGTTAACAATTTTGTTTATTCCTGTAGTAAGATTGAGGTGGAGACACCTGCCTTTCCTGCCCACCCATCAGGTGGAACAGCTTTAGGTTGCATTTACTGTCAACAAGATTCAAAGCAAATATCAAAATGATGTAAGCCAAGGTCACCTTTGTTGATGTAGAAGTCTGGTGTGAACTGAACAGAGTTGTTATGACACCGGGGAAAAAGTTCACTTGATAAGCTTTGTCTATGCATGTATGCATGCGTATATCCCCCCCCCCCCTTTGGTCATCTGTGTCATTTAAAGGACATGCTTATTTCAGACTAAGGCATCCTGAATTGTGGTACATTTCAGTTTCCTTGGCAAATGCTTCTTACTATTCAATGCATAGTATTGAATCTAATTATTTGTTACATTTATACCCTGCGTTTCCTCCAAGGAGCCCAATCAAAGTACCCAATTCCCCACCCCTCCTCCTCATCCTCACCATCTTATTCCCACAAAAACTGAGTTTTTTAGGCTGAGTGCCAGTGACTGGCTCAAAATCACCCAATGAGATTCATGGCAGAGTGGGGATTAGAAGAACCCAAATCTCCTGAGTACCTGTCCAACACTCTAACCACTACACCACACTGGTTTCTATCAATGGAACATGCTAAAGTGGCATCATTTAGGGACATCCTTACTACAACACCCAGCCAGCCAGCCTTCCCACCCCACTCTGCACCTGCTTACCTGATAAAGAGATCTGCAAATCTCAAAAGCTTGCACATTTTTTGTGATCTTTGGCTCATCCTAATAAAGATATTACACTATTTGGATTTTGGAATCATTTAGAGAGAGTCAGGAAGCAGTGTCCCATCTCCCCATAATAAGCCAAGTTAGCCATGGTGGCCAAAAGAAAAATGCGAATATCCTTAATAGTTTAATGTCTTTATTATGCCAACACAGAGGTTACAAAATACTGTGCAAGCTTTCAGGATCTTCAGAATTCTTCATCAGGTGTTCACTATCTTTCCATCTTTACCATATTCAGAACCAGAAACATGCATGGTATTTTGTGACCTTCCCCCCCATGTTTCAGATTATTTATTGCATTGTTTTATACCCCATCTGTCCATTAAAAACACAGTGTTCAAGTCAGCTAACACTGAAATGAAGACAAAATAACAAAAGTTATTAAAACGTTGGAACTCATCAAATAAAAAAGATATCCAATGAAAACACCAATAAAACACATTAGTCAGGAAGAAATAACAGCACCTACTATATTAAAACTATATCAACAGCCAACAGATGCCAGACATCTGTCTGAATAAATGTCTTTGCCTGCTGGCAGAAGGACAACAGAGATGAAACCAGCTTGGCTTTCTTTACCAGCGAGTTCTAAAGCTGGGGAGCAGCCACCAATAGGCTGACCATATGAAAAGGAGGACAGGGCTCATGTAACTTTAATAGTTGTAGAGAAAAGGGGATTTCAGCCAGTGTCATCTGTATGCAATTAGTTCCTGGTGAAATTCCCTCTTCATCACAACAGTTAAAGTTGCAGGCACTATACTGCAACTTTAACTGTTGTGATGAAGAAGGAATTTCACAAGGAACTAATTGAATACAAATGACACTGGCTGAAATTCTCTTTTCTCTACAACTGTTAAAGTTACATGAGCCCTGTCCTCCTTTTCATATGGTCAGCCTAGCCACCAAGAAGGCCCTCTCTCATGTTCCCACCAAATGTGCCTCTGACAGTAACAGGATGGAGAAGGGCCTGTCCTAAGGATCTCAAAACCCAGGGAGGCTCATATGGGAGAAAATACATTTTTTAAATAGCCTATTCACAAGCCATGTAGGCTTTTATAAGTCATAATCAGCATTCTGATGACTGGAAATGAACTGGGAGCTAGTGAAGCTGTTGTAATGAGAGAGTCACATGTTCCCTGTATGTAGGCTGACCATATGAAAAGGAGGACAGGGCTCATGTAACTTTAACAGTTGTAGAGAAAAGGGAATTTCAGCCAGTGTCATTTGTATGCAATTAGTTCCTGGTGAAATTCCCTCTTCATCACAACAGTTAAAGTTGCAGGGGCCCTGCCTTCTTTTGTATATGGTCACTCTAGTATAGTGCCTGCAACTTTAACTGTTGTGATGAAGAGGGAATTTCACCAGGAATTAATTGCATACAAATGACACTGGCTGAAATTCCCTTTTCTCTACAACTGTTAAAGTTACATGAGCCCTGACCTCCTTTTCATATGGTCAGCCTACCTGTGTGTAGCCCCAGTCAATAGTCTGCCCACAGCATTCTAGACCAGCTGAACACAAACACTTTTCAAAGGCAGCCCCACACAGAGCATGTTGCAGTATTTCAAACAGGATGTAACTAAGGTATGTGTCACTGTAGCCAGATTTGACATTCTCCTTATACTGAAGGAGAACGTTATTAATCCACACGGGTTTATTCCCCAGGGGCAACTATATCACTGATTATTATGAGGTGTTAAAGGTAGATTAACTGCTCTTATGCTAAAATACACTGGTTTGGAACAATTTAATCTTGAACATCTACAATACTACTATGCCTCTGAACCTTATTGCATTTTTTCCCCTTGTGTCTGAAATCTCTTCCTCCACCCTCTGCTAGTGAAATCTAAAAGGTTGCCCCAGGGCTAAACGCACATTATCTTCTCGTGTAGTGTTGGCGTTCTGGCACCAACTTTCCAGTTCTACAATAATGGGCAACGTCAGCACCTCTGGTTAATTTTGTTGCTCTGTGGTATGTCTTCATAAAATATTAAGATCTCAGTGTATTCTGGAAGGGAACTCTTTTCTGAAGCGAGTTCAACTTGACCTAAATTTCAGATTATGGGTTGGATCCAGATTTAATCAAAGAGTAGACCCACTGAAGTCAATGGGTCTTTTCTAAATATGGCTAATTATGGCTCCAACTCTAAGCATGAAAAATGTTTCTTAAAAGGAGGGGGATATATCATCATTAGGGATGTGCCAACATTTTACCTGAGATGGAAAAACCAGAGCAGAAATAAAGTGCTTCCCTGGGGAGGAAATATAGATATATCTCCAGACATAAATTTTTGAGCTTTTTGGGCTGGTTGTTTGTAGTCACTTTGTTCTCAGAAGATTCTCCAACACAATTTTCTTCTCACTCACAACATGATCCCAGCCAATCAGGTGAAATCATGTAGCTAATCAGATTTGGCCCTGTAATGTCATCACTGAGGGCCAACGAAGCAGTATTCTGCTAATGGGGGCCATATCCCTGCATTATCAAGGCAACATGCCAATGTTCTTTTTTTTATTATTATTTTATTTTTCAACATAATACAACATAAAACAACATAACATACAATACATAACCAACATGCCCCCCGTGCACCCCTCCCCCCAGGAGACCTTCAATTATTCCCTATTCATTTTTCCAAAATTGTAAAGACTCTTTTGAAGGTATTTGCCCCTTCCCTGTCCTTAATACATATTCCAAAAATGGGCTCCATATATCTCCAAAATCATTCTTACTGGACATTCCCCTCTTTATTTTCATTTTACACGTCAGCCATATCCCATAATTCTTTATACCATTCTTCTATAGTATATATCCCTTGCCCTTTCCAATTTTTAGCAATCATTATTCTGTCGGGAGCCAGGAGGTTGTTTATCAATTCTCTCTTGCTTATATTCTCATTTCCTTTATCCCATATTGCTAGTAGAGCCAGCTTTGGGCTTAATTCCAATTTACTTCCAATTATTTCACTTATTTCTTTAAACACCCTTTCCCAATTTTTTTGTACATATTCACAGTTCCACCACATATGAAAATAAGTTCCAACCTCCTAACATCCCCTCCAACAATTCTTGGACACTTTTTTATCTATCTGATGAAATCTTACCGGTGTTAAATACCATCTCCATACTGTCTTATAATAATTCTCCTTAATTCTAATCGACAACAGCTTTAACATTCTTGCATCCCATATCCTCCCCCAGTTATGTTCATTAATTTGCTCCTTTACATCATCTTCCCAAATCTTTTAAATAATTTTAAGAGAGTCCTGATAATCATCCTCTACCAATATTTTGTATATCTCACTAGTCAAACCTTTTTTAATTTTAGTTTCTTCCTTCCTTCCTCTTGATTCAATTAAATTTTCAAACCTTATATTATTTCTACATTTCTTATTTTTCATTTTCCATTCCTGTGTCCATTTTTCCAATTGTAAACCTTTGAACCAAGCTATCTTTTGTAACATGCCAATGTTCTCTGTCTTCCCAAGAGGGATGAGAGAGGTTCAATTTATTATTATTAATTTATTACTGTTATTATCATTATCATCATAATTATTAACTACATTTATACCACCCCATAGCTGAAGCTCTCTGGGCGATTTACAAAAATCAAAACTTTGGACATTAAAAATCAATATACAAAATTTTAAAGCATAAAAGCATAAAAACAGACAACATCTAAAAACAGTATACATTTAAAACAACTGTGAATTCTCAGCCAGGCCTAAATATAATTCTATGTTTTAATGTGAACGTACCTAATTTCGCACTTTGAAACCACTCTGCGAGCCAAAACTCAGTTCTCCTTCAACGTTTGCAGTTATCTGAATTTTAAAATGAGTTCTCAATCAAAAAAGGTGTAGAAAATGTGTGTATATTAGGGGAAAATGACATTAAAATGCATTAGATTAGGGAAATTGCTTTAAAATATTAGGCAAAAATGCATACAAAAATGAATGTATTAGCAGAAACATGCACAAAAATGGTTATGAATTTTCATTCAAACTTTAAAAAATTCTTGAAGTTTGAGATGAACCCAGCTTAATGCTGGAGAAACTCAACGTTAGGGATGTCAAAGGAATTCATCTGGGGAGTGAATTTCTCTGAGCTTTCAGCAACTCAGCAGATTTTTGTTGTTTTTATCCTTAAATCTCTGTTTATACAAATTGTGGCTGCAATTTGTGTGATTTACACAAATCTCATCTGTAATTTGTGATTTACACAAATTTGAGCCATAATTTGCTTAATTTGCATACATTGTGGCTGCAAGATGCTTATTTTGTGCAAATTTCCCCCTGCAATTTAAGCAAAATTATGCATGTTGCGGTCACAATTTGTGTAAATTATGCAAATTGTGGCTGCAAATTGTGTAAATGGCCATTTAAGAAAAAGATAAACAACAAGAAAGTTCCTGGATTTCAAAGAAAAGCCCATGGCTCATAAATGCAAGCCGAGCTCCAGGAAAATCCGGCAAGCACCAAAAGAGCCAGATTTCCCTGGGCTGGCCATCCCTGCTCAAACTTCAAGATGAACCAAACTTAATATTGGAAAATGAGAAATTGAGAGAAATCAAAATCGACAGTTTTGTCCATCCCTACTTCCCACACCACACTGAACCAGACAATGAATCCCTGCCTACCCTTACAGGTTAGATAGAGCTTTAACCTTGCAAAGTTTGAAGCAAATCTGTTCATCCACTGATTTTTAGGGTATTATTATTATTATTATTATTATTATTATTATTATTTATTACATTTATATACCGCCCCATAGCCGAAGCTCTCTGGGCAGTTTACAAAAATTAAAAGATTGAACACTAAAAGGACAATATACAAAATTTAAAACCATACACATAAAACAGCTGACATTTAAAACATTTTAAACTGTTAAGCCTGGCCACAAAGTCAGTTAAAACCTCATTTTAAGCTGTTAAAATGCCTGGGAGAAAAGAAAAGTTTTGACCTGGTGCCAAAAAGACAATAGTGTTGGCGCCAGGCAGGCCTCATCGAGGAGATCATTCAATAATTGGGGGGGCACCACAGTTTGAGGTTTTCAAATAATTTCGTTTTTAAAAACCGTCATTTTTAAAGATAAAGAAATGATTCCTTGCACCATGATAGATCTCAGGTAGAGCTTTATCCTTGCCAAGTTTGAAACAGATCTGTTCATCCATTGATTTTTAGGAATTTTGTAAAGTTTGAGATTAAAATTAAAACAAACAAACAAACGAACAAAAAACCCTGCTGGAGTCATATCCTTCAAACTCAGGCTGTCAAACCTCCTCTTTAGGGTATTGCATCCTGAGAATTTTCAACCCTTGGCATTGAGGGAATCTCAAGTTTTTAGCTAAGAAGTGCTGGGCAAGCAGGGCACCTTTCCTGTTGCAGATTTGGTGGGCAGTCGGGCACCTGGAGCTCGGCAGAGGCGAGGCATCCACAGATCAAAATGTGGGAAAGGAGAGGTCAGTCAAAGCAGTCCACAGGGCAAAACGGAACAGGCCAGAGGCCTTTTTCTCAGAGTTCCACATCATGGGCAATGAAGGGTAATCCTTAGAGAAAAACTCTCACGACCAACAGTGAGGTGTCAGTCGAGAGAGAGGCTCTCATCTTTGCAGATGTCCTGTTGATGTGGATGTTGTAACCTGGCATGTCTTATATGGGCCCCGCTCCCTATTCATTGCTGGAATGCAGCCCCTTCTCCAAGAGTTTCTCTGAAACTGAATTCATCCCTCTAGGCTGAAAGAAGTTCTGAACCCATGATGGAGTAGGTTCTGCTTACAAATGTGGCAGACTTAATGCTCCCCCGTGTATGTCATGACATTTTTGCCTCACTATTTACAAACTCCCCCACCCTCTGTAACCTCTTGTTCCCTGTACATATGTGTGTCTATACACACATATATTTGTCAGCTGAGGGCAATAACGTTATATGTATCAAACTGGAAAATCAGTCAGAAGTGTGCAATTCAAAGCAAAGAGGGGAGGGGTGCACAATGGGGGGGGAGGGAACAAACCCTTCTGGACCTCCTATTTTTCACTCCACCCAGTCCATCCTCCAAGAACCTCTGCCCCAGCTTGGTTCCAAGTTTGGAGATCATACTTTGAGCACAGCTGAGTACAATTTGCATCAGGCCTCACCAACTTTTTTTTGGACTTCCTCTTCTTGGGCTACACCCTGCCAGCTACCCCAAGCCAATCCATTATGGCATTATTTTGTCAACACTAATGGAAAACATAGCTATTGAAAGTGTCCTTGGGGTGTTCCCCGGTGAGCCCCATTACCTGCTTTAGCATGTAGCTGCATATGTGTCAAAAAGCTTCCTTGAAATCACATGCTAAAGCCAAAGCAGGTCTTGCAGAGATGTACCCCAATGATTGGTTTGTGATGTGCCTTTTCTGTGGTTAACAAGGTTATGGTTTGAATGGCATACCGGGGCATTACTTACGCTGACTGCAACACAGAGAGTGAGGGAAAGAGGTGTGAGTTAGCTCTGTGACATGGAATGGACTTTCAAGTAACTGCACAGCACTGGGAAGTTGAGAAGGTACTGCTGTGATCCTGAAAATTACTGCCCAGAAGCTGTGGGTAGCTCATGCAGTCCTCGTTGTGTACACACAGAAGTTGAATACCAGTGTACAAACTTAAGTGGTCTTCAGAGCCAGTGTCGGGTGGCACTTGGAATGTTGGACTTGAGAGACCTGGGTTCAAATCTTCACTCAGCCATGAGCCCAACTGGTGTTCTTTAAGTCAGTCAGCATCTCTCAGCTTTACCTACCACATGGAGTTGTTCAAAGGATAAAGGGAGGAGGAATGGGATAAACCATATGCACTGACCTGTGCTCCTTGGAGAAAGGGCAAGGTATAATTATTAGTAAAAACAAACAAACAATAAAGTAAATAATCAAGCCAATTTCAATCCCATCTTAGTTGTTATTGGTCAATAACCCATGATTCTATAGAACAGCAAAAAGCTAAATTCTAAACACCTATTACTGGATTCCTTTTTATGCTCTCCCTTCCTTCCTCCCCTCTTAATCTTGGTGACTTCCTTCCAGTTCTAACCCATAATTAACCTATTGAACTCAACACCATAAGATGGAAGAACACGAGCTAAGTAGATTTCACAGAAGCATTAGACATCTATCCAGATAATCACATTCAGAAGAGCTGAGTCACCAGGATAAACGATGAGAGATATAAACCGCTGATTGAGTCTGGATCAAGACAAGACTGAGAAAATGGCTTTGAAAGTCTTGTGATTTGGGAGAAATGACATTTAACACTCACAAATTAGACTAGGATTACCAGTTTGCATGCTGGTGCCTAAACCAGACATCTGCCGCCATTCAGCCTCTCTCTCTAAAGAGCACCTTTTTCTGCCTAAACTTGCATAGGATTGCACTCTTAGTGGTTCCTGAAGATTCAAAGGAGTTGAGATCAAATTTACCCAAGTCTATGCATACATTTCTTACTTGATTCAGCTGGCTTTCCAGTCTTCTGTTTAATCTTGCTCTTCGTCCTCTGTAGGAGTAATGTGGTCTAGATGGCATGAGCTTTTGGAAAGCCAGGGCAAAAAGACATTTAAACAAAAATAACATGTATTTAGGAAAACCAATACCTATTTTATGTTTTAATGTGATCTGCCTACCTACAGACAGAACATCCCAAGTGTTGATGATGTGTTTGGGGACTACAGCTGACTGCCAATAGAGAGCGGGCATATTAGTAGGGAGTGGCAATCCCACCATTTCCATTCCCCTTTTAGTATGCCTGCCCCTCTCCCACACCTTTTCTCTCAAACCATTCCATGGTTATCTCATCTGCACTAACAGTCTGCTGGAACAATCCTGTAGGAGGCTTAAAGTAACAGACTTTGCCAATTAAAAACCATGAGTTTCATAAAGAAGGAGAATCTTGACCTCTCCTTCCAGTAACCAGAACTGGTCACGTATATTCTGTTAACTGTACCATTTCTCTGTCAATTCCATACTGCAAGTAATTAAAAAGTTTTTCTACACGAGTCTGTTAATCTGTTGCATCTACTTTCAGTTTCGTCGCAGAATTGAGATCCGAGCACTACACAGGAGCATTTCGTTTCCTGCTTTTCCACTATATAACTTCTAGGTGGTACTGAGGTACAGTGGAATAATGCAAATACAGTAGAGGAAATCACACTTTATTTTGCCATGAGAAATAATACCTCATTTCCCCTGGTCTTTAAAAAAAAATGCTGGAAACTGCTGTTTGAAAACAGAAGCAAAACTGGAGAATCATGCCATCTAATGAACCCATGAACAACCACGAGTAGGGAATGATGAGTAAACAATAAATGTCTCATGTAGAAAAGCTCAAAGAGAGGTATTTTCATTGGCTTCACCACAGCCACAGAACTCTCTCCTCTCACCCATATCTGGCCCAGACCATTTTCCAGCAGTTTAGATATAATGTTGTCAACTTAGAAAATGACCAATGTGCCTACCAGCCAGATGCTATGGGGCCATGCCCATAATATTTTCATCAGAACATTGATTCTACCTCTGTGTTCTAATCTATATTTGACACACCCGTTGACATTCAACTTCTATTTTAGAATGAATGGTGCATTGGGGAAGGGGTGTGCAAGTCGATGCAAAAGCCTAGGTAGAAAGATGGTTGAATATTGTATATGGAATATAGAAGAGCTATGCTGTGTCCCATACTAATGGATTTGATAGGTTTAACAGCCCTGCTCTAAGACAGTTTGATCTGACCTGGCTTGTAGTGGATTGAGTTAAAGAGGTCTATGGTACTTTAAATTTAAATATTTTACTTCTAGGTATTTTGTATCGGGTTTCTTTTATTCCCCTTTGTGTAAAAGCCTCAAGGCCTCACAACCGAGCAGGTTAGACATTCCAATGAACAAATAGCTGAGATGTTTAACAAATAAGTCAATTATACTTTCATGCTTTATCTAGAATTAGGAAGAAAATGGCCCTCAAGGAAACGCTATGCAATAAAACGAATTCCACAACTTCCTAGATAATAAGATGTGATATCAACTAAAGTTTGAATAGCCAAAATATCATATGACGCACCAGATTTTGCTGAAAGGCCACTTGGGAACACCCCAGCTTCCAAGATTTTCAAATATAATTGTGCAAGGGTGCACTGTGACTGGAAAGGACCTGGAAGGCTTTTCGTTTCTGGAGGGAAGCATCCTGGGTCCTGACAATGACAAATTGAACAGCTAGGTGTGCTGCATGTGCAGAATAAGACATGCCTGCCATGTCTGAAAAGGAATGCAAATGAGGCAACGCTTTCACCAGAAAGAAAATGCGAAGAAGGCAAGGTTGCTTTAGGCAAATTCTCCACCACTGCTCCGAAGAAGGAGGAGAAGAAAAGAAACCTGACAATGGGGATCAGGAAAGACAGCCTTGGGGAGTCATGTCAGGCTAGAATGGATCACTTAACTCAATCAGGTACATTTCATGGGAAACCTCCTGAGAGTTTTGCAGGTCAGATGATATATTTAGAGTAAACTGCAAAAAGCGCCTTGAGAAGTTTTTACTCTTAAAGGCCACTTAGGGATTTTATTATATTTAGGAGCATATAAATATCACAAATTCAATGAAGAAATATAAAACTTTAGGGTAAATAAAGATATTTGACTTATGTGGCACTTCATTTTCTTTAAGTCTTCTAATGCTTTTATTTATACTATTGCATTTTAACAGTGCTATTTCTTTGGCTGCATTTTCTTTTTCTCTGTTTTGGTGGATCAATTCTTTCAGCAGTGACAAGGGTTTCTAGAACTGCAGGTTCTATTTTCTGAGTGAAAGTAACTGCACTTGATCTGAACCAGGCCTGTTTGGAAAGAGGCTTCTCTCCAGGAGCAGGTCATATAATAATGACCACACTGGTATCTCTAAGCATATTCAAATTTCACTTTGCATTCTTCTGAATAATCAGAGCCTGCCTTCATATACCTAGGAATTGGTGTAATCCTGCTCAACTGCATTTGAAAACAATGACCATCAACTATACAAATAAACTGAAGATCCATCAACAATTTAGAGAGTGAAACTTGCAGACAGCTTATGTATCGGTTGCTTTTAGTGGAGGTTAGACCTGCTTCACATGTCATGACCATTTGATGGCTCCTGCCAGAGCAGGCCCTACAATCAGTTAAAGTGAGATGGTCGCCTCAGGAGGTAGATGGTGGGAGGTGGCAGCAAGGTGTTGGAGAAAAGAGTTGTGTACCACATGGTCTGTCCTGCACCCACTAATCTAGCCTCTTACCTTCCAGTCTGGTGGAGAATGCTCTCCCATCATCAGTGTTGAAGAAAGATTCAACTGCCAGTCTAGTTGACTTTTGTACATGGAATGGGAGACCAGGTGTCTCAGGCAGCAAAATGTCTTCAGCCAACCCTGGTCAGATCTATACAAGCAGGATATAACACAATGAAAGTGGTTTGAAAATGGTACATGGAATGTGTCATGGGCCCCAACAGTTGTCAGTGCACTTCAATGCCGTTATAAATCAGTAGTGTACATCCTGCCCCTGTCTCCTGCAAATCAAAGAACGTGTGAAAGATAAATTTAACCAGAGCAGGAACAATTTTACTGGGTATACTAAATTGAACAAGTGCTTTAATCCAGATGACACCAAGTACTGATGTTTCTCTAGCTGAGTAGAAAATCAGGTGTATGAACAGCTGCCACATCTATGCTTTCTTAGTAAGATCCACCAGCCAAGACAGTGAGAAATGGGGCTGAATTTAAGCCACCCCCCCCCAATCTTCCCTCCTCACTGAATGATCAGCAGTATTCAAGGCAACTGAACAGGGCTATGTGTCATACAACTGCGGCACATTCACGACATTATTTTGGGGGCAAAAAAGTTTGAGCCAACAGGTTACATGGGGGAAATCTGAGCAATTCGAATGAAATTCAGAATATTTGATACATTCACATTAAAAACAACTTCATTTTCAATGCAGTCCAGGGGAGGGGAAAGCTGAGCTCAGAACCACCCCTCCCAACTATTGCAGAAACTTCTGTGGCCATTTCTTTTCTCTTTCCAGAACTACAATGTCAGAAAGGGGGAACAGGAGGCATACCAGGGATGGGCCAGGGTGTCTGCTAGGAGAGGCTACAGGTCCCCAGACCTGCCCCCAAATCAGCTGCCGACATAAATTAATTGCATCCCATTGAAACCAATGTGAAGCCATATATAGAAAATACATTTCAGATCAAGTGCAAGTGAAGGAAAGAACCAGCAGAAACAACACTCCTCTATTTTTATTTATTTCTTTATTTACAATAAACATCCAGAAGATTTCAGAGTGGTAAACAACAGATAGAATAAAAGATTTTTTAAAAAATACTAAAATTACTATTTTTAAAAGAACAGAGTTCTGATAAAACCCAAGTTCTGGTCTAACTGTGGACGGTCGCGCAAGGAAAGTTTCCTGAAACAACAATGTTTTCAGGAGGCACCGGAAGCAAAACAACATTGGCACCTATGAGGTTATCCTTAACCACTTGCTGCTGCCCCACAGCACCACAGCCCAGCAACCTGGCCTCCAGATAACTTCTTTATACCGCTGCCACCAATACCTTCCTCAGGTACACCCACAGACAACACAAGAAGATGGAATTAACAAGAATTTATTAATAAGAAATTGCGTGTCAACAAGCTTAATGGTTACTTCAGTTCAACTGCATATCCGTTACCAGGTTTCAATGCTTATTGGTTTCAGTCAGAATTCTTATACTTTAACAAACTGTTCCTTATTTAATCTATGCTCTAAAATCTTATCTCAATCTCTCAATTCTCTCAAATCTCTTTCAACATCTCTCTCAAAAATCCCCATCAAATCTCCCCCAATCAACCCTGTCTGCTCTCTCTGTCAGACACATGTATACACTCCACTCGCTCTCTAGCTCCTCCCACTCTTACACAGCCTGCTAATCCAGGCACTCCAACCAACCAGCCAATCAACACTCACCTTCTATTTGGGCACACAGCCAGCCAATCCAGGCACTCCCCCACAACCAGCTAATCACTCTATCCTTACCAAGACCTATAATCACAAACAGTAAGTACATTTCGTCCTAGTTATTTACTTTCCCTTGTATTGTTCTTAACCCTTTTTAAAGATATAAACAAATGCATATCACAAACAATAAACTTTGCAATATATTTACAACCACAAACAGTAGAACATCACAGCACCTGCCTGACCTCCAATGGCAGGGAATTCTAAAGGAAAGGGGCCACCACAGTGAAGCCTCTTTTTATGGTGGACTTCAATCAAGCCATAGATCCATGTGGAACCACCAGGAATATGCCCTCAGATGACTTCAGTGACTGGGCACTCTTTTGCATAAATCTGACAGGATTTTGGATTAAATGGTTCATCCACCTTCAGATTCTCACTCTGCACCGGAAAGGATAGCTCTATTAAAAATCAACCCAATTTTAGCCATTCCAAATGGCTTCTATGAATCAAAACCACATGGAGGTTTCACCATATGGAGAGCCATTCATGAATGTTGATTGGCTGCACAGGTGTGTCGTGTAAATTGCATTATGGTACTACAAAGCAGCAAACAAAAAAACAAGCAAACCCCTTAACCTGGTATGATGAAAACAGTTGTTTTGCATGGCTACATATGAATTGCTTAGCATGCAGAGCCCCTCGACACCATGGGAGCCTTAGAATAAATGATAGTATTCACCATGAGACAGCAATTGTAGTTGTTTCGTTCCTCCAACATATGCTCATCTTCTCAACAAAGCTAGGCTTGGAACTCCTCAACATTCAAGAATTCTAAACTTGTCTGGGCCTACAAGGTGAACACATCTGGAAGCACTCACAAGATAGAATGCATACAGTTTATTTACCACTATATAATTTTTTAAAAAACATACATTTGTGATGGATAAAATGGCCATGGGAATATCTTCCTTTAGGCAGGTATGACCATTTAAGCTGCAGTCCTATTCAATTTATCTAGGAGTAAGCTCCATTGAACTCAATGAGACTTAATGCTGAGTAGAATTGCACAGGATTGTGAAGCAATTTATGTTTTGTATCATTTCTCATGCTACATGACAGAGGAAGCTTTTAAAACAAACTACATTCCCTGCAAAATATTTGGAAGTATCACCTATATATGTAGTAAATAGTGCTTTTTTAAAAAAAGGCCCTATCTTCTTTTCTTGACATCCTCCAGTAGTGACAATGTTGCTAGATGGATGACACATTTTTATACTTAAAAAATTATTTCATAAATAATGAAACATAAACACCCAAAGTTTCAAAACTTTAAATTGCCTGGGGTATCAAAATTCAAGGAACCAAGATAAGGCCAAAAAATGCTAGAACTTCATCATCATTAGTATGGTGAAAGGGAATCCCTAATTATTGCTCCCGCCTCTTACATTTATGAAAGACAAATTGAGATGGATGGTGGAGAGCTATCAAGTTCTTTCATGTCAAGTTGACTGATGTGATGACTGCAGGTCTCATAAGGTGCCATCTTTGATGAGCCAGGTTTGTTTGTTTTTTAATGAAATTGGGATCTCTGCATATTTTAAATATTCTCTTGCAGCTGATTCAAGAAATCAGGAAAAAGAGTTATGTGTTAAAATATGGACATAGGCTACAGCTGAAAGTTGCATTGAAGTTGGATGTGTGTGTGTGTATGTGTATTCTATTTCTGTTGCTTTTGGGACTCCAAACATAGTTACATCTATAACCACTGTAATTTGTATTAGCAACTCTCTTGGGACATGGGATCCTTTGCACAGAACTGTTTTAAAAATATTTTATGCTTAAATATTTAATATGGACTATTTTTGCATATACTTTCCCTAAATGGAGAGGGGGTGGAGTCTACTGATGTGGAAAGATGTGTCATCTCTAAAAGGAAAATAATTAAGGCTGTCAACCCATTTAAGCATGATTGGTTGATTAATTGTCTGCCTTTTAACAAATTAACTAATACAACTTAGTTAATTTGCATACTACCAGAAATTCAAATTCAGCTCCTATTTGAGAGATATGTTATAGTTTAGGCTGCAGTTTACCCCCACTTAACTGGGAGTAAGCCAAAAGTGAATGTAGGGGGGACTTACTTGTCAGCAGACAAGTATAAAATTGCATTTTAAATAAATTATTTAGTTATTACTACTATTTGTGGTGGTTT
Source organism: Anniella stebbinsi (assembly GCA_029215795.1). NCBI lineage: Eukaryota > Metazoa > Chordata > Lepidosauria > Squamata > Anniellidae > Anniella > Anniella stebbinsi. The sequence goes on along the minus strand of JARDYH010000002.1, from coordinate 287,361,863 downwards.
TTTTAAAAAGCCACCTTTAATATTTTCTTTTGCATTGCCTAATGTTTACAATAAGACACCAGAATAAAAATAGTCTCAAGTGTTCTCTTACCAACAACGATTTCCCTCTAATTATTGAAATTGTGTCTCACTGGTTAATCAACGACATGTTAATTGATTAATCAGCCAATAAAATCTTGAAGAACTTAAAATGTTCAGTCCACTTGCTTAAAATTCCTCTGCTTGCTGGTGAGTAAGCCATGGTGAGACATTCACCAAGAATAGTGAACAAAAACAGAGGGAAAGCCTAATAAAGATGTCATCACTCAGTTAAGTTAGATATAAATAATGGTGATTTTGTGCATTAATGACCCAGATTCCCAGTATATTAACATGGAAAGGTGACTTGGAGGAAGAAGGGACAATGGAATCAGGAGGACCAGCACCACAGTCCTCAAAGGTGCTGAATCTGGATCCAGACATCACTGAACCTGAGTCCAGAAAACAGGGATTTTTTGAATCCAAGACCCGCATCAAGAACCTCACTGGCTGCAGCCATGGAGTCAGGTCCCAACAAGAAAACATCATCCTTGTTTCCAAGGCCTCATGGGTCACTGAGTCTGTGCCCAGCCACAGGCAGCATGCCTGGTAAGAGTTAGCAAAATGATAGAATGCCCAGGTGTAGGTCAGACTGTGGGCCCCTTTAAGGATTTCCATTCTCCAGCAAGGGGGTGGAGCCTGGGAGGCATAGTCAGTTTGAAGGGCTATATAAGAGCTCAGTCAGCAAGCAGCTCTTGGGTAATGTCCAAGGTTCTAAAGGATTTATGGCTAATCATTTTTTTGTCCTCTGGCTCTGTTTTTTGAACAGCTACTTTGTTATACATCCTCTGAGTGTTAGCCCTTTGCTCTTATTACCTACCCTGGACCAGTGCTCAGCTTCCTGCTTCTAGACTCCACTGTGGCCCCCTCCACAAGAATGCGCCTTTGCGCCTGGTTCCGCGATTATGCGCATTATCGCGGAGGCGCATTTACTCACAATCCCTCTGCACGGGAGGCGGCGGGAAGCGGCGAAGCGCATTAAAAGATGCCCAAAAAGCGCTTTCCAGGTAGTTAATGCGCATAATCGCTTGTTCACACAGCGAAAATGCGCTTTAACTGCCGGAGCAAAATAAAAGTCGCTATTTAACGCGCGTTCGAAAATGCGCATTATCGGGGAGATAACGCGCCTGTACGCCCGTTTTGCGCTCCGCTCGTGTGTAGGTAAAATTTATAATGAGCCTTCAAGGCTCATTAAACGCCCCGTGTGGAGGAGGCCTGTGGGCTTATCCTCACCAGGAGAGGACAAATAGACAGATAAAGCATGCTTTGAATCCAGTTCTCACATTAAATTTTGATGTGGTAAATTCATCATGGTAATATCTTACCATGTACTGTAAGTTGGGGTGGGTAGCTTCTGGGAGACAATTCACCCTCAGAACATGCTGAGAGCTTTACTCTGTCCCCCTCTTCTCTGATGAATTTGATGGTGATTTTTCCCTATTATGCTACTGTGCTGTCAAAGTTTGGTAGCAAACAACAGGTTGTTTTCCCTTAATACAAGGGAAAATCAATTTTTTTTAGCTACCATTACCATGGAATTTCTGTGGCACATTTGGGGAGGGGGTAGCAAGAAAAAGCACAAGGGGCTTGCAGGCCATATCCTGTCCCCTCCCCCATGTAACTTTTGTGCAATGAATGTTTCATTTGAATTCTCCCACATATGCGAGATCAGATATTAATCATGCATGGAATGGAGTAAATACCCAATCTCATCACATTAAGATGACAAAGTAACATAGGAATTGACCTATAGACAAGGAAGAGGATTGTGGTGGGAAATTGTGGGTGTATGGAATGTATCTTTACTGCTGACATAGCTTGGATGTTAAGCCCAGGTTTTTTTCCCTGTAATTTCCAAGTCGTTTGATTAGTGGATAAATCTGTAAGTACCTACCTTAAATCATCTCTTAAACCACAGGGTTGTTTTTTTTTAATGAACCTACAATATGCTATCATCAATTGATGCCTATGTGATGGTTATTTGATGAGACTGTACAGAGAATTCTATAAACAAACACTATAATTCTTCAGGCAAAAGCTGATAGCATATGTGACAGCAGTGTTGTCTGAAAAATTTATTGAGCTCCAAAAATAAACAAGTAAATAAATAAATATGTAAACAAGTGGTGACTGACTGATTTAGTGGAAATGGTGTAAGTTGCCCATGATCACTGATTAATTTGCTATTCTTTGTGACACTGTTGGCTTGACAGTAACACAAATAATAACTAAGGTGGTGATGTGTTTCTCTTGTTTTAAATTTTTTAACTTTGTCATGTTTGTATCTGCATTGTGTTCCCCGCCTCGATCCGTAGGGAGAGGCGGGTTATAAATAAATATTATTATTATTATTATTATGATGTATAATTAGTTTGGAAGCAAGGAACTTAAAGGGGCACCCTTAAGCATTTCTGCTGGGCTCTTTGCTGGTTTAAACTAGATTCCCCTTTTCTGTAGCCTAGAAAAAAAAATACCATGTTTAAAGGATGGGTGAGACATTCACTCCAAGTTGTTGAATGGATTTATGTGATCTGTGCCTCCCAGAAATGGACACAATTTGTAAATGGAAATCTGTACCTTTCTAGGCTTGTGATGCATTCTGCAAAGGGGAAAATGCATTTGACAACATGAGCACAATTTAAACATGAGCAAGAAACACTGTATACATTTCTGAAACGTGCACAAACACACTTTCTTCAATGAGGTCATGTGCCCATTAATGCCCCCATTTGGAAAATATACAGAAATATGAACTGATTTTTTTCTGTAAAAAAAGAAAGAAAGAAAGAAAGAGAAATCTGCATGGAACTATGCATGTTTTGATGGGGGGGGGGGGTTGTCTACAATTCCCAGCATTCCTCTAGTGAGCCATGCTGGCTGGGGCATAGTGGGAGTTGTAGGTTTTTTTTCTGTTGAATCATGCATAGAATTTCATCCTTAAACACCTTTAACAAATTAATGCTTGAGTTTATTATATGCCCTTTAAGATGCTCTTTGATGTGGCTATAATTATGATATGATCCATCTGTATTAGTCTCCTTCTGTGGTCTGCTTAGCACTGGGAATTGCTTTACAGCTAAGCACACTCATGGCAGACACCTGTGTTTTGATTGAACTGCCATTCTGGACGTTGATTACCACTTGAACACACTGGTACCTTTCAAGACGAATTGGACTGATTGATCTATAAAATTATGTGATACTTAATTTCAGCAGACACCTGAAACCTGGTTATCCCCAACTCACTTAGTTCTCTGAATGCAGTTGCCATTGTAGCAAGATATTCCAGCACAGTTTGTAGTGCAAAAACACATAACATGATCAGAATAAGTCAATTAGTCCTGGAAATCAAGGACTTTGAAAGACTTAAACAGTGATCCTAGGCAAATGTATGTGGAAATGAGTCCAAGCTAATTCAGTAAGACTTTTTTTTAATGAGTAAACATCAATGGATTGGACTCTTTGTTGTGTAACCAAAAGACCCAAAGCTGCTGTGCTAAATCATTATATCTCCTTAAATTAATGTGGCTAGTCCCTAATGTCTTCCATACATCTCTCAGGGTGGAGTTAGATAACACACTGCTTATAAGGGTGGCTGCTTATAATCTCACAACATATAATAATAATAATAATAATAATTATTATTATTATTATTATTATTATTATTTATAACCCGCCTCTCCCTACGGATCGAGGCGGGGAACACAATACACATACAAGCATAACAAGGTTAAAAAATTAAAACAAGAGAAACACATCATTAAAACATTTTTAACATTAAAACATTTTAACAGTATCTATGTGGTGAACTTGTCTCTTCTCTGTGTGGCCAGTCTTTACAGAGGGAAGTCTAGGTCACCACAGGAGTTCAGAAAGAACAACTCCTTCATGTTTATGTTTTGCTTTTCATGGCTTTAGGACAGCCTTCCCCAAATGGGTGCCCTCTAGATGTTTTGAACGTTAGCTCCCAGCAGCCTCAGCCAGCATGGGCGATGGTCAGGAATGTGGGGAGTTGTCTGGAGGGCCTCAGGTTGGGGCAGGATGCTTCAGGAGGTCCTCGTCTCTGTTCCTTTTCTAATGATGCTGGGGGGGGGGGAGACTATTATGTGTGTTACTGTATAGGTGCACCTTGGAAGATGGCAACAGTTTTAAACCAGGTAATCTGGAGGTCTTGTTGCTGATTAAGCTTGTTTGCTGATTAAGGTCATCAATGAAGGGCCTCTCTTCAGAGATCTTCCACTATCTGAGCTGCATGTGTTTGGCACCAGGGAGACGCTGTGCATAGTTTTGGGAAATCACTCTCAAGGGAAGCCTGACTGGTTCCTTCTTTTTAAGGAAGGTTTTGGGTCTGCACACTGTTTTAACTCTACCACAACTTTTTTCTTTTTAAAGTGTTTAGTCCTCCTTGTATTTGTTCTCTCTATAAAGAGTTTTAAAGATAGTGTTTTTGACTCTATTGTGTTTGGGACTGCTGTTATAGAACTTTACCTGTTCCATTCTGCTGCTTTTGTTAAGAACATAAGAAGAACCATACTGGATCAGAACCATCCAGTTCACAGAATCATCGAATAGTAGAGTTGGAAGGGGCCTGTAAGGCCATCTAGTCCAATCCCTCGCTCAATGCAGGAATCCACCTTAAAGCATACCTGATGCATTTTGCTGCATTTTGAATGCCTCTAGTGTGGGAGAGCCCAAGACCTTCCTAGGCAATTGGTTCCATTGTCTGGAATCATTTCCACGGTCTGGAAATTTTTCCTGATGTCCAGCCAGAATCTGGCTTCCTGTAACTTGAGCCCATTATTCCATGTCCTGCACTCTGGGATGATTGAGAAGAGATCCGTGTGACAACCTTTCAAGTATTTGAGGAGTGCTATCATGTCTCCCTTCTCTTCTCCAGGCTAAACACGCCCAGTTCTTTCAGTCTCTCCTCATAGGGCTTTGTTTCCAGACCCCTGATCATCCTTGTTGCCCTCCTCTGAACCCCCTCCAGCTTGTCTGCATCCTTCTTGAAGTGTGGTGCCCAGAACTGGACACAATACTCAAGATGAGGCCTAGTTCATGATTCTGATCCCTAGTGGCCAACCAGCTGCCTATGGGAAACCCACAAGTAGAACATTAGTGCACCGTCCCACCAGTGTTCCCCAGGCAGCCATTGGCATATAGAGGCATACTGGTTTCAATACTGGAGGTAGCATATAGCCATCATTACTAGTAGCCATTGATAGCCTTCTCCTCCAGGAATTTGTCTAATCCCCTTTCAGAGCCATCCAAGTTGGCCGCCATCACTTTATCCTGTGGGAATGAGTACCATAGTTTGACTATGCACTGTGTGTAGTACATTCCTTCTGTCTGTCCTGAATCTCCCACCATTCAGCTTCATTTCTGTGAGAACAGAATGCTGGATTTGACAGGCCTTTAGCTTGATCCAGCAGGGCTCTCCTTACGTCTTGCTGTGTAAAAGTTCTTTAACAACATCAACACTTGCGCAAAGATGAGGACTGCACAAACAATAAAGTCCTTCTTTCTGTTTACACTAGAAAAAGACTTACTGTAAAACCTGGAGTAGTAACATAATATTGTGTGGTGAAAACTGTGTTGTTCATATTAAAACAAAGGGTCATGCTGCCCTCTTGTGGCTGTTGCTTTAACTACCTTTCTTTAAACGGTGATTTGGTGCAAACATGGGTTGTAGGATTCATAAAAGCTTGTAGAACCTTATTCATGATGCAAAAACACACCCATGGTTTAGAGTTGCCCAAGATACATTACTTTTCTTCCAGCTTTTCTCAGTACAACTGAAGGGGGACCATGTCACTTGGCACTCAATACTAATGATAGTGCAAGTAGGGTTGCCATCTTTATTTACTGGCACTACTAACAGCAGATTGACAGGCAGGGTTTATCGAGAAAGCTTTCCCCACTGCTAATCCTCAGATCAGAAAAAGATTCACCTGCTTATTTTCTCCATTTGAGACAGCTGACAATGGCACAAGAACCAGTTAAAAAAGAAAAAAGTGGCAACCCCAAGTGTCAACATTTTGGAGATTTGGCGTTGCTACTTATTGGTAACAGCTTAAAACAGACATGTAAAAGAAGACACCAGGTGCAAAATCTTGTTTGAGGAAAGTTGAATTCCTGAAAGGTTTGTAGAGTAGACAAAGTTATAGATTTGTCCCCACCCCTCTGACAAAAGCAACCCAGTGGGCCACGGGCAGGCAGATGTTCAGATGGTATAGATCTCCCTCATACTGTCTTGACGGAAAAACTGCACCTGCTGAACACCTGTCAGGAAATCATCATGGATAAGGGTGGCCATCAAGGCTAACCTTACTAGAATGAGGCAGTCGCCTGAGGCAGCAGATGCTGAGGTGGATGGGTGGTGTAGTAGCAAGGTGTCGGAGACAGTGGCGGATGGTGGTGCCAATGTCGGTGGGGTCCAGAACTCTAGAGCAGCTATCCAAGGTGCTGTACTCTGTCCCCAAATTGGTTTCAGGACCTTGGATAGCTCCTTTAGAATTCTGACTGAAAGTCAGAGTGGATTTACAGCCCCACTGACATCAGAACCACCAGCCTACACTGATTGGAGGAGCAGAATTATGTGTACCATGTAAGCTGCCGTCTGCCACATAAACTAACCTGCTGGTGTAAAGTGCCCTGGAGGACGCCATCCCATTGCCAGCGTTGAAATAAGATTCAGCTGTATATCTATTGGATTTCATACATGTAGTGTGTGGGTGGGTGTGGGTGTGGATGTGTTGGGGGGGATTTTGTCTTTAGCCTCAGGCAGCAAATGTCTTGCCTGGCCCTGTTGCACATGAATGCTTCCTTCATGCTTCATTTCTCCTCAAGTTCTTTCACTTGTAAAGGGAATGGTATGATGCGTCAGCTCTTCCTCCACCCCCACCCCACACACTGCTTCACGGTGCTTTCAATCCTTTATTGGCTCCTCATTATTATTTATTTCTTCTTCTTCTTCTTCTTCTTCTTCTTCTTCTTCTTCTTCTTCTTCTTCTCATTTATATACCGCCCCATAGCCAAAGCTCTCTGGGCAGTTTACAAAAATTAAAAGATTGAACATTAAAAAGTCAATATACAAAATTTAAAAACATAAAACAGCTGATATTTAAAACATTTTAAACTTTTAAGCTTGGTCACAAAGTCAGTTAAAACCTCAACTTAAGCTGTTAAAATGCCTGGGAGAAAAGGAAAGTTTTGACCTGGCACCGAAAAGATAACAGTGTTGGCGCCAGGTGGGCCTCATCGGGGAGATCATTCCATAATTGGGGGGCAACCACAGAGAAGGCTCTCTCCCTTGTTGCTGTCTTCCGAGCTTGCCTCAGAGTAGGCACCCGGAGGAGGACCTTAGATGTTGAATGTAGTGCACGGGTAGGTTCATGTCGGGAGAAGCGTTCCATCAGGTATTGTGGTCCCAAACCGTGTAAGGCTTTATAGGTTAAAACCAGCACCTTGAATCGGGTTCGGAAACATACAGGCAGCCAATGCAAGTGGGCCAGAATCAGTCTTATATGTTCAAACCTTCTGGTCCCTGTTACCAATCTGGCCGCTGCATTTTGCACAAGCTGCAGCTTCCGAACCGTCTTCAAAGGCAGCCCCATGTAGAGTGCATTGCTGTAAGCTAACTTGGAGGTTACCAGAGCATAGACAACTGAAGCCAGGTTATCCCTGTCCAGATAGGGGCATAGCTGGGCCACCAACCAAAGTTGGTAGAAGGCATTCCATGCCACCGAGGCCACCTGAGCCTCAAGTGACAGAGATGGTTCTATTAGAACCCCCAAGCTACGAACCTGCTGCTTCAGGGGGAGTGCAACCCCATCCAGAACAGGTTGAACACCCTCCATCTGGTCAGAGGAACCCCCCACTAACTGTTTCAATTTATTAGCGCTCATCCAGTCCATTGTCGCACCCAAGTACTGCCACAGCCTCACCTGATGAAGATGAAAAAGGAGAAATAGAGCTGCGTGTCATCAGCGTACTGATGACAACGCACTCCAAAACTCCAGATGACTGCACTCAACGGTTTCATGTAGGTGTTGATCAGCATGGGGGACAAGACTGACCCCTGCGGAACCCCATACTGAGCAATGTACCCCAAGCACCACCTTCTGGAGCTGACCCGCCAAGTAGGAGCAGAACCACTGCAATGCAGTGCCTCCCACTCCCAACTCAGCCAGTCGTGCCAGAAGGATACCATGGTCGATGGTATCGAAAGCCGCTGAGAGATCGAGGAGAATCAACAAAGTCACACTCCCCCTGTCCTTCTCCCGACATAGGTCATCATACAGGGTGACCAAGTCTATTTCCATGCCAAAACCAGGTCTGAAACCCGACTGAAATGGATCCAGATAATCAGTCTCATCCAAGAGTGTCTGGAACTGGCCAGCAACCACCCACTCAAGAAACCTTATGACTGACTAGGAGTCCTATAAATTTGCTGGAATTAGCCCCAGTCCTGGACAGCCTTCTCAGCAGTGGCCCCACACCTGTGGAACCAACTCCCACCAGCTGTTTGCCATGTACCATCCTTACAGGCTTTTAAGAAGGCCTTAAAGTGTTTAAATTTACTATTGTCTTCTCATAAATGAATACTGTTTTGCTGCTACTGCCCTTGTTATTTTTGTTATTAGTTTTTACTGTTTCCTTTTTTTAAAAAAACTGATATTTTACTGTCTATGTTTTTATTGGTTTTAATGTTTATGATATTTTTATGTATCGTTGTAAGCCACCTTGGGATGGCTTCTGCCCTGAACCCTAACCCGCTGCCTATGAACAACTTTATGAGTTCAGAGGCTTACAGCAATCCCAATAAGGCTGCATGCTAAGAGTGCTCATCACAGATACACTAGTTACATAGGAGTGCTCTGCCATGGATTTACTCTCATGATTAGCCAAGTCACCTCTCAATCTCCATATTTCCTACCTGCAAAATGGGTACATGTTTCCTAGAGTCTCTTTTATGTGCTTAGTTTTTAACTGTTTGTTGTATTTGCATGGCTTCAGCTGTGTCACTGCTTGGCTCAGCTTCTTGAACCATCTGGTCTGCAGGGACATCATTAGCTCTCCCTTTCTGATTGTGGATCATACAGTAGCTCTAGTCTGGTTTGTGTTGTGATATAATGTGTGAATGGTATCCCAGGCAGCAGGGGGCTGCCTTGATGGCGTCGGGTTCCCCTGCTTTTGCTGCTGTGGGGGAGTCCTGACACAGAAGGCAGCACAGGCTTTCCAGCAGCCATTCAGCTCATTAGGCCTTTCCTGTCCCCCTCCCCCAGCTTCCAGCAACCAGTGCGAGGTCGCTTTCTGCCCAGGAATGCCCCCAGTGTGGCACCAGAGTGAGAACAGATGGTGGAAGAGCCCCAACTTTTCTACTGCACATCTTTGTCTCTTTGCCCCATGGTTGGCAGTGAATCAGCAGCTGCATCATATAATTAGTGCAGTGCTGATTCGCAGCCACCGTGAGTCAAAGATGATGTGTAGACAGCCTCCAGGACTCTTCTAACACCATCCAATAACTATCCATCTTAGGTAAACTGACAGCTTTTGCATGGTGCTCCACCCATAGATCCACCAGAAATGTCTGGGCTCCGTCCCCAGGATCCCAAGAGCTTTTTTTTATTTAAGAGTTCAAGATACCAGAATCTTTTGTTTAACATTTGGCAATCCTTTTAACACTTCATCTGCATTTTGAGTAGGCTTACGTTTCAGTATCCAGAAGTAACACAGCTGGATCTACAAATTTGGAGATGATGACATATACAGCTGTCAATAATGGAAATTAACGCCAAGGAAAGAGATTTCTAAACAGCTTCATCACTGAGTACAGACACACATCTCTTTCTCTCAGGCAAGCAGCAACCAACATAAAAGCCTATCTTACATTCATTAGCTGCTGTACCATGACTACTGTTGTTATTGTGTGTTGGAGTACTTCTGTGCATTTCAGGAAATAGTTTTAAATGCTCGCCCTTTGCGTCCTTTAGATTCCAGTCGGTGATGCGAGATATTATTGTAAGACGAAGGTCACTTGAAAATCTCTAGCTATGCGTGTTCTTTAGCAAATTCAGAAATAAAGGGCAAGCAGTGATGCCTGATAAATACAGCCAAATGGTTGCCAAGCAACACCAGTGTGTGTGCTACAGCAAGAAGGGCCTAGCAGAATGCAAAGGCATCACCACTACCATTTTCAGACAACATGCTGAAACCTTGGTGCCACACTCCCTGTCCCCAAATATAACCCTTCTGCAAATTTCATCAGCTGCTAGGGAAGCCTTCTCCAACCTGGTTCTCACCAGATGTGTTGGAGAATCCCCCAGAATCCCCCAGCCAGCCATGCTGAGAGTTGTAGGCTGACACATCTGGAGGGCACCAGGTTAGGGAAGGCTGTGCTACAGTGACCAGATGTTAAAGAAGACACACTACAATTCCCTCATCTACACTCAACAACAAAATCGTAGGTTAACTCTGGTTTAACTCCTAGACACCCCAGAGTGTCCAGGTTTGGATGTCACACTCACAGCCTATAAACAGGGCAACGAAAGGTGGTTTATTGAAAGTGGAAGTTAGGAGTGTGCCGGAAGCACTGGGCTTGCTCACCCCACTCATCCCCGACAACCCATGGGTTCAACAAGCCATGGGTTGTCATTGCATGCGAACCAGGTCAACGTGTGGATGTAGTTTAGTCAGTAGGTGACAATGGACTTAGTTGTAGTGGATGGAGTCAGGTACTTCCTGTTACTTTTCTGCTCTTGTTTAAGAGAGATTGTAAAGTCCTTGTCTAGGTGCCTGACTGGTTTGCCATCTAAGTCAGGATTGGATCCAGACTTGTTCTCAACAGAGGTCCACTGGCACTGGAGGAAAGGTATGGGGCCTTGAGTTTCTCTGAATGATCCTTCCCCCTACAGTGCTACCTTTCACACTGTTTGTCACATTGGGTGTGGGTGTTTTGATTTAAGGGTATATTGATGTTTTGTATTTTGTTTTTGCAATTTTCCCTTGATAAAGAAACATTTTTCAAAATGCCTTGAGAACAACACCAATCTGTTGTGCTCTCTTTTGTAAACTGAATCCACTCAGCCATTGGGTGGCCAGATGCTAAGGGGGAGTGGGCCACTCCACTTTTAATTGTGGTACAGAAGAGGACACTCCAAAGGTATAGGAGCTATGCCCTCCTTTGCATCTGGTCAGCAGAATGATTTCAGCTGCTGCATCATTCTGAGCATCTGTACATTAAAGGAAAAAATCGCACCCTTACAATTTTTTCCTTTTTCTGGGGTCTTTCACTGACTACGGCTCTTTTAAATGGCAAACAATGGCAACCATGTCATTTGTAATTGAAAACGTTTCCTCTTGGCAATGCTCCATAAAGTTAAATGAAACAGCACCATCTGGTGGCCCATGATATCCTGCAAGAATTTTAAATAGTGCATTATCTCTGATCTTTTTCAAAGAGAGATTACAGGGGGAAGGCACGGGAGACATCCTAGAGGTTGAAGCTGTCATGTAAAGGACCCGCAAACCACTGTGAGTGACCAATCATGTAAGTGCAATAAATCACTCATATAGAGAAGCTCATTGTCATGGAAGCTTTAGTGTTGTATCTCTCTAACAAGAAAAGAACTGACAGGAAACTCCTGATTCCACACATATGCAACTTTGTCTAGTGCCACCTAGTCTCCACACACATACTGTCCACTGACTCTGTAAAAATGTTTAGCGGGGAAGGTGTGTTCAGTCTGTTGCAGCAAAAGTAACAACAGTCTTGTGGCACCTTAAAGACTAACAAATTTGTTCTAGCAAAAGCTTCCATGCACTCTGTCCTCCCACAACACGGGGTATGATACCTTCTATTACTCTTCTGTCCTATGGGAGATATATCTCCTCTCCCTTCTGCAGGCATCATCTTAGAAGTGAAAAGAGAGTGAGGAACTGACTCTCTTTTTCATTTCCTTGTAATCTGTCATTAGTAATCATATGAATGAGTTGTCATGTATGTAGTCGTTTTGCTTATACAAATGATAAACACTTGAGAGGAGCATATGCATCATCCTATATATTTGTGTAAAGCCTATTTCAGTCTTCCCTGGGGCCTCAAGAAGCTGTAGCAATAAATAGCGCAACCTATTATTGTTAAGTTTCCTGCCTTGCAACTTAACCATCTACTATAATTAAAATGGGCCATGATTGACCTTGTACACTGCTGAACCTTTCTGGTTGTCAGTGAAATACTTTTTCTATGATATAATCATAGTAAAATATTACATGGTAAAATGAAATCCTGTATTCCTGTATTTTAAAATTTCAGTATAGAAGCATGTTTTAATATATGAGCATTTATATCTTATGCCCAATTGGCTATAAGTGGAAATTTTTGGTGCATCGGAATAGTTCACAATAAAGTTATTCACAGAAGTGATAAATGAAAATTTTGTGCTAATGTTAAGTAGTTTATGTAATATAGAAAATGCAATAATTACATTTTTTGTGTATATATGTTCACAATGCCTAGAAGAGTCTGGATTATATGCATGGAGCTACATTACTGCACCATATTTATATTAGGGTGATGACGCTTATGCATTACTGGTTAATATGAACAGATGTCATGATATGTCTTAATGGTTGGTATTGCCTATTTTGTAATTAATATTATATTAGCACTAATGAAATGAATTGTTTTTGTTGTTATGGTAATGACGCAGAACTCTCAGAACCACTGTCTATTATCTTTGTGAAATCATGGAAGACGGGTGAAGTGCTGGACGACTGAAGGAAGGCTAATGTTGTTCCTAACTTCAAAAAGGGCAAAAAGAAGGAACCTGGGAACTACAGACCAGTCTGTCTGACATCCATCCGTGGGAAAATTTTGGAGCAGATTATAAAGAAGTCAGTTTGTAAACACCTTGAAAACAATTCAGTGAGTACTAGAAGCCAGCATGGATTTGTCAAAAACAAATCCTGTCAGACTAATCTGATCTCATTTTTTTTAGCAGATAACCTCCCTTATGGACTGTGGGAATGCTGTGGACATAATATATTTTGACTTCAGCAAAGCTTTTGACAAAATGCCCCATGACATTCTGATTCACAAACTAGCTAAAAGTGGGCTAGATGGAACAACTATTAGGTGGATCCACAGTTGGCTACAGAATCAGACTCAAAGAGTGCTTATCAATGGTACCTTTTCAAACTGGGGGAAAGTAATGAGTGAGGTACCTCAGGGCTCAGTCCTGGGCTCAGTGCTCTTCAACATATTTAATTTGCAGACGACACAAAATTGGGTGGGATAGCTAATACCATGGAAGAGTTGTGAATATTTCTCCCACTAGAATTCATCCTCAGGCCCAGGGAATCAATTCTGCCCTACCTGAATTCCCTAGATGGCCACAGCCCCTTTCCCCAAACCAGCAACCATTTGGTAATTTCCTGTCTTTTGTGCAGTTTCTAAAAGGCTTAAATGCCACTCCTAAGGCTGAGTTACTGGCAGTAAGCGCTGTAAGCTAAAACAGGGTGGTATTTTTGGTATTTCTTATCCCTCCCATTTTTCATTTGGCCCTTCTCACTTTTGCCTTAAGCCCTGCCCACTAGTAGAATGTGGCCCCTGGAAGCTTTCCCAGAAAGGAATTTGGCCATCGGGCTAAAAGAGATTCTGCACTCCTCACCTACAGGTACTATGCCTCAGAACTCCAGACACAAACACCCCACAACAGCACCCGATGCATACAATACCCTACTCCACTCCCACAACAAGACAAAGCATCCCTGAGAGCAGGTAAGCAAGAGATGGGGCAGCATATGTGGTGAAATAGACATTTGTTGTGAATAGGTCTGCTGTGACTGTTCCCCACATCACCCCTCCACAGTGCCTGTGAGGAGTCTAAGGGGATTCTAACCCCTGCATGAAGGGATGCTTGGGGACTGGAAGTACTGGGGTCAGGAGGGATGATACCCTGGCACCACTATATGAATGTGTGTTATGTGATGAGGAATGGGTGCTGGGAGTGTGTCCCCATTGCTCAGAGTTCATTGGCTTCCTTCATGTGAGGGCAGCATGTGGACGTCTTTGCCGGCACAGACCCTGTTTGATGGGCACTGGCAGAGTTTCTAGGGATGCTGCCATTTTACACTATTTTTGTAGGTTCTGCTGGTGTGTTTGCCTCTCATTTTCCAGGCTGAGCACACATGGGAAAGAGCGGCCATCCCACTAGCATAGTGGTGAAAATATAGCCTTTGTGAGACCAAGTCAAGACATTTCTGTGTGCCCAGGCATTTTAACTGTTCGCCTGGCTTCTACTGGTTGTATAATTTTGCTGCCTCTCAGTTTTATTGTTTGCATGATGTCTTGTTTTATGGCATTGCTCTTGTAATTCTGAACATTTTATGTCTTGTAAACCAACCTGGACTCCATTTGGATGAGGGGCTGTTTAGAAGATGTAAAGTAATTAAGGGCACAATCCTATGCATGCTTAGACAGGGGGAGTGGAGTCCTCCAACTCCCAGCATTCTCCTGCCAGCCATGCCTACAACAAACTAGCTGGGGAATGTTGTGAGTTGTAGGACTTTTTTTCCGTCTCAACAGGCATAGGATTGCACCCTAAATATCTTTCCCCACACCAGCATAATTAGAGTACTATATACTATTGTTCTTCCCATCCCTGGCACCGCCACTTAAAAATTGTTTAGGTAGCAGATGATGAGCTGCAACCAGTGAGCTAGATGATGAAGTAGCCTGACTGTATAAACCAACTTCTTCTTCTTCTTCTTCTTCTTCTTCTTCTTCTTCTTCTTCTTCCCCTTCTCCTGTTATGGAAAGGAAAAGTGCCATACAAATAGACTGGTGCAGAATTAGGTCCTTCTGGTCAGAGCAGGGAAGCTTCTACAAAGGGAGGTTTGTTGAGTGTTACCAATCTTCTTTCTTGGAAATTAACAATGGCCTGCCTCTAAACAGCACTCCATAGGAAGAAGGGGAAGTAGCAGGACATGTCAGACTCTATTTCTAGCCCTATTTCACTAGCCTTCTTCAGATGCTATATTAATGTTGACTGAATGTGTGGGGGTGATGTGGGTGTATTTGGGACTGGCCCTAGTGATGGGGTGAAATTCTGCCAGGGCCAGCAAGCGCAACGGACACCTCCACGTCTGGCCCTCCTGGGCGCTGATGGACACAATGGGCAGATTTTTGCCCGAACTCTGGGCAAAGGACAAAGGGGTCACAGGTCTGGTGGAACTCACTTCCATCTTGACCTGTGCACTCCCTTTGTTCTTTCCCCCACTGCAGTAATGGTGGCCACCACAGCAGGGGAAAATACACAGCTTCCCCCCTCCGATGGGGGACCTTAAAGGCCCTATTAACAGGGCCTTTAAGGCCGTTATTGGGGGGTGCCATTAGAGTGGAGGGCGATTTCCCCAGCCCTGGGGAAATTGAATTTCCCTCCCCTCCCCCCATGCCAATTGTGACCTTAAAGGCCCTCTGGGATTTCCTCTTTTTGGCAATGTGTAAGTGCCCCCCATACTGGCTCTTAAATCATGTTGCAGCTCTTAACTCTGCTTTAGCTTTGCCTGATTTTTATCCTCTGTTCTCTGTTTTCTTGATCTGTTCCTGATCTTATCCGATGTGGTTTTAATGATGCATTTTATCTTCTTGCATTTTCATTGTATTTCAGTGTATTTTAAAATTGCTATTGTATTTTCTGAGCCTCCGAGACCGCATCTTGTTACAGCATATAAGAACATACATAAACAAACATCCACAACATACATAAACTTCTGAAAAGATCCTGCTTCGCTATACTTGCAGGTTTTATTCAGAGGTTATGGATGAACATGGGACAACATCCCAACCCACACCATGAGTTCTGTTGACAAGAACATGTTTGCATGAGGCTGCTTTCCTCTTTGCTAAAACTGCATATCCATCAACTGCTGTCCCTTTATTCGCTCTCTTGTTTTCTTCAACATTTAGAAGAAGGATGGATGGATCAGTATATTTCCAGTCCATGTCAGTTTCACATGTGTTCATTCTTAAATTCTCCCCATCGTGTTTCCACATTAATCTGCATTTTCAATACATTTTATAATAACATATACATGTTTACAAGCATTTTGGTATTTTATTTTTCTGAATTGAGGACTGCTTTGCAAAATTTGGAGGAATGCCTAATCCAAAGGATAATTGTACATAATAGTCAATCCATACATTACTGTGGATCAAGCCGGTTCACCTCAAAGTTCAGACTGAACCAAACCCTCAAGCATCTCTACCACCGTTCCCACTAAACAGCAAAACTGCTGAGCTCTG
This sequence comes from Anniella stebbinsi, assembly GCA_029215795.1. Classification (NCBI taxonomy): domain Eukaryota; kingdom Metazoa; phylum Chordata; class Lepidosauria; order Squamata; family Anniellidae; genus Anniella; species Anniella stebbinsi. The sequence continues at coordinate 287,345,476 of JARDYH010000002.1, read as the reverse complement.
CTCAAAGCCTAAATGTTGTAGAAAGCAAAGCTGACTGCTCCTAATCCATTTCCAGCATGTCATAGAACTTGGTGCCAGGAAGCTACGGAATCAGTTCTTATTTCTGGAATGTAGGTCAGTTTACAGTATGATGGGCAGGATTGCCTTCAGAGTACAATGCTTCCTGATCCCTCCCTCTGAAATCATCTCTTCCTGGCCACAGGATGTGACCTTTCAAAGGTACGCAAGGAGCCATTCACAGGCTTTCCAGCTTGGCTCTTGTTCCTGACCAGAGCAGATTGCTCCTGCTCACACATGCAGAATGGTGCCCAAAAATGACAGGCAAGCCTCTTTCTTTTGCTGAAATTACTCCAGAAAATATGGGTGCTTGGTTTTATTTCTGCACAATATCAAGCTGATGGTGTTCTCGTTCTCTCTCTCTCTCGTTTTCTCTCTCTCGTTCTCTTTCTCTCTCTCTCTCTCACACACACATACAATTTCAATTAAGGGGAAAACTATCAACATTTATTTTTCATTAAAAGGGTGAAACTGCTAGATGCATCCCCTTTCATTTTTGTTAAGCAAGATGGTGCACAGGGGCCAAGCCAGCTCTTTTTTCGTGAGACCAGACTTCAGACATATGGAGGCTATCTTGCTGATGCTGTTGCTGTTACTTCTGAGAAAATAAAATCAGCAACCTCTCTTTGGAACTCCAGATGTTGATAGGCAACAATTTACAAACAAAAAATAAATAAACGAGGACAACAGTTGCAGATAAAAACACAGCTGGTAGAATTAAATCACTGAACTCTAATATGTGTACAGCAGTCATATATATGTCAAAGTGTATACATGTATATCATGCATACATGTAGATATATCATACATGGAATATGGTATGTGTTATAATGGTGGGGTTTTCTTTCTTTAAAAGTATGCACTTACCTATACAGGAATTTAGAATTCCACAATCTCATATTTGCATTTTAATTGTTGGATCTTTTGGTGGGGTTTATTACTCATTAGCCTTTAGGCAGTATATATTTAGAACTTATGCTATGTATGATTGCTACACACACACACGCACACACACACACACACACACATATATATATATAAATATACTTTGAAATAAAATGTATCTAAGACTTTTGTATGTGTATTATTAGTAGCTTGATTATAGCAGTTGTGCACCCTTTACATTTGTGGACTAGTAGGCACATCACACCAGCATTTTATTACACTTTCATCCTGCCTTGTTTACCATTTTGCCCCATGACACTCACATGACGTTGTCCTTGTCCTGCAGTAGTCTCGCCTCTTCTTCTCCATTTTCCGTGTTTTCCCAGAGCGGGGAAAGTGTGGCATTTTTTTCTCCACACGGGATAAAAGGGCTCTTCCATCCCCGTGTATTGCCATCCTTGTGCTACGTCAGAACAACCCACTTTTGTGGAGGCATGTTCGTTGAAAGGCAGTTTTGCTGACAAAAGAGGAAGGCATGCTGAGGTGCTCGAATGAACAGGCTGTGCTGAGCCATTCAAATGGATTTCTGCTGCTCTAACCCCACTCTTACTGCTCTCTCATTGTAACTTCTCCCCCCTCAAAAGGCAGAAACACTTCTCAATCAATCAAATGCTAAATCATTAAAACAGTAGACAACAAAACCAGAGCAGGGGGGGGGCGGGGGAGGCACCCACTTCCATCACAATGTCTATCAAGCATAAGAACCAATAAACTGGAGGGGGCAAGCACAGTGGTGATACCAGGAAGCGTAAACCGGCACAGATGAAAAGGTAAATAAGGCGAAATAAGCGCAATAACGTATGCACGTGAAAGTGACCAGTGCTTGACACGCTAATGAAACAGAGGTGGAAACTGTGGATGCAAACCAGGGCCTTTATCACACCTACTATTTTCCCCCAATTTGCTTCTGCGGGTTCCCCCTCGGTTTCCTATGCGAGTCTAGCGTTTTGAATCACACTTGGTCAGTATTACTGCAATATCTCAGCTTGGCCTGTTGAACTTTGCTTGTTTTGGACTTTGCCTGTTCAGGGGTAAATTGAAACAGAAACTAAAACTGCGACCTCAGTGCGAGAGAGCAGCAGGATGGGGGATGACATCATGTGAGTCCAGCGCTGAAGAAGTGGATCAAAGTCAAGGTGGGTGTGCTTAAAACCGCCTGTGTGATAATGGCCCAGGAAAAAAAAGTAGGTGTGATGGAGCTCTGAATCTCTGGGTCCAGGGGTGGTTTTTTTCACAAGTGGTCACACCATCACCTCCTTCAAGGCAGCGGGTACTAGACCATCATGCAGTGATGCATTCACTACTCCCCTGATCTATTGCAGCAAGCTCAAAGCAGCCATGGAGGGGAACGGCTGAGAAGGTGCATGTAATGGGCTGCATAGATGCAAACATCCTCAGGCTCCAAAAATGTAATTACAAGATTCTAATACTGATTCTCACAGCAAACTCTGTGAGAAGTCATGACAATCATCAGAGATTGACAGACTGAGGCTCAGTTCCAACAAGATGCTGGGTGCATGTACAGCAACTCCTGTTCACGGGGATTGAAATCATTTTTAGGGTTCTTAACACATGCATGAATTTTAAATGAACTAAAAGCCACATCCTAAAAGTATCTGAATTGTCTTTGGTTATGGAAAACTAATGCCATTAGCTGATAAATTAACAGATTAACATAACAGTTAAGTCTGGTTAATTTTAAAAAATCCTGTGCCCGACTGAGAGAAAGAGAAAGAGAGAGAGAGGGAGAGAGAGAGAGACCCATTTTATGCAATCCAAATTCACTGAAGGTAATAGCATATTTGCAATGCAACAAAGACAGAATCTGATGCATTGTTTTGAGCTGGAGTTGATGGAACTTTGGTCCAATCCACCAGGATTCTGGTTAAGTCTTTAGTCTGCAGCTGGCCCTAGAAAAGGACAGGCGTGGCTGGGAAAAAGAATGGATCAGTTTGGGCAGTGTTTGCCCTTTATTTCTATCTCCCTTGTTGTCTATAACTCATCCATGTTTGTGTTATTGTAGCTCTCTGACAACTGATCTGAGCTTCAAAGCAGAGCAGAGAAGAGGAGATAGAAAGAGAATGCTCTGAGCAATACCTTTCCTCCTTACCCTGTTCGTTCTCTCTCTCTCTCTCTCTCTCTCTCCTCCCTTATGCTCCTGAGCAACATAAGCACAGGCCCTGCCAATCAGCCAAGTGCCAGCAGAGGAGGGCTTCGCAGAGGATAAAGAAAGCTCTGTCCTAAACCCACCTGCTCTTTAATACATTTCAAGTATCTAGATCAGATGTTGCTCTGGACACTCAATATAAACCTTCAACTCTTATACTGTTTTGGTAATAAACAGACAGATAGCAATCACACCACCACTTCTGCGCGCGCGCACACACACACACACACACACACACCAGTCTTTCTCACTTTATTTCAAGATTATATATTCATTCATTCTTGTCATATACACTTAATTACAATAATTACAATAAGGTATCGATCACTACTCCAACTTCTCAATGTGCAAATAAATAATTCTGCCTCAAAACACTTGACTACATTCCTTCCAACTATTCATTAGCAATGCCTACATTTAATCCAGTACATTGCTCCTAAAATAGGGCCTTTCGTTACGTGTGTGTGTGTGTGTGTGTAACCGGTGGCAACTCCAATTGTAAACACTGACTGCTCTTAAAGAAAAGGTATTATTTCACTGTCCTGCCTTCTGCTGAATTCTTTTCCACTCATGCATGGCTCATCATTGCATTTTGTATGTCTCTATAGAAAACTATATTATCATAAATGTTGTTGAAATTGTGGAAGAGAAAATGGAAACATATTTGAGCTATGTACAAAAGGCCTCTCAAAATTCTCCACTTTATTTGTAGGCAAAGAAATTTAGGGTAAAGTTTCACTGAATTTCTCCAGGGGGAGGAGAAATTCTCAAACAGTTTCCTCACAGGTAGGGCTCACCATTGGTGGGGTTATAGCACCACCTATTTTTCCTTTCCTATGGCTTGTTTTTTTGGGGGGGGAATGTTGCACTAACAGTGCAAGTGGCAACATCAGCAACTGCACTGGGAGCCTGACCCCCATTTTGCACCCTCCACAATGTCCCGTACTTAGTGTCGTTCCAAGGCATTGTGTGGGAAGAGAGGGAAGGTGACCACCATATAAAATTAATTGAAGCGCAGGAAGCCAAAGAGGCTACAGGCTGCAAGAGAGATTATTGTGCAATGAAAGACAGGATACTCATGTACATTTCTCGGCCATCTTGGACCTAGGCCAAGAGGATTTCTCCAAAAATTTCTTCTTCTCTGAATTTCTTTTTGAAAGCAATTTATTTTCTATCCAGTTGAATGAGAATGGCCCAGTTCAGAAGACACCATAAACCAAAAAAGCCTTAACCACCATGGTCTAAGGTGTCTTCTGAAAGAAATGGTTGAAAGATATGTTGGGATAGGGTGACCAGACGCCCGGATTTGTCCGGACATATCCGGGAAATGGGGTGCAAATCCGCATCCGGGCGGAAAAACAGTTTTGGGGGGCCAAATCCGGAAATTTAGCCCCCCAAAACGGTGACCAGATGGCCCTGGGGCGAGCTGGGCCAACCGCGGGGCGGCGGGGGCAAACCGGGGCAGCGGGGGGTCACGCGGCGGTGGCGGGAGGCTGGCGGCGCGAGGCACCTACCGGCTGGGGCGTCCGTTTCCCTCCGGTGCTCGGAATCTACTGAGAAACAGGCTTCGCGGCCTATCCCTCAGTAGCGCGCCGGGTGATGACGTCATCACTCGGCGCACTGCTGAGAGACAGGCCAAGAAGCCTGTTTCTCAGTAGATTCCAAGCACGGAGGGAAACGGACGCCCCAGCAGCAGCAGGTAAGGAGCGCGTGGGGGGTGGGGGGGCGGCGGGGGTGCTCGCGGTGGGTGGGGGGCGGCGGGGCGGGTGCTCGCGGTGGGTGGGGGGCGGCGGGGCGGGTGCTCGCGGCGGGGGGGGCGGCGCGGGTGCTCGCGGCGGGGGGGGCGGCGTGGGTGCTCGCAGCGGGGGGGGCGGCGCGGGTGCGCACGGCGGGTGGGGGGGCCGCGCGGGTGCGCACGGCGGGGGGGGCCGCGCGGGGTGCGCACGGCTGGTGTGGGGGAGGCACGGGGGCGCGGGGCGGGGGGGGCCGTGCGGGGGCGCGGGGCGGGGGGGGCCATGCGGGGGCGCGGGGCGGGGGGCGGCGGCGCGAGGGCGCGGGGCACTTACCTGCTGGGGCTTCCCACCGGTGCTCGGAATCTACTGAGAAACAGGCTTCGCGGCCTATCCCTCAGTAGCGCGCCGGGTGATGACGTCATCACTCGGCGCACTGCTGAGAGACAGGCCAAGAAGCCTGTTTATCAGTAGATTCCAAGCACGGAGGGAAACGGACGCCCCAGCAGCAGCAGGTAAGGAGCGCGTGAGGGGTGGGGGGGCGGCGCGGGTGGTCGCGGTGGGTGGGGGGCGGCGGGGCGGGTGCTCGCGGCGGGGGGGGCGGTGCGGGTGCTCGCGGCGGGTGGGGGGGCCGCGCGGGGGCATGCGGCGGGGGGGCGGCGCGGGGGCGGAAAGGCTGGTGTGGTGGTTGAGGCATGCGAGGCGGGTGAGGTGCGAGAGGCAGACAAAGCAGGTGTGGTGGGCGAGGTGCAATAGGCAGGTGTGGTGATCCAGGCAGGCGAGGCACGAAAGGCGGGCGCAGTGTGAGCAGGTGAGGTGAGCGAGGCGGGTGTGGTGCAAGAGGCAAGTGAGGCGGGTGCTATGCAAAAGAGGCAGGAGAGGCATTTCCTTGATTAAGGGGCCCTTCAGGCATCAATTGGCTTGGGGGGGGTCAGCCAGGAGCACGTTTGGGCCTCTGGAACTGTGCAGATCACTGCCGCCATTAGCCTGGCTGGCTGGGGAATATCTGTGCATTTGCAGTTGTTCTCCAGCCATGCCAATGGCAGCAGCAATCTGCAGTTTCCAGTGGCCTTAGAAACGTGTGCCCGGCTTGCCCCTCCCCCCCAGGCCAATTGATGCCTAAAGGATCTCTTAATGCAAGCGTTAAGAGACCCTTCAGGCATCAACTGGCTGGGGGGGAGGGCGAGCCGAGCACACGTTTGCTGGGCCTCCTGCGCGCAGATCACCGCCGCCCTCTCTGTCCTGGAAATCTCAAGTCTCACGAGGCTTTCATCGCGCGAGACTTGAGACTTCTGGAAGAGGTGGGGTGTGCGTAGCGCGCCAAACAAGAAAAAGCAGAAGGCAGCAGCAGCAGCAGCAGCACGATCCCAGGGCACAAGAGGCAGGTGAGGCAGGCGAGGCGTGACACGAGAGAGATGGGCGAGAGGCGAGGCAGGAGCGACCCAACAACAGGAACACAAACAGAATGCAAGCTCCATGCCCTAGAAATAAAAATTACTCTTAAACAAAAAAAGGTGTAATCCTATGCATGTTTAGACAGAAAAAAAATCCTACAACTCCTAGAATCCCCTAGCCAGCATGGCTAAACATGACTAAACATGCATAGGGTTGCACCTTAAGTGAGTTTAAAATGTGAAACTCCTCACATGTGTGGAATCATATATACGGTATATATATTTGTTCTAGTATCAGGAATGTAGCAGTTGTCATTGTGGAAGATATACCTGCCATTTGAAGGGAAGCAATGCATTTTTAGATATAAAAGGGGCTATAAGACTATGACATTCAACATCTAAAATTGCTTAACTACACCACTGTAAGCTAGTACCTGATTATGCAGAGAGAGCTGCCCAGCCAATTATGACCGGTAGACTGACTGTTGACATATTCATTGGAGTGCCAGAGACCTTCTTTACCAGTTGCTTCTTCCAAGCTGCCCAGGCAAGGAGACAGAAGTGGTCCTGCAGCAAAAAGGGATGTGAGCAGCCATGTTTGGACTAGTGGCAAGGTAATATGTGGGTATGTAGTGTGGTTTGGCTTGAATTGCTTGCGTCTGGATCTCCTTGGCTCTGAAAGCATCTTTCTAGACTGTATCTGCTGGTTACATGATCCATGTGGTGGGTGTATAGTCCTCCTTGATATGAGGAGTTTGCACTTGCTAGAGAAAGGTGAACAAATGTGAAGAGAAGCATAGGAGCTCTTCTTCTTTTGTGTTCAGTAAACTCAATTGAGCTTACTTCTGAGAAGGATTATGCTCTGCTGTCTAGGCATTCATACAAAGTTAACCAGAATTAACCTGAACTTCACATTGACTATCCATTTGATATTGCTAGTATATTAAATGTCTGAGTTGTGGATTGTGGTGTAGTGGCTAAAGTGTTGGACAGAGATTTGGCAGATCATGGTTCTAGTTCCCACTCAGCTATGGAAGCTCACTGGGTGATTTTGGGCCAGTCACAGACTCTCAGCCCAGCCTACCTCACAGGGTTGTTGTTGTGAGGATAAAATGGAGAAGAAGGGGATTATGTACACTGCTTTAGGTTCCTTGGAGGAAAAATAGCAGGATATAAATGGAATAAATAAAATGTAAACTGTGTAATCTTGTAACTTGTAGTTAGATATTTTGATAGAGGTATAGTTAATACAAGTTTCTACTAAACCCTAACTGAGGCCATATTGTGGGTGCTTATCACCAGTTCTCCCAATAGTGCGTGACACATAAAAATCTGCAAAAGGCTATTTCTGGAGCAAAACCTTTAGCTTATATCACATCTCAAGTGTTACAATGTTTTAAAGAGAGACACTCTTCCTTTCTTAATATTAATTAAATCACACTGAATAGGCTGAGAAAAGATTCCTACAGTGGCTCAATCATTCTTTCTCTCTTCTTTCTCCACCCTTACCTGGGAATAAGTCCTATTACACTCAGTGAGCTTCCTTCTGGTTAGGCCACAATCCTATGCATGTTGGCCGTGGAATGCTGGGAGTTCTAGGATTTGTTTTCTGGCTAGAGGATTGCACCTGTTGTGTACCTTTCTAATCTTTCCTTACCACATATTTCCCATTTTCTGTTTAGTCTAGCACTGGTGTACTCCCTCCTAACCACAGTGTTCTTTAGCTATTTTTTTTCTAATCTAGGACCTGTTTTCTTTAGGAAAATGGAAAACAATAGATTTTCTTTTCTGTTGATCAACCACAAAGAAATTTGTACAGCAACTAAAATATATGTTAATTTCAGATACATTGGATGTTTCACTTGTTCTTTATTTCAGTGATTCTAACATTAACATATTACTTAGAACAGGTTTGTCATAATTATGAGCTGTAGAATCAGACATGTGACCAAGGCCATGTTCAGGTGGGCACCCCCCCTTGGGGGCTGGACATGTTGGTGAGCACACCCCCTTGGGGGCTGAGCATGTTGATAGGCACACCCCCTTGGGGGCTGGGCATGTTGGTGGGCACACCCCCTTGAGGGCGGCCATGTTGTCCTCCTTTTTGGTTTTCAAAATATGGTCACCCTATGTTGGGAGAAATTTTCAGTACAACAGGAAAAATATGTCTTTAAGTCAATTGTCTATCCTTTGGATAGACAGTTGACTTGGGGCCAGGTTATCTGAAGGATCGCCTCCTCCCTTATGTACTTGCCAGAACCCTAAGATCATCCTCAAAGATCCTTTTCAATGAGCCCCTGCCAAAGAAAATGAGGTGTGTGGTTACCATGAAGATGACCTTTTCTACTGTGGCATCCCAACTGTGAAAGGAGCTCCCTAGAGAGGTTTGCCTGGTCTTGCATTGTACTCCTTTCAGTGTCAGGTGAAGACCTTATTTTCCCAGGATTTTAGCATTTTAGCATCCTAATCTTTTAGCTCTTCTGTTTTAAAATCTGTATTTTAAATCTTTGCTGCTAGTTTTTATTCTGGTTGTACTTTTATATTGTAGTTTTAAGCTTACATGTTTTATATTTTATGCTGTACCTTCAGGTTTTAATTTTTATGAACTGCCCAGAGAACTTTGGCTATTGGGCAGTATAGAAATGAAAATAAATAAATAAATAAAATAAACATTTGGAAATAACTTGCCTAAATTATAAACAACTCATGAGTAATACCATAATAACTAAGACTTACGAGTAATGAAACAATAAGAATGCTTTTTGGACATCATTTTCATGACTTGCTTTTAAAATGAAGGTGATCTGCAAATAAAATTAGCTTTTGGTAGGTATCTTGCCCAGAGTAAAACACTTGCCAGTTGTGTGGAGATGAGTGCCACATGGATAAGAATTCTGAATCCAAAAATCCATTGAAAAATCCTGTGATCAAAAACGTTGTTGTGATGGAGTAGTAAAAAGGACCTTGACCAAATACACTCTACTTTTCTATATTAATACACACACCACATTTCCATAAAAGCATCCAATGATGCTTTTATGGATATATAGGCCCCTTCCAACTCTACTATTTTATAGGCCCCTTCCAACTCTACTATTTTATAGGCCCCTTCCAACTCTACAATTCTATGCTGTGATTGTCTACAAAATGCCTCCTCTCAAGAGCTTAATGTTATCCATTTTCTCTGCTTTGATATGAAAGACTCTGATGGATGTATTGCAGAACTGGGTTTGCGGGGGTGGGGAGGGTTCCCGGTTCTCTTCTGTAGACAGCAGACAGTTCCACAAGTACAGCAAGGCTATCGGTTTTACTTTTCAGCATCTCAGTCTTTGGTTTCTATAATATCCAAAAGACAGCTAGCTACGCTGACTTGTGCGCTACAAATGGCACAGATTGATTTCACCTTTTAAATTAACCTGACCCTTGCCTGTTCAGGAAGGCCGAACATATGCCATCCTGTGTGATTATGAGTAATGTCCCGCTGTAGCAAATACACGTTTATAAACTGCTGTGCTCTGCATTCTCTGATATGTTGCTCCTCTTTTCTGCCCTTGGGAGGCCTTTTGCGAAGCGCAAGCAGCAGCATGTGGTCGTCTTTATCCTACCGTTTCTAAATGATGCCTGACGTTTCCTGGTCCCATAAGGTGGTGCATATATCATGTCATCTCAAAGAGGGCATGCTCGAAATATCTGAATGCTTTGACGAGGGTTCAGTCAGTTTACCAGTAGAATTTCAAGGGTGATGAGAGTGGGGAGGGGTGGGGTTGGGGGGAGGAGGAACAATATGCTTACAGGATATGTCCACAAACCATGTTAGTATAAAATATGTACTGCATTTTGGAAAATGAAGGTAGAACTTTGCTATAAAAGTTGTATTAGGTGTGATATATTGTGATATGTGTACTTATACCTATAAAAACAATTGTAGGCCTTTAGGGTGACCATATGAAAAGGAGGACAAGGTTCCTGTATTTTTAACAGTTGCATAGAAAAGGGAATTTCAGCAGGTATCATTTGTATGCATGCAGCTCCTGGTGAAATTCCCTCTTCATCACAACAGTTTTGTATCTGGCCTCTTTTGTATCTGTTCAAGAGGGCAGGGCTCCTGCAGCTTTAACTGTTATGATAAAGAGGGAATTTCACCAGGTGCTGCATGCATACAAATGACACCTGCTGAAATTCCCTCCAAACAACAAAAGGTCGTTTGGGGTGAACACTAATCCACCACCCTTTATGTCCAACTCAGCCTGAGCCAGAGGACTCTCAGACCTTACAGGACACCCGTAGGCTTTAAGAAATAGGGGCCCAAGCCAGCACCCTCTATTTCAAGTTCTAGACCTGAAACCTGAAACAGTAGCAATAACCAAAAGGAAAGCTCTAGACTTAGTACCAAGGCTTAATTGAAATAAAACACACACATTCAGTTATGATAGATGGTAAGTTTATTTACAAAAGAGAAAGAAGAATTTACAAAATGGGAAAGAAGGCATACAAGAACCAAAGTAATGTTTGGAAACAATGCTTCAATGTAAAAAACAACAAAGCATACCTAAACCTGTTTATACGCACCTAAGTAGAGGTCTTCAAATAGGGCAGGATCAAACGGACATATGTGGAGTCCAAAATAAAGACAGAAACAAATGAAACCAAATGAAGACAAAAAGCAGCAATAGCCTCCCTTTGCTTTATACTCAAAAGCCTTTGAGAAATGTGAAGTGAGCCTCTTTAGCCAATCACCAGCTGGCTGAATAATGTTCCTAGGCTTTTGTGGGGAGGGCATATGAAGTTCTTACAGAAGCCCAGCTGAGATCAGTCTTATTGGCAAGAGTTGAGCTCTGGCCTTGAAGGGCCTTGAGACCAGAACAATATGAGATAACACACACAGGTTGTTTAATGAGCATGTACAGGCCCATCTTCCTGAAATTGAGTTTTTACAGGCAGTTAGAATGCAAAAAAAGGAAATGGGTTTCTTGACATCTGAATATCTCCAAAGTCCAATTTGGTTATGGATTCTGGATTCATCCGTAACAAATCCACACCTTTATGTGGCAGCTGTCATCAAGATGGATGGATGGATGATGTTTCACTGCTAAGGGCTGAAGTCTTTCTACATTTAGCTTTTGGCACGTGGTCTATAACCTAGGTTCACCATAGTTTGTGGTGATAAACCAAAAGACAGTCATAGCCCATTCCAGTGAAATCACACAACCAACTTGCTTTGGACCAACGCAGTTGGAAGTCAGAACAGGCTGACTGAATAACATGGATGCCATGACTGAAACAGACATGCGAATTGGCCTTTGTTGGGGAAAAAAATCATAGATCAGCTTGTTGGTTGAATTTGTCATGAATGCTCTTCAAAGCTGGTATTCAGGCCAGAGTGAAAACATAATTAAATGCTGGAGAAGTAGGTGTTTTTTTTTTAAGTTTAAAGTTTAAAACTGTAAAATTAAAACTGAAAAGTGCCTTGCCTCTTCTGCAGTTCAAGTAGTGGACGTCCAAAGAGCCCTCTGTTGTGTGTATCTTCCTCCCCCATATGTGCCTATAGCTTCACTGCATCGATGTCAGGAGAGTCAAAGGCAGCAGCTGAGTTTGAATTCCTTTCTCATTCCTTTCAAGCATTCTTTCAGTGCAGTGATTGTAACGTCAGAAAATGCAAAGAAAAAGGTATGCAAAGATCAAGCAGTGGTCCCCAAACAACAACCTTGATCAGCTTATATGAACCAACCAAGAAAAGTTCCAAATGACAGGCTGAATAAACCCTTTGAGAGATGCTTATAGATTATATACAGCTTATAGACTACATTTGCCACTGCAGATGTTTAAGCTAAAGTATTTAGACATTTTGCACCCACAAGCTAATCTGGCACACAGCCAAGCATTTGCCAGTTCTGCTTGAGCAGCAGACATTTTCACAGTGAGCTTCAGTGAGCAATTGCCACTGTTTTGCTGAGCCAACATCCATCATGCAATGTGATTAAATCTACAATCACATGTTAGTGGAGAAACAGAGCATTTGTATTATTAGAGAACCCATGTCTTGGGCTTTGAAAATAAGTGGCTCAGCAGGGCTCCAGCAATTGCACAGCAGCAGGAGACTGTTATCAGTAGTGGACGAACCTCAGGAGATTTCCCATTTTCATAGAATAATCACCTTGAGCTCAGAGCTCTTATCTGAATCTCCTTTTTGCAAATGATCAGCTTGGGGCTCTCCGTCAGATGAACATGTTTGATGCTGTCGATACAGACCCGTTGATATGAGGGGACATACAGGAAAACCTGATGATTTCTGAAGAGAAGCATTATGTGGAGGGCAGCCTGCAGTTAGTGGTTGCTACAGCAATAAGGTCTTAGGTCCAATGGCCTGTAGCAGTCTTTGGAGTGGGTCACAAATTACTAGGTAGCTCCATGGAGAGGTGCTCAGAATCCATAAGTTGGCCACTTATGCATCGCTAAAAAAGAGGAAATGCATCACTTAAAAAGAGGGCATCCATTTGCATTACAGTTGCAGAGGCTCATTACATGTATAGCTCCCATGGTAGAAAAGATCACTACTATGCATCTCACCATAGTAGGAAAGACTGACCAGGTGATCTGGGTTAGGGTGTCCAGATGGCCCAGGGTTTCCCGGTCCTAACCTGGAAACCTAGGCCGATCCGGGGCAACCGGGGGGCAGCGGGGAAAAACCGGGGTGGCGGGGGGTCACGTGGCGGTGGCGGGAGGCAGGCAGCGCGAGGCACTTACCTGCTGGGGCGTCCGCTTCCTCCAGGGCTCAGAATCTACTGAGAAACAGGCTTCGTGGCCTGTCCCTCAGTAGCGCACCGGGTGATGACGTCATCACCCGGCGTGTACTGAGAGACAGGCCAGGAAGCCTGTTTCTCAGTAGATTCTGAGCACCGGAGGGAAGCGGACGCCCAGGTAAGGAGCGCGGGGCAGCGCGGCGCGGCGCGGGTGGGGGGAGGGCGGCGCGGGTGCGCGGTGGGGGGGTTGTTTTGGGTGGGGGGGTGGCGGGGGGGGGTCCGGGATTTTGATTGTCATAATCTGGTCACCCTAACCTGGGTGCCTGTCCAGGTGCTCAGTGTTAATGGGTAACTTGAAGCCCCCTGAACTCTCCCTTTCTGATAGTTCTTGATCTTACTCTGGACTTGGACTGGACAGTCCTTCAAACAGAGGATGGTCCTCTGTAAAGTAGGACATCTGGCCACCTGAAGCATCCAACGATTATGAAGCAGAGGCTCTTGGATGGGGGAGATATCTTGCTGGTTCATTATTATATTAGATACATCTCTCCAGCCCCCTAATTATAATAACCCCTGCAAACACACCTGTATGCTATTTCTGCAATGAGGTTTTGGCTCTGCAATTGCTAATTGCTCCATGATCTGGAAATGACTAAGCAGTATGCTGTCTGTGCATGCACAACCTGTTTTTGCCCCAGGACCAGTACTGCTGGCAATATCTTCTGGATTCTGTATGCTGTGCTGTTTGTGTACTGGCTGAGACCGGGTTCAGTTCCTGGCCACATGACAGTCCTTCTGAACTCTGGATAGGGATGTGTGGGAAATTAGCTATGTTGATTTATTTAAATTTTTTACACATTTACTCAGTTTGCACCTCCTTGATACAAGTGCGGACACAAGTGCAATTTATGGTCGGAAATCCATACATTTCTGAGTTTGCCATGAGTTCCGCAAAACAAAACACAATGCATTTGACAAAATGCACACATCTGAAAAATGTGTGAAGAAGAAACAACACACATTTCAAAAATGTACACAAACACACTTTAATCAATGGGTGCATACATTCAAAAATGTGTACATTAAAATGTGTACAAATTGGTGCTTTTTAAAAAATAGCAAGCTCTTGCAGAAATGAGATGGAAAAGACATGACAAAAAATCAGGCAATTTTGGTGAGATAGAGATGGACAGATCCATCCATTCTTAGCTCTGGGCCACAGTAGGTTCACTTGCACATCCTAAATGCAGCTCTGTAAGTGATAGGTATACTGTAGGCCAGGAGTCAGACACATGGTGTCCACAGGCACCAATGCCCTCTCAAACACCTTTCTTGGTGCCTGCCAAGATGGCCTAGTCCTCCAACTTAAAAATAAAATAAAAATAACACATTCTCTTATAGAAGCGGGAATTGCTGCAAAATAGGTTTCTGTTGGTACTGAAAACTGTGAGTTCAAAGGAACTTAATGTGTTGAGGTTCAGCCTCCACTCACGCCTTGTAATCAGTCTTTTGGGCAGGTTACTTGTCCTCTGCCATGCCTTCCATGGCAGCCATTTTGTTGTGGTGCCCAGGACAATTTCTCAAGTTGCCTGATGTGCCCATGGCCCCAAAATGTTGAGTAATCCTGCTGTAGGCCTTCAGAATGGCCAATATATTAACTCTGAAAGCAGTGTTAGAGTTGCCACCTGCCTGGTTTTCACCCAGATGAACTGCGGACTGGATCAGCTTTTGACCTTGACACTCAAAATTTGGGATTGTCTGGGGAAAGGAGTTAGGTCACTGTTTTCCTGCCTTTCTACTCAGCCCTTGTTTGCTATCACTTCAGTCCTCTCTGGCAGAGCTCATGGTCATCTCAGAAGCCAATGCATGAGAAGGAAGGAAAAACAGATGGCTAAGGAAGGAAGGTATGGATTGTTGTCTGCTGTCACTTGGCTCCCTTAGGACATGTGCTCATGCTGTCCACTTGGGAACATAGATTTGTGGCTGGAGAGAGAAAGAGGAACCAAGCCAGTACAAGCCCTGAGTTGCAGGTGAGTCTAGTTATACCAAAGGCAGTTAGAAGAGAGGTGAAAAGCAGCCAAATGCCTCTGGAAGCTTACAAACAGATCTCCTCCATGGTTTGTGCCCTGCTTTCAGACATGATGATTCTTTTTAGCTGTTATGGCCCTCTGTGGCAGGGATAATAAACCTCTTTGAGCCCAATGGCCAAATTCCATTTCAGAGAAAGTCTTGAGGGCTGCATTCCAGCAGTTGGCGGGTAAAAGTGGCAAGGCCAAAGAGGGCAGGGCCAAAATAGAAAAAAAAATACCAATGTATTGCAGGGAGGGTGCCATTGCACTCATGTTCTACTTGTGGGTTTGTGTTCAATGGCAGGTCAGTGACTGTGTGAACAGAATCCAGGACTAGATGGATCTTTGATCTGATCCAGCATGGCGCTTCTTATGTTTTTAGGTTCAAGCTCTTACTGACAGTAAGTAAGTCTTAGAAGAGACATTTCAACCTTTTAGAAAGGGGAAACAACTTCACATCAGCCAGGAAGCCACAAAACAATCAGTGGGCTGCTCAAGGAAAAAGGACGTGAGGCCAACAGAAGAGGATGTGGCCATCTGGAGAACCCCAGGACAGCTGGATTGGGATCATGAGCCTGAGGTTATGCTCCCCTGCTCTATGGATTTGTCTAACCCTTTTCAAAGATCATACCTACCTACATATTACATGCAAACTCATATAAAGAAACTCTGATGGTCACTTTTATTCACTTCAGGAGGGACAATTTTTCTATAGCCAAGTAGCGGGTTGGTTGGGATGGGAGAGGTGGATTGCTTAACCCTTGCCCTATCGGCCACATTCCCATTACAGCATCTTCTCCTCCCCAAGCCTTTTCCTCCCAACAGGGTTTTGTTTTTAAAGACAAACATCCAGGAAAACCTGGATCCGTGGGTAGCCATGCTATTCACAATGCAGTGAACTTTTGGATGATTCAGAATCTGATCTCGGACTGGATGTTAAAGCTGGCAGTTTGTAGTGTGGCTTTGAGTCACAAGTTGTACAGATCTGGGTGGAACCCTGAGAGAATTACATTTATAGAAATAAATGATCAACTGCAATAGCGTAATAAATAGCTACCAAAAGAGCAAGTATGTATTTCCATTATCTGTCCTGATTACATTGTTGTTCTATTTTATTCATTTAGGTCAAAGGTGAGGAATCTGTGGTCCTCAAGACGTTGTTGGATTCCAAGTCCCAAAATCTATGACCATAGGCTGTGGTCCTTGGAGCTGATGGGGATTAGATTCTAACAACAGCTGGATGCTCACAAATTCCCCACTCCTTGATTTCAGGTTGTAGCTGTTTAGTGAATTATCCACACTTAAGCCATATAGATGTCAACTGGCCTTCCATACATGATGTAACTGATGGTTAGATTGCATATTTGGTCTTGAAATGAAGGAACTGTCCCACTAAAATAAAATGACATCTTTTGGTGCATTTTCCATAGTTCTCTTTTGTTCCTTCCGTTTTGAATACTTTGCATGTTGGTAAAAAACAATGATGATAATAGTTGCTACATTGAGAAGGATTATTAGAAGTGTGATCCAGTATGAATATCCATAGGTGTTGGATTGTCCAGTTTTTCTCTGGCTTTCTGTCCAACTGCAGTGTCGGAAAACCAGTTCAAAGGACATTTCATTCATTTCCACATTCACAGCAAACAGTATCAAGGTCAGAAGAGAGCAGATCCCTGAAAAGTAGAAAAGCAAATATCATTTAGATATCATAATATATTCTTTGGGGAGAGTGAAAAACACATGAATAGTTCTTTTATATTTAATTCTGTTTAGGGTGACCATATTTTGGAAACCAAAAAGGAGGACAACATGGTCACCCCCAAAGGGGGCATCCCCACCAACATGTCCACCCCAGGGGGCATGCCCAGCACCAAGGGTGTGTGCCCACCTGAACATAGCCTTGGTCACATGTCTGATTTTACAGCACACAATTAAGACAAATCTGATCTACATAATATCTTAATGTTAACACCACTGAAATAAGAAGTGAGACATCCAATGTATCTGAAATTAACTTCACTCACTCCTACATTTGTAACTTTTGCTGTACTTTGTTGCTATACTCTGTGTGATACATTCTCCCCTTCCCTCCAATACCTTTTTTGATTGTATCCGCACTCCACTGCAAGCTGTTGCTTGACACAGCTTGCTGCCAGATGGCTGGCTGGCTTTTTTATTTTTAAAGTTAATTTTTTTTAAAAAAACTTGTGTATGACTGTCACAAGTTTTCTACTCTAACATTAGGGTGGGTGTTGTGGGTGGCGGACACTACTTTGCCCACTCACACTTCTCACTTATATGCATTAGCTTCTCAAGGCTTGTGCGTTGGCACCACTTTTTACACCTAGACTTTGAACTCCTGTCTACTTCCTGCACAAACACATGACTGCATCTTCTTCCCCACATTTTGATCTGTGGACTCCTCACCTCTGCTGAGCTCCAGGTCCCGACTGCCACCAAATCTGCAGCAGGAAAAGTGCTGTGCTTGCCCAGTACTTCTTAGCTAAAAACTCAAGATCCCCTTGATGCCAAGGGCTGAAACTGCTCAAGGTGCAGGACCTCAAAGAGGAGGTTTGACAACCTGAGTTTGAAGGGTATGGGATCAGTGATATTTTTTTAAAAATAAATAATTTTAAAACCTCAAACTTTAAAAAAATTGCTAAAAATCAACAGATGAACAGATATGCTTGAAACATGGCATGGCTAAAGCCCTACTTAGTAGCTATCATAATGCCAAGTTTCAACTCCTTATCTTTAAAAATGATGGTTTTATTAAAAAAATATTTTAAATCCTCAATTTTTTTTTTAAAAATCCTAAAAATCAGTGGATTCACAAATCTGCTTCAAACGTGGCATAGATAAAGCTCTACCTAAGAGTAATCATGATGCCAAGTTTCATCACTTTATCTTTAAAAATGACAGATCTGTAAGTATTTTTGTTAATTCCCATTGGCTATAAAGTAGATCTGCCCTTTGGGTGGGGAGAGGATGGGGAAAATCTGGATTTTTCTTCAAATTTCATAATTCTCCCCTTGCCGGATTTGTTGCCAAAAATCATGACATGTTGCCAACTGAATCCTGAATCAGGTTGGTGGTGGGGTGGGAAGAAAAAGCAGGTTTGATGGAGCAGGGCTTGAATTATGAGGGGCAGGGAAGCATCAAGAAAGGCATGGTTGGGCTCCTGAAAAGCAGGGTGCCCTGAGCAAGAGCCCCCTGGAGATGCTCCTTCTCACCAGTTCAACCTGCTTCTTCACCCACCTCTCGCTCTTCATGATACCCACAAGCCCCAGCTCCTGACTCCCTCACCCCCATTTCATCTAAATTATGTCCACCACATAGCTTTCTAAAAACAGAAGCTTAAGGAGCCATCCCAAAATAAACAGGGCCACCTCTGACTACCACTGCTTGTAATTTGAGTACTGCAGTTTAGTCAAGGGGACCAAACCTCTGTGAAATGTGTAGCCCTATTTCAAGGAAGTTTTTAAAAAGTGCTCTATTTGGACTAGGGCTCCATCCTAGAATCTGCTTTCCATACAAAATTTGGAATCAGCGGCACAGGCCACCACCCCCAGGGCTGGATCTCTAGGCAAAAATCCAGGGTCCCCCGAGTCCAGAGGGCCCCCAAATGATACTGGCAGTGACAATTTTTTAAAATAATAATAAAATTATTATTATTATTATTATTATTATTATTATTATTTTAGTCTCATAGCTTTTAAGGTTATTATAGTGGTTTTAAATGTAAGTGTATATTGTATGTTTTTGCAGTTTAAATTTTTGTATATTGTTTTTAAGTGTTTTAATCTTATGAAAACCACCCAGAGAGCTTCAGCTATGGGGCAGTATACAAATGCAATAAATAGTGATAATAATAATAATAATATAATTAATAATAATAATTTCTTTCTGACTGTTTTCCCCCTAGGGTGGGAATGCTGCTGCACAGAAAGGCTCTAAAAGTACACGTGGCATCTTCATTGCACTGAGTGCATCTCTAGGCCCCACACATAGCACCTAGAGAGGCACTCTGGGATAGGAAAATGCTGGGTGTGACTGTGGAGTTTTCCTTCGCAGCAGCACATCCACCCTAGAAAAAGGAATGAAAACAAGACAGAAAGAAAGACTGTTGCTACCACCAGTAATCTGGGAGGGGGTGTTAATTTCATTTTGCTTTTGGCCCTTGCAGACCTTGCTGTGCTGCTGTATGGACTGAGGGGGAGGGGATAACTTTGAGGCAGATTCCAGACTGGTAATTTTTCTCTCTTGTTTTTGAAGTTAATCATTCCCCCTTCCCATCCACCCCAAACCCAGTCAAATACTCTAGAGAGTGGGTACTACATCACCAGTTGATATCAAGAGAAGTTTTGATAAAATGATATCCAGTATACAGATCAGATTGAAAGTAATGGTTTAGATTCAAAGGTAGTATTGGCCTCTATCACTAGGATGCATCACATGCAAAAAAACGTATATGTCTTTTGAAGGATATTAATGAAAACATTAGGAGGAAGAGCAGTGGACCTTTATTGGAGTTATGGTGATTCAACATGACTATTCATTCCAACAGAAATGAGCGTGTAGACTAGAACCCTTGTGCACGTCCTGAAGTATTTGGAATAAACCAATGATCTTCATTAGGTTCTTCTCTTCTACATAAAAGGCTACAGCTCAAAGTGTGTTCTTCTGCCTTTCTTGCTGGTTAAGAGTGCAAGCCTTTCTGCGTCCATACAGTACAGTACTATAAATCTACAGTACAACTCTAGCTAACTGCAGTACTACTATCACAAGAGAAGGCCAGGGCATAGCTCAGTAGTAGAGCACATACTTTGCATGTGAAAGGTCATACTGATTCAGTATGAGGCAGCTTCCTCTGTCCCTATGACCTCCTCTCTGGAAATAGCAATGATCAAAGAGGTTACATCTGCACTGCAAGGACATTATAGTGTTCAACGCAACCAGAACACTCTTGATTACTTAGGCACTTGCTGAGGTGAGAATAGAAATAAGCAGGCATATAGACATCTGGAAAGATCAGTTTGTATTACAATTTGGAATTAAGGGCGCAGTCCTATGCATGCTTGGACAGAAAATAAAATTTCCAGCATTCCACAGTGACCCATGCTGCCTGGGGAATGCTGAGAGTTATAGGATTTTTTTCTGACTAGACATGTATAGGATTGCACCCTAAAATGTTCCTCATTAAGGCCATGTAAACAAGGATAGGCCTCCTGATGCTAGGAATGACTGTTTTGAATTAGAGAATGGAACCCAGCCATAGAAATCTTCCTATATTGGCATCAAATCACTTCCAAAATGAGGCATTAAGAAGGGCAGTATGGGGAACTCAATAGAAATAGGCCAGTACATCGAATCATCTTTCTACATTGGGTGGGGGCATCCATCTTTTTTTGACAGTCCTCTACTTGAAGAGCTGCCAAATTACCATCCTCTGTTTGAAGATGTCCTCTCTTTGAAAGGCTGTCAACTCTAATCTAGTATAAAGATGAAGAACGATAAGAATGGTTGCCTACCAACAGTAAGTATCTGAACAGGAGACTGAACAGGCAGGCACACAGGTCATAATCTTCTGCATTACAGTGAAATGCACTATATTTCTATATCAATTATAAGAATCATTCCTATATTTGCATATTCACATATAAATCAGCACATTAAAATTTTATGCTGATATATATCCTCATTTACTCTCTTTTTTAGTGATACATTTCCTCTTTTTGGGGGGGCAATTCAGAAATGACCACCCTATTCTACAGAAAAGAAGCTGTATGGGATCGATCTAGTCCTGATGTATTTTATAATATGATTCCCCCACCCTTGAATAAATTCTTTTAGTCCAAAGCTTACTGTTAGAAAAGGCAGGAGCCTCTAGAGACACATTCAGTGTAAGAACGGGAGTTATTTCAGTAGCAGGATCAGAAGGATAGAAAAGTACATCAAAAGAAACCAGATGTAAGCCTAATAAGGGAACGAAGGGTTATATCCCAAGGGAAATGTTTGATGGAGTTCGTCTTAAAAGTCTAACATATCACTAGTTTCTGATATATCAGGAAAAGCACTCCCCCCCCCACCTTCCTGCCTTCGTGTATTGCCAGTTTTTTCACTCAGCAAAATTATGGCCTAATTTTGCAACACTGTTTCTCATGCAATTCTCTTAAAGGCTAAGCAAACCGAAGAAGAAGAAGAAGAAGAAGAAGAAGAAGAAGAAGAAGAAGAAGAAGAAGAAGATCCCAAATGTGGCTTATAACATGATAATCCCAACTATCATGTGAGAACTGCCAAGATCAAATATCATCAGTATTTTTTAAAAAATCCAAAAGCCACAGTACAGTAAGACCTTTATTAGGACCAATTAAAATGTCACAAAATACTAATGGCAGATCAGCCATTAGTAATCAGATCATGGGGCTTCTTTAGGTGAAGGGGAAATCACATTTCCTTACTGGGGGTTTGCTTCCTGCTTCTCTTGCACAATTGTAATGGACAGCATACACAATCGGAGGGGCAACCACATGGTCTATAATGGAAAAATCCCCCAGTTGTCGCTGCTCATAGCCCTGAATAGTACAGCGCCCTCTAGTGGGTGATTTTAACTGCAACTTTCCCTGTACATGGTAGGAAATCCTGAGATATTTCAGTAGAATATCCTTCTGGTCCTCCTATGTTGGCTCTGCCCCCTTCCTGATTGATTTTCCGATTGGCTGGGAGGGGACCAGAGCAACTGACCCCATGTGAGCCAGGCAGCTGCTGCCATCATAGCATTGGTTTGCAATGTGTCCTTCCCCCCATCCTGGATTGCATCTCTTGTCCTGGGAACCCAAGCTTTCAGGGAGTTATGTTATTCCACTGCATCTAGGGAACTGGAATGCCTCTCCTGTACTGGGCACACAACCCTAAGTCATACATCCCCATAACTGTTTTTGCCATGATTGTGTGAGCATCTTTGTTGTTTATTTGAACAATACCTGCTGACTGTTGTTATGATATGTTATATGTATTTCCATTGGGTTGTATCCAATTGCTGTCACTCCCTGATCACATGCTTTTATATCCAGCAGAGCTTTCCATCTGTGGAGGAGTGGAGCAGGAGGGAAGGCAATTTTGGATGCTTCCCCTACTCACCCTTGTTCTGAAGGGTCTCCAACCCTCTGGATCAGATTTGGAAGAGGGCTTGGGGGGGGATGGGAAATCACTACAATCATTGGTGGCTGGTGGGTGGAGGGCAAGGCAGGGCAGGGCAGAACAGGTACTCAATATTCTACTGAAATTGACAGAGAAGGGCAGGAGAAGATCATGTGTAGCAATCAGCAGCTACATGCCATGCATTACAGCAAATGTAACCTGGTTGTGGGGGGATTCCTCTGCCACAAATGGGTGGGCGAGTGGCAGAGGATCACAGTCCCGTTGCCCCAAATGTAGAGCCACCTTTGCTAAAAATCACCTCCCTCCTCATTTCACTGATGGAAGCCTCTACTGAATGAAAGAGCATTCCATTAGCAGAGTGACACCAACTGGGTATATGCCATTACATATTTGCAAAGTGTTATCAGGCGAGTGTTTTAGTACACTCATTACTGGGCACTCACAGCTTTTTGCGGGGGGGTTTCACGATGCTCTCTACCTCCCATGTGCCTCCCATTCCTTCTGCTCATTTTTCCATCACAAAAAAAGACCAGGAAAACCCGATTCTTTTGGCTGTGACAAAACCTGCTGCCATTTCCTGCTGTGTGCAGGAGAAGCAGTGCAATGAAAATGGCCACTGAATGGCCCACGTGGTTGTTGCTTGCTTCCTTTTTCTTCCCCGTGTGGAGAAAGAGGAAATTGTTTGTTTCTACTGTAGGACAGGAGCAGGAGGCAAAGCGACGGTAGGGAAACACGATTCCACCTCCCTCCCCCCGCATCTAATGACACTAATGGTTATACATTGAAATGAAGCACTCATAATGAACAATATAGAATCCTCTTTCATGTTCCACCATTCATTAATCCCACAAATAAAATATATATTGCTTAAATTTACGTAGTGATAAAGCTGATGTGTCTTTGTATGAATGATGCTGGTTTCACTTGTATTACTTCCGAGTATAATGGATTAAAAGACAGAGACCATTTAAGAAATATTGGCTGCAATCCAAAGGAGCTGTTGAAATTTAAAAGCTTCTTGTATCTGCAGCTGTTGGAGCTGCTATTGTAAAAATAAAAATAAATGGAAACAACCACAACCCCTGACAATGCACTCAGTTTCCACATGAATATGCATACATAACTCATTTCGACTGTTGCTATTAACTGTCCAAATGTCAAATTAAATTAGTCCTTCTCTCTCTCCAATAGCCTTATATTTTGAGAAGCTCACATAAATATCAAGCAATAAGAAGATCGTGATCTGCCCTCACAATTCTGTACACAATTTGTTTAGAGAAGTGATTTTCAAACTATATTGCTAGGAACTCAAGGGTCCCTACATGAAAAGATTGTTGGTATCATCACACACACATCCCTGAATGATGACTTATCCATCCTTACTGAGTTTCTTCTACAACACACAACAACAGAGGTAGGATGGCTACTTATGAACTGCTAAAAAAAAGAAGACATGTGCCACCAAAAAAGAAGACAACAGATGACAGATATTTGCATAAACTAATATATATGTATAGATGCAAATTTAGAATGAATTATTATAATTTAAATAGAAATACAGTATAGCTCACTGTGACAAAATCACAATGCTTGCCATGTTGCATCTGTATTAATGTATATATGTGTATGCTGTATTGAATAAAACCCAGGTAAGTTAGGGTTAATTATATGGCAGACAGTGAGTAAGAGGTGGGAGATGCTTGTGTGTGTGTGAGAGAGGAGACTGAGTGTATAAAAGGCAGGAGCAGACAGGAATGGTACACACGACATGCTAAGTCATGGTTCACATGACATGCTAAACTATAATGTTTAGCTCAAATGCTTGACCACCATGGCTTAGTGTGTCATTTGAACAGGGTCATTACCAACCTGTGACATTTAGATTGGCAAGGGAAAGTAGTGATATCTCACTTAAAGCTAGAGGTGAATCTATTCACAAGATGTTGGAGGAACAGGCAAAACTGCTGCATCTATGTCTATGTTATAGGGAATGTGTATACCATTGGTTCATCTACCCAATGTTGTCCATGTTGACTGGCAGTGGCTCTCTAAGGGTTCATACAGGAGTTTTTCCAGCCCTAACTGGAGATGCTGGGGATGCCTTTTGTATGAAAGACATGTGCTCTGCCACTGCAACTTTAAACCAGTTTCCTGGCTTTTGGAGACAGAATTGTCTAACGTAGAGAATTGTGGCATGTTTCTTTTCACCTTCTACAGCTTACTAGGCACCAGGAATACATCATGGCTGTCATGGGCACAATTTCAGAGTTTGGGAGATATTTCAGTGTGTGTTGGTGGTGTTGGGGATGGGGATGGGGAGGTGACATTTATCAAGGTCCAGAGGAATTCTGTGGAATACTCTCTAACATGAATTGAAAAATACGTCAATGGTTTGGTTCTTTGAAGAAACTGTTGTAGTAGTCATTCCATGTTTGTGAAAAGTATTTCTACTATACATAATATTTAGTTTCACTTATAATTTTAAGTACTTTTGAGTGTCCATACATTTCCAAAAATTATATTTAGACCAGTTTTTACCAGGCTCTTTTGAACTTGTTTCTGATGTATATTGGCTCCTTATCTATAAAGATTGTGGTGGTTTGTTTTAAAACAAGAATAGGTAAACATCTATACAATTTGAGACATGAGAAGATCGGAGCACCGTTAGTGAAACATTTTCTGGAGAATAAACATCAACCTGAGAGCCGATCTACACAGTCCTTTGGAACATTTTAGGAAGTATTTTAAAACGTTCCAAATAGGTGCGTTCTAAAATGTCTTAGGCCACACTACTGAGTACTCACCTTACAGGAGAACAGTCTTCAGTCTTTAAAGCGGTGTGTGCGGTCACACACTATTCTGCCCTGTCTCTTTCTCTTTCGTTTTTACAATGAGTTTAGGGCAAGGCATTGTGGGGGTTGTAGTTCAGTCACCCACTTCCTTCTTAGTTCCTCTGTCATTCCCTAGCGAGTATAGGGCTAAGAATTGTGGGTGTTGTAGTTCAGTCGCCCACTTCCTCTTTCTTCCCCACCAATCAACTGCTAAGCATTTGGGCACCAGTAAATGAAGCACTGCCCCCATGAATCACAAACGGTAAGGAAGGACACATTATTTTACTTAAAACGATTTATTAAAAGTGAAACCGTTGTATATAACTGAAGTGAGTTTTAAAAAACCTCAGATATGCAACGTTATAGGGAGTGCGTCATGTGGCCCAAAGAGTTTTCATAACCCTTATAAAATGTCAAAAACCTCATATGTAGATCGGCCCATAATCATTTTTTTCAAGCCATGCTGTCCATCAGGTCATTGTGTATTACACTAGTTGAATTTGCACCTTATATAAATAAATAATTCCATTGGCTGTCTTTTTTTTTTATCTTTTGAGCTGTTTAGTATCCAGGATACAACCTTATTGTTGTTGTTGTTGTTGTTGTATTTGAAAATATGATAAAGTGTATTACTTACCAGATATGGCATTCCATGTATAGACCCCAGCAGGACCCAAAAATGTTTGGTAAGGATTGCTGATGGTATTGTAGCATGTAAATCCAGAGCTGAGGAAGGAGCTGAGCAAAATAAGAACGAGCAGAATGATAATCACAATGTTGAAATTCTTCACTGTTACATTTCCCATCGAATCTGCAACTGAAAAAGAATAATTTTTCAGAGTTAATATCAGAAGATACAGGGATTAAATACTTCAGATGAAAATGGCTTTGGGAGAACTCATTTCCATGAGTGGAAATGTAAAAAGCTAAGAAACATTGGGTGTGAAGGCCACTACTAAACATGATTGGACGTATTTGACTTAGGGCTGTGCCAAAAAATTCAATTCATCCATTTTTGGCATTTCATGGGGCTGTAGGGGAGGGGAGAAACATTCTGGCAAAAGAAGCTGGGAAGGTGAGAATTTTGAGTAATTTTCTTGGGGAAGAGGACAGGATTTCTGCTTGCCTTTTTAAGTGTAGGTGGTCGCTGAAGATCTTTCTATTTTTTTTTAATTTTAAAACACCACCCCACCCCTGCACTTGAAGCTTCCCCAGTCCAACAGGTCTTTCTGAACTCCCAAGGGACCACATAATCTCTCCCTCTCCTATAGACATTCAGGAAAGACCCTGAGGCTGCAGCAGCTCTGCAAAGAAGGAACGAACGGGACTTTTAAAGCTTCCTTGCAGCAATATATAGCAAGCAAGACAGGAGTTTTTTTCTAAAGCTCCAAAAGTCCTATATGTTCTTGTTTGCAACAGACCAAGACTTTTTGCAAAGCTTCTGCAGCCCTGGAATTCTTCTGAATGCCTATAGGAGAGGGTGAGATTATGTGGTCTCATGGGAGTTCAAGAAATCCTGCTGGGCTGGAGAAGCCTTTCTGTAAAGAGCCTTGTGCTTGGGGCATTTTCTAAGTATAATAAAAACAAAACAAAAAAGAAGATTCTTCAGCCACCCCCCAAACTTAATAGAGTATGTGGAAACCCTTTCCCCTCCCCGAGGAGAACATTCTTTGAAATCCTCCCACAATGGGTGAAAGAGGCAGAAAAAACAATGCCTTTTTTGTAGGGAGAGGGAAAAATCCTGAAAATAGGGTACAGGATTTGGCAGGGCACTAATTTGATTCTCTAGCAGCCGTCTCCAACCTGGTGCCCTCCAGATGTTTTGCACCTCAACTCCCATCAGCCCCAGATAGTCTAACCAATGGTCAGGACTCCTGGGAGTTGTCATCCAAATCAGTGGAAGAGCACCAGGTTGCAGAAGGCTACTCTAGAGACAGTGTCCTTATCTAGAGTGCTATTGTGCTCATGTTGTACTAGTGGGCTTCCCAGAGGTAGCTGAATTGCCACTGTGTGAACAGAATGTTGGACTAGATAGGCCTTTGGCCTGATTTTCTTATCTATAAGGACAGCCTGGGATTCAGTCATGTTGACAGGCATATATCTTCATACATTTAGCTCATTCAATCTTTTCTTAGTCCTACAGGATAATAATGATGATGATGATGATGATGATGTTATCATCAATTTGTAGTTTATCTCTGACATACTTACAGTTCAATCCTATACATATCTACTCAGAACTAAGCCTCGTTGAGTTCAGTGGGACTCTCTGGTAACTGGATATAGTATTGCAGCCCTTTAGACATGAAGACGCTTAATAATTCACCAAGAATAAAGACAATTCATCAGAACTAAGCTTTGTATTTCATATATAGTCCTCTTAAGCCTATTTAAGACTTTAAGAAAAAGTCCAGTATTGGTTTTAAGCTGCTGCATTTATATTGTATTGAAATTGATTTTAGAAATATATCTGTTATAATGTGTTTAATCATAATTATTCTCTGTGAGCAATTGTATACACACATCCCTAAATTAGATCACTTTTAATAATCCAGTAATATAAACATACAAAATTACAAATTGCAATAAAGAACCAGATATTAATTAAGACGTGTTTGAAGGAGACCAATGGGCATCCAGTACACTCTGTTTCGAATAATCTTTCTGCAATTGGTCTGCTCAGGTTGACAGCTCACAATGGAAACTCACCCACATGCATACACATCAGATCACCAAGTGCATATAATTTTCTGAGCCCTTATGAACACAGTAACTTGTTGCATACTTTTTTTAAAAAATGAGGGTCTTGCGCCAGTGCACTGGAGAATAAGACTGCTGTCCACTATTTAGCCCAGCATACCAATATCTTACTATTGTTGATGTCCTTGTCAATTTCATCCTCCATTTTGTTGCTTGCCTTGGTAGAAAACACTTTTTTTAAAAGGCTGCTTTGCATACTACCAAAGTAATTACACCCACACCATGAGCGTTTCCTCCTGCAGCTCCTAGTCGCTTTTGCCTCTCTGCCTCCCTTTTGTGGTTGTCACTTTCCTCCACTGGTCTCTGTTATTAGCTGTCAGATATACATATGGGTTACAGAGCAGTGAGGGGGATCCATAAAGATACACATATTTCAAGGCAGAGGTGGTAGTGAGGAGGATCAGTAAACACATGCAAATTTCAAGGCAGAGCAGTAAAGTGTAGGGGGAAAATACATAAATTTCATAGCAGGGGACTTTTGAATGTGTGCACTTGCACAAGACTGGGGCGGGGGAGGTTGAGAATGCATTCAGGAAAGTGTCCTTTCTTCTCAATTTTTAGGAGCATGGGGTGGAGCCACTGACAAGAGATGAGGGAAGAAGGTGATGGACAAGCAAGACTGTGAGGAGTGGCAGGGTTTTTACTACTCTTGGGGCAGCACACATGTAATATATATGCAATCAGATGTCTGTGTGACAAAATATATGTTGGCCAGACCCAAGGACCACTCAAGAAATGCATGAACAAACATTTCAGCAATATATGCAATAAAAGATCTTGTGCCTTCCTAGTAAAGCATTACCTACAGGAAAACCACTCAGTTGAAGAAATAATTTTCTGGGTGATTGAAAAATTATGTAAATCAGAGTCCAAACTCTCCTTAGAAGACATATGTTCAGGATTCTGCAGTTAAGTTGTCTTGTTCTGAAGAATCTGAATGAAGACCTAGAATACTTCCCATTATTGTAAGTGTGGAAAGAATCTAGTCAGTTTACTCAGAAGTAGAGGAAGCTAATGGAACAAGAAAAAATATCTCCTGTAACAAAATGGTATTGCCTTCATTTCATTTGCAGCCAGTTTAGGATTATAAAACTAGGGTGGGTCCTTCCTGCTTCTTGAACCTTTTACAACAGAGGAAACATTAGTATGTTTCTGTCTTACATTTGGAGAAAGACAAGAAAGTGACGGAGAATGTCCATTGGGCCATGTTCCCCATCCCTGATATAAATCATTAATGGCAGCCTATTAAGTGTCTGCTACTTTGATTGAGCTTCATGTGCTTTGCACTGCTAACGTCCAAAGAGGAAAGCAGAAGATCAAATTTACTGTTTAGCAGAATAGCACTCACAATACATTTGGAGGATAATATCAGAGGTCCTTGTTAGTGTGTGGGGAAAGGCTACTAATGAAATGACCTTTTAATATAAGGAAATTGCTCTTGCAGCAAATTCCTTCCAGCTCAAGAATGGCTGTGTGATGACACCTGTCTAATTCACACCACAGAGTTTTACAGCATATTCTGCATTCATTCTCAACCTCTTCCATCATCAGCAGGAGTTCTGTATTCTCAGAAGATCTACATGAGAGACCAGTGTCCAGGGATGTGGTGCATAGCAAAAAGAGTTTTGCAACTTTCATAGTATGTAAAAATATTATAAAATAATGGGGCATAAGAACTGACATGCTGGATCAGACTACGGTTCATCTAGTCCAGCGAACTGTTTCCAATAGTGTCAGCCAAATACTTCTGTGTACTTCCAAGCAGGATATGAATATAATCACACACACACACACACACACACACACCGGTGCTTGTTCTTATGTTATTAACAGGTATACTGCTTTGAGCATGGAGGTTCCATTTAGCTGACTTGGTGACAGCTAAATGGAGAGTGTCATGTTACAGAAGGTTGGTTTATACCATTTCTTAAATTGCAATATTATATTGACCCCCCCACCCCCACCCCTGATCTACCTATTCTGATATTTCAAGGTTTGGAACATCTCGTATTTGGAAAAAAGAGTTTTTGCATAAAGGAACCCAAAGTTTAGAAAAGCAAACATTGGGGCTTTAAAATGGATTTATGTGGGAAGCTAAAATCTACTGAGTGTCCCATCAGTGCAAAATAGCATCTCCCCAATGTGATGGTATGAATTTTATGAACACACAGATTATTATACAATGTAAATTATGTGATGAAACTCTACATGCTATAAAGAGGGCTTATTGAGAAGTCCTAATTAATATTAAGACATATTTTGGATAGGTTATATAATGAGAAACCCATTATAACTAGGAGCACCATGTAGTGGAAAGTCAGGATACCAATTTAATTAATACATAATAACTAATAACTAAATAAGACATAAAAGCAAACCGTTGTGTATCAAGAATATTTTGCATCTGTGTTGCGCAATGTTCACCCAAGTCTCTGCTGCCTGAAGGGGCCTCTCCATTCATATCAATGGAGAGGCAGCTATGGCAACATGGAACCACTATGTGAAGTGAGTAGGGCACTCTCTCATATTAAGATCTTGGTATATGCAGCTGGGCAAGTTTGGTGTGCCTGTTTGCTTCATGCATTTTTACATGTATAGCATCTTAACAAAAGATCAGAACATAAGAAAAAAGGCCTATCTAGTCCAGCATTCTGTCTATGGAAAGCCCACAAGCAAGATGTAAGTGCAACAGCTCTTGCTCTTGCTCTTGCTCATATTCACAAGTAACATATTCAGAGGCATAAGGCCTCTTGATCCTGGAGGTAATAAACTAGTAGTCATTGATAGCCTTATCCTCTATGAATTTGTCAAATCACCTTTTAAACCATCCAAGTTGGTGACTACCACTACTTCTTGTGGTAGTGAATTCCATAGTTTAATGCTGCTTTACTGGATGACCCCAGGTTCTAGAATCATCAGAGAGGGATATATGTTTTCTCCACAACAGTCGTAATTATATACACCTCTATCATCATGTCCTCCCTTACCCAACCTTTACTCTAGTCCAAAAAGCCCCAAGCATAGTACTCTTTCCTCATAGGGAAGTTGCTCCAGACCATTAAGCATTTTGATTGCCTTTTTCCATAGGATACCTTCTTTACAGCCCAGTATGACTGGCAAAATATTGGACTTACCAGTGAAAATTATGTAATGTTTATGACGCGTAAGAGCAGTAACCTCTTTCATACATTTGGCTTCAAAGCCTAGCAACAAGAGTATGCAAACCCTCGTTTTTCTCTGCCATTGTAAACCTTATGTCTCCTCTCTCTCACTTTCTATCAATTATTCACTCAGATAAGCTTAGTATATTCTTACATCTAGCATTTTAGAAGCTTTGTCCTTTAGAACTAGTGCTTTTGGCCTGTAGAACTTGGTAAAAAGATCCCAGGCATAGGCCCATGGCACAAATTTATTTACATTTCACCAATGTTAGCAAAAATAACAGTGAAATAAAGAGTTCCTCTGAGCATATGAAAAATACTTTTCTCTCACCACTGAGCAATTACAGCCTCCCCTTCCCCAGACACTTCATAGTGATGGAATATATTCCACAGAGCTTAAAACCTCGGCATTTCTTTTTTTTTTGAAGTTTAAGCACTGACAGGGCTGTGCAGGGGGGGGCAGGGAGGCCACTTGGCCCGGGGCCCACGATTTTGAGGGGGCACTCAAAGAGGAGGTCCCCCTAGCTTACGTTACTACTTCAGTAGCGTAAGTGGCCCACCGAGAAGCAAGGAGCCCGTCTTGCGGAAACAGCACAGAAGCCGTCCGTCGTGAATACCACAGTCAGACTACAAGCTCCAGAGGGCCATGCTGCATGCAGGGCGGGGATATATGTGCTTTAAAGTGTTGTAGAACAGGTTTAAAATGAAGGTGTTATGTAAAACAGACATGTTGGTGGGCACACCCCCTTGGGGAGGCCATGTTGTCCTCTTTTTTGAAATGGGGGGGTACACACTTCCCATCTGGCCTGGGCATATTACCAGCTCTGCATGGTCCTGAGCACTGACTTAAACCTGTTGCATGAAAGCAACAGGTGAGATGTGAGGGAAAAGAGCACCAAGGAACAGAAGCGTCAAGAAGAGACAAACTCTGGTGCTTTGAAGAGCTGTGAAGACTTTATTATTGTAAAAAGCTCTTGGAATTTTTAGAAAATCAATATTCAAAAAGCTCAACGTTTCAGATAGGTTCTATCCTTCATCAGGAGCTACAATAAACAAAATATGGGTATTTAAAATGGAGTTCACAATGTTAAAAACAAATCTAAATCAACACACAAGGACAACACCCAAATTAACCTTTCAAATGCTAATCCTATTGGGTGGTATAGAAATACAATGACTGGATGGATAAAAAGGTGGCTGAGGGGTTTTTTCCTTGTGTTTTTTTTTTTAATCATTAAACTTATTGAAACTTCCAAACCTGCTCCAAGAGCCATGAGGCACTCTGCATGCAACCCCTCCAGCACTTCCTGGAACCTCCTTTTGGTATAATCTGCTGCCTGCAGCTATGTGGTAGTTGTCAAACGTAAAGGGGGTGTTTCTGGAGACTAATTAAATTCTTTTCTGTGCTGAAGCCACCTGCATAAGCCAAAGTTCGAGTTTGGGGCAGTAAAATCAGATTCTGTGTGAAATACTAATGTTTCAAAGGGAGCTCTTTCTGCCCTTTCCCTTTCTCTTCAAACTTTCATTGCAAACAAGCACCCACAAGTGTACATGTAAGAGAAGAAAGGTAGGGATAGAAAAAACAACAATGAGCAGACTATGGAATAAAAGGTGGCAGTGTACTTTGTAGTTTTCTATAGTTTAGAAGGCTGCTGTTTTCATGCTACACCCCTATTGGTCTGCTAAAGGAGTGGAACTTAAGGTCTCCTAGTCAGTACAAGGCTACTGAGATCAAAGGGAAGAGTCAGGCTTGTCTTAAGGGTGATGATGTCATTGGCGGTATCCGGGGCACATGCCCTGGTGTGCCCATCTACATCAATGCCCATGCCAAGGACACTCCCTGGTGTGCAGTAAGCAAAGGCAGAAACTTTTATATGATGTCAGTGGGATTTATGAGTCCTAAATATGTGAAGATTGCATCCAAAAGAAGAAATACAGCATTTTGATGGTGATCTTGAAACAATTCTGAATCTGATCATATTCCAGCTAATTTCCTCCCACAAATGATAACACAAGCCATCTAGTGATGTGAACAATAGAACTCAGGAAAAATGAATGAATGCTAACATTATAGTTTAGTCTAAGGGAAATGGCAATCTTGTATGATTTTTCTTTTTGACATCACAGTGCTCAAATGATTAGCAAGTCATATGAACAATTATTTGCACATTTTTGCTGGCTGGTATACCACCAGGAACTGGCACCTTCACTTCCACAATATGAGCACTATTAGGAAAGTTCTGGAGTTTCTATGAGAAGCTTCTGTATTTAGATCCCAATGAAATGTGCAATTATGATTGTTTCAGATGAAATTACAATAATGCATGTTACATATAATGTAACCCCCAAAATGAAATGGCTAATTATTTCCATGTTATTGATCTTCCAGATGATGATGATGATGATCAACATCATCATCATCATCTCTTTTCTTGCTCGTGGCGTTTTTTCTAGACAAACATGATGGATTTTGCCAGGTCATGTTGTCTTTTACTGGTTCAGGAATTTCCTGACTATTGAGTATGTTTAAGTTATGACTGCTTTCGGAATGTTGGTGTGGATGTATTTTAGTAGGCCCAGTTTCTGAAGGTTTTCTGTTTAGTTTTTTGATGTGATGCCAGTGACTGATGTGACTAACAGGATAATTGTGACCTTTTCCTGTTGCCATAGTTCTTTAACTTCCATGGCCAGTGGTGTATGTTTTTCTCTCTTCCCCTCTTCCTTCTCTACAACATTTTTGTCATTAGGTATTACTATATCACTGAGGTACATTGTTATTATTATTATTATTATTATTAGTTTTCACACACCTGGACCAACCATTTTGTCAATAATTGTTTAAAGGTTTGTTTCTAAAATATTTGTGATTATATTTTTATTTTATTGCTCTTTGCTTCCTGCTGATAGTCTTGGCTTTCATAAAAGTAACAGTTTATAAACAAATTAAAGTCATGCCCTTGTAGTTCATAATACTGAATTAGAGAGACTATATTAAAACAAACTACCCCAACAATGGCTGTACATCCACTGCAGTTGTCAATTACCTTGGAAAAACTGTTCTGGTACATCAAGGTCAGCCGTAATTGAGCAAACTCCTTCAAACAGTCCATATGTAATTGTTGTCATCCCAGTTAAATTGTTGCTACTGTAGTTAATCTCACTTGAGACCCAGTTTTTAGTTGCGAGAACAAGGCAAACTATCACAAAGGAGCAGACACTGGTGAAAGAAGCAGAAGCAAACATCATGGATTTTCGCTTGGATGGCATTTTGTCAGGCAGAAAAGTGCTGTCTTAAAATGAAGTAAGTTTCCCCCTCGATTCTTCAGATATTTTAATAAGAAATTCAGGAATTGGAGACTTGACTCTTGCTGCTGGAGAATGGGGTTCTGTTGCTGATATCTGTGTTGGCAGAAACGAATGCTCATAAACTTTGGACTAACAGCAGGGGTAATAAAGATGTAAAATAGCTGAACTTTGGTCTCCAGGAAAAATGTTACCACAGTGAAAAGAAAAACACTCCAATCATGATCAGTAAAGAGCTTCAAGGTTTCCGTAATAAAATAACTGAGTTGATTGTGCCCAGGTTTCAATGATGCCTTTATACAGCTGGGGTTAGTGCCAGTAGAGGCTGGTGGCTCCATTGTCAGCATCTTGGATAGCTCCTTTAGAATTGTGATTGGTTCTGACTGAAACCTGAAGCAGATTCAACACCCCACTAAAATCAGAGCCTCCAGTCTCCACTGATTGTGCAAGTTTCTAGAGATGTTAGAGGTGGCACACCCAGGCATATACAGGGCATAGTAAATTAATATTGAGAAAATTAATCACTATATCTTTTAATATCAATTCAAGTCTCCAAATGCCATTGCTTATGTAGCCCAAACTGTACCACACATGCAAAATAGGGAGGAATTGGCAGACTGGGTGGGGGACCCCAAAGCCTTCATAAGTATAACAAATCCTTAGAGTGGAGCATGGAAACCCTAACACAGGGAAACATGTGCACTGGTACGTGATGTCTAGCACCCTTTCTCATGCCTGCTGAATGTGTGACCAGCAGGTATGTAGTTGAGGGGCACAGTGTTAGGTCATGCAACCCACACCCACATTCTTTTGAGTGAACCCTTAATCTTTCCTAGTGGAAAATAGCCAGTGTGGTGTAGTGAATGGAGAGAGCCATTGTGCTGTAGTGGCTGGAGTGTTGGACTAGATGTTAGGAGATCTAGGTTCTAGTGTCCACTTGGCCATGGAAACTCTCTGGCTGACTTTGGGCCAAACACTGAGTATCAGCCCAACCTACCTCATAGGATTGTTCTTGTGAGAATAAAACAGAGAGGATTATCTATGCCACCTTGGGCTCCTTGGAGGAAAAAAGGTGGCCTTTAAATGAAATAAATAAACAAATAAATAAACAAATAAATGGCAGAGCATGCCCTGTGCTCACAGAATGCTGATTTGATTGTTGAGAGGGGGGAAACCCTGAAAACTGGGTGGAAAGGGGAGTGAGTGGAGTACAGCGGCTAGGGTGAGAGAGGGAATAGAAAAGAGTTGCTGCAAATGAGGAAGGAGACATCTAAATATAAAAAAGGATAGGTCAGGATAGCTAATTTCCTGGTTTATACTGAGAAGCTATTTTTACCTGTTCCCAGGGACAAAGGTGAGTTCTGTCCATAGAAATCAATAGAAAAATCCAAGACTTTACTGTGGCAAAATTCCACAAAAGGTAAAAGCAAAGAGAAAAGTTCCTGCTCTCTCAATGTCAGTTCTTTGTGTGTGTGTGAAACTTTTAAAAATTCCACAAAATATATATTATAATAACAACAATAATAATTACATTTATATACCGCCCCATGGCTGAAGCTCTCTGGGCGGTTTACAAAGATTAAAAACAACTCAGTAATTTCATTGATGCCTGTGGTGTCATCTGATCACTGGACTAAACGTACCCATTTTCCCCCCAATAGCAGTTAGATTTTATTCCCTTGAACAACCAAGAGATTTAAATGAAGAAGTAATTCCACCTCTAAGGGAAAATCTACTGCCTACAACAGACTTACATTGCTAAAGAATACAGAATGGAAAGATGAGGCACAATAGACACAATACTACACAATTAAAAATTCAGCTATCAATTTACATACGAAAACTCCTAGAAATAAGCAGTAGGTGAAACTTGCTCCACAGTATGTAAAATTCTGAGACTTTCTATGTTTTAAAACTTTTTGGCATGTCACACCATTGGGAAAAATACACAAATATGTAACATTAGTTGACATGCAACCTGTGGAGTGCTTAAATAATAATTTATTAGCATGCCTTTAAAACTCACTGAAATCAGCCTTGTAAATTTGGCCAGCGTTAGGTCCAGACTAGATGTGACTCTAATTGTGTAATTGCAATTAATGTGTCTAGTTTTTAAAATATAAATACAAGCTGCATGTCAGCCCAATCAGGATTGAGGTCACAGAGTGGGAAGCCTATTTTAAACCTGTTTGCCTCACACCATGTTCCTGGTGAAAATCCCCTCTTACCTGAGCTCATACTTTTAGCCGGTGCAGTACACTATCAAACATCAGGTCATCTGATAGCAATCAGAGTTACTGGAATACTTCTACAACATGCAAAACTAAATGTTGTATGGTTGCTGCATTTCAATGATGTAGTAAAGAATTTCAAATATGCATAAATAAGGTTGCTCACACAATATGTGTGGGTGGTGATATCATACATATGGATAGAAAGAATACCTTGCATGATAGCAATATTTTATTGGCATGGCAACAAATGGTTTATTTAGTTCATCCAACAACCATCAGAATAAAAAAGTCATAAATGCACCACACCATCACATATTCTATATATGACTCATTGTGCATAAAAAACTATTTTGGGTGTGTCTTGGAAAACACTACTAGTAATGTATTAGACTCTTTAGATTTTGTTCAACACAGGATACATGCCATTTGTTGTCAGACATGTTGTCAGGTATTAACTAGGGTGATCAACTGTCAGGATTTCCCCGGATTTGTCCTGGTTTTTGTTCTATCCTGGGTGTCAGGGGGGATTTTCTGTAATTTTCTATAATGTCCTGGAAAGACAAGCTTTCCCCTTTAAGGCCACATTAGCGTGATTGGAGGGAATGACGAGCTTTCTGGAGGTGGGTTATTTCCCTCCCACTGCTCCAATCAGGACCTTACAGGGGAAAGTATGTAATTCCTGGACATTATAGAAAAGGACCCGATTGGAGCAGTGGAGGGCGGGAATGACACACTTTCCCCTCCTCTGCTCCAATTGGGTCCTTTAAAGCAGTGGGGGTGAATGACATGCTTTCCAGAGGCCCCGGAAAGCCACTTTCCCAACCCCCACCCCACTGAGGGTCCTCTTTTTTGGTTTCCCAAATGTGGTCACCCTATATTAACCACAGTACATACCACAGTGGACTCATATTGTTGTAGTATATATCTAAATTTTCAGGCTTATGCTAGCTCTTTCCACCACCACCACTACAAAAAGGAGCTAGAGGAGCAAAATCAAGGAAATACTACAGCACAGATGTGTTGGATGACAATTCCCAGCATTTGTGACTATTGACCACACTGACTGGGGCAGATGTAGGGTGACCAGATAAAATCCAGGTCAGGGCTCATGTAACTTTAACAGTTGTAGAGAAAAGGGAATTTCAGCCAGTGTCATTTGTATGCAATTAGTTCCTGGTGAAATTCCCTCTTCATCACAACAGTTAAAGGTGCAGGCACTATACTAGAGTGACTATATACAAAAGAAGGCAGGGCCCCTGCAACTTTAACTGTTGTGATGAAGAGGAAATATCACCAGGAACTAATTGCATACAAATGGCACAGGCTGAAATTCCCTTTTCTCTACAACTGTTAAAGCTACATGAGCCCTGACCTGGATTTTATCTGGTCACCCTAGCATAGCAGCCCATTGGATACTGCCCAGTCGAACCCATTTAGCACAAAATTAGGTATAGCTTAAAATACTATTGTTGATAAACAGAGACATCTTCAGATATTACCAAAATTTGTTTCAAAAGGTGCTAAATCAACAATTACGTGGACATTGCAGTCCAGCTGGTACCTTTTCCACATGTACAGAAAGCCTATTTTTCTGATATTGCTCACTATGAAGGTGCTTTATACATTCAGCCAGGTCCTTTTTAAGTTGATATGTATACAAGGATACAAGGAGTGGAGCTTTTCACAGTTGTGATTGCTTTAAACCTTAAAACCTATGTGATGTTCTTCAGGATGAGCTAGATTTGAAAGGGATGATAAATTACTACACAGGATCAGGGTACCAACCTAGAATATATTAAAACTTGCTTCTTAAATTTGATTAAGTCAGAACACCTTTTAATGGTTGGGATCACACCCATATGATTGATCCTGTGCTTCATGAGTACAGGTTCGTTAGCATCCTTAAATAATTGGACATTGTGAAAGGACAGTATTTTAGATGGTAGGGTGCTGGTACTGCTCTGGCAGGCTTGAGAGGTGGAGTTAAGACATCTGAACATAAGAAGAATCCTGCAGGATCGGACAAAGGAATCATCTGGTTCAGCACTCTATTTCCTGCAGCGGCTAACCAAGTGCCTCCAGGAAAGAAGGCCACAAACAGGGCATGAATGCTATTGTCCTATCCAACTATTGTCCCCCAGCATCTGGTGTACAGCATCTGAAAATGGAGGTTTCATCTAATGATCATGACTCATAACTCATTAATAGACCCATTTTGCGTGAATTTGTCAAATCCCATGTTAAGCTATTTTAGCTAATAGACTGTAACAAGCTCCAGCTTCCTGTTTCTTTTACAGAATCCCCCTTTTCTGACCAAAGAAGCCCTCCATCCACCATCCTCAATTTAAGCTTTCTCATGAGCACGGTCTTTTGCATCATTCCAGTGTCTGGAAGAGAAGAATTACATCTCCTCAATTTTACACCTACTGACACCGCCTCCATGAATTCAACAATGAGTTAAGAATTGCCATTTGTTTGCACATGCAGAATCTGGCACAGACAGAAGCCTATCTGATTGGATCTTCTCTTCCCAACCCCTAGAAAAACAACAACATAAAATAGCTAGTTTTTGAATGTGCCTCATCTCTATCTTCGCAGACCTGGATGGACCTCAGCTACATTTCCTCTGAGACGAATCCCACGCTGGGAGCTTGCCAAGCTAAATATACTTCAGTGCTTCTAAGTGTGAAACTAGCTTAAAGATTCTACTGCCAATAATTTGTACTCTGCAACCTCGGTTCTTGTTTTATGGAAGGGGAAGAAATGTTTTCTCTACACACTTTCCCACATCATTCATAATTTTATAAACCTCGATCATTTCCCTCACTCTTTAGTGAATCATCTTCTAAACTAAGAAGCCCCAAACATATTAGCCTTTCCAGATAAGGAAGATGCTCTTTCCTTGTGATAGTTTGGTTGTCCTTTTTTCATATCTTTTCCAGCTCAAAGAATTACAAACAATATTCTAAATGCGGTCCTCCCATCAGTTTATATAAAGGCCTTATTATACTGGTTGTTCCCCTACCCCATTCATTTCTCAGCAATGCCTAACATGGAGTCTGCAATTTTTTTTTACTACTGCTATACAGGGCCTGTTCAAACAGCACACTAAGCCATGGTTAGCCCACTAGCCCTTTTGCAGCAAATGGTTACTGAGCATGATTAAACTGTGGGTACCTCTTCACAGCTTATTTGGGTCGCCTTTACTTCGGTCTGACATGTATGCGACTTATAGCCTCTGTTAACGCGCGTTTCCAAGGTGTCGATTAAATGCGACTTTTAATGTTTCTCTGATGTTCGTTCGCATTTTGGTTATGTAACCCTCCACTGCCCATTCAGAGTAATGCTAATCGTGGGCTTACTTTGGTGGGCAGGGCTTGTGATGTCATGAGTGAATGCCT
Source organism: Anniella stebbinsi (assembly GCA_029215795.1). Classification (NCBI taxonomy): domain Eukaryota; kingdom Metazoa; phylum Chordata; class Lepidosauria; order Squamata; family Anniellidae; genus Anniella; species Anniella stebbinsi. Next base: position 287,305,523 of record JARDYH010000002.1, on the reverse strand, counting down.
GCCCCTTCTCTGGCAACCCCTCCCAAGTTGTGGACAAGGTGGAAGGGGATTGACCCAATGCTTGCTTTGTCATTTCCTCCCTCTGCCCTCCTACTTCCTTCTTCTTCCCTTGACTCATGGAGCGTTCAGTAATGGCTGACCTTAAGTTACCAGTTCTTAAAGTAAAGTTTCTTTTAAATCCCCACTGGAATCTTTTTTTCGTTGAGACGCATGGCTACTCACGTGGAGCTGGTTCTACAGGAAGCAAGGGGGTTGGAATAAGGATGTGCGTTGCTAATTTTGAGTATAATTTGAGGTCCTCCTCTAAGGCTTCCCTCACCCCCCCACCGCTCCCTTGCTGGGATCGTGGCTGGAAAAAGGCAGGGAAACTTATCTCCGTGCAGTGAAAGCGAGTTCCTGTCACTGAGCTGTCATTGTGCATGCTGTTACTCGGGAGTAAGGCACATTGAGTTACCTCCCCCCCCACTTCTGTCATTGATTTACAGGGAAGTTGTGTGTGTGTGTGTATCACACCAAAAAGACCATTTAGTACTGAGAAACCACTACAATATCTTTATTCTAGAAATGGTTACATGTGGGCACAAGCCCATTGCAAAGTGTGGGCGGAGTAATGCTGCCGGGGGGGGGGGCAAGACAGGGGTTTAAACCCAAATGGCAACAGTCGCATGGGAAGGAATGTCAGTCCACAGACACCATGTCACAGCCACTGCTCACACGTTGGGGGGGGGGGGTACCCAGTCATTCTAATGGCACTGCTGGTTGTCGGACGGGTACAGGATGGTGGGCATGCCACACTACACACTGGAGTCTCCTCATTCAATGCTGAAGGACACGCAGTGAGTGTACAATACTGCAGAGGCGCAGCTGCAACCGATCTTTCTCTCTCTTGAGTACAGCTAGGCGGAATAACAGCAGCTGCACTGTGTGGGGAAGAGGGGACAGGGGAAGAGGGGACAAAGAGACATCAGTGTCTGCCAGGGTTTTTTGGGGTGGCAGCGCCCAGCCATCCCACACTCCCTCATTACCAGTCGCCTCAGCGACGCAGATACCTGCTGGTATGGCGAGGTTGCCCTCTAGCCCGCTAAGTGATGGGCATCCTAGAACCGTTGCTAGCTGGCATTTCGGGTCCAGAGACAGACAGAATAATGGGAAGTTGGTATGGAAATGGGACATCAGTGCGAAATGCAACATTGTAACGGAAAGGCAACACAAAAAATTGTCCTTGAAGCAGCACATTTCCAAGACGGCAGATAAGGGGAAGCTGCCACAAGCATGGAGGGGTGTTAGTCCAGTATCCAGCGTCTGATTCTTGGCAGGAGCAATCGAGGGGAGGACGCTATACGGGCTAAAAATTTTGCTTTTATGGTTTTACAATAGGTTGTGCAATGCTGCCCTGTTAACAACTGTAATTGTAGGCACATCCAATGTTTAGCAATCATACCCACATGCGAAGTCATGTGCGATCATGATTGGACAGGCAACGGTGAGAAAGTCAGGTGGGCGGGGTTAACAAATGGTGGGAAAGTCCGGGTGAGGTACTATCAGGAGACAGGGTGGTCCAGGTTACCTACGGGATCGCCTTCTCCCATACAATCCGCCCCGCACGCTCAGGTCCTCTGGGAAGAATTTATTACAGTCAACAAGAACTAGACTGACAACCTTTACCCAGAGGACCTTCTCTTCTGCCGCTCCCAGATTGTGGAATGACCTGCCGGGAGAGATTCGCCAACTTACTAGTCTTCAGGAATTTAAAAGATCTATAAAGACTGATCTCTTCCGGCAGGCCTACTTAGATGAATTTTAAAGTGTTTTATTGGTGTTTTATTGGTATTTTAATGATGTACTGGTTTTATCTGCTTTTAATCAGTTTTTGTATCTTGTGTTTGGTGTTGTTCCCCGCCTCGATCCGTTAGGAGAGGCGGGAGATAAATAAATATATTATTATTATTATTATTATTATTATTATTTTTCCATGTTCAACCATACACCCCTGAACAGACACTGCAGCAAAACTCCACATATAAACAATTGTAAAGTGCATTTTATCATGCTCGTAATTCGCCTTAACGGCTCTCGTCTACCGCTATTAAACGTAAATATAAATATAGGAAAAAGAGCACACTATTAGAAACAGGCACCAAAGAGACATTGTGTAGACACCCCCCCCCCCCCCCGTGCTTATGTAGCCACCATGGTTAGGAATGGTTCACACAACATACTAAGTCATGATTCACATGACATGCTTAGTTCAAAATGCTTTAGAACTGTGGCTTAGCATGTCATCTGTCAGCTTTCTTGCATAGCCACAAGCCATTGCTGGCCACTTTTTGGTAACTCCTACTTCCATTGGTGAAAGAAAGTAGGGATTGGTATAGTATGTGCAAAACATGGCAAAACATTTCACCCACATCATTTCTAAGCTAATTTAAGTTTACCAAATTTCTTCATGGATGGATAGTACTTCTGAGCTGGCATTTGTGGGAAACCTGTGGTGACAACTATACCCCACAATTTTTGGTGCATATGCACAGGCTGCAAGATGGAAGACAATTACAATGATGTCCCTTCACAGGTACACACAGCAGAACCTGCATGTATGCAATTGTCACGTTCTCTGTACAGAGCATTTGGGGAAGTGTGAAGCATTCCTAATATCATGGGAACAAAACCCCTAATTCAATTTTATCACAGCCCATCTTTATTACTATCTTGAACCTTCCCATCCTTTCTTCCAGTTTTTGTCCCCTCCATCTAATGTTCCATAGTCCGTTGATCTTCAGCTGGTGGGTCAGGACCAGACCAGTAATGCCAGTGACCTACCTAAGGTGGGTCACACCAGTAATACCAAACCATTTTCAACTTTTGATTATTATATTTTTTAAAGGAAGATGATGATAAAGGGAAAATACAGAGATACAGAGAGAGCAGGGCTGGCTCAAGAAATCCTGCTGCTGAAGGCAGAGCATCAAACGGCTCCCCCTTTCCCCATCAAGGCTAGCCACATCATTTTGACACCCGAGGGAGAGAAATCCACAAGCACCTTTCCCCGGCTCTGGAAATAAAAGTACAAGAACAACAAATTAAATAATTAGCAATTTGCTGCTTTGGCACGATACCCAAAATCTGCTACCTCAGGCAGCTCTGTCATTTTGTCTAACGGTAGGGTCAATTCTGAGAGGGCGAGACAAGACACAAGAGTGGTGCACACACACGGGTACAAAGTGGGACAATGTTCCTTTTACTAGTTGCACAGAAGAGAGAATTTCAGTCGAACAGCTTCTCTTATCCCTGCAATACAAGCTACACCTGTCCAAACACCTCCTTTCATATAACCACTGAAAGTACAGGAGCCCTGTCCTCCTTTGCATCTGGTCAGGGCCATGCAGAGCTGGTAATATGCCCAGGCCAGATGGGAAGTGTGTGTCCTCCCATTTCAAACTGCTCATTAAGTATTTTTTAATCAGTGGCACTGATTCAGTGCTAAATACATATATGAACTAGAATGATTCATAAAAAAAGGTAATGGAAAGCACTTTTATTCAAGATGTTACACATCACTTCTTCACATTCAGATAGAGGAAAGTAAGGACAACCATCGCAACTTAGGCACATATATCCCCGCCCCGCATGTGGCATGGCCCTCTGGAGCTTGTAGTCTGACCGTGGTATTCACGACAGATGGCTTCTGCGTTGTTTCCGCAAGGCGGGCTCCTCCCTTCTCGATGGGCCGCTTATGCTATGGAAGCAGTAGTGTAAGCTAGGAGGGGACCTCCTTGTTGGAGTGCCCCCTCAAAATCGTGGGTCCCGGGCCAACTGGCCCCCTCTCTGCCCTGCCCCGCGTCTGGTAATAACAACCTGAGACAGAGAGCTACGGTTCTGTAGAGTAAAAGATTAAAAGTGGGTCCCCTGTTAGGTAGGGCAACACCCTCCGCCCCCGTCTAGGGTGTGAAAAGGCTAATTCCCACCTGCTTCCAGTCTGAGCCTGGACCGGGGAGGGTGTATCTGCAGCCGCCGTTTCTCCTCTCGGACAGCAGGCGGCTCCCGTGCACGGCTGGCGCCGCCTCAGAATTACTGCTGCACACAAGAAGGCAGGCAGGCAGGCAGGCAGGCAAGCGAAGGCGGGCGGCGGAGATTTTCTGCGTGGCTGCGAGCGAGATCCCTGCAGCCGCGGCAGGCAGGGTGAATGCCAGGGCGTCCCCCGCTTGCTGCCGCCGTCGGCGCCGCCTCAATTCGCAAGCGGCGGTGCAAGGAGGGCATGAGGAGCCAGCGCGCCTTGAGGAGTCGACCTGGGCGAGTCCCCCGAAGGTAAGTGGAGGAAGGCAGCGGGCGACAGGGCACGAAATCAGCCGGCAAAGCAGGGGCTGTTGCTGCCGCCGTCTCGGCGGTCCTCTCGCTGCCTAGAGTAATGTCAATCCCGGCTGCTTTTCCTCAGAGCCGCCGGGCGGTTGGACGCAGCAGCAGGGCAGGCGGGCTGGTTTCTTCACACCCAGTCCCGAGTTGCACAAGGGCATGGATTGGGCAGGCGCCTCCCTTTAGGCGCAAAGGAGCTCTGGCTCTCCTGGGAGGAGGAGAACCAGGGGTTGACCGTGCCTCTGGTTAGGGGGAGGAGGGGGAGAAGTGGTTGAGGCGCTCTGCCCCACTGTTGCCTCTGCTTACTTTGGCTCGCTGCCCGTGAGATGGAGGTGGGAAGGGAGATGTGTGTGTGTGAGGGTGACCGAGGCGGAAATGGCATTTCCTTTGCAAAGAAAGCGCCTGATAAGCCAAGCAATTCCCGGGCAGGTGGAGGAAAAGTCGCATGCTGCATGGGAATACAACACAGGAGAGTCGATTTTATGAGCAGTCGGGAGTGCGGGGAGAAAGGAGGTGGTGGTAAATTAAAGCTCTGAATCGCTGCTGCTCAGGTTGGAAGGATATCTGGAAGGGTGTTTTCTACCTGGTGTTCTAGCTGCCCTTCTTAGTTGGCAAGAAAATGTTAAGAAATGCCTTTAACAGGATCACGCTATATCTCCACACGTCCCTGTTCTTCCCAGCCATTGCTAGTAACCATAGTTGTAAAATCAGGAAAGGGGGAATGGAGGCAAATAATTTTGTATTAAATATACACTGAAATGTGACCATTGTTATCTGGTGCAGTTAAGGCATTGATACCTAGCATTTTACATAACACCTTTGAGTGTTGAAGGTGCTTTTCACATGTTTATTTTGGTAATCTCTACAGCAACCCTGTAAGGTAGGTCATTGTTGCCCCCATGCAATAATGGGTATGATGGCAGGGACACCGAAATGGATCTGGTGACCAGCTTAAAGGCACTTACAGCACAATCTTATGCATGTTTACTCAGGAGCACATCTGACTTTGTTCAATGCTGCATACTCCCTGGTAAGAGTGTTTAGCATTTCAGCCTTAGTAAAATTTGAGTTAAGGACTTCCTAGCTTAATGCTTGCACTCATAGGCACTGTACTACATCAGTTCCAAGGTCTGAAGGATTTGGAGTGAATGCTGACTCCAGTGTAGTGTGTTTTTCTAATTCTGTTTTATGGGCATTTCTCAAAGAGAAATTAGTACTATGGATGTGGCCAGGAAAAAGTGTTGTATCCATCCCATCCAACATTGGTCATAATAGCATTTATTACACTTGGACAAAACTGGGGGACTTTAGAACAAAAATAGTTATTCACGATATCTCTGTTGTAAGGCTTATGGCTCAGTGTTTCCAGCAGTTGGGTTTTTAATTGACACTAATTAACATAGTTATGCATCTTTTACATAGTAAACAGCTCTTTTATGCAAATTTTGTGGAGTTCAGCTCATGGCAATAATGGAGTCTGCTATAAATGTCGCTTTGATATGCTTTAGTTGGTTTTTTTCACCTCTAGATGGTATTGATGGTATTAAAAATCTTTACATTGATTTGTAGAATTGGTTTTTGCAAAGAAATAACAGTGTGGTTTAGCTTGGATTTGAGAAACTTGAGATGCAGGCAAGTGTCAGTTGGAATGGGGCTTCAATAATGCTAGATCTTTAGTCATTAAAAGAGAGAATCATTTACATTGTTTATGGATTTGCTTTGTTACAATTTTCTAGGAATAATGTATATTCAGTCAGTCTCTGTAATAAAGAAATAACATGTTTCTTAAGGCATTACTACTTTTATCAAGAAATATTAATAGGAAAATGAATAAACTGAAGATAAGCAATATCGCAGTTTAAACACATTTACTCAGAATTTGTAAATCCCAGTAATTTCAGTGTAGTTTACTCTCAGATAAGTAATGCTTCAGAATAATTATGCTACATTAGGATCTACTGGTACATACCTGAGTGATGTTCCAGTCTACTGACTGACAAGTATTCTTGACTCCCAATTGTTTGGTTCCAATAGCAACAACAAAACGACTCCTCTCAAAACAAATTCCTGGGCTCAGAATTTTTCAGTTTTAAATGTATACAATTTGCACCTAAATCCAGTTCTAGTAAAAAACACAGAACATCCCTCAAACCTGAAATCTGTCCACAACCATTATGTAGCATTCTAGTATGCAAATCACTTTATAGTCCTCATTCATCTAAGGCAGAGGTGGGAAACTTGTGGCCTTCCAAATGTTGCTGTACTTCAGCTCCCATTATTCCTGACTATTGGCCCTAGTATTGGAGCTGATGGGAGTAGGAGTCTAACAACATCTGAATTGCCGCTGATCTAAAGGTTGATTCTTCCCATTTTGTAGAAGGCATTTGAGGGTGAAAGTAAGTATGTTAATACCTGAGGCCAGTTGGTGGGTTAGTCTGAATCTGTGGTGCCCATATCCTTTTCAAAATATTGCCCATGGTATCACATTGGATTACAGAATTTGCACTGGAGCAAAATGGATTATTTTACCAATGTAACACATCCAATACAGGTGTCTGGGTCTCCTTATTAATTTTCTGTCTTCAGACCCATCTGTTTGAGGACTGTAAAGGCAGAACTATATATTGAGAAGTATGAGGCTGCTATTGTCCTCCCCTCAGTAATAAAATTGATTTTGTGTCCTGATACCACAATGTTATGCATTTCACTTATGTAGCCAGTTATGCGGAACAGGGCCTGGGAAATGCATAGTGCAACTGTGTCAGGATATGGGGTAAGTTTAATGTATGTCACGGAGCTTGACTAGGGATGCTGGTTTCTGCATTTCTCATAACATGTACTGTAGAGATGGATGAATTTGTCCATGTTAGTTCTCTCAATTTTTCATTTTTCTGTCTTAAGTTTGGTTCATCTCAAACTTAGAGAATTTGTTCAGTCATAATTTCAATCCATCCTGAACTTTGATATTTCTTTTTTAAGTTCACATGAAAATTCACAAGCATTTTGTAATATATACATTTTTACAAGCAATTCCCCTAATATAATGCATTTGTAAATGATATTTCCCTAACATTCCTATTTTTGTATGTATTTTTTTGATTGGAAAACTCCACTGCAAAATTTGGATAAATGCATTTTTTAAACAAAGAAAAAAAAAGGTTAACTGAGTTTTGGTTGACATAGTGGTTTGAAAGTGCACCCCCCCCCCTTAAAATGTGAACAGAAGTAATTTTCCTTTCAACCCCAATGGAGAGCTGCCTTCAGGATCAGATCTGACTGTTTTTTGAAAGTGACTTCACAAAGGACTTCAGAGTTACAACTGTGTGGAGAAAGTAACATCTAGCTCAATCAAACTCTAGATATGGCCATGTAGTGATCCATGTGTGGCACGTATGTCAGCTAGTGCACTCATAGTAATTGCTGCTTGAAATCTGAATTGCTGTCAGACAATACTTCTCTCCCCTATTCAGTTGTGTCCCTAGGATAGCTTTCCCCATTAGGTACCCTCCAGATGTTTTGGACTGTAATTCCCATCAACCCCAGCCAGTAGGGTTAATCATGCTAGGAGTTGTTGTTCAAAACATCTGGAGGCAACTAGGTTGTGGAAGTCTGCTCTAAGACCTCTTGAAGTCTTCAGAAAGTCTACAAATGTCTGAACCAGCTCTAGTCTTAAGTAATATGTGCTGGCGGCGGCAGCTTTTGAACTTTTTTTCTGAATTTATGAGAATTGTACATTTCTAATGTTTGTTAGAGTAACCTTTAACCCAACTAGGAGATAATACATAGCAAGAAACTTGGTACCTGCTTTTGCTGGGTATCTTGCAGTGAATGCTTTCAATTTCAGATTGGAAGTGTGTAATTTTAAACCAGCATTTTATCTTTCTACTTGTAAATTTGCAATGTGGTGCCCAATCAATGAAAGGCATATCTGACTATATTTATTTTACAATCTCATGTTGCAGAGCAAAGTTAAGGCTATTGTGCTGGCTGATGAAGACAGAAATGACTCAGTTTTGCATTTGATTGCATCCTGGTGTTTAAATTACCTGAACTCCACATTTAATAACTTTTCCTATTGAATAGTATATGACACTTAGGGGTATCAAAATGACAAATTAATTCAATTAAGTTTTGTGGCACCCCTGCTGGGTTTATCTAGCTTGTGTTTGTGTTTGCTTTTATGGACAGTATTGCTTTGTTACTTTTTCTGTATGTTGGGATTGTAGAAGGGCAAATGTACCATACCAGATAGTACCTTTTGCACAGAGCTATCCAAGATCTTATGTTCATGGGAGCTTACTTTTAGCAATGTAATATTATTGCTTCATTTTGTTTCTGGGTCAAGCATTGACAAGATGAGGCACTCATTTGTGAAAGGTATAAAGGGACAGATTGAAGAGCCACTCTTCTCTGTGCAGCTCTAATATGCAGGAAAGGAAAAGTGTGTGGTAATGGTGATGATAGTAATGTTGAACACAATAGTCCTTGAATCCATTTAAAAGCCTCCTAAGTCCAAGGCGGGTCTGCGATAACAGCACCGCATCGTCAGCATACAATAAAATGCACACTTTAGATGTTCCTAGTTTGGGAGTGTTCTAACCTATGGGATTCCTTTTTGTAGTATTGCATGAAAAGAAGGAATAGGAACATGGAAATCCCAACAGCTGGGATAGCAAGCATCTATAGTAGTGTAGTGTTTACCAATTCAATGCTCTCCAGATGTGTTGGACTACAGCTCTCTACATTCTTAGACAGCATACTGGTTGAGGATGATGTGAGTTGTAGTCTAATACATCTGGAGGGCACCTGGTTCGGGGAAGGTTGGTGTACAGCCACTGGCTGGCTTGTATAATAAATATTGTCTGCCTTATTTTCAAAAGAAAGCTAAAGCTCAGCTGAGCATGGTATCTTAGAGAACATGTAGGAGATTAAACTAGACAATGTTGGCTTGAATTTCCAATGCATGCCAAGGAACAATGACTAGAGCGTCCAATGGAGCTTTCCCCCTCTTCTTCAAATGGGTGGAATTTCATGCAAAAATGGCTGGGGGGAGGAGGAAGTTTAACCCCACCCCCCTGAGCACTGCAGTCCTGATCCCAGTTGCTTACATGGAGGTAAAGAAAACTAGCATGCATAGCTCCACCACATGCCTGCTAGACAGAATGTTTAGCTTCAATCTCAAAATAACAAAATTAAATACATATTTTGCTGTAGTATATGCTATTTCATAGCAGCATATACTACAGCAGACCAGATTCATGTTTTCCACCACTGTGCAAGAATCAGCAGTTGTGCTGGTACCCTGCTTGCATCCTGCACAGTACAGTTACACATCTACTCAGTTCATTTGCATATCTCCTCGTAGTAAGTCCCAGTGCAACAGCTTTTAGGCTTATAAAATGCAGTTCAATTCTATGCATATCTGCTCAGTCGTAAGCCACAGAATATGACATGGGGCAGGGTGGGGAAGGGACTTTTAAAACTCAAGCCTCAGATTTCCACACCTTCTTCTTGTGTGACTGGTTTAAATACCCTGCTCTTTAAATATCATTACATTTAAAGAGCAGGGTGTTTAAAGCTGAAATGTCTTTAAAGTATTCTTATCTTAATTGTGATCGGAGTTAAGAACAGGGTCTCCCTTGGGTGGGAAAAGACTGTCCTCCTGCTCAATGATCCTAGTCTGGAAATACAGAATGGGACAGATCAGCAGAGTTTGCAGAAGTGCCATACCCCGCGTTTGGCTTGCGTAGACACGGGGGTGGGTGGGGGGGTGGGCAGTGGCATTGCACTGGGTGGGGGGAAAAGCAAGACACTTGTCTTGCTCCCACTGGAGGAGCCAAGGTCGTGCTACTGACTGTGTGTGGGGTTCTATAGGACCTTTTTAGTCCTCAAGACCCACCCTCCGCCTCTTCGGAACGAAGCTCCCTCCCTCCATGGATGCAGTGTGGGCTTCTGCTGGCCATCATTTTGGGTGCCGGGTAGGTATTTTTGGCTCTTAGTCTGGTTGGCTGGGCTAACAGTCCTTTTGCCTACTTCACACTGTAAGTGGGGCAAGCATGTTTTAAGCTAATCTGGAGTTTGGTTTGTTTGTTAGGACAATTGGTCACAAATTTCTGTTAGGCTGGTGGGGGTGGGCACGATGGGGGAATTCAGGGATGGTGTGCAGTCTGAGGCACCTTGATGGTGACAGGTGAGCCCTGAGGGCCTCCTGCTGTGGGTTTTACGGCCCAGTGGGGGGGTGAGGGTTACCTGTGAGGCCAACTCACCTCACCCGCCCAGTGTTTTGATGGTGTGGGAGGGGGTGACATGGGAAGGTCTCCCCTCCCCAAAAGGGGTAGCCCTGTCAGTGGCGATTTGGCAGGCACCACTCGATAGGAATGGAATGTTTTCGCCCAATAATAGCTTAGCTAGTTGCTGGCTGAGTTTAGTTGCCCGCCCAGTTAAACTAATTTGAATAAATGTGGCCCAATTTTATACCATACCTATGTGTCTCATCTCTTTATTTCCCCACCTCCACTCGTAAGGAGCACTGTGAGTTTGGAAGTGACTGTTACCGCTCATTTCTGTGGTTGCTTTCAGAAGCTATAATTCCTGTTGTGCTGGCAGAAGGTCCTGCAGGTACTATGGAACTAGTGGAGGTGTAGCGACAGTATTGGATACTGCTGTTGATGTTGCAATCATAGGTCAATGATAATTTCACTTATTGTTATATGCACAGTATTTTGAGGGTAAATTATTATACATTTTCCCATGTCATAGCTGCAACTCTGTCTCATGATACTGTGTTTATTTGAAGTTGTGAAAATTTTATTTTTACTTATGATGCATGTTTTAAACAACCATCATGGGTAGAACTACCTCCGAGCGCCTATAAATATCTGTTGGTGGATGTCATCATGATTAGGATAAGTTCCTCAGGTTAACTACCATACAAACCTTATGTTTGATACTTATTAGAAGAAGAAAATAGCACATGTTCTTGAAGTGGGTATTTAAGAATCTGATAGTTTCCTTCTATCCTATTATCTTTTTTATTCATTAGCAGGCCATATTGTGGAACCTTGACCTTCTTTTTAAAAAGAATGTGAAAATAGGGCTCAAAGCCTTTGTGAATTGTTGGTGATGAGCTAGTTTATGGTTACAAAGTTATTGTGATGAGATGAATAAAATAAGTTCATGGGGGGTAGGGTTTATTCTGGGAAGAGATCTATTCCTGTGCAGCAGCATCTGTCCTAAAAAAAAGTCTTGTGGTACTGTAAGTTTAAAAAGAAGTATAAGGCAACAATAATATGAATTTATACAGTGGACCACTACTGCAGGATTATGTATTGTGGAGTCTGATTTATAAAAATGAATTGACTTTAATTAGAAAAGCAGAAGCTTTAATTGGATCATCCAATTGGTGGCAACCTGTAAATGATATTTCTCGAGCTGAAAGCAGAAATTTTAGAGCCAAACTACACATTACTCGAGTTGTGACGCATGTAACAGAAGCAGATGGAGGCTTTTTTTTGTTTGTTAACCCTCCTGCAGGTATAGGGGGTGGGAAACAGGGTCAAGGTTTAAACTTTGTGTCCTGGAGTGCTCTCGTCTGGATTCAAATTGGGGGCCACGTATTGTTACAGTAAAGTAAACCAAAAAGCAAACCCCAGCTAAATGCTATGTGATTAGCATCATGTGTAGCTTGGCTCTCAGTGTCCAAGATGTGTATGCAGTTTGTGCCTGCATAATGGCTAGGTGAGGAAACAGTATTTTTGTCTTGCCAGCAAAACATGTTGCTAACCTCATTAATAGCAAAAGATGCACATGATGCTATAGTCCAGTAGGACCAGATTCAATGCACATCAGCACTGAGAACAGTTAAAACATATGTTATCCATGGATACAGTCTACAGCTGGAGGACATTGGAGTACTTCTTAAATAAGAATACTGCACTAGACATGACATTTAATGTGCACAGTTTTTAAAAAATGCAAATAGCATTAGGTGTGGAGCTGATAATTATCACAGCTGCAGCAGATGTGGGGGAGGAATTTAACCCTTTCTTCCCTTACTGTGGTCCTAAGGGAAAAGCTGTCCCCTGAAATTGAGATATGCATTGGCAGAAAATCCCATGTTTGTGCCAATAGGGATTTCCTGCCAATGCCATATTCAGAGGAAGGATTTTCTTTAGGATCACAGCAGGGGAGGAAAGGGTTTAATTCCCATCCCCCCCCGCTGCGATCCTAATAATATTCACTCACACCCAGCAGATGTTAATTTCCATTTTTTTAAAAAACAACAACAACTATGCACATTAAATGCAAAGACCTATTTAATGACACATCTAGTTTGGCCTGACGAGTGTTGCGTCAACGAATATGCTTTGAAAAATAAATTGCTACCTACTGTGCATAATTATTTGATTATAGTTCTGTTCAATTCATTGCCCACATGGGTTTCATATTGACACAAGATGGCTTGCTTACAGATTCTTATACAGACTGTAAAATATGGCCTGTAGGGAATACGGCTATTGCATCCACTTCTATCTTGTTGCTCTAGCACACAAAGGTCCTTTTGAGTAGCAATTGTAGCTAAATGTGAAAGATTTCATTTTGTGGTGAGCAAAGCATTGTTCCTCGGTCACAGTTCCACTATTGATTTTGAAAATCATTTCTGCAGCTTAGACTGAAGCTGGCTGCCCTTTAGTCTAAAGCCTCATGAATAGAATATACTATTTTAAAGCACAGTATTTTACATTCTGTTTGGAATAGAAGTATTATTTACACAAGGCCAGTTTTATTGTGCTAATTGCCTGGAATACATATGTTGTGTCTGAATACATACATTGTTTAAACTTATGTTTCTCCTGGCAGAATACTTTTTGTAATGTAATCTTAGCTTATTTTTAAAGAAAAGATGTTACCAATTACCCCCTCCATCAAATAGTGTGTATTTGCTATAAATTCCTAATAACTCTATACTGAATCATCTGCAAAGAAAAAAATATGTTCCATAAGTTGTTGTTATTATTATTATTATTAATAATAATAATAATAATAATAATTACATTTATATACTGCCTCATAGCCGAAGCTCTCTGGGCGGTTTACAAAATTTTAAAAGAATGAACATTAAAAAGTCAATATACAAAATTTAAAACCATAAAACATAAAAACAGTTGATATTTAAAACATTTTAAAGTTTTACACCTAGCCAAAAATTCAGTTAAAAACCTCAATGTAAGCTGTTAAAATGCTTGGGAGAAAAGAAAAGTTTTGACCTGGTGCTGAAAGAATAAGTGTTGGCACCAGGTTGGACTCATCGGGCAGATCATTCCATAATTGAACATTCTAGGTTAAACATCAGGCGAAACTTCTTAAATGATAAGAGCGGTTGGTTAGACAGTGGAACCAAATACCCAGGGCTGGGGGATCTCACTTACTGGAGATCTTCAAGAAGAGGCTGGACAGCAATTTGTCGGGACTGTTCTAGTTCTGGATTTCCTGCATCAAGAAGATGGTTGGACTAGATGGCCAGCAAGGCCCCTTCCAACTCTGAGTCTATGAATAACAGCAAAGCATCATATATTGTGATTACAATTTACTGATACATTTCGTCTGTACACACTGGAAACTAGTTCATACTTAAAACAGACATAAATCTGTTACTGGCTATTACAGTGTTGAAATTGTCAGCAAGCCCTTCCCCTCAGAATGTAAAAGACCAGGATGGCCTATAAAGAAGAAGGCGGCCTCTCTTGTAACCTGGTCCTGAGCAGCTTAGGACCTTATAATTGGCAACCATTGCAGAGCTCTCAGCACTGGAGTCATATGTGCAGAGTAAGAAGTAGCACCGAGCAATTCAGCTGCTGCATTCTGCACTAGCTGTAGCTTCCGAAACAATCTCAAGGTCAGTCCATATAAAGCACATTATAATAGTCCTTTTTTGAGGTTACCAATGGATGGATCATATTGTCTCCCTGTCCAGGAATAGCTGTCATACCAGCCTAAGATTGTAATAGGGATTCTTTGCCACCAAGGCCATATGGACTTCAAGAGACAAGAGATGAATCCAAGACGACCCCTAATCTACGTACCTGTCCCTGTGGGGGAAAAGAGACTTCATCCAGGATAAGTAAATGCCCCAACTCCTGTACCTGGGAACCACCCACCCACAGAGCCTCCATCTTACCAGTTTCAGTTGGTTGGCCCTCTTCCAGCCCACCACTGCATCCAAGCACTGGTTCATGTTATGCATGGCTACACCTGACTCAGACGTAACAGAGAAATGGAGCTGGTTGTCATCTGTATATTGACAACATTTTGCCCTAAATCCCCTAATGACCACATGCAGTGGCTTCATATAGATGCTAAATGGCATTGGTGACAAGATTGTGCCCTGAGGCCCTCCACAGCACAATTGCCAGAAGACCAAGACATAATCCTTCAATGCCACTGTCTGGAACTCACCCTGCAGGTAGGAACAAAATTGCTGCAATACATTACCTCCTAATCCAATTTCACAGAGCCAGACCAGTCAAAAGTAGAGATGTAAAGTTTCTGGAAATTTTGAAGGCATGGGGGAAAAACATTTTTTTCTGGAAAAAAACAGAAATTTTCAGAAAAAATTGAAAAAAATGCAATATTAGCACTTTTTATGGATTGAAAGTCACTTTGTTACTTTAGAAACATAAAATCTAGATATGTACAAGTTGGTTTGGAATAAAATTATCACATTTGGTATATTAAAAGTATAGCGCTTTCAAGCAATTATTACAAATTGAATTTACTTTTTAAATTTTTTACCTTTTATTTTTTAAACAAATGGAGCTACAAGCTCCTGAACTGTAAGGAACACCTGAACTGCAAGAAACCTCTTTGTTTTTGTCAGTTTATGAGGAACAGGCAAAAAAACAATTAAAAAAACAAACAGAAGAAACCATTAATATTAGTAACAAGGAAAATTATTTATGTCGTGGCTAGTCCTCCACAGTGTCAAGCAGACATAAAGCACCCATTCCCATAAAAAGAACTGAGAAAAAAGGAGGAACCAAGATTCAATAAATATGCATGAAATTTTATCAGACTCATTTTCTGAGCTATAGCTATCACTATCAGTTTCAGTCTCTGCTTCAATGGCAGTGTCCCCTAGAGGCAGAAATGCATCTTGCTGTTGTATTTGAAAGCTGTAGTCTCAGTTTGCAACCTAAGACTTGCTTGTCCTCGGTGCACAGAAATTGTAATAATCTGATACTATATGTAGTTTTTAGAAATCTTTTGGAGAAGTAAATATATAAACACCTTGTCTTAAACATTTTATGCATTATGCTAAAATAAAACATTACATAATATGTTTTTTCTTCATCCCCCCCCCCCCCAATTTTTCTAATTTTTTTGGGAAAAACCAAACAAGGCTTCGGAAAAAATGGAAATCCCCCCCCCCCCCCCGGTTTTTTCCAGTTTTTTTCCAGGCCTTCACATCTCTAATCAAAAGTTGCCATGAGGAGAAGTAACTGGGTCACATTTCCTCTGCCCCTCTCCTGATACAGACCGTCTATCAGTGTGACCAAGGCTGTTTTCATCCCAAACTCTAATCCGAACCCAGATTGAAATGGGTCCTGATATTCCATATTCTCCAAAAGCCTCTGCAGCTGTATCATCTCTGCCCACTCAAGCACCTTGCCCCAAATGTGGGTATTTGTAACTGAGAAGTAGTTCTCATATAATTCTAGGTTGAGGGATGGCTTTTTCAGGAGTGGTCGCACAATATCCCCTTCAGTCTTTTCAAGTTTAAACATACCCAGTTCCTTTCCTCATAGAACTTAGTTTCAGTCCTTCTTAAAGTATGGTGTCCAGAACTGGACACAGTATTCGAGGTGAGGTATGACCAGCACAGAGTAGAGTGGAACTGTTATTCCTGTGACTTAGAAACTATACTTCTATTGATACAACCTAAACTTGCGTTTGCCATTTTTGCATCGTATTGGTGACTCATATTCAGTTTCTGATCAACTACAGTTCGAGCATTTGATTTCTTCTTCCTAAATGATGAACTTTGTACTTGACTCTGTCATTTATGTCTCCTCAAAATCTGGTGAGCTGAACTACTTTTATATCTACTGTTGCTGCAGCCCCTCATTTAGATTATTGTAATGTAATGTTTTGTATGTGGAGCTTTCTTTAAAAATGATCTGAAAACTGCGGTTGATCCAAATAGGGTTGCCAGATTACTGACTGGGTGTTTTGAACGTGTTTTATCAGCTGCACTGGCTCCCAGTCTGTTTCCAGGCCCAATTTAAAGAGCTTATATAAACTCTTTAAATTGGGCCTGGAAACAGACTGGGAGCCAGTGCAGCTGATAAAACACGTTCAAAACACCCAGTCAGTAATCTGGCAACCCTATTTGGATCAACCGCAGTTTTCAGATCATTTTTAAAGAAAGCTCCACATACAAAACATTACATTACAATAATCTAAATGAGGGGCTGCAGCAACAGTAGATATAAAAGTAGTTCAGCTCACCAGATTTTGAGGAGACATAAATGACAGAGTCAAGTACAAAGTTCATCATTTAGGAAGAAGAAATCAAATGCTCGAACTGTAGTTGATCAGAAACTGAATATGAGTCACCAATACGATGCAAAAATGGCAAACGCAAGTTTAGGTTGTATCAATAGAAGTATAGTTTCTAAGTCACAGGAATAACAGTTCCACTCTACTCTGTGCTGGTCATACCTCACCTCGAATACTGTGTCCAGTTCTGGACACCATACTTTAAGAAGGACTGAAACTAAGTTCTATGAGGAAAGGAACTGGGTATGTTTAAACTTGAAAAGACTGAAGGGGATATTGTGCGACCACTCCTGAAAAAGCCATCCCTCAACCTAGAATTATATGAGAACTACTTCTCAGTTACAAATACCCACATTTGGGGCAAGGTGCTTGAGTGGGCAGAGATGATACAGCTGCAGAGGCTTTTGGAGAATATGGAATATCAGGACCCATTTCAATCTGGGTTCGGATTAGAGTTTGGGATGAAAACAGCCTTGGTCACACTGATAGACGGTCTGTATCAGGAGAGGGGCAGAGGAAATGTGACCCAGTTACTTCTCCTCATGGCAACTTTTGATTAGAGATGTGAAGGCCTGGAAAAAAACTGGAAAAAACCGGGGGGGGGGGATTTCCATTTTTTCCGAAGCCTTGTTTGGTTTTTCCCAAAAAAATTAGAAAAATTGGGGGGGGGGGGATGAAGAAAAAACATATTATGTAATGTTTTATTTTAGCATAATGCATAAAATGTTTAAGACAAGGTGTTTATATATTTACTTCTCCAAAAGATTTCTAAAAACTACATATAGTATCAGATTATTACAATTTCTGTGCACCGAGGACAAGCAAGTCTTAGGTTGCAAACTGAGACTACAGCTTTCAAATACAACAGCAAGATGCATTTCTGCCTCTAGGGGACACTGCCATTGAAGCAGAGACTGAAACTGATAGTGATAGCTATAGTTCAGAAAATGAGTCTGATAAAATTTCATGCATATTTATTGAATCTTGGTTCCTCCTTTTTTCTCAGTTCTTTTTATGGGAATGGGTGCTTTATGTCTGCTTGACACTGTGGAGGACTAGCCACGACATAAATAATTTTCCTTGTTACTAATATTAATGGTTTCTTCTGTTTGTTTTTTTAATTGTTTTTTTTGCCTGTTCCTCATAAACTGACAAAAACAAAGAGGTTTCTTGCAGTTCAGGTGTTCCTTACAGTTCAGGAGCTTGTAGCTCCATTTGTTTAAAAAATAAAAGGTAAAAAATTTAAAAAGTAAATTCAATTTGTAATAATTGCTTGAAAGCGCTATACTTTTAATATACCAAATGTGATAATTTTATTCCAAACCAACTTGTACATATCTAGATTTTATGTTTCTAAAGTAACAAAGTGACTTTCAATCCATAAAAAGTGCTAATATTGCACTTTTTTCAATTTTTTCTGAAAATTTCTGTTTTTTTCCAGAAAAAAATGTTTTTCCCCCATGCCTTCAAAATTTCCAGAAACTTTACATCTCTACTTTTGACTGGTCTGGCTCTGTGAAATTGGATTAGGAGGTAATGTATTGCAGCAATTTTGTTCCTACCTGCAGGGTGAGTTCCAGACAGTGGCATTGAAGGATTATGTCTTGGTCTTCTGGCAATTGTGCTGTGGAGGGCCTCAGGGCACAATCTTGTCACCAATGCCATTTAGCATCTATATGAAGCCACTGCATGTGGTCATTAGGGGATTTAGGGCAAAATGTTGTCAATATACAGATGACAACCAGCTCCATTTCTCTGTTACGTCTGAGTCAGGTGTAGCCATGCATAACATGAACCAGTGCTTGGATGCAGTGGTGGGCTGGAAGAGGGCCAACCAACTGAAACTGGTAAGATGGAGGCTCTGTGGGTGGGTGGTTCCCAGGTACAGGAGTTGGGGCATTTACTTATCCTGGATGAAGTCTCTTTTCCCCCACAGGGACAGGTACGTAGATTAGGGGTCGTCTTGGATTCATCTCTTGTCTCTTGAAGTCCATATGGCCTTGGTGGCAAAGAATCCCTATTACAATCTTAGGCTGGTATGACAGCTATTCCTGGACAGGGAGACAATATGATCCATCCATTGGTAACCTCAAAAAAGGACTATTATAATGTGCTTTATATGGACTGACCTTGAGATTGTTTCGGAAGCTACAGCTAGTGCAGAATGCAGCAGCTGAATTGCTCGGTGCTACTTCTTACTCTGCACATATGACTCCAGTGCTGAGAGCTCTGCAATGGTTGCCAATTATAAGGTCCTAAGCTGCTCAGGACCAGGTTACAAGAGAGGCCGCCTTCTTCTTTATAGGCCATCCTGGTCTTTTACATTCTGAGGGGAAGGGCTTGCTGACAATTTCAACACTGTAATAGCCAGTAACAGATTTATGTCTGTTTTAAGTATGAACTAGTTTCCAGTGTGTACAGACGAAATGTATCAGTAAATTGTAATCACAATATATGATGCTTTGCTGTTATTCATAGACTCAGAGTTGGAAGGGGCCTTGCTGGCCATCTAGTCCAACCATCTTCTTGATGCAGGAAATCCAGAACTAGAACAGTCCCGACAAATTGCTGTCCAGCCTCTTCTTGAAGATCTCCAGTAAGTGAGATCCCCCAGCCCTGGGTATTTGGTTCCACTGTCTAACCAACCGCTCTTATCATTTAAGAAGTTTCGCCTGATGTTTAACCTAGAATGTTCAATTATGGAATGATCTGCCCGATGAGTCCAACCTGGTGCCAACACTTATTCTTTCAGCACCAGGTCAAAACTTTTCTTTTCTCCCAAGCATTTTAACAGCTTACATTGAGGTTTTTAACTGAATTTTTGGCTAGGTGTAAAACTTTAAAATGTTTTAAATATCAACTGTTTTTATGTTTTATGGTTTTAAATTTTGTATATTGGGGAACCTGTGGTCATCCAGATGTTCTTGGACTCCCAACATCCATCAGTGTTGGCCAGAAAGACCAGTGGTCAGGGATAATGGCAGTCATCGTCTAACAACATCTGTACGCACTCATGTTCCCTATTCCTGCTTGAAAGCCCCTAATTGCTTGGGACTGCTTACTTGCAAAATTATCATCTTCCACATGAACCTCTCTGGTTCATGTGGAACCAGAAAGATCCCCTACAGAGGTCCTGCTCTGGTGCCCTGCCATGGGAATTGAGGTAAGTAGCTACTAGGGAGAAGGCCTTCTTGGCAGTGGCATCCTGGCTATGGAATAGCTTCCTCAGATACATTCTTGACACCTCCTTTTTCACCCCAGTCTTTTTGGCAATCGAGCGTGTATTGAAAAACAAAACTTTTAACAGTATGCTCTGCTAATTGGTCTCATTTTTTTCTGTTGGTAGAAAGGAAAAATATAAGTTTGCATTTTACTATTTTTGTTTGTTTTAATAATTGAATTCTATTTCATTCTCCTTTTTTTAAACTCATGTGAAACCTATGTGTGTATCTTTTATGAAGCTCACTTCATGTCTCTTTTCAATGACTATGGACATGGGAGGTAAACTATACTTTCTAACCATGAAAGGACAACTGTTAATGTAGACAGCATTAAATTAAAAGCTGCATTTGGGATAGGCTGGCCCTGCTGATGCATTGTACCAAAATGGAGCCGGGAAGCAGGAAAAAAAGTTCAGTCGGCAGACCTACCAAATAGTGACATCCTCTTTCAGGTTTAAAACTAGTATACTGATAGAAGCGAACAATTAGAAAAATAGTATGATTGAACTGTGGGTAGAATGCTGTTCAGATATATTGAAATTTAGGACCATCCAAAGTGATAACTTTTTCCCACCCTGCCCTATCCTTCCATGTTGCACCCCTGGAATACAAAGGAGGGCTCCTCCAAAATGACTGCACATTCATTATGAAGCTATGCTAATAGACATGCAAAATATACATGCCATAATGTGCTAGTACAAGTGGGTCATTGGTTTCAGATTTAGAAAAACCACAAAAACCTTCAAATTTGTAATTAAAAAGCAGGTGATAATGAATGATAGTACTTTCAAGAAGGTACCATGTATGCATACATACTGTGTGTGGAAATTCTAAATCATTTGCGCATGTGACGTTCTCTTGATGGCACCACATTCCCTGTACTCCATGTCCATGTTGCTCACATTCTTCAATCTATTAGTGTTGGATTCAAGGAATGGCCTATTTTGGATCAGTTTTCAGTCAATTGGCTGTGTCTGCACATACAAAAATTCTGGGGAATCCTGGCTCATCAGTCATGAGCAGCATGCTAATGCACCTTGCCTAATAGTTCCTGCTTGGCTTTTCCCAGCAGTAGGGGTCAGTAAAGTAGCCATAAAGTAACTGGGAGATACAACTAAGGTGGGATTACTGGCTTGTCACTTCCAAACAAACCAGGAATCAGAAGCCTACAAACACTGGTTTAAGATTCTGGCTCATTAGGGAATAATAAACCAGGAATCTTGGTTTGGACATAATGCTAAGCTTTTGTTACCAAGATAGTTTCTGGTATTCTTTAGCTGTTCTTGCTGGCAGGAGGAGTCAAATCAGAGTGATTTGGTAGGATACACCCAGTCGTGCCATTGTTCAGCCTTTATTATCCTGTCTCCTGCAACTTTTGGAAATACAATTCCTACTCAAAACAACAAAGAGTCTTGTGGCATCTTAAAGCGTAATAAATTAATTCTGGCATGAGCTTTCATGGACACTCTGCACTTCATCAGGTGGATGAGTATTAACCTCAAATTGGCAGATTAAAATATATGTACTGGGGGACAGGGAGATGTAAACTGAGTTTTAGAGGGAATTGAAACACAGAAAGTACAAACATTGATAATTACTTTGAAGGTTATCATTCACAAAGCCTTGTTGGGTGATAACAGAGACATTATTTCAGTGGCGAGCCAATTAATATATGTAGTGTGAGGGGGAAACACAATGTTGTTCTTATTTAAACTTTGAGAAATAGAGTTGAATAGGATTGAGGAGTGCTTCAGTCACTACCTTGGTTGAGGCTGCTTTGCCTGTGCTGCGTTCTCCCCGGGGGAAGGCACAGCGTGAGTAAGTTCCCTGCTTCACACAATGCATGTGCAAGTGGACCCAGCTGGCACTTGGAGGAATGACCCTTGCTCATGCTGACCCTCCCTGCTTGCATCCCTGCTGTTCTCTCCAAACTGTGATTGGAGGTAACATGTGAGATTCCCTTGCTCACCCTAGCAGTGCGCAAGGGAATTCCCATTGCTGTCTCTAATTACAGATCAGAGATAATGGTGGGAAACTTTCCATGGGGATGAGGAGGGGAGGCTCTGTGGGCTGGAGGTTCTCATCCCATTCTAGATCATTTCTTATGGAAACTACTCAAATTAAAACTTTCAAAGGGAAACTGAGAAAGTTTTGCCGGAAGGTATATCCACTCTCAAGCAACATCTGACACTCAGCTTATGTGCAGGTAAGCTTAAATCATCAGGAGATTTATTCTAAATTTAACACTTCTGATCAGAGCACATTCCACTTTCTGTATTAATAGCAGATGAGTGATATTATCCAAGCTTTTAATCATGCTAAAATTTTGTAGGCCTTCACTGATATAGAAGGGTCCGTTTCAATAGATATAGGTTGCTATTTGTTTGCAAATGTTGAAGATGATTGAGTATCAGTCAACTTGCCCTGCTTGCTGTTCAAATTTCTTTTTCAACATTGCAATTATGCTGGAAAGACTTGAAAACCAAATACAAATTGTCCAGGTACTTCCCCTCAGCCTTGGAATGTGGTTTTGTGTTTTTTTAGAAAAATATTTTAATTACTCTTCCCAAGCACTGGAAGATAAATGGTAGAGAAATGTTGGGAGATCTGTTTCATTTAAAATTAGCAGAAACGTATTATTCTCTCTTGCTTCTCTGTTTTTTTTAAAGCACCAACAATGTATGTCTCAACAGACTTTCTTCTGTCCCCTCTGTGGAAGGCAGAAGGAGAAAAGAGGGCTAAATTTGGTAATCAAAGCCAGTGCGATGACCTAGTGATAGAGTAATGCTAAGAAAGCTAAAAGAACAATTAGTTGCAGGTTAAATTGCCAATGGTATTGCCATAAGATATCTGTATCCTGGTTCTCTGGTGACAGTGGGAGATGTTTCCATCTTGCTCTTTGTATTGCCATGTGGTCAGACCATTTTGCATGTGTCCCTACAGAAATTACTGTTTGATTTAAAGAAGAACAATTCTGCTGCATTCTCAATGTAACAGTAAGATGCTTGTCTGAACAACAGATGGCTGTCTTACTGAATTCAAAAGCAGTATTTCCAATTAAGTCAGCAGTAAAAGTTGAAGGCATTCACATCTTAATTCTAGTTTCATTATATTTTATTTAAAGAACATTCACACTGGCAAATTAACATATAAATTAAATGCATATTCAAGCTGTAGCTTTTCAGCCCAAATTATTATTCGTAATCAAAATGGAAAACTGGTCATCAGACATAAGATACTTACACAAATAGGTTCATCAGCACTGGGCATGTAGGCATGATTAAAACTGTGCCAGTAACCATGGAACTAGTGTCACTTTCTCAATATTACTGTAATTTAAGAGACAGCATTATTAGAGTCTTATTTTAGGGAGTAATGTATTAGCCTTAATATGCATTGGGGAGCACTTAAAGAAATAGCAAAAATGGAGCAACTTTTTCCCGCCTTTAAAATGTCAACATAAAATTAGCATATAATGGAGAAAAGGTTCAGCCTAACCTTTCCACTGGCATAGTATGTATTTATTTTTTTATGCAGGGAATGTTTTTCATGGACAACCTGCGGCATGAAGTAGTGTCAAGTAGAAAAAGCTTTACCACTTGATTCAATTGATTGTATAAACAGGCTTTTATTTATTCTCTGACTAGTAAAGTATTTGCTTTCTGCATTTGGGCCTGTACTTGTGGGTCATGTGTATGATATTTGCTCCTTATTAATAATTAAGTACTGTTAATACCTAACTCCTGTGTAACATCTCCCTACCATAAAGCTCAATAAAATGTGATTTCTTGTGCCTGGTTCTCTGGTAAGGAAGCTATGGTCAAAGGGAATTATGTAGCCAAGGGCAACCACTAACTTGAAAGCATGAAATAGTAATCAGAATGTCTTTGAGTTATTTTTATTCTATGTATGTTAAGACTGAATCTCATGAAGTCTGTTTTTAAAAAAAAACAAAAAAAACACCTCTCCAAAATACTTCATGTAAGTCACTGTGAGAATAGGATTGGTTCTATAGGGGTATGGAAAATAAAGTATGTGGTAATAATATTAAACAAGAGATGGCTGCCTGTTGCAATAAAATATGTTAATATAGCTGAAACTTCAGAAAAACAAAACCAATTATTGGCAGCTCATGCATTCTGGGAGAAGCAGAATAGTCTGCACTAGATGGAGGGGGGAAGTTTCTCCCAGAAGGTGTAGGTCTGCATTCTGGAGGTAATTCTGGACTTATCTGCACATCTATGGTGACTGTGAATTAGATGGTTTTGAGGTGAAATTGCTATTAACATTTATTTTCGTTTTTTTTAAGTACCAAATGTTACTAGTAGAAGTTGCTAGAATATTTTAAGTTAAGTTTAAAAGCAACTCCCCATCTCAGTTTTAAGAAAAATAGAAATCAGATTATTATGCCTGCCTGCTTACTTATTCCATGCAGTATTTCTATGTTCACCTTTCTTAGGAGGAATCCTGTTGTGATTTTGCAGTCTTTTATCATAGTCTCCGATGCTATTAAAAATATACCATTGACCTGACACAGATACTGAGCATCTGTACCTTCTGCAAAACAGAAAGCAATAAGATGACAGTAGTATTTCTGAAAAGTTAGACCACAAGTCTTGTGAATTTCAGATCTAGATGAAATTATTGATCCTGGTGTTTTTCCAGTGTTTTCAGTAGAACACATTTCAGGCTTTAAAAACACATATGAACTTCCTTTTAGATTCTAATGGTGGATTCTTACATTTATTTTATTCATGCTTTCAGATATGCTGATGAGTTCCTCCTTAAATAGAAAAGGATATAAATTTCCACCTGCATATGGGGACAACCATGGTGCAATTTGGCTAGAATGTTGGTCTAATACCCCACATAATGCTGCTAGTATTAAGAAAGTGACTGTTCCTTTCTTGATTACATTTCATACAATAAGCCCTCAAGATTACGTATGACCTCTTCTGCTTGTTCTTGCTGCTTCTCACAAAAGCACAAAACAGCTTTTCCCAGCTAGTCAATAACAATACTTTTCTGCTGGCCTTTTCAACATTTATTTTATGTGTGTGCAGCCCTATTCATCTTTGATACTTCTAGCCCTTCAGTTTCAAGGTTCAGCTGTGCCTTGACGAGCCCTGTGCCTTTCTTATGAGTTTTCTAGCATTCTAGGTCAGTTAATATGCTTCTGCATTTGGTATATGGGATAGATATTGCCTAACATGCTCCAGCAGTAATATCAAACTGTATCCTTTTTGGGGCGTGAAGAAAGTAAATAAGGTGAGAGGTTTCCACCCTAAAGGCAAAGAGAGATTGTTCCTGCTTCCTGTACACCGTCTGTGGTGGTGTTTACTTGCGGCATATTTTGACAGAAATGGTAGCAGAGAACAGAAGCCTGGTAAGATACTACCAGATGTTCCTTAAATAACAAATGTCAGCCTGATTTTAAGCAGGTAGCATGGCAAAAGTAATTAGCAATTCTCCTATTTTAATATGAAAGGCCAGATGTTTCCCATATAATGCACTATAAATGCATTAGTTTATCTGGCAAATTTTACTTTTACAAGTAATGGGATATTAAGAGCATTTCTATAAAGACTCCTGAAACCTTTGCCTCAAAAATCCTCTTACCTATGTGCAAAGTGTATTGCTATGTGCTGAGGATTCATTGAGCCTCCCCCCCAGCTTTCTTGATTTAAATTAATCTGCAGTCCTACACTCACTTATGTGCACATTAAGTCTTGTTCATTACATTTAGCACAATTCTATTCATTTCATTCTTTTGTGCAGGGTTGCAGTGGCATAAAAACTTAGCCCAGATTGTGTGAATTAATTTAAATCTCCCTGTCTATGAACGTTATGAAAGGATCTGTGATGTTGCAGTATATATATAATGAATATAATGAAACCAACGTTCAGTCCTCTTCCCTTACTCTATTCCCTGGGTGATTAACTACTTATTTGTTTCTCTTGCAGATATATTCTTATTCCAGTTCCCAAAACAGAGTTCAGTGCCCTTGGAATAACTTATTTTTGGAGGGAGGGAGAGGAAAGAAACTGAATCAAATTATTTCGTTTGGTGTTATGTGTCAGTTCAAGCCCTTTTGTTTAGGAAGGAGCAAAACTGTATACATAAGTAACTAGACTTGAGGTTGAAGAAAAAAGTATGTTTTGTTTTTTTTTAGTTTTTTTTTACTGTCTTTAGTGTCTGCATATTTCATCAAGGCAGCTCGAGCGGGACTGATCCTTTGCGTGGTTGATGTTGTAAATGTTTCTCTGAAGAAAGGTCCTGTTCCAGGTCCTGTTGTAGGACTTCATTTTTAAAATCTGAGTTCAGATATAGTTTTTGTATTGAAACAGCATGAGTTGCCTTGATGGATGACCTATGTGGGGATGCCCCCCCTGTTGTTCTGCTGGAGCTCTTAGAGGCTTTTGATACAATTCCAAATGCCTCCGGAGTACCATCGCATCCTTCTGGAATGCCTGGCTGGGAGGGATTATAGGCACTGTTTTATGTTGGCTCTGGTCCTACTCTCGCTAGCCAGGTCTTGGGAGTTGTAAGCCCTAGATAAAAAGAAGCTGTAATGCAAATCTTAATTTCTTGTAAAATTAAGCTACTTGAATTGCGAAGTCTCTATTATATGGTAATGTCTTCCTAACATTTATGCTTCTAATGAACCTGCAATTATCTGTAAATGCATAATTAGCTCAAGAATTAGATAATTAATTTTCAGAAGGGATCTGATGCTATTTTAACTAATTTCACAGATTGATACCAAGGTCATTTGGAAGGCAGTCCTTCAATTTAGAATTCCCCTGATGATTTGCAACCTGTCACTTCTGCCCTTTCAATCTACAACTGGTTTCTCTTGCAGTTTTGAAGCTTTGTTAAATCTGCAAGTTAAACTGCAGTAGGACCACTGGAGCTGTCTTCAAAATGATTGCTTATTTAAGCTTCAGTTAAGCTTTGAGCACAAATGTACATTTAGCAGGAGCACTTGGAGAAGAACCTTAGAAGATTATCCTAAGGTCAGATAGCTATATGTAGGAGAAAAAGATCTTCAAGACAACCTAGTCCCAAGTCACTTACTGCTTTAAAGGTTAATACCAGCACTGCTTCTCAGTCCATCCTGACCCCCACATACTGCCAGTGCTAGTGCTGACCTCCTTTTGCGTGTGCTTTCCATTGCCTTTTTTGCTATTCTACTGATTCACATGCTCAGATAGCTTAAGAGGAAAACTATTCAGTGTGGTTGCCTCACCTAAACTGACATCCCAATGATTAATCTGCCCAGAGGAGTGGTTTGATTCCACGAGGCTCAAGGCCAAAGCCTGATATCTGCAAACTCTATCTGCCTGGCAGGCCTTCTGTTCTCTCGCCAGATCTGAAAGATCCCCTGAAAACCCGGTACTTGCTCAGCCAGAATAGCTTGGGTGGGAAAACAGCTGTTAAGGGTGGGAAGGAGCAGAATAAGGCACCTCGTGTATGCCACGTGAGGCAAAGGTGGGACAGAGCCTATAAAGGCCAGCCCCGCCAAGCATCAGCCTCTTTCGCTTTCCGGCTCCCATCCTCCCTCCCTCCATCTAGTATGGGATTAGCCAGTTGCTCCCTTTGGAAGGAGGCTGAGTAGGAATCTTTCCTCCCACTAAATGGGATATGTTTTTGCTTACTCCATACTGGAAATTCCATTAGAGAAGGGTGGCTAAATAGGTTGATTGGTTGTAGGGATGTGCGGAAATTTGCTATATTACATTGGGGATGGTGAGAACTCTGGCACCTTTTGGTGATTGGCATATCCAGAGGACTTGCTCCTAGGGAGCTATGTGGCTCCCGTGTCAGGATATGGTATGCCTTTGGAGACCCTCCTGCCTCATCTACTCGGAGTCTTGTGCCATCGGACGGGCGTGACGTGGGGTGGTTTCCCCACACTTGCAAAGTGTCACATGAGAAAGGGGGCGGGTTTACCCATAAAGCCAGGCAAGTTGCCTGAGGTAAAGACACAGATTCCTGCACTGTCACATGCAGATCCAGGGATAGGTTGAATCAACTTCATTGTTTAAATAAAGAAGCCCTAGTTTATCCCAAGCTCTGGTGTCTGTGTCTTTATTCTATGTTTCCTTCTCCACTCGCAATAGGACAATAAGGGTGGGATGGGGGTGTACTTTACTCTGCCATGTATCTGTGTCTTCCAAGCGTGTACATAGGTCACCTGTATTTATAACGCGGACATGTGTTAAACCATTTACAAACAGGAATGTATATGGATATTGCAAGATGACAAAAAGTAATCTCTTTATGAAAGAAAAATGTTTGTTCAAACACACCTTGACTGATCATGCTTTTCACTGGCATTTTTATGTTTCCTTAATAATCTTAAAGTTTGCCTTGGCTGTTTAACTGGTTCCCACATCAGGGCCTAGGCGCTGGATCCTGTCACATTGCTGCTGTTGTCATTGTTAATTTGCAGTGATGATGAAGACATTGTGGTAAAGTTTAGTTTCCTCTATCTAAGTGCTAGAGAATTAATTCAAGAAGTGTTTGGCCTTTCTAGAGAGCATGCCTTCCATTTTTAACATTACCCTTTTCTTGGACTGATAATGCACCAGAATGAAGAGTAGCATATTTTCCTACAGTGCTGTTTTTGTTTTATAAATGAATACAGCTGTGTTATTTTGTGTGGAGGAAGTATTCATGATGAGTTCACAGAACTTTCTCAGTAGACACGGGGGTGGGGAGAATAGATGCTTATATTCAACTATTGACATGAAATGGGCTTATTTTGTCTTTGAAACTTGGGCTGATTTTCAAAGGCAGCTGTGTATTTAAAGATGTCAATTTTTTTGTTTATAAAATCATTACTAGATAAAAGAATACTGTAATGTTATAAGATGTTAGGGGTATTTATAACCATACTTTATTAACACTTCTAGTGAAACAAAACTGAGCAGTAAGTGGAACCCAGCGTTTTCATATCCAGCACATAGCTTTTGTTTAAAATAAATTGCATTGTATACTGATAATCCTTTAGGTTTTTTTCTTGCTTAATTTGGATTAAACATCATCCTTCAGCTATTTGCGTGATTGATGCTTCACTGGTTTTTGCATTGTCTGCATTTGTAATATGAACTCCAAACCTATATTGACTGGTAACAGATGAACACTCAGTGGGTGTATAAGGGTACTGTTTCAGTTTTTCCTGTCTTTATAGACCTGCTTCAGAGCCTCATGTAATGCCCCATAACCAAGGGTCTGTGGATGCCTAGTTGCCCAATTCACACTTAACAAGAATTCCCCATGGGAGAATTTTCCTGCAGGGTATTTTGTTGCATTGGCAGCTGCCATCTGAATATTCATGTATGGTAGGGCCATGCCGTAGCTTCTCGTTACATGTGAACATGGTGAAGGTGGGCTGTTGGAGTGGTGTACAAGCCACCCCAATCATAAAACAGCCCATAAATCAACCACCCTCACTGGTTTTGCATGCAATAAGAAGCTGTTACAGCGGGGGGTTGAATCAGCAACCTGGCACCCACAGGCATTACAATCCACTGTGGCTTATTAGCTGCGGTGATCATGCAACCAGTTCACTAACTTTGTCATACGTGTCTATAATATGAGTGCTGCTGTGGTGGCTGAGGTGCTATGCTGCTTCAATCTGTTCTTGTGATTCTTGTTATAGATGTTACTTTGTGGGTTGCCTGAAATATGCACAGTTCTAGGCTGGTAGTACTAGTATTTTTCTAAGCCAGTCAGACTGGAGTAATATTCCTTATTGCTTCTCTTGCTGCTTTTCCAAAGCATCTATTCTTTACAAAAGGCATTGCAAAAATATCCATTGATGTACCCTTCTGAATATGCTCTCTCTCTCAGGTCTTTCCCATACCAGAGGGGCCAGGAACAGCTTCTGAATGTGCCGCCTGGTTTAAAGGCCTTTAAAGTGACATAGTTTCTGTTTCCTAATCTTGCTCTTTGTTGCCTGAAGATGCACTGACTAAGCAGTTATGAACTTATCCACTTTACACACTAACTGCCATTCAATTAATTCCCTGGAAGAACAGTATTTCTAACATTTGGGGGGTAACTTTATGTTGCTTGGGGCCATGCTCTTCATGAGAGAAACTTCAGGTTAGTTCCCAGCCTCTGACACTCGTGTTTCTGGTTTAAGCCTCACAACCTCTAACAGCCCTAATATGAATTTTATCTTTCAGTACTTTATGCTTAGCCAATGACATCAGCTGCTTAATTGGCCAACCAGTCAACAGTAGGCACCCAAAGTAATCTGGCTAAGACTGAAAGATTGGCTGAACATCAAAGCCAATTGGCCTACAATAGGGTGACCAGATAAAATCCAGGTCAGGGCTCATGTAACTTTAACAGTTGTAGAGAAAAGGGAATTTCAGCCAGAGTCATTTGTGTGCAATTAGTTCCTGGTGAAATTCCCTCTTCATCACAACAGTTAAAGTTGCAAGCACTATACTAGAGTGACCATATACAAAAGAAGGCAGGGCCCCTGCAACTTTAACAGTTGTGATGAAGAGGGAATTTCACCAGGAACTAATTGCATACAAATGACACTGGCTGAAATTCCCTTTTCTCTACAACTGTTAAAGTTACATGAGTCCTGACCTGGATTTTATCTGGTCACCCTAGCCTACAAGCCATGCCAGATTGCAAACTTCTGGGAAATGCTTTCCTCAAATGTGGCAGTGAATAAGTGTACATTTTTTAAACTGCACTTAAAAAGAAGTAGGCATTTTCTCCTGTTAGCTACTGATACTTCCACATGTGACATTGAAACATCTGCACTTTTCTTGATCCTGTCTCTCTGCAGGAGAGTCAGAACTATTTCCTATTATAACAAGCAGTCACAACTATTTTGTGTTAAAAATGTTCAACAGAAGGAATAGTTCTGTACTCCTTCATCTCTTGTTTCAGGCAATGCATTTTTTAAAAATTTTTTACAGCCCTAAAAAGCCTAAGTTTTTTTCGTTTTAAACTAGGTAACTTTCAGGCCCTATGTTAGTGTCCAAAATTTAGGGTAGGGGGAAAATAAACCTTTCATTAGTAAAATAAACTGTCAATATTCATTGAAAATCATTCTTTTGGTTGAGGTCTGAAATAGTAAAATCATGGACTCATTTTAATCAGAGGCCCGGGAAAGGGTGTCATTCCTCCAGTCTGTTTATCTGCAATGACAACCACACTATCTTTGTGTTTTGGAAGGCTTTGCCATTTGCATAGAATCCAGCATGTACCATTACAGCACAGATGCCAGGAAAATGACAGCATCTACTTTGGTCACAAGCTAGGCCAGATGTGTTTATACTTGCAGTTCAGTTTGCTGCTGCTTAGGCAGTTTCTGAACGAATCAAACAAGCAGCAATCCAATCCACAGCTACTTGGAAGTAAGCCCCATTGAAGTTACTGGAACGTTCTTATAAACAAATATGTATGGGATCAGATTGTTGATGCTATGAGACACAAGCATCTCTAACGAGATAAAAATTATGTGGATAGTTACAGACCCTTGTTGTGAGATCAGTGCCTAGAATGACTCTAGGAAAAAATGCCAAGTGGAAAGAATAAGATATGGAATAGTGTGAAAATTTATATTATGTTTGATAAAATGACTGGCTTTTTGTACAAGTAAAATGCAGCAGGCAAATATTTGATATGGTAATATAAACAAGCTGAAATCCATATCTGTGTATGTTGTGCAAAATGGTTAAGGGGCACATTAAAGAGAAGAGAAGATAGAGGGCAGTGCTGAAAGGCAAATGCTGAAGCTGGAGAAAACCAGTAGAATTTGTCAGGAGCGTTTTTATTCAGGAATTCCTTTAACATGTCCTTGAGGAATGAAGTAGGCATACATTGATGATGTTTGAAAAGTAAACCAATGTTGGAGTTTGAAGAAATTTACAACTAGAATTGCATGTCTAAAAGGGCTTTGGAAATGTTCTGTGAAGAACTCTCGAGTCCCATTTTGCTCTTACCCACACCAACTGCCTGTGTGACTCACTCATTTTGAGATTTGGGTGAATTTACAAGCTTTGTTTTATGATTTGGGAAATACGTTCATATATATATATTCAAAATAATAATAATGATAATAATAATAATAATTATTATTAATAATAATAATACATCCCTTAATCCAAAACTTTCTGACAAGAATCATGGAGACAATACACCTAACAACAGACAAGATTCATATACAGACAGAAAAAATAAATATCAAACGTGGCATATTCCAAGGCGAAGCATTCAGCGCTCTATGGTTTTGCCTGTGTCTCAATCAACTATCCAACACCCTTAACAACACCACATATAGCATCAACATAAACCACCTAAAACAATCAAAGCACAGAATCCATCACCTTCTATACATGGATGACATCAAAATCTATGCTTCAACCCTGACACAGATAAAAGGCCTCCTGCAAATCACTGAGGAACTGACAACAGACATGAAAATGGAATTCAGGATAGGAAAATGCAAGATCCTACACATAGAAAGAGGAAAATAGAAGGAAAAAGAAACAGCAGAAACACTAAATAATGAAGTATTAGATAACACGGAAGAAAATGAAACATACAAATACTTAGGATTCCAACAAAACACAAAAATCAATTACTCCACAGAAAAAACTCAACTAAGAATGCAATATAAAACTCACCTATTACAAATCCTAAAATCTAAACTCAACTCTAAAAACATTTTCAAAGCCATCAACACCTACGCAGTACCCATTCTCACATACTCATTCGGAATCATACACTGGTCACACACTGAACTCGAAGATATAAACAGACTCAATCGCACAGAACTCACAAAATACCACGTGTTCCATCCCAACTCATGCATTGAAAGAACAACAATCAGCACGAAAGAAGGAGGAAGAGATCTGCTAGACATTAACACAATGCATGCTAAACAAATAAAATCATCCAGAGAATTCTTCCACACTAAAAACACCCCTATTCATAAAGCCATAGAAACAGCAGATAAAAATTATACCCCACTCAACCTAGCACTACAAAATGAAGACCAAACACGACCACTCACACTTGCAGAGAAAAAAGAAAAATAGTCACAAAAAGCACTCCATGGGAAGCACTACAACATAATACAGAACCCACAAATAAACAAAGAACAATCGTACGAATGGCTCAGGAAGGGTGAGCTATTTCCAGAAACAGAAGGATTCCTAATAGCTATACAGGATAAAGTTCTAGCCACCAAGAACTACCAGAAATACATCATAAAAGATAACAGTGTAACAACAGACCTATGCAGGAAATACCATCAATTCCAAGCAGCAATAGACCATATAACAGGAGGATGTAAAATTCTGGCAGGAATGGACTATACAGACAGACGCAATACAGCTGCAAAAATAATTCACTAACAACTGGCCATCAAATTCAACCTTATCAAACAACCTACAACATACTATACATACTCACCCGAAACAATCTTGGAAAATGCAGATCATAAAATATACTGGGACAGAACAATTCATACTGACAAGACAATACCCTGCAACCTACCAGACATAACATTCATAGACAAAGAAAAACACGCATAACTCATTGACATAGCGATAATGAATGACAAAAATATTGTTGAAAAGGAAGAAGCAAAGTGAGACAAATATACACCACTGGCCATGGAAGTCAAAGAACTATGGCAACAGGAAAAGGTCACAATTATTCCATTAGTCACATCAAACCTTCAGAAACTGGGCCTACGAAAATACATCCATACCAACATCCAGAAAGCAGTCATACTTAAAACATGCTCAATTGTCAGGAAATTCCTGAATCTGTAAAATACAGAATGACTTGGCAAAGCCCATCATGTCCGCCTAGAAAAACTGCCATGTGCAAGAAAGAGATTAATAATAATAATAATAATAATAATAATAATAAAGTATACCTCTGGCAGCATGGAAGCCTTTTAGGTATGCTTAAAACAGGTCATTGGATTCTGAACCAATTAAAAAAGCATAGGAAACACATTAAAAATTGAGCAGGGTGGATTGTATGGCATCTTAAACTGAAGCAACAGAAATTAAATTCGCTAGTACGTAGAGTCAATAAATTACATTTAAATAAATAGATTTTCTGTTATTGGTTGTGAGTTCATATGGAAACAAGATGGAAAGATTTCCAGATATATGTATCTTCTAACAAGTGATATATGTTAATGTTGATATAAGTCTCACTACTTTTAGGTGTAAGGAGGAATGGGGGGTGTTATTGCCTATATTATTTAGATCACTTGTGTTCTGGATGGAAGGCCTTATAGATCAGTAGGTAGAGCATTTTCTTTGCATGCAGAAATCCAAGGATTAATCATTGTTATTTCCAGTTAATTCCAATTAAAACAATCAGGTCTCTCCTTAGACCCTGGAGACTGCTGCAAGTCAGAGTAGGCAATATTGGATTATTTTCCAAGACAGACTTTTGGTCTGTTACAGCAGGGCTTTTATGTTCTTAATTCAGAAGCAGCTAGTCCAGCCTTCCACGTCTTCTCTCACACCTTCCTCTGATGCTATGTTCTCAGAGGAAGAATCTGATTCAGAGATAGAAGGATCTGATATAGGGCATAGTCAGGGTATGGAATGTCAGGGTGCTGGGAATTCATCTCTGCCTGGTTTCACAGAAGATTGCATTCAGGGAGAGATAGCTACTCCTTCTCAACATTCTTTGATAACCGGCCCACATGCAGAATTGGCCCAGGAAAAGGCATGCCCAAGACTGTCTTCTAGGCAATATCGCCAGCTGAAAAGGCAGGAAGAATGATAGTTAAATGGAGTTCTAAACTCCAGTCTAGGTTTTCTCCTAGGGTTAGATTGACAAGCAAGGAACGCTAGTCACTCCACCCCCACATAAAAGCAGCTGCAGAGGCCAAAGAGATTTGTGGCTATAATGTTGCTGGTGCTGGACACTTCGCTTGGACTGCTCCTGGACCCTGAACTAATGCATGCCTTGAATACCATGCCTTTGTACCATGTCTTGGAACATACTTCTGAAATTAAGATCCTGTTTCTGGCTCGTGTTTGGATTATTTGTGTTTAATTGAACTTGGGCTCACTAAGAATTTTGATCCGTGGACTCTGTGTCCTGCTGGGGTGTTTGTGTCTTGCTGAAATAAAGTAGTTTGCTGTTTCTTTAACATGTGTTTGGTTGCTGGTATTTTGAGGGAGCCGGGCCTGACGCCTTCCCCAATCCTTCCTCAACCTAGTGCTCTCCAGATGCTTTGGAGTTCAGCTCCCATCTGCCCTGTCAGCATGGCCAGTGGTCAGAAATGCTGGCAGTTGTAGTTCAAAACATCTGGTGAGCACCAGGTTGGGGAAGGCTGAGCTATATTACAGAATTGGGATTGTGGGCCTCTTAGCCAAATATAGACCTAATAATAATAATAATAATAATAATAATAATAATAAGGAAGGGGCATGGAAAGGGAAAAGTGTTTTGGGGCACCACTTATGGGCAGGATGAAAGTATAATAAGGAAGGGGCATGGAAAGGGAAAAGTGTTTTGGGGCACCACTTATGGGCAGGATGAAAGTAATCAAGAAAGCAAAGAAAGGGAAAATGCTGGTAAGTATCCTGACAAATGGCATAAGGCAATAAGGGAGACTTTTCTGCTCCCATGGGCATTCATACAGCTTGGGGACAGCTGCAATAATGTATGCGTAAGTATGGCTGGCTTTAGATTACTCAGAGTTGGAGATCAAAGGGTTTGAGTTGGGCCAGCCCTCACGTTCCTCTGTGGCAGGAATGGAGAATGTTTTGGCTCTCCCGAAGTTGTTGGACTTTTATCATTGACTATGCTGGCCAGGGCTGATAGGAGTTGCAGCAACATCTGGAGGGCCACACATTCATTCCCCACTTTAGGATGTGGGGCGATGATAGCAGTAATAATTGTACTGCATTGTGGTTGATAGCGAGGGGACAAAAAGAACCTCAGTTCCAAAAAGAAAGTTCTTTCTTCACTGAGTAACACAGATGGAACAGAATTCAACTTTAACTTATTTCAGATTCTTCCTCTTTTTCCAAGTCATGAAGACCAGCCAATATAAATGGCATTTACACAGACGTGGGGAAGCATTGTTGTAATAATGTGCACAGTTCCGCTCCCTGGATCTCAGAAAGGATACTTTAAGGGATGAAAAGGGAATAGAAAGGCAACTTGGAGCTGAATCTGCAACATGACTTAAGCTCCACTTGTTTAATGGGACTTATTCCCAAGTAAGTGTGCATAGAACTGCAGCCAAAAATTATCAAACAGCTGGCATACCTGGCTATAAGGAAGATACAATTTATTTGAGAATTTTTGGTTTAGAAGCCTAAGGGGCATAATAGAAGTTTATAAAAGTATGAATGGCCATACAGGAAAGGGAGAGAAAAAGATTTCATCGCTTGCATTATACTAGAATTTGGCATCCCCCAAATTTGATTGGCAGTAGGCTCAGGATTGTTCAGATAAAGTACTTCAGAATATATAATTGAGTTATGGAATCCTAAGATGTAGTGATACTAATTGACTTAGATGACCTTTTAAAAGGATTAGACAAATTCATGGAGGATGGGGCTTCAGAAGGTATTAGCTTTGGCAACTGAGTGGATTCTCTGGGCAGGATCCAGTGATGTTATTCCATAAACTGAAATAGCACTCAAATGGAGCTTTGCCAAATCTTTTCATTGTGCTATTGGTTACATAAACATATTGTGCAACTGGTTGCACAACAGGTTGCACAAGCATAATGCACAACCAAATGCACAATAGGTTGCGCAACATAACACACAACTGCTTGCACAATTCTTGCTAACTGGACTTGCAGAGACATAACTTTAGCCCCTGCCTGTATGATCCTATGTCATGTATGTATATTTATTTCAATGCACACTCCATAGGGCTATTCCTGAAGAGTTTATGGAAGCTTCAGTTGGTGCAAAATACAGCAGCCAGGCTTATAGGCTGTGCACAGTATTGGCATCATATTACACCTGTCTTGGAATGTTTTTTTTTCCAATTCCATGATTTTGGTAGGGTTTCTGTTTGCTCCAAACCTCCTTGTAAATGTCAGCTGGTGGGGGAAAGCATAAAGAATTTTCAGCACAGCACTTACATATTTGCTGGGAAAGGCAAGAAGTTAGCTTGAAACTCATAGAATATATGTCCAGAAGTCACAGCTGCATTTAGACACATGAAGAAACCCCAGCACATATTCTTGACAATACCAAGGTACTACCTGAAATGTAATATTTCTGGTAGAACCAATAGATTGGGCAAAGTTAACGAGGCAAAACCGCATCTGTTTTCAAGAAGGTTAGATCCCTGGGGAATGTTCCACCAATAAAAACAGCACTCAGGTAATTCACAATACACTCGGTCTATAAGGGATGACATGTTTTGGGGAAACTATTTCAAAGAGATCCAAAATTGCCATATCTTGCAGAATGGGGTTGGGAGACGAAAGGTGGATGTCATTCGCAACGAAAGTGAACAACTATTGACCAAGGTCAGGAACAGTGCTATGAACAAATACAATAGGGTTTGGAACATGAATTCCGCTCCCCCCATCCCCCAAGTCTCCTATGCTCTACAAAAATCTGCCTTTTGCCATCATGAAAGAAATGTTTTCAGGAATATAATGTCACTACTGTTATTTATTACTGAATAATAAGTGACATATAACTCAGAGTGAATTTATGGCATAAACAAAACAAATATATAGGATTTCTAATCAAGTTTACCCATAAAATAGGTACACAACTATAACCATATTCATGTCCCCTAAACCTGTTTAAAGTTTCGGAGAGTATAAATTTGCACACATAACCAAGATGTAAAAAGATTTTTCAGAGACAGTATCTTCCTTTTTAAACAACATTTCCTCATTTTTATTCATAGGATGGTATCCCTGGGGATTATGGTAACATAACTGATTGATGTTCTATTATTGTTTTAGTAATATTGAAAAATAATTAAGAAATATAATGTTTCCAAATTATGATTTGAATTACACTATCCTGTAGTTTTCTTTCTATGCTATATTGTGTATCTTTTGTGAGAACACTTGGAAAACATGTGGTTTAGCTGTGCTAGGGTCCCCTAATTTATAGCCATCATCCTTTACTTAAACTTGCAGCAGAAAATTGCTTTTATGTTCCTGATCCATTTTTTCTTTCACCACACCAGCATAATGCAGTCATATTGGTAAGAATGCTTGCTTTTAACAAGACATGAAAGGCTAATACTAGGGGTGTGCATCGGATCGGATCGGATCCACGATCCGAATCCGATCCGCCCCAAAATTGGAAAAATCCGATCTGATCTGATCTGACCAACCCTCCGATCCGATCCAATCCGCTGAGGTCCGATCCGGATCGGATCGGCAGATCGGACGCCATTTTGAATGCTTTTTCCCATAGCAAAGTATTGTTTGACAAAAACGCCTATAACTTTTTCATTTGTAATGATAGAAGGATGAAACTTGGGCACATTGTAGACTGGTTAGAGATAGTTATCTGTGAGAAATTTCAGAAAGATTGGTGCATGCATTTTGTGGCAATTAATTTTTTAATAAATAACCAGGAATGCCTATAACTTTGTCATTTTTAAAGTTACACACATGAAACTTTGCCACATTGTAGGTGGTACCTTGGGACCTATGTGTGTGAAATTTCAGAAACATAGGTGCTTGCCTTGTGTGGCAATTAATTTTAGAAAAATGGGTAGTAGAGGGGTAAATACAGTTATGCCTCCCATTTTTTATTTTTAAAGATACAAACAGGAAACGTGGGCATATTACAGGTAACACTTGGCTTGATATGTGTGTGAAATTTCAGAAATATAGGTGCTTGCCTTGTGTGGCAATTAATTTTTGAAACAATGAGGAAAGAAACACCTATAACTTTGTCATTTTTAAAGTTACACACATGAAACTTTGCCACATTGTAGGTGGTACCTTGGGACCTATGTGTGTGAAAATCCAGAAACATAGGTGCTTGCCTTGTATGGCAATTAATTTTAGAAAAATGGGTAGGCAATGGCTCGGGGAAAGGCATGGGCACTGGAGGGCTTCTTTACTTTACGGAGGAGCCGAGCACGGAGGGGGAGGAGGCAGCTCCCACCTACCCACCCATCCCAGGCGGAGAAGAAGGGGGCGCTACCTCCTCCTCCTCCTCCGTGCTCGGCTCCTCCATGCACGCCCCCTTCGTCTCCGCCTGGGATGGGTGAGTAGGTGGGAGACAGAGCTGCCTCCTCTCCCTCCGTGCGCGCCCCCTTCATCTCCGCTTGGGATGGGTGAATAGGTGGGAGACAGAGCTGCCTCCTCTCCCTCTGTGCTCGGCTCCTCCGTGCACGCCCCCTTCTTCTCCGCCTAGGATGGGTGGGTAGGTGGGAGCTGCCTCCTTCCCCTCCGTCCCTCCGTAAAGTAAAGAAGCCCTCCAGTGCCCATGCCTTTCCCCGAGCCATTGCCTACTGGAGCCCCTTTTCCCATCCCTGAACGAAGCCCCCAGACCCAACTTGACAGCATCAGCTCTTCTAGGGGAAGGGGGGGGCAGAAGACGGGCTGTCAACTCAAGAATACTGTCAGGAGCTGGGGGGACCTGGACAGGTTTCCGACGGGTTTAGAAGCTATGCTTCTAAAATTCATCACACATGTGAACCAAAGTGGTATGTCTAATGTGGAGAAATTTCAGAAACATAGCTTCAAGCATGTAGTGGCAAGGTATTTTTGAAACAATGAGGAAAGAAATGCCTATAACTTTTTTATTTTAAAGGTTAGAAGTTTGAAAGTTGCTCACTTTGTAGATGGATTAGGGGTAGTTGTCTGTCAGAAATTTCAGAATGATAGGTCCAGGCATTTGGTGGCTACGAATTTTTTAGATTAAAAGTTATAAAAGTTTTTCCACAGAGGCTTGGGCTGTCAATTGCACCCCCTCTCCCCCGCCTCCCCCTCCCTTTTTTATCTGTCAAAGCTCTGACAGATAAAAGCCTGGACCTAACTTTCTGAAATTTCTGACAGACAACTACCCCTAATCCATCTACAAAGTGAGCAACTTTCAAACTTCTAACTTTTAAAATAAAAAAGTTATAGTCCAAAGGTACCACCTACAATGTGGCAAAGTTTCATGTGTGTAACTTTAAAAATGACAAAGTTATAGGTGTTTCTTTCCTCATTGTTTCAAAAATTAATTGCCACACAAGACAAGCACCTATGTTTCTGAAATTTCACACACACATCAAGCCAAGTGTTACCTGTAATGTGCCCACGTTTCCTGTTTGTATCTTTAAAAATAAAACAATGGGAGGCATAACTGTATTTACCCCTCTACTACCCATTTTTCTAAAATTAATTGCCACACAAGGCAAGCACCTATGTTTTTGAAATTTCACACACATAGGTCCCAAGGTACCACCTACAATGTGGCAACGTTTCATGTGTGTACCTTTAAAAATGACAAAGTTATAGGCATTCCTGGTTATTTATTAAAAAATTAATTGCCACAAAACGCATGCACCAATCTTTCTGAAATTTCTCACAGATAACTATCCCTAACCAGTCTACAATGTGCCCAAGGTTCATCCTTCTATCATAAAAAATGAAAAAGTTATAGGCGTTTTTGTAAAACAATACTTTGCTATGGGAAAAAGCATTCAAAATGGTGTCCGATCCGGATCGGACATCCGATCCGCGGATCGGGATCGGGTCCAATCCGATCTGACCATCCTCCGATCTGATCCGATCCGACCCCCCAGGTCCGATTCCGATCCGCTATCCGATCCGATCCGGGGGGGTTAGTGCACATCCCTAGCTAATACACATGTTAACAACTGAAAGGAGAGATGTTGGTTTGTGGTAGTGGAGTGTGTTTACAATATTTTTTGTTTGTGTTTTGATGTATATGTACTTTCATTGTGTTAGTCAAGATACGCACAATCATAAATTCAAATTGTGCTTTGTATTGCAAAATGGATAAATATGATACCCCTTGTTGTCAAGGAATAGCTAACAAGTGCCCTCTAGTTTTAATTTGTTCTCAGATCAATTGCATTTCATCCCTGGCAATTATTCCAAGTTTTAATCAAAGTGTGGCAAATGGTTTTTGAAGGAAAACAATGAAACCCTACTGAATTCATTGATCAATTGTGGAAGTAAAGGAGGAATTCTATAGAACAGGGTTAGTCAATTTCTGTACTTTCAAGAAGCCACTCTATTCTCCATATAGTGTTCCATAGCAGCCACATTTCCACATGGGTTTCCTGGCACTAGGATAAAGTTGATTCCACCTAGCAGTAAGTATGCACAATTGTGGAGCCCAGATACTTAGAAATAGCCGGGCATTACATACAGTTTCCAAAGTGCGATACATTAAAGCATGGATCTTTCTTATAACACAGAAACCCTTAGTTTTTGAAAGTATGACTCAGCAACCCTATCATTCATGGCCCACCAGGTGTGATAACATCTTAATTTTAAGTGGAAAGTGTGTAATGAAAAAGTTTGTTATGGTCATAATGTTGGAAATATTAAAATATATTGGTGCCTTCCCCAATATTGCACTCAGAGGGGCCACTCTTGGCACCTGAAAGGGTGTTATTTTGTGGTTTAAATTAGAATTTAAAACAAAAACAAAACATCTTTACGTAGTGGCCAGATGCACTGGAAAGGGAAGTGCCTGTTGAGGCTCAAACCGCCTGCCATATTCATTCCTCCAGAATACTTCTTTTACAAATGACTTTTAATATGGTATTCAGCTGCGCCTGTTCTTTTTAAACTCAAAAATAAGTGTGGCAGATCTGACCTGAATTGGGACCCTAGAGTGGGTCGTAGGGGGGCTCCCCACACTGTGGAACTG
Organism: Anniella stebbinsi; assembly: GCA_029215795.1. Lineage (NCBI taxonomy): Eukaryota > Metazoa > Chordata > Lepidosauria > Squamata > Anniellidae > Anniella > Anniella stebbinsi. The sequence goes on along the minus strand of JARDYH010000002.1, from coordinate 287,263,527 downwards.
ATCCAGATCTGTCCCCCGTGTCTCCAATTTGTATTGGGTGTGTGGAGTTTCTATGTATTAACTTTTGTATCAATCAAATGGAGCGATGCTACAGATAAGCCTCCATTTGAAGGATAGAATGTTTAAATCGATTTTGAGTATAACTATAACTATAGAAGTTCTGCACTTTATAAATAATTGAAACAGATTAATAAGTTAGATTTTTATCTTATTTAAGAAGAGAACACATTGTGTACACACGTCATTGTATAGACATCTGAGTAGGTTAAAAGTCACAACTTCATACACACACACAAACACACACACACACACACACACACACACACACTTACAGTGCCATAATGACGCAATGCACATTCCCTTTCCAGGAAACATCTGTTAGGAACCAGGAAGTTCAGCAATAACTTCCTTCATTTCTTTCTATCCTGTGTGTGCCTGTGACTGAAGGAGAGGGGTGGGATGTTTCTAGATTTTAGAATGTGAGACTCTAGAAGATAATGTACAAAACAGTTTAGGCTTCTTCTCTGTGAGGAAAAGCTTTTTGCTTTAAACATTAGCCTCTAGTATAAACCAACTTTTCAATAGTTGCAATAAGTGTATAAAGTAAAACATTATCTTATACTTGACAATTACAAAATAGTATTAAAAACTAGGTATTTTTTAAAATAAAAAACCCAACTAATTATTCCACCTACATCCCCTAATCCTGATATTTGAGTTTAAACATGTATATGAAGTCCCAGGTCCTCAACTTCCGGACTATTAGAGACAGCACTTCCTTCTTTTTACATTTATGACTAATTTCTATCCTAGCAGCTGTTAACCCTCTCCACATCTTTTTGAAGTACTCTAATTTCATGGTGCAAAACAATATAAGTATTGGGTTTAAAGGCAAATCATAGTCATTTTTAAAAACAATCTCAAGAAACTTACTCCAGAATCATTTGATTTCTGGAAATGGCAATAAAAATGATCTACCGTATATCAGTTCCTATAGTTTTACAGCCGAACATGTCTCATTAGCTCCTGGATATATGCATGCAATCCTTTAAGGAGGCAAATGCCATCTGAACATAATTTTATAGAAGATTCATTTCAAATAAAGACATAATGTTTTGTAAGGAAATTTCCCCCACATCCATTTCCAGGTTTCTTCAGGCATTCTTAAAGAGGAAAAACACTGTTTTTATGAGAATAGGAATGGCGGTATTGGAAGTTTTCAACAGCATTTCCTTCTCATTTGAAATATTAAATGATATATATTTCATGGAAAATACTTCGGAGCTATGTTCATACCTTACGTTTCAATCAACTACAATTGTATGATCGATTCTAAATGGTTTGGGCCTGCATAATTGCCTGCAAAATTACTTCTGTAATTGTTTATGTTCGCCATTTGCACCTCCAAATTGAAGGTCAGTGGCTGAGGGATTTGTTGAAAGGAGGAGGGAATGTTGGGAGTTAGGAGAATACAGAAGGTAATGAGGGCATCTGTGTTAAAGTTGGGGGGGAACTAATTAGTTTTATTGAATTCAGTTGGTTACTAGAACTATATTTGCAGCTTGTTAATCTTCATAATGCAGAATGACTGTTAAATGAGGTTTAGTTCTGTGGCTTTTGATGTGCAATATAATCAACTGAAATGATTGAAGTGGATACTGTGCAGTGCACCATCCTCCAAGATGGATGAATTCTCCCTAGAATTCAGGACAAAATAAGTAGATTGCTTCAGATTATCAAAAAACTATGTTAGTGTTTAGATTCATGTCTCTCTCTCTCTCTCTTTCTCTGTGCAGTACTTTGTGACCTAATTTCTTGTTCTATTTTCTGTATAGGCTGTTGAAAAGAAGAATTCATTTAAAAAGTTAGTTTTAACCAGTGCCCAGATTCTGGTTGGAGTCATTTGGGAGGAAGGGTAATAGAATGCAATATTAGATACTGTTTGTAGTTTGTACTGGACAATGGATTCCACCCCCCACCCTAGGTTACCATCCTCCAGATTAAAACTGATTTGAAATAAGTTTAAATTTGAGTCAATTAAATTAATGTATGATGATGAACATAATACAATAATTTACTTTGCTCTGTGGAGGCTGGCCGCTCCAATGTCAGTGGGGCAGTGAATCTGCTTTGGGTTTCAGTCAAAGACACTCAGAACTCTAAAAGGAGTTATCCAAGATGCTGAACCTATTTTGGGGGCAGAGTTCAGCACCTTGGATAGCACCTTCAGAGTTCTGATTGATTCTGATTGAAACCCAGAGTGGATTCACCACCCCATGATATTGAAGCCAATAGCCTCCACTGATTTACTTCTATTGCAGAAGGGTTCAAAGACTGATGCTTCTTCTGGCTCAGACAGATCAAAGACAAAGGGCACAAGAAAAATGATGTGCATGAAAAGCAGAAGCAGGAAAAGAAATCCCAAGGAGCTCAATCAGCATTTACTGAGTTTGGGAGAGGCATGCAAAGGACTCCTGCATTGCAATGAACAGATATGTGTGGGTGCGTGGAGGGGAAGGATGTGGCCTTTTTTCCTAGTCAAGGCATAAGCTGAAAGAACTTTGAGAAGAATTCACCACCACACATACAACAAATGCATCTTGGAAGTGTATGTTTTGGGAAATCCATAGAAGTATGGGAAATATAACTTTACTGAGAAATAGTCAGTGAAGCATGTTTTCAGAAATTACTGGGCACACATACTTAATATGAATTTATACGGAGGAGAGGGGGAAAAAACTTTGGATACCAATGTATGAAGACACCCTAAGGATGCAATCTTATGCAGATTTGCATTGAAATAATCCCCACTAAGTACAATGTGACTTCTGAGTAAACACATAAGATTGTGTACTGTTAATTGTAGTGCATTTCACTATGTAATTGCAAGCATTTACTACACAATGGGGAAAAGCTCTTTTTGTATGTGTTAACAAGGCCTTAATTTGTGCTATAAATGTATCTATTTACAATGAATGTTATACCTATACTTAATGCTTTGTGTACTGATACTCTCTAGAAAACATAAAGTAGATGTTGGGAAAGAAAGGGAAATAATTAGTGCTTAAATAGAGCTCTTCCTAACAGTAAGAAACATTAATGTTACAAGGCTTATTCTTTATAAACTGATATCCTGAGATATAGGAAACCTTATTTATGCAAATGACTGCTGGCCCCAGTGAGATATATCTGTAAATAGTCAGTTCACATAAGGATTTCTCCATGCTACCCTATATGTGGTAGGGATCTTGGGTAAGTAGCTAACATATACATATAAACTTGTAGAACTATAGTTGCTTCTTTTGAACACAGTCAGTTGCCTACCCAATTTATGTCTCACATTTTTAGTGGTATATTTATTACTAGTGGTGTTTATATATCTATTAGTTAAAGAGAAGTGTAGATGTAAGGTTATCCTACATTTCACAAATACATCATGGTTCCATCAAACATCATGGTATCCCTAATGGAATAGGAACCGTAGACGAACATCCAAAACTTTGGGCTTGTCCAGAGGAAGTATTGGGTTTCACACCCACCCTCCCTTTTGAATATTAGCCCTTTCTATGATATGACACAAACTGCATATGGTATCCTCTTCAGTTTCAAAACAGGTTTGCAGTATAGAACCTCAGTTTGAAAAACACAATTCAAAACTTTTCTTAGGAACATGGAACTTGTTGCAGTGGTGTTTGGATCTAGCCAAGCCCTTAACTTAGACTGAGGCCAACCTACTTTTCATGCTGTTTCAAGATGTTTGTGCAAAATCCTACTTGTAATCCATACACACCATGTTTCCCAACTACATTTATTTGTAAGAAGCTTATGTGTGGAGGTTCCTGAACAAATGATACCATGCTTTAAAGTGGATTCCTGCATTGAGCAGGGGATTGGACTCGATGGCCTCATAGGCCTCTTCCAAGTATACTATTCTATGATTCTGTGAGTGTGTGGAAGTTGGGAATGAAGCCAGTGTATGTGATCCTAATTTGCTTCCTCCACCATGTGTTCATTCCTACTTGAACAAGGCTTTTGTCAATTTCAGTTGCTGTTCTTTTGGGTGAATATATATATATAAGGTCTGCAATTAGGTGACCTGATATACTAATAAGAAAAGAATATAGGAGCCAGTGTGGTGTAGTAGTTAGAGTGTTGGACTGGATCTCACGAGGTCTGGGTTCTAGTCCCCATTTAGCAGTGGAAGCTCACTGGGTGACTTTGGGACAGTCACAGACTCTCTCAGCCCAATCTACTTCACAGGGTTGTTGTTTTGAGGATAAAATGGAGGGGAGGAGGATTATATACACCACCTTGGGTTCCTTGGAGGAAAAAGGTGGGATATGAATGTAATATATAAATAATAAATAAAATAATATTAAATATATCTTCTAAGGAATTACAATTCAGATAAAACATGCATGTAAAGTATCACAGATATGTATAATCAATTTAAAACAATTTAAAAAGCATTTTAAAATAGAAAAGGCAATAACATTTTAAATTCTTCTCTCTTTTTTCTTTGCAGCCTATAGCATCTTATTCTAGAAGGTGAGTACACTATATAATTTAATAATTAACCATTAACAATTAACCACCAGTATCTTCAAGTATGATTTTCTTTTTCAAGAAACCTCAGATTGTTATATGAAGTTAACAGCTTGAAGCTATATTCATATATAGCAGTCAACCTATATTTATGTTTTATAGGTCAGCATGTGTGGAGATACCTTTCATTAAAATATATTTTGCAGTTTAGCTTTTGGTTGAGATGCGAGTGCTCAGAATACAATTTTAGCATGCTATTATTCCATTAACTTGAAATCTTGAAAATAAGGTACTGTGTGTCTACAGGCATTTGAAGCCTATTAGGGAGTATAGGGTCAGATAATGGTACTGATGGCAATTCCTTCTTACACTAGTCTGTTGTTACAAAAGATCGCTGAAAAAGAACTATGCTAGAAACACATCAGCAGAACTGCTTTCGTTATAATTGCATTTTATTTATATATTTTAAATGATTTTATTTCATTGTTATTATTTTTATTACATTTATATCTGCCTTTTTTAATTCTTGCAAGAAACCTCCTCTCCATTTTATCCTCATAACAAACCTGTGGGGTAGGTTAGACTGAGAGTCAATAACTGACCCAAAGTCACCCAGTGAACTCCATGTCCCCTAGAACCCAGATCTCCCCAGTCCTGGTCCAACACTCTCATCCACTACAACACACTGGCTGTTTTAAGGCCAACTTTAAGGGTAGAACCCTTTAGTTCTAAGGGTAAGGTTAAGAAAAGGCCATGATTCAAAATAGGTACAGAATTGGGTAAAAGGGACCTTTTGAGAGCACATCTGCCTAGCTTGTTATGCATCCTCATCCACATGTGTAATGTTTACATGTAGAGGAGGAATTTGTGTCAATTCAGCAGGGGTAGGCAACCTGTCTTCCAGATGTTGTTGGGCTATAATTGCCATTAAGTCCCAAACAGCTTGATTAGCAGTCAGGGATTATAGGAGTTGTAGAGGACATCAGGTTACCCAACATTGTCCTAGAGTCAGAGTGTGCAGCGGTAGGAAATGGGATGCCTAAATTGGGAAAGAAATTGACCTAAAACTATGCTACTGGGAAATAAGCAATGGGACCTGAGCTAGAGATTAGAGTAACTGAATATAGTTTATTACAAATATAGAGATTACACACCTAGGCAGCATTCACATTGAATCAGCAAATATTTAATTGACCAAGAACTGAAATGGAGCAGCATGGGAGGGGAAGGAGAAGCTGCTCCAGATAAGTACAGGGGCCTGGGTAGACATGTGAGGGATCTAATTGGGAAGGTAATAGGGAACCATGGAGACACAAGTAAACTGAGTTGGTGAGAAGAGAGAAGGAAAGATTTACATTTCAGGCTTTACTATCTCCAGTGTCACTCATTTCAGGGCAAAAAGAATACGGGGGGACTTCTCCTTTCTCATCTGTGCTTACATTTTTGGACAGGAATACCAGAATTATAGGGACTGTTTCTTAAAGATTATGGATTACTAAATATCCTGATCTGATCTCCTGAGGGAGGGACTGTGAGGTTATCCTTGACCACTTGCTGCTGCTGCCCCTGTCTTGCCTTTACTATTTAGGCCCAAAGCACCACAAGACAGCAACCTGGCCTCCAGATAACTTCTTTATACCGCTGCCACCAATACCTTCCTCAGGTACACCCACAGACCACACCAGAAGATGGAATTAACAAGAATTTATTAATAAGAAATTGCGTGTCAACAAGCTTAATGGTTAGTTCAGTTCAATTGTGTATCGGTTACAAGTTTTCAATGTTTATTGGTTTCAGTCAGAACTCTTATACTTTAACAAACTGTTCCTTATTTAATCTATGCTCTAAAATCTTATCTCAATTTCTCAATCAAACACTCTTCTCGTCTAATAATCTTGCTTCAGTCTCTCTCTCTCTCTCTCTTCTCAATTCCCTCAAATCTCCCCCCCCAATCAACCCTTTCAGCTCTCTCTGTCAGACACATGTATACACTCCACTCGCTCTCTAGCTCCTCCCACACTTACACAGCCAGCTAATCCAGGCACTCCAACCAACCTGCCAATCAACACTCACTTTCCATTCATGCACACAGACAGCCAATCCAGGCACTCCTCCACAACCAGCCAATCACTCTATACTTGCCAACACCTATAACCACAAACAGTAAGTACATTTCAGTCTAGTCATTTACTTTACCTGTTATTGTTCTTACCCCTTTTTAAAGATATAAACAAATGCATATCACAAACAATAAACTTTGAAATATATTTACAACCACAAACAGTAGAACATCACAGGGACTTCCTCAGTTGGAGCACTACAGTCACATGTAAATCACCTTGTTTTAAGGCACATCTTTCCCATTGCATCATCCTTACAACACATTTTTTTAAAAAAACCATAAACTTGTTCTAAGGAAAATCAGGCATTACTCAAGTAAATTATTACTGAAGAGGTCAGCCTCACTGCCATCTAAGTATATTGCTAAATCATTTACTCAAGAAGCTTCCATGTTGCCCAAGGTATGCCAAGTAAAAAGTGTGACAATACAGACCAGTAAAACAAATGCACATGGGTTGTCTTCTTTTAGTGTGCACAGCAGATAATGTTTCCATGCCTATGTAACAACTGTGGCATCTCTAAGATATGCAGAGGCCTTCCTCATGCCCGATCCCTAACCCAATCAAGCCATCCAAGACACATTCCTGATTGAATGTCCAAAGCTTAAAAGGGAACATCCTGTACCAAAAGTACTTCCTCCAGAGGTAAACATTAATTGGCATCTGTTGAGGATCTATGCTCAAACATTGTACATATGCACCTCCCCCTATGCACTCTGCGTTTTTGGATTCACCATCATGGAAAACTCACTATTATCCTAGACACCTGCTCAGCCGCCGCCTCTTCTTCTTCTTCTTCTTCTTCTTCTTCTTCTTCTTCTTCTTCTTCTTCTTCATTACATTTATATACCGCCCCATAGCCGAAGCTCTCTAGGCGGTTTACAAAAATTAAAAGATTGAACACTAAAAAGTCAATCTGCAAAATTTAAAACCATAAACATAAAACAGCTGACATTTAAAACATTGTAAACTGTTAAGCCTGGCCACAAAGTCAGTTAAAACCTCAACTTAAGCTGTTAAAATGCCTGGGAGAAAAGAAAAGTTTTGACCTGGCGCCGAAAAGATAACAGTGTTGGTGCCAGGCGGGTCTCATCGGGGAGATCATTCCATAATTGGGGGGCCACCACAGAGAAGGCCCTCTCCCTTGTTGCCATCCTCCGAGCTTCCCTCGGAGTAGGCACCCGGAGGAGGACCTTTGATGTTGAGCGGAGTGTACAGGTAGGTTCATGTCGGGAAAGACGTTCCATCAGGTATTGTGGTCCCAAACCATGTGAGGCTTTATAGGTTAAAACCAGCACCTTGAATCGGGCTTGGAAATGTACAGGCAGCCAATGCAAGCGGGCCAGAATCGGTCTTATATGTTCGAACCTTCTGGTCCCTGTTACCAATCTGGCCGCTGCATTTTGCACAAGCTGCAGCTTCTGAACCATCTTCAAAGGCAGCCCCATGTAGAGTACATTGCAGTAATCTAACTTGGAGGTTACCAGAGCATAGACAACTGAAGCCAGGTTATCCCTGTCCAGATAGGGGCATAACTGGGTCACCAGCCGAAGTTGATAGAAGGCACTCTGTGCCACCGAGGCAACCTGAGCCTCAAGTAACAGAGATGGTTCTAGGAGAACCCTCAAGCAACGAACCTGCTCCTTCAGGGGGAGTGCAACCCCATCCAGAACAGGTTGAACACCCTCCATCCGGTCAGAGGAACCCCCCACTAACCACATCTTAGTCTTGTCTGGATTGAGTTTCAGTTTATTAGCTCTCATCCAGTCCATTGTCGCAGCCAAGCACTGGTTCAACACATCCACAGCCTCACCTGATGAAGATGTAAAGGAGAAGTAGAGTTGCGTGTCATCAGCGTACTGATGACAACGCACTCCAAAACTCTGGATGACCGCACCCAATGGTTTAATGTAGATGTTGAACAGCATGGGGGACAAGACTGACCTCTAAGAATCCCATACTGGAGAATCCACGGGACCGAGCAATGTCCCCCAAGCACCACCTTCTGGAGCCGACCTGTCAAGTAGGAGTGGAACCACTGCAATGCAGTGCCTCTCACTCCCAACTTAGCCAGTCGTGCCAGAAGGATACCATGGTCGATGGTATCGAAAGCCGCTGAGAGATCAAGGAGAATCAACAGAGTCACACTCCCCCTGTCCTTCTCCTGACATAGGTCATCATACAGGGCGACCAAGGCTGTTTCCGTGCCAAAACCAGGCCTGAAACCCGACTGAAATGGATCCAGATAATCAGTCTCATCCAAGAGTGTCTGGAGCTGGCCAGCATCCACCCGCTCAAGGACCTTGCCCAGGAATGGAACATTTGCCACCGGCCTATAGTTATTAAGATTTTCTGGGTCCAGGGAAGCTGTCTTCAGGAGTGGTCTCACTACTGCCTCTTTCAGACTGTCTGGAACCACTCCCTCTCATAGAGAGGCATTAATCACTTCCCTGGCCAGCTGGCTGTTCCATCCCTGCTAGCTTTTATAAGCCAAGGGGGGCAAGATCCAATACAGAGGTGGCTGCATGAACCCGTCCAAGCACCTTGTTCACATCATCGCGCCACTCACTAAGTCAAGGTCTTAAAAAGGAATTATTTTTTGAGTTACCATCAGAGACTTCTGTTGCCATCAGTGACAGCTTTTTTAGGAATTTAAATGATCTTGGGTTACCTATCAAAAACAAAGTTGTCTTACAGCAGACAAGTTTGCTGTAAATTATGAGGCAAAGAATTTCAGATACTGAAAACACACAAGAGTTCTCTTGTCAGGGCCAACTGTTATTGTAATAAGGAAACAATGAGCTTTTCTACAGGAGGCTATTAATCAGCTGTTAATCTACTACATCTACTTTCAGTTTCATAGTAGAATTTACATCTGAACACTACACGAGGAATGTATTCTTTCCTGCTTTTCTGTCATATAACCTCTAGGTGGCACTGTAGTGGAGTGGAATAGAGCAAATACACAGTGGGGGGGAAATTCCATTCACTTTTACAATTAAATGCCACATTTCTCCTCCTCTTAAAAAAATTCACTAGAAGTGCTCTTTAGACGCAGAAGTGAAACTGGAGGTTCACAGCGTAGCCTAAAGGTCCCGTAAACAACTGTGAGCAGGGTATGATGAATGCATGATAAATGTCTGATGTAGAAAAGCCCTGTATAATAGAAACAGAATAAAATAGAGTATCCCTACAGAATGCATTTGGAAACTATAATAGAGCCAGTGTGGTGTAGTGACATTGGACTAAGAGTTGGGAGATCTGGGTTCTAGTGCTCACTCGGCCATGGAAGCCATTTGGATGACTTTGGGCCAGTCACAGAAGAGGATTATGTACACTGCCTTTTGTTCCTTAAAGAGGAAAAAGGTGGGATATAAATTTAATGAACAGATAAGCAGGACAGATAGTTTAACCAAGTTCTGTCCCCTTCTTAACGGTGCAAAAATAGCAGTGATTTTGTTTTGTTTTCCTTGCTTCTCTCTCCAAAAGCCATATTTTTGCTGCAGGCTATGAACAGGCGACCTGCAGTGCTACTGGATGCTCAGCAGTCACATTGTGTGTGTGTGTGTGTGTGTGTGTGTTTTCTTATTGTCATGCCTGATTGCAATGACCAATGTCAGTGATGCCCATTGAGCAAGCAAATGGGATGGACCCTCCCCTCTACAAGTGACTATGAGCAAATTTCTGGTTTTAAAAAATATTGTCAAGCTTTTACAGGGATCATTTCCAAGGTGCCCTCCAGGAAATCTGCCATGCTTCAGATAACCTGCGTGGCATGGCATTTATTCCCCGACACACATCTAATTGGAAATCGGAGAAAGCTTTGCCAAGGAAGACAGACAGAAATCCTCTTCTGCAATCTCTTCTTTTTCAGAATGAATGATTTTAAAAATAGTTAAATAATAATATTGCTGCAAAACTCAAGATTCAATAGCAGTAATTTGAAACTAGCTAAAATCCTGAGATTGCCTCCCTGAGCAAAGCCCCTGAGCATAATCCTTCAGATGAAATGCCTGAAGTTTAAGCTCTACACAAGAGTCCCTGGTGTCTCAGCTGTTGCTAGTAAGAATTATTTATTGTAAAGTGACAGATACAGGGCCTTCTTAGTGGTGTCTCCGCTGTTCTGGAATTTTCTTCCTGGGGAATATGAATGGCCCCATCATTTCCGATCTTTAAGAGGACCCTTAAGATATTTTAGACCAGCCTGTGTTTGGTTAATTTTAATGTGCTCTGCTTTTAAATTGTTTATTGTTGCTGCTTATGATTAGTGGATGGAGATATTTTAGTGTTGTTGTTTGCAGTGGTGTGTTAAATTTTTGTAAACCAACTTGTGGAGGCAGTGCACACTAAAAGATGGAAATCTCACAAAATAAAGAAAACAAAATCACAGTTGAGGATTTGGTGCAGCCCTACATCATTCTAGAGGCTGATGGAACAGTATTACTTACTTTTCTATGAAAATCTTCTCAGATGCTGTATACATGGAGAATTGCAGCCCTGCAAGATAATTCCATGATACAATTGCAGTACTGAATAGTAATTTACTCTGTCAGTAAGGAGACTATAGTAGAGGCGTAACCTTCCACCTTTGTTGGAAGATAGGATGGATGGATTAAAATTTCAAAAGTAAGGTATACTGTATAGCTGTGTCCTCATGTAGAGAAGGTTGTGGAACTGGGGTTCTCTCTCTTACAGATTAAAACCTGTAAGTTTTATTTCTAGCATGTTCTTTCTTTTCAAGTTTTCTCTTTATGCCTTTGTTAGAATAGGAAATGCAAGATATGTGCAGCTGCATGGAAATTATTGTCTGAGGAGCGGGTTTGAAAGCTAGTAATTTCTTAATCATTGATCAGAATGAATGTTTCCTGTTCCTGTAACAGGAGGAAATCTTTACACTATTAAATGGAGCAGTCCTTTCCCAGACAATCCTATGACTCTTGAGCTTTTTGACCATTTATCACATGGCAAAACTACTAATATAGCATTCAGAAGTCAAGGTTTCCATTTAGAAGAACATGAGTGGGCAGGGGAGGGATAGAGAGGAGGAGGGTGGGGGAAGCCAATGCATTGTCTGTTAAAAGGAACTGCATTGCATTCAGGCCAGGATTTCCTGAAAGAAGGATTTGCTGATAATTACTTCCAGTTAATAAGCAAAATGGATCCCAGGCTGTTATGCTTGACCAATAGACCTGCTCTGAATGAAAAAGAGGTAAATGCATATATTAGTACGTTTGTTTTAATGAAGTGTGTCATGTAAGGAAGAGTGTATTGAATGTAATAGGATGCAATTAAATCACACTTTTTATTAGTTTTAAATATATTTAACGATTATAGTGTTTTCTTTCCTAAGATAGCAGTTTATAGATGTTAAATAACTGCTGAAAAAATTAAAATCTGGAGCTTGGAGAGGTGATAAATAAAGGAAAGGTGATCAATAATTAAAAATAAATATGTTCAATTTAATATTGCATACAACCTTATTCTGTGCATGTTTACTTGGAGGTAAGTTTCACTGAGATCAAAGCAGCTTGCTTTCAAAAAAATGTGCATAAAATTGCAGCCATAATTGGAAAAGAGAAAATTAATAATAATAATAATTATTATTTATTACCCACCTCTCCATCCGGATTGAGGTGGGGAACAACATGAAGCATAAAATTGCCAGTGTTAAGGAATTTTTTTTTTAGAAATAAAAGAATGAAATAGATCCTTCTGTCTATAGTGGTGCATTAAGGATAACCCTAAGGTTTTGGAAATAACAGATGTGGTAATGATGTGGTAATAATGCAAGTAATGTTATTCAATAAAAACTATATCTTAAATTGTTATATATGCTTTTGGGATACTAAGCACAATGATTAGCAGTTGGTAACTCATAAATATATATCATTTTTCTAAAGAGATTTAATGTGTCAATTCTTACATTGAAAATGCTGTGAAGGAGGATGCCTCTTTTAAAAAAAAGAAAGTTAAAATGTGGCATTATTTTTTAGCTTTTTTTTTTTACATGTGGAAGGAGTCATAGCTCTTTAGATCTGGGCAAAAACGCAGAATGGGACAGGAAGGAATAATTTTAAACGAATTGTGTTCAACTTTAGGAGAGAGTGTATTACTTCGTGTTTATATTCAGATTTTGGCCCTGATTTAGAGTATATTGCACATAACTTAAGACTGTGCACCTGCTGTTGCAAGTGAGAAGTGTTACACTGTGCTAAACACATGAGTAGAATTGTTAGGAGGAGGGAAGGTGAAGGAGTATGTGAATCTCCGCCTAATGGGCATCCACACGATCAGAATTGTTAGGACAGAGCAATTTTTAGGAAAGATGCACATAATGAATTATGCTGGATGCAAGTTGTTTCCCTCTTACTTGGAACTAATTGAAAGCAATCCATGAAATGCATTTGTTTTGGTAACCAGACATTCCTAATGGAGAAGTTGTTTTTATATCCTCCTATGCAGTTAACATAAACATAGGGAGCTGCCTTATTTGGAGAGAGAGCACTAGCTTTATATCTAGTCCAGTATTGGCAGCTGTTACTGCTTGCTCTCTGGAATATCAGGGAGAGACCTTTGTTACCTGAGATACTTTAGCTCAATGGTGGCCAAATGTATGTTACAAATATGAAGGACTGCCACACTAGTATACTACTGTTCAGATTCAGCTTTTTGTCCTCACACCTTAGAATAACCTTTCTCTACTGAGCCAAGTATAGAGTGTTGAGATGTCATACTTACAGGAGAGTCTAATATGTTGGAGAGCTGATAGAAGACAGTTATGTATTTGAAGGTGTCCTCTATTTGGTGGGCTATCCAGTCCAATTCTGGTTTAAAGTTAAAAAACAAAACAAAATCGTAAGATAGGAAAGCAGGGGCATCGAAATTGCCCATCAGTGCTTCGCACCTGGATATCAGACTGAGCAGGCACACAGGTGAACTAGTCACTTTTATCCACTATGGTGAAATGTGTTGTATTTCTATTTAAATATAATCTACATATAAATTTGCATATGCAAATCTTTGTCCTCTTTTCTTGGTGGTGTATTTCCACTTTTTTGGCGATACAGTCGTCACCATAGCCAGATAGTGGACTGTAGGATAGTGTGGGAGAAGCTGGCAGATGTGCAGCCTGTCTGTATTATAGCCTTAAGGACACTCATGCTCCAGTTCAGGAATGCCACAATTTCCAACTGACTGTACTTCTAGTGGTATTTTTTTTACTGCAAATTGCCCACCAAGTTTAGATGAACATGGAAAGCATAAACTCTGCCATTTAGCTTTGGCCACAGCAATTTCTTCCATCTAAAATGAAATATCAAATGTAGTGTATTTCTCCCATCCGAATGTTTTCAATAAATACTGTTCTCGTCACTTGCTTTTTGAGTGATTTTGATACACCATGTAAGAAACTCGAGCCCTAATTGTATTTCATTTGTGTTATGTAAAACACCCCTGAAGATGTTTCATATTGTTTTCATATTTATTAATGTGATTACAAATCTCAAAATAAAGCTACTAAATCTTCAAGTTCAAATACATATAAATTTGATAATAGCAGTGAAAATAACCCTACAACAGTCATATATGTCATAGTAGAATATGGCTTGAAAAATATGAATACCGTATTCATTTTTATTTGCCATTTTCTGAGACTGGCAAACACGGGTTGTTTAAATTTGTTTAGGAGCGGCTGCAGTTTTGTTAATCTCATTGTCTGTGTACAACTTTTCCTGAAAAGCAAATGAATCAGAAAGAGGATCCATAAATATAACTGTGTATACGATTTAACAAAACTGGAAAATTTAAGGACTGCTGCCATTAATATACTTCATGAGTGCTTAATAATTAGTTTGTGTATGTGGGGAAATTGTTATCGAATAACAACTTTCTTAGGCACTGTATAGAAAATAGCTTGTCTTAAGGAAGGTCCTGCTTCTTAACATTAATTTAATGCCTACTGAGTTCTAAGGAAAAAAATGGTCCTATTCCTTATTCCTCACCTCAGAGGGCTTATAGTTATTTAATCTGCCATGGGTTATCCTGCATTTCCTATTCTAAAAAGATATAAAGAGAAAACTTGAAAAGAAAAAAAAGCATGTTAGAAATAAAATTTACAGGTTTTAATCTGTAAGGAAGAGAAACCCAGATCCACAACCTTCTCTACATGAGGACACATCTGTACTTTTGAAATTCTAATCAATCAGTCTTATCTTCCAACAACGGTGGAAGTTTATGCCTCTACTATAGTCTTCTTACTGACAGTGTAAATTACTATTCAGTACTGCAATTGTATCATGGAATTATCTTGCAGGGCTGTAATTCTCCATGTATTCAGCATCTGAGAAGAGTTGTCACAGAAATGTAATACTGTTCCAGCAGTCTCTAGATTGATGTTGGTGCCTGCCTGAATTCCAAAGATAAGAGTTCTACAAAATGGGAGCCACCACATTGAAGGTTGTACTCTGGGCGGACTCCAATCTGTCCATAGATCCATGCAGAACCACCAAGAGTATCCCATATAAACCAGGGATACCGGAGGGTATTATTATGTTTGTAGAGAGAGATAAGTCAGAAAGGTGTCATATTGCTAAAAGGAAGTGAGAAGTAACAGGAGCAAATTACATCACTCTCTTCTCCTGCTTTGCTTCTAAGGTTGAGGAATAACAGTGGAAATTGCTTTTTAAAATCAAAGAACATCCAATCAGCTTTTGTAATACATTTAGTTCAAAGGGGGGCTCAAAATACATTTAGTGCAAAAGGGGGGCTCAAAATTTCCTCAGTTGAGAGTCCTGAGGTTGGACAACTTCCCCAAGCCCATTCCTCAACTTCCATCATGTGTTAGGCATACATATTTGCAAGGAGAAAGCTGAAACATATAGACTTCCCTGGGAGTTGGAACTCTGCACAATGAGGGTCCCATCTCCCAAGGAAGCCTGTATATGTAGAGATCTACAGTATAGGCTTTCCTCCTGCAAGATGTCCAGGCCTAAAATGTGACATCAGGGGCCAGGGCCAAGGGAGCTAAGTGTCCTAAGGGAAGAGGTCAACAGCACAGCCCCACTAGACCTTAACTGTGTGGAGCCCATTTGATCTGTATATTGCATGAAGGGGGATTTAGGCCCCCTCTACAAGATTTCACTTTGATGCCCGGTTCCCTGATTATGCGCATCTCCTGACAATCGCTTTTATGCCTAATAACCATATATGAGAGGCATTGAAGCGCATTACTGGCTGTATGAAACACGCTTTAAATTGTTTACATGCGGAGAATCGCATGCAAATGTTGCTGAAAGTAATGTGCTTTGTCCCGGGAAACTGCCCAAACAGGTTTTGCACCCTTTATTCTCCCTGCCTACCAGAATCTCTCGCCTTTGGTTACCTAGGTTACCTGCCGGGAATGATGTGGTTAACCTGTTTGGCTACCTCTCTCCCCTCCAATTTCGCCGCCAGCTGAAGTTGTCCCCCCTCCCAGAACTGCTCAGGAGTAAATGGGAATATGCCCCATAAGTTTCCCCCTCCAGCACCCTTTGAAAACTTATTTTTAGTCAGGGCTGCCTCTCCCCCCCGCTTGCCCGATTTCCATTTCAAGTGAACTGCTCAGGTGTAAATGGGAATGTGCCTCGCACACACACATGCCAAAACAGATAGGGGGATGCTGCTTCATTTTACAACCATTGTAAAACATACACACACACACACACACACACACACACAGAGCTCATGTCAGAAACCCAGCAAGAAGCAAAGGGACAATATGTCTAAGCTGATAGCTAATTACCCGCACATCCACACATCCATCCTACCCCCTTTACTTCTCGTGAAACCACCTCCATCTGGCTCTGTGTCTCCATGAACGAAATATTCCATCAGGGGAGTTAAAATAAACTTTATTTTCAGTTCACATTGGGTCTTGTTTTCCTGGAGCTTCCATCCAGAGAGACGGAGAACAAGGAGGAAGTTGCCAGGAGGAGACAGGAAATAAAACTAAATGAAAAAGTGGGAGGTTTTCCCAGTGAAGGGGCAGTTCTATGCATGACATCAAGACCATCTGATCGTTAATGCACCTCCTCACAAAATTGTTTACACAGACATAAGGCGCTCTTACTCCCGCGGTAAATTAAAAGTCGCTAATTAATGCGCATTCGAAAATGCGAATAATCGGAGATAAAACACGCCTGGACCCCTGATTTGCGCTCCGCTCTTGTAGAGGTAAATTTGGTAATGCGCCTTGAAAGCGCTTTAAATCGCTCTTGTAGAGGCACCCTTATGTATGCAAAAATCAGTAGAGTTTATGGACACAGTTAAGTATTCCAGTCACAAGAATGTATTGAGACTCAGGTACCCCCAACTTTTTCTGCATGGTATTTTCAGATAAGGTCAGGGAGAGAATGCTAGCTGTCAGTTGTATTCTAGATTTTGTAAATAAGTTGTTTTCCAAAGGATCATGCATTCTTGACCCTAAGTAAGTTATTGCTAGTCCTGCACTGTTACAATTTTCAGCCTATTAAATTTTACCAATTTATCAGAAACCCTTTCCCCCCTTCATGTACTTGTTGTGCAGTGTGAACACATACCACCTTATCTTTTCTGCACATCACACTGTTTCTAAATAATTCAGGATGTTATTCACAGTATTATGGCACCATCTTGTGATGTTCTTGCAAATTTAAACAGCAAAATAAGAAAATCTCTATATGTCTACCTGATCATGCTTATTTAATATTCTCTACACACTGACACTTTCGGATTGCACTTTTAAGTGCTATTTCTGCCACTTTCACCTAAGCTTTTTGACCTCTGTTTTTTTAAGTCACGTCAGAAAGATGTGGCACGGTTTGTTTTAGCAATTTTGAGGCTATCTGGCATCCATCACTTTTAATAGACTAGTTGTTATTGCCTAGCAAAGAAGGTGTCACCAGCATAAAGTTGCAAACAAAACATCACATAGAAAATATTCAATAAGTTAAAAATAATGAACTAAAATTGAGGTGTATCAGTAGCATCCAACATCTCTGTACCAGTCCTACTTCAAATGAGGACTGGAAGCTGGTTCGACTCCACTTCCTCCTCCTGATTCCTTTTAGGTATCTAGAATTCTGATCTAATGTGCTGATCAAATGATAGAAAAAGTAACCTCAACCTGGAAGGTAGTTATTACCTTACAACAAGCATGGTGAAAACGAGACTAGGTAACCACTATTGGTCACTGTGTCTGTTGGAGCAAATCAACTGGTTGCTAGTGCTGACAAAATGTGTGATGGTGATCTACAATCAAACAACTAGAGGGAGTTTAAGGGAGGTATTGCAAAACATTTCAGCCCTGTTCAGGTGTTATGCCTGAACAGATTATATCAATGCATGTAAGGGGCATGGGGCACTTTGTGTACTAGCCTGGCCCTCTCAGTCCCACACCTTTTTTGTGTTCGGGCAAAGGCCTGAAGGAGGTTTCTACTTGCATTCACTTCAATACAAATAGATCTGCCCTGCATGATCCAGAATCCTGATAAAGCAAAGTTCCCAATCATGTGGATTTTTCTGTTCTTGTTGGCAAAGATTTATGCCCCCATTCCCTGTTTCAAGCTGAAGTTTCTCTTTAGAGAACATTAATCTCAGCTCTGATTACTGTTTGTTTTCTACAGTCTATTCCAAGTAGTTGATGGTTTACATTTTGCTATGCTGCCAGACTTCTCCCTGTTTGCTCCAGCGTTAGGGGATGAAAAGACCACTTCTGCAGTTATTAACCAATGACACCACATTTTAAAGATAAGCTGCCACATGCATAATAGCATACCAGGCTTCATGGAACATTTTGACAATAATTAATTGTAATTAAATAATAGCTGGTCAAGTTGATTTGGGATATTATTCCTGACTTCATTTGACTTCTCTGAAGCTTAGAAGTGAAAGTTGAGTTCTAAAATTTGGGTGTTGTAGCCAGTGCCTATTTTTCTGAAAACAAATCTCCACCTGATATGCCTCAGGACTAGCTTGAGTATGAAGCAAAATTGTAAGATATTTTTAATGTCCCCTTTCCTTAGAAGCCTGTATTAGAGCTAAAATAGTGCTATCACTTCATTATATAAAATATTTTATTTATGATGATTAGGATTTTCCCCAAACCCCTAAATGTTAGCTTTATTAGGTAGAAGTTTCATGTAGCAATAATTGGCTAGAAACTGAACTATAAGAGAATATAGTTAAATTTCATGCTTAAATAGACATATTGTTTCAAGCATCTTTAGCCATATTTTATAATATACAGCAAGATAATAGCTCATTTGCTAATTAACTTTAGCAACTGTTAGGTGAGAGAGGTGGTTAAACTATCTTGTATTTTGAATTATAGCTTCTGGCATTTAGGATGTGTAATTTAAGGCTTGACACAATGCATTTATTAGTTCAGACTTAATAATTTTATCTTGCAGTCCTGATAAGACTGAAAAGTATGTAGTTCCTTGATGAGGTTTTATATTAAAATTATGTATCTGATTTGCTCTGCAAGCTTCACCAAGTAAAGCAAATGATTTGACTTACATTTTCAATATTAGTGGGAAGTGGGAACTGTGCATGATCACTATGACAATCAATGAAAATAATTGTATTGTTTAAAAATACCGTGAAACTCAAATTCTGATAAAACCATGTATTATGGTTCATTTAGAATAATGTCACAACAACATTATTGCATACATTATTTCATTATTATTGCAAGATTTCCCATGAATAAAGAACAATTTGGAATTGCTAACACCCATACTTCCTTGGTGTAGATCTTCACATATAGCTGAACCATGTCTATATTTGCCTAAAATAGTTTATTAGGAAAATACACGTGTGTTATTTTCTACTTTTGTAAAGTAATTCCAATGGATGTAGATGACTTTTGAAAAGAGTAAACTTAGGGCTGCGTCTTATAGGCATTTAATGACAAAAACTGCACAAAGGATTAGTAAAACCGCATCCTTGAAGAAAATTCAATGGATGGTAGTTCGTATAAAACTATTGAAATCGATGGGACTTTTACCAGTTATTATATATCTTGCAAAGAGCTTAGCCTCACAAATTTCAGCCTTCATTGTCTGTTTCAGACTTTGCCTTATTTTCCTGGGCCACTCCTTATACCTTAAATGTTGTCCCAGAATATCTGTGCTTTGTTGCCTTTTCATCATTGAAGATCTTGCTCAAAACCTACTTCTCCGTATCTTCTGTTACTTCCTGAAACCTCAGTTTTAAATATATATACTTTGGAATTCCCATTTATTTAAGTTGAACTTGATTTCCAGCTCTTAGAATTGTAAACGAAGTTAAACATG
Source organism: Anniella stebbinsi (assembly GCA_029215795.1). NCBI lineage: Eukaryota > Metazoa > Chordata > Lepidosauria > Squamata > Anniellidae > Anniella > Anniella stebbinsi. The sequence continues at coordinate 287,243,549 of JARDYH010000002.1, read as the reverse complement.
AGTGCCATTATAGTCTACCATATTGATTTATTATTATTATTATTATTATTATTATTATTATTTGCATTTATATACCACCCCATAGCCAAAGCTCTCTGGGTGGTTTACAAAATTAAGAACATTGAATATTAAAAACCAATATACAAAATTTAAAAAGCAAAAAATATCCATTAAAAACAACTATCCTGGGTCAAACAACAACAAAACTCTTAACGTATGTTGTTAAATGCCTGGGAGAAGAGATAACAATGTTGGCACCAGGTGAGCCTCGTCGGGGAGATCATTCCATAATTGGGGGGGGGCACCACTGAAAAGGCCCTCTCCGTTGTCGCCATTCTCCGAACTTCCCTCGGAGTAGGCATCCGGAGGAGGACCTTTGATGTTGATCGTATTGTACGGGTAGGTTTGTGTTGGGAGAGGCATTCTGTCAGGTATTGTGGTCCCAAGCCGTGTAAGGGTTTATAGGTTAAAACTAGCACTTTGAATCGTGCTCGGAAATGTACAGTCAGCCAATGCAAGTGGGTCAGAGTTGGTCTTATATGTTCGAACCTTCTGGTTCCTGTTATCAATCTGACCACTGCATTTTGCACAAGCTGCAACTTCTGAACTGTCTTCAAACGCAGCCCCACGAGCGCATTGTAGTAATCCAATTTGGAGATTACCAGAGCATAAACAACTGAAGTCAGGTTATCCCTGTCTTTCCTTGCCATTTTCCCCCTTTTTATGGCTCAAATTTCAGTCAGTAAGCTTCTTGCATATAACTCTATAAAATCACATCTTGATAAATAATAAAAATTAAATGGTGATAATGTGAACTATATATATTACACCAATTTAATGACATCCTTTTGTATTTAAATCTGTTTAAATCTGTTTAAATGTCCCCATGTCCCCATACAGGTCTAGTCTTGCTCAACACAAACTGTTCTGAGATATCTTCCATTTATTAATTATCTATTTAAGACCATCATTGTGTAGCGAGACAGCTGTTTGGAAAAAAAACTTGCAGGCAGTGTTTCTGTTACAATTAACTAAAGGGAATGAAGACAATCTTGCCAAAAAACTTCTTTTAAAAGAATATAAATGAAGTGTAGAAGTATGTTCAAAATAATAATTGTAGAGTATAACTAAAAATATTAAAATTGCAAATAGAACATATTTTGTTTTTCATTCCATTATTCTTTTTTAAATAGTTGTATATAAAGGTAAATAGAGGAAATCTGAATTTTTCCAGTTCTTTATGATAAGATGAAAAACATATAACACCACAACAAATTAATGAAAATATTTCTGTGATACTTAAATAATGATTAGTAATATATCTCAGTTTTGCCACAAAATTTATCACTGTAGGAATTAAAAGGGAAACTTTGGAATTTAGCCCTTTTAAGAAATATTTTAATTTAGCTTCTACTTGTTATGATATGGTTATTTAATTTTGTAGAAGCTGTGGTGTTTTTTCAGGTGGCTAATTTTGGAAAAGGTTGCCTTGCGCTTAAAATATTGAAAATAGAATTTGAGAGCATCAGTATCTGTTTCTGACTTTACTAGACTAAGACTGAAAATTGGAGAAAGGGTAGAAATGTGAAGGCCCAGGCTTAATGTGAAAATGTGGGGAAAATACAAGTTTTCCATGTTTTTTTTTGGGATGTGAACAATTTTTGATTATGAAATACTTTGTTTTAGAATACTGAATAAAAGCTGTTCATATATTACTACCAGGCCTTTACTTCCACAAAATGTTTTCTAAAAACTACACAATAGGAAGACTTTTTAAATATAATATTAGAGATGTAAAGTTTCTAGAAATGTTGAAGCCATGAAGGGAATTTTTTTTCATCCTCTCCATAAGATAGTTATAGCATAGTTATTTCTTCTATTGCTTATTCACATTATAGTTTTAATGTATCTTTTACTGATAGACATTTAAGGATACTAGAAATCACGCTTACTTTCCCAACATGTGACTAGATTTGTCATAATATGAGAAGAAAATGTGCATTCTTGAGAGTTTGGGGTTTGTTCTACAGAGTCCTGGGTTTCTGGATGTGTATGTTGTAGCAGCTAGTGAATGTAGTTCTAAAATCCACATGTGATGATCAATACTGACCTGATTTGCACATCATGCTATATGTATGAGCAGCATGTTTGTGCACACCGCCCATTTGGTCCTGCTGCAAGTGGGAGTGTCTAAACAAACCATGGAAATTTGATCCACACTTTGTTTAGTGTAGGGGTGAGCAATATGTAGCTCATGAGCTTCATCAACTGGTGAAGCCCCTACTACTGTGTTGCCCAATACGTGGTGGCTCACTTCCTAGCATTGAATGGTTACAGAGCAACGAAAAGGGGGAAATTAGCCTGATAAAAAGCTAAATTTGTCCTTTTCCCCATTCCCCATTCCATTTGGTTTGCCACCAAAAATTTACCAATTTCTTCTCCCACCACTACCAAAGTCACTGGCATAGTGGCAGCAGGAGTGTGGCCCATTTGGGGGTATCTGTAGGGTTGAAGAGGTTTCCCCTGGTTTAGAGTGATGTGTAATTCTGAACTTCTGGCTTCTCTCTCTACTGACAAGCCAGAGAAGTAACCTGTGATTGTTATTAGTTTATTTCTCTGGGTTGTTGGGGTAGAGACAAGCCACAGGTCTAGATTCACATGTCATGCTAAATAAACCACATACCAAATGTGTGGGTGGAGGAGAATTCTTGCAGCTTAGTTTCTCTCTCTGCCCCTTGAGATCTGCCTGTCCTCTCGTATGGTCCAATAATGTGGTATCAACTTGTCCTTATACAAGGCCTTAGAGAGTGAAAAGGATATAAAATAAGGCTACACACTTACCTAGAAGTAAGCCACATTGAATTCACTAGCACTTCTTTCTGAATAGATGTACAGGATTGTACTGTATATATTGTTGATGGTCTGGTCCAGCAGGGCTGTTATTAAAGGCAAATGTGTTTGTTAAACATTGTTACTGTGTGTTCTCAGGACACATGTCCCTATTGATGCTGTTTAAAATCTCTGTGAAGCCTCTGAGAGGTCATGAGGGGATTTGGGATGAGATGTGTAAAGTATGCTGATGACACTAAGCTCTATTACTCCTTGTCATCTGAATCAAGTGAGGCCAAAGCAGGTGTTGGATTGGTGCCTGGAGGCAGTAATGTCCAGTGTTAAGACTAAAATAGCTTTGCAAGAATCCTAATATACCTAGTATTTATAGAGAAGTTGTCAATGAAGTTGATAGATCTTCAGGTTAGGAAAGATTGAGCTCATGACAACAGGTAGTATCAAACAAATGTTCCTCTGCTGATGGAAGGCATCTGTCAGCAGAATGAGTGTTTCTCTGCTGATGGAAGGCAATATTGTGTATTGCATAACAGATGTTGAACAGCTAGCCTTCCGATACAGGTGGCTCAGTTTTTCTGATGAACCTTATCATCCCTGGACAAAGAACAGAAGATGTATTGCATATATTAAGATGTGACTGAAAAACAGCTCCAGCTTCTACCTCTGGTCACTTAGATTCCATTGCTGAAAAGAACTTCTCAAAATGCAGAGTTATGGTAACTGCATTAAATTACATTACTCTACGGGGACTTGCCTTGTTCTCTTGAGCAATAGTTCTCAGAACTTTGTAGGTCAAGACTTTGAATCCGCTTCCATTCTCAACCCCCTCCCACATCTGTAAACTCTGATGATATGATACCTAGTAGTAATGCACCTTGTTGGCATAAAGTACCTGTATTTCCTTTTTTTTATTTGTTTGTTTTATTTTTAGGTTTATAGCTTTTTAAAGTTATTACAGTAGTTTTAAATGTATGTGTATATTATGTGTATATTGTATCTTTTTGCTGTTTTATTTTTTGTATATTGTTTTTAATTGTTTTAATCTTATGTAAACCGCCCAGAGAGCTTTGGCTATGGGGCGGTATACAAATGTAAAAAACAAAACAAAAAACCACCATCAACAACAACAACAAAAACAAGAGGGGGCGATTTTTCAATTTCTCCCTTGCACCTCCAAATCTGTTGCAGAAGCTTGGGGAGCTGCAGGGGGGAGGAGGAATCACTGAAAATCATGCCCCCCTTTTCTGCTGATGGTTAACTTCTTGTGGTGGCGGAACATTAGTTCAATACCAGCCCTACTGTTAGACAGAGACAGGTGGTAACCTCAACCGGCAGATGTTTGGAGGTAGCAACAAGATATTGCAGAAGAAAGCTGTGTGTCATGCAACTTGCCCTGTGCCTCCTAAGCTAGTCTGCTGCCTTAAGGTGCAATGGAGGATGCTGTCCCATTCCTAGAGTTGAAAAAAGTGCCAGTCCAGTCGGTTATCGTACATGGAATGGGAAGGGGCATCATCTTATCCTTAACCTCAAGCTGCAAAACCTGTTGGGCCAGCCTTGATCCTCCCTAATCTGTAATTTTATCTTTACCAAATGTGGGAATTTGCAGTACAAGCCTAAGACATTTTGCTGCCTAAAATGGAGTCCAAATGGTGTCTCTCCCACACCTTGTCCGGGGCCAATACTTTTTTAAAAACACATCTTGCTTCACACCACTCAGACACTATTTCTTGGCTTCTTGTATCCTGCCTCTTTGTGTTGCTTGAAGCAGGTTGCTTCACCTTGGTGCATGGAGTCTTGGTCTAATATGTATGCCAAAAGATAGTGGGATTAAATCTCATGCCATTCATGTGGTTTATTCAAAGTTAATTTCCTAAATTTAATCTGTCCCTTAAAATAAGTACAGAATTTTTTACTTCATTTTCAAGTCTTACATTACTTCAAATTATACACTCTCTGAATGCCTGCAGGGAATTTTTTGCTTTTTATCTTTCCAGGGCTGCAGAGTTTATTAAAAATGAAAACTTTTGTCCAGTTCCATAAGGACAATGTTAGGACATTCTACCAATTATTTCTGGGCCATAATTTGGAATCCCAACAGAAGCTTCTTGGGTGATTAAGTGTCCTTATATTTAGGCTATAGAAATTTTAATATTAGATGTACATTACAGATGAAATTATTGAAGTGTACTTACAAATTATCAGCTAACAATGGTGTTGAAGGGGTAAAAGTCACACTGAATTGATTAGTAGAAAACAGATAGGATATTGGGGTGGGCCACCTGTAACTAGACAGTCTGAGGGTGGAAGTACATGCTATTTTAAAACATACCAGGTAGCTCCCTGCTGAGGTCTCAGTCTAGATCACCCCACACTTTCAATACATATTGCCATGTGCTTTGGCACTCTTTTTGCTTGAATTTCACCTGTGCATTTATTAAGAATGTTGGTTTGGTCTCTCCTGGGAAATTGGAGAAGCCAAATTTTGGGTTGGCCTGCTGATTAGAAAACTTGCTTGCACTGTATTAAAGAATGGGAAGTGATTGGGCCTGTTCACACATCACGTTAACGCATGGTGGCTTATAAGCTATGCACAGTAATTTATTTTGCAAAACTTGCTGAGTGGCTTTGTAGGTGATTCCATAAGTCATTCTGGTGTGACAGACAACACTCTAACCCGCCATAGATAAAATAACCCTTACTGCAGACCATGGGGGGGGACCCACCATGGATGGGAAGAGAGCCCACAGATGACATACTAAGCCACCATATGTTAAATAAACTATCATGGTTATCATGAACTTGTTTACTATTCAGGGTCTCAGTTGCATTCTCAGCAACCAAAGTACTGAAAGGGATTGCTATATGGGGTTCCTTAATTGCCTTGTCTGAAACATGTTTCTCTAAGTAGAGACAGGGCATTTTAACCCTGACTAAAATTAAATGTGTACATGACCAGAATTAAGCCTGCTGCTTGACTCTGTGCAAATTTTTTTCATGGATTTGAAATTATACATGACTAAAGTATGGTTGGTTCCTGGATGCCTTAATTGTGATGCTTAGAGCATGTTCTGGGAAGAAAATTGGGATGGGGCAAGGATAATGGCACTTTACATTTTCAGGGATATGCTGTATCAACTTTTCTTGTATCAACAAGAACTTGTTTTTTGTTTGTTTTTGCTTTTGGAATCACTATAAAGAAATGTGTATCAAGAATATAGAGGTTGATATATAGTTTTGATAGGCAGTTATTTTGTGATATATAACACCTGTACTGTGTTAGCTAACACAGGCATGTGCAGTAGAAAAAACGAATTGTAGGTGCTACTTTAAAAACAGGAAGATTGAACATTATGACTGTCTTACGTAAATCTGGAGAGTTCTAAGGTAAACCTTTACATGTGAGAGACTATGTTTCTCCTTCTTCACTCTGGAAAAGGAAAGGTTAAACTTCCATCAAAATCCAAGTCATAGATCTTATGTCATCTAAAATCTACAAGAGCACATGGGTCTCACACATATTTGTGGGACTTTCTACTGGAAACATACTACTCTGTTTTCCTCAGTGACCCCATCTCTTCCCTTAGCCCTCTGATTTTTGATGCCAGTGGGAATATTCTGTCCATAGATTTTAGCAGATATGTGAGTGTCTTGAATTGTGGCCATATCTAAATTTCTCTGGGGAAAAGCCCTACACAGTCTCTTCAAGCTTTTTAGTATACTTTCTCAGTGAGCCTTTCATAGTCATTCAAAATGTATCTTTTTAAAGGCAAAATCCAGATTTCTAGATTTTGCCTCTAGATCTTACCATCCGGTGTCTTTCAGAATATCTTTACATTTTTGAAATGTAGGATAATACAGTTTCTATTCTCTAATGCTGCCTTCAAGGTTTATATACCAACCATAATCTTTTCAGTGGAATTTCTTATTCCAATGGGAATATTTTATCTGTGTAGTTTTAGTCATTAATTTTCTTCATTTATAAAGCAGTATTTTGCTTAAGTGGAAGTGATAAGTAATATTAATGTTTAATTCTCTTTCAAAGTGTCTGCAGAACTTGATATAGCCCCTAGACAGCACAGCTGAAGGTCTTGACTATGTGTTTCATTAAACAAAAGCTTCTGCCTAGCATCAGCAATAAATATTATAAGTATGTTTCGCTCTCTCAATAGGAGAAATGAGAGATGGGTATTCGTGCTTTTATTGTATTTGATGTCTTAGTTGCATTTTTGTTTCCTTCATCATCCTGTGTGGAATGCATTTAATTGCATAGAATAAAGATAGGAAACTTTGTCCCCTCTCCCAGAATTACATCCTAGCTTCTTTTATGTCACTTGACTTAGAATGTGACATGATGTAGCTTTTATGCAGGGGGGTCAAAAAAAATGGCCGTTCTAAGAGGGGAGGGTATTTCTAGGAGACTATATTTATAAGAACATGTCTTGAGGGTGAGGTGAGAGGAAGCTGGAATGAGTCTGTTATTTCTGAGTGTATACTATGCCCTTGCCGAATGTCAGCTTCCATTTTACCTTTAGCAGAGCTCAGCATTATTTGTGAATGACACTGTTCAAAACTGCGAAAGACATGAGCATTTTATTGACCCGAGCATAAACAGCTTAAAAAACTTATTTGTGGCTTCATGAATTTACAAGGAAATAAAAACCCATAGCCGTGCTAAAAACCTTTATCAGAGAAATAACCCAATTTAATATTATTAGTTGAGTTAGATCAGAGATGAGCAGTCTCTGCCCTATGGGCCTAATCCAGCCTGTCAAGCTTCTGAATCTGTCCTACAAGGCTGTCCCTGCTGGAAACACTGGGTGCTAGTGAAAGCTCTATTACAGAGTGTCTTCTTTGGATTGGTTTTCCCCCAAGGTCTTGGGGAAGTCAGGTTTACCAGGGAGGCAGGGATGGGACTAGGACAGCAACACAGAGTCCTCTGAATCGGGATTAGAAGTCAGGCAACTGGCTGTATGTTGCTCCAACAAGCAGCAGATAATGTCTGACCCTTAAGCAGGGTTTGGCTTTCTTTATACTTCTTAGCCCTGTCTCTAACTAACTAAGGGCATTTCTATTAAAGGGTTCTGGTGTGTTGTAGCAGCCTCAGGCTGAACAGTGTGTGTGTGTGGGGGGGGGGTAGCTGTGGTTGTGGCTAGGGGCTATGACTAGAGTCCTGTGAATACAGGTGGGAGTACCCCGAGTTTTCATGGGGAAATGGGTCCTGAGGAGGTGGAAGCCTCTTCATCCCTTTCTGCAACTGAGTTCTTTCCCTGAACCATTAACTCAACAGCCTCTTCTTCTGAGGACAAGGGATTGGGATCCTCTGAGGACAAAGGTTTGGGATTTTGGACCATGGCACTGGTGTTGTTCTAAGTAGAATAATAGAATAGCAGAGTTGGAAGGAGCCTATAAGACCGTATGAAGGACAGGCTCTTCCCATACGTTCCTGTGCATGCTATGAGTGTCAAACTGCATTAATTGCATAGCATGTAGCTGACGTTTACCTGTTTTCTTAGTCTAGAGGGGGGGAAACCCACTGGGAGGAACCATCATGTACCAGGAGGAGAGGAATAAACCTCTCCCCACATACAGATTGCTTCCTGAAATCCCCACAACCAAAGGAGTTTTTTTTTTAATCCTGTGGTGGGGTTTCGGAGATTTCATAAATTTTATTCTGGTGCAGTGATATCCCATTCTTAACTTTCTCTAAAATTGGAGCCACAGGTACTTTTCCTGGACTATTAAGAGAGTTTGCAGCAGTATTTCTGTCCTGGTTAATTTACTCCTATCCAGTTGTCCCAATTTTACAAAAATATTAATTGTTATATTGTGTAATTTATGAGGGCTTCACTCGTTAAAGATATCTATCTGTGTTGCAAGGCTCTTCGTGTTTCATTTTGTATACAAACTACTAAATTTTATGCAGAGGAATGCTAAAGGCAACTCTCATAACACCCATCCCAGGTTACCAGTCTTTGAAAATAAATAACTCAACATCACTTGAGTTTTGATACAGTTTTTGTATCCTGATGCCTTGGTTTGTATATACTGAGGTTTGCAGTTGTATTTCTTATAATGTTAATGTGTCTGTATACAGAATTAGAGGAGAGCTATATTTTGACTGTTTTGATCTTGAAATCCATTTCAAAATAAAGCATAAAAGGAGATTTACTAACAACTCTTTACTGAGCCTGGATGATCATATATGACTAAGTCATGCAACATTTTTGAGTGAGAATACATTTAGTAAACTGCGTAGTCTTAATGAAATGAAGGAAGGAATTCAAATGGCAAGATATCTATTAATAAACTACTCTTTATCTACTGCTAAGTAGAACAGTGCTTTAGGCATTACTGAATAGTAATGGAAGAATGTATTGGAATTTGATATGTCTGTGATTGTAGAAATATGAGTTTATGTATAAATCCCACTTAAAAGGCATGGCAAATGAACTTTTAAATTATCTAATTGTAGGACAAATTAATCAGAAAACAGATATATGGTTTTCATATTTATGAGCTAAATTTCTTTACAGAAGTTCTAGCAGATTATATTGTACACTAGTATCTAATCAAAGGTTTTAAAATAAGGTTATGTTTAAAATATATAATAGTACAAATGTAAAACTTTTACTGTAGACCATGGAATACTGCTAAAAAGATTTCTAGAGCGTGCAGTGATATGTTATCTCTGTTCCACATGATCAGAGATGCAGTGATTGTCTTGCTGAAAATGGAGATAATTGACATGGAGTGAGTATACTTAACGATAGAACAAACCATCTGAAGACTTCCTCAAATGCCCATTATGAAAACTGTATTTGTCAAACAACGAAATGGCAACAACACTTGAATTACTTGCTGTTTGGCAAGATATTTGTCTAAGACTGCAATTGTATACATGGGAGTAAGCTCCATTGAATTCAGTGGGATTTACTCAGGAACATAGGAAGCTGCCTTATACTGAGTCAGACTATTGGTTCCTCTAGCTTGGTATTGTTGACACTGATAAGCAATGAATCACCAAGGTTTCAGGCAGGTAGAGATTGAACTTGGGACCTTTGTATGCAAAGCATGTGTTCTACTACTGAGCTACAGCCCCTCCATAGGATTGCATAACGTAATAGTTAATTGCAAAGTAAAATAACTGTGATGAAAGCAGTTTACTTTGAAAAGGAAAGAGCGAGCAATAACTGTTGTACCATGGGGGTAGGAAAGAGTATGAAACTTTGTTTGCAGGTTGCAATGCAGTAATTTACAGAGTACTGTGGAAATGCCACTTTGTGGTTATTCAGCAACAGAATTACGTTTTTGTTTTTATAAAAAGAACTTCAGAGTTCACCCAGCTTTCCTGTGTCATCATAAATTTGAAATATTCCCAGGCTAGCTTGTCTCTGACCTTTTTGAGGTCATTGTTTATTTCTGTTAGCTTTGAACTGAAGCCTATTGTCCTGGTTTTTCCTCTCTATGCAGCTAGCTTACTTTGTTCAAATTTATTCAGTCATCATAAGGGGTACCAAAGCACAGATCATGAGTCCTGATTTGTCTGATTCTGACAGCTTGTTCATACTGCATAGAGGTTGACCGGCTCCAAGACCATTAATTAAATCTGTCTGGGGTTCATTAGGCCTGCTGTTCATTCTTTGTAATCCATTCAAGACACACCCACACCCACCCAAACCCACCCACACCCACACTTTTCCTCCTCTGGTACCAAACTCCGGTTTCCAGGGCCAGAGCTTTTTACTTTTGCTAGTTCTACCTTGTAAATCTATATAGAGTATCATCCCATTGTTCTTTCAAGCAACTTCCATTTCAGTGTGGTTGTCCAATCACATTGGGAGTTCAAATTTCTGCCTGGGACACATGAAGACCCTCCTTCTTTGGCAACATGACCACAATATTGGTGCTACAGAGGCCTTCTGAAGGTCTCTCTCAGGGAGTTGTGTCTTCATAATGAAAGAAAGTGGTGTGATAGTTATGCGTTGCTGACTGTAAGCACGGTGGTTCATTCCTCCTGTAGCTGAGCTAAGAGTCAAGGTTTTTTGCTAGGTTTCCACAGTCACCCCAATACTTAGATAGCTTCCCTTCATTGTTAGTGCTGTGCTGAAAATTTCTCCCACATTTTGACCATTCTCATTCGATTTGATAGAAACAAAATTGCTTTCAAAAAGAAATCAAAGGAGAAGAATGTTTTGGAGAAATTATCATGGGTTGGGTTTCAGTTGCTTGTGCTTAGGAGTGGCCAAGGAGTGTGCCCAAGTTTCCTGTTTTTCATTGTACAATCAGCCTGAAGTCTCATTGGATTCCCACAGTTCAATCAAAGTCCAGGGGAAGACATTATGAGGTAACTCTTTCCAGAAGGCTTTTTCAGAACTGGAAGCAAAGATAGCCAGGGAGACTGCAGAGCAATGGAGAGATGTGTATTATAAAACAAACAAACAAACAAACAAGCAAACAAACAGCTACCTTTCAGTGATTAGATAAGCTTAGAAACATCACCAAAAGAAATTCAAAAGATATTATAAAATGCCCTGAGAACAAGGCACAAAAAATGAAGCCTCTTTCATGAAGGAAGAAAACGTTCAGGAAATTGGAGAGTTTGGCACAGCACTAGCTCCATCTCTTCCCTTGAGCTACGTACAACACTGCCCCCCTCACACCTGCATTGTGGTAGATGCAAAATGGGGCCAGCCTGCCAACACAGTTGCTACTGTTGCTACTTGCAATAGTAGCACAACTCATCTCCCCAAAAAACCCTGTTGGGGAAAAAAGAGAAAAGCTATTCTACAACCCCTGGTGATGGTGAGCTCTGCCTGTGAGAAGCCATTGAGAATTTCTCCCCCCCCCCAGTGAAATTGCTTACACCTCCATTTCTCTGCCCACAAAAATAATTTTGAGAAGCCATTTGTGTACAGCTCTATTCCTTGCCTTTATTCTGTGAGCTCCTTTAGTTCTATTTTCTTGAGGTGTGTCAAAGTTCAAGTAAAGACTATGTTCCAGTGCTCTCCATTCCAAATTCTATTTTTAACTATGTTCTGTGTTTGTGTGGAATTCCAAGGTCCCTAATAATGACTTAAACAGCCGTTAGTTTTCCCATTATCACCTTTCCCGCTGTCTTAGGACATACCAGCCTTTGAGAAGGCAGTGGCACACTGTATTCCTCAGTCCCATCCAGACCAAGCCAAAATTTATTTATAAAGTCTGAACAAACTCAAGGTAGAGTGAGCCCATTGTGAGTGTTCAAGTAGCTTTGACTAACCAGGAAGTGAAATATTTTGTATTTCCCTTTCCCTGAATATATATATATATATATATATATATATATATATATATTCACTCTTGTTTGTTTGTGTGTGTGTGTGTTTAAATTCCCCTCTCCCTATTAATATTGGTCTAAATCTGCTCACTATGCCCCTCAGAGGGCCCACCCAATGCCACTGAAACTGGAGGCCACTCTGTTGTGCTTAGAGCGGCCAAAGTCCACCTTACCATTTCCATGTCAACCTCCCCCCACTAGTAATTTGGTGAGCCCTAACTCCCCGTCTTTGTGTTCTGTTGCTCTATCATGGTCATTACAAACAATCTGCCAAGCCAGCGTTAAGGCTTTTATATTAACTGATCATTCTTTTCATGATTTTGTTTTAGTGAAAAGTTTTGATGAAATGAAAACTTGTATTGCTCAATCTTAAATCCAAAATCCAAATATAATTTATTACGGTCATAGACCAGCAAATTAAAAGCAGATACAAATACAGCAATTATTAAAAACAATCCTGTCAAGGAAACATAAACAAACGTTCCCCTGTCGTGGCGGACAACTCCCGTCCCGCCACCCGGTTCCCCAGCCAAAACTGGCTTGAGCCAACGCTTGAAATAACCACACAGAAATTTAAGGACCAAAGCAAGTTTATTTACACACTATCCTAAGTTAAGGCCTTGGTCAAAGCAGAGAAGGGTTGTTGAGGAAGGGAACGGGGGGGGGGGGGTGAGGGGGTATGAGGTAGAAAGGAGTAGCAGCACAGAAAGGCACAAGCAATAAAACAATTGGGTCCCCAATCAATCAGGCACACTCTTAAAAGTGCTAAGCAACCCCAAACCGAGTAGGCTTGTAAAACAATAAAAATCTAACACCCGGCTCGATCCAGCCGGACGGAGATCAGCTCTTCACCGTGCCCAGGTCCGAAGAGAGATGACCTAACCGTCACAGGCTTTCGTTTTTCAAGCTTTTTTCCCACCAGCCTTCCTTCCCCCCCCCAGCCTGGGAAGCCAATCCTCCCTAACGGCTTCCAGCTGAAAGTCGTTAGAAGCTTGCTCGTTAGTTGGAGCACCTGCTTCTCTCGGCTGGTACTAACCCGATAAGTAACTCAGAAATATGTCAACACATGAACTCATCTCCCTCCCTCCTCCAGAAGCATCAAGGCCTTCAGAAACTCCATGTCCTTCACAAATCCAATTAAAAACAACAACAATAAGAAGGCAAGTCAATGAGCAGCAAATTAGAATAGATAGAATTACAACTATTATAAAAACTATTATTAATGAGCTGATTTCCCACCTTGGTCTAGTACACTGCACAATCTACCAAGTGTGCATCATGCCTGTGCAAAATAGTCCAAATTACTGGGTTTCCTAGATACATGTGGACACATGGGTGTTTGCATGCATGTGTGAATGAAGATTTTCAGCAACAGAGGAGAAGAATTGGAAGACTGGAACAGAAGTTGGTATGAACTCCCATTTCAGCTGAGATATCTTCAGAAAAATATGCTATGGAAGAGCAAGCAGTGAAGGAATTGTATAGGACCTTAAAAGCCCGCAACTCTCTGCTCTGTGTGCAGTGTTATTGTGTTTTAGGATTTATAAATTTTGTTACCAATATTCTACCCTAGGAATATTTATAACTGACCTTCAAATGATGGATGTATAACACATGAAACTCTTCATTTCTTTTTATGTGTGGTATGGTTGTTTAAACAAAATAAGCCTTTGGAGAATTTTTTGCTTGTGTGTCCATTCATTTCTCATGGAGAATAAATCATTTTAATGCTAGTCACTTGAACCGTGCCAATTTAAAAATCAATCAACAGCAAGCTTGACATCTTTGTAATGAGTTAGGTCATAAAAAGGGGCTCCTGAAAAGAGAAATTAAAGTCATCTTGCATGGCTCATAATAATAAATGTCCATCCGCAAGCCTATATATTTGTTTTTCTTTATCAAGAAACAACAACAAACAGTTTTTTAAACGTTCATTAAGAGCTTTATTCAGAATCACTTTATTTTCATGACCAACAGATACTACACAATTGGTGAATAAGGCAGCTTTCTGCACTCTTGGTTTACTATCAAAAAGTGAAATTAGTTACAAGGGAAGTGTCTTGGGAAAACAACACATGCCTTTTCTCTTGGATAGTTCCACACCTGTTAAAAGCCTGGTGGACTGTGGAGCTTGAGCTGATTGCTATACGCCATGTAGATCAGTAGGATACTTAGCATTTCCTGCACTTGTACTATAGGAATTGCACTGGTGTTCCTGAATTGGAGTGTTCTAAGTACTCAATATGAATGTATTATCCTAATGTGCTCTAGCAGGAAGGGTTAGATGTGCAGGGATAAGAATGGGGAATGGCTATGTAGAAGACAGCATTTTGCAGTATGCCTGGCTTGGCTTGTTTCCTAGGATAGGGACTATCCAATGTGCATTCATTATGTATCCGGTATGCATTTGCTGAAGTAGCACAGACCCCATTTCCTTCTTTGTACTTTGAGGTCTTAAATATTCTTCTGTGTATGCAGGCATTGTATCATAAGAATATAAGAAGAGCCATCCTGGATCAGACCAAGGCCCATCTAGTCCAGCACTCTGTTCACACAGTGGCCAACCAGCTGTGGACCAGGGACCCACAAGCAGAACATGGGTGCAACTGGTGTATATAGGCTTACTGCCTCTGATACTGGAGGTAGTACATAGCCATAAGGACTAGTAGCCATTGATAGCCTTCATGACTTCAATTGCTTAAGGCTGAAATCTTCATGCTACAAAGTGTTCAAACTATTAACTCATCAACTTCAATGGGATAATTCTGGAGCAAGGAGGGATTGTTAGTGCAATGATACTGTTTTGACTGCATCCACAACCATGATGCCTGTACTTGAATAGCATACCCTTTATTAAAGTTATTGGATTGAACTGAACATAATAGTGACT
The DNA here is from genome assembly GCA_029215795.1 of Anniella stebbinsi. Lineage (NCBI taxonomy): Eukaryota > Metazoa > Chordata > Lepidosauria > Squamata > Anniellidae > Anniella > Anniella stebbinsi. The sequence continues at coordinate 287,228,496 of JARDYH010000002.1, read as the reverse complement.
ATGATAAGGATAAATCTCTGTTATCACAGGTAAAATTAGTAGTTGATTCATTAACATAACAAAGAAAGTTCATAATATTTACAGTAATAAAGGTGGTTAACTTAGTCATATTTTAAATAGCACTGGCAATCTTGCCTTGTCACTATTGATATTTAAAAGTGTATATAACAGGCTTTTCTCTTCCATTTCATGCATTTGCATACTGACTGCTAGGAGTCATATTCAAGAAGTATGGTGGCGTTTTGTCTGACTGCCCATTGTAATGTGTGCCTTACTAACTGAGTTCTTGCACAGTATACTGTAATCATTGTTTTATTTACCCACTCTTTCATTCATGGCACGTGTACATATATTTTCTCTTTGCTACTCATGCCTACGCAGTTGCAGCTCTGAAAAATTCTCATATATAATGGTGCAAACTATTAATCCTTTTCTCTGTTCTCAATAAAAATGGATGATGTGTAAGATTACATTGCATTCCAAAATATGTGAAATGCTTTGTAGATTAAAACAAAAATTACTGGTTTTATTACTCTTTGGGGAAGTTGCTTTTTGTTGTTCTTCTTTCCTTGTCCGTCTCCTCTCTCATGTTGCAAACTAAAATTCAGTCAGACAGGTGGAAACATGGTATTATAGCTGCTGTATCAGCTTCCAAATACTTTTTGGGACCAATTGAGGGTCCTAGTATTGAGTTTTAAATCTTCCTTAACGCGTAGGATTATAAGAGATTTATCAAGTGCTAAAATCTTCTGAGCAGTTCTTATGTAATTTACTGTTTCTGAATGAAACCAGGACAGTAGTGGGATAGAATGGTTGCGGAGAAGCTATAAAGCTCATTTCACTGGGAGATGCTCACTTGTGCATCTTTCTGAAAAACCTATGAAGTGTATTTGTTTCAACTGTTTTGAGGATTACTGGGTGAGTTTATATCTCCAGTAACATTACAGTGTTTTACTGCTGTTGCTTTGGGGTCTTATGGGTTTCTGGACTCAAGTGCTTAACAGAATATTTGTTCAATTAAAAATGACAATAATACTGTTCCATTTTTTATTCTGAGTTGCAAAAAAAATCAGATGGGGTGAAAAATTTTCATTATTCAAATTTACATTAACTTTAAGAGTCATTTTAGATTATAGTTATTGTTGTGTGTTGTGGTTTTTTTTTAAAAAAAGCAAATCTTCTACATTGCATTTTAGATTAAGATGGTATTAATTTTAACATTAAAATTAAGATGTAAGTGCGGGTGAACATTGACAATAATGATTGGTTCCATAGTCTAAAAATGTGATGCATTATATAATCAATGGTAATATTTACTTATGGTGAATAAAGCATAGGATACTATCAGAGAATTCAATTTAATTAGGCACACAATTAAATCTGTCTAATCCAATCTTAAAAAGCCAAATGTCAGTAGCATTTTTCAGAACCACAGGGATCTGCTAGAGGCTGTCTGACATCTTCAGACAAAACCTAATTTCAAAGTCCTGATAGGAAAATATTATTATTGATACATAGCTTGTGAAAGGCTGGTGTATAGTTAGTTATTTGTCTTTTTAAAATAAATAAATCCAGAAAGAAGCACCGTGTTCTGAATGTTAAGAATGTCTTCATATTGAAGTGTGCCTCAGTTAAGGAAAATTAACTATTCTTATTATATTTTTTAGTTTCCCATATTGTCATCACATGCTTTTTCCTTTCAAATTATTATTCAGCAGTATGTTTAATTTTTCCAGAAACAATGCATCCAACAATTATGGAATGGTCATGAGGGCTGATTTCAATAAGGGGTCATTTAGGTGGCAGTTGTTAGCTGCCTAGTCGTTGCTTGTTCAGGGGCAGTACTTTTCTGAAAGACGTATTGACAGGAGACAATTTGGACTATAGTAAATAACAGCACATATTTCAATTGTAATTGTAGCATCCTTCTGTAACATTCGAAGTGGTTGCTTGAAAGATTTGTGTAGAAAAGGAAGAGGAAAACGCATGACTCTCTGGGTGATTTACAAATACTAAAAACATAAATTAAAACATCATAGTAATCCATTGGGAGGGAAACTGGTATATATCCTTGGAGCTTGTACTTTCTGTCACAGTTTTCAAACTGGTGACTCCATTCAACAAACTTAACTTTGCATTCTTGATCCATTTAGAAAGGAAGCCAAAGGAGATGGATGGATGATACTTTTCAATTAAATGGGACCCTGTTGGCCATCATGGCTAAGGCCTAACTGTCTTGCCATTGCTAGCTTCTCTTTCAAAAATGGCAAAACCCCATTTTGGGAGCACTAATGGGGGAACATAGGCCTGGCAAATTCCTGAAGATCCCAAATGAAATGCTGATTCTTTTGTTACCTGCCAGTAAATAGTTACTTAGTAGAATATGGAATAAAGACCTCTAAATAATAATAATAATAATAATAATAATAATAATAATTTCTTTCTTTCTTACCCACCTCTCTCTCTGGATTGAGGTGGGGAACCGCATCAAATATAAAATACATAAAACTGATTAAAAGCACATGAAACAAATACATTAATAAAATACCAATAAAACTTTTAAAATTCAACTGGGTAGGCCTGCTGGAAGAGATTGGTCTTGATGGCTTTCTTAAAGTTTATTAAGTTGATGAATCTCCTCCGGCAGTCTGGGAGTGGCAGAAGAAAAGGTCCTCTGGGTAACAGTTGTCAGCCTGGTTTTGGATGATTGTAACAAATTCTTCCCAGAGAACCTGAGTGTGTGGGGCGGATTGTATGGGAGAAGGCGATCCCGCAGGTAACCTGGACCCAAACCATGTAGGGCTTTAAAGGTGATGACCAACACTTTGTACTTCGCCCGGAAAGTAATTGGCAGCCAGTGAAGTAATTTTAATTATTTATTTATTTATTTATTTATTACATTTGTATACCGCCCCATAGCCGAAGCTCTCTGGGCGGTTTACATAGGATTAAAAACAATTAAAAACAATATACAAAAATTAAAACAGCAAAAACATACAACATACACACAATCTGTACATTTAAAACCACTTCAACACTTCAAAAAAACTACAAAAACAAAACAAAACAAACCCAGGCTCCTCAGATATTGCCAAATGCCTGAGAGAAGAGGAAAGTCTTGACCTGGCGCCGAAAAGATAACAATGTTGGCGCCAGGCGGGCCTCGTCGGGGAGATCGTTCCACAATTGGGGAGCCATCACAGAGAAGGCCCTCTCTCTTGTTGCCGACCTCCGAGCTTCCCTCGGAGGAGGCACTCGGAGGAGGGCCTTAGATGTTGAACGTAGTGTTCGGGTAGGTTCATGTCGGGAAAGGCGTTCCATCAGGTATTGTGGTCCCAAGCCGTGTAAGGCTTTATAGGTTAAAACCAGCACCTTGAACCGGGCTCGGAAACATACAGGCAGCCAATGCAAGCGGGCCAGAGTAGGTCTTATATGTTCGAACCTACTGGTTCCAGTTATCAATCTGGCCGCTGCATTTTGCACAAGCTGCAGCTTCCGGACCACCTTCAAAGGCAGCCCCACGTAGAGTGCATTGCAGTAATCTAACTTGGAGGTTACCAGAGCATGGACAACTGAAGCCAGGTTATCCCTGTCCAGATAGGGACGTAGCTGGGCCACCAACCGAAGTTGGTAGAAGGCACTCCGTGCCACTGAGGCCACCTGCGCCTCAAGTGACAGAGATGGTTCTAGGAGAACCCCCAAGCTACGAACCCGCTCCTTCAAGGGGAGTGCAACCCCATCCAGAACAGGTTGAACACCCTCCATCCGGTCAGCGGAACCACCCACCAACAGCGTCTCAGTCTTGTCTGGATTGAGTTTCAGTTTATTAGCCCTCATCCAGTCCATTGTCGCAGCCAGGCACTGGTTCAGCACATCCACAGCCTCACCTGATGAAGATGAAAAGGAGAAATAGAGCTGCGTGTCATCAGCGTACTGATGACAACGCACTCCAAAACTCCGGATGACTGCACTCAACGGTTTCATGTAGATATTGAACAGCATGGGGGACAAAACTGACCCCTGCGGAACCCCATACTGGAGAATCCACGGGGCCGAGCAATGTTCCCCAAGCACCACCTTCTGGAGCCGACCCACCAAGTAGGAGCGGAACCACTGCAATGCAGTGCCTCCCACTCCCAACTCAGCCAGTCGTCCCAGAAGGATACCATGGTCGATGGTATCGAAAGCCGCTGAGAGATCAAGGAGAATCAACAGAGTCACACTCCCCCTGTCTTTCTCCCGACATAGGTCATCATACAGGGCGACCAAGGCTGTTTCCGTACCAAAACCAGGCCTGAAACCCGACTGAAATGGACCCAGATAATCAGTCTCATCCAAGAGTGCCTGGAGCTGGCTCGCAACCACCCGCTCCAGGACCTTGCGCAGGAATGGAACATTTGCTACTGGCCTGTAGTTATTAAGATTTTCAGGGTCCAGGGAAGATTTCTTTAGGAGTGGTCTCACTGCCGCCTCTTTCAGGAGGCCTGGGACCACTCCCTCTTGCAAAGAGGCATTAATCACTTCCCTGGCCCAGCCAGTTGTTCCATCCCTGCTAGCTTTTATTAGCCAAGAGGGGCAAGGATCCAATATGGAAGTGGTTGCACGAACCTGTCCAAGCACCTTGTCAACATCCTCGAGCTGCACCAACTGAAACTCATCCAAGAAAACAGGACAAGCCTGTGCTCTGGATACCTCACTAGATTCATCTGCTATAACACTGGAGTCTAAGTCCTGACGGATGCCAGAGATTTTATTCTGGAAGTGCCCAGCAAATGTATTACAGCGGGCCTTAGATGGTTCTACCATGTCCTTGGGGCCAGCATGTAAAAGCCCCTGGACAACTCTGAAAAGCTCCGCTGGGCGGCAGGTTGATGATTGAATAGTGGCAGCAAAGTATTGTTTTTTTGCTGCCCTCACTGCCCCTGAATACAGCTTACCATAAGCACTTACCAGTGTTTGATTGCATCCATCAGGAGTTCGTCTCCATCTGCCCTCAAGCTGTCTCCTGTTTTGTTTCATCACTCCCAGCTCTGGGGTATACCACGGAGCCGTTCGAGCTCTACACAGGAGAGGGCGCTCAGGAGCAATCGTGTCAACTGCCCGGGTCATTTCTGCATTCCACAGATCGACCAGGGTTTCGACAGGAGAGCCAGCCCTATCAGCCGGAAAACTCCCCAGAGCCCTCTGGAAACCATCTGGATCCATTAGCCTCCGGGGGCGGACCATCTTAATGGGTACCCCACCCTTGCAGAGGGGAGAAGCCACTGTAAGTCTAAACCTCAGCAGGTGGTGATCTGACCATGACAGAGGGGTTGATGTAAAGTTCCCCACTTTCAGATCCCCATCTCCACGTCCAGTTGAAAAAACCAGGTCTAGAGTATGCCCTGCTACATGCGTTGGGCCGATTAGATTAGATTAAGCTCCCCTGATTTACTTTTCATAAGCTCCTACCTCTTTATTTTATATACCCACTTTCTAGGCAAAATGCCTTAACTTTATAATACCTTAATATAACATAATATTTATAAAAGTATAAAACTTAAACCAAGAGAAATCAAAGAGCCAAAAGAGACAGAGAAGAAAATTCATGCCTTGCCAAAGCCCATCCCAATAATACAGTTTTGAATGCCATCTTAAAAGTAAGATATGATGGACCCAGCCAAACCTGTCTAGGGAGAGTATTCCATAATCTGGATGCCATGATCGAAAGGTCCCTTTCCTTCACCCACAAATGTTGCTTACTTTCACTGTTCCTCGCCGTGGCAGCATTTGGGAAACCCAGTCAGATATGATGATTTTGAAAAGCCCACCCTGGATACAGCAACAGTAATCTCTGCCAGCGCTACTGTTGCTATTTATTTATTTATTTATTTATTACATTTGTATACCGCCCCATAGCCAAAGCTCTCTGGGCAGCTTACATAGGATTAAAAACAATTAAAAACAATATACAAAAATTAAAACAGCAAAAACATACAACATACACACAATCTGTACATTTAAAAACCACTTCAACACTTCAAAAAGCTACAAAAACAAAACAAAACAAACCCAGGCTCCTCAGATATTGCCAAATGCCTGAGAGAAGAGGAAAGTCTTGACCTGGCACCGAAAAGATAACAATATTGGCACCAGGCGGGCCTCATCGGGGAGGTTGTTCCACAATTGGGGAGCCATAACAGAGAAGGCCCTCTCTCTTGTTGCCGACCTCCGAGCTTCCCTCGGAGGAGGCACTCGGAGGAGGGCCTTAGATGTTGAATGTAGTGTTCGGGTAGGTTCATGTCGGGAAAGGCGTTCCATCAGGTATTGTTGTCCCAAGCCGTGTAAGGCTTTATAGGTTAAAACCAGCACCTTGAACCGGGCTCGGAAACATACAGGCAGCCAATGCAAGCGGGCCAGAGTAGGTCTTATATGTTCGAACCTACTGGTTCCAGTTATCAATCTGGCCGCTGCATTTTGCACAAGCTGCAGCTTCCGAACCACCTTCAAAGGCAGCCCCACGTAGAGTGCATTGCAGTAATCTAACTTGGAGGTTACCAGAGCATGGACAACTGAAGCCAGGTTATCCCTGTCCAGATAGGGACGTAGCTGGGCCACCAACCGAAGTTGGTAGAAGGCACTGCGTGCCACTGAGGCCACCTGCGCCTCAAGTGACAGAGATGGTTCTAGGAGAACCCCCAAGCTACGAACCCGCTCCTTCAAGGGGAGTGCAACCCCATCCAGAACAGGTTGAACACCCTCCATCCGGTCAGCGGAACCACCCACTAACAGCGTCTCAGTCTTGTCTGGATTGAGTTTCAGTTTATTAGCCCTCATCCAGTCCATTGTCGCAGCCAGGCACTGGTTCAGCACATCCACAGCCTCACCTGATGAAGATGAAAAGGAGAAATAGAGCTGTGTGTCATCAGCGTACTGATGACAACGCACTCCAAAACTCCTGATGACTGCACCCAACGGTTTCATGTAGATGTTGAACAGCATGGGGGACAAAACTGACCCCTGCGGAAACCCATACTGGAGAATCCATGGGGCTGAGCAGTGTTCCCCAAGCACCACCTTCTGGAGCCGACCCCCCAAGTAGGAGCGGAACCACTGCAATGCAGTGCCTCCCACTCCCAACTCAGCCAGTCGTCCCAGAAGGATACCATGGTCGATGGTATCGAAAGCCGCTGAGAGATCAAGGAGAATCAACAGAGTCACACTCCCCCTGTCTTTCTCCCGACATAGGTCATCATACAGGGCAACCAAGGCTGTTTCCGTACCAAAATCAGGCCTGAAACCCGACTGAAATGGATCCAGATAATCAGTCTCATCCAAGAGTGCCTGGAGCTGGCTCGCAACCACCCGCTCCAGGACCTTGCCCAGGAATGGAACATTTGCTACTGGCCTGTAGTTATTAAGATTTTCAGGGTCCAGGGAAGATTTCTTCAGGAGTGGTCTCACTGCCGCCTCTTTCAGGAGGCCTGGGACCACTCCCTCTTGCAAAGAGGCATTAATCACTTCCCTGGCCCAGCCAGTTGTTCCATCCCTGCTAGCTTTTATTAGCCAAGAGGGGCAAGGATCCTATATGGAAGTGGTTGCACGAACCTGTTCAAGCACCTTGTCTACATCCTCGAGCTGCACCAACTGAAACTCATCCAAGAAAACAGGACAAGCCTGTGCTCTGGATACCTCACTAGATTCACCTGCTATAACACTGGAGTCTAAGTCCTGATGGATGCCAGAGATTTTATTCTGGAAGTGCCCAGCAAATGTATTACAGCGGGCCTCAGATGGTTCTACCATGTCCTTGGGGCCAGCATGTAAAAGCCCCCGGACAACTCTGAAAAGCTCCGCTGGGCGGCAGGTTGATGATTGAATAGTGGCAGCAAAGTATTGTTTTTTTGCTGTTGGAGATCAAAGTAGCTTCTACTTATAACCCTCCTTCCCAGAAGTAAGTTGTTCCTTCAACTAGGCAGGTCTTGGTCTCTCTCTCTTTCTCTATCTGTCTCTTTCTCTCTCGGCCTCTGGCTTAAAGCCACAGGCCAAGAGCTTTTAGCTTTCACTCTTTAACTTGTGCCAAAGGTTTGCACCTTTGGCCCAGGCCAGCTCTATTTATATTTATAGGTGGTGGGGTGGGGGAGGAAGATGACTCAGCAGCATCCGCAGTTCCAAGCATTGTACTCCCAACAGGAGACAGATCTTTCCTTCCTCATTAACTAAAGAAGTGTATGCCTTGTCCCTTTAAACTATCCTAAGAGAAATGAATTTTGCTTTTTAGTCAGATCTAGAAATACCTTGCTTTATTTCTGCATGTCCAAATTGGTTCTGGGTTTATGATAGATAAACCTATTTTTGTCTACTGTATTAATTAATTTCCCTCTGGAGTTAAGCCCTCTTTGACTGCCAACACATAAATACACTGAGTGCTACACTTCATCGATAAATAGGTTAATATGGAGAACTGAATCATTCCCCAAGCATTATCATTGTTTTACTTTTGTTTGATTTTGTAATCCTTGGGTGAACCATCTGAGGACCCAAATAGAGAATGTTGGTGATACACTGCTTGGCCCTAGGATCTATCACTATGTCCACATTTGCTTTAACTTGTCTATGCTAGACCAGTCTGGTGTTTCAGTCAGTTGGAAACACATTGACATATATGAAACAAACATGCACAATGTTCTACCTATGGTTATGCACACTTAATAAGCTGCAGCCAGGCAACCTCAAATCTCTTGTCAACTGGTCTGAATTGTCAGAGTGCAGTTTCTGTATATGTTTACATGCATAGTGCTGAACTGCAGACAAAGGAGAGACTGGTTATTCTACTACATTCTGATTATCATCTCCATCTTCATCTTACTATTTCATGCACGTGCAGTTATGAAAACAATTCACTGATCATTATCATAGGGCTACAGCCAATCTCTATTCTTTAGCATGAACCTGTAAATTACAGTGGGGTGCACTATGATACTTAAGATATCAGTATACCATTCACATTTATCCAAATTTCCCATTCTTTTTATTGTCCTGTTGTTAAACTAGCTGTAATTTACACCAGATTGTGCTTAATTGCTGCAGCTGCATCTTTTTGCAGGCATTAGAAGAAATTTACAGCAACCGTTGTCTGACTTGATGGATTGCAACTATACAATTCTCCTATTTTTTTCATTTAGACTTAGGACAGGTATTGAAAAGCAGCAGTATTCCACCCCCCACCCCCATAACCATAGTGATTACTGCTTATTTCAAGGTCTAAAGAGTCATTTTAAGTGCCCAGGAGCTTGTGAATGATTAGTGGTATCTTAATTTTTAAAACTTGAACAGCAGAAACACCCCCTTCCAGGGTCATTACAAAAACTGTGTAGTCATGTGGTTCTTTTTAACATGAGATCATATAAGAAGAGAAGGTTGAAGGCTGAAGGAGAAAAACTGCTTTGTGTAAACAGGCCTCGGAGTGCATTTTATGAAATAATACAGTAATAACTATCTATAATGCTGTAATAACTATTCAGCCTTCATTCAGAGCTAGAGTATTCTCTCTCTTTTTCTAATCAATAATAAGTGGTAGTCCCTGTGACACTCCTCATTACTATCCCTGGGAGACAGCAAAATAATCCTTTCTGGGTAAGCAAACTTCTGCTCTCTGTGTGAACTTGATTTCCCTACCTTGTGAAAAAGAGATATTGTATTGTTCCAAGTCAAGCAATCTCTGATGACATTTGCAGATTATTTTGGTTCTTGACATCTTTCATACAGTGACACAAAATGGTAGAAGACTTTCATTGTCCTTCCAGTTTCATTAGTTTGCATGGGTAAATGTGCCTTTCAGTCAGGGCCAAATTAAGTTTCAGAGAAGCTCTCAGAGGCCACATTCCAGAGGTGGACAAGGCTGAAAGAAAAAAGAGTGAGACCTCACCTTAAAGCCTTTACTACCAGTAAATAAGCCTTAGGAAAGGCATTTCAAACTTTTAGGTTGCACAAAACCTAGGAAAACCACTAAACATTTGGTGTTTGTGGGAGGGAAGGGGCATGGCCATTCTGGGGAACTCTGGCATGCGAGATTGGGAGCAATAATCAAGAACCTGGGAAAACTTCAGAAGTGGAGCAATCAAGGCTGAATCTAATAATTTTAGAGAGTGACTGTGTTTGGACATGATGATAACCCATGCTAGGTTAAATAAACTACGATGGCTTATTTATCCCATGGTGGATTATCGTGTCATCTGTCAGGGATTGTTTGACCCAAGATGGCTATGGATATATTTGACCAAAATAACCTGCTCTGATGACCCATGGTCTGCATTAGGGTTTATTCAAACCACCATGGGTTATTGTATCGTCTGGCGGTCACCATGGGTTATTTTGGCCAGCTACAGACCTGTGCGGCAAGAATGGTCAGAACCACTTTTCTACCCTGCTTTTTGTTGGGGTAACACTTAGTAAAATGTTAAGCAAGTAGCAATTTCCCTAAAGGGAACAGGAGACCAGCAATGTCAATGGGGGGAAATGCACAATTTCCCCACTGAAAGAAAGGCAAAGTGACTCCCTGACAATTTGCTGCAATGGGATGAAATATGAGCTTGTTGATCCCTAATTTCCCCATTTCACAGTTGCCTCTGTTCCCCCTCTTCGTTTGCACTTTTGCATAGTTGCGAATTTGCACAAATTTGCAATTACAATTTTTCATAATTTCAATCAATCATCTGCACAAACTTTGATTTTTAACAAAATAATGTAGGGTAATGCTTGTTTCCTGCAGAAAAACAAAACTATTTGTGAGCAAATTCTAAGACATGGTGTATTTATTTAATCGTTGTACATTATTCCACTTGTTTATGTTAGAAATGTGCCATTTTTTCTTCACCTTACTAAGTTCTCTTTGAAATATTTTATGCTGCTGGTGTAGTTTCTTATTAAAAGTGCTGCAGGAAAAGCAGGAAACTGGCATTTGGTTTGTCTCATTATATCATTATACAGTACAGAAACAGCACCACCTAGTGTACAATAATATAAAAGAACCAAATATCTAAGTAAATAGAAATATTTTATCTTTAATGAACATATTTTACAAACGTGGCAGGAAAGTATCCTTTTTCCTTTTCTAATTCAGAAAAAAAAGGTTTCCTGCCAGACTAACTAGTTTGGCAGGCAACAATTTTTTCTGATGGATATCATTCCCCATTGCATGGTTTAAAATTTGTGTTATGTTCTCGTGTCATCAGAATAGTTAATTTGAGCATTTGCTTGTATAGAACTAACACAGGAAGAAGTCAGATTTGATACTTGTGGTTTATGAAAACTACTTAAAGCCCTATACAACTTGGGACCAGGATACCTAAGAGAGCACCTTCTCCCTTACCAACTTGCCCGATCACTGAGGTCTTCGGGGGGCATGCTCCTGGTGGTTCCACATGGACCTGTGGCCCCATTGGAATCCACCAGGAGAAGAGCCTTTAGTTTAGTGGCCCCTTCTCTGTGGAACTCCCTGTTCCTGGAGGTCAGGCAGGCGCCAACACTAAGCTTTGTTAGTAATTGAAATGAATGCAATTAAGTATGTATTATTTTTTAAAACAAGGAAGATAAGGAGAGAATGAAAGTAGAAATTGAAAGCAGGTGTTCTGAATTAAGGTATAAGACACACTTGAATTTAACTCTATTAACTGCATAAAAAAGAAAGGAAAAAAGCAAAGAGTTCTGGGTTCTGGGAAAAAAAGCAAACTGGGAAGTAAGCTGACTGGGAAGTAAGCTGGATGAATAAACTGAATGGGTAAGCTGAATGAGAAAAGCTGACTGGGAAAGCTGCAAGGAACAGGCAAAGCAGTTTGTGCTGTGGAAAGGGCAGAGGAATGCAGAGAAATGTTTGAATATTGTTTTGCTTCATCATTTTGTTAATGGCTGCTCAACGGAAGAAAGAGACTGTGTAAAGTATGAAGATAAGTTGATTTCAGTTCTTTAAATGCTTATCTAAACAAGTAAAATACTCCCTAAAGAAAAACCTTGTTGTGAGCAGTGATTTATCTAATCTGTGGGAGAAAGTGCACCTGCTGGAATATCAGACCAGACTCACAGGAGGAAAACAAACAAACTCTATCACCAACAAGCTGCTTCTGGTGCCTCCTGAAAACAACTCTGTTTCTAGAAAGAAGCCTTCCTCAATGGACTAACCACTGTTTTTCTGATTCCTTTGTTTTTAAATTGAACAATTTTAATTTGCTTTTTTAATCTTTTTTTTTTTACTGCTTATACCTATGTTCACCTCTCTGGAATCTGTGTTATATAATTGAGTGGCATATAACTATTGTAAATAACAACAACAACAACACATAAACATCAGCCTAGCCATTAATTAATTCATTTATCTCATTTGTATCCTATCCCATATGAAGTTTTGGGATTGGTAAGACTGGCCTCACTCAGATGTAATGTTGAACCACAGTTTACCATTATGGGAATGAGCTGCAGCAAACCTTGGGCTCATGTACTTCTTTGTTCTAGTCTGGCACAGCCACAAGGAGTAGATTGGAAATTTTTCATTTCCATTTTTTATTAACTTTAGCTTGATATAACATCTGAACTTAGTCTCTGGCCCTGTTCAGATGATACTTGGGAAAGAGTAGTTAGGCTAACCATGCTGCATGGTAGTTAACACTAACCACTACATGTGCTGTTGCCAGATGACTACTTAACGACCCTCTCCAGTATGGTTAACCTAACCACTCCCTAACCACCTACCATTAGGCAGAATCCTGTAGTCCTCTGGCCACTGCCTCATGTATCCCAGCATCCTCAGCAGCCCAGACTGCCACCATTGGCCATTATAGGTCAATGCTATTTACAGCCACAGGCAGACATTACAGCCCAGTGTTGCAGCAGCTGTTTTTTTAACCTTTTAAACTTTTTTTTTGGGGGGGGGGGAAATGCAAAAATAGAAATAAAGATAATCCAAAACTATGCATTTGCACTAATGCACATTTTTGGCCATTCTTTAGTTTTGCCAATTTTCCTGGACCAAGACAATCCAATTCTGTTGACAGGGTTGGTGCTGCTAATGACTAAAAGTAAGATCACCCAATATGCCCCTAGAGATATGACAGGAGCAGCAGGGTCATTTTCGGCTGCTCTTGCCAACAAGCTCTATGATAGTGCTTGGTTAACCATAGTTAATCATGGGCCCTGTTCAGATGACATACTAAGCCACAGTTAGGGCAACCATGCTGCAGCACGTGGTTAGTGAGGGTGGTTAAACTGTGGTTATGTAACCACCATGTTTAGGAAAAACGCCATTCAGATAACACACTAAGCCATTATGGTTAGCTGAGAATGCTTAACCATCATGGCTTAGTATGTCATTTGAACAAGGCCAAACTATGCCTGATCTAACTATTAACCACAGTTTAGAGTTTGGATAACACACTAAACCATGGTTAAAATGGAAGTGCAAAGTTCTAAGGATTTCCTCATGGCTGTGTCAGATATGGGGTGGGGCTGGAGTCCTAAGACTTCTGTGGCTTATTCTCATAACACTAAATATTTGTTAAGCATTGCATCTTAACATAGCAAATATAATGTTCATTCTCTCACTTACTCACACAGACATTCACTCCATGTCCCCACTCTGAACCTAAGAATTACTAAAACTTCACCACTATTGCCACTTTAGCCCTTGTCAGCAAAACATACACTAGAATTAGCATAGAACTTTGTTATTTTAATCATACAAGGGTTTAGGCAATTCAGAGGATATTTCACAGAAAAGGGATAGACACCCCAAACATTACTCTTATTGCTCTTGAAGTTTTGACTTAACATGTAAAACAGCTTTGAAAAATGACTTCCAAAGCCCATGCTGCACACGTGAGAAACTGCCCCTCATGTCCCATTGTACACCCTACAATAGAGTGAGGGCACCATCTTAAGCTTGTCTGTGAACTGTTTTATATATTGCCTATATTACTCATTGCTGTCAATAATAACTACTACTTTCTGAACAGTGAACCCATCTGGTTGAATCTATGTCAACATGACTGAGTTCGGAGTGTAAAATGTATCTGTAACAATGTGTCTAAAAGAAGACCGGCCGGGAATGGAGTCAATTTTTGGATTGTAATATATCCTTTAATTACTGAGTTTGTCAATGACTACAGAAATGAAAGCAGGCTGTTTAAGGCTAAAAAAAATATGTTTTGGTTGGAGGTGTTTGTATAGTACTTTGAGGAAAAGGCTGATGTAATCAGTATTGCTTGACTCTTTGTTACACATTCATGCTCTTCAAAAAAGTTGCTTTCTCAGATATGAGTGCCAGTAAATTTGGGGAGAAATTACTAAAAAAACAATAAACACACACCTACCTGTTGTTTTAAAAGATAGTTAAATTGTTATAATGCTGCCATGATTTGTATGACTGCTGGTATATTTCTATAAGGGAAACGAGAAACAAATTATTTTTCCCCATTTACAAGTGAACAAAACTAAGAGTTACATCTGTAACCACATCCACTTTTAGCCCTGGTTCCATCTACTTTTGGCTCTGTCCCCACCCACTGCTAGAATGTGGACCTTAATAGGCTTCAGCCCAGGTAGATCTTGAAAGGGAAACGATTCCCTCCCTCTGCTCTATGAGATTTCATGCACATGTGAGTGCTTTGCCCATGGTAGACCAGATTGAGCCCATTATGTCTGTGGTTTTGAGAGACAAAAATATACTGCAAGTCTATTATAAAATCTAAATTTGGTAGCACATGCAATCCTTTACAAGGATATAAGTAAGTTATTTTTGTATTAATAAGAGTTGATATTCAGACCTGGGCTAGATCTACACTAATGCTTTATAGCAGTATTGAAGTACACTGATAACTGTTGGGGCACATTACACATTCCATATACTGCTTTCATTAATTTTTGTAAACTGCCCAGAGAGCTTCGGCTGTTTAGAGGTATATAAATGTAAATAATAATAATAATAATAATAACAACAACAACAATAATGTTATTTCCTGCTTTATATTCCACATTATCCAAAATACCACAGCCAGTGTCATTGCGTGTCCTATGAGGTATAAATACACAAGAGGGATATAGTGTAATGTGGATTGTAACGATTTGGCCCAAGGTGTAGATCTCACCCTGTACTACTTTAGACTGCCAGTAAGACAGTTGAATGTTTGAATAGTCACTCGTGAGAAAAAAACAAGTGCAAAATGGTAACTGTGTATATACAAAACAACGTCAGCAAGAAAACTAGGCTAGAACCATAGCAGATTGTTACAAAATAATCATTGAAGGACCTAGAAATTAGTTCTACTATCTGTATCTGCATATGTTGTTTAGCCTTCTATTCATTAAAATGGGTGTCACTTTTCCTTCAACAAAGACAGTGTCTGTATCAATGCAAGCTTTTGGATGTTACAAATAATCAGCGACAGAGGAGATTGTGTGATTCACATTTCCTCTTTTTGGATTTCCCATGTAACATGCAACATGGAAACTTATGCATTTTTCCCATGCTAAGATACTCAAGCCCAAATGTGGGGAAAGAAGAAATTACCACTTTGCATGTTACAGAAGAAGCCTTGAAAATAAAAAAGGATGAGGTGTGTTCTCTGTTGCAACATCTATATAACGTCTGAAGCAGCTCCAAATAGTAAACTTTTTATTCTTGGGATGCATATAGGGAAGTCTTCTAATAGCTTAGTATTTCAAGCTTGGAGATCTGTGGAGTCAAAAGGTAGAGTAAGGGTCAAACTAAATGTTGTAGCAATCACACATAGGTTAGCTATGTATGATTGGGACCATGGTGATCCTGGAGTGGGGAGGTAAACCTTTCACCCCATTTCCCCTGAAATTCTATCTACCATCTCCTGAATGGGAATCTTTTTTAGCCACCACTGTATGGGGGGATTTGGGGAAAATGGATGGGAGGGAAGGGTTAGCCCCCTCTTCTAGATTGCCATGATCCCGATCTGAATCAGGGCCCCCTTACACCAGCATAAGGCAACATATTACACATAGTTACACTATGTATGATTACCAGAACATTTAGTTTGGCCTCAAGACTTGGGGTAACTGCACAAATCAGAGAAAACTTTGGACACAGAATCCCTAATGATAATAACTAAAAGGCATTTTTAAAAATAAAACCTTCTACTGTACTAGAATGCTAATATGACTTTGTTTATATTTTTTCATGTTTGCTTAACAGAGCCATGATGGAATACTCCAGTTTGGTCTTGCTTATTTCCGTTAGTTTTCTACACATTGGAGCATTGCATGACAATGGAACTACATCATTTAATGATACAACAACAAGTAAGGAAACCTTGAATTTTTGGGGTCAATCTGGGTAAGTCTCTAGTTCACATATATTGTGAATGTTTCCTAGCCCATCATTTCAGTTGTTCCTGTTTCAGCATTGCTAATATCAGTATGTCACAAATCTTAAGAAAAATGGTATCACTCTGTAACGGTCCTCCTTACCCTTATATGTTGGACACTGTCTACGATATGTATGATTAATGGACCTACTGATGATTGCTTTGAATTTGTGGTTATCTCCTCCAGAGTCTTCTCTGGAGCTTTTCTTCTCACTAAATCCTGTGTGGCAATCAGCTGGCTCGGTTCCCAAAGTAACAGCTAACTACCTTCAGTTTAACTTTTACGCCCTTTCAAGTTCCCTTCTATCCAACTTGCTTCAGGTGAGAAATAGGAGGAAGCAAGCAGTCTTGCAGCTCTGATTTCAAAGCTTTTGACAGCCCAACAATACAGCAAACAATGAGAGATGTTCAAGATGAACCAGTGACTACCAGCATGTGTTCCAATTCTCTCAGCCCCTTGTACTCCAATTTTTCATACATTCATAGCTCTCCCACCACACAGGTCATCCTAAAAATCTTGTCCGTACTGTTGAGGACCACATCAATGCTGCCATGCAACTTAAATTTCAGATGTCATGTTTTTGTTCCTCAATTTGTAGCCCCAAATGAGCAATAATCAATGGTGTAGCTTAATGCTTAGAGACTTAGGTCAGATCTACACCAAGCAGGATCTAACACTTTGGAAGCAGTTTGCAAGCAGTATATGGAATGTGTCATTGGCCCTAACAATTGTCAATAGCATTATAAACCAATATAAAGCAGTAATGTAGATTTCGCCTTAGCTGTGGATCAGGAAGTCCCCTGTCTCTACCATGAATGTTCAAGGAAGTCTTAAGGCCCATCTGCAGTATGAGAACAATAATGCTGGTTTACCTTATAGGTTTGTTGTAAGGTTTGTAGCTTGATCATGTATGTGACGTGCTTTGAATACTTGAAAGTGTTATACAAATGTTTGTTTATTGACATGATTCCTTTTTCTTGTACTTTGAATATAAGCCAGGAAGGCTCTGGCTATAAGGTGAACCTCTTATATGTAGAGCATATGCAGCTTTACTGAAGTTTAAGGTAAATTAAGTTGGATTTTGGACAATAAACTAACATTTCCATTGACTGTACAATGTGCAAATGACTGGCCCATAGGTAAAGTAATTTTGTACGAAATCTTCAGTGGCCTAGTTGGTAGGTATAGAACAAATAAAAAGCTACTTAAAAAAATGTTTGAAACAGACAGAGTTCTAATCAAGCAGGATTTCTATAACAATAGTTGTAGAGTTATATACAAGAGCTAAGAGTCCTTGGAATTACTGATAAGAAGTTTCAATAACCCAATATTTATCATTAAGAGCTGCCAGTAGATATTTGATAACTCTTATTGCATAAAGAGCAAGAATCAGGCTTCTGTTACTGCTTTAAAGCTTTCAATTATAGCTTTTTAAAGTTATTATAGTGGTTTTAAATATATATTGTGTGAATATTCTATGTTTTAATTTTGGTATATTGTTTTTAATTGTTTTAATCTTATGTAAACCGCCCAGAGAGCTTCGGCTATGGGGCAGTATACAAATGTAATGAAATAAATAAATAAATAAATATTTCAATTTAACTTAATTTAATCTAAATCATAAAATAATAATAATTGACATGAACTGATCAACTCTTCTTCTTGCTGATCTCATGTTTGTCTAAATAAGTTTATATACCTTATTCCAAATGTCAGTTTACTTTTTGAGTCAGGATTTTCTGATTAACAGAATCAGCAGACGTTAGCATTTTCAGAACCAGGGTCCACTTCTAACCCCGGTTTAGAACATAGGACCTCCTTTTAAAATCCTTATTGTATCTATCCCATCTCTCTCTCTCTACCTTTCCTCTTCCCTTAAAAATAAACAAATAAAGGTGATGGTGGTGGTGTAACTTTTATGATTGTCCATGACCCAATTGTGGGTCCTGACTCACCTGTTTCTCAACATTTTGCTGCCACCAGTAGAGGAAGGGCCATAACTCAGTGACAGAGTATTTGCTTTGGATGCAGGTGGTCTTAAGTTCAATCCCTAGCACCTCCATGTAGGTCAGGGAAAGACCCCTGTCTAAAGCTTGGAGTGCTGCTGTCAGTCAGTATAGACACTTTTGAACGAGATGAATGAACAGTCTGACTTGGTATAATGCTTGGTATAACGCAGCTTCCTATGTCCCAAGCAGTATTGCTATGCTCCAGATAGACTTTGAACAATGTCAGTCGTGAACACCCCTCAAGTTTCAGTTTTAAGAATTTTCTGTGTCATTATGAATCTTAGTAAAGAAGAAGAGCATTGAACCTCCTCAAGCATCACAAAGAAGGGAAGCCCTCCTAGCAAGCTCTCATTGCAAGAATTGCAACACACCAGTTGAAAAACAAGGGTGCCTACAGGATCCTGCAGTGTGTGTTATGTTTAGGAAGGAGTGATTTGGGGAAGCAACCACTGGGCAAGGTGAAAACAGACATAATAGTAAAAGAGAGTTTGTACAGTAAGTCTAGCTTCAGGACTCAAATGGCAGATACCAGCTAATGTAACATTGGTGTGGCTGCCAGTGTTCCTCCTCCCTACTCAACTTCTGCTGCAGACTTTGAGAACATTTTTTCAAGCTCAGAGAAGTAGTATATTTAAATGTGAGGGTACTTCCAGATTGGCCCCACCCCTTTCCTATGTTGCATTTGTCTTCTCGCTAAAGTGTTTTTGGACCTCAAAACTATCAACAAGCATTGCAACACAAAAAAAGGAGTATGCAAGCAACAAAGCCTTAATTATTTAGACAAATCAAGACATACAGGGAAGAAGAGGGAAAAGAGCTTAAAAAGCAGTGTATCAGGTTTACATGAAAACATGCAAATAGAGAAAATTGAGCAAAATATTCTGCGTACACGAATAGTGATTTCCCATGCAGTAATTCTTGAATCCAACTGATTTTTAAAGCTTGGAGAAACACTGAGCAGTATACAATGGTGTCATTCCATAAACTCAAATAGTGCTAGTAGTTACCCATTCCACTTCCAGGTTGCACAAGCAGAATGTGCAACTGCTTGTGAAACCACACTTGTTCAAATATAGCTTTAGTTGGGTTCTCCTGTCGTGCATAGTTCAGAACTTAGTTTCCGCTAGGGCAATGTCAGTTGTGTTAATGGAATGACACAGTTGTATACCACCCAATAAAATGCAGTGTGGGTGTTCTGCAATGATAGCTACTAAGAGGGAAACTCTAAAAAAGTACATGGTGGGGGATATGTATGTATCAAGATTATGGCCAAAATGGCTCTTTGAGAAAGCAAGTTGGCATGTGGGACAGATGGACATTGATCAGAGAACTTTCGTTTCCCTGATGAGAGTTGCCTTGACATACACATCTATGTTTTTCTTATTGAGGCAGTGCCTTTATTTGGAAGCATGAGCAAACTTGGACAGAACAAAGAGAATGAAGACTCAGTTGCTATGAATCATTCATAGTATGTGATTCTGGGCTGAAGATGAGCTCTGTAAAAAAATTTTTAACACACTGTGAATGAGATAATCCAAAAGGCCTGAAATGTACAGATAGATAAATGCTATTAGCATCATAGATCAGCACATAAAATGTACAATATTTACACCCTGCGTACATAATTATATAAAAACTCTGGAAGACTAATATAGCACCAGAGACTTAGCAAATTGGAATGGTATTATTTTACCAAGAGACTGCAGCAAGCACTACCAGGTTCACAGAAATGTGGTTTCATTTGCAGTCTCTTCATTTGACACAAATCCTTTGGAGACACATTGGAGGCAGCTCTGGTAGAGATGAGAGGTTAAAATGGTCCTTTCAGTACTGCCAAAAGAGGGGGGAAAGAAGTATTTAAACTTACCACTTCCTTTAGTAATCAAGATACCTTAGCACTGCTTCTTTTTTAGAAACTAGTGTTTCAAATGGCAAGGTCAAAAATTTATGCTTCAGCCTAGCGTGGCAGTTAAGTGTCCAACACTAAGGCTCAATTCGGACAACACGTTAAGCAACTGAGGGGAAATAACCTACTGACGGTGGGTTAAAGAGGTGGTGATCTACAGACGACACGCTGCAGCAGGCGATGCAAAGCTCTATTAACCACCCTGGTGGTTAATAGCGTACTCGGCTCTGACTGACAGCTCGGCCACCATTTTCCCCGCTTACCAAACTCCATTAGTCCTCCAGCAGGTATCCCAGCACACACTGCGGCCGAAAACCATGGGCGCCGCCATTGAAGCCGATGCAGGACACGCATCCCAAACCCCATTGGCTGCCTCAGTCAGTGGGCGGAACTCAGCAGCCTCGGGAAAAGAGGTAGCCAGGATAAACGGCAGCACCAATACAACATTTGCACCCCATGCCCAGCACTGCAATTCCAATGTTGGCACCCCCCCCAGCTCCCCCCACCTCCTTCCTAGAGCATCTTTAGCGCACACAGGAAAGACGGCAAGAGTGGGGTGGCGTAGAAAACTTTATTCAGCAGGGAGCTCAAACATGGGCAATAAGGCACATGGGCACCACTATGCCAGGGCAGAACCTACGGAAAGGACAGTCACCCCCGGGAAGGGAGGAGGCGGCTGGAAGGCATAGCGGTGAAGAGGGGACGGCCAAGGCCATACCCCCAGGGAGCCAAGCACGGAACGTGCCAAGGGGATGTGGTGGAGAGGGGCGGCATGCCAGGGAGAGATGCCAGTCCACAGATGGAACTCCACAGCCGATGCTCACAGGGGGTGGGGGTAGCGCAGCCAGATCCAGGCACTGATGCATTCATGCACCTGGGACGCCTCTGCACGGGCGCGATGCTCTCCAACGGGGTTCTCGGGGCCCAGCAAAGGCTCGCTGTCCGGCCATGTTGGGCGGATGAGGGGGGGGGGCTCTCTGGTCACCGCTTCCCCTGCCCTCGTCCTTCTGGGTGAAGCGAGGGTGGAGGTGGCGGTGCGGTGGGGGTCTGCTTCGGGTGGAGTGTGGTTCTCCCAGTTGGTGTGGGGGGGGCTGCCTCTTGCTCCAGGGCGCCTGGGGTTTTTGGTTATTCCGTCTCCCCCTCCCCCCCTTTGCCATACTGCCCTTCTGGTGCGCTTCCCTTTCCATTTGGGTAGCTGACTGGGCACCCTGCGTGAGTTCATGCAGGAGCTGGCCCCTTGTTGAGCTTTGTGCCGGCTGCCTGGTGGGGGAGACGGGCAACCTGCGTGCTATGGCGGCGATACCAGCAATCTGTTGCAAGCGCGCCTGAGCGGCCGCCCGCTTTCTGCCGCTCTTGCCGCTCTCCTCTATGGTCTTTTGAGTTAACGTACTCACCTCAGTTGTTTAACCCACGCACCTCTAGAGGCTGAATTTGGACATCACGTTAGTCAATCGACTAACTTTTAAACAACTCGCAAGGTTGTTTAAATCTCCCACTTAACCAACTGTGGGTTGTCTATCCGTTGTGTGGCTGAATTCGGACGACACATTAAACTAACCAACTGACAGTTGTTTAATTAAACAACCGTTGCTTAACGTGTTGTCCGAATTGAGCCTAAGTCTAGTCCTGCATGATTCATTAGCCCAATCTACAAGGGAAAGCTAAAATATTTTAGATTTTTTGTTTTGTTTAGAAATAAGGTGACTAGATTGTGGCAATCTAAGAGGTTTCCTTCTGTCATAATAAAGAAATCAGGGTCACCCATGGAGTTGATAGGTAGAAGCTACATGTCTAATAAAAGTGCCTAATTAAACTATGGAATTCACTGCCATGAAAATTGATGAGGGCTGCTACCCTAAATAGATTTTAAAGTTTGGACAATTCGTGAAGACTGGGTCTATCAGTGGCTACTAAGTTTCATAGCTACAATATAATCTCTGTGTACCAGATGTTATTGGACACTGTTGGAAAAAGAATGCTGACTCTCTGGACCTTGGTCTGATCCAACAAGGCAGTTATTATGTTTATTTATTTATTTATTACATTTATATACCGTCCCATAGCCGAAGCTCTCTGGGCAGTTTACATAGGATTAAAAACAATTAAAAACAATATACAAAAATTTAAACAGCAAAAACATACAATACACACAGTCTGTACATTTAAAACCACTACAACACTTCAAAAAGCTACAAAAACAAAACAAAACAAAAAAAAGTGTTCATCCAGCTTTAGCAAGGTATTTTTCTAAGCCAATGGATTCTCAGACATTCAAGGGTATTTCTTGAGTTAAGGCACTCTAAGGAATGGTTGCCTCTAGTCCTTGCTATCTGGAAACCCCAAAATACCAGAGGGAATGCCTACTCCCAAGGAGATCCTCATCAACTCAGTCATTGAGGTTTTTGCTACCTCTCCTCTGAAAGAGATCTGCAAGGCAGCCATTCACACTTCACTAAGCACTACAAAGCAAAGTCCTTTGCCTTAGCTCAAGAGGCATTTAGGCTGAGAAGCATTGAGAGAGTACTGAAGGAATAGGTGATCTCGCCAGTAGGATGTTCATGTTGGGTTCCCACCCCAGGTTGTATTGCTTTTCATTACCCCAATGCTGACTGCTCTGATAGCTCTGGGGAAAGAGAAGAAAATTCTAGCTGATCTATGAATGTCTTTCTTAGAAAACAAAAAGGGCGGTTTGGCCTCTTCAGCTCATGTCCATGCTATGTAGTACTTACTGATACGTTTGTAGGTTTAGCAGAAGAAGGGGAATAAGAAGTTTCTCTTCCTTCTCTCTCCTGTTCCTCTCGCCATTAGTCACTTTCCCTCTTGTGTTCCCTTGAGACCCTCGCATGCAAAGCATTATGGAATGCATTACTTGAAGCTTTTATGTTCAGCCATTATGCTAATTGCTCTAGGAACTTTGGACAAAAGCCACGTAATACCCAGGGGAGAGAGGTATGTCAATTGTACTGTAGTAGCTGAAGTAAATAGTGTAGCAGCTGTTCTTGTAGTGTTTAGGAAGAACACATGTAAGTCATATTTATTACACATTGGTTTCATGCTTTTGCTTTTAAACAACCATCCCTTATCCTTGCATAAACAGCAGCCAATGCAATATTTTAATGTTAAGGTGTCTAGTCTATGGGGAAGAGTATTCTAGCCCACAAATATTTATAATGTTGTTCATTTTATTAGAGAAAAACGATAACTGGGACAGAGATACAATAGCTATTTCTGAAATACAATAGATATTTCTGAAATTAATCTGAAATTAAGAACATGGAGATCAGGGGCAGAGAGATTTTTCTCTCCTTTTTCTCCTATATGGGAGGGGGATTCCCTTCATGCCATCCATGTTCATGGGCCTCTAAAGGCACCTAAGAGTACAATTCTATGCATGTTTAGACAGAAAAAAAGTCTTATAACTGATTTTTGTTGAAACAGGAGCTATAATATGATTATTGTCTTTTTTCTCGCTTGTGGCGGTTTTTCTAGACTGACGTGACGGGCTTTGCCAGGTCATGCTGTCTTTTACTGATTCAGAAATTTCCTCACAATTAGGCATGTTTTAAGTATGACTGATTTCCGGATGTTGGTGTGGATGTATTTTGGTAGGCCCAGTTTCTGAAGGTTTTCTTTGTTGTTGTTGTTGTTGTTGTTGTTGTTGTTGTTGTTGTTGTTATTTATTGAAATCATGGTATGTACTGAGCCTGTGGGTTACTGGGAGTTGTTTCCTCCTCCAACAAGCCACACCACCTGAATTTTGCAACCCGACAAACTACGCCTGGGTGGTGATTATGGAAATGGTGCCCTGCACATGCCATGGTTTAAATAACCATGGCATGTGCTTATTTTGATTCTGTGAACTAGCCTTCTGTTTCTGTTGTTATTCTTCCCTTTCTGTCATTTGAGGCCCCTCCTCTCAGGCTTTTTGCTTTGGGTAGAGTGGACAATTTGTAGCAGACAAGGGATTATAGCTCCTCTGCAACCTCCAGCTTTAAACAGACACCCAAGGACGAGATGTACAATTTTCAGAATACTTTTGAAGCCATATAGGGAAAAATTCTTGGGGAGGAAGTAAAATTTAAGCAAAAATTCAAATAGATATACAATACTTACTTTCTTATCAAACCCAAACTTGATTTCCTGCTTTAACAAAATAAAATGCACCATTTAAAATATAGTTACCATATAGCTGTAATTGTAGTCCTTTAGTTAGTCAGGTACTTACTTCCCTGTGGAAGAACATGGAAGTGGAGTCATAATCAAACATACCACTTTGGAAGTACTATTCTGGGGACAAGATCTGGAAAAATGGACATATCCTAATATGTATTGGAGATGGTTGGAATTTATTTAAGTCTATCCTTTATTAATTATACACAAATAGGCTGCCTAGGATTGCCTACTCTTGAAAGCAAAGTCTGATACTTGGATGAAGCAGTACATTGTAGAGTCAAGGGATAGAGCCTATATGTCATGGAGTGGAACCTAGTGGTAAAGAGACAGAACCCAGAAAAACATGATGTTGTCTAAGGCGTATCGCTATTCCTTGTCCTCACAAGCTCTCTACTACTATGCAATACAGTCTTACATAATGCCAGGCCAATACATGTCATTCTTCCACATTTCAGATGCTAACTGTGTCCCAGCATAAGGGAGAAGCTAAAAGGAACAACCAAGCCAAAACAGTGGCTCAATTCGGACGACACAATAGTCAGTGGTGGGTTGACTAACCCTAACCCTCACGCTAACCCTAGGGGGCACTCCCCACACAACATGGTAATAAATAATCAACTGTGGTGTGGATGAGGATCAGCGCTGAGTTGACTATGGCAGCATTCAGATGACACAATAGTCAAAACAACTGATGATTGTTTCCCCCACACCAGTTGTTTATTGTGTTGTCCGAATTGAGCCATTGTCTCCTTCCCACTTCTGCTGTCTGTGTGGCTTGGGTAGACGGTGGGTAACAAAACCTTGAAACTGGTTAGGCTGGTAAATTTTCTGACCAGCTAGCAACTTATTATACACAGATATTTAAATATTCCTTTTAAATTTTGGATTTCTCAAGATATAGGACTATGTCTTTGACAGGTCTCCCCCAAGATCCCATAAATTAAATGGCAACCTTGCAGAAGTTAGAAATGCAACTGGTAGCATGGTGTTTTTCTAATTACTTTATTATGTTTTATTTTCTAGAGATGTCCCAGTCCTGCAGTGTAGGCATTGAACTGAGTAGAGTTTGAAGTTTGCTTTACATACATGAGATTAAGACTAGGGATGCGCACGACCAAAATTATCGTATCGTAGTGTTATCGGAAATTCCGGTAGAATTTTTTTTCAGATCTGATAATATCATAGGTATTTGTATCGAATTGGATCGGATACCCGATAATTATTGGATTTTCAATATTTAATTCGGAGCATTTTGCCCTACAGAGTTGCTTTTTGAGACAGAAATGTCTTAAAAAGCTTCTGTATTTTAACTCGAACTTCTGTATTTTAAAAGTTAGAGACTTGAAACTTGGTCACAGTGCTTATGGAATATGCCTAAGTATGTGTATGAAATTTCAGATTTGTTATTTTAAAAGTTTGAAACCTGAAATTTTCCCCAGTGCAGCTTGTCTATTGCTAGTCATTTGTGAAAAAAATTCAGAGCAATTGCTCAAACCCTCGATTTTATATGAATTTTTAAAAGATTGTTCTAGTTGATAGCTGGTTGACTGGGCCTCTCAAATACTTTCAAAGTACCACGATCGTTACAAAATTCATATAAAATACAGGGTTGGAGGGATTGATCTGAAATTTGGCACACATATGGGGGGTAGGGCTTTTGGGGGACCCCATATAACTTTTTTA
Source organism: Anniella stebbinsi (assembly GCA_029215795.1). NCBI lineage: Eukaryota > Metazoa > Chordata > Lepidosauria > Squamata > Anniellidae > Anniella > Anniella stebbinsi. The sequence goes on along the minus strand of JARDYH010000002.1, from coordinate 287,202,363 downwards.
TTTTTAAAGATAGAGACATGCAACTTGGGGAGCCAGGACTAGCAACATCCCATCTGCAAAGTGCAACAAGTTTCATGTCTCTATCTTTTAAAATAAAAAAGTTACACCCATTTAAGTTCTTTAAGGAAAGCGTATGTGTCTATTGTCTAAGACTGTTTTATAACTTTTCTATTTTTTAAGTTAGAGACTTGAAAGTGGCCCACAGTGCTTATGTGATATGCCTAAGTATGTGTATGAAATTTCAGAACAATCCCTCCACCCCTGTATTTTATATGAATTTTTGAAAGATTGTGTAACTTTTTGACAGCTCTGAATGCACGTGGCTTTAGCTGTCATTCAAAGCTGTCAAAAGTTGCACGATCTTTCAAAAATTCATATAAAATACAGAGGTGGAGGGATTGTTCTAACATTTCATACACATACTAAGGCATATTCCATAAGCACTGTGACCAAGTTTCAAGTCTCTACCTTTTAAAATACAGAAGTTATAGGTTTATTTATATGGCGGTCCGATAACCTGAAAAAAATCTGATATAATCGGACTGAAAATTTTCGGATCCAATAATTATCGGAGGTATTTCTATGGTATCGTTATCGTTCATTGGATGTCCGATAACGCCATTATCAGATCGTTATCGGACATCGGAACGATACGACACACATCCCTAATTGAAACCCCTCAAATGCAACTTGATCCATCATTACACCAACACTTTTTATAATCCAACACACTCAACAGTTAAAAGTAAAAAGCAAGCACGAGGGAACAAACTGTCTTACAGATCTATTTTGATAAAAAAGATATTCAACTACTGCAAAATATGCCCAAAAGAGAAGATGATGATTTGATAAACATGTGACATTTGGCTATCTATGTGGTTTTAAAGGCTTGGGGAGTTGTTGTAATGCTAATTTAGTCACCTCTAGCACGAAGGTAGAAAAGCTATGATAAACTTTAGTCATAGTTTGAATCATGAGATTTACAGTGCAATCCTTTTGCAAATTGCTTTGCTTTACAAGATACCAGAATTGCATTTTATGGGATGCATTATTGGATGGCCTTTATTCTTACCCTATTTATATTTAAATACATTAAATTAAAAGTGAAATAAGGAAAACAGAACTTCCTGTGCTCATTTCCAAAGATGTAGCTGTATTAGTTTCTTGCTAATTAGGCTTATGGCACCTTTATAGATTAATTAATTTATTATGGCATAAGCGCTCTGGGTGGTTTACAAAAATTAAAGCCATAAAAACCATTCAAAATATAAAACAATGATAATATAAAAACATAATTTAAAATACAGTATAAAACACAGCCAGAATAAAAACTGAGCAGCCATTCAGAAATTGATAGGGATTTAAAATACAAATTTAAACAGCAGGTTAAAAATAAAAATAAAGAACTGTTAAAACACTGTGAAAATAAAAAAGTCTTCATTTCATCAGACACATGAAGAGTTATGTTTGTAATAGAGTTTAATAAGACTTAATAAGGAACTAATGTTTATATACCCAACAATTTTGGATGAAGCAATGGGCATTTGTTTATAAATTGGCATGTTTCATGGGGAAGACATTTTCCACCTTTTAACAGCCATTCCATTAAATTTAATAATTCACAGGTTAGCTCTTGGGGTAAGGGCATAACAGCATTTGCTGAAATAGAAGTTCGGGCTTAACACCAACATGGTATTGCGTGGTATTTGAATCTGTTGAGAGTTAAAAGAAGAATCAAGCTACTTAGCTCAGGAGAGGTATATTTTGCTGTAAGCTCTAAACTCAGAGCTACAACTTTATAGATTGTATTGACAGCTCTGTTGTAGGTATTATTTCAGTATTATGTGGTCTGACCTCAGTCTTCTGCTTTTTCTTTCAATTTCACATTAGCTATCTTTAGTTGCGCAGTGATATCGAAGAGCTTGTGCTCTCTGAAAGGATACATTGGTGTGTGTGCTTCTATTCTCTGATCTTAAGGTCTTTTCCTCTCTCACACATACTTTTGTGCTTTTACTTCAGCTCCTTTCTTTTGATCTGGCTAAATACCAACCATTAATTCACAGTTAGTTGACCACTCTTTTTTTTCAGGCCACCTAAAATTGACTTGGGTTCTAACTATTCTTATCATTGACATCTCAATTGGATAATGAAGGATGGAGCTTCACAAGGTCTGTCGCTTGGGAGTTCCTAATGTTTGTTTTAACTTGAAATCAGGAAGTGCATGTAGCACTGTCATCGAAAACCCTAATATGTGACCGGAAATTGACCAACAATAGGATTTCCCAATATTTTTATATGTAGATACCCTTTAAGTGAACTTTAAAGTCTTCTCTTCAAAAACCTGAGGAGCTACTGCCCATCAGAATAGACCAGGAGTAGGCAACCAGCAAGGCCAATGGTCATGAATAATGGGAGTTGTAGTTCAAAAGTTCTTGAGGACATCAGGTTGCTTACCCCTGGAATAGACAATAGATCTCAGTATAAGGCAACTCCTTGTATTTCTGTGGTTCTGTATATGTAGTGCCATGCTTAGCACAAAACTGTTTCATCTCCAGCTGCATATTGCAGTTTGAAATTTGCATATGGGAGTCTACAATTCACTTAATAGATTCTCTTAATAAGGAGCTTTAAATTTCAGCTTAGCACATAAGGTTTTCAGTAGTGTTGTGTAGTGGCTAAGAAATGGAGTTACATCTATAGCTGAAATGGGCTTTATGACAAACAAGTGTAGGGAGGTATTGACATGCTCAGGAAAAACCCTAGGTTTGCAGAAGTATGAAAATATTTTTTTAAAACACCAAACCTAAGAGGCAACTCCCTCAGAAAAAAATAGCACAATGAAGACTTAGCATGCTGAGTAGCAATGGAATGTTGAAAATAAAAACAGAGAACTCAGCGGGAAATGCCCTGCTTGTGCTTCTGGCAGTTTATAGTATGCTGGAGGAAGGCGTGGCAGAATGGCTGGAATCCTACTCATTAGAGGATAATCTTACACTGCAACATATTGTTGCAAATCCCACTTATAGAAACTCATTCTGTAGCCAAGTACAGGGAGTCAACTGATGTGAACATACAAAGAAACAGTAGTGAAAAGAACAGCACCCTCCTTGCTTGAGCCATTAGACATGTGTCATCTGTTAACATGCTGCAAAGAACAGCCATAACAAAGTCATGAAGATGTATTTGAAATGAACAGGGAATGTGGTATCATCTTTAGCATCTATTTATCTGCATGTTATATCCATACTTTCTTGCTGGTAAAGCTGACCCTGTTACCCTTCTTCCATGCCTTCACAAGTGTGATAGATATCTACCTCTTCAAGCATAGGAAATAAAATTGTATGGAAAACATGGATGCCATTTTGAGACATTGATCTTATTTCTAAGAATTCTTTCCAGCGTTCCAAGAACATATTTTATATTGGCAATTTTAGAAGCTGATAGTAGTGGAACATCACTCACTTAAGATACACATTCCATTATTCCTCTCAATGTTTCCCAATATGACAGTTGTGATGTTTTTATCATAGAATCTATCTGGGTCACTTCTTTGCATGTGTGCACTAATCGTGCACACATGCAAGCGTGTGAAGCGGGCCTTCTGATACTTTTTCCAAGAGCAGCATAACTCATCTGATCTCAACCTGATGATAAGCATTGCCACTAGTTATGTTGTTGCCATGACACTGGATGGGAGGTGTATTTAATTCCAGACAGAAAAACTCCTGGAGAAATTAAGGATGGGTTAGCACATAAGAAAGATGATGATGGTTAAGGCCTTGCCAAGTGTTCTAGGAAATATGGATAGCTTTCCCTTGTTATTTACTTTTAATAGGAGAGTTACATAGGCACAATTTGCAGTTATTACACTGCATTTTCTGACACTGTAGGTGAAAGATAGCTAAATTGCTTCTGTAACTAAATATTTTTGGTAGTTCTATTCCTGAAAACCCCTAAATATTCTTGAGACAATGATTCTGTTTCTGCCTTCTGAATATTATTGTGGAAACAAATTGTGTGTTTTTAGATGTGTTATGACTATATGCTGCTTTATCACCCATATCACCTCTGTTGCATTGTATTATTGATAGTCTTCACATTTTATTCCACTGTTGCTATGCTGTAGGACCTATACCATTCTCTATTTGTATTCTGGATTGCATCTTCAGAAATTGTGTTATTGGCAATAAATAGGAGTTCTGGACTTCCATTTTAAATTATCTAGGTAATAATAAGAATCGTGCCCCACTGTTCTGTATTTTAAACTTAAGCAATCATAGATATGCATAAATACTACACAAGGTCCAAAACTAATATGAGCGTGAAATACATACCATCCCCCCTTTCCGTGCAGCAATTCTTCGGAGTCCTTGAGAAAAAAATGGGATGAAGCAAAGGAAAATACCTGTTTCCCCCCCTTAATTTGGATTAGAGTTTTGAACCAAGATGCTACACATGGAGCCATCATCCTCCAGTTCCATTCACCATTTAAAGCCCCTTACCTGAAGGTTATCTCCCTTCATGTCTCAATGTGTGTGGATTTTTCTAAAGTGGTACTAACTAATAGGTCTACACTACTGTTTAAAAATTAACCACTGGCAGCATCTGTTTTGGCTACTGATCCTTCGTTTTCTCAAATGCAGTTTATCCCTGCTTGAAGCCTTGGTTTGGGGGATACAAGAGAGGAAAGAACTGCAAGGAGAAATTACTACAATCTCAAACTTGCGATGCCAAAGAGGTGGTGACCTCAGGCAGGTGGTTTCCGGTGACCTGAAAGGATAGCAAATTGTTTCATTTATAATTGCCATATTAATGTCAAGGAATGGGAGAGAAGTTTGAAAGACTTTCTGCCTCAATTGCCAAAATAACTTGGCTGACTTTGGTTACTATGCATGGCTTTAGGGGGTGGAGACACACACCATTTCCTACTTAATCTCAGCCAGTAAAATAACTTGGGCTGGCTTAAGTTGACAGCCAGCAGTTATATATCCCACAAAGCCAAGAATGTCTTTGTATGTGTGGTGACCCATGTTGGTTGATGATAGATCCTTGCTAACAAAAGAGGAAACTATTACTGACCAGGTTTTTTTGACCCCTCATCCCCATTATTCACGAAAGCCAAATTGGGGATAGGCATTCTCTAATCTAGTGCAGGTCAGGTAAATCAAAAAGATCCTTTCCCCTCATAACTATTTTGAAAAAGAAAACTTTGATCAATGTGCGGGGTTGACTATTTGTGAATAATTTAAATATAATTGATGTCTTCAGGCCCTGCTTTAATTCAAGTTCAGGTCATAGGGAAGTATTTCTGCATTCTCCCCCAGCGTTGTCATTTACAAGAAAGAAAGTCTGCTACAATTTTACCATTTGGGCTGTAGAAAATGGAAAGTGAAATATTCAGAAGGGATACTTGTATGTTAACATGGGTCAAACAAAAGTAGAGAGTGATATCTGTGATTGTACATGTGCATCTGGAGTGATATCTGTGAATGTACATGTGCATAAATGCTGATGGTGTAAGGAAAACAGTTGCCGAAATATTTCACTTCACTTATTGCTTTCAATTTTTTTTTTCATATTAAGATCTACTTTCTGAGGTTCAGTCATACAAGAAAACTATTACTTAGAGACAGGGATTGCATGGTTAAATAAGTCACCATTCTAAATATTCAAACCATGGCAGACAGTTGATGAGGCTTATCATTATGTTCAAATCTGGTTGAAGTGGTTTATTACTGTGGTTAACAAGCCACACCAGAACCCAAGAACAGCCCATAGCACGAGTTCTGTCGACGATCACGTAAACTGGCCCATAGACTTGCCTAGAATTTAACGTGCCTAATTTGCGTGCTTTTACAAAGTAATAAGTATGTAATGTTATGTGTTGGAGATTAAACAAAACAATGTTGCAGCGCTTCATGGTTCTGTTGTTAAATCCTAGGTCCTCCAAATGTAAATGGCCAGCCGCAGCATCTATTGACTTCAATGCTGATCCTGATTCTGGTGTTCATAATTTTAGTTTTTTTAGCTGGCTATTTTTTCAGGTAAGCATGACTCAGACACTTGACTTGGAACTAGTTATGTCTTGTTTCCATGTGATCTCATACGGAAATGAAAGTGTGTGTACACGCAGCTGTGTTGGTCGTAGTCTCATTAGTAAGAGAGGCAGAGGATGTTACACACTGTTTTCTGCACCAACTGAAGCTTTTAGAATTGAGAGATGTTTAGAAAAAGTTTCTCCAGGATTACATGGTTTGTGAAATATAATTGGCAATAGTATTTGTTAGTTATAAGTAATCTATTATCATGAGAGCTACACTTCCTCCCCCTAAATGCATCTCATTATATTTATTAAGGTTCAGGAAACACAGAAAAGCAGTTGTGAATTCAAGTGATAAAAAAATGCCAAATGGAATCTTAGAAGAGCAAGGTAATTATATGTTTAATTTTCTTCATATGGAACTTTTTGTGTTTTAAGATGATAATTATGCTGAAAGTAGAAATGTATACATTTAAGAACATTGATTAATCTTAGTTTAGATTGCATTTGAGAACTATTTGTTACTTTTAAAAGGATATTTTAATATTTTATAACATGTCACATGTATCTGTATTAATAATAGTTTATAGGATTTCATAGGGAAGCTTTGATTCAGTAAGAAAAGATTGGGAATGGAATATATTATTTTGTTTTAAGTGAAGCATTTGTCAGGTTAGACAAAGATATATTAAGCATACACTGCAATTTTGATGAGGGGTTCTCTCTCTCTCTCTCTCTCAAACAAATGTACCATACAGATTCACATGTGAAGGAGTCAGAAATGGCTGTAGTGTCCTGCTGAGTGAACACTTGGAGGCAATTCTGGATTTGTTTCTGTGTAATATGTGAAACAACCTTAAATAAATGAATTAGACTTGCAAAAAATACAGAATAGTTAACGAATAATGCTGTTATTATGCACTAATACTGTGCTGTAATACAAAAGTGAACACATGGTTAAAAATAGTAGTGCTTAAGCACATTGGTCTATGTGCTAGATCATGGCTAGTGTGATGTTACTAAGGCTTAGCATTTATATATTACATTCCAAGTGTTTCAGATACATCAGGAGTGGGGAAGCTCTGGCCTGTCTGCTGGATGTCACGTGTGGAATAATCCCCACTCTGCCCCACCATCCATGGCTGCCCACCGCCACTCCCATACATTAATTAGGCTTTTAAAAATAATCCATTACTACCAGTGAAAACTTTTTAATGCCTGACATGTCACTGCTGGGGAGAGGTGGAGTGATCATGCGCTTTGACTCCCCTCAAAAAACTGCTTGTCTATGCTGCAAGTTGCTTGTCTATGCTGCCTCCACTGGAGCTAATGGGTTGATTTTCTGAAGCCTAATTGTCATGGCATGGGGGGACGGATTGCTACAGGGGGGAAAAGGCTAACCCTGCCCTCCCCCCTTGAAACATAGTGCCCCTCTCCATGTGCTGCAGGAAGGGTTAACCCTCCCCTATCCAGGGACAAGGCCTCTTAAATAGCAACCCCATGCTGCGCATTGTCTTGGAACAAGCTCTCCATGGCTTCACTTGCAGTGCAGCAGGATCTTGGTGTGTGTATGTGTGTATGAATGTGTATTTTACGTGTATGTGAGTGAATATGTATGTATGTATAAATAGTGTGTGGGAGACTGTGGGGTGGCCAGTCTACTCTGGGCTTTGACCCCACCACTGTGGCAGAGTGGCCCCTAGGGGAAAAAAGCCCCTCTCCAGGAACATTGTCACAGTGGTTTGGATTCAGAGTTCCTGGGAGGAGAATGTGCCTGCTGGTCGAAGGTGGTGCGGGTTGGAGGGTGTTTTTCTTTGCCCTGCAGCCACCTGTGTCTAGGGATATATGAGAATTTCATTTCAGTTCATTTTTAATCAGTATTTACCCAGTTTGCACCTTCTGGATTGAATATGGACTTGGGCGCAATCCGAGGTAGAATTCTCTACTTTTCTGAGTTTGCAATATGATTTGCAGAACACCCCCTCCCCAAATAATATGTTCGACAGCATGTGTATATTTGAAAAATGCACATGAAAAAATGTGCACAAATATGCTTCAATCAATGGAAGAAAAATGGATACATTTCAAAGATGTGCACAATTGATGTGTACAGTTGGAGATTGACGCATGAAGATACACATCGATTTTCATCCAGAAATTAAAAAATGAACTCTCAATCTGATACTGACTCACGTCGGAACAAGCTTTGAGGTGGAATGCAGAGAACTTCAGTGCATTCAGATTTCACTCATTCACACACACACCCCTACTTGTAACTGCTGGAAATCTGCTCTGGCAGTTGGGGTACCCTTCAGAACAGTACAGGAGGAGGCCCACGAGTTTGCACATATAGGGGGAATTCATCAAAATCAGCTCAACCCCCATGCCTGCCACTGTGAGCCAGATTGTAGTTCCTTCCATTCCATTAAGGATGGCATCAGCACAGATCTAGCCCCTTAATCTTTACAATAACCTTGTAAGGTAGGGCAGTATCCCCATTGTACAGTGGGGGGGGGGCTGAGAGATAGTTTGCTTTCCTAAGGACAGTGAGTTCAGAAGTGAGATTTTTTAAATGGTATAGCTCAGTTCACAATTTATGGCATTAGCCCCTTCGTTGCACCAGTGTTCATGTATAACATTAACAGAGATACAAGTATAGAAGTGTTGGAACATAGGGCATCTATATATTAAAGCAGAACTGTAACACAAGCATACAATAATTAAACAAAAGCAGGGGGAAACAAGACAAATTATTTCATTTTTTCTCCACTGCTATCTGCTTCCTTATAGTTTGGCTTAATTCTCATTTTTCATATGTGCGTATAAACATGCTCAGATTTCCAAATACGAAACTGTTAACCATGCACATACAAAATGAAAATAAAGAGTACTGTAGGTCTTTTCTAATACAAAGAGTTAAAAGAATAATGAAGAATGTCCCTTCTGTAGAGACAGTTGTGAAGTTGAACCTGTTCGACTATGAGTTCAGAATGATTAAACTGCAGCTTCTACCATTTTTTTTTTGGTTTGTTTTGTTGTTTTACTTATATGCAGTTGTTGGATAGTTTCCAAAAAAGCTGAGTCTTTCTACAAACATTTGTGCTGATCTGTCATCACATATTGATCATGGGTCCAGTCATTCTACTTTGCCTAAAAAGAATAAAAGTAGGTTGATGTAGCTCTGACACCAGTGTCCTGTTAACCCTAAGCACATGGACAGTGTTCACGCCCTTTCTATCCCAGGATGACCTTTTATGTTTTGGAAACCAGAATGTGGAACTTGGTGTTTCAGGAAATTCATTTTTTGACCTCATTGCCTATGTGTTTTATCTACAGTTTGGTAATGTTTATGATTTGTTTATTAATTGGTTCCTTTATAGGGGGTTTTATCTATCTTTTTTGTGTGTATTCATTTTATAAAGTTTTATATCCTAACTTCCATTGTAAAATGATTCCAGGGCAGTCACTGTATACAATAAATTATCTTTATGAAATACACAGAAGTCAGTTTGTGTCAAATTAAATATACACTACCCTTCAGCTATCCTGCTCTGAAACAGAGGCCCAGCTGTTAAACAAAAGTCCTGTTGGAAAAGGATTGTTTCCATCTGATGCCAAAAACTAACCAATGTTGTTGCCTGTCTAGCTTATACTTGGGGTTTAGTTGTGTAAGATGTGCTGAATGTTTCCATTTTGAAGTGGAATGGTGGAGTATAAATTATCCCTCCACCCCACACACATCATTCTGATCGACACCATACATGTTCACTGTAAATAAGGCTAAACAGGGCTTCTCCTTAACACAATATATAATACAATCTGCCTAGCTACAGTTAAGTGGAAGAGAAGGAATATTTGCCAGGCAATGAAATGGAACACATGCTCCTATTTGCGAATTATGGTTAGCAGGAACTTAGCATTGTGGCCACCTGTTATATGATTTCTCTAAAGAAGCTACTTCATATGTTTACATTGCTTTGTTGGGTATTCATTTATCTGTTTCTATTTATGTTTCATATTAATTATTTAAATAGCTCAATTAGAAATCAAAGACCTTGCACAAACAAGCTGTCCAAAGATAGTAAGCTTTCTGGGACAGAAATAAGTGCTAGCAGATGTGTAGTACTGTTTAAAATGTGTTTCTGGTTATGGCTTGTTTTGATAGATTTGTGTTTAAATAATTTATGTTTAAATAAATGAAAGCATTGGGTTGGATCCAGACTTAGTCATACTTAGGAATCAGTGTTACTGATGACTGAAATCCCATTAATTTCAGTACATATTCTCTAAGTATGCCTGTCTGGAGCCACACCTCTGTTTTTTCAGGAATTTAATGATGATTAGTTTATCTAACACTTTTCAGAGTACAGAAAGTCTTACAATATCTAAAGGAAGGGGTATGGGAAATTGATAAGAAATACTTATCTCTTTTAAGGTCAAATATTGCCATTTCATAAAATTATACAGTTGGACCTTGAATCCAAGACAATCTAGTTCTATCTCATCTAATATCATATATCCCTACATGTAGCCATTTCCAGCAGATGCTCACTGTGTCATCTTTAAAATATCCAAGATAGGGAAGAGATCAACAACTTCCTTGATACATTGTTATCACTGCCCAACCCTTCTTACAATTAGGATGCTTGTTTGGTTCTTTGTTTTGAAGCCTGATAATGCTCTTCTGGAAGGCCGTGCGCATGTTTTGCCCCCAATACTTTTTGGCTTTCCTCTAGGGGTGTGCACGGACCCCCCGAGATTGTCCTGGATCATTTAGGACAAAATCGGAGGTCCGTCGGATCAGATCGGACCCAATCCCGATCCAAAAATCGGACATCCGATTTTTGGATCGGCCACCATTTTTGTTTTCCCCATAGACTTGCATTGGGGGAAAGAAAGCTATCCCCCAATGCAACTCTATGGGGAAAAAATGGCGGCGGGTGGGTGAAGGGGACCTAACTCTCCCCTCCCCCCTCGCGGTTCTTACCTCCCATGGCTGTCCGCTGTGGACGGCCCCAGCAGGTAAGCCCCCTCCCCCGTGCTCCTTACCACCCGGGGCCATCCGCTTCCATCCGCTGGTGCCCGCGGGTGCCAGCGGATGGAAGCGGATGGCCCCGGGGGGGTAAGCCCCCTCCCCCTGCTTACCTTCCGGGGCCATCCGCTCCCCTCCGCCACTGGCCACTACTGTGAGCAGGCTTCGTGGCCTGCCCCTAGGTAGCGTGCCAGGTGATGTCATCACCTAGTGCGCTACTCAGGAGCAGGCCGCGAAGCCTGCTTGCAGTAGCAGCCAGCGGCAGAGGGGAGTGGATGGCCCCAGCAGGTAAGCAGGCCGTGGGGCCCCCTCCCCCCCTGCTGACCTTCCAGGGACGTCCGCTCCCCTCCCGGAAGGTAAGTGGGGCCCCCTCCCTCCCTCCTCCCCCCCGGTGATCCTCACCTGGCTGGGCTGTCTGCTTCCATCGGCGGGCGCTACCGGCACCCGCTGATGGAAGCAGACAGCCCCGCCAGGGAAGCCCCCCCCCCTTGCTGTCCGCTTCCATCGGCGGGCGCCCACTGGCGCCTGCCAGTGGAAGCGGTGGCAGGTGCTAGCGGACGCCCATCAATCCTCCAATCCATTCCAAGCTGGATCGGGTCCTTTCCGGATCAGATCGGATTGGATCGAACGATCCAGCGGGGTGATCGGAAATCAGATAATTGTATCCGATTTCCCCTGGATCGGATCCGGATCGTGGATCAGACCCGATCCAGTGCATACTCCTACTTTCCTCACTGACTCTAATAAAAACTTTCCTTTTCTCATTTTATATTGCCCTTTTGAATATTTGTAAACTGCTATCCTCATGCTAATGTAAGCCTAGTTTTCGCTTGTGTTGTAAACTTATAACTGGATGGAATGACTTTAGATGTGCAGGTGTGGGCTCACCTGATTAAATGCTGCTTTGTACCAAAAGTTCAGCATACACAGAAAACTAGTTGCCAGAGGACTCTCGGCTAGAAGTCTACTCACTGACATGATAGTTTTTTCTATTTGGATATACAGCCCAGGCACAGGTTTCAGCACATCACTGAGAAAAAGGGTTTTAAATCATGAGTGCCCTATGACATTTGGTTATGGAGATCTATCTGTGGCATTTTATTCCTGTTTCAACTTCTCAGCTACAATCCCTGACCTATTTATTGTGTCTCTGAGGTCCTCTAAACACCCCGTAAATTGAAAATCAATATGTGGTTAAAAGTAAAGCATCTAACGAAGCTGCTTTTTTGCCATGAAAATATAAATTACTCCATGGCACTATAAGTTTATAGTCTTATTAATGGAAGAGTTAATGCCAAGATTAACTGGTTTTCCAGTATGTTTGTCTCAACTGGCCAATGTTGAGTCACAACGCAGGATCTGGAATTACTTTCCACAGATTCTTGCATTGTTTTAAGTCTACCACATACCCTTGAATGTGTACTTGGCATATTTTTGCTTGTACTGAAATCGTCAGGTTGCTAGCTGGATTTTTTCAATATATTTTAGAGTCAGCTCTCCAAATGCATTTCTAAAATAAATAAATAAATATATCGTTCTTAAATGACAATAAAAAAATGCAGTGCTCTTTCATTATTCATAGAATATGCTTGGCATCCTATTTTGACAGAACAGCAAAGAGTGATGCTTCTCAGGAGGTCTCCGTCTGGCCCAAAGAAGTATTTTCCTATTCCAGTGGAGCGCCTTGAAGAGGAAATACGAATAAGAGCAGCTGATGATGGAAAGTTATTTCGGGAGGAGTTTAATGTAAGTCATCTAATTTTTTTTTCTTCGATAAAAAATCCCATAGCAAATAATAAGTGACTGAAAGGAAAAATCAGTGCAGGACAGTCACAGAACGGTGGAGTTAGAAATGTTGTGTGTGGAGTAAATTCTAAAAACTCAAGCATTGAGTGGAGTTAGTCAACTACGTTGACTAATGTGTTGTCTCAACTGAGCCTATGGCAGCAATATGCATCTATGTACTTAACATGGAGAATGGGAGAACTAATTTTCTCAGACTTCCAGGAAAATCTATGGACCTCCCTTTGAGAATCAGTGACATATGAGAACCTTCCTGCCTTTAAAAAAGCATAGTGACAATTTTGAGAAACCAGATGCATGCTGATCATAATCCAAAAGATTTTAAGTGCTGCTCAGGATCCTCTTCCCAGTGTGTTTGCTGCCCATTAATAGTAATCTCTCAAGGGCTGCTTTTGTAGGCTTTAAAGGTTCCTTGTAAATAGTGTCGTTACCTTGATCAGAAAGAAAAGCTTGTTCTTTTGTTTCCTGCTACATTGTGGTTGCATACGTGAGTTTGGCTTGCATGTTTCGGCCTGGCCGCTAGCTAAGTAGCAGATCATACTATGTTGGCTCTGCTTTCTGACCACTTGTGCAAAAATGAACTTATTCACGATTACATTTTTGAACAACTCAGTAGGAGTAGCTATGGCGATGGAGGAACTGCATTTGTTTTAAATTTGAGCTCATCTAAGTAAAAAAGTAAATGCCAATTAAACTGTCTCAAGTATGGGGTGGTGCCCTTTAAGCCTATAATATAGAGTGAACTGAGCTCTGTAATTGGCACGTCTGCAGTGTCAGCAATTTGTGTTATGGTTCTATGCTTAAAATATGGTTTTCCAGTATTCTATCTATGTCATTTAAATGTTTATCTTCACATGTGTGATAAATAAATCCATCAAATAAATAAAGATTGCCATCTTGCTTTTAAGCACTTGATGGTCAAACGGTAGGTTAATAATTTGGTGGACATTTCTAAGAGGAAGGGAGCAAAAAAGCGACTATTGGAAATTGAGGGAGCTGGCAAATGTGCAAACAGATACATATAATTCCCACTGTTCAGAACCACTGTTCAGAGCCCAAATGGCACCACCAACACACAAGAGAGAAGTATAAGCAGGGGCAGGGAACTGAGGCAGGTTCAGGAGTGCAGACATTAAAATGCCTCCCTAAAACAAGCCAATTGAGATAGCATGCTAAGTGGGCACAGAAAACTGAATGATTGTTATGGGGTTTGGCAGTGGGGCGAAGACAGAAAATCAGATGAGGGGAAGAATGGAATTCAGTATCCTTAACCTTCATCTCTGTAATGGCATTTTATTCATCTCTGTCACCAGCAAGTACATTTTCGTCAGAATTGTTTCCTCAGTTCTTTAAAAGCTTGAGGAGGGATTCATGGAAGCAATGCAAAAGAGAGGACACTAAATGTAAATCTTTAGTTTAATTCCCAAAAGGGTATAAAATTGTACAAATATTATATTAAGGATTAGAAATACCCAAACAGAATAATTGCACACTTAAGGCAACTTTGCAATACTACTACAATTGTTATTATTTAAATAAGAAAAGGGTAAGAAACTGTGTGGAGGGGTAGGGGAAGAGCAGCTTACTTGCTTATCTGTGGCCTAATCCCCAGAATTGTGGTAAAGCAGAGGTGCAGAACGTGAGGCCCAGGGGCTAAATTTGACTTTCCTGGAATCTCAATCCAGCCCTCTGGGGTTCCCCACAGGGCAGTGCCCTCTCTCCTGGCTCCACCCTCTTTTCCCCAACCACCAATTGTTTTCCCTAACCACCAATTGGGGCAATTTCTAAGTGGTTGAAATGTATCTCCTTACTGGCAGTAAGAGTTTTAAGTTAAAAAATGTTGGCATTTTTCGAGGGGGGCCCAGCATTCAGCCCCACCCACCACTGGAATGTAGTCCCCGAAAGCTTCTCCAAAATGGAATTCATTCATCAAATTAAAATGCCTGAACGAGGTGGTAGTACGACCTACGTTCCACCCTGCCTGAAGGAGGAGGTAGTACAATCTATGTTGAAAAAGCCCTCCTTGTACCCCAACGTATTAGACAATTACTGGCCTGTCTCCAATATTCCATTTCTGGGCAAGTTATTGGAGCATGTGGTGGCCTCCCAACTCCAGGGATTCCTGGATGAGATGGATTATCTAGATCCATTTCAATCTAGCTTCAGGCCTGGTTATGGGATAGAAACCTTGGTGGATGACCTATACCATGAACTGGATAGGGGGAGCAGGTCCCTGTTGGTTCTGCTGGACCTCCCAGTGGCATTCGATACCATTGGCCATGGTATCCTTCTGGGCCACCTTGCTGGATTGGGACTTGGAGGCACTGTTTTACAGTGGCTCCCTTCCTGGAGGGACAGACCCAGAAGGTTGTGCAGGGGGACTTTGGCTGTTGGCCTGTGGAGTGGGAGAGGTTGTCCGGAGTTTTGGGATGCGGTTCCACCAGTACACTGATGACACCCAAGTCTATGTCTTCTTTCCACCTGATGCCAAGGAAACTTTTTCTGTGTTAAACCGTTGTCTTTCAGCAGTAACGGATTGGATGAGGGCAAACAAATAGAAGCTTAATCTAGACAAGTCAGAAGTGCTCCTGGTCAGTCGAAAGGCAGATCAGGGATTAGGAATTCAGCTTGTGTTGGATGGGGTTACACTCCCTCTGAAGGCGCAGTTTCGCAGCTTGGGTGTACTCCTGGATTCAGCCCTGAGCCTGGATGCCCAGGTTTCAGTGGTGGCTAGGAGTGCATTTGCACAGTTAAAGTTAGTGCACCAGCTGCGTCCGTTCCTAGAGATGTTTGACCTGGCCACAGTGACACATGCCTTAGTTACATCCCGTTTGGATTACTGTAATGCAGTCTACATGGGGCTACCTTTGAAGAGTGTTCAGAAACTGCAGCTGATTCAAAGAGCTGCAGCCAGATTATTGACTGGGGCTGGCTATAGGGAGCATACAACTCCCCTGTTAAAACAGCTCCACTTGCTTCCAGTCTGTTTCCGGGCACAATTCAAAGTGCTGGTTATGACCTATAAAGCCCTATACAGCTCGAGTCCAGGTTATCTGAAAGACTGTCCATCCTCTGAGGTCTTTAGGGGACACCCTTCTCTCGGTCCCACCACCATCACAGGCATGCCTGGTATGAATGCGGGACTGGCCTTCTCGGTGGCTGTCCTGGGGCTCTGGAACTCCCTTCACAGGGAAGCTAGACTGGCTCCCTACCTGGTGTGTTTCCAGAGGCAGGCTAAAACCTTTTTTGTTCCAGCTGGCCTTTGGGGATTAATCTGGACCTCTGTTTATTTGGTGTGTGTTTGTGTGTGTGTGTGTGTAATATATATAATCATTTTTTAAATGTTTTTATATTGTAGCATGTTTAATTATTTTTTTAATTTTTATGTATCTCTATCTGTTTTAATTGTATATGTTTTAATATGTAAAGCCGTCTTGAATTCCCATGTTGGGGAAAAGATGGGATATAAATATTATTATTATTATTATTAATAATAATAATAATAGAATTTTAATACCCCTGTAGCAAGTATGATGATTCAGAGTCCTCAAGGTTGTGTCCGTTTCCTTCCAGTGCTGCAATGTGGACAAGTATAGATCTCATGCTATTCAGTTGGCATGTAGTGGTCAGGATCAAATCATTTAAGTAGAACATTCAACCTGTGCCTTAAGAATCCTAG
This sequence comes from Anniella stebbinsi, assembly GCA_029215795.1. Lineage (NCBI taxonomy): Eukaryota > Metazoa > Chordata > Lepidosauria > Squamata > Anniellidae > Anniella > Anniella stebbinsi. The sequence continues at coordinate 287,185,809 of JARDYH010000002.1, read as the reverse complement.
ACTGTGAGTAAATGTGGATACACTGAGGGCAATCCTATGCATGTTTAGACAGAAAAAGTCCTACAACTACAGCATGGCTGGCTGGGGCATGCTTGGAGTTGTATAACTTTTTTCCTGTCTAGATCTCCATAGGATTACACCTTAGATTGTAAGGTTAAGATTGCCAGATTTTAAAAAAACCTATTTGTGTTAAAAATTGAAAAATGAGGGGGAGTTAACATATGAGGGGATGTTCTGGTTTTCTTCTTCAAACAGCTTTTCTGGATAAACTGAAATAGGAAGAAGTTTAAGATCTCCCTTGCCTCACTTTGCCCTGCAATTTCTTATTGAAAAGGGAAGTTCAGTTTACCAGTTTTACACAAGACTTCTGATGAATTTGCAAAAAGCAGAGTAGTTAAATTTAAAGCAAGTTGTGGCTTCAAAGGTCTCTCTTTTATTTTTTGATAAATATTTTTGAAGGGAAATTGAGGAAAGCCAGTTAATTAAAATAATCTAAACCATTTTAGTTTACAGTTGTTCATGGTAAACCTTCTACTTGTTTTATTTTTCTTTGAGGGGTAAAAAAAAAAAAGCAAGTTGGTTGAGGCAAAGCAAGCCTAGGCATTGAAACCACAAACAACAAATATATACATGTAGTGGCAACAAAAAGAAACCCAAACAAGGTGACTTCCTTATCAACTGATAAAGCCTGTCTAATCGCACCAGTCTGGTTAGTACTGTGGTTTTGAGAGGAAATTCCATAAAGTACAGGTTTTTTTTGTGAGGACTGCTTATTTTTAATGCTCTTGACATTCACCTTTTATTTTAAGGATCTCACCTAGATGTGATGTTTGTTAGGTAGTTTGCACCTGCATAATTAGGTTTTCTTTAGCTCACAAAATTTTAAAGCAATTTAAAACAGCAAAATAAAAGCCACAGTACAATACCCGGAGCTGATAAAAGAACTGACATTAAAAGCTATATCATATGCCAACAAATGCCTGGGAGTAGAGGAAAGAGGGAGCAGAAGAAACCTGGCACCAAAAAGATGACAGTGTTGTTGCCAGTGTTGGTGTCAATGGGGAGAGTATTGCATACACACACACACACACACATATTCCATATTCCCAATCCAAGTTGGGCAGCCAAACACATATGCTGTTTGCTTAAAAACAAACAAACAAACACCTCTATCTAGTGTGGCCTCAAGACATCTTTCTAATCAGGAAAGAAATCTGCTTAAATAAAGGATATAAAAACAGTTGTAGTGTTATGAATATGAGATGGCATGGAGTGGAATTCTGTCATATTGAACAGCCTTAGAAACATTTTAGGAAATGCATTTTTAAGAACAATTGGTGGGTACAATATAAATTCGGCTGTTCCATATACACATAGTCAGACCTACACCAAGCAGGATATAGCGGTATGAAAGTGGTATATAAAAGGCAGGAGCCACACCAAGCAGGATATAGCAGCATATGGTATGTGTCAATGGGCCCCAACAGTTGTCAGTGCGTTTCAATACTGCTATAAAGCACCAGTGTGTGTCCTGCCTTTTATATCTCTCTTTCATACTGCTATATCCTCCTTGGTGTAGATCTGGCCATAGAATCCTTATTCTGCAATCCTATGCGCACTTTCCTGGAAGTAAGCCCCATTGAAAACAGTTGGATTTGCTTCCAAATAAACTTGCATAGAATTGGGCTGCAAATTATTTCTTAAATCTGTGTTGAATATACGTTAGCTGAGTGTTTGTGTTGAGACAGAGAATTCTATGCATATTTACTAGTTCTTTACAAACTTTAAAAGTTTTATAGGCAGTATGGGTTGGCAGTGTCCATTTATACATAATTGCATTGTTTGATTGAAATAGAAAGTAATTTATTAGTAATTTCAGCTTTATCATGGAATCACATCTACACACACACACAGAGGTTTTCTGTTTTGTGATTGTTCTTTCACTTCTCCTCCTGTCCTTTGCATATCTATTTATTTTATTTAAACCAATGGCTTTGTTTGACTATTCATTATAGGGTGCTGTTTTGAACTGACATGACTTATTTTCTCTGCAGTCATTACCACCTGGATATATGCAAGGAACACTTGAGATGGCAAATAAAGAGGAAAATAGAGAAAAAAACAGATATCCCAACATACTACCTTGTATGTATTTGTTTAATTATTTTTATTTTCAATATAAGGCATATATTTGGAAGTGCAACATTTTGAATATTCTTAACATTTTTCAGACAGGTAGCCATGTTAATCTGTTTTTTTAAAAAAAGCTAATAGTTTTGTGGCATCTTAAAGGCAAACATATTTAGTGTGGTGTAAGCTTTTACGGACCAGAGTCTACTTTATCAGATGCATGAAGTTGTTAACCTCAGTTGGCAGATACATATATACGTGGTGTAGAGAAAGACTGTAAACAATGTGGCCAAATGGCCATGAAGTTCAGGGAGTATAGTGCCGAAAATATGTGAAGTTCAAATGTATTTGGGATAAGCACAATGACCATTCACAGCAGCAGTAATGGGTGATAAATCTTTCTAGCATTGCTTTTAAATACCTCTAATTTGAGATGAAACCACTGGCTCTGTTTGCACGTAGCAACAATCCATCTGTTTAAAAACCAACGGGTTGTTGTGCAACCTGACATCCAAACCCAAACCACTGGATTGTTTAGGGGCTGAACAACTCAGCAGTTAACCCAACAATAAACCATGGGTTAATTGCTGGTTTGTTTAGCCCTGAGCAGACCAGCAGTCTGGGTTCAGATGTCATGCTGCACATCCTGTGAAGAATCTGATAATGGATTGTATGGTAAAGCAGAAGAGGCAAGTGCGTGGGAGGCAGCCTGCCCACTCATGCATGACAGCCCATCGGTATTTAAATCAACGGGTTGTCATTGCATCCAAACCAGGACACTGTCTTGATTGCAGCCTAATGCAGTAATTCCATTGTTGGCAGGTGATGCTGTATATATCATATTGGTAGATGGGTAGGTGAATTAATCCCTGATGTTATTGAGCCCTGCAGTAGCGTTGCCTTGTTCCATCAATATGGTCCTGCTATTCCTGGCCAATATTTTAGCCACAGCTACCTAAATGAAGCTTCTGGACTACATTTAAGGCAGTTGCATGTAGATTGCATTATAATAATCCATCCTGGAGGTGACTAGAGCCTGAATAGAAGCCTGTCTGACCTCTCCAGGATAGGGTGTACCAGCTGAAGTTGGTAAAGGGGCACTTTTGGCCACTAGTGCCATCTGTGTATCTAGGAATACCTCCAAACTACTTCTTCGGGGCAGTGCAACCCTATTGAAAACAGGGTTTTCACCAGAATCCCCAATCAAGAATCCCTCTATCTTTTAGCATATACTGAAAATATGAGTCTGCCAAATGTCAGTAAGATTTCACATATCTAGAAATGGAGACTAGTCCATGAAAGCATATGCCCCAATAAATTCATTAGTCTTTAAGGTTCCACAATATATAAGTCACATGGTCTGAGCCCCTTCAGTTTTAAAACTTATGTGTTTATTTTTGTGGTGCTGTGAGTTTTGTTTTCTTGTTGTATTTTATGCTGCATTTCTTATGGTTTTATGTTTTATCTTGTATGTAAATTGTTTTTGCATTTGTTTATTGTAAACTGCCTAGAGAACTTTATATTATGGGATGGTATACAAATGAGATTTTTTTTTTAAATGGTATGGATGGATGTATTCGATTTCTGCACTGCCCAATAGCTGAAGCTCTCTGGGTGGTTCATAAAAATAATATAATTTAATAAAGCATAACATTAAAACGTAAAAAGTATAAAACAGCAACAGAATAAAAACTAGCAACAGTGCAAAGATCTAAAAAGCATTAACTCCGTTTTTCCTCTAATAACAATTTTTATTCACAGTATTATGTTGACCACAGTGATGCTTATAAAAATTTCACATGAGACATGTGAACATATGGTGTTGCTCCATTTGGAAGCCATGACATTTATAAACAACTTATCATACAACATTGCTATTGACATTAGATACGCATTAGATGGCATAATATTTTAATGGTTTGTTTTGTTTTGAGAGGAAAAAAATACATTTAAGAGGGTTGTCAATGCTGTAAATGGTTCTATTTATTTATGTATGCTTGTTCTTCACAGATGATCATTCCAGAGTAATGTTAATGCAGCTAGATGGCGTTCAGAGTTCAGACTATATTAATGCTTCATACATAGATGTAAGTGAATAGCTTTTCTGCTTAAATTACAAGTTTTTAAAAAGTAAGCAGCACATTGACAGTGTGTTCTAAAGTATATCTTTTTATGTATTTTCTTTTAAAAAGAAGAATGATGTACTTTTTCCTTTTTCTCCCAGGGCTACAAGGAAAAGAATAAATTTGTAGCAGCTCAAGGTATTTTCTAGTTTCCATTATTGCATGTACTTCTCTTTTCAAAGGTTTTGTCCTGTATATCTGGCATGTGTAAAACAATTTCAGAGATGTCCACTACGGCTTCCTATTATGCTGAGTCTAATCAAAACTTTTTGCAAAGTCAGCTTTTAAACTTATTTATTTATTTGTGACATTTCTTTACTGCTTGATATAATAAACTCTCAGCAGTTCACAATATTAAAATACAATTTTAAAAACACAATATTAAAACACAGCATTACAAACACTTCCAACTGTAGTAAAAATCAAGGAGCAGAAAAATTGAGTGGCACAGACCAAGGAAAGCCTGAGTTGAACAAGTGTGTTTTGAGGTGGTGTTTAAAAGATGCCATGTTTTCTGCCTCTCGAACTACACAAGGGAAAGTTTTCCACATGGTGAGTGCTGCTTCTGAGAAGGCCTCCCCCGTCTGGGTACTTTATGATGACATTCTGCTCATTTTGGAATGGCCAGCAAGGCCTCCTCTGCAGATCTTAAAGTTCTCCTGGTTCTGTATAAGGGAAGGTGGTCTGCACTATATCCTGGGGCCAAGTTGCTTATTCTTTTTCAATTTAATGTACTTTTCCTGGGATCTTGCTAGTCTGCAGGAGCCCATTTCAAACTTCCTAGAAAATTATGTTTGCAAGAGGTATTGCCTTCTTGTTTGCAAGAGGTAATGCTACTTATCCTCCACTGTTTCTCCTTAGTATTTAAACCAGGGATGGGCAACTTTCAGACCTTCAGGTGTTTTGGTCTACAACTCACATCATTCCTCACCATTGGCTATGCTGGCTAAGGCTGATGGGAGTTGTATGCCAAAACATCTGGAGAAGCACAAGTATCATCCCCAACCCCCCCAATTTAAACCAATACCACTGTGACAAGGAAACTCATGGCCTTTGACTAGTACAATAAACTATGAATTTACAAGGAAACAGTCTCCCTCTTACCAACCTGCCACACTAGGAAATACTTCTTCTGTGGAGGGTTTTATTTTCTGTTGAATTTCACTTGCAGAAGGACCTGACATCTAGAAGCACTCCAAGCCACTAAGGCTACAAACCTATACCAATTTACGTGGCAGACCTCATCTGAGTAGACATGTATAGGAATTCATTGTAAAAATAATAATAAAGGAAAACATTAGTTAATCAGTATGCTCATGACAACGACATCCCTTCTATGAACTAACCCCAGATAACCTGATATTGTGTACTACATGTATTTCTGCAAAATGTATGAAGATACATAGCTGTGCTTGAAACAGGTAGTCTGTATACTAAGCACATATAACAGAGGGCTATAAGTCAATTTTCATAAAATGAGAGGACTGCTTTCTCCTGTATGAACCTGCCCAATCACTTAGATTGTACCTGTTCTAGTTGCCCCATCTTCTAAGTTTAGACAGGTGGCAGCTGGATGCTGGCATTTATTTGTAATGGGTTCTATACCTTTGGAACACCCTCCCTAGATTAGTTTGGGTGATGCCTACACCAGTATCATTTAAATGCCTAGATTTTGTTTGATGTCTGTATATTGCAGTTTTTATTGATAATTTAGTTATAGTTTGAGTTTATTTTTATGGTCCTCCTAGATGTTATAACTTGTTTTGAGATTTATTTATTTGTTTATTTATTTGATATTTATGAATCACATTAGTAGAAATTTCTAAACAAAGTACAAAACAATAGAGTATAAGATTATAATTAAATACTGTGTATTATTGCTGTATACAAAAGTTAAGATTACCTTCCTTTGGAGTGCTTGTCGGAAAAAGTATGTTTTCAGTTAGCGTCAAAACCAAGAAGGATTGACACCTGTCTAATTTGTAGCAGTATGGTTTACAAAGCCCTAAACAACTCAGGACCAGGATACCTAAGGGTTGTTGAGCTCATTAGGAGGTAGTGCTGGGTTTATAAACAAGTACCAAACCCTTAAACCTGGCCAGTAGCAGACAGGCAGGCAGTGTAGTTCCCTCACCATAGGAGTAATATGCTGACAATAATCCGCTCCTGTTACTACCATGGCTGTGACTTTCTGCACTAACTGCAGCTTCCATACCAACTTCAGGGGCAACCCCACATAAAGCACATTTCAGGATTCTAATTTTGCGATTTCCAATGTATGGCCCACAGCGGTCAAGCTATCCCTTCAGTGGAAAAGTGGAATAAAAATAATTTTAACTAAATAAAAGTAAATATGAGTTTTGGTAACTCTCCTCCTTGCAGTATTGCTTGAGTTATGCATAGCTTTTGATTCAGTAGCTGTATCTCCTGTGTGTAGGTCCTAAGCAAGACACAGTAAATGATTTCTGGAGGATGATATGGGAACAGAAGTCTGCAACTATTGTCATGTTGACAAATGTGAAAGAGAGAAAAGAGGTAAGACACTGTTACAGAGTGTGCTCCTTTTAGGTACACATACAAACTTGTGAATGTTCTAAAGATACACATTCATCAAAAGTATCTTTTTAACATTGGCAATAGTGTGTCTATGGCAAAGAGGGGAAATCGAAATAACACACACACATATGCTTCTTCAATCAGTGGGGAATCCATTAAATAGAAGCAAGTAATGTACACTCATTGCTTTAGGGGAAGTAACTTGGTAGAGCATTTGTAATTAAAACATAAGCATGCAAAACAATTAACCTTCAAAACCTGCAGAGAGAGTGGTATTTTGGGGAAAACTAGTTCTCTCAGAGGCTGACTCTGGAGCTTAAACTAGGCCACGGATATGCACTGACTGTTCAGCCCCCAGTAGGAAGGGTTTATCAGTATGAGAGGTATAAATCAGGGTCCCCAACACTCTTGGAAGCAGAAAAGAAAGTGAGTGAGCATTTAAGAACAGGAGTGAAAGAGCAGGACTGAAGGAAGTTTGTCCTAAGAAGAGAGCTTGCATTCAGGCTAATCCTGAGGGCACAGGCACAGTAACAAGAAGGGAGGGGTCTATCTGAAAATTCACAAAGCAATCACATTTGTTTTCTACTTGCTTTTATCCAAGTACACATTTTACCATTTGATGTCAAGTGTGGATCTCCCCAGGAAGGGGGAGCCTGGGGGCGGTCTGGGATATAAACGGTATAGGAACTGTACCACCCAGTGCATCCTGCATGAAGTGGCTGGAGCTTCAAACTGAACAGGTTAAAGGTTAGATCCAATTATTCACATGCACACCATAGAAGAGGTGGTGGACATTACAACTGTAGAAAGACCTCTGAAGACAGATGGGGTTCAAGCATACCTTTTTATGCATCTGACCCATTTTTCTAGCTGAAGACTGGAGCATGGTGAAACTCCTTTGGTTCAATTGCAACATGTTAAATGTGCCCTTTTAAAACAGGGGTGCTGAACTGTTTTGGGGTTTCAGGCCAGATGCCTCCCACCCCATCCACTTTGTGCCAGTTGACATGGCCCTGATCCCTGACATCACTCCCCCCTCTTTTTTTCTTCATGCTGGAAGGAGGCCCAGAACTGTGCCTCCTCCTAGAACAAAGATAGACACCCAGGCTGATCCACATCCCCATTACTATTTCTGAGCTGACATTACTATCATTGATCTGATTTTGAGATAGCAGTAGGGACTCATTTGTGTGGGGAAGAGCAGATGGCCTCCCTGGTGCTGTCAAGTCCTGCTACTCTGCAGCATTGATGAGGGGCAGTGGGTGTTGAGGCTTGTCCATGCTGGGGAAAGCAGCCACTCTTCTCAAGTTGGCTAAGTCTCAATGCCCAGCATCGTCCCATCCCTGCTGCTATTACTGATCCCAGATCAGAGAGAGCAGTGGGGAGAAGGGGCATTGGGACTCACCTGCATTCCAGCAGGGGAATCCATGCTGTTGTCTTCAGTCTCAGATTGGAGAGAGCAGAGGGGGGAGGGATGCCCTCTGAGGGGATTCTTCCAGGGGGTAAGACTGTGTGTGTCCAATTAGTCCTGTGGGCCAGAGGTCCTGCACTCCTGCTTTAAAATGAGGTTTTTTTGTGTACCATTGTGGACTGTCATGAAGCAGAAACCTAAGCAGCCAGTCTAGGCTTTGTCTGTGCAAAATAAGCAGCCGATGAACCACAGAACCCTGTAGGGCTGTTCGGTCTGGATTTGTCTGAGGTTAAGTAGGATTCTGAGCTTTATCTCTTCCTGTGCGAAATCAGTCAGAGCTGTTATCATGGAACCTAGGTTGACCAAGAGTCCAGAGCTTCCAGTGGCAAGAACTTAGATGGTATAAGTCTTTCGGCCGCTGTCAGAACCGATCCAAGAACTGATACACTTCCTGCACAAAACTCTGGGTTTTTATACACTTTAAGGAAGACGTTGATGTCATGTCTGTCGTGACTAAAACATGCAAGTTGTAGGGAAATTCTTAAGTATCAGGAATTTCACTTCCTTCCTGAAAACAAAGGGTTTGTTCACCCTTCTGCCAGAGCCCAGCAGTAAATAAAATACAAAAGAGGAAACTTCAAACAAATGGGATCTTGGCAAAGTTGGCAAAGTTGTGAAACCTTTGCAGCCTATTAAATTTCTCTTGAGGAAGTTTTATTCTATTCATGATTGAGAAATTACTTTATGACCGGTTACTTGCATATTTGATGAATTTTATATTCTGCCTGCCATGAGTCCCTTTACATGTATGCAGTTTTGATTGATATGATGATGCCAAGCCTTGCTTTGCGTATGTAGCCAAAAGCTGCTGAGCAATCTCCTTTGCCATCTTTCTCTTTAAAGCACCCTGTGTACGGTTGCCAATATCCAGGGAGTTGCAGGGTCTGCTCTCTACCCAAGCAGTGTCTGTGAACAAGACCTTTTAAAACTTATTTTCCCTCATACTGTGTGGAGCCGTCCCATAGCCCACAAGACTCTTAGTAATATAACCACTTCCTATTCTAGTTCTTTAATAAGATTTTAGTCTCTCACACAGTTGCTGCAACCCTTATTGAGCTTACAAAAAGTCACTGGTGACTAACTCAGGAAATTAATCTGAGTCATATCGACCTTTTGAATCAAGTTTTTAACCAAAGGATAATTGCCATGTAAAATTTCAGGCTTTACTCCTGGAATTTTGATAGGTAATTAGTTTTAAACTTATATAATTTTTCCTAATTTGCTAGAAAAAGTATTATTTGTTGTGCAACTGTTTCCTATCAAAGAATAGATATTTGGGTAGGGTTAGTAATGAATATGCTGTGAAAAAATACTGACAATCACTTGTCTGTGTTTTTCTCTTCCTAATTCACTGGAATCTTTCAGTTGCCAAATTTTACTATAGCATATTCAGGCTCCAGTTTCCCTTATAGCATTTTTACTAGTTCCTAAAATAAAGCTGATTAAACTGCAAGATAAACTGTAAGTTTTCTAGCAATGTGCAACAGTAGGAAGTGATGGCTGGTGTGTGCGCAGAACGTGTGTGTGTATATATATTTCTTGTTCACACCTTTTAGGGAGCTAACTAAGCTGGAAACTAGAAATGAAATGGAGAAAATAAAACATCACAGTCCCTAAGAAGTATGAACCTTTTCATTGCTCTTGGGTGACCTCTCCTTTCATTTAAAGAAAAATGTTGATGGCATTCTCAATAATTCTCTCTTGATATGCCGTCTAGATTTTTAAAAGAAGGCATGTTACCACTTTTTCCCCTTCTTCTATCCCAGCTACAATATTTTTAGTCTGCAAGTATCTGGTATTTCCTATTGTGTAACTAATCCTATACTTGGAGAAATTGGCTTTTAAACATAAGAGAAAGATGCAAAGGGGACGAAGCCATATCTCATTGGGTGTGTTCGGACGAACACACAGGGCAAAGAAGCTATTGGGGCTTCTCTCCCCATCAAACCTGCGTATGCTGCATGTGCGGACTCTATTTGCATAGTCCCCCACGATGCAGTGTGAGTTGGCATGTCGTCCGAACCCAGTCTGTGGCACCGCAGGCAGGGGGGCTTCGTACTGAACCTGTAACCTGAACTGCATGTTGTGGGTTGTAGGGTGGGTACGAAGCCATTCCCGCTGCACCCTGCACCAGGTTAGAACAATATGCCAACCCATGCCGCATCACCTGGAAATAGGCAAATGGCAGCGTGCATGCAGCACGTGCGGGGGTGGGGGGGGAGGGAGAAGCTACAATAGCTTCTTCCCCCTGCACAATCGTCTGAACACAGTCAATGAGTTTTTGGCCCTGTGATATCCCATATACTCTGAATTCACTGAATATAATTAGAGTTAGATGGTCACGGTCAGTTTACGTTTTAGAATTTAAAAAGCACACTCTAAGTAGTTTCAAAATAATTGTATAGTTTTGTAGCCAGACAGCTCTGGAGGGGCATACAACACAGTTTGACCTGGTATATGTTTGTGTTCCTAACATTTACATAGGACAAATGTTTCCAATATTGGCCTGATCAAGGATGCTGGACTTATGGAAACATCCGAGTTTCTGTGGAGGATTGTATAGTTCTTGTGGATTATACTATTCGGAAGTTTTGTATTCAGCCAGTAAGTAATTACTTACTTAGTATTGTAAAACATTCCTGGTCTGTGTGCTTTTTTAAAACAAATAATAATTGGAATTGTATGGGGTCTTTTTTTGAAGTAGCATTCAGATGAAAACTTAGCTTTGCTTAATGCTTACTTTGATTTTCTTAATACTATTGCGTGAAGCCTCTAGTGAGATTTTGTTTGGAATTCTATGCACAGTTTTGATCACCGTAGCGACCTGGTTCACGCATAACGCTAACCCATGGTTTATTTAACCCATAGTTAATCAATGGTTTGTTGTCGTACCCAGGATTTATCTGGAAGACTACTGAACATAGCGAAGGTTGTTTTCTCAATCCCTGGGTTGCTTGTTTCCTTCCTCTTCCTTCACCAGCTCTCTCCTGCAGCTGAAATGCCTTTGTGATGCTGTAGTTCTGGCATGTAGAGAGGCTGTGTTTTTGTTTCTACTGCATTTGCCCATTTCCTCTATTGGCTGATGAAACAGCTCACAGTACTGGGTTCACACACAATGACACCTTTGGTTTAAACAACCCAGAGTTCACAATCCCATAACAAGTGATGGGTTCTCTTTCTGAGTAGTTCATGGTTAATGACCATCGTTTGTTAGCACAGCTAGGTGTACAGATCATGACAACCAAGTATTTAACAACCCATTGATTAAATAAACCATGGGTTAGTGTTATATGTGAATCCAGTCATTGTCATGAAGCACTTCAGGCTCTTTTATGACCTCATTCTCTGAACCTTCCTGAGAGTTCATTAGGAGTGAATTGTTCCCCATCCGTTTGTGGATCCTGGTACAGGAGTCAATAGTGCTTATAAGATCCAGGTTAAGATGCTATCACAAGGAATCTTGCTGAAAGACTAAGGGAAAGTTTTAGTGCATGAAGGCTTAGTTGTAAATGAACACAATATGCAAGACTGTATTTTTTAAAAGGATGTATTACTTGTGCTTTAATCCAAAAATGGATTTCAGGGTGATATACATAAGAATGTGAGGAAAATTAAGTATTAAAACATAAATTTATAAACAAACCAATACACTGGAAAGGAATAAAGCTATATAACTAGCTAAAATAATTCTGAGCTTGGGCATATAAAAAGCTTTTAACATGATGCTGACCAGATGTATCCCCCTCAGGAAAGCCTTCCAAATTTGGGGCACCACCGCAGGAAGGCCTTATCTTTAGTATGTGAATAATGAATTTCTCCTATAGGTGGAATGAGAACACGTAGAACATTTTTGCTGCTTATGTGGTTCAGACATTAAGGCAGATGCCTTAACTTGCAATTTTCTCGCTTTTTTTGCTATTTTAGTGAGTGTGAAAGGGTCCTTAATACTTTTTAAACTGAAGGTTTTCTGAACCTAGAATATGCTGCTACTGTTGATGTATTTTGTAAAGAGGGAGGGATCAGTCACATCAGTAAGTAAATTGTCTGATTCTAACACAGGATATAAATGGTCATATTCATATTTTGTTTCTGGGTCTCTAGCAGGTTTCTGATGGCTGCAAAGCTCCAAGGCTTGTAACTCAGCTTCATTTCACCAGCTGGCCTGATTTTGGAGTGCCTTTCACACCTATTGGAATGCTCAAATTCCTAAAGAAAGTAAAATCATTGAATCCGACACATGCTGGACCTATTGTGGTTCACTGCAGGTATGTGTACATATATGTGCAGGTACATGCATGTATGCTTATCAATCTCTTGGAATAGGGACTCAGCAAAAACAGTGTTTGTATGTTTAAACTGCAAATACCACCTCAATTCCTGTCTGAGGGATTTTCACTTTCTGGTTTCTGAGAAACTAAAAACTAACAAAGAAAGGTAGTTGTCATTAGAACCAAGGCTAGGATTTTTTTCTGAATCAGTGTTGCCAAAACTACATTCATTTTCAGCATAAGGAAAGGTTTCACTTAATTCAGAAAAAAACAATAGATTTATGTAATCCTCTTTTGAACTAAGAATATATTCTGCAGGTTTTTCACACTACATTTCAGTTTACTCATTGACAATTGTTAACCTGTTAAGAGATCTGGGGTGTAAGAGTTTACTCAAAATAACTAGCTTAAAACTTTGATACTGGAAGTTTTTTCACAATTATATCAAATTATGTTTTATCAAAGTGTGTTCCAATGTAGTCTATAGTACTTAAACTTCCTTATTTTAGTTCTTGAGCTTCTTGAAAGGATGTTATGGTAGAATGAGGAAAGGATGTTATGGTAAAGAAGCAGACTCTTTATTTTGCAAAACAAAACTTAAACAGCTCTAGTCAAGAACTGCTGCAGATTAGATATCTGACAAAGAGACATTGTTTTGTGAGTTCATGGGTGCATTTGGAAATTTTAGGAAGTGTTGAGGGCACCACCACAAATTGCCTGCAGTTGGGTATGTCCATTTGTTGTACTACTCAACGACATGACACAGAAAAGCAAATGACACCAAAGTCGTTAAATTGTAGAATATATTCATACTATCTTTAAATGATAAAGATAGGTAAATGTTAACAGAGAAGCAGAGAAAGGAAAGAAACTTGGGGCAGTCTGCACCCAAAGAGCATGTTCTACCATTGAGTTACAAAGGAGAGCAGGCAGTAATGGACTGAACACGGTTTTCTCAACACAGGAAGGAGAACAGGCAGGAAGTTACATGCAAACACTCACACATACATAGTCACAAGAAGAGCTCACACACTCACTCAGGAAGGAGCACTGGTTTTTTGTTGTGGAGGGAGGAACTCATACAGGCAGACTCACTGAGAGAAATGCACTCACGTTAGATTTTGGTTGGGTACTTTTTGTCTGCTCACTGAAGTACGCGCCCCCTTGTGCTCACCAAAGAATACCCCCCACACTCCACTCGCAGGCCTCACTTCTGATAGCTGTAACCACCACCACAGAAGAAGTAAACTGTGCCACTTAATCAGTAAAGCTACTTCCCTTTCACAATGAGCTTTCCCACTGCCGGTCCCTCAGCTCTCTCAGCCCAGCCACTCTCCCAGGACATCTCACAATCCAGCCAGAGATGTAGCTGGGGAAGCTGAGAAGCAGGAGGTGAGGAGATGAGAACAGTGGACACCGCTCTCTCTGCCCAGTCCAGCTGCTTGCCTGATCCCTTGCCCTTCCTCTTCTTGCTCGTCCTCTTCCATCACTCCTCAGAAAAAGATTTCCTGTTATGGCCCCACAGGCCCCCATGAAGTGCCTATTTAGCAGAGAGGGAGACAGCAGGCAAAATGGAGGAGGAGATATGGGGAGGTTGTGGAATTAGCACGGCAAAATGGAAACTGTAGCAAGAAGTGGTGACAGTGGGTGTGAGCCGAGGCAGAGGAGGAGAAGCTGGAGTGGCGTAAGTGAGTAGAAGGGACGCAAAGGGTTGTGGCGGGACAGGTGCATCAACAGACACTGCGATGCCAATCCCTGCTCTAAATATCAATTGCAGAATAGGGATGTTGTCTTTATGCTCTGCTTGTAGGCTTCCTGGAGCATCTGGTTGACCACTGTCAGAAGCAGGATGTTAGTCTAAGTGGGCCTTTGGTCTGATATAGACTTTATGTTCTGAAAACGGTGCTCTAGTGTTCAGCCAGGACTAGATGGGCTCAGTCAACATTCGGAGATGAAGTAACAGATCAGCTTCACATTCTCAGCTCCAACATGGTAGTGCACATCAGTTGGGCAATCCAAGTCAGAACAGAGTATTCTTCCTAAGACTAGAGCTATGATTTATATTGATCTAAAGTATCTCTAGAAAAAGAGGTGGTTTCCCTATAAACTAGATGCACCACGAGGCTTGGATGATTTTCTTTTTGTGATGAGATATCAGCGGGGAATAATTTGTCCCCTGCTGGTTGTTTTGAGAGAGCTGCCATTTGTTGTGTCTTATGCCACAGTAAAGTAGGGTGGGTTTCTCTGCCAACAAGTAAAAATGCTGCATACCCAAATTTCCCTTCAAACATAATTTCAGAAATAGGCCGGTGTACGAAACTTTTCTCATGAAATTAATAATATTTATGAAGCAACTACAGTCTTCTAGATTAAGGGTTCTATCAAGTTATGTCCCCTCCACGGATGAAAGGCTCCTTGATCCAGTGGAGGCTTCTGTGAACAGAAATGTTGGGTGTCAGATGCTTCGTAGACAATTCACAGGGCTGGCCCTGTGAATTGTAGACTGAAGACTTGGCAATTTGTCATGAGAAAATGTATCTCTGCTTCTCTGGTATGTGCTTATCTCAAATGGTAGGCCGAAGGCCTTGAACGTTCTCTGGGAATTAAACTATGCTTTGCAAAGGTGGGGGCTATCTTCCTCACACTGTGGCGTCATCAGAAGAGGTTGAACCGTGCCGCCCTGTTGGCACGTGAGTTTAGATTACAGGCCTGAAGCCCTGTCTATCAAAGTAGCTTAGAATTTGCCCAGCCTCCACACTATATTGCCTTGGTCCTGAGAGTAATTCCGTTGCTAGGAATTATCTCGTCTATCCTCTTGCTGCTCTGCTACTGCTGTGAGTTACTATTCTGATTTAGAATTGTGAGATGCACTCTATACATGTTCTGTTGATGTTTGGACTTATTACTTCTAAAGAACTTTGCCATGAGAAGTGCACTGTGGCTTTTCATAGATTTGGACTTGAGATTACTGTTCTGGATTCGTGTTCTATAGCTTGCTGTCTCTCTCCATGGAGCCAAAGTTACGGGCAGAGGGAGGCAGAAGCTGATCGTTGCTGTTCTGAAACTCGTGTGTGTGTGAGACCTGTGAGAGGACCTTCCTCAGAGCTAAAGCTACGTGAATTGGGAAGGCTCCCTAGGTCGAAGAGGTTCATTTCCTGGCTTCTGGCTTCCGTGGTCAGCTCAGCGTTCCCTGACAGGCTGAGTGAAGATTTAGTTGCCAGTTGACCGTTATACTACTGTTAGGAGGCCTAATCCTAGAGTCTCTCTATGTTCCAGAGGATTCCAGTGCAGCGTGGCCGCTCCTGCCCTCTAAGGACTAGAGTTAATCTCTAAATGTCAGTCCCTGAGTGAGTGCTGTTCTCATTAAGCCGTTCTACCTGAAAGCTGTGTGGTCCGTCTTCAGCTTCAAGTGTGTGTTTGCAGAAATGAAACCGTTATGCTTTGAATCTCCGTGTGATTACAATAAAAGAAATCTCACTGTTATTGTTGTGTATCAGTGTACCTGAAGTCGTGAGCAAGAACTTTAGAGAGTTAGCCAGAGTCACGACAAGAAAGCTGAGGAAGTGATTTGCACACATTCCTCGTTTCCCTCTGCAGCCGCCCCCTGCAACCACCTGCCCCACTGTTCCAAAGGGAACTGCAACCCTTTAGAGCAGGTTTTTAGGGGTGCAGAGGGAAAGAGAAATAAGCAAAAATTCCCTTCCCCAGCTCTCAGAAGCCAAGCTTCTGTCAGCAGCAGAGACACAATTGGATACAACCCAATGAAAACAACATAGTCCCTGTCCACAAGCTTAGATATAATACAAAGAAAAAGGGGTTAGGGAGGGAACAGGAAATCGAACAAATTGCAGGCAGACGTTTTTCATAGTTATGTACACTTTTTGTGTATGCTTAAGAGTAGTTCCAAAGTTCTCTATGGAGTGTGTGTGTGTGTGTGTGTGTGTGAGAGAGAGAGAGAGAGAGAGAGAGAGATCCCTCATGACCATGAAAGAAGTGGAGGAGGCAAGCTGAGCAGATTGAGGAAAGAACAGTGAAACTGAAATTCTTAAATCATATTTATAAACAATCAGTTCTGTATAAAAATGCTTTTGTAGAATCTATTCCCAGGTGTTATTGTAGAAGAAACTGTATTACTGATAAACTTTAGATTGTATATATAATAAGATGGGCAATGCTAGAAGGTCAAATATTATGATTTAGAAAGTTGGAATAGGACATCGTAACAATAAAGAAAAATAAATTATTAGAATGCAAGAGAAAAGTTTATGCCTAGCACAGGATGCCATGCCCTTTTCCTCTGAAAAGAAGGCTCAAAATAATTTGTGGTGAATAATTTGATCAATAATCAGTACAATAGTAATTGTGCTCCCTCTAGTGGTAGTTCTAGCATTTGTGATATTAAATACTATGATAAGTTTTTAGCACTGAATTGTATATCAATATATTATTAGCTTTAACTTTTATATTATTGTGGAAATGGTATAATATCACAGGTTCCAGAATTGGGTTCGGCATATTTATCTGTTAATATTTATTATTTATTCATTTGATTTATACCCCGCATTTGAATTTGGATCTGCGTGATTTGGGGAACACATCCCAATTTAGATACAGACTTTTTGTTGCTAATCCCTGGGATTTCCGGAAGCATTTATTATGTGCTTGTCATTCTCTACTCAGATTCTTTAGACAACATTGTGACCCTCCAGTTTTGCTTCTCTGTCTGACAAGCGCTTTTGGTGAATTTTTTTTAGAGCACAGAAAATGTGGTACTTAATTGTAAAAGCAAGAGAAACCATGTTTTCACTTGTGTATTTGCGCTGTTCTGCTATACTACAGTGCTACTTAGAAATTGTGAAGTGGAAAAGCAGGAAAAGAAATGCTCTTTGTGCAGTGCTTGGACCTCAATTTTGTGACAAAATCGAAAGTAGATACAGCTGATTAACAGCCTCATGTAGAAAAGCTCCTTGTTTAACAATAAACTGAATGCAGCAAGTGATACTACTACTAAACTTATTACAGAATGGTGCTAGGTGTTATACAGGTGTGACCTCTTGTAATTTAAGTGAACAAGGAATATTGAGACTAAGGATTCATTAGAAGAGGGAGCCGTAAAACCAAATACGTTACTGCAATATGCCTTGACCCATCTGTGCATTTCTTTTCTTTCTAAGTGCTGGTGTGGGTCGGACAGGCACGTTCATAGTAATAGATGCCATGATTGACATGATGCATACTGAACAAAAGCTTGATGTTTTCGAGTTTGTGGCAAGAATTCGGAATCAACGCCCACAAATGGTTCAGACTGATGTAAGTAAATAAAACTCAGATATTTTCACAGGCTTTCCCTGAAGTGTGACCTCAGTAACATGGTGACATAGCTAAATCTCATTGGCTAATTGCCTATAGCAGCCGATCAGGGCAGTAATTAGTAGCAAATTGGGTTGGAAAAGGTGAAAACCTACTTTTTATCATTGAAATTATTTGCTCCCCAAATTCGGTGTAGCCCTATCAGTACCTGTTCACTGTTTTTATCTTAGAAGAATAAATGTGGGGAGCAGAAAGGGGAAAATATTTATATTTGTTCCATTGTTGCAGGACTAATCAATCTTGACTGACTAATTAATATCTGACATCCATTTTGTGCTCTTTCTATTTGGGTGCCTCACATTTGTTCTTCTCCTCAGCAAATAATGTGCTCCTTTTGAGAGGAAACCAATATAAGTGCTGGGTTTTTTACTAGATGTACTTTCTCCCACAGCTAATAAACCCTTTAAAGGGGAGAAAAGTGGCAGAGCAGTATGAAGCAGTGGAGAGCAGTTGCCAGGCACTGAGAACAAATAAACAATACTGATCGAGATGACCAACGGCCTGGCTCAGTATAGCAGGGACACGAAATATCTGTATGACTAGGATTGGCCTGCAGAGTTCCAGTTCTGTTAGCATGGTCTGGTGGATTTTTTCATGGTCTTTAAAACACAGCTTTCATATTTTTTCAAAATAGGCTTTAGCTTTTGCAGTTCTAAATGTTAGCTTAGGAATGTGTAGGCTATTAAGGAGGTGGATACTGTACTGAAGTGGGTTTGAGTGGAGCTTCATACTGTCAGAGGAAGAATGTGTGGCCGCTGCACAGCTCCTAATGCATGTCTCTTACTCAGTACGTTACCTCATCTTCTCTATGGTTTCGTTCATCACATCCCTTCTTCTCCACAACAATTCCTGAAGATAATTCAGTGTATAGCAAAAATTGCCATAAAGAAAAATCATTACATGGCCTCATTCAGATGTAACAATAAACAATATAGTTTATTGGTACAGAAATGGGACTAATGTTCTGCCTTCCTCTCTCCTCCTCTGGCACAGCACCAAAAAGGTGATTGGATGATTTTGCTTCATCCAAATCCAGAATAGTTGGTCTTAACTGTGGTTTAATGGGGGGAAAAAGCCAACTTCAAAATTTGATATATGGAGCTGGCTTATTTCAATAAACCATAGTTAAGGTTAACTACTGTTTAAAGTTGGGAGGTAACACTAAATGATTTTTCTTTATGGAAAAGGCGAAGGGAGGGGAAGGGAGAGTGAGCATGCCTGCATAAGACTTGTCTAGGCTTGTTCCTATAACAACAAACTAGACTTTATATTATATTGCTTAATGTTATGTCTGAGCACAGCCTATATGCAATTTACCAATTTCTTCTAAAGGCAACAGTTCTATTTTGTCTGATTATAAAATTGTGTTATTAGCCTGTCAAAACAGGAAAACAGGGGGTTATTTAGCTGAAACAAATGGATCTATCAGATAATGTTATTGAGTTTGATGTCACTAAAAATATTTCAAGTGTCCTAGTTAACAAGAGTGTCTTGCTTCTTTACAGATGCAGTACTCCTTCATTTATCAAGCCTTACTTGAATACTACCTCTATGGTGACACAGAACTAGATGTGTCCTCTTTAGAAAAGCACTTGCAACCATCGCACAATGCAACACCAAATCTCGTCAAAATAGGGCTAGAAGAGGAGTTTAAAGTAAGCATTAAATAAGTTTTCACAAAGATGCCAGGTTCAAGCTTTAAAAGGTTGAAATGAGTATTTATATTTCTCCTCTACTTAAAAGTTAATGTTGTTGGCAACATTAGTCATGTTATCCATACGTAAAACATCTAGAGTTAGAGTACACCAAAAATCTGTTATAAAGCTAATTCAGATTATGCTTTCTGACTAACAGTGCCTCAGCTTTCCATGTGCATTTTGATTGATGGTGACTTTGCAAATGACTTAAATTGAACACAAGTTATTTTCCCTTTTGGAGGTTTCCTATTTTCCATTCATAGACAAGTTTGTGAAGAATCATACTATTGATAGTTGGGATATATGTTCTATACTTTCATACTAACATCAATTGCAATCTGAGAGACAAATACACAGAACAAAAATGTAATATTTTAGCCCCTGCAAACACTCTTTATAGCTTCCTACAGAAAACAAAGGAATTAGTTGTTACTACATGGTACAAGCTTTCTGGTTTTTATTACTATATATTGGTGGGATGTGAGTATGTGTGAAAGTAGAATTGCATTTTTAAAAATCAGGTTTATCAATAATGAATCTTTCAGAATAGTTTATCATGATATCTGAATTTGATTCTTAGTTATTGTCACATTCTGATTAATCTACAAAGTCATAGCCTAATTTTCAATCTGTACCTTTTTTGCTGTAGAAATTAACAAATGTTCGAATAATGAAAGAAAACATGAGAACTGGTAATCTGCCAGCTAATATGAAGAAAGCCAGAGTTATCCAAATCATTCCATGTAAGATATTAATTTACCTCTCAATAGAAACTGTGTAACAATTCCATTAATTCAAATTGTTTAATAGAGTACAGTAATGTCATTCATTCAACAGCAGGTGGCACTGCTAGACTGTCCTGCCCTACATCCGCCTCTCAGTTCTTTTTCATCTCTCACCCCCCCTTCTGCTAGTATAGGATTTAGCCAGTTGCTCCCTTTGGGGAGATGGCTAAGTAGGAATTTTTCCTTCCCATTATTATGGGGAGGTTTTCGCCTACTTCATACTGGAGATTTTATTAGGAGGGTGGATAAATAGGTTGATCTGATGGTGGGATGTGCAGGAATTTCATATAGCAGAATAGGGATGGTGACCACTCTGGCACCCTTTGGGTGATTGGCATATCCGGAGTTCCTGCACCTCGCGAGTTTTACGGCTTCCATGCCCGGATATGGCATGCCTTTGGAGATCTTCCTGCCTCATCTACTCAGAGTTTCACGACTTTGAGTGGGGATGACGTGGGGAGGTCTCCCCACACTTTCAAATTGTTGTATAAGAGAGGAGCCAGGTTTTCCCGACTCCTGGTTTACGAGAGTGCCTCGCTCATAAACCAGGCTAGTTGCCTGAGGTAAGGATATAGATTCCTGCACTTTCACATGCGGATCCAGCGAGGGGTTGAATCTCCCGTATTGTTCAATAAAGAGGCCCTGGTTTATTCAAAGCTCTGGTGTCTGTGTCTTTATTCCCTGCTTCCTTCTCCACTTGCAAAGTAATGCCATGCATTCAACAGCAGGTGGCACTGCTAGACTGAACTACAAATAAATTATATTGTAAACTTGATTCTATAAAAGCCTGCAGTTCATCGCTTGTATAGTATTATTGATTTTAAAATGTTTAGTATTTTACAAGCTCTCATAGGTGGTGTGTGCGTTTTTGTATTTTAAGATGACTTCAACAGAGTGATTCTTTCAATGAAAAGAGGTCAGGAGTACACAGATTATATCAATGCTTCCTTCATAGATGTAAGTACTTCTTTGCATGTGGAATAAGTGTGTAACATGAATTTTTCAAATTTCAACAAATTGTGAAATCCAGCACGGGTGGATTTGCGGGCTGTGCAGTGTCATTCATTCTGGGGTCCGTTCACAGACAGATTAAATTTTTCCCTGTTCTGGAAGATTATGCAAATAATCCTGTAAGAAAGTTCACAGTAATTCACATAATTTTGTTAGTACATAAAATTTAGCGTATTGTCCCCCATTCCATTTGACTTTTCCATGCATATATTTTCATGCATGAGATATGTCTCAGTAGAAATGAATGAACACAAATGATTTGTGTAAATTTCGGGAAAGTAAAATAAAATAATAACCTGGAAGTCCACAGACTCCATACATCCTAGGGAGGCTGGTCTGTAGCGGATTTCACAGGTCAGATTCTTAGAAATCTGAAATCATCTTAGTCTGTCTCTAATTTCTCCAGCATCCTTATTTCAGATTCATCAAGGAAGCAACATTATTGCATGTGTGCTTTTACCATTGCTATATGAGCTATGTTCAGGAGTAACTTGCTGTAGCTATGACCCACAGTGCAGAGCCCACAGTGAGCAATGTCTTGGACTAGGTAAACTCCAACTTAATGATTCTATGAGGATTTTCAAAAAGAATCAATTCATCATCATTAAAATGGCTTTGAATTTAAAAAGACAACAGACAGAAGCAAAAATCCTTGCTTTTTGTTTCTTAAGAATTGAGCTTCAACAAGGAAGGTCGACAATGTCTACTCCTTTCTAGTCTCAAGGGGGTGGAGTGGGGGAGTCATCTTTGTTTCCATAATATTGCCATTAGGGTCACAGTGGTGGAGTTCAGCTCTGTTTACACAGTGACCTTGTTCAGATGACATGCTAAGCCACGTTGATTAAGCATTTTGAGCTAAACACTATGGCTTAGCGTGTCAATGTGAACCATTCCTAACCATGGTGGCTACATAACCACGGTTTAAACACATTAACCATTTTCTGCAAAAGGGTTAACAGCCTAACCATGGCTTAGCATGTTGTCTGAACAGGCTGAATGTCATGTCCCTCTTATATTTAGCCGAAAAGCCCTATTTAGGCATTCTACATCTTGCTAAAGTAAAGGCATGGTGAGAAGGTGCGTGCTCACCCTGCTTGATCTGCATGCGTTTTTGGTGTCTTCTGCTAGTGGAGGGGGACTTTCTGAAGAGAAGAGCCTCCTGTATCCATGGAGGCTCCCCACGTGATCCAAAATGCTGGAAAACCAGTGTTCAAAATCACATGGAAAGTCTCCATGAATAGAGGGGGCTCTCCTCTTGTATCCAGCGGAATTGCACGAGGATGGGGAAGGGTTAGTGCATTCCCTCTCTTCATGTGTTTACTACCCCAATATGTAGAATGCCTGAATAGGGCTATACCCTTAAGATAGTTCTAGGAGAAAACAAAATACTTTTTTATTAAAGAACACAGCTCTGCTCCCACTGCCACCTCATTACATTTTCAGAGACAGAAATGACTTGCTTGATGGTTCATTTGTTTTCTAAACCTTAATATATATTCCCTATGTGATTCTTCATACTGAACTGGTATCTCCATCTTCCCCTTGCAAGTAAGGAAAGCCATTATTCAATAACTGGATGAAACCCTGTCCTTTGTGGTATCAGAGAAAATGTCAGCTATTTACCACCTATTTGGCACATGTAAATGCCACAGTCGACATACCTCAGTGAGGTCCTTGGGCTTAACTAGGATTTTCTTGAGTTGTTGTGAAAGTTTATTTAATGGTACTGGCACTGGCGGGAGCTTTACGACATTTCCTGAAAGAATATGTATTTTGATATTTCAGTTATTTTAGATTTACTTTTAGATGGGTCGGAATTTTAAATTTCAAAACAGCAAAAGTATCACATGACTTTTTGCATTTCTTTTCATCCGAAGGGCTATCGGCAAAAGGATTACTTCATTGCAACTCAAGGACCGCTTCCTCATACGGTGGAAGACTTCTGGCGAATGGTGTGGGAGTGGAAATGCCATACAATCGTTATGCTTACTGAAGTTCTGGAAAGAGAGCAAGTATGACAATTTTGTCCAATGTATTTTTAATGTTTTGTTATTAATACTTGTAAAACAGGTATAAAGTAAGGGGGAATTCAGTGCAATCACTGAATTCAGTGCACATCCCAGAGACTATGCGGCTACAACTGGTACTGCTCTACTCTTAGCTAGGATGACTTTCAACTGCTCTGACAAGTTCCAACATCTCCTGGCTAGGAATTGGGAAAGTACTGGCTGCAGTTGCAGGGTTACTGAGCCACAGTATCCAACAGCAAGATATGCCTGGGGTGTGAAGATTCAAGTGAGTTTAACCTGGCTTGACCATTCTCACCAATGAAAATTCAGAGACCATTGCCACAGTCCAGAGAAAGTTACACATAAACAAGAGCTAGGGAAATCAATGGGAATTAAGTGTGCTCAATTGAGTGCTCAGATGTCAAAGGGGCTTAATAGTGCTTACTTAGCTTTCTCTAGATTGCATTCAGTGTCTGCAACTACATAATAGCAAGAGATCTGTATATTTGGTGTAGCATTAGCCTACATTTGCTAACGAAGGTTCCCTAGCAGGGAATCCCAAGGGCCATAGGATATTTTGGATCTCCCCCAGCAAGGGGAAGTCTCTGTAACCCTTACCTTGCCAATATCAGAGTTCCTATGTCAGTAGAAGCAAAAAAAAGGGGATGGATCAGAGGGCATTCCACGGGCATGCCAGGAGTGATGAATCCGCAGCCATCCTATGGCCCAAAACAATGAGAGAATTACACCAGCACTGCAGCTGACATCGTTGATTTCCCACCCGATTGACATCAGAAAGAAAGAAAAAAAACTGGAAAAGGAAAGGGGTAAAACCCCACTGCTTCTCCCTTCTACCCTGCTAGTGTGGGCCCAGTATGGTTTTGGATTTTTCAGAGGCTCCAATGTCGGAGCTCCCTGCCTCAATCAGTAGAATTGCTCTGTCAAAGTTGGGTATAATGTTTTTTTTACAGTGATACAGATTACCTTCATTGCTAGATATCACAAAATCTGCCTACAGTTTTGTTTGATCCATGAAAGTTCTTTAACATGACTTAATTGCTTTTCCTTTTAAAAAGAAATAATTTGTTTTCCCACTCCCCAAAATATAAGTTTTGCATATGAAGTCTATTCATATTCTCCTATGAGGAGAGGCTGAAAGAACTGGGCATGTTTAGCCTGGATAATAGAAGATTGAGGGGAGATATGATAGCACTCTTCAAATACTTGAAAGGTTGTCACATGGAGGAGGGCAGGATCTCTTCTTGATCAACCCAGAGAGCAGGACACGGAATAATGGGCTCAAGTTACAGGAAGCCAGATTCCAGCTGGACATCAGGAAAAACTTCCTGACCATTAGAGCAATACGACAATGGAACCAATTGCCTAGGGAGGTTTGGGCTTTTCTACACTAGAGGCATTCAAGAGGCAGCTGGCAACCTTCTGTCAGGGATGCTTTAAGGTGAATTCCTGCACTGAGCAGATTGTTGGACTTGATGGCCTTCTAGGCCCCTTCTAACTCTACTATTCTATGATTCTATGTTATGACATCCATTGTACATACAAAATAGACATAAAATAAACATATAATGTAGCCTTGTCTCCATTTTTTCTTCTTCCTTTCACCCTCTGATAATGGTGAATTAAATGGTTATTCTGTAGTTAAGCATTGTACAATCTTGGGAGAAAAAAAGACTAGAATTGGTTCTTTAATGAAAGTTTGCAGGAACCATTGCTGAAGCTGCATGATTAGAGATCATCAGGAGAGTTTTAAAAACAGCATTTTCTCCTATTTTTTGAACGTTACAGGAAAAATGTTTTCAGTATTGGCCATCAGAGGATTCTGTTACTTATGGAGAGATTACCATCGAGATAAAGAGTGACTCACTTGCAGATGCCTTAAGCATAAGGGATTTCTTGATTACACACAGTCAGGTACTATTGATAACTTTTTAATTTTGTGTGTGTGTGTCCATTATAATTTTCTGAACTTCAGGTTTGCTTAAAAAGTCTATATGAATATAATTCAGTTTAGTTTAGAAACCTTGTTATAATAAGGTGTTCATATCTTTGGACAATCATCTTGGCATAATTTGTTTAATTTTTGTAACCGTAAATAGAAATGGTCCAATAGATAACAGGTTGCATAGTTGGATTTGAGAGACTAAACATATTTCATCCCATTCTTACAACAGTCTTAAATTTGTGGCTTTCTTGGTTTTGAATGATCAGGAGAAGCTGGGCAGACTTGTCCGACAGTTTCATTTTCATGGATGGCCAGAAATTGGGATTCCTGCTGAAGGGAAAGGAATGATTGACCTCATTGCAGCTGTCCAAAAACAGCAACAGCAGACAGGAAACCATCCCATTACAGTGCACTGCAGGTAAAATATTATATTTTGTCCAAAGTTTGTCTCCTGATATTTTATTTGTTTGTTTGTTTTTATGGGATTTACATTTTTGTTTTTAAAAAATCATTTAAACCCCTATAAAAATCAACTCAAAATTACTAGGAGAAGCAGAATAACAGCAAGCCCAGCCAAAATAAAACAGGTAAATTTAATGTGAAAGCCTGAAAAGGTTAAAAGGATTTTGCCTGCCACTGAAATGACATCAGGCAAGGTGCCAGATGAGTCTTCCTGGGAAGAAAATTACACAATGAGTTGCCACCACTGAGAAGGCCATGTCCCTTATAGCCAGCCACCATACCTTGGATGTCAGGAGAAGCTGAGAAAGGGTATCTTATCAGGATAGTATGTATGGGAGATAGGCTCCCTGGTCACCAGCCATGAAAAACTTTAAAGATCAAAACCACCAATGTGATTGAGCCCATGAACTGAGTATGGTGTAGTGACTAAAGTGTTGGACTGGAAGTCGGGTGATCCGGGTTCTAGTCCCCACTTGGCCATGGAAACCCACTGGATGACTTTGGGCCAGTCACAGACTCTCAGCCCAACCTACCTCACAGGGTTGTTGTTGCGAGGATAAAATGGAGAGGATTATTATGTACGCCACCTTGGGTTCCTTGGAGGAAAAAAGGCGGGATATAAATGAAATAAATCATCATCATCATCAGGAGCCAGTGCAGATAACAAAGCACCAGCATGACATAATTGTAAGACTTGGTCCAGTTAGTAATCTAGATGTTGAATTATGAACTACCTGCAGTTACCAAACCATTTTCAGAGGCATACACACACATAACAAATTATAGTAGTCTAAACTGGAGGTTTCCAGCATGGATAGCAAAGGCCAAATATTTTAATATTAAAATCAACTTTATTAGCAATTTACAACACAATCTTATACATGTCTCTGCAGAAGTAAGTCCCACTGAATTTAATGAACTTTATTCCCATGTACATGTGCTCAGGACTACAGCCTAATTTTATTTATTAAACACTTATATCCTACCTTATCGCCAAAGTGTTCATAACAAGTAAATAATTTTAAAAAATTAAAAACATCCCTCCATAACAGAAAACACAATAATAGCAGCAGAAAAACATAACATACACAATAATTAAAAGTATTTACAATATTAAGCAATAGAAACTGATTAATACAGCAACTTTAAAATTACTCTCTGAAAGCCTTTCTAAAAAGCAAAGTCTTCGCCAATTTCCAGGAGATAATTGGTGAAGAAGTGAGATTGTCTTTCCTTGGAAGGGAGTTCCAGAGCCTAGGTGCAGCCACTGAAAAGGTTCTGTTCCTAGTCCCAGCTAGACAAATCTCATGGGTTGTTGGCACATGTAACAGGGTCTCATGATCTCAATTGGTAGGTAGGCTCATACAGGAGAAGGCAGACTTTCAAATATCCTGGTCCTAAACTATTCAGGGCTTTAAGGGACAACACCAGCACTTTGAATTGTATCTGGAAATCGGACCCCCTGCAATTGGAATCAGACCCAATTTCCTCCGATTTGTATCGGTATCGGGTCAGATATGATGCACGTCCCTACCTGATAGGGTTCAAATATATTTTGTACATTTCCCAAAAGTGTTAGGATAAGATCTAACTTTTTGTAGAAATGTGCATTATTCTATGGAAACATAAAGTGAATGAATTTCCATAACATTGGTAGCAGCATTTGGACAAGCAATTTACAATAGGTTCTACTCAGTTTGATCCAGACTTGTGCTTGGTAGAATTCGGCTGGCGTTGTAGTAATGGGAAGGGTGGCAATTTTTTCCCAATTTTTCCTTCCTCCTGCAGCTCCCAGCACTATCTCCCACGCTGTTCTAGTGGGTCAGAGACTCTGCAGGATCAGCACAGGAGGTAGCTCTGGGGGCTACAGGGGGAAGAGGGGATTGGAGAAAATTGCAGCCCCTCCCGTGTCCTCCAGTGGGGAAGCTTCACTGCATCCTGACTCCCTCTGCAAATGAAGGAGCCTTCCGTTTGCAGATCCAACCTAATGTTTCCATTTTATTTTATTCAAATAGTTATGCACGTAAAATGATTGCAGGATTAAGCTTCTACTGCTTTAAAAATTTAGTTAAATCCAATATGAGTGTAAATTTTGGGAATGCTTGTCTTCATGGTAAAAAAAAAAGAAAAAGAAATCTTCCATGATTAATAAAATTAAATTCTACTGCATGTATGTTTAAATTAAGCAAATCTGTATAATTTTATTCTGCTTCTACCAGTCCTGGGGAGGGACAAAGCAGCTATACAGGACACATTAAAGTTATTTTCTTTAGGAAATACTCAATTCAGAGTATATTTTTATTGCACTGTATATGGGTTTCTTATTAAAACAAAGAAATGTATTTGTCTTGTAGTGCTGGAGCTGGAAGAACAGGTACATTCATAGCACTCAGCAATATTCTGGAGCGAGTCAAAGCTGAGGGGCTCTTAGATGTATTTCAAGCTGTGAAGAGTTTACGACTGCAAAGACCACATATGGTGCAAACACTGGTATGTTATTTTATCCACAAAAATAATTGTCAAAGAATGCTAGGTCATTTATATTCTAAGTAAAGAAAGCATAAGCTTTACTTTCTTACCTCTTTTTATTCTTTTTTTCTGTATTTGTTGCTTGCCAAACCTAGCACTATTTGTTTTCTTAGCTAAATAAATAAATACATGCAATCCTATACATGTCTACAATGTGACTTACTCCCAGTTTGTGTGTATAGGAATGCAGCCAAAATTCTGCTATCTGTATAAATTATGCAAGTTATATGAAACTGCATTTCTTTTATTCTGCATAATATATTATGCTTCTGCTAATCCTGGGATGGAACAAGGGAGCACAGTTTCCACACTTTGGAAGCTGGAAATTTTGCTTAACAACTCACAATTTAACAAATATTACTACTACCCTACACAAATTTCTAGTAGCTTACTTACCTATGTTAGTTAATAGTTCATTGCATATGGAGAGCCTGAAAAAGCCTGGCACTGGTGGGAACGAACTCGATATAAATGAATTTAGAACTTTATCTTATTAACTTGAAAAAACACCCACAGCAGGGGACTGTTTACAGATGCTTCTTCAGCCCAGCAGCAGTCAATGAGATCATTCCTGGGCAGCAGAAGCATTGCAAAGAGCCCGGTCTGTTGCAAAGCAAGATCAAATGGGACCTTTAGAAAAAAACGGTTATCTTGTTTTCTCTATGTTGCTACAAGGAAGTAGATAATGTTTCTTAAGCTCTTAAATCCCATTTGTTGTCACTTTCCAGAGGTTCTGCAGCTTGGGAGCCCTTCCTCAATGCCTATAGGAGAGGATGTGGTCACGTGGTCTCTCAGGAGTTCAGAAAGAGCTGCCAGCTACCTCCCCAGCCCTTTTTGCCAGTTTTCATTGTGCCCCCCCGCCCCACATCACAAAATGCCCCCAAAAAGAAAGAAAAATATTTCAGCACAGCACTAATATAAATACCTTAAATAATAAGTAAAAGGGAAAGCTCTTGATTTGCCAGTGATGTCTGACAGAATTGATGTTTACAGCCACACTGGGTTCAATAACTATCAAGCAATATCACATTTATTAAAAAGTGTTAGATTTGTCCACCTCTCTTTCAAGCTGTGTTTCTTCCGTGAAACCACTTTTAGAGTTTTTGTTGTTTATATTTGAAGAGTAGTAGTCTTAGTTCATTCAGTGTAACTTGATCATTAATTGTGCTACAGCCTGCAACTAAGAAAGTTTTGTGAAATGCTAAGAGATTTTAAAGGTTACCTGTGCAGTATTTTATTATGATGCTACAGTTAAGTGTTAAACTCACCTCACAAGAATAATTGTAGTTCAGAGATAAATAAGCATATCAAAATACACGTAATCTCTCTCTCTCTCTCTCTCCTTTAGGAACAGTATGAATTCTGCTACAAAGTGGTACAAGATTTCATCGATATATTTTCTGATTATGCTAATTTCAAGTGAAAATTCTTGCCTTATTTTTTTATTTAATCATCTGTACAGAAATTTGTAAAATGTTAATTTATTTCCATTGATTTTTTAAAACTCTAAATGTACATATGACTGTATTTGTTTTTCTCTGAATGTCTCTGTAGATGTACATATTACTCAAATAAGTTTTCTCTCTGATCCAAAAGTGCATGCAGAGAGCCTTTTGAAACATTTGAGGAACCTTCCAGTCAATTGTTTAGGGGGAAGCAGAAGGGAGAGAAGAGGTAGATTCCTGCCTCCTACTCCTTCTCCCAAACAGCTGAGCAGTGGGACTTTAATTGTTTTGTATGGGTTCCATTTGTGCAGCTCCAGCTGTTGGATAAAGGAGGGGAGCTGTACACACAGCACTCATTTGCATGTGGGACTGTCCATCCAGCTTGGGATATATGTGCAAAACCTGTGTCTGCATGTGTAGTACCCCTAGCTGGATCAAGGTGATTTTTCACATTTTGCATTACAAATGCCTGTGTATAATATATCACAGTATCTACTGTTAAGAATATAGGGCACAATCCAGCCTATGTTAGGCATATTTAAGACCCACTGGTTTCAGTGGGTGTATTAAGCATATGCTTAAGTCTTTCCCATTGAAATTAGTGGGACTTGAAGCCCAGTTAGTGTGGTCTAGGAGCATCTGATGCTATAGCATAGCTGCAAAAGGACAAGTCCCTTGGATGAGAGACCAATGAGAGCCCATGTAGGAGCAGGAAATAAATATTTTTAAAACACATTAATGAGACTTTAAAGGTACTTGATTTTGGCTAGATCAGATCCATATTTTGCTTAAACATGTGAAATTGCTACCTTTTATTTCTAATGTTTAGCTTTCAACTGACAAATAAAATAACATCTAATGCTTATAAATCAAACATGCTAGAGCCAAACTCACACTACCATCGACACATGATAATTGTTTCACTTGGAGCATGTTTCACACAATGATTACACTCTACTAGGAAACTGAAATGAATGTGGGCTGCTCAAGAGCATATATGTATTCTTGTGCAAGCTGAATTCATTTCAGTAATATCTGCATATAGTGTCCTGCAGCTTTTTGTGCTGGTTTGATTCTCTTAACATCTTGCTCCATATAGAAACCCACTGATATTAATATGGATTGTTGACTGGGGAAAACACGTTGTTCCAAGTATACTAGCATAGAGGTGGGCTTGTTGGATCTAGTTTGTTTGTTTTACTAGAGATTCACTAACTGAAGCCTGATGCAAAAGACACTGAGTTGGATCCAGAATTAGACATGCTCTGAGTAGAAATGTTGAAGTCATGACTAACTCATCCCATTAATTTCAATACTCTAAGCATGACTAAGCCTGGATCCAAACCATCGAATTAAAAGATTCTGAGCCAAGGAATTTGTTTGGAGTACCAGAACTGAATTGAATTCACAGTCCTTTCACACACATACACATCCTCTCTTGGTTTATTTACTTCAAAGGTATTATTTTGGCCAATGGAAAATTATTTTGTTAAACAATTAGAAATCAAAAATCCTTGCCGATCTATTGCAAATCATCCAGAGATCTACCATAGATCCAGATTCTGCCCACTCCTGTGCAAAAATGTCAATATTCTGTAGGTATCTGTTCATCTTAGGTTTCAAAACACAGGTTAGACCCATTTGCTTTTTTGGTACGATTTGCAGCCTTACAATTAAGCACAATTCTTTCAGTAGATTATAGAGGTACATAAACTCTCCATCAGCAGCAACGTGAGATTTGAACTTTAGCTTTAAAAAAAAGTATATTTTTACTGACAGGATTGTAGGTAATTCTGTTTTAATGGCATGTTGTCAATTAGCACCACAATGTAAATACATAATTTTTAAAATTCAGTTACATCATCTTAAAAGATCATATTAAGTTATCATTTTATTCTAATGTAATTTTAAAGAAAGTATTAACACAAAGTAACATATTTAACTTACAAATTAATTAGCAATATTTGAAACTATTTTGTATTTTGAAGGGTAAGAGATTTTTTTCTTCCTGTCACAAATAGATGAAACACACATATAAAGAAAAATGTAACTCTTCCATTTAAAACAATCTGACGTTAGTTGTGGCTAAATACTATTGAAAGTAATGGGACTTAATTTAGTAGTGAAGTCAGTGGGGCATTGGCATGACTAATGTTAGCTGAATCAAAGCCACTATGTGAAAATAACATCCACTGAAATCAATGTCCTTAGAATTATGGCATTTGTGTTCAATGATGTGCACAGATAAATACACTTGAGTTCCCATAACATCAGTGGTCCTTAAGGGAAATAATGATGGATTGTATCCCTCCTAAAGGTCTGGTAGTGGAACCCTCTACAAGGATTCGCTTTTGCGCCTGGTTAGGCGATTATGCGCATAATCACAGAAGCGCATTTACGCCTAATCCCTCTGCACGAGAGGCGGCGAGAGGCGGTGAAGCGCATTAACAGATGTCCAAAATGCGCTTTACAAGTAGTTAATGCACATAAGCGCTTATTCACACAGTCAAAATGCGCTTTAACGGATGGAGCAAAATAAAACTCGCAATTTAACGCGCATTCGATAATGCGCATAATCGGGGAGATAACGCGCCTCTACGCCCGATTTGCGCTCCGTTCTTGTAGAGGTAATTTTTTTAATGCGCCTTGAAAGAGCTTTAAATGCCTCTTGTAGAGGCACCCAGTGTCTCAGTTTCAGAGTGATGCAAACCTCTCATATGAGCAAAGATTTCCCCATTTACTTCAATGTTGCCTGTAAATGTACCGAACTGCCCAATAACAAAGTCAATGAAGTTGCCTTTTCTTGCCAAGAGCTTCTCATACAGGGAGAAGTACCTGTAGAACTTTAGGTTGAGCTTGTAAAGTGCAATCAATCATGCACTGATAGAGCACAAAAGTCATTCATTTTGATGGGACATGCATAGTGGGTTGCATCCTCAGATTTTGCTTTAATGGCTACGATCGCCTATAAATCAACTAGGTAGGTCTTACAATATTTTCTTCTTGGTACCAGCAAAAAAGGGGAAATTATATATATTCTAAATAATGTAAAAGAAAATATTGGAGGGCTGGATCTAGACCATGAAGGACTCCCTTCATTCATGGAAGGGGTTTGGATCCAGTGGAGGCTCTTGCTGGAGGAAAGGGAGAAGCAATTTTTGCCATTTCTCCCCCCTTCCAAAAGAAAAGCTGCTCTGGAACAACAAGAGAGGCATTGCAGAAAGATGAATTGACAAAAATTGCCTTTCCACACACCCCACATACATATTTCCTCCAATGTTCCATGACCACAAATCTATTCATGGGAAGTCACATTTTGAACAGAAGTAGCTGTGGATGAATGACATAATAATCCACAGTACATTCTATAATTATTTTCCCCATCTTTTAGAAGGGGTGTGTGTGTGTGTGTGTGTGTGTGTGTGTATATATATATATATATATATATATATATATGCACAAAGACTAAAAATTAATTTATATCTATATCTAACATGCAATAGTTCTGGCTTGTTCATTTGTTTGGTTTTTAATGGAACTCTAAAAAGAATTATTGAAATCTATATAGACTGTAAACTGGTCACTTATCTTTAGTTCCTGCACTGTTTTATTCCATGTTCATTTTAATACAGTGTTTGAGACAAAAGAAAGCTACACATTTTTAATAATGTAGGGGGTACAAGGTTTCCGTAGCAGACTTTTACTTACCTACACTTCAGGTTAAAAGTCTAAAAGCACAGCCATTTATTACTTATGTCTTCCCAGTAATGCACTTCTGTAAATCTATGTGTATATGTACAGTAGTTATGCACCTAATGAATAAAAATATTGTAAGGGGTGATTGATATTGAACTCTCTAACCACAAAAGCAAACACTATCATTTGGTTAAGAGTTGAGTGTTAAATACACTTTCTATGCTAATATCTTTTGAAAATCCAAAATATCTGACTGTCCAATGTGCTGTAGTGTGGACCCAATCCACTAAGCTAAACCCACTGAAATAAGAATTTTGGGGGCTTTCCAGATCCTTTTTTAAAAGCAGTTTCCACACAAAGCTTTGAAAGTTGCTCAGGCACTTTCTATTACAAAGTATGAGGAAAAGAGGAAAAAATTGATATGACTAAACAATATTTATATTATTCCTAATATCATTTTTGTTCCTGCAATAGGGCCAGCTGGTATAATTTTTTTTTATCATCAGGAATGGCTTGAGGCATTTTGGTGTCTGAGGTGAAATATGTTCCCCTCAATTGTCTTGGTTTCTAGACTTAATGGTCCCTTCGCACTTATCCAGCCAAATAAATAACTTCCCCCAACATAAAATACTCTTTACAGTCACCAGTGTAATCTCCCACTCCATACCTCTCCATAAATCCAAACTACTATAGCTAGTTGCTGCTCAGTTACCCATGTTTCAACAGCTGGCCCATGAGACTGGAATTCCTTGCTACTTATAGCATCAGGTCTCTATCTTGACTTCTCTAAACAGCAGTTATAGCTCAGAGATCTACTTAAGAGGAAGCATTTTTAAATTATCCAAGCAAAGACATTAGAAGGCACTGATAGAAGGAAACAATTATTAGATATATCATTAAAATGCAGAACTCCTAATTTGTTGTTTGTTTTGTAAAGTCGTATTTGACAAAAT
The DNA here is from genome assembly GCA_029215795.1 of Anniella stebbinsi. Taxonomy (NCBI): domain Eukaryota; kingdom Metazoa; phylum Chordata; class Lepidosauria; order Squamata; family Anniellidae; genus Anniella; species Anniella stebbinsi. The sequence goes on along the minus strand of JARDYH010000002.1, from coordinate 287,151,341 downwards.
TGGATCTGGCCCAGACAGCACATGGCAAGATTCATCGATGAAGGTGGGATTTTTAAGTTTCCTTATTCTTCCATGGCCACAAACTAGTGAAGCCATAATAATTGTGGTTAGACTGATTTTTGTCATGCTAAAATCAGTCCACTAAAAGATTTCTCCCAATATGTAATAACTTCAGACAATTCTTCAGGATTGTGTTCTATGAATAGTTGAAAGCACACAACCTCCTCTGTTGCTTGTTGGATTCCCTTCAGGCAACCTTATTCTACCAGGTTCTTCCATGTGGTGACTCACAATTTATCTGGTTTACAAAATCTTAGAAAGATCTAAGGCTGACAACTTTAGAAAGCTTGTTTTTCACTCCAGAGGCTTTTAGTCAATAAAGCTGCTATACTTCACAAATATGTTTAAGAGTTTTCACACTTAATTTGTTTTACATTGCATGAGATTGCATTAATAAATGCCAAATAGTGATTAGAAATTATTCTGATCTACATAACTAGTCACTATGTGACTCAATTTATTGTCTTGTGCGACAATGGATGCTGATTGCCAAAGTTCTTAAGTACCTACTTAACCTGGAAACTGTGCACAAATAGTAGTACTAAAGCAGTTTATTTCAAGCTATGTTTCTAGGAAACCCTAGGTTCTTCATCAATTTATCAGGGCTTCAACAATGAGGAGACTGATAATTGTGAAGAAGCTAACCAAAAGACATTTATTATTTCTGGTATTCTCCTACAATGTATAGCAGCAGGGGAGTGTTGGACATGTTCTATGCAAGCCTAGGATCAGAGTTTGGCATGGTCTGGCAATGCCCAGTACCCCCAAAATTGCTGCTTTACCTTTCTTTTTTTTAAAAAAATAATGTGCACACACATGCATGTTAAAAGCTCTGTGAGGAGAGGAAGGGCCTGGTCTGGGCTATCTACTGGCTCTTTGACCAGCCAGCACCTGGACTTCTTCCTTTCTGGGCCGGCATACTTAATCCCCTGGTTTTGCTTGTCATAAAATATGTGGTGCCTCCAATCAACCACAACATTCAGGATTATCTCAGCTGTTGTAGAAGTTGCCCAAGCTCTGAGTCTGCCTTGCCTGCTGTGATTGTTGATATTCCTGGAATGGAGATTGCAGCAGTTTTAAAGCAATCCACCCACACACCCCATTTAGCCAGACAGCCTTCTATATAGAGCTTAGGAGCAAAATAAGGATATCTGAGAAAGAATACTGTGATGTTAGACCCACTGTTTTCTCTCTCTCTCTCTCTCTCTCTCTCTCTCTCTCTCTCTCTCTGAGAGGGGGGAGAGGGAGAAAGTGAGTGCATCACAGTTTTCTCCATATACATGAAAGACAAGTTCCATTCAGCCATTACTCCAAACCATGCAGAGATTATGTGTGAGGAGGGTGTGGGGTGGTATGCTCTAGTCCCATCCCTGTCAATTCTACTCTGGATGGTCTGAAAGGAGATTCTAAGCTGGTTCAGTAGGCTATCCCTCCTGCTCTACCTTTGAACCTCCCATGTTTGGCACAAAAGTCTGAAGGGAGATGCGAAACACATTCAGCTGAAAGTGCTTCCTAGCTTTGCGCTGAACATGCAAGGTCCAGAGTGGAGCAGGCAGGGGTGGCAAAGAGAGGATGTTGGGGCTGGGGATACCACACATGGCCTTGCACTCTTTTCTTGCATTATCTCCACACAGTTTGGTACAATGTCTGCATAAGGGTAGTGTTTCTGTTTTTTTATCTACTCTGTATGTGTGTTTGTACGCACATACTGTAGTTCTATATGTTTCTCTCTGGGTATATGGCCCCACTGATGTTCTTTGCGTAGGCTTCACAAAATCCAGGGAGCAGCCCTGGTTTTGTGGTGTACTTTTGCTTTGTATAGGCTGAATAGGTCTATTGGTTGCCACAGAAATGCCCTGCAGAATTCTCTGCAATACACCACAGAGTCTTGGTCACCAAATCAATCTAAAAAGGGTTTCCTGATGCCATCAAGTTTGAAATCTTGTACTAAGTATATACTTAACGGCTTGGATTAATCAGCCCAAAAGAAGAATGCGTATTGATTAGTGTTTTGAAAAGGACTTTTATGAATTGGTTTTTAAAAGAGTCTGAACACCTTTGTTTCCAACATTTTGAAACATTTTCATTAGGCAATATCATTTTTAATGTATTGCTACTGAACTCCTGTATATGCAAAACTGTACTTTAATTTATGTCAAGATCTTTATAATATATGTATGTATTAGATGGTGATATTTTCTTCTATTACATTTATAATTTGATCTTCTGTATTTATAATGCCAGTGAATGTTGCTGAATTATTTGTATATGCAAATTAAAAGATCTAATAATTCTGATGCAAGAACAAGGCTTCATTTTTTATTTTTCGGCAGTATTTCTTTCCTTAAATCTTTTAATTTCATTCCTCTACTGTTTGCTCATTTAAACTAAGTACTGCAATTTTGCAAAGGATGTAAAATCCCTTACTTAAATTACTTTCCAGAACTTTTAAAACTTCGCTTGTTTTACACAAAATACTCTTAATAAAAAAAAAAGTTAAAATGAAGTGTTACATGCAAAACATTTAATTTACAATGGCAACTGAATATCTCATCCAGAACACATTTATTCTAAAAGTAATAATTACTCATAGCTGTCTCAGTGGATTGTACTAAAATCAATATAATCATCCCGGGCAATGATTTTTTCTTCTTCTACTACTTGAAACAAACTCCCTGCCCACTGTGGTGGTTGGTGTTCAGTGCAATGCAAGAGTTCTAGACCTTGTTTACAGTGTAGCAGAATGAATTGGGAGAGTCAGAACGGACTACAGTGGTGGCACCAGGAAAAAATGTAGATATTGGGGAATGTCGATTAGTGAGCAGGGTGCATTTTTGCAGGGAGGTGTTAGATTTCTGAAAAATAAATAATGGTATATTTCACATTAACTTTTACATCCAAAACATTTTTCATCTCAGTCTTTTCCCAAAAGCGGGTCTATGACCCCCCCCCCCCCCCCCGTCAAAAGTGAAGTACAAGCTGGAGCGGAAGGATTGCAATTTGAGATTGATAAACAAATGGTCAAGGAAGGAACACCTACTCCAGGACCCAATGGAACTGCATCCTAGAGTAATAAAGGAGCTGGCAGAAGAACTCTCAGAACCACTGTCTATTATCTTTGCAAAATCATGGAAGATGGGAATTACAGGCCAGTTAGTCTTTCATCAATCCCTGGGAAATTTTTGGGAACAGATAATAAAGAAGTCAGTCTGTAAGCACCTTGAAAACATTGCAGTAATTACTAGAAGTCAGCATGGATTTGTTAAGAGTAAATCCTGCCAGACAAATTTGAACTCATTTTTTGATTGGGTAATCTCCCTTGTGGACATAATATAGCTTGACTTCAGCAAAGCTTTTGACAAAGTACCCTATGACATTCTGATTAGCAAACTAGTGAAAAGTGGACTAGATGGAACAACTATTAGGTGGATCCACAGTTGGCTACAGAATTGGACTCAAAGACTGCTTATCAATGGTACCTTCTCAAACTGGGGGGAAGTAACGAGTGGGGTACGGGGGGAGGTAAAGAGCGGGGTACCGCAGGGCTCAGTCCTGGGACCAGTGCTTTTATATATTTTTATTAATGACTTTGATAAGTAGGTGCAGGGAATGCTTATCCAATTTGCAGATTACACAAAACTGGGTGGGCTAGCTAATACCCTGGAAGATAGAAACAAACTTGAAAGTGATTTTGATGGGCTGAAAACACAGAATGAAATTTAATAGAAATGCCAAGTTCCACACCTAGGAAAAAGGAACCAAATGCACAGTTACAAGATGGAGGATACTTGGCTCAACAATACTATAAGCGAGAAGGATCCTAGAATTGTTGTAGATCACAAGCTGAAGATGAGCCCACAGTGTGATGTGGCTGCAAAAAAAGCAAATGCTATTTTGGGATGCATTAATAGAAGTATAGCTTCCAAATTGCACAAGATACTGATTCCCCTCTATTTGGCACTGGTTAGGCCTCATCTTGAGTATTGCGTCCAGTTCTAGATACCACACTTCAAGAAGGATACAGACAAGCTGGAGCATGTTCAGACGAGGGCAACGAGGATGATCAGGGGTCTGGAAGCAACACCTTATGAGGAAAGACTGAAAGAACTGGGCATGTTTGGCCTTGAGAAGACTGAGGGGAGACATGATAGCTCTCTTCGAATACTTTAAAGGTTGTCACACAGAGGAGGGCCAGGATCTCTTCTCGATCATCCCAGAGTTCAGGGCATGGAATAATTGGCTCAAGTTACAGGAAGCCAGATTCTGCTGGACATTAGGAAAAACTTCCTGTTAGAACAGTATGACAATGGAACTAATTACCTAGAGAGATTGTAGGCTCTCCCACACTAAAGGCATTCAAGAGGCAGCTGGACAGCCATCTGTCACATATGCTTTAAGGTGGATTCCTGCATTGAACATGGGGTTGGACTCCATGGCCTTATAGGCCCCTTCCAACTCTACTATTATATAATTCCATGAAGTAAGTCCTATAAACTTTGATGAATTAACTTTCAAATAATCATGCTTTAGGATTGTGGCCTTTTTTTTAATTTCCAGTTCATGATTCAGATACAATTTGTATATGATAAGTGCCTTTCTTTCAAGTAACTACAGAGGTCCAGAAAGTAGGGGATGGGGGAGCTACATGTTTGGAAAGCATGTCCCCTCACCTCCACCCACTCTTTGCTGCTTACTGTGTTGGTCAGGACTGCTTCAGACTGCAAATGAGCAATAACATTTTTTACTGCTCCCCTATCTGAAAAAATCCCCACAGATAGAACACTACTACAGGTAATGAGCTGATAATACAGATTTACTTGCATGGAAGAGTATTCAAAGCTCAAGAAATACTTTGAAATGGTAGAGGCTTTTCTGGGGTCGTTATCCCACCGGCGGTTTTAAGCACACCCATCTCGACTTTGCTCCACTTCTTCAACGCTGGGCTCGCATGACGTTGTCCCCGTCCTGCTGTTCTCTCACCCTGAGGTCGCAGTTTTTAGTTTCTGTTTCGATTTCTCCCTGAACGGGCAAAGTCTGAAACAGGCAAAGTTCAACAGGCCAAGCTGAAGTATCGCAGCAATACTGACCACGTGTGATTCAAAACACTAGACTCGAATACGAAACTGAGGGGGAACCCGCAGAAGCAACCCGGGGGGAAAATAGTATGTGATAAAGCTCTAGGTTGTTGGGATTCCTTCCACCTCATTTTGCTTTACATAAAGTGGTCTACAAGCCACGTTATAGTATCTTATCACAGGTCTTCATTTATTGGAGTGCTGTCTTGTATCATACAAAGGCACACAACCCTCATCGGAGTTAAATTTGTATCCTGGTCAGATACAAAGGGACATATTTTGCTTTGGAGCATAAAAAAACTGGACAGCATAATGGATTCCTAGTTTATTTGGCCTACTAGCTTTTAGTTCCCTGCCTCAACTTAGTCCTGTCCTGTGTCCCCTGTAAGTGAAATTATTCTATGGAATCTTTCTTTACCAAACATTTCTACACATCCTGGCTTGGAACCATCCAGAAAGTGAAAGCATTAAATCCCTTTTGGGAGACAACAACTTCTGTATCAGAAGTGCAGAACTTCTTACAGTCTGAATTCAATTTTGGAGAAGCTTTTGGGGGGCACATTCCAGTGGTCTCCAAAGGCAAAAGAAGTAAAGGCAAAAATATCAGCATAATTTAGCTTAAAACTCTTACTGCCAGTAACTCGGTACTTGAGGGGGCACCTCTCCCTATATATGTATGCCCGAGATTTGAGAACTGTGGGAGGCCCTCTTCTGTGTCCCACCAACGTGAGACATACATTATGGTGGGACATGGGAGAGGGCTTTCTTGGTGGTGGTATCCTGGTTGTGGAATACCTTCCCCTTGGAGGCCCGATTGGTGCAGACACTGGCTTCATTTCAGCACCAAGTTAAAACCTTTGAAGGCTAAATTCTCCAAGGTTGCACATAGTTTTAATTGTTCTTATTGCTTTTAAACTTTTCTACTTTTAGTTTGTTAATGATTAAATACATTTTAGCTCTGTATATTTATTGTTTTACATTGTTCTGATTTTATCTGTATGCTGCCCTGAGATCCCAGTGATATAGAGCAGAATACAAATGTTTTATTAAATTAAACTAAATAAACCTTAGGAGTGGAATTTCAGCCTTTCAGAATAGGGAAGAAATGGCACAAAAGCTGGGAAGCAACCAAATGATGGGTGGTTGGGGGGGGGAATGTTTCACCAGAAAAACGGGGATGTGGCCATCTGAAGAATTCCGAAAGGCCAGATTTAGACCCTAGTAGAGCTGGATATGGCCTCAGGCCTGAGATTCTGCACTCTTGTTCTACACTCCTCTGACGATACTGGTTTTGCTCCACACTGATCCTTGAGCCTGGCAAGCTCAGGTTCTTCCCATTCTGAGATCGAATTGTATTCTTAAACACCAGTGTAAAGAACTGCTTCTCACATGACTTGAAGTTTTCCAAACATGTGTTCTGAAGGCAATAACAGGTGTGTCCCAGTGCTGGTGAGTGAAATATATTAATGGTTCCTACGTTACCTTAAGTTGTGCATCCTATCTTCATTAGTATAACTTCAGACTTACTGAAATATCTGGAAAGAAATAACTGTTCACAATATCCCTTAAGACTCCCTGCTGGAATTCAAAGACAGGGCCAGCACAGCACAAACATTTATAAGGAACCTGTAAGAGAAATTAATTCTCCGCATTTAATCCCACAGTCATTCATGCTGATCCATATTTAGGTAATTAGGTGGAGATTGGATGTTGTCTTACAAATCTTGTAGATAACTCCAGTTTTTATGGACTTACACTTTAAAAGCTGAAGCATGGGATTATTCAACTTTGAATAAAACATTGAATGATATAAGTGGTTGTGATTGTTCTTTTTAAAAGTTTTTATTATTATTTAAAATGTTCATTATGCCTGTACACAAGCTATAGTTTATGTCTAATATGAATCATGATCTCTGGAAATGAGTGCAAATTTTAATTATGCAGATGCTCTTTAAAATATTTATTAAATTTGCAGTACATATGGTAGATTAAGGTTAACAGAATTCTCTAAGTGGGTATATATGTCAAATCCAAGTAAAAATTTCATTAATATAAAAAAGTTCTAACCCATCTGGGAATTTTCAAGCAGTTAAGTTTGCAATCCTATACACTTTTACCTAAGAGAAAGCTTCCTTGGACTCCAGGGGACTCACTTCTGGCATAGACATGTATAGGATTGAGCTCTAAAGCTTTTTTTTAAACCTGATTTATAAGATTATGTTGCAGATACATTTTTTGGGTAAAATATATGTGTTTCCATACAGTTTTATAGACCATAAGAATTAACTTTCAAGTGAGCCAGATCTTTGCTTAAATTACTTACAAATCTACATTATATTTATTTCTAAAGGAAAGTTAATTGCTATTTGCAAACTACAACCTACAAACCGTGTATATTTGTGGTATACAAATGTGCAAGTGATATCCATATTTTGTAAACTAAGAATATACTCGTTACTAAAGAATATGAAAAAGGGAAATATCTAATCTTTTAAGGCGTAACACTGTTCACACCACTTTTTTTTTAATGAATGAATGTGTGTGTGTGTGTGTGTGTGTGTGTTTAAATATTGTTTCCCACCTACCTCTTGGAAGATTGTGTTCAGTGAAGCCATGTGTGGATTCCCCAAGAATTTTTTCAGTTCTGCTTCAGCTTTTCTCTTAATCTCTGGTGGGTAGAGGCAACCTGAGAAGGGATATAGCAAGCCCTGCTCCTGTAATGTTCACACTACTTGCAAAAGTTATTTATCTATTTACAACATTTATGAATCATTCCACATCTACACAAGTTCCAGAGCAGTGAACAATAAAATACAGGAAGATAAAAGAATAACTAAATATATTAAAAACAGTGAGTTTTTAAAAAGAATACCGATGGCCTTGGCTGGTCAGTCAAGGAAGGCCTCCTAAAATAAAGATAATTTCAAGCTAGAAACAATACAATGTGGTTCCTGTCTGACCTACAGAGACTGGGAATTCCACAGAAAGGGGGCCACCACACTGAAGGCTCTTCTCCAGGTGGACTCCAATGGGGCCATAGGTCCATGTGGAACCACTAGGGATATCCTGTCGGATGACCTGTCACCAGAAAGGTTGCTAAAGGAGAAGATGCTCTCTCAGGTATCCTGGTCCCAAGTTGTTTAGGGCTTAATATACTAATAACAAACCTTAAACCTGGCCTGGTAGAGAATAGGCAGGCAGTGCAGTTCCCTTAGAAAAAAAAATGCATGTTTTATTTTGTTGTTTCTGGTTACATGGGTAGGGTGACCATATTTTGGAAACAAAAAAGGAGGACAAGATGGCCACCTCAAGAAGGCAGGCCCATCTTGAGATGACTGCCCCCAAGGGGGCGTGGCCTTGGCCACATGTCTAATTTTATACCTCACAATTAAGACAAATCTGTTCTACGTGGAAAGTAGTGCTGTTATTATTTATTGGTACCTGGAGATGAACTTGTTATGAACCATTTTTATGCTGTGATTTGTGAGTTGCTACATATTATTGTGGATTTTTTTGCCTCATGTGTTGCTAGTTTTGCTATTTAAAAAAACGTAAACTGCTTTGAGTGCCAAATACATGAAAAGGCAGTATAAAAATAAAGCAACAATAGAAACAAATAATAGCCCACTGTGCCTCATGATCCACTCCTCTGCTAAGTGAATCAGTAGCGTTTTGCCAGTCTACACATGAAGTTTGATGCTGCATCTGTACTTCAAGTCAAAAACATAACTGCAAGCCAGGCCTGAGAAAACACACAACAGGGAAAATACTGGAACACAATATTTTGGTGATGACAACACTGACACTGCTTGGCTTGAGGGGGCTCTGGACAAGATACTCCCCCCCATCTAAGATTTAAAATGCTGAGAACATATTAACCATCTACCCTCCTAAACAAAGTACTAGGAAGTAGTGGCAAAAAGGTACAGCTTAGAGGGATGGGTCTTCACTCCATATCAAAACAACAAGCCAGCAGCCAGGGACTTTGCTGAAAGGCATTCTTCAACCCTGTTTTAGTTCAATCCACTCTACACAAGATCTCATATCATCCTGAAGTTTAAAACAAGTTTCATAATTCAGAGTATCCAAGATGCAAATGTAATGTTAATTCCAACTGGTTTTAACATCCCCAAAGCCCAAGCAGAGCAGAAAAAAAGACATGGCAGAAAGAACATACATTCCACATTAACAGCATACCAGTGAATCAAGGAAAGGTATCAGAAACTGTAGCATGAAAATAAATTGAATGATGCTTCCACTTCAGGACATCAACAAAGTGAATTAGAAAGCAAGATGACATTCATAGATTACACTTGGTGGTTTAACCCAGAAGGCTGTTCTAACAGCAACAAGCTTAAAAAATTCAAATGACAGAATGAGTAAAATAGTAAAATGAGTACAACGTTTCTCTTGGGTTCCACATTCTAGTTTAAAAGGCTTTTCCTCATCATCCCTTTGCAAATATATAATAACTATGGACAGAGACCTCACCAATTTGTACGATCAAGTGCAAGAAAAATATGTTTACTTGCAGAAACTTCAATTAAAAAGGCTAAACAAGAGGCTAAATAAGACCATGAGAGATTTATAATATGCTATACTTTTTTAAAAAAAATTATACAGTACTCCAATAAGGTTAGGGTGGATGTTTTAAAATGGGAAGGTGTTTATCCTTATAAATTACATCAGAGAACAGGGGCAAGATTTCACCCTTTATCGGATTCTTCTCTCTCTCTCATCTCTACCCGTTACCTTTGCCTCATGCTACAAAAAGGGGAAAAAACCAAGAAAATAAATATTCACATGTGCATAGAAGTAGGTTTTGGAAACCATTATATATTACAAGTAATGCTGACTTCTTTGTCTATAAAAATTATGCCAGCTCTTAAGCAGGTTGCAATCCTATGCACACTTACATGGTAATAAGCCCTATGTAACAAAATGGAAGTTACTTCTGAGAAAACATGTATAGGATTGACTGCAAATGTTTTGAAGCTAAAAGTGGTATCAGGAAGCATAACCCAGCAAATAAAAAACTAGAAGAGAAGTTGGGATGATTATGCCTACTGCGCTTAAGGCTGCAATCCTAAACACATCTACTAGAAAAGTCCTATTCAGTTGTTCTTCTTGTAGGATAAAAAAAACATGCAAGGGTGGAGAGGAAGGAGGAACATGATAGCTCCATCCTACCTCCATTGCTGTTCTTGTTCACCCTCAGTATGTAGAAAGTGATTTCTGTAGCAGGGAGCCTTTTCAATCACTGGGAAAAAAAGCTTTTATATCACACAAGAAGCCTACATGGATAGAAAACTCTCTGCACTACTGATGTTTTCTCTGAACAGGCGGAGGGCGACAAAAATTACAGAGGAAGCAAGTAAGCACGATTATCATCATTCTCTCAACTCATGTATTTATAACCCCATAATAATAATAATAATAATAATAATAATAATAATAATAATAATACCTAAATAGAGCTAAAGTGAAGTTCTTTTGTTCTGTTTTGTGCACACACAGTTTCACTTGAGATAGTACCCACAAAATAAAGAATGAATAGAGAACAATGTTGGTTTAAACAATTTATCTCAATCTTACAATTGTATAAGTCAAGTTTACATTTAAAACAAACTTTGGAGTACACTGTTGGTGAAGGGCAGAACACAGCTGGCGAAGCATTGCTGGGAAGGCCCTGATGTGGAGTCACTTTGTTTTTCCTTTCTCCCTAATCTCTCCATCCTGCTATATACAAAATGTTCCTGCAAGCCAGCTAACGATTTCTCCATCCAACAACATTGTTGCAGTAATGATGTAGTTATGTTGCATTCTCATTCTGTGTTCCATTGTGCTATCCTATGACATACGATTATGTGTGTGTGTTCTACTGTGTGGAAACCTGCTGTGTCTTCACAAACAGCATTGCTAGAGATCTATATAAGTCAAGCTAACAAACAATAAACAACCTTCCTGCATAGAACATCTCGGTGTGTGTGTCTTCACTCCTTCATCTGGCGCCCGAACAGGGACTTCTCCGCCCACTCACTACGCTCGGCACGAGCTTCAGGTGCACCTCTCATCCTTCGGGACCTCGGTGAGTATGGGCGTCTCGCTGTCAGTGGCACAGCAGAGACATGCAGACGAATTAGCATTCTTGCTAAAGAGAATTGGGCACAGTGTTCCTTCTTCAGTTATCACACGACTAGTCAGTACACTTAAGGAACAATGTCCATGGTACCCAGAGAATGGATCTTTGGTTTTAAGCGATTGGGAATGTATAGGGCGGCTGCTTCATACAGAGCCTCATGCTCCTGTTGAAATCTTACAGGTGTGGCATTTGTGCCGTCACGCAGTCAACCTCTACGGGTCCAAAACTGCTTTACCTGCACATCCTTCTCCTGCTTCTTACACACACGCCCCTACCCTTCAATCCCCTGCTTCACTAACTCACCCTTCAGCTCCCAGTGCCCCTCCTCCTCCTGTTGCTTCAGTTTCTGCTTCAGATTCTTTACCCCTATCTGAGCTCCAGTGCATGGTGCAGAAGTGTAAGCAGGATCCTACTTTGACTGCAGAAGAGTCAGGAGACCTGCTTGAAATCTGTCCTGCCACTTACACTCAAAATAATCAAGATCAAGAAATCAACAACTGGGAATCAATGCAAGATACAGGTGACGTACCAACTCAGAGTGTTTTGCCACAAGCTACATTGCCTGCTGCTAGTCTATGTGCTGTAACTGCTTTTGCAAAAGTTCCAGCTGCCAGTCAACTGCATAAGAAAATCTATGCCGACTTCATTAACTGCTTGCAAGCCACAGTTCCACTTTCCATTTCTCCAATAAGCTCTCCGCTTCTGCAGCTTCAGATTCCTCCACTTATCACTCAAACTCTGCTTGTCACTCAAACTTTGCCACCACCCAATTCATTCCTGTCTCTCAGTCCCCAGCAGCCACGGTCAGTGGTGTGGGGCGTGACTTAATCATTGCATTTTTGCTGTCCTTTGGAAGTATTTCTTGATCCCTATCCAGGTGACCGATCTGTTTGGTTTAATCCTTCCTTGATCATCTGCCAGCAACAAAGTTTTTCCCATTGTTCCAGGTATAGTAGATCCTAAATTACACAAGTGTTTTAAAACTGTAAGTCTAAATGTTCTTCCTTTAATGTTATTCTGTTTAACCTCATTTCATTCCTCAAGCCTGCTGCAGCCGTCCATAGAGATGCAAGTTATAGATCTACTGTCTTAACCCTTTATCTCCTATTTAGAGCAACCAATGGGTCGGAAACGACCACTCTGCATTCTCATTGTCAATAACTTAGTATTTTCAGGCTACCAGAGCTGATGTGACAACCCTTCAACCTGTGCAACAACTCGCTTGCTGTTCTACAATTCTGTGTGTGTGGGACCTTTCTCAGTGCTAAAGCAACGAGAATTGGGAAGGCCCCCTAAGTCAAAACTGTTCTTTCCCTGACATCTTCATTCTGTTGTCAGTTCAGTGTTTGTGTTGTCAGTTCAGTGTTCCCTGACAAGCTGAGTAGTGACTTAGTTTCAAGATAAGTGTAAAACTATTGCTTAGAAGTTTTTCATGGTGTTCCAGTGCAGTGTATCTGTTCCTGCCCTCTAGAGACTAAGGTTAACCCCAAATGTCTAACCTTGTGTGAGTTTTGTTCACATTAAGCCGTTTTAACTGATAGCTGTCTGATCCGTCTTCAGCTACAAGTGTGTGTTTGGAATGAAACCAATATGCTTTGAAATTCCGTGTGATTCACAAAAAAGTCACACAGTTGTTAACAGTCAGTTTTCTCAAGCTACAGTTCCCCTCAAATTCGAAAAAAGACTTAAGCCTCTCTTCAAGATCGAGAACTGTTAAAATTCTTCAAACAGAGTCAGTAACTTTCCCTGACATTGGATTTACAAAACTTTGCCTGCCTTTCCATAAAAGATTTATCCATGAAGCATTCGCCTCCCCCTTTTCACCGTCCGGGGGAACGAAGATAAAAGACTTGCCGTCTGCCTTTGTTTGCAGCAAAATTTGAAACATTTTCCCCCTCATCCTTGCTAAAAGACACTGTTTATTTCATTCAAGAGACTTTTGAACACTGTTCAATTAATAAGAGACTTTAAATCTATTCTAGTCGTTTCAATTATAAGAGACTTTGAATCTGTTCTGGTCGTTTCAATTGGGGCCTTGTGCTGGCCTCAGAAATTTTATTCTCAAACCTTGTTACACTGTTGAATGTTGCCATTATTACCTTGTCATTTTCTAAGTTTGCATTGTGTTTCTTGCCATGTCCGAAGCCTTGAATTCTGTAAAATGAAAGTTGCTTAGAAAAAAGTAGAGGCTCTTTTGCAAACTGTCCCTCACAATTGTGTCGTCATCAAAAAGAGGTTGAACTGTGCTGCCCTGTTAGCACAGAAGTTTAGAATTACAGGCCTGAAGCCCTGTCTGTCAAAGTAGCTCAAAATTAGCCATCCTCCATCCTCCAACAAGAAGTTCCTTTGTTAAGAATTATCTTGTTGTCTGCTGTTTCTGTTTGCTGTTTGCTATGCTTGCCAAGAAACTTGTGTTTGAAATGCTATCTGATTGAGAAATGCTTGATGTACTCTGTATATGTTCTGTTGCCATTTGAACTTGAAACTTCTAAGAGTTATGCCATGAAAAGTGCCTTGTGGCTTTTCATAGATTTAGACTTGAAATTACTGTTCTAGATTCATGTTCCATAGCCTGCTGTTTCCCTGCATACAGCCAAAGAAGCAAAAGATGATTGTTGCTGTTTATTCATCTCATTGTCACATTCTAATTGCTTTTGGTTTATTTCTCCCTTTCAATATCTGACGCCGCAATTTGTTAGAGCAAGTGAGTGCTACACTTGTTCTCGATATCTGAATCTCACCCAAAGCTTAATGACTTTGTCCCAACTGCATTGCCTTTAAGATAGCAACCCCTCATTCGCCTACCGCCTTGCTTTTTGTGCCAAAAGACAAGTTTATTTTATATCTGTGAATGGTTAGCATTAACTGCTACTCTGCCATGCAATATTTACCCACTGGTACAGCTACTAGGCTAAGACAAAAGCAGAACCTGTTCACTTTATTCCAATTTGCTTTGTCCAATCATGTGGGTCCTCTATCATTTAACATGCCCAAAGATCCATGAATCACTGTAACTTTGACTGTTCAGTTGCAAGCACAGTCAGTGCAGCCCCCCTGCAGGGAGCCCCTACAGTATTCACTGATGGCTCCCCCCAAAAAAGAAGTGTTCTTACCTATGTAGATGCCATTACTAAAACCTGGTGATTCTTTTACACTCCCATTCAAGTTTCTGTGCAGCAAGTTGAAAATGCTGCAGTAATACTTGCTTTCCAGCGTTTTGCACAACAACCTTTCAATTTGATTGTAGATACTATGTATGTATGTTTTTCACTTAATTTTTCATTTGGCTGATTCTCTGTTGATTTCTCAAATTGATCACAATCCAATAGCACTGTTCTTAACTCTGCAAATGTTTTTACAATGCACTTTTTTTTTTCATAGCACACATTCACAGTCATACCCTTTTCCTTGCCCAGACCATCGAGTCTTAGCAAATGCTTAAGCAAATGCTGCTTTACAGCGTCCAGCAGCAAATTCCTTATTCCCAGACCCTTTTCAGAGCCAAGTTTTTTTTTCACCAATCTGCAAAATCCTTAACATGCCAATTTTCTCTCCCACTGACACAGGCACAAGCAATTGTTCGAAATTGCTCACACTGTTCCTCCCATCATTCCTCTCCGTCTATGGGGGTAAACCCCAGAAGAGAAAAAGCTAACTGTCTATGGCAAATGGACGTTGCCCATTTCCCCCCCTTTTTCAAACCTTATTCTTTGCTTCATTACCTTCAGCCTTTTCCATTTTTGGGCAAACCCAAAAAAAACCTACAAACAGACAATGCACCTGCTTATTGTTTCCGAAACAATAAAAGATTTTTTTCCCCAAAGCATTAGAAGATTTTTGCTCCTGACGAGATATTGTTCTCACCCATGGCATTCCTTACAATTCCCAAAGGCAAGCTATTACTTACCCCTCAACAAGTGTGTTAAACAAACTCTTCCCCATTACAGAAATATTCATACTCATTTAGCTGTAGTCCTGGTTATTTAAAATCATTTAACTTAGAATTTTACAGCTCAAGATGTCTCCAACAACAAGAGCTGCCTGAAACTCCTAAAAATTTGTATTTGCTGTAATTACTGTCAATTCTGTGATGATATTATGTTTACTCTCTGCATTATTTCATTTAAGCACTGCTGCTCCAATACCTTCAGTTTCTTTAATGCCTGACTCTAACCTTTAGGTTCAACATGCGCAATATATGTTTGCTATTCATGGTCATAATGCCACCTTGTATTATGAACATCTGTTAACTGCCAAGCCAAGTAGCCTTTATACCTACTGCCTTTGTTACCCCAGACATTGTTGTAGTGATATTTGCGAGTGACTAAAATCACTCCAGCTATGTGCTTTTGCTGTCATGCCACTGGCATTTACAAAGTGGCATGAGTAGTATAGAACAGTTAAAATCCTTGCCGTTGTAAGTAATTATTCTGCTTGCATTGAAACATTTTGGTTATAAGAGAATTATAACTCTTCCTATCCTTTACATTTATGCAACTTTTCCTATGTTCCAGCAAATTATACAGCTATGGCTGATAGTATCTGTAATAGATAGCAGATCCAAGACCCTAATTTATAGTTTTTCTTCAACAACACAGCTACTAATTTCACCAAGGCACATATCAATGTGCTTGCTTTAGGTTACCTCACTTTGCCTGTACAAATTGTTCACCTCATCGCTCTGATACAGTTATTATTGTTGATTCACAACTGTCTAATTTGTCTGATGGGTCTCGAGCTGTTCTAAGAGCCATCACTAACACTTCATCCTTAAGATCCTACCTTAGAATCATTGTATAAGAAAACAGATGCTGTATTCTTAGATTAACATGTTGTTTAGAAAAAAACTGTTAATGCTATTGCCAATATATTGTACGTGATCTGCAACTTGAAATCATTGATCAAATGCAAAATTGTTTTGCAATAGACTATCTGTTAGCAAAAAACTATTGAAGATCATTTGTCTAGTTTAGCATGCTTCATTCAAAACAATGTTCATACACAATTCTCTGTGTTTTCTTAGTTAACAAACTGGCTTTCTAATTTTATATATCTCAGACAACTATTTTTCTATGTCATTTGTAGACTACCTATTTTCATAACCTTACGATGCTTTGCTCAACGTATCCCTTCACTGTTAAAGTTGGTAAAAAATTGCTTTACCTGTACTTCATATTTTACACACAAACCACCTACTTATTGACTTAAAAACAGAATAAAGAAGAAATCAGATGAAAGAGCTATCTTGAGAAAAAGTATTGTAGGGAAAACCCTGGTGCTTTCTCACAACTGGATCTTTCTATCTGTTATCTCTTTTTCGCTACACGCAAAATGTCCTAGCTACATACAGGCTGTTCTACCTTCAGCTTGCCAGCATCAGGCTAGGAACAAATGTTGCAGTAATGATGTAGCGTTCTTATTCTGAAGTCTATTGTTTTGCTCTATAACAATCTCCTTGTATTAATCAAATTCACAAAACTTCTTCTTAAATTTAATTAAGGGAAAGAGATGAGATGAAGGGCAGAACACAGCTGGCGAAGCATTGCTGGGAAGGCCCTGATGTGGAGTCACTTTGTTTTTCCTTTCTCCCTAATCTCTCCATCCTGCTATATACAAAACATTCCTGCAAGCCAGCTAACGATTTCTCCATCCAACAACATTGTTGCAGTAATGATGTAGTTATGTTGCATTCTCATTAGGGGTGTGCACGGACCCCCCGGATCGGATCGGGACCCGGATCGGGACCTCCAATTTTGTCCCGGACCGGTTCGGACAAAATCGGAGGCCCCCCGGACCGGATCGAGTCCGATCCCGATCCAAAAATCGGAAATTTTTGGATCGGCCGCCATTTTTTTCCCCATAGACTTGCATTGCAATGCAAGTCTATGAGGAAAAAATGGCGGCGGGTGGGTAAGGGGGGGCCTAACTCCCTCCCCCCCCGGGGCCGTCCGCTGTGGACGGCCCCGGCAGGTAAACCCCCTCCCCCGCGCTCCCTACCCCCCCTGGGGCCGCCTGCTTCCATCCGCTGGCGCCCGCGGGCGCCAGCGGATAGAAGCGGACGGCTCCGGGGGGGGGGGGTAAGCCCCCTTCCCCGCCACTTACCTTCTCGGCACGTCCGGCGCCGGCGGCTACTACCAGCGGGCTCCACGGCCTACTCTCGAGTAGCGCGCCGGGTGATGACATCACCCGGCGCGCCACCCTGGAGCAGGCCGCGGAGCCTGCTGGGAGTAGTAGGCGCCGGCGCCGGACGGGAGCCGCCGGGCCGGAAAGGTAAGGGCCCCCCTCCCCCCTCCCCCCTCCGCGCGCCCCCTCCTCCCCCCTCCCCCCTCCGCGCGCCCCCTCCTCCCCTCCACGCACCCCCTCCTTACCTTTCCGGCCCGGCGGCTCCCGTCCGGCGCCGGCGCCTACTACTTCCAGCAGGCTCCGCGGCCTGCTCTAGAGTAGCGCGCCGGGTGATGACATCACCCGGCGCGCCATCCTAGAGCAGGCCGCGGAGCCTGCTGGGAATAGTAGGCGCCGGCGCCGGACGGGAGCCGCCGGGCCGGAAAGGTAAGGGCCCCCCTCCCCCCTCCGCGCGCCCCCTCCTCCCCTCCACGCACCCCCTCCTTACCTTTCCGGCCCGGCGGCTCCCGTCCGGCGCCGGCGCCTACTACTTCCAGCAGGCTCCGCGGCCTGCTCTAGAGTAGCGCGCCGGGTGATGACATCACCCGGCGCGCCATCCTAGAGCAGGCCGCGGAGCCTGCTGGGAATAGTAGGCGCCGGCGCCGGACGGGAGCCGCCGGGCCGGAAAGGTAAGGGCCCCCCTCCCCCCTCCGCGCGCCCCCTCCTCCCCTCCACGCACCCCCTCCTTACCTTTCCGGCCCGGCGGCTCCCGTCCGGCGCCGGCGCCTACTACTACCAGCAGGCTCCGCGGCCTGCTCTAGAGTAGCGCGCCGGGTGATGACATCACCCGGCGCGCCACCCTAGAGCAGGCCGCGGAGCCTGCTGGGAATAGTAGGCGCCGGCGCCGGACGGGAGCCGCCGGGCCGGAAAGGTAAGGGCCCCCCTCCCCCCTCCCCCCTCCGCGCGCCCCCTCCTCCCCTCCACGCACCCCCTCCTTACCTTCCCGGCCCGGTGGCTCCCGTCCGGCGCCGGCGCCTACTACTACCAGCAGGCTCCGCGGCCTGCTCTAGAGTAGCGCGCCGGGTGATGACATCACCCGGCGCGCCACCCTAGAGCAGGCCGCGGAGCCTGCTAGTAGTAGTAGGCGCCGGCGCCGGACGGGAGCCACCGGGCCGAGAAGGTAAGTGCCCCCCTCCTCCCCCCCGCTGTCCACTTTCATCGGCGGGCGCCCGCTGGCGCCCGCCAATGGAAGCGGCGGTGGGCGCCAGTGGGCGCCCGCCGATCCGCCGATCCGCCGAACCGGTTCGGAGCTTTTTCGGACCGGTTCGGATTGGATCGGCCGATCCAGCTGCGGGATCGGAAATCGGATAATTTATCCGATTTCCCACTGGACCGGACTCGGATCGTGGATCGGGTCCGATCCAGTGCACATCCCTAATTCTCATTCTGTGTTCCATTGTGCTATCCTATGACATACGATTATGTGTGTGTGTTCTACTGTGTGGAAACCTGCTGTGTCTTCACAAACAGCATTGCTAGAGATCTATATAAGTCAAGCTAACAAACAATAAACAACCTTCCTGCATAGAACATCTCGGTGTGTGTGTCTTCACTCCTTCATGTTGGGTCTGTCCCCTCTGAGGTGAATGATCTTTACAGAAGGGTAAGCAGACTTTTTGGGCCATGGGCACATCTTATTTCAAAGATTTATTCATCCACCGCTACCTTCCCAAATTTAATTCAACCATTGTGAGGGCTGAGAGAAAGAAACAGACCCACCATTTGAGCAGCCAGAAGAAGCTGGATCTCCAACCACCACAGACAGCCGCTGAAGCCTCTCCTACACGTGGGCATCCACCTTTGGGGCTTCTGGGCAGTCGCAGAAACCGGGCGTCCCAGTTCCTTCCACGTGGGCATCTGGATCATTGAGAGGGAGGGGGGAGCCCTCTTTCGCCCACCCCACCCCTCTGTCTCAGTGATCCAAGCCTCTAATTTGGATGATTTCAAACAAAATAAAGGCAGGATCATGGAGAGGGAGGAGGGAGCCCTCTTTCGTCCACATAGAGTGCATTGCAGTAATCCAGTCTTGAGGTTACTAGTGCCTGTACCACTATAGCCAAACTATCCCTGCCCAAGAGAGCTGGTGAACCAGCCAGAGGTGGTAAAAGGCACTCTGAGCCACCATGGCCAATAGGAAAAACAACAACAGGCTGTGAACCTGACCTTTCAAAGGAAGTGCCATCCCATCCAGAGCCTATCTCCTGGACTCAGGAACCATTCACTCACAGGGCTTCCATCTTGCCAGAATTTATGGTGTGCACTTCAGTGTTTACTCCCTGGCTTTTGTTTAGTAAGCTATCTGAATTCTGTTGGGCATCCTAAGACTGGAGTACAAGGATCTGCAATACCTAAATTCCATAGGGCTGACAAGGTGTTCCAAGTTCAATTAAGATAACTATTTGGTGGGTGGGCTGTTTTCTTCTCTTTTTCAGCTATTTTGAAATCCACCTAACATAACAAAGCTACATCCATCGAGTTGTATCCAGATTATGTCATACTTATGTCAGACCCATTGAACTCAATGGAACTTAAGTTAGGAACTTTACAGGCCTTTGAAGTTAGATTCTGAGCTTGGTTCAGAGCTTGGCACTGGACTTTCACCAGCATGTCTAACTGATTTCTGGCTTCTGCCACTTCCATTCCCAAAACCAAGGGCATCTAAATATCTTCCATATGGTGGACTATTCAGAAAGGGTAGCATGCCAAAGTCCACTTAATTGATCTATACCTGTTATTTGGTATCTATCTTCTTAATGAGCTCATGGATGATGCTAGTCATGGCAGAAGTAGTCTGGCTAGAATAGTAGCATAATCAATAGGGGTTTTCTGGTATTATAGCAAGATGCTATTGTTATAGACCTATTGTTTGGATAAAATGATAATTATGTTCCAGATCTTTCCCAGTTGTATCAAAATGTAATCAGAAATTTGTGGCCAATGAAAATTACCAGATGTTTTTGTAAGGGCCAGATTAAAGGAAGTAAGATAACAAGGTTACCTTTGCCAAACATCTGCTAATTTTCCATTGATCAGTTTCACAATTCAGTTAGTAAAATAATCATGTTTTTCCTAAGTTGACTATCTTGACATATGTTGCATTTTGTAGTTAGTTTATCACTTAGTGTGGCAAACTATGTTGGATCGTGTGCTTTGCCACTTCAGAGTAATTTAAATCCAAAGTGAAGCAAACATTAACAAAGCTACCTAGATTTCACTACAACACATCTGAACTAACTTAACATCACAGCCGCTTGAAAACAGCAAATGAGGCAAACTACCCATAAAAATACAAAAGCAAAGCACAAATATCAAGAGGTTTTGCTTTTGGAAATATCTAAATATTATAATTTTATGCCCTGCAGCAAAAACAATGTATGACCTTGCTGAGGTTTTGTTCCCATTGTGTATATATCCTACTCACAAAAACTTTATTAACATGATGCTAAACCATATATTCTACCAAAGCAAAATGCCAGAAGTGTGAAAATATGCAGATTGTATAAACATGCTTCATGTACATACTCTATTAATTTCCAGTATCAACTGTTTTTACCCCACCACATGTAATTCACATATATCTAACTCCCTTTTAAATCTCTAATATACAAACAACTCCAGCAATAAACCAATACGCAAATACCTCCAGCAGTCTTACAATACAATCCTATGCATGTCTATTCAGATACAAGCCCCATAAAATTCAGTGGGGGCGTATTCAGGAGAGTCTGTATAGAACATTTGGCTACAAAGTGCTAAGAGGGTTAAATGCAAAATGCCTCCCCCCCCACCCCCGGCCATGGTTCTGGAGGGCAAAAATTGTCCCAGGCAGGACCTCTAGAAATTGCCTACCCTTGTTTTAAAGTTAATGTAGTCTAATTCTGAGGATTAAGGATCATCCCTGCATATAGTGCCATGCTTGCCAGGAACAAGCCTTCTCTCTCTCCAACTTTATTTATGGGAAAACAACGAACTAATGGCAGGCATCAAAAGTGCTGTTTTCTCAGGACTCCTAGAGAACGGTGGGCAACAGTGATTGTGTGAACATTAACAGTAGATCCATTAAAATCAATGAGACTTTAGAAAAACATGGCTTATTTTAGCCCCATTGATTTCAGTGGGTTAGTCTGGATCAAACCCAATTTCAAAACTGGTACTGAAAACTGCTTAGATGTTTATTGTAAAAAATAGTGAACTCTAATCAGGAAATGCTACTAGTTACTTGATTTTTCTTTAGTTTATACCAGCCTCAGTGTATTTCTCTAGTTGCATTACCAAGTAGATCCTGTCACTTATTGCTAAGTTCTTTTTCACTTTGGGTAATGTTACTTCTTCATAAAAGCACTTTGACAGTTAGGCTTTATTCATTTTGTTTTAACTGTCATGGTACAACATGGTAAGCATCTGAAGGGGAAAAAAAATAAACCAAAAGCATTTCTCTGCTATCTAACTGTCCCCACTACATCTTCTGAGAACTGTGATTAAACATCTCCAACACAATCACTAGTCAGATTGTTGGCACTTTTTTGCTCCAAATGTCAGTTACAAGATTTAATTTATCTCTAATATTTATGGTTACAGATTTCATGAGTAACTTAAGTTGCATTCATTTCAATGGGTCTACTCTAAACAGGACTAACATTGGACACAACCCAAAATATCTATTTTTAAATGCAAGTAATATACTAATTCTAAATTTTAAATTCTTCTAACCAGTACCTTTCCTCCTAAACAAAACTATGTACAGTAGATGTAACAAAAGAAAGTCCTTAATGAGCAGTTACATCTAATTTGACATAATTTGAAGTATGCAAAAGTAGGCCGAAAAATGTGGTACGCAGAGCCCAGAAAAAAAAAACAATAGTCCTGCAACCAAATATGTGTAAAAACACACAGTCCTATATATAATTGGATGGGTGAGGGGTATTATATTTCTTCCCAATACTTCCATATACATTATTGTAGATCTGTACTAATTTTGTTTCAATTGTGTGTAAATTGAAACAAAATGGCAAGATTAGGGGACAGTATAGAATACCAATCTCTGAATGCTTTAAATTTTAAGGATGTAATCTTACACATGTTTAGACAGGAAAAAAAGTTTTATAGCTCTCAGTATTCCCCAGCCAACATGGCTAGGAGCTGTAGGACTTTTGTCTGTCTAAACATGTATAGCATTGTACCCTAAAGCAGTTTGTCTCATCTGTTTCGGAGATGATTTTTTTTTAGTTTCCTACTTTTCTAATTCTAAAGGAAAGGGGAAGCGAAAGCAACTTAGAGCCTTTATAAATTATTTATGTGCACAATCCAAATAAGTGCAGTCTTTGCTACTGCACTGTCTGCCTCTGTGCCCTCATGCAGAAGGGATACCGAGGAAGAGACGCTTCAATTTTCCTGAAGGCTACTCTTTCATGGCTAGTGATCTTAAGCACATTTGCAGGTTGATTATGCACATCCCTTACCAAAACTCACACAGACACCACCATTCTAAGCATGTTTACTGTGGAGTAAGCCAGTTAAATTGGACTTCTGCCTAAGGAAATGTATGTGGATCTCATTTGCAGCTGGCCCAAAGCAACATGCTTGGAAAGACAAATCAAAGGGGCAGGTAAATAAAACAAAAAATATGTTCTTGCAGCACAATTCTATACATATCAACTCAGAAGTAAATCTCATTGAGTTCAAAAGAGTACTGTAATCTTATAGCTACATATCTATGGGTATGCCTCATTGAACTCAATGGGACTTACTTCTGAGTAGATGTGTGTAGGATTGCACTGTTAAACAAGACAGGTCACCGTTTTAAAACCTGGTTTCCTTCATCTCAGTCTTCTGAAAGGCGATTTGCTTAATAATGGCTGGTTAATAAAGTTATCTAATGATACAGCAAGCACAGCATGCAGACTGCTGCAATCTTATATACAAAGTTGACTTGGGAGTAAGTCATACTGAACTCAGTGGGACTTACATCTGTGTAAACCTGCATAGGATTGCACTATAAAACACTTGCACACAAGGTATGAGGAAGATGCTATAATGGGGTGCCAGGAGTTACGTATTTAAATCAAAGGCTTTAAACACCAGAAAGGCTGCATAGAATTGGGATGTCAGTTTAGCGCAATCTTCCCCAGGCTGGCGTCCTCCCGATGGGGATGAACTGCTACTCTCATTATCCCCAGCCAGTACGCCCAATGAGAGGATGGGAGTAGCAGTGCCCCCCCATCTTGCTGGGGATGGTGGACATTGCAGTCCAATCTATCTGGCAGGGGAAGATGGAAGCTAGTAGGAACATAGGAAGCTGCCTTATACTGAGCCAAACCATTGGTCCATCTAGCCCTGTATTGTCCACACTGATTGGCAGTGGCTTCACAAGGTTTCAGCCAGTTTTTCCAAACCCTACTTGGAAATGCTGAGGATCAAAAGTAGGACCTTTTGCATGCAAAGCACATGTTCTACCACTGAACTATGCCCCCTCCCTCCCATTGCAGTCCAATCCGTTTGGCTGGCGAAGATGGGAGTTGTAGTCCGCGGGTGCCAGGCTAGGAAAGGCCAGTTTAGAGATCCTCATGGGTAAGGGGAAAAGAGGACAGAGCAGCGCGGTTTCCCTTTGTGCAGGGAGAGCTTTGATACGGCCAAGTAAGTGGCTCCCTTTCGAGAAAAAACAGCAGAAAAAATGACAAGACTGTCAGGAAGTGTTGTTCTTTTCTTTCTTATTCAACCACTGTGGAGCGCCTACCAGAAATGTCCGCAAAGAACTTCATAAATAGTAATTTAAAAAAAAAACATTTTAAATGCACTTCGTGGGACCATTCATATGTTACACCTTGGAACAGGGGACTACACGTCCTTTCAGAAGTTTCCACGCCCAGGCCGTTGCAAAAGGTAGACCAAAGACTTCCAACTTCCAACTTCCAACTTCCCTCCCACTTGGCGGGAGACCCGCACAGATCGAAACACACGGAGCGCTTTTGCCAAGTGTCTGTTAAAAATTAAACGTCCCTCCGAGCTCCCCATTGGACAGTTTTTCTACGTGCGTCACCCCAGTTTTCACCAATTAGAACGTCCCGCGCCTCTTTTTTTTTTTTAAAAAAGAGTTTAGTAAGTCGTCCCACTCTATTTATCCTTGCGCGGAAACCGCTCGAACTAGTCCCCACAACTTGCTCTAGCAAACTGGAATTCTGTGATTCGTGATAGCTGCTTCCGTTCCAATACATGAAAGAGAACAGCGGCGAGCAATTCGGTCGTTCTTCTGTTTCAAAGGGCTGCTACCTGAAAAACGGAGGGACGTTTTACGTGGCGGAGGGATACGAACGGGGTGGGGGTGGGGTTAACGGTACTACCACCGCGCGCGGCGATTTGAATAAACGAGGCGAGATTACACCGCGCGCGGGCTTGAATTCTAGTTAGCGCTGTCGGCGCGGCAGGAGTTGAGCGTGTTGTTCCTGCGTGTCCGAGTCCCGGATGAGTGAGTGGTGAGGAGACGCGCGCGGGCGCAGGTGAGGGACGTTTGTCGAGAGTTGGGTCTGGAGGTTCCCCGTCGTGTTTACGAGCGGAGCGCAGGGACGAAGTGGCGTAGTCGTCAGCAGCACTCTGAAGGCGCCCCATTTCCTCGGGTGAAGTAACGAACGGGGCAGTTGGAGTAGAAGAAAAGGAGAGGGAGGTTAGATGGGGGCACCCGGCGTGGTGGGGAGCAACTGGTTGCGGGTGATGAGGAGATGAGCCATGAAAGGGGGGAAGTTGCAGCCTGAGAGCGAGAGCGAGGGAGGGTGGGTTGGTCAAACTGCCCCAAGGATGGGGCAGGGATGGGAAGGTGAGAGAAACGCGGGGGAAAATAAGGATTTCACTGGAGGGGAGCCTGGGATTTGCCCTCAGGCTGACCTGGTGAGGAGTGCTTTGAGAGGAGAGCTGTCCACAGTGGTAGTCCACGTTTTGTGGGAAACTGGCATCTCAGGACTGCTCTGTGTTAGGCTCTTTGTCAAGAGACGTATAAATGTACGCATGTTTGGGTTTGTTTGTTTTCTTTGCTGGGGCGGGCGGGCAAGGCTTTCATTTTTTCGGGTATGCCACATTAACAAAGCATCTGTGACTTGGGGGGTCCCAAAAATGTAGCATGATTCTTTACTGCTAGGAGACAATATTTCTATACACGGTAAAGATGATAATTCAGTCGCGTAGGGTTACTGTGTTTGAATATATCCTTAGGTGCAGTTGTGTGAGGGCGCAATCCTATGCGTATTTGGACAGGAAAGCGTCCTACAACTCCCAGCATTGCCCACCCAGCATGGAGAATGTTTGGATTTGCAGGACTTCTTCCTGTCCAAATATGCATAGGATTGCACCCTAAATGAGTGGGAAAGCCTCAGTCATGTGACTTTTCAAATATATACTTAGTCTGTTGAACTGTAATTTCGTTTCCTGTAGCTCTGTAATGAGCTTTGAAACAGGATGAGCTTTCTTCACAGATGCATGTACAGTTATTGTAAAATAAACATGGTGTTATTCCCTGCACAAAAGCACTATCCTTGTAGGAAATGTATTTTCTTTGAATTGATCCTGTGTCTAAACTTCGTATGTTTCATTAATCCAATCAGATGCAATTTAAACATCCAATGTAATGTTTGCAAGCACATCTTAGCTTATGAAAATGTAAACATTAAGAAATGAAAACATCCAAATATATTTTTGTAATGTGTCTGAAAAAACCTTTTGATATGAACGAATAGGGGCTGAATGTGAAAACAAATCATGGCCTCCAAGGCACATGTATATTTAGGTCTGATCTGAGTGACCTATAAATATAAATACTTGTCTACTATTTAAAACATTTATGTGCATGACAGATTTTGTCTTCCAAATGACTGGAATTGGTCAAGCTAGCTAGAATTTTTTTTTTTTTAAAAAAGGTTATTTCTACTCGTAGCACTTGTGACTTCAATCATATTGAAATATGCCAAAGACATTTTTTGAAACAACATAAACAGAATCAGCAAAATAGTAAAGTTGTATAAAGAGTAACATTCAAAATTGGTTTTATAAATATAGGTACAATGATAGTAAATGAAGTTTTATGACTTTTATATACAGTCCGTACAGGTAAGATATGCAAACGAGAAAATGCCACTTTTTGGGAAGATCGTTGTCATTAAAAGAAATGGGACTGATGGAACTCATTTTCCACTGACTGCAAACTCTTGTTTGTTTGGAAGGTAAGACTTAATGGTATTAGAAAATATGTTTACGCATGTTGGAATTCTATTGTGCAAACTTCTTTATGCATTCTAAAAGATTAGTAACGTTGATACCTTTTTTAAATAGCAAAACCTCAGATGGTGTCGCAGCAATTATATTCTCAATCTTCCTCAGCCTATCCCTGCATCAACGTACCATCAGCCCAGACCATTGACCATTCTGGTTGGAGTCCAACAATATGGAGGAACTAATAAAGAACTAACACATTTATTCTCACATAAGCTTTTGTGGACTATCATCCACTTATATCCATAGAGTCACCCACAACTCATCTTCATGTCAGCAGTGCCCTTCTGCATTCCATATAGGGCATACAAGCTCTATGTAGAATAATAAATGGACACTTTTGGAGAAAATGACATCAGAAATTGCAATATTGAAAACCTGTGGGAGACACTCCCAAACCTTAAAATCACTGTTGAAAAGGAAATAGACTTTAAAGGAAGATTAAAGTGGCAGGCTGCTGAGTTAGAATTGATCAAGATGTTTAATTCTTTTTCCAGAGGCTTGAAATGGGATAAAGGATTTTATCCTGTGTCAAGTGTCTATTGACTTACCTCATGTCAGGGTGTTTGTGTTATCAGCATCAACTGCACTATGAATGGCCATTGTTAATAATGAACAGACTCCAAAGTGCATTTTGCTAGCATAAATGACTTCTAGTGCAATATCAATAGTGTTTGCTGGTACAATGAGTTTTCCAGGGAAACACATTGCACCAGCAAATGTGATTGCTATTGTGCTAGAGGTAGCTAACACAAATACAACATAATTTATGTTAACACTAGTGTCAACTGGACACTGCCCATAGTGATTGTCACATTTTGTATTTCATAAGCTTGAAAATTTTCATAATACTCCATACATTTAATGAATTCACCAATATAGTGCACAGAAGCTTATGCCAGAATAAATTTGTTAGTCTTTAAGGTGCCATAAAACTCTTTGTTGTTTAAATTTTACAGTTCATCTAACATGTTGCATTAAATGGAAAGGAAGTGATAATGTTTTTGTATGCATAACCTGCCCTAAGACTGAACTTGATTACCACAATCTGTTAATGAATCTTATCGCTTCACACAAGCAAATGGTATTGATATCATTTCAAATCTTTGGAGATTTCAGTAACTGTGGATATTGCTTTGAATTAAGGAATCCTTTCCCAAATTGTTTTTATATAAATAGATTGTAGCTGTCAAGTGCTTATTGATAGAAGACAGTTGTAGTTTCCCATGTTTGGTCTAGTCTTAGTATGGGCTTAGATCTACACTACATACTACAGTCTTACAATGGGGCAGATCTACACTATTGCTTTATAGAGTTATTAAAGTACGCTGGTAACTGTTGGGGTACAATCCACATTCCATATACTACTTTCATAGTATTATTTCCTGCTTTTTATTCCACATTCATAGCGATTGGGTTTGGACGTCTATAATCCAATTCTGACCAAGAGAAAAAAATTTGATAGCCTCTATTCAAATTTCCCATGTTAGTAAATGGGAAGCATGAAGCTTTGGTTTTCTGAGTCTTGATTCGGGGTCAGTACTGAGTTGAAGTGGACCAACTCTAAATCAGTCTAATCAATGGTGAGCTATTTTCTGATCTGCCAAATCGGGTTTGAATCAAAGTGGGGGGGGCATTGGTGCACATTTTGTAATGCTATGTAGGTGTTTTTTAAGATGTTTAGTTCTGTATTTTTAATAGGAGTATCATGGCAAGTTTTAAGATGGAGTATGTATTTATTTAATTTGTAAATTTAAGTCTGAAAAGTGTGTGATTATATTTAAAGGAAAAAAGAATGTGACATTCGAATCCAGCTGCCTCAGGTTTCTAAAGAACACTGTAAAATAGAAGTCAATGAAAATAAGAAGGTGTGTAATTTTCATTATTATTATTATGAGATGTATATGTTTTAAATTTATATCTAAGGATAGGAACATTTTTATTGGTGTATTTGTTTTATTGGTATTGATTTGATGTATACCTATTTATCTTTTTTAGTTGAATTTTTTGTTTTGTTTTTAGGCAATTTTATTTAACTTAAGTTCTGTAAATCCAACACAACTAAATGGAAGTAGCTTTCAGGATTCTGCAGCCTTAAAGCATGGAGATGTACTGACTATTATTGATCGTTCTTTCAGGTAAGTATAGTGATATACACAACCAGCTATGAGTTTATTATGGCTGGGTCTTAGGTTTACTTTCTTCTCAACCCAAACAGACAACCAGATGCTATTAAGTAAGCAACAAAAAAACAAAACGAAAAGTTCTAGAGAGCGCAGCTGCTTGGCTGTTTAAAGACAGGGAATCCCCCAACTAAGCAAAAGGGTAGTGGAGAGAACTTGTTAAATTACAGATGGTAATGAAGGCAGGGAGGAGTAAATCTCAGGGCACATGTGAAATCATGACAACAAACACTGGAAAGATAAAGAAGAGAGAAGCAGGGAGCAATTCTGTATTGGACTTTGGGTAGTAGAGGCGGGGTTGTAAGGAAGGCACTTTCTGCCTCATCCCCCCCCCCCCCCCCCCAACACTTTTAGGAGTCAATGAAATTTATGTTGTATTTGGAAGGGGACTTCTGGAGTTTATTTTGTATAATTTTATTTCTGGTGAGTAAATTCTGCAACTTCAAATTTGAAGTCATTTTTGAAATCCTTGATAAGATTTAACACGAAGTGAAATTTATTTCAGTACTGCATTCCGCTGGAATTAAATCAAGAACAAGTTAATATTTTGACAGAACTTAGAGCACTCAATCATTGTATTTGAATTGCAGCCTTTGTATTTAGCTACTCTTAAATATGGGACAGTCCAGTATTGTAATCTACCTTTCTACATTTTTAACAGGTTTGAATATCCACATCTGTCATATCCACAGAAGAGGCTTCCTAGATCTCAAGAGAAGGAAACATTACAGGTAACTTTATGACTATAGTAGTCATACTTTCACATCTTGCTGTGCAGGAAAGATGGATTAAAATCATACTCAATTTTGTGCTTGGTTTAATAGCCACCCACCAATACCTAACACTTTGCAAGCCTTCTGACAACCACACAAAATTCAGGGGAGGAACAGAATTGGTTTCTTATTTCATACTGACCTTTGGAGAAGAAAAGGAATAGGTGATTCCCTCCTTGCCCAAGGCCTGGGATGAAGTGACTTTATCACTTTGTCAGAAGATTTGGAAATAATAATATATATATTTCTTACCCGCCTCTCCCTCTGGATCGAGGCAGGGAGCAACAATAAATATAAATACAAAGACCATAAGATAGATAAAACATTAAAAACAAATAAAACTAATACATTATGAAAAACATCTTAAAGTTCAACTAGGTAGGCCTGCTGGAAGAGATCAGTCTTCACGGCTCTCTTAAATTCAAGAAGACTGCTAAGTTGTCGAATCTCTCCTGGCAGGCCTCCACAGTCTGGGAGCGGCAGAAGAGAAGGTCCTCTGGGCAACACTCGTCAGCCTAGTTCTGGCTGATTGAAGTAAATCCAGTGGACCTAAGCGTGCAGGGCGGATTATATGGGAGACTGAAAGACTGAAGTCTCATCTCAGTTCATATTGGCAGGCGTGCAGAACCTCCAGCCCTCTGGCCAAATCCAATCTGACCCATGCAACCTTTTGGTTCTCCTCCAGGGGCATGGCTTAGGCTCCGAGCCCTGCAACCTGCTCTTAGAGATCACAGTTGGGGGAGATGAGGGGCATTGGCATTAAGATTCACCCCTGCCAGGAAGAGCAGCTGCTGTACCCACCTTGGTGAGTCCCAATGTCCCTTATCCCTGCTGCTAACTCTGATCTGAGATTGGAGATAGCACCTGGGATGATAGGCATGGTCTTATCATAAAATTATGGAGTTGGAAGGGACCACCATCGAGACCAACCCCTCTGCAACGTGCAGTAAAACCAATTAAACTATCCATGAGAGGTGGCTATCCAGCTTCTTATAACCTCCAGAGATGGAGAACCCACATCTTCCGAAAGGTAGACTCTTCCACCTAGCCTGCCCCACTTCCTTCCCACAATGGGGAAAGGAGATGGGGCAGGCAAAGCCGCTATATCCCCTTTGTTCCTCTGTCGGAGAAGGAAAGGGCTCAGCTGCTTCTCCCTTCCCTGCCCTATCCGTTGTGGAAAGGAGAAAGGGCACACAAAAACAGTGTAGAGCAGGCCTAGTCTCTGTCTTTCCCCATTGGGAAGTCCCACACACAGCATGGTCTAGTCCTGGTCCAAGCGCTGGGTGGAAGATCCACTTGGAACATGGGCCAGTGGGGACATTATGTCAGGTTGGTGGCCATGTCTACCTGACGTCATATGGCCTGCAAAAGGCTGCATGGAGGGTCAGTCGGCGCTTCACCCGAAAATACTTCTGCACCCCTGATGCTGGGTTTTGGATAATGTAGAAAAGTCTCCCTCCTGCCTTCTCCCCACACCCTATGTTGCCTTTTCTGTGCTTGCCAGGGGGGTTTATGGACTGCGGGGTGGTGGGGGTGCCTTGTTTTTGCACCTTCACGGTGAAACTTGGGGGAGAGAATCTTTGTGCTGGCAGTTGCTACTGGTGGCCAGATTTATGGACTGTTACTAATAGTTCTATTTTATTTATTTATTTATTGTCTATATCGCCTAAAAGCTGAAGCTATGTTAAATTTTCTCTGGTCATGAGCCAGCATTGCAGCTCATAGTAAGAGAGAAGAAACTTATAGGATCTTGAGATGTTCCTAAAAGATGGGTACCCCCAAAACAGTGTGTAGGAAGAGAAACTAAAATACATATTAGGTTTACTATCAGCTTAATATCCTGAGGAAATGGGGGAGCTCAAAATGCAGCACTGAGGTATGATATATAGAAGAAAAACTATAAGCAGTCTCCTTAAGTGGGTTTTTTACCTGCAGAAGCAACATGTACTACTACAGTCCTTGATTCAATCTGTTAAATGTGCATGGCACCTGCATTCACAGAATCCTTGTTAATGCCAGAATTAATCTCTCAGAAGACATGTGTTACTGAATGTATATACTTGGGACAGACATTTGGAGGACTCTCTAATTGGAAGCATAATTCTTTTCCCAGTCTATGTTCATATCTAATTCTAAAATGTGTATTTTTTAAACTATTATACTATATTCAAAGACTGTAGGTTATTTTATAGGTAGTTGTAGCTCCCAGAATAGCAGCTAAAGGTGAATAAACCAGCTGAGTTTTTTTCTTAAATATTAACTGAATTAGGCTTGAAAATGTGGGAGTGTGAGAGAAGGGTGGAGTGTCTAGTGAAATCTTGCTGTGGGGGTTGTTGAATCCATTTCAATTCTTTATTCCAAAAAGTAACCAATGGACACTTGTTTCATAACTTTGCAAACTTCTGATACAAATAATGTATTCATTGTTTTTATACATTGTTTACGGAATTACAGGTTCTGCATATCCAACAGGTAGAACAGGAGGAGTTGTTGCACCCTCAGAATTCAGAATATAAAAGTCCTCAGATTTCTGGTTGGTAGTTCTTTCAGCTTGTTTGCTTTTTACAGAAGTACACCATTATATTGATGGATAATAACAGAAATTTTGAATTCTCTCTGAACCGTGATGTCTAGAGTTCACAAGCAGGAAAATCTTACTGCAATTGATTTGTTAATGTGTTTGTTTGTATAAACACAAACCATTTAATATAGGTATATTTTAAAGAGTATTGACTAAGAGCATGCTATTTGTTGCAAAGTATGTTATTTACTATATTTTTTTAATTATGAAGTTGACTTCATAAAAGAGTGTCTTTATGAAGGTGTCGCATCTTCCTCAACAGTTCCCATACATCTGGGATTGAGGGTGGGAGGAAGTAGTTAGAGTACACTATCGCTTTTAACTTGTTCTGTAAAAACTTAATGCTGATATTATTATTTTTATTTATGTATTACTCCATATCTAAAATAGATTCTGGAGTGGTGGACATAGGAATAAAACAGTAAGAACAGCAAAAAGATTAAAACAGCAAATAAAAATTGTTCCATCTAAAACAAAGTACCAATAAAAACGGTGACTTGTCAGTTGAGGAATGCTTCCTGGAAAAGATATCCATTCTGTATTACTGCTTTTATCAATGTTAAGAGCTGTAAAAGGGTTTAAGGGAGCGATCCCATCGATTGTGCCCTTGGTGATTGGAAGCCCCCAAACCCGGAGACATCTGATCATCTAATGCAGGGTGGGAGCAGCAGCAGAGGCAATCTATACCTCCCCATCCTCCCACCTTGCAGATTTTGCTAAATGGGCGTTTCAGCCAGTCTCTAGCATGGCATTTCAGAGAGGGAGGAAGTAGGCTGGAGGAGGCTCAGGATAACTCATCCTGGGCTCTCCAGTCTCCTCTCCTCCAGAATTCCCTCTTTCCTCCTCTGAGGTTGCTTTTCCAACCTTGGTGGACAGCAGGGACAGTTCTCTCCATGCCAATTGCAAGGGATCAGGAGAGGAGGGTTGTATCTCTGATTCCCTCTTCCAAGACTGGAATGCTGTCTCTGACTTCAGAAGGGAAAATTCAAACAATCTTATTGTCCCTGGGATGCTTGCCCAGGGACCATAGGATTTCTCTCCAAGGGAATAAGTTCAATTAGTTTCTCACTTCTCATTCAGTATTCATTCAAACTACATGTTTGCTCTTATTACTGTGGTGCATTAAATGCACAATCTTACCCTCTACTTCATATTCCACCTTGTCTTGTCACCCTTTTGATTTTTCAGACTGGTTGTTTGCCTTTTGTGTTTTAGACCATTTTGTTTGTATTTCTAAAAGTGTTGTCTTACTAATCTTTTGAAATTTACATCTTGTTTTGGGACATGTGAGAAAAAAAGCATAATATGACAAAACACAGGAACTGATAAACAATGATTCACAGAGCAGCAGACAAGGATTACATAAAAATCCTACCTTGGAGAGGGTTAATGTTAACAACTTCCATAGGTTACTTGAATTGGTTTTATAGTAGGTTACAGAACTTAAACAAGTTGATACACATTCCAGGATACATGGTGACGATTAGTATTTGCCTTCAGTTTTGCATAATATCTTTGCCTAAGCTTTGCTAATATGTGCTTTCCACCAGTTATTCAGGAGTCCTGGGGATGGCAGGAGGATCCCATCCAGCAGTGTTCTGAACACAGGGCAGGGGAGGTTTTCAGAATTGGCAGGCCAGTGCAGTCAGAGAGGAAAGGCAAAGGAACTACTGCCATAAGATATGATGGCCATCTGCATAAATGGCATTAAAAAGGAATTAGACAAATTCATAGGTATTTCAACAGTTATTAGACAAATTCATAGGTACTACTGTGAAGTCTATGTTGCCGTGGGTGTTAGTGTTCCTGTTTTCCCCCCTCAGTCCCCTTACCACAAAGGGACTCATGAATAATGCAAATGTGGTTCATGCATAGTGAATCCCCCTCTGAAATTTGCATGTGAAATGAACCCATCCCTTCCCTCATGCACCCTGATTGACCATCTCCATCCCCTTCCCTCCTGGCAGCAACAGCCTAACTGTGCAGCTGTGACCGGGGCCCGCCATACTGATTGGCCAAGCAGGGCAGTCCATTATCTCGCTGGCAAAGGGGCTGCCCTGCCTGTTTGGCACAGAGGAAATGAATTGCTAGTAAAGCTTGGGTTTTTAACTATATTTGTTTTTGTTTCAATTTTGGGCCGACCAATAACCAAAGTTCTCTGGGTTTGTACAGATAAACTAACTTCTCTCCCCCACTCTCTCTCTCTCACACATTATAAAGTCACAATAAAATAGCATGAAGTAAAACCAGCAGCAGGGGTAAAATAGTGAAGCACATAATAAAACCAAAGTAAAGCCACCAGCAAAGAATAAAACAATGCAGAGATCTAAAAGCATTAACACATTTCTTAAAATGCCTGTGAGAATAAAAAGGTCTTTACCTGGTGCTGAAAAGACCATAGCATAGGCACCAGATGAGGCTCTCTCAGGGCAATCCCATAGGTGGAACCTACCACTAGAAAGGCCCTCTTTTGTATTCAACTGTCTCCCTCCTTTGGCAGGGGAACATGGAGGAACATCTTAGGGTCCTGCTAGATAAATATGGGAGTAGATGCTTGTTAATGTAACTTGGCCCCATGGCATTTAGGGATTTAAAGGTTAACTGAGTTGTCCACGGAAACAGACTTGTAGCCAGTGCAGATCATAAAGCACTAGCATAATATAAAATCGCCCAGTGCCTGTTAACGATCTTGCTGCTCTATTTTGGACTAGCTGATGTTTCTGGACCATTTTCAAAGGCACTCCCATGTATAACACATAGCAGTAATCTAATGGTTTACCAGAGTGTGTATAACTGTAGCTAGACTATCTCTGTTCAGATAGGGTCTTAGTTGGTATACCAGTCTAATTTGATAAAAAGAATTCTGTGCTACCAAGGCCACCTATGCCTCCAGCGCTGGTATAAGAACATTCAGTCTACAAACCTATCCCTTTAGGGTGAGTGCAACTCCCTCCAAAACAGGCGGAACATCACTTAACGCCATATGTACAGATGAACCAAGCATAAATAGTATCTCTGACTTGTCTAGATTGAGATTCATGTTTATTGCCTTCATCCAGGCCATTATCTGCCCAAGCACTGGTTCTGAACGTCCAATTTCTCATCTGTATTAGATGATGAGAGGTAGTGTCGGGTATCATCCACGTATTGGTGACACCTTAGCCTACATCCTAGGATAACCTCTCCTAACATCATGTAGATGTTGATAAGCATAAGGGATAAAATAGAGGCCTGAGGGACTTCGTAGCATAACTGCATCAAGGCAGAGCAATAAAACCCAGCACCACCTTTTGGAATCAACCATCCAAATAGGACCCGAACCACTGCAATAAAGTGCTCCCAACTCAGTCTGTCCAGAAGCATACCATAGTTGGTTGTACTGAAAGCCACTGAGTGGTCCAAGAGAATCAACAGAGTCATACACCCTTTGTGAGCACTAGTCTGCCCAAAGGGCATCCAGGGCTGCTTCTGTTCCTTTGCTTCTCTGAGAGTGAGATAGTATGCTTGTATAAAATTGATATACCACTTTTTACGATTATATCAAAGCAGTGCACATAAAATACGGTGACATAAAAACAACAATAAATATAACAATAAAACAACACAATTCAAATGAATCTGGAACAAAAATAGCATGCTCTATGGTGTGCTACATACCATAGCTGGCTGGTCACACTTCAGGGAAAGCCTATGTAAAGAGATGAGTTTTAAGAAGATGTCTGACAGAACTATGTGGTCTGTCTAATGTCAATTGGTAAAGTGTTCTGGAGATGTAATGCTCTACCGCAAGTGCCCCCATGGTGAACCACAGGAGCATGTAGCACCCTCAGAAACGCTCCCTCTGATGGTTACAAAGATTGGGCAGGGACATAAGGGGTGAGGTGGACCCTAAGGTAACCTGGTCCCAAGTTGTTTAGGGCTTTATACACTTTGAACTTGACCCAGTAGCTTATTGTGAGCAAGTACAGTTCTTTTAATAAGGATGTAGCTTGCTGTTGGAAGGAGGCTTCAGTTAGTGGCTTCGCCACTGCTTTAGGCACCAGTTGCAGCTTCTGGACCAATCCAAGCAGAGGTATTGAGTAAGAGGAGCAAGGTGTATTTCCTCTATCTCTTTCTCAATAAAGATAATCCAATAGGGTGACCAATGACAATTTGGCCCCAAAACCAAGTCTGAAGTCAGATTGGTTTAATTCAAGAACGCAGTCAGTTGCCCCACCACATTCATTTTACCTGAAAATGCAGTGTTTGCGACTGGGTGATAGTTGTCACATGTCGTCAGGGTGGGTCTCTTCAGGAGTAGTCATGCTACTGCCTCCTTCAAAGCATCAGTCACTACTCCTTTACTTAATGAGGCATTAAGTAAATAGACCCATCCACTGAAGCCATGCCAGTCAGCTGTAATTAGCCATGAGGGACAGGGATCAAGAGGACATGTGGTTGGCTGCAAGCATCTAATGCACATCATCAAGCCATATTAACTGAAACTGATCCTACAAAATGTGGCTAGATGGAGCTTCGGCTATGGGGCGGTATATAAATGGAATAAAAATAATAATACTTGGATCTGCCATAACAGAAGCATCTATATTGCTTCAGAGCCAGATAATTTTACTCTCAAAGTGTGATAAAAATAGCATCACAACAGGGCTCTGAAGGAGTAGCCTCTGGGGTTAGCAACCTCCAAGTGCTCTGCTAGGCAGCTACTAGAGAGGCTGGGCGCTAATAATTTCCCAAGCCTCTTCTGCTTTATTGGAAGTTCAGAACATGAATGGTGGAAGGAACAAGCAGGGAAGGACTTGTATCTACATGGTGGAAGGAATGTGCGAACAAAGCTTTGCTGTGACTAACCAGTCACCTGCTTATAATACTCACCAAACTTTACTAAGAGGATCTTATCAGTAGAATTCTGTCTGTTCAGGACCTTTCTGTTAAACTTGGTCTCTAACTTAAAAACAGCTACTGCTTCGTTATAGTTAACACTGCCTCAAAAATAGATTTGTCTTCTAGTCAGAACTTTGTATGTGGAATTGGGTAATACTTTCTCAAAGGAATATTAAGACTATGACAAAAATACACATGTCTATGAGCTTTAACAACTTTCTGGTTTAAAAATGTGTTTTTGTATCTTCTCATAGACAAACTTGAACAGGGAAGCAAATCTAATGGTAATGAGAAGATAAGAACTCCAGAACGTATT
This sequence comes from Anniella stebbinsi, assembly GCA_029215795.1. Taxonomy (NCBI): domain Eukaryota; kingdom Metazoa; phylum Chordata; class Lepidosauria; order Squamata; family Anniellidae; genus Anniella; species Anniella stebbinsi. The sequence continues at coordinate 287,113,916 of JARDYH010000002.1, read as the reverse complement.
ACTGGACATTATGGCACACCTGAATCTACATATAAAATATGCAAATCAGAAAGAAAAAATGAGATGTCTCCTTTTAGCAAACTTTATGAATTAATGAAGCATGAAGGTAGTACAAAAAGTGCAGAAGAAGTCAGTAATGAGACACACATAGTGCAAAGAAGATATTCACTCAGAAAAGATGGTAATGATATCTCGCTGGAAACTGCATCTCCAACACTATGTAGAAGATCTGCAGCTGGCCAGACTAAGAAAACTGAGACAGTAATTTTGAAAGAAATTGAACATTCTGGAGATAATCAAGTAATAAACAGTTCGGTATCAAATCCAACATCTTTTGAAAAGAACAGCTCTAGAAGATTATCTTCAAGTCTTCAAAGCTATGGTACAAAACAGAAACAAGGAAATGAAGTCACAAAACAGTTACAATTCCATGATATGGAAGAGAATGAATTGGAAAAATCTGAAGTAATTAATTCTACCAATGATGCAGTTTTCAGAACAAATAGACGAAGTGCAAAACATTTGCCTGATCCGTGTTGCATAGTGTCATGGGACCCTACAGACAGAGCAAGTCATCCTAAAAGATCAGTAGAACAGCCAATAGGGACGATTGCTGATGTAGAAATCAAAACTTTTGGATCTGTTGGAAGTGTTTTGCCCACACCAAAATCTAACAGAGAGAGTTTTCATGAAAATTCTAGTCCACGTTATAGAACAGCCAGAAGAAGCTCTTCAAAGTCTAGAATGCTACAGATTGAACTAGATTCGTTGATTGAAATGTCGAGCGCCACAGAAAGCTCTGCTGAAATTGAGAAATGCTCAGTGCATGATAGTACAGGGGAATATGAATCTGATTTCTTAAGTGAGAATAAATGTTCTGACCTAAAGGGGAATAATACAGAGTTGGCAACAGAACCAACACAAACTCTGGCAGAAATGAAAAATGAGAATTGTGCAAATTGCATCACCAAAGATGGAAACTCTGGAATTACTACCAATTCACTTCATGGTAGTAACAGGAAAAGTCCAAGAAGGAGTATTAAACAAAACAAAGACGTCTCAGATGAAAGTTCGTTTATAGAGGAGATACCTTCAGAGAAGCCAGACTCTTTTGGAACAGGGAGAAGAACATCTAAGCAGCTACCTGAAGAAAATGTGGGGGAAGACTGGCCTCAGGAGGATGAGATCAAAGGACCAGCCACAAAGGACCATGAGCAGTATGTTGACATGAAAAATATACCAGTACCTTCCAACTTACCTGAAAGTGATAATGAAAGCAGTGGCCAAATGCCAGCTGAGAATGAGGCTGTTTCAGAAATGAATGTGTCAAGCCCATTACGTGTAAAGAGAAAGTCAGGTAAAGTACTTCCAGTACTAGCCTAAGAAATTGTTTGGGGAATTTATGTTGTGTCTTTCCCTCCCCCATAAATTTGCAATATTTCAGGTAACATTTTTCTAAGTCTATTGATTACTCTCTATTTATTAAAGTAGTTTGAATCCCAAAGTAGTAATGCACTGAAAAGATTCCAATCAGTCTATCTCTTCTCTCAAGTAAAGTATTTGTTCAACATAGCTAAACCATATATAAACTGCAGCCTACTATTTGTTGTAAACCACCCAGAGAGCTTTGACAATGTGGTGGTATAGAAATGAAATAATAATTAATAATAATTATTACATGAGGGATATATCCTTTTGTGATTGGAGGAAAATATTGGCCTTGGGATTCAGAATAATTTACTTTTTGTAAATTTAGTTAAAAAGTAATCATAGTTTTTCATGGATTTATTAACGTAACAACTCTAATCTAAAATATAAACTTTTTGATTAATTTTGTAAGATGGTTTGTTAAGTTTGGTATGTTTTACTTTTCTCTTGTAGAGGTTAAGAAATCACCTCAAAAACGTAAACGTAGAGAACTTGATTTATTAAATGAACCACCTGGAAAGAGAAAAAGAGTTTCCTTTGGTGGCCACCTGAGCCCTGAACTATTTGATAAGTGTTTACCTCCAAACTCACCACTTAAAAGAGGGGCAATTCCAACAAGATTGAGCTTGCCATTTGGCAACTCTCCTCGAGCAGTTCTGAAAAAATCTTCTGGTTTAAGACATACTCTAACCAAGGTAAATAACCTAGTTCTGAAATATCTGGGGTGTGTGTCACTCACTGTTCCAGTGCTATTCTGTGTGATTGTATGTTTTTGGTTTACCTAAAACGACTACTTCCTGCTGGAATTGAAGGCTCTGAATTTTGAACTAAATTTTCTTTATAAATATACCATGTGGAAATGTGATCATAACCCAGTACATTTATGCAGTTGGGTAAAGTGTCCTTTAGAAATATTAAAGTATTTATTATCAGATGTAACTGTTCCAAACTTAATAATGTAACATGCATCATGTATAACATGGCTAGCACATTAAATACAACTGCTTGGTATATTTATGAAATTGAAAAATTTGAATGCATAGATTGTATTTACACAATACAAATATAACAGGAGGTACCTAAATATGACCTTGCTCCCATTGGGACTATAGGGGAAAAATTAAAATAAGTTGAAAATAGAAACCATACATAGTGTTGAAATCTTTATGTGAACCCTGCTGTATGCTATCAGCATTATTTATTTATTACATTTTTAGGAATCATTACATGTAGAAACTGACAAAACAATGCAAAAAGTTGCAACATATCTTTACCACAGCAACAGTGTGAGTGTATATTGGGGTTGGCCAACCTCAGATTTATGGGACCTACTTTAGTTTTTTATTAGAATTCTGAGATCCATCAACAGAGCCTAGTATAAAAGACTCTTAGGACTGATGAACTCTGACTCTATGGATTTGTTTTGAGTATCAGAACTTAACTCACTATTTTTCCACACACACAAAATAAATTTACATTTTCACAAGCATGGTTGTGCAAGCAGTTTTGCATTATGCTTCTGTAACCCATTGCACATAAATCTTATGCAACCAATTACACAGCAGGTTGCACAAGTGTGCAACTGGTTGCTCAAAAGGTTGCACAAGAGTTATGAGTAATGGGTTATACAAGAATAATGCACAACCACATGCGCAATCATGTTTGTACAAATGTAACTTTAATTGGATTCTTCTCTTGCACATAGTTCAGAACCTAGCTTCCATTAGCGCAACATCGTTTACACTAATAGAATGACACTGAATACTACCCATTATCTCACTGTTGAGGAGTTACTTGTTATTATAAAGTTTAACTTCATATTCAGAATTCTGTATTATTCTGGTCTGTTATAGTCTGAATAGCAATAATTGTGTTTTCACACACATCAATGGTGGCAAAAGGTAGATCTTGATGTACTGGAAGATCTCTGGGTAATTTGAAGTAGATCACCAAGGATTTCTTACTTCCAATCGTTTAACAAAAATTACCCACCTAAATTATGCTTCTGAAATTAAAAAAGCTTGGTAACCAGCAGTTATTGCACAAATGGTTGCACCGGTGTTAAGGGCAACTACTGTGCAACAGAAAGAATCAGTAGGGCTCCGTTAGTGCTATTTGAGTTTGCGGAATGACGTTGCACAAAATAGCCACATTAAACCAATACCCAAGTCATTGATACAATAAAATACTACCATTTCTTTAACCAAATCATTTTCTGAAATATTAATAGGTTCTGACCCATGGACTTCAGAAAACAGGGTTTGCATGGATTAAAACAAGCTTTTCTGCTTTTTCATGTTTGTTTTTTGTTTATTACAGTTATTTATATCCCACCATTCAGGGTTTAAATCCTCACCAGGCAGTTTACAAATAATATCAAAATATATGTTTAAAAACCACAATAAATAATATCAACCGATAATAAGTTATCTGGATTGTAGTGGTAGATGGCCCTGTGGATGAGAGGACAGTCTAGTTGGAGCAGTTACCTTGAGGTTTTCTTTGCCTCCCTTTTTCTCCTGGAATTGTTCTTGCAGGGCACTTGGTACATGACCCCATTAGAAGCAGGCAACTGAAGTTATCTTTGCCAATTTTGCTTGTTGATGACAAAGGAATCTGAAGTAGGCGAGAGAATTTAACAATGTTATATTTGTATAATTATAAGTATTTAACTACAGATTGGCTCAGATTGTGCCATCCCTGGGTGCTTCCTGGGATAGGCACATGCTCTTCCTGGGTGGGGCCACCAATTGTGGTGCCCCATGTGTTCCCAGGGACGTGCATGTCCCTTGTCCCCTCCCCGCCCACAATCCAGCTGAAGATTGGGTCAAGGGGATGGAAGGAGCTCATTTTGTCCCCTCAAGCTGATCCCCAAATGGATTGCAGGGCGGGGTAGAAGGATGTCTCCCTCGGCTGGATGTGTAATGTCAAATTGTGGGAGAAATCCATCCACCGATATCGGGGCGAGGGGGCACAAGGATCCATCCTGCAGCTGTCACAAGCAGAAAAGATTTTTACCTGTCCCGTCCCCATTTGCCAGTACAGAAGGGGAATCCTTTGCTGTGGCAGGAGGGATACAGAGAATCGGCCACGCAACCATCCCTCCTGCCTCTGCAAAGGATTCCCCTTCTGTTCTGGGGAACGGGTTGTGGAAGAATCTGTCCTGCCACAGCACTCCTCCTTCCCCATCAGGGCCATGGCAACAGGGAAGGGGGCAGCATTGCTATAGCTGCTCACTTCCCTGTTGCCATGGCCCCAACAGGGAAGGGCGCATCAGCACCGAGCGATGTCATCCCTGCCAAGGGATCAGATGGCTGGACGCCCATGTGTCCTTCACGAGCGGATGGATCTGGTCCCCTGACATGTGAGGAGACCCTTCCGAAGCCTCTTGCTTCTGTGGCGGGGCATGTTTCTCCACGTATGGCTGCTACAGAAGCAGTAGGCTTCAGAATGGTCTCCTCATGTGTCAGGGCACCAGATCATCTGCCGGTGAAGCACCCTTCGGCTCTGAGCAATGTCATCATCGCTGCCCCTGCGCAGCCACCACAGTGAGAACCAACAGCCACATTGCCTTCAATGATAGGGAAGGTGATGCGCCTGCCGTTGGTTCGGCAATGGCCACAGCTTGTCTCCGCAAGCTGCATCTCTCTTCCCTCCTTCATCCCTTCCCATGGAATGGCGGCACTCTGATAAGGTAAGCAGGAACCAGTGCCGGCATTCGGTGGGGAGGGCGGAGTGCGAGTGAGACAACTATTCAAAGGATTATGCATACTCTACTCCATGGAGCACTACTTCTGTGTCGCCCAAATGCGGTACACAAATAGTCCTCCGTGAAGTGGATTATTCACACTACATTTACTAAAGTGTCCGAATGCACCCATTGTCTTACATTAGTGTTAGGAAGCATTTTGAAGGCAGTAAAGGGAAAGATAATTTCATCTTAAAAGCTTAAGAGCATTTCATTTATTACTGGGAAAAAATCATAAGACTGTTTTCTAAAAAAAAAAAAAAAAGCAAAGTTAAAAAATAATAATAATGAAAAACCCCTAGAGGAGGAGACCTGGAAAATTACCCTCTCCCCCCCCCATGGTTATGGCTACTTGCTTATTTATAAGTGCCCTTATTTTTTTAAAAAAAATGTAGAAAGGCTAGGACAATGAACTGAAAATGGTTCTGTGTGATTTCTGTCTAGACTTCTTTAGCGAGGTACAAACTTTAGCACCCATCCTCCTCAAACAAAAAAAACCTTTGGAAATAGGCCATCCAATATAATGTAACCTAGACTTTACTGGCTTTTTGCATGCTTTTATGTAGATAATGAGAAGAAATATGGATGCTTCCAGTCTGTATATCTCCCTTCCCAAATACCATAGTACATGCACTTGAATAGAGTACTCGTGTGCATAAAAATTACAAACTACTTAATTGCTGAACAACTGAAGCCTGAAAATTCATTGTTCTTATGTATCACATAGCTATTCTGTTCTTCCTGCGAGTAAGAATATGAATATGTATATATATACAATTTTATCCTTCAACAAATGGTTGAAGTAGGGTAGGTTGGTGAGGATGGTGGAACCTGAGCAGTTTAGCAGATATTCAAATTTCTCTGTGCCCTTCACCATATTTGAGCTCTTCCATATTTGAAAATGTTATTGGCTTATTTCTGAACAAAAAACTGAAATGAGGTTCTTCTGTGTTTTAACTACTTTTGTGGATTATTGCTCTTTGTTTTTCTACAGGGGTTTTCTGAAAGTGAGCAATTTAAGAATATTTTGACCCAGACGGCTGCCATGCCCCCGGCCCGCCGATCTCTGGCTGCCCCAGCCCGCAAGTCTCCGGCTGCCACGCCCCCGGCCCGCCGATCTCAGGCTGCCCCAGCCCTCAGGTCTCCGGCTGCCTCGCTCCCGGCCATAGCCCGCAGGTCTCTGGCTGCCACGCCCCCGGCTACAGCCCGCAGGTCTCCGGCTGCCTCGCCCCCGGCCACAGCCCGCAGGTCTCCGGCTGCCTCGCCCCCGGCCACAGCCCCCAGGTCTCCGACTGCCTCGCCCCCGGCCACAGCCCGCAGGTCTCTGGCTGCCTCACCCCCGTCTCGCAAGTCTCCGGCTGCCTCGCCCCCATCTCGCAAGTCTCCGGCTGCCTCGCCCCCGGCTACAGCCCGCAGGTCTCCGGCTGCCTCGCCCTTGGCTACAGCCCGCAGGTCTCCTGCTGCCTCGCCCCCGGCCACAGCCCGCAGGTCTCCTGCTGCCTCGCCCCCGGCCACAGCCCGCAGGTCTCCGGCTGCCTCGCCCCCGGCCACAGCCCGCAGGTCTCCAGCTGCCTCGCCCCCCGCCACAGCCCGCAGGTCTCTGGCTGCCTCACCCCTGTCTCAGAAGTCTCCAGCTGCCTCGCCTCTGGCCCGCAAGTCTCCAGCTGCCTCGTCTATGGCCTGCCAATCTCTGGCTACCTCACTCCCGGCCACAGCCTGCAAGTCTCCAGCTGCCTCACCCCCAGTTGTGGCTCGCAGGTCTCCAGCTGCCTCACCTCAGGCCCATAGATCTCTGGCTGCCTTGTCCCAGGGCACAGCCCGCAGGTCTCCAGCTGCCTCGCCCTTAGCCTGCATCTCTTGTAACATACCCCAAAATAAAGGGCGATTTTCTGTTTCCCGTGTTACCAGCCCATCTTGTTCAGGGGAGCAGGATGCTATTGCCACACAGATACAAATAAATAAAGAGCCAACCATAAAAACACCTGAACCTACTGAGCAAGAATGCAAGCTAACTTGGTCAATAAGGAGAAGCAAACAATTTGCTCCAAGGAGAAGTTCTTTGCGCAGGAGAAGTGGTGCTATGGATGCCATTCACTCCAAAAGACGAAATGGTGCATCTGAAGCCAACTTGTTAGGTTTGTTATAATTGATTTTGTTAGTATCTTCCTATGTTTCTAAAGGAAGAATTGATGCTCTGTATACATGAGGTCCCAAGTTGTAATCCTTGATAATTTCCAGATAGCAAGGCTACCTCTTGCTTTTTCTTGGAAAGTCTCTGCCAGTACGGGTACTAGATACTAGGGATGTGTATCGTATTATTCCAATGTCTGATAATGATACGATAATGGCTTTATCGGACATCTGATTAATGATAATGATACGATACAAAACCCCTCCGAAATTATCGTATCCGATAATTTTCGGTCCGACAATATTGGAATATCAGACTGCCATTTAAATATGCCTGCACCTTCTGTATTTTATAAGTCTGAGACTTGAAACTGGCCCACAGTGCTGATGGAATCTGGCTAGTCATGTGTGTTAAATTTCAGAACAATTCCTCTACCTCTGTATATGATTTTTTGAAAGATCGTGCAACTTTTGACAGCTCTGAATGCATGTGGCTTTAGCTGTCATTCAGAGCTGTCAAATATTGGCCACAGATGAGTCTCTAATGGCCATCTGTAAGATGCCCATCTGTAATGGACTTCCTTGAAAAAGTTTTAAAATAAAATAGTTAAAGGAGTTTCTTGTGAAATGTTCCAAATTTACTTGCGAGTAAACGGAAGAGATTTGAAAATTGCTGACAGTGGAGTTGGAAGGATGTTAGGCATGTGTGAAAAATTTCATAACAATCGGGGCAACCCTGTATTTTTTATGAATATTTGAAAGATCGTGCAACTTTTGACAGCTCTGAATGCACGTGGCTTTAGCTGTAATTCAGAGCTGTCAAAAGTTGCATGATCTTTCAAAAATTCATATAAAATATAGGGTTGCGCAGATTGTTCTGACATTTTGCACACATGACTACCAACAACCAGTCTGCACTGTGACCGAATTTCAAGTTTCAAACTTTTAAAATAACAATGTTACAGTGGGGGGGGGGGGCTTTTGAGGGACCCCCTATAACTGGGGAGTCAGGACTATCAACATCCCATCTGCAAAGTCCAAAAAGTTTCATGTCTGTCTTTTAAAATAAAAAAGTTACACCCATTTATTAAGTTCTTCAAGGCAAGCGTATGGTGAAAATGGCGTCATACGATAATAATAGGGTTTCCAATTAATTATCGGAAATCGAAATGATATGATACAAAAACATCCAATAATATTGGATCCGAAAAATTTTAATATTGGAAATTACGATATATTTTTCGGCCGTGCACATCCCTCTGGATACAGGGATCTATAGAGTAGCTTGTAGTAGCTAACTTTATAAAAAGGCCATTGAATAACTAAATTTATAGTGTTTGGTACAAAGCTCTAGATAGTATACAAAAATAGTATTGTGGCATCTTATTCTACAAATCAGGTGATATGTGATTGCATAACAACTGTATTTTAAGTACGAACTGACTAAAATAAGTTGTCTTGGACAATTGTCATTACAGTTGCAAAGTCTTGGGCAGAGGTAGTGAAGCAGGGTGTTCCAAAATCACAACTAAGAACTACAAAACGTGGCCTTAAAAGATCAACCAAGAAGATACCTGCAAAACCATCAAAGGTATGTCTCAAACTGTGGCCTACATTCAGAAAATAGTTCTAACATTCTTCTTTTCAACAATTGAGATTGCAGAGTCTGACATCTATTGTAAGCAGTGGTGGAAAGGGCATGCAGTTTGTTGGTTGAATTGATGCTCTTTATGCATGAGGTCCCAATTTGTAATCCCTGATATTTTCATGTAGCATGGCTTCCTCTTGCTTGATCTTGAAAAGCCTCTGCCAGTAGAAGTACATTGTACGGGATTAGATAGACTAATATTTCAACTTTTTATAAATCAGCTTCATATGTTAAAGTCCCCACTTTAATCTCAGGTTCTCCACACGTTGACTCTAGTGTGGAATTCCAAGGGTTCAGAGTTTGCAGCTCCAGATTGCTATCCCCCAGTGTGTAAGGGTGTGTGCTTATGAAGATGTGTTCTATTGGTGTACCCTTCTTTTGGAAAATGAAACCTTCCTGAATTGCAATGATAGAATATGTCAGAGATAGAACTGTGAAGCACATTGGTTTGTAAAGTCGGTCAGAAATGGAGCTGAGGGGAAAATGGATCAATGGATTGTGCTAATTCTGATAAGAATTGATGGCCTTTTTGGGAGAGAAAGGGTAGAATGAATAGTGGTTACTTCTGTATGCAGGATGCAAGCCAAGTAGGCAGATCCATAGAACATTACATGTGTGGAACATGACCATGTTTTACCCACATACCAGGCCACAGGCAAAAATAAAACAATGTTGAAATGCCGTGTTTGCTGCTTAAAAGTTTGTAGGTTAAGCAAAGCAGGCTGGATGCCCTGTAAAAATTAAAATGTCCTGTCAAACAGCTTCTTAATGATCATTCTCCTAGAAGTACAAGGGTAGGCACTTCTGAAGTGCCTGAACCCCTCAGCTTGCATTGGCTTTTTGCAGGGAGTGAAGGGGTCAGCATACAAAGGGATGGATACAGCTGAAAGTGGAGAACTAATGTTTTCCAGAGCTTCCCTGCTCACTTTTTAAATGTCACGGCTTTCCACTTTTTCTGAAATATCTCCAGGTTATGAATTGATTACTTGATTACTTTAGCAATAAAGCCACCTTTTCTATATTTATGCTATTACGAATACAGTTAAACCATTATGAATGCATGCTGTTAGTGTGGTATAATGGTTTAAACTATGACAAATGAGCCAAGAAGTTTCGGTAAAAACATCAGCTCAGCCTTGAAATCATTGGCCTTTTTCTGTAATATGGGTATAACAATACTAAGCAACCTTCCAAGTATTTTTCCTGGCCCTGAGCTAAGGTATGTTAAGCCATTTTAAACAGTTAGCAAATGCTATTTTCAAATAGATAGATGTTAAGAATAAATTACAGTGGAATGAATTTTATTCTGTAATCATTCAAAATGTGATTGGTCACAACCTTTTCCAAGTAATAATGTCTTTCTTCTTCGTGGTCTCTGTGCATCACACACTATGGGCTCGTGCCGATGCCGAGCCTCACTTCGGAAACTTCTAAAGCTTAGAAACTATTGGCGGGAACCCCTCCCCCCACCGCCTTATCGCGCATGCCTGGGTTCCCGCCTACCTCAGTTCTTCTTCGACCGCCTTGCTGGTTGCCTCACTAAGGACTTCTCTGCTCCGTTCGTGCTTAGAATTATTATTATTACTATCTTCTTTCTCTTGTACTGGTTTTCTTCTTCTAATCCTTCTTCTTCTCTCTCTGTCTGTCGTTTCTATATAAAAAAAAAAAAAAAAAAATTCTTATAGTTATAATATACGCTAAATTACTACCTATACTCTTCGACTATCTATATATATCTTATTTTCGTAGCTGCATTAGCGGCGTTGGGGTCGGGGTCCTCAGGGGACTCAACCTCAGCCTTCCCCCCCCCTCCCCCCAGTTCCCTCCAGTTTTTCTTTCCCGCCTTGGGAATACCTCAAGATGGCGTCCTTGTTTAAAAATTGCTCGGGCTGCAGGGCTAAACTCACGCTCTCAGACGGCCATGCAAAATGCCTCCTTTGCCTAGGAGAAGCCCATATTGTGGATACTTGCCCGCATTGTCTGAATTTTTCAAGACAAACAAGAAAGAATAGGGCAAATAAGCTCCGGGCAATGTTATGGAAGCAGGCTTTGGAAACGGTCGACGTTCCGACACCGATACCGGGCTCGGTATCGAAGATTGTGTCGACACCGTCTCGCTCGACCTCGGCGGAGGCGAGCTCCCGCCCTAAGAAGTCGAAGCCCTCCCTCCCCACCGACGTGGGCAAGGTGAAGCGGCCTAAGAAAGACCCGAAATCGGGGGAAAACGTCAAACATTCCAAGAGGGACAAGAAAAGGGCGTCCCCGAAGCCGCAGCCCAGCCAACCGACATCGGCGAGCCAGATGTCGAAAAGAGCAAGGCACACGCCGAAAGCCTCGTCGGTACCGGCCAGCTCACCGGTCCCGATGAGTGGACAGTTGTTATCGCCTTCGGCATCGGTATCGATACCGATTGCATGGCCGTCGACGCCGACAACACCGATACCGGCTTCCCTGGGTCTCCATCCTTCGGTATCGAAAAGACACAAGCCATCGACGTCGAAGACTGAAAACCGACCACAGCGCTCCCACAGAGCACATATATCGGGGTCGCAGTTGGGTTCGGAGTCGGGAGAGTTTGCATTCGACCCCCTCTCCACAGAGACACCTCTAGGCTCTCCATTGCCGTTTGCGACAGCGGACGAGCGCCCATACGCCCCGGGACAGGAGGATGAATGGGACCGCGGGTCCTCTAGATCCGGGAAGTCGTGGTCCTCACAGACACATATCCCCCGCAGGAGGCCATTGTATGACCAATACACGGGGAAGAGGCTGGATGATGAGAGACCAGTGTTTGTACCACCTCTGCCACCTAGATGCCCCCCATCTGCAACGGCGTCAGCACCACAACTTGTGGAACAGACCATAGAACCCGCCCTGCCACCCCTGGGAGCCATGCAAATTAGGGCTCCACCATCACCATCGGATGATGACTATGCTTCAGACTCCTCTGACATATCGGAGAAAGCACGACCCACCTCGCCCCCGCCTCCGGACGAGGTCGGTACTGATAAAAGGGCATCGCCTTCGGTGGAAGTTGTCACATTCCTCGATCAAATGCAGCGCCTGGCGCAATCATTGGGGATCGAGGTGCCAGAGATAGACAATCCGGAAGCCGATGTCGCGTATGACGTGATGTATGGAGAATCGTCTGTACCCTTGGCTATGCCCCTACTGCCCACACTTTTGCGCACACTGAAGGAATCGTGGCATTCACCGGCCACCACAGGTTCAGTATCTAAGCGTGTTGACGCGTTGTACAAAATCCGAGAAAAGGATGCGGGATTCCTTCTACAACATCCCAAACCAAACTCTGTCATAGTGGAGTCAGCCCAGGGACGCTCTGCTAGATCTCAGACAACACCGGCTGACAAGGAGGGCAGGAAACTGGATGCATTCGGAAGACGTGTATACTCATCTGCTGCATTAGCGGTGAAAATCGCGAACTATCAAGCTCTCATGGCTAGATATCATTTGTTCATATGGGACAAGGTAGCAACGTTGCATAGCCATCTCCCTGATGATATCAGACCAGCAGCGCAAGTCTTCCAACAGGAGGCCATAGCACTCGCAAGACAGGAGCTGAGCTCGGCCAGGCACATGACAGACTGTCTGGCAAAATCTATGGTGGCGTCAGTTGCACTACGCAGGCATGCGTGGTTACGTTCCTCAAACTTGCCACAAGAGTCTAAATCTCGCATAGAGGACCTGCCGTTTGACGGTGAAGGGCTTTTTAATACCTCCACGGACACGCAGATGGATGTGATACAGAAAGCACGTATGACGGCCAAGAAGATGGGATTTTACCAACAACCTCCCAACTCAACATACCGTCCGCGCCGCTGGCCGCGACAGCAGTTTTACCAGCAACGCCATACACCGTTTAGACCCCAATCACAACAACAACAATCACGATATCAGCCGTCATTCCAGCCATTCCGTCAGCAAAGGCAATTCTCTCAAAATAGGAACCGTCCACATCGTCCAAGACAAGACCCCAACACCAAGCAGCGCCTTTGACTCGCTCCCAATCCCCCATCAGTTGTCAATACAATTCCACTACAGACTGCGCCCGTTGTACAATGCGTGGACCCACATTACTTCGGACAGATGGGTGTTGCAAATCATCCTTCGAGGGTACCGTATAGATTTTGCCAACCCCCCGCCAACGGGAGCACTAAGGTTCACTCCACCGACGGCCATCCTGCGACAGGAGGTATCGACCCTACTCCAGAAGGGAGCAATCTCACGGGTACACCTTTCAGACGCGAACAGAGGATTCTACTCGCGTTACTTTACAGTCCCGAAGAAGGATGGAGGGTTGCGCCCTATTCTGGACTTGAGACTGCTAAACGAATTCCTGTCGACCATCAAGTTCAGGATGATAACTCTAGGCTCGGTCCTGCCACTGCTCCGAAAGAATGTGTGGTTTACCCTTGTAGATCTAAAAGATGCCTACTTCCATATCCCCATTTTTCAGCCCCACCAAAGTTTTCTACGATTCATCATAGGAACAGAGATATTTCAGTTCAACGTCCTCCCATTCGGGTTGAAGTCTGCACCCAGAGTTTTCACCAAATGCATGGCGGCGGTATGCGCCTATCTTCATTCTCTGGGGGTGGAACTTTACCCATACCTAGACGATTGGCTGATCGTCTCCCCGTCCAAGGGGCAAGCCAACAGGGACGTCGCAACAGTGACGACATTACTAAACTCGCTGGGACTAGTAGTCAATTTGGAAAAATCCATCCTTCAACCCACGCAAACGATACAATTCGTAGGCGCGCGTCTCGATTCGAAGGGCAGCAGAGCATTTCTCCCTCTAGAGAGACGCCTAAAAATTCACAGAATGGCCCAAAAAATTATGGACGCGCGGCCACACAAGATCTTCACATTACAACAACTACTGGGTCTCATGGCCTCCACAATTTATGTTGTGCGGTGGGCTCGCCTCAGAATGCGACCACTGCAAATGTTTCTTCTCTCAGTGTTCGACCCCCTCATCCACAGCAACACGAGGAGAGTGACTATCCCCGCCCGGGTACAGCAGTCACTTCGTTGGTGGACTACCCAGGAGAATCTACAAAGGGGACTCCCCTTTCTAGACGCACCCCCATCCAGATCGATCACCTCGGATGCATCTCTACTGGGGTGGGGAGCGCACTGCGACCATCTCTCGGCGCAAGGGGAGTGGTCTCCCAGGGACAGAAAGCACCACATCAATTTTTTGGAACTGCTTGCGGTCAAAAATGCCTTGCTAGCCTTCCAGAATCATGTATCACTCCACCACGTCCAGATCGTATCAGACAATATGTCAGTGGTCTGGTACATAAACAAGCAAGGGGGAACCCGATCCAGAAGTCTACTAGGGCTTACTCTGCGCATCTTCGAGTGGGCAGTTTCCCACAGGATCACACTATCGGCAGTCCATATAGCAGGCGCAGACAACACGCGAGCAGACGAACTCAGTCGGCAGTTTCCGACTTCTCACGAGTGGGCTCTCTCAATGCGCACCATTTCGGCTCTATTCAGCCGATGGGGCTGCCCAACTTTGGACGTATTCGCATCTGCGGAAAATGCTGTGTGCAAAAACTTTTACTCCAGGGCAGGAAAGGGAAAGGGTTCCCTAGGAGATGCTTTCAACATGCCTTGGGGACCAGGACTTGTTTATGCCTTTCCGCCCTTCCCGCTAATACCCAAGGTGGTAGCGAATCTCCAGCGCAGGGAGACAGAGGCCATCCTGATCACCCCGTGGTGGCCAAGGCAAGCGTGGTTCTCTCCACTTCTTCGTTTGACGGGCGGGGAATACCTCCATCTGCACAGAGCAGAAGACCTTCTGACGATGGACAGGGGCCACAAGCGGCACCCAGCCCTCGGAAAATTGAAGCTAATGGCGTGGCGCATCCGACGCGATGGGCCCATCTAGATCTACCGCCCCCTGTCTGCCACATCCTAACAGAAGCCACCAGACAGTCCACTCGGAGGTCGTATGCCGTTAAATGGAAGAAATTTCTACTATTTGCAAGAGAACATAATATACCACCACTATCTTGTGGCATTGGGAATATTCTATCGTTCTTGGTGACCTTACACGAAGCAGGTTTGCAGCAATCATCAGTGAAGGTCTATCTAGCAGCCATTTCATCGAACCATGACCTTATTCAAGGTCACTCGGTCTTCTCTCACCCGGTCTCCAAACGTTTTCTCAAAGGCCTACGGAACATACGGCCACCAAAGAGATCTTTGATTCCGCAATGGAGCTTGTCTGTCGTACTGGCTGCCTTATCTGACAAGCCCTTCGAACCCCTAGCGACGATAGATCTCCGCTTGTTGACATTAAAGGTAGCTTTCCTTGTAGCTATCACCTCTGCAAGGCGAGCATCAGAACTCTGTGCATTAATGTTGGACCCGCCGTATACACAGTTTTTCAGGGATAAGGTGATTCTCAGACCGGGCCCTGAATTTAAGCCGAAAATACTTTCTCAGTTTCATGTAAGCCAGGACATTGTTCTCCCAACGTTCTTCCAGAACGCCACAGACACCATCGGGTCAAAACTACATTCCCTTGATGTTAGACGAGCATTAGCCTTCTACAAAGACAGGACTCGGAGTTTTCGGAAATCTCGGCGTCTTTTCGTTTGCTATGGCGGAAAGTTGAAAGGCCAAGCAGTGTCCGCCCAGCGTTTTGCGAAATGGGTTGTACGAGCCGTCTCGCTAAGCTACGAACTCGCTAAGAAAGACATTCCTGCGGGACTTCGATCACACTCCACAAGGGCGATGGCAACGTCTACAGCTCTTGAAAAGGGTGTTTCCATTCCGGAGTTATGTAAGGCCGCCACGTGGTCTTCGCCGTCTACCTTCGTGACCCATTACAAACTCGACGTTCGAGCGCGAAATGACGCTAGCTTCGGACGGGCGGTGTTGTCATCCATTCTACAGTGATGTTTGCTCAGCGAGTCTACCCTCCTCCGGTAAGTGGTTGCTAGTTACTCGCCCATAGTGTGTGATGCACAGAGACCACGAAGAAGAAATGCAAGTTGCTTACCTGTAACTGTAGTTCTTCGAGTGGTCATCTGTGCAGTCACACAACCCTCCCACCGTCCCCTCTAGACTTCGCTGTTAGGAGTCTATGAGTGATATCGGGCATGCCACTCTTCTGTTTCTTTTATTTGTACATGCTGTTTCTTAACACTACCTCGGTGTGCGACTGTTTAGGCGGTCTCATGGAACTGAGGTAGGCGGGAACCCAGGCATGCGCGATAAGGTGGTGGGGGGAGGGGTTCCCGCCAATAGTTTCTAAGCTTTAGAAGTTTCCGAAGTGAGGCTCGGCATCGGCACGAGCCCATAGTGTGTGACTGCACAGATGACCACTCGAAGAACTACAGTTACAGGTAAGCAACTTGCATTTCTCAGTCTTGTCTCAATAGTACTTAAGTAATTGTTGGCTAAGGTTCTGGGTTAATGATAGATAGTGCCTAACTTCTCCTTCAACTGCTGCCATAATTAGCAGCCATTCTGACAAGGCTGTACAGAAGAAGATGAGGGGGATGCAGGGGCATTACTAGGCTGACCATATGAAAAGGAGGACAGGGCTCATGTAACTTTAACAGTTGTAGAGAAAAGGGAATTTCAGCCGGTGTCATTTGTATGCAGTTCGTACCTGGTGAAATTCCCTCTTCATTACAACAGTTAAAGCTACGGGGGCCCTGCCTTCCTTTGTATCTAGTCACTCTAGTATAGTGCCTGCAACTTTAATTGTTGTGATGAAGAGGGGATTTCACCAGGTAAGAATTGCATGCAAATGACGCTGCCTGAAATTCTCTTTTCTCTGCAACTGTTAAAGTTACATGAGCCCCCTGCCTCCTTTTCATATGGTCAGCCTAGGCATTACACAAGACCTCTTAAAAGATTACTTAATTTTTTCCTTTTCCCTCCACATCTCTTTTGTCTTGTGCATGGCATCTTTAGGTTTTAAGCCTGCAGACATAGACTATCTTGTTTACTGATTGTAAGCTTCTCTGGGAGCCTTTTGGCTGAGGATCGGGATGAGCATTTGGGGCCTGTTCAGAAGACACCTTAAACCCTGCTGGTTAAGGCTTTTGGTTAAGCAGCAGGGTTTAAGGTGTCTTGTGCAATGTGCTTTGCTAAACCCCGCTCACTCACTAATCACAGTCAGACCGTATGCAGCAGGATTAGCAGCTCTAACCATGGCTTGAAGTGTTGTGTGTGACAGCATGTCTTGTGGTTAGTGCTAAACAGAGAACCATAGTTTCACTAGCCACAGAGCCTGAAGTGTTGTCTGAACGGGGCCACTGTAGATAAATAAGCAGCACTGGCAGAAGTAACAAAAACAGGGCCCTTATTTTGGCAGTGGTTTCCAAACAGTACACTAGAAAATCCTCAGTATATTGTGGGGAAACATGATAGTGGTCAAAGAGCCACCAAGATGATAGCTCAATGTTTGCTGCTACTTAGCAACAAAAAGTTTAAAACTGAAACACAGGTAAAAGGTTTCCTAGGTTATGGATATGTTTGTTGGCACAAAGGTATAGCAGTGCCCAAGGGTTTTTTTTGTTGGTTTTTTTTTAAAGAAACACTTGTAGAGAAGAGGGGCCAAAGGTGGTCATCGGCAATGGGTGCTAGGTGCTGTTGTCAGCAGTGTAATTACACTGTGGGTGTTTGTGAGAACATTGAACTTACCCATGTCTTGGCTGCTGATACTGAAAATTTAACTTGCTTTAGTGTTGCACTAAAGACATTGTGATGTTCAGCTACTTTAGAGGTCCTTGTATATAGAAGTTTGTAAGTATTTGTTTATAAAATGCCAATAGTTCAGGAAGGAAGTTGAAAAGACTCACAGTTATGTTGCAGCCGAGTAAGTATAAGGGGGGCATTCATATGTGAGTGCTGATTGGATGGAGGCGGGGGAGTGCTTGGATTGGCTGGCTGTGTGAGAGTGGGAGGAGTTAGAGAAGAGTGTCTGTGTATATATTTTTAGCTGACAGGAGCTGAGCGGGGGGAGTGTGAGTGAGGGAAGTTGTTATTGACTGGATTAGAGGCTAAGAAGGGCCAACGTGTTTTATTATTTTGGTGGAACTAGATGGTGGGAAAGAGGGTAGTGTAGCTTAGAGTGGGTAGAGTAAGCAGGAGAAACGTAGAACGTGAGAGTTTCTATTTGAAATGTTATGAACAGAAAGTACTGAAACCATTAAGCATTGTGCCTGTAACCAATACACTATTGAACTGAGGAAACCATCGCGCTTATTGACATACATATACTTCTATTAATAAATTCTGTTAATTACAACTGGAGTGGTCATTAGAAGTGTACTTGAAGAAGTACTGGTGGCAGCGGATAGAAGAAGGGGGATTTGAGAGCTAGGGTGCTGGGCTGTGGAGCTGTGGGTCCTAAAAGAGTAAAGGCGAGACAGGAGCAGCAGCAGTAAGCCTAAACCCTCAAACACGTCATAAGCATAGGAGGGGTTGAAGTAAGCCCTGAGTGCGAGTGGTGTGGACAGCCCTGTTGTGTAGCCCAGTGGGTGTCACAGGTGTAGGCAGGGCGTCACAGACATGCTTTTTAGTTTGATATTGTTATGCATGCAGGACTGTTCCCAATTTTGAAATAAATGGGAAATCCCCTGTCAACACTAGAAATTTTCATGAATGTCAGAGTTCATATGAGTTTTTGATCAGACAGCAAATATTTTCTTATATATTCTGTTTTCCAGAACAATGTTTCTTCATTAAAAACACCAACAAGAAAAGTCAAGGGTCACTTTACTACAGGCCATGCAAATTCTCCAGCTCCAATTGTGATTGGAAAAGCTCATACCAGCATTATGAATGTAGCTGCACAAGTCCCTAAAGTGATGTTCAACTATTCTTTGAAGCAACATTGTGACTTAAATGAAAGTTTTACAGGTAAATAATTTTGATTAAATGATTTCCCCCCAGATACAATGGTATGGCTGGACTAGTTTCTTATGACAAATTGTCGGACTGTTCATAGAACTTTTGTGAGATATCATTAAATATTGTGGAACAAGAGTGGCGGGAGAGCTGTAGCTTGTTACTGCATGTTGTTACATGCAAACTTAGCAAGGGTGGATTGTTGGGTGGTTAACAAGCTAACTGCAATCCTAAAACAGCCCATTGGGTTCGCATGTCAACCATCCCAAAAACCCACCCTCATTGGGTTTGCATGGAATATTCAATATGGTGGCTGCTGCTGCAGCAAGGAGCCTCGTGGGGATATTCATCCACAGGGGCTTCTCATGTGCGAACAGGTCCGTAATCTGGGCTAGAAAAAAAACTAGGAAATAGAAAGCATACTCTTGTCTATCCAATACATTGATTACCACATCTCTTCTTTATAAGTTGTATAACTTGCTATGTAAAACATTTTTCTGGGCACTCAGATGTTTTCAGACCTATATTTATCCCAGGTTAGTCTAATAAGATAAAATCTAGTTTGTAGTCTTTCATCATACTGCTTACAGGAAAGTGTGAGAATAAAGCATTCCTTGAGATTTATCATTGCCAACATACCAGCTCCTGACTTTGCCAACAGATGGCGCTATGATATTGTTTAAAAGATCAACGCCTAAATCAAGTATAATGCAGTAGTATGTTGATATAATTGATCATGACTAAATAATAGCCAGTTGTTCTCTCTATTACCGGTTTAAAGTTCCCCCAAAACAAAGTTGTGTGTGTTTATTGTGTTAAAATCTCAGTGTACTTGTTTATTCTAGAAGTACACCAACTTGGTATTTAATTTTCTTAATCCATTGACTGCCCAAAATAAACAGGAAGGAAAAAAGATAGTTTGCCACAAGCAGGGCTTTTGGTGGAAGAACAGGTGTTCTCCTGTAGCATGGTGGCTAGTGAATGTATTATAGCTGTTTAGGATTCCAGTACAAGTAATTTAAATTGAATATGTCTTTAGGGGTTGTCCTTACTTCCTTATCCAGTCATCTGTAGCATGTAAATGAATCATTAACAACTGTGAGGAGGATTTGATACATCATCATCAAGAGCTCTTACAGGTTTATGAGCCTGATAGATTATGTGTTTAGATTCTGTGGCTGTAAATTGCCATGAGCATTAATGCTTGAAAATCTTGGTGTGATGTTGTTCTTCTGGGGAGTAGTCAAAGAATTAATTCTTTATAGCTGAATTTCCCTTGCTCTCAACTGCATACAAAGTAAATAAGTATTAATTGAACTTTAAATATTATTTGCAGGGATGGCTGAGATGTTCAACACTCAACTGAATGGAAAGCAGAAAACGTCTCTGTCTTCCATTCAAAAGACAAAGATGCCAGCACCAGATATTATCTCAAAAATGCATACTCCAAAAGAATCCGGTATATATATTTTGTATAAACCTCTAGTGCTATTTATATGAAATAACACCATATGAAAATTGATACTTCCAAAGCAGATATGAAGAAACTCCAGCTCATGAACCAAACTTGGCTCACCAGGCTGGCCCATCCAACCAGGCCACTCCAGCCCACGGAGCCTTGGATGAAACCTCTCAGAAGGGAAAGGGGGCATGAAAGCCACTGAGCCCTGGCCTCAGTGTTACAGCTTGGTCGCTTTGCCACTTTTTCAGATGGGGAAGGTGGTGGGATAAAGCTTGCTGTACACTCTGCAAGTGCTTTTTGTTGCTGGCAGAGTCTACTTTATTCCCCTTTCACCTTCCCCAATGAAGGAGGAGTGATGCTCTTGTGTGCACACAGCCAGCATTTCAAGGCACCAGCTGAGTCCCAAGGTCAGGACTCAACCAACTTTTCAAGCTGCTTTGTTTCTCCCCTCTGTTCACTGTGTAGAGAATGTAAAGGAGGTGTCTCAGTAGGCTCTGTGTGGGCTTTCTCTTGTTGGGAAAAGCCTGTGCAGAGTGAAGCTGACTCCCCAACTGAGGAGCTGGCTGGAGAAGCCCTCTTCAAGCCAGGGATTCAATGACACTGGGGCAGGGCTCTGCCCCTGAAGTTATGGACAAAGCCCAACCCCTGACATCACTCAGCCTGCAGGAGGGATCACAGGGACTCCAGCCCCTAAAACGTTCATCAGGTTTGTTATAAAGGGTTTTCCACAATGTGGTAACTAGTGTAAGGAAGAAAGTCCAAAGTTCCCTACACATTGCCAGTTGTCTCTTTTTGGGGGGCAGTTGTGTATGGGGCTTTTATTGATAATTTAGGGCTTTAAAGATCATGACCAGCATCTTGAATTGCACCCAGAAATAGATTGGTAGTCTGTCATAAGCTTAATACATACATCTTTTTGCATTTTATGTCAGGAACTAGATAGAGTTTTTAAAACTCTAAGCATGATTCTTTATTTTATTAGCTTTTCCTTTTTCCAATCTTGACGTTCCTTTTCTCCTCTTCTCACACTCACCAGTAGCAGAGACAATATCATTCTGGATAGTGACAAGCAATTTCAAGATCCTACCTCACCCTTAGTGCCATGGAACAAATTGTACCAACACCAGAAACTGGCAGCAATGCTGTCTAGGACAGGAGAGATTCATCTGTTCTCAGTGTCCACCATTTTGGGCTCTTCATCCACCTGCACGTTATCAGGGTCTGTTCTCTAGGTCCAGTGTTTCTTATCTGGATTAAAAAGTAGTTGCTTGGGTGGTGCACAAAGTACTCCTTTGGGGTTCCTGCAGTTACTCCAAAAAAAGGAAAATAAAAGAAACTGCCAAGGCTTTTAGGCATTGGCAATAGACTAGAGAAACCGCAATTACCAATTTTCTGCTAGATTAGTTCATATATGAGCTGACAACCCTGCACATACTTCTGAACTCAAGACTGTGAAGGATGGATTAAGGAAAGGATCTTCATTTTCAGCTTTGCTTGCTGACTCATTCCTTGATTCAATTCAGTTTATACAGGGGGCTAGGGCTTTTTAGTGGTTGCACTTTTCCAGCTTTCTGCTAAGAAAGAAGTGTTTTATATCAATTCTCACTTTTTGCCTTTCAATAAAACTCAAGGAATTCTAACAAATTTTAACTGGCAATCCTCCAAGTCTAGATTAGGCTCTTCCTCTTCCCACCGATCCACTCATACACCATCCAAGTGAGACAAAAAGACAATTGTGCCTGATGGTAGTCTGCCCTAAACCTCCATGTGTACATTAGTTCACACCATTGTAATTTCCTGAGGCTCTCTTGTAATAGACATTATTAATATGCCAAGTCCTTAATAAAGATATCCTCTCAAGTTTTTACCAAGATCTTGATCACTTTAATTGCTCGTTTGTGCTCCAAGGAATATGTCCTTCCTGATCTTGGCAACATCTAAGTGACTTCACCGTTTCCCAGAGGTGTTTTCCTACCTCATTCTTACTCCTTTTAAACTGGCAAGTCCCTTTATATGGAGTAAAAGTCCGCACAGCATTTTAATTCATTAATCAGCATTGTTGTGACATTTGCCACCTCCAGTATTTAACCCCCCCACAAAAAATATGGAAACTGGGAAATAACTGTTTTAATGTCTGGGGCTGCCCTGTTTGCCACAGTTAACCTGGGCATGTAGCTCTTGAAAAGAGTCTGTCTTAAGAAGACTACTTGGTTGTTTTTGTTTTTTGTTTTAAATGATAATGTAGAGAAGAAGCAGATAGAAAGATTAAAAATAGCTAAGCAAAGCTTACAGGCTGTTTGGGTGGAACTGCCTAGTGGATACAGGTCATTTCAAACATGAAGTTTGCCCATACTATATAGCTCAGTCATATTGTCCAATAAGACAGGAGAGAGAATGAATTAAAAAAGAAAAATGTGCTCTAGGCCTGCCTCCTGTTTAAATTTTAAACATCACAATTGGGCAAAATTGCCCACCCACCCTTGGGATTGCTGGAGGATGGCAAGGCAGATCAGAGATTATCAGCCAACTCTCCTCAATTATGACTGGCAACAGAAATTAGCATTTAAATTGGAGAGCTAAGGGCAGTATAGAATGACTACCTGAGACCCCTGCTAAGTAATAAACTATAATTTAAGTTGGGAAGTTCAGGATGGCAGGCTGAAAGACAAAGTAAATCTTTGCCCAGTCTACTTAGGTTTGCAAGTCTTAAAATGAAGGGGCGGCATTAAATGGAAGCCCAAAGGCCAATTTTATGTCCTCTTTTTGCAAGATCTTCACATAGACCTTCAAGGATCACCACAATAGCTTGTTTTGTGATAAAACAGACAAGATTATATAATGGTTTTGTTATAAACAGGAGTAAGGATATCTAATAGGCATCTAGGAAGCTTATAGAAAGCCAGACCTGGCAGCTCCCCAGGATTGCAGACAGGAGCCCTTCCCACCCCCTTTTTGGAAATGCCAGGGATTCTACATGGGACCTTCTGCATCTGAAGCAAATGCTCTTATTAGTTGAGCCATGACTTTCCCCTTAGAAGTTAAAAAAAAATCTAGAGATGTCTTTATAAGATAGTGTTGGCTATATTTGCCAAAGGAGTGACGAAATAGCTTTTGCAGAGCCCTGACATTTTATGTTATGTTACACTTACTTTCTAAGCCGTCTTTTGCCCAAAAGGCCCCTAAAGTGGCGCACAAAAATATACAAATACAATATTCAAACAATACACTAAATACAAGTTTAAAGCAGAAATATTACAACTATTTTAAAATAAACAACAACAGCAACCCTGAAGGCTGAACACACTTTCTTCATGTCCAAAAGCAAAAACCCATCAGCAAACTTGCCAAAAGAGAGATGGAATAATCCACAGCTCCTTATAAGGTTTTCCAGATAGAGGGACAGAACAGAGTAAATGAGGGAAAACTTGCCTTTGTTGGAACAGTGCTCTCCCCTGAAGCAGTGCCTCCCAAGCTGCAGCTTTGCTTATAAGGTCTCCTGTGGGAGTGGGGGAATACGTGGAATAGCTCACCATTGATGGAACAGTGTTTTCCCCCTTTAGCAGTGACTCCCAAGCTGCAGCTGCAGCCTTGCTAAGAAGGTCTCCAGTGGGGGTGGGGAAGTAGGTTGAGTAGCTCGCCCTTGATGGAACAACATCTCTCCCTTGAAATAGTGACATGGAAGAAAGCCCAGTTGACTGTTCCCTAACAAGGAGCTGAATATTTCGTAGAGCAGATATTGCAGTATAAGGTCCAAGTAGTGATGTGAGAGAAGAAACTGCCCAGGACACAGAAATTTGGAAACTTCATCCAATGGGAGTGGTCTCACCTCATGCTGCTATATCAGCTCCTAGAAATGTTGACCTTTTGGCTGGCAGTCTGGCAGATGGTCAGTTGGGCTCCTTTCCATACCAGGTCTTCCAAAGGTTCAATTGCAATAGAACAAAACAAAGAAACCTCACTAATCTCTACCCATTAGTAGCTAATGCTGAGCTTGATTGCTTAGGGATCCTCATCTACTTGTGAGAACCAGTGCCTGCTTAATACAAGTATATGGAAAAGGACAAGGGGCAAAAGTGTAAAAGATGTTACTAAATTAGACCCATTTCATTATGGATTGTGCGGGGTCTAGTCAACTGAAATGTCTCTGCTAGGACATGTCAACTGGCAGGGAGGGACTAGATTTAGAGGCAAGCAATATTTTAATCTGGACATGATTCAACATAGTATTTTTCTAGGCACAACATAGTGAGGGTTGTGTCTAGCCCACCCACCCTCCAAATATTTTAACAGATAGTGGAAATATTTGAGAGTCCAAGATATGGCTCTTTCCAAGTTTATTCAGTCATCAGGTGGAGACTTTTCCCCTGCAGTTAAGCCTGGGACCAGTGTGCTTAGATTCTTTGAGGCAAGCAGGGCTACCTGGAACTATGTTCCTTATATCTCCCAAGAGTTCAGGGTTGTTGTTTCCCCATATGTCTTTCTTTTAGATTAGTCCAAAAGATCAGGAGGGGAGTTAGAATTAGTATTCCTGTCAAATTAAGAAAATAGGAATGGCCTCAAGGCACCAGTATTTTAGATTCCACTGCAAGCTGTACTATCCCGTTGAGGAGGACTAGAGGAATTTGGTGAGAGCTTCCTTTGACCCTACCCCAATTGTAGATGGTGAATCACTCTATTCTCCATTCCATGAATGGCTTTAGCAGGTGGGAGCCACCACCTGCATCCTGGATAACACCCATTGTTTCAAGAATCCTGTCTTAAAGGTGCCATAATCCCAGTTGATAGATATTTCTTAACTTCATTAGAAGGAACAGTAATTTATTAAGTAAAGAAATGTATGAATTGTATTTCTATACTGCCTTTCTGAAGCTGACCAGGGCAGTTTACAAATAGTTAAGAAAATAATCAAATAAAAACATAGTAAAAACATTGATATCAATAACCCCGCTTTGAAAAAATGAATGTAAATATACCTTGTCATTATTAGTAGTAAACAATCCAACATTAGGAGCTGTATGTTAAATTCTAAAAACTTCACAGAATAATAACTCTGACCTTTACCACTTATAGACCTATTTCAAGTTTTCAAAGCTTCATGCACGTTATCTTGCTCTACTGTCCTTAATAGGAGAGTATTATGATCCCCATCCTGCAAATGTGGGGCGGAGGTTAGCTTGCTGAAGGCCACTTGTTCATTGCAGATGCAAGATCTGGAATAGGAACTTTAATTCACAGCTGTGTTTTAAAGACATTGTCTTATATTGGGTCACATTACTAATCCATTTTACCAACTGTTGTCTACTCCGATGGGTAGTGCCTCTCCCTTTTTGAATCAATAAGCCATACTTCCTTTTCTGCATTCAAGAATATTACATTTTTATATCTGTAACAGGAACGATATCTACATCACCTGTCAACATATCAAGCCAACACATACTTTATAATCAAGATACAATATCCCCCATCTTGAAAGAAGTGTCTCAAATTTCCACTCTTGAGCAAGATGACCTACAGATGACTCCCAGAGGCACAAGTACTGTATTAGAAGAAATTGTAAGGCAAAATAGCTCACTGGTAACAGAAAATGAAACAGCAGTAGGAGAGCAAGATAAAAGTCCCAAACAAATGTTAGAGCCCATCACAGCGCTTTCAGGGGTCAAGCGGCTATTGAGAACACCCAAGCAAAAAACTGAGTCCATCGAGGTGCTTTCAGGGGTCAGGAAGCTCTTGAGAACACCCAAGCAAGAACCTGAGCCTGTTAAAGCGCTTTCAGGGATCAAGAGGCTCTTGAGAACACCCAAGCAAAAACCTGAGCCTGTTGAAGCGCTTTCAGGGATCAAGAGGCTCTTGAGAACACCCAAGCAAAAACGTGAGCCTGTTGAAGCACTTTCGGGGGTAAAGACACTCCTGAAAACACCTAAGCAAAAACTGGAGTCTGTTGCAGCTGATACTGTGTACTCCAAATTTTTGAAGTCCCCAGAAGTGTTAGAGGAACTGATGGGAAGTGTTACCAAGAGAAAACAGAAACAAAGAATGCAATCGATGGGAGGTACTGACATTAATAATATCAAAGCACCTAAGGAAAGAGTAAAGCCGGAAGAAGAAATGGAAGGAATTCAAAGACTGTTAAGGACGCCAAAACAAAAAATTAAACCCGTGGAAGATATGGTTGGCATTAGTCGACTACTGAAGACACCAAAGCAGAAATTTATGCCAGTTGATGACTACTTGGGATTGCAGAAGTTTATGACTGAACCTAAGCCGACCTATTTAAGTCCTGAAATTGATTATACAGGTATTAGAGAAATGTTGGATACTGCTGGTGAACATAAGGTAGGTTCCTGCATATTAAATATTTGATTTTTAAAAACAACCTGGAATTCCACCCCTTATTTCAGTGAAAGAAGACAATATGACATTTACCCTTACAAAATAAGATTTTGAGGCAACTTTCTGTAGCATAAAATTCTACCAGTCTAAAAATGCAGACCATCGTGGACAGTCTCTCCTTTGAACTCAGAAGATGAGACCTAGCATTTTGAGAATCTGACCTCGAGGAAGGGACTACTTTAACTGCTAAACTAGTCTTGTCTGAGTAGGAATTAGAATAATTTTAGATTCTTAATTGCTAATCTTGGCATTTTAAAATGCTCGGAACAAACAAATGGGTCCCTGTTAGCAGGAGGAAAGTGGACCTAGTGTCATTGATCACTACTACTTCCGCCAGTAATGCTTTTATGTTTGGACATTTCTACAGCCTACTCAGTTCTATATTAGGTAAAGATGAAAGCATCACCTTTTCCATTTGACTCAAATTAAAGGACAGGTGCCCCTTTCTTTTCCATATCTATATCGTTTTATGCCATTTACCTGTGTCATTCTTCAGATAGTAACCAAAGTATTTTTCATCTCTTGTTATACCGAAGATTTTTTTGCACTTTATTATTTAGCATGTTAAGTTTTATGGGATCTCTTTATTGTGTAATCAACTACTTGGAAGGATAGACAGCTAACAGACAGGGGTCTAAATCTGGACTGCCACTACCGATTTTACAAATCACTTACTAATCACTACGATGTTAGAAGGAGCACTTCAAGGAAGTTCTACACCCACCTACCAATGCTATTTGGACCTTGCAAATTATTATAAGCCTAAAGTCTTTTCATGTCAGGTATTCTAATAACTTTGTAATTCTAGGATGAATTACCAAAATTTGTGAATCTGGAGGAAGATAATGAACCTTGTATGAATTCCAGAAATGAACTTGGTATGTGCCAATATTATTTAGTAAAATATTTGATTTAGATTGTGTTTTCAAAAGGAGAATAATTAAAATAGTAGGTTGCAATTTTCATAGCAGCTTTAGAACTTCTGTTTAAAAGCTGGTATTATTTAGAAGATCAGGATAAAGATAAGTGATAAAGATAAAACTGTGACTTTTGGTTCTCCTTCAGTAGACATAAAGACCCGTTAGCCACACATATGCATATACTGTCAGGCCCAGTACTCTACTTGCCCATGTAACAGATGCAGAGATTATGGGATGCAAAATCAAAATGATGCGGGCACAAAAATTTATGTTCCTATTATACGTCTTGTAATATATTTGTGCCCTAAGACATAGGGAGAAGTGATGATCTCCTGATTACACTGGTGCCACTTGCTTGATGCTTGAAGCACACATAGGATCTAATGTTTACGTAGGCGTGTGGCTGACTTGTATGATTTGTATTTGTTCAGTGTAGATATTGATTATGTATATGGGGTTGTGAGTGTGAGGCCTCTGTGCAAACATTAACATGAATTCACAGGGCAGAGCTGATCTATCAGCCTTTGTAAAATGTGAATGTTATATAAGTTGTTAGCATAAGACTTCAAGAATCCCTCACTTCAGTTGTCTAGGAACCACAGCGTAGTGTGGTTTCAATATCTCTTTGTCTCATGAGGAAGACATTAATGTATTTCACTATGGAATAATATCAAGGAACAAAGAGTGGGAACAATCTAGCCATAATTAAGTATTTTTAAGGCCTGTTTATGTCAGTAGAGCTGAAAGTGCTTGGCTGGATATAACCTATAACTAAATGAAGTAATAGTTTTGTATTTTATTCATCAAGAAGACTTTTGGCCAGTTGTAGATTTTTTATATTATTTTTTTTAAAAAATTCATTATGATTGGTGTTAGTCATGCTTAGGCTGACTATATGAAAAGGAGGACAGGGCTCATGTAACTTTAACAGTTGTAGAGAAAAGGGGATTTCAGCCAGTGTCATTTGTATGCAATTAGTTCCTGGTGAAATTCCCTCTTCATCACAACAGTTAAAGTTGCAGGGGCCCTGCCTTCTTTTGTATATGGTCACTCTAGTATAGTGCCTGCAACTTTCACTGTTGTGCTGAAAAAGGAATTTCACCAGGGACTAATTGCATACAAATGACACTGGCTGAAATTCCCTTTTCTCTACAACTGTTAAAGTTACATGAGCCCTGTCCTCCTTTTCATATGTCAGCCTAGTCATGCTGATTGTCTGCCACCCTGAAATTTGTGGGAATGAAGGATGGCTTAAAATAGTTTTAATAGAATAAATAAATAATTGCAGCACAACTCTACATATTTATATTTAGAAGATTCTGGAACATGAATTTTTGGAAAAGCATGTAAAATGGGTTTATTTGCAATTAGTGGATGTTGTAACCTATTGTGATAGGAATGGTAATGTCATATCATACAAATGTTTCTCCAAACCAAAATTATGAAACAACCTAGAACATCCCCGTGAACGTTTTTATTACTTACCCTTTCTACTCATATTCTCAGAAATAACCTTGAACATGCTTTATATATTTTAGAGCACTTGGAAAATGTATCTAAAAGTGAAGAAGTAAAACTGGATGCTTCACTTGCAAGAAAATCTCCTACACTACCAAGAGATAATAGTAAAACTGATCCAAAATTAGAAGACAGCTTGGAACATGTTGCATGTTACGCATTTAGTGAATTAAAACCACGAGCAGATACAGAAACTATAGAAATGATGTGTGTGCCTGAAAGCTATGAGCTAGATGGAATGGAACCCCAAAATGGAGCCAAAGTTGATTTTGCGAAAGAACTGGCTACAAGTCCTGGTGCAGTAGATTTAGAAATGCTCGAGCCATTGGCTTCAGTTAGAAGAACTAGGAGAGGGAAAACTAATGAACCCAGTTTTACAGAAGAACATGAAACAAAGATAATACACAAAAGGAATGGCCATAGAACAAAATCAAAACAAACCAATGAAAGGTTTGACCAGAACATCACTGAAATTAGTCTAGTGCAGAAAACTGAAAGCCACACATCAGCAGTTGAAACTGAAGTAAAAAGATCTTCAAGAGGAAAATCTAGAAAACATTCTGATGAAACAAATGGGAACATAATACATTCTCAGGAATTACTGAGATCTTCAAAGGAAACATCAGTCAAAACACAGCCATATGTGAATAGGAGAACGGTAGCAACTAAAAGAAGTGGACAAGCTGGAACAAGTTTGCATTTAGAAGAAAATGCAGCAACCCAAGAAAATGACAATCAGTTAATTACAAAAACAAGTTTAAGATCTAGAAATGGAATAGATAAAAATAACCTGAAGTCTGAGCTTAAAAAAATAAATAGCCCAGATAAAATACGAAATCAAGATTTTGGAACTTCAGGGATGGAAAGCATTGAAAATAGCCTACTTAAAAGAAACAGAAGAGGAAAGGCTACCCCAACACAAAGAGAAATTGAGATATTAAACACAGCTATTAATGAGCATACATATGAAAGTCAAGAATACACAGCATCTAAAACATGTAAAATGGAAACTTTGGAAAACAATCCAACAGAAGTAAAAGAAAATGCAGCGAAGAGGGGAAAAGGGAGAAAAGTACATTTTGTACTTGAGGAAAATAAGCATGAATCTTGTGAAGAAAAATGTGTGCTTGGAGATAAGGATGGTGCTCATGAAGAAGAAAGGAGTGCATTTGTTGAAAGTTCTACTTCCTCTACAAAAGAAAATACATCACGGAGCAAGAGGAAAGCAGCTTCTCTTGCATCACAAGCATTTTGCATCTCTCATTCTAAAGGGAAGCACACGTTAGAGATTTGTGAAAGCATAAATTTGTCTTTTGAACACCAAGAAAAATCTCTGCAAGAAATTAAAATTGAAGACAATCCTAATGAAACTCAAAAGGTGATATTAGGAAGTGTGCAAATCCCTGCAGAGCACAATCCACGAAGAAGACAAAAGGTAGCAGAAGAGAATCCACCCAGGAGAAGCAGAAGGAAACATGTCGTATCTCAGGAAACAGCCACACAATATGACAGTAAACAGGCAGCTGGTGTAAAAGTGAATCAACCCAAAAGGGGGAGAGGGGGAAGCATTGTCCCTGTATCCCAAATACCTTTGGAAAAAAATTCTGTTGCAAAAGAGGAGCCAACAACGGACAGTTTCAGTTCTGCCCAAGGAAAATGTTCTTTGCAACAAGTTCAAAATGAAGAGAATCCTAATGAAACTCCAACAGTGCCCTTGGAAACTGTGCAAAGCCCTGCAGAACAGAGTCCACCAAAGAGACAAAAAGTAGCAGAACAGAATCTGCCCAGGAGAGGTAGAAGCAAACAGGTCATATCTCAGGAAACATCCACAGAGAATGGCAGTAAACTGGCAGCTGGTGTAAAAGACCAAAATATGGTTGTCGCCATAAAAGAGAATCAACCCAAAAGGGGAAGAGGGAAAAGCATTGTCCCTGCATTCCAAATACCCATGCCTTTAGAAAACATTGCTCTTGCAAATGAGGAGCCAACAACGGACAGTTTCAGTTCTGCCCATGGAAAATGTTCTTCGCAACAAGTTCAAAATGAAGAGAATCCTAATGAAACTCCAACAGTGCCCTTGGAAATTGTGCAAAGCCCTGCAGAACAGAGTCCACCAAAGAGACAAAAAGTAGCAAAAGAGAATCTGCCCAGGAGAGGTAGAAGCAAACAAGTCATATCTCAGGAAACATCCACAGAGAATGACAGTAAACAGGCAGCTAGATTAAAAAAACAAAATATGGTTGTCACTGTAAATGAGAATCAACCGAAAAGACGGAGAGGGAAAAGCATTGCCCCTGTATTTGAAATACGTATGAAAAACACTGTCCTTGCAAAAGAGGAGCCAACAATGGACAGCTTCAGTTCTGCCCAAGGAAAATGTTCTTTGCAACAAGTTCAAAATGAAGAGAATCCTAATGAAACTCCAACAGTACCCTTGGAAACTGTGAAACCCCCTGCAGAACAGAGTACATCAAAAATACAAAAAGTAGCAAAAGAGAATCCACCCAGGAGAGGTAGAAGCAAACAAGCCATTTCTCATGAAACACCTACAGAATATGAGAGTAAACAGGCAATTGATACAAAAGACCAGAATATGGTTTTCAAAATATCCAGCTCTGAAGAGAAGCAATCAAAAAGGGGCAGAAGAAGAAAGATTTCCTCTCTATCCCAAACACTTATTTTACCCCTCCAAAATAATATTTTGTCTTTGCCACCATCAACCAAAGGCAAAAGTGAAGCAGAACAGCCAAATAAAGCTTTGGAAACTGCAACTACTGCAAAAGAGATTCTGTCACGTAGAGGTAGAAGAAGAAAAACAGATGATACAATTTCAACAAGCTCAGTTTCTGCCAGTAAAAAACCTAGATTGCTTGATAATGGCAACCAAGAAAAAATACCTAAAGATGTTCAAGATATGACACAAGAGAATGTACCCAAAAGAGGTAGAAGAAAACAGTTAATTCCTTATAAAACCTCAGTAGAAAGTAATTGCCAACTAGAAAATGATAGTAGAAAGGCTACACCTGTAAAAGTTAATACAATGTCTTTGGGAAATGGTTTTGGAGAAGAGAACAATTCAAAGAGGAAGAGAGGGGAAAAGATTGTACTATCTAAAGTACCTCCGTGTCTCAAAGTAAGCATCACTCTACCACCATCACATTCAGACAAAGGTGAACTTGTTAGTGAAAATCAGAGTGCATGTATTGAAAAGGAGGCTATTGGAAAAAGGAGGCTAGCAAAATGTGGCAGAAGAAATAATAATAAAATAGTGCCACCCACATCTGTCAGAAAATGCAAGCTTCCTGAAGAGGAGATTTTTCTGGGAAAACAAAATGTAGATTTAGAAAAGATAGCTGTGGCAAATGAGAAACAGTGTAGAAGAGGCAGAAGGAAAATTGGTGCAGTTGAAGCAACTATTTCTGCTTCTCTGAAAGAAACATTTGGATTAGCTGTAAGCAGTGATATTGCTCCTAAAGATCAACTGGTGATTCTGGACAATACTGTTTCTGATAAAAAACATGCTTCCAAGAGCGGGGGACAGAAATTATATAAAGGAAAAAACTTGCTAAAAACCACTGATCAAAGTAACACTTCTAACAATGACCAAAATAGTTCTTTGAAACTCTCAAATCTTCTGGAGCAAAAGAATTCATCCAAATGGGGAAGAAGGAAACAGGTTAACAGTGACTCAGAAATGAATGCCACCACTTCTGACTTGACAAAAAGCTCTTTTCCAGAAAATAAATCCACAAAAACTAAAGCAGGTATGGCAATGGCTCCTCGCCCCTCCTGTTTTAAACTCATTCTTTAAGAATATTTCAGTGTTGTTTCTTCAGAATTAATTTTAAAACAAGTAATGTTTTGATGAGAGATTATGGTGATACACTTAAAATTTAAACTGCCAATTTAATTTTTAATCTTCATCATTAGTGATTTCATTGATATATAGTGTGGTGAAGTTTTCTCACCAACGTGCAGAAAGGGTCTAGGTTGGGGCTTCTGCATTGTTTATGGGATATAGTGAGCGAATCCCACAGGGTTCACAGATTTCATATGTAGATTTGAATTTTCAGATTCATAAACATTCTGATAAAGCTACCACTTCTTTTTTCCAGAGCTTTCCTAGCTATTATTAAACTATATGATTTCAAATTAGGAGTTTTCCAGTCTACTACTTCAGAGGATTGGTGGGGTGGGTAGGGTTCATTTTTCCTTCACTGAGATTTTGTGGGCGGAGAATAACACCCTATACTTCTGCTACAGTGTTTCTCAAGACTTAGATGTGCTCTCTTAGTGCTAATGTTATATCAAGAAATTCAGATTGCTTTTTCTCCTGTTGGAATGTGTTTGGAAGTTCATTAAAAGTCTGGGAAGGCATGGGTAGCAGGACTGGAATGAACCATTCTCAATAGGAGAGAAAGAGAGATAATGAAAAGTTGTTTTGTCTAATCTTGTTACTCCAGAAAAAAGTACAAAATTGCAAAAAGGGAAAAGAAAGAAAATGAAAGAAGAGCATACCACAGCTATGATGACGCCTGCTGCAGAAACAGAAGGCAAGACAAGAGCTAGCAGAAGAAACAGAAAATAAGTATTGTAATCTTTGGTACTGGATTGTGTGTGTTTGTGTTTTTTTTTTCTTGTACGGAATGCATTGGAATGCATCTTGAAATCCAGGGTTCTAAAATCTGCATTTAGATTTTTGTTTGTTTGTATAACTTCCTTCAACTTAATCCATACATTGATACCCTTTCTTATGCAAAGTTCTGTAAATAAGATTTTCAAATAGTTTGTAGGACTTTTTGTTTAAAGATGTAGGGGCTGGGGAATTGTGGTTTTTAGCAATTCTGAACTGTATTGCCTTAAGAAATTTTTAATACTGGTGTTATTCTTATTTGTGTATTTTGACATTAAACCATACATTTATCTAATATTGCTTTATGATATTATTCCTGTCTAAGAGTAAGCCGGCTTCCACAGCAGCACAAATTAGGATGTGTCCTATTTACAGTCAATAGCAACTCAGTTAATTTAAACAAGAATAAGATAAAGACAACAACAGTCACACTGCCTATAGCTCATAGCAACTGCACAGCTCCCCAACCAATTTCCCACCTATAGCACACTACAACTGTCTAGGAAAAGACCAGCTTTAAAAAAAGACAGTATTTTCCCATTCCCTTCCTTCCCACACCAAGGTTGCTCAGATGGAAGACATTAGCCCTTCTCTTTCCCAGGGCATACAATTTGAATTCTTTTAAAGAAGTCATTACTTCTCTTTTGCTCCAGCCTTGACCCCACCACCCCCTGTTGATGGTGTAAATGAAAAATAATATATTTATGGTGCAATTCTTAGTATCTTTGGTTACAATATCCTAGTGGGCAGGCTGGGAAAAACATGTGCTTGAGATGTTACTGGGTTGTTGTCAAGCAGTGTAGCTGCCACATTGGACTAAATCGAGCAGTAGTCTGACTACTAGGCAGGACCTATTCTATTTATTATTTATTGCATTTCTATGCCGCCCAATAGCCTAAGTTCTCTGGGCGGTTTACAAAAATTAAAACCATGACAACCAATTCAAAATATAAAAAATATCAACAGTATAAAAACATAGTATAAAATATAATATAAGAGCACTACCAGGATAAAACCGAGCAGCAATGCAGAAATTAATACAAATTTAAATAAAAATTTAAAACAGCAAGTTAAAAATTAAACTGGTCAACTGTTAAAATACTGAGAAAATAAAAATGTCTTCACCTGGCGTCTAAAAGAGTATAATGTAGGTGCCAGGCAAACCTCTCTAGGGAGCTCATTCCACAGCCGGGATGCCACAGCAGAAAAGGCCCTCCTCATAGCCATCTGCCTCACTTGGTAGGGGCTCATGAAGAAGGACCGTTGATGATGATCTTAGGGTCCGGGCAGGTACATATGGGAGGAGGTGTTCCTTCAGATAATCTGGCTGTTTAGGGCTTTGAATGTTAATACCAGTACTTTGAATCAGGCCTGGACCTATCTCACCTATTCTAGCATTCCCAGAGCCCCCCATCCCATGATCCCATCTCAGTTTAAATGCCAGTCTGATTTGTTTTACAACGATCTCATAGCATTTGCTTTTCTCCATTGTATCACAACTGTCCACCTAAAATAAATTCTAAGTTGCCTGTCCAGCTTGTTAGTATTGGGGAGGCAGGGAGGATGAGGTTTCCTAACTACTAAATAAGTTGTGGCTGGTTGTGAGCAAGATTTAGAACTGTCTTAATGAGAGACTTAAGTTTCAGTTACATGTGCATTGTATTTGGAAGTGGAAGACCTTATAAAAGGTTTTAAAAAGAATGAAAGATATAGAACCTATTCCTGCTTCTCCCAAATGTCTAATCCGTTTTCATATGTCACATTGAATGAGTGGATTGGGAGTGGGGGGAGCAAGATCAACTATGGAGACATTGAACACCACAAACATTTGGAGTGTTGCCTAGATAGTCTGGTAGATATGCTGGGGTGGAGTCAGGTCAAGGTACACATCAGCACCAGTGATGGGAAATGTAACTGAGGCCCTGGAAACCAAATTTAGGTTGCTAGGTAGGCGGCTGAAAGCCAGGACCACCAAGTTAGCTTTTTCTAAAATGCTACAACTTCCATGCATGGTGCGAGCAAGACAGGCATAGATCAAATGGTGTAGGATTGAGAGGTTTAGATTTGTTAGGAACTGGGGGACGTTTTGAGACAAGCTGGTTTTGTAAAAAAAAGGGATAGGCTCTTTTTCAGAATGGCACAGCCGTTGGTTATGAGCTGACAGGAGTTTGGGACCTTCCAGTTCAGGCTGAATTATCCATAGGGGATGAAGGTGAAAATACACAAGCCAGAGACTTCTAACAAAAAAATGTAACTTCTCCCTTAGATCAACGTCTATACCAGAGGACTGAAGGCAATATAATACAATTTTTTATAAAGGGATTCAGGAAATTATAGGCTCGTTGGCTTAATATCTGTTTTGGGTAATTATTATTTTTTAATTATTGCATTCAAATACCACCCAATAGCCAAAGTTCTCTGGGCTGTTCACAAAAATCAAAACTATCAAGTACAATTTAAAGCATATTTTAAGTGTATTAAAGCATATTTAGTGTATTAAAGATAAAATGTTCATGCATTCAAAAGGACAAGTTCTGTTGAAAAATATAAGTTCTGCTTTAAAAAGTTTTAAAAGATAAGTCTTGTTTCATTAACTTTTGAGAGTGTCAACAAGCATGTGGCTATGGGTGATCCAGTAGACCCTGTTTACTTGGACTTCCAAAAGGACTTTGACAAAGTCCCTCACCAAAGACTCCAGGACGAACTTAGCCCTCACAGGATAAGAGCACAGGCCATCTTATGGATCAGTAATTGTTTAAAGAAAAGAAAGCAGATAATAGGAATAAATAGTCAGTTTTCACAGTGAAGGGATGTAAACAACGGGGTCCCCTAAGGATCTGTATTGGACCCAGTGCTTTTTAACTTGTTCATAAATGATCTGGAATTAGGGATGAGCCATGAGCTGATCAAGTTTGTTGATGACACAAATTAAGGTGGTTAAAACAAAAAAAGTATTGTAAGAAGCTCCAAGAGGATCTCTCCAGATTGGAGGATCAGGCATTAAAATGAAAAATGTGGTTTCATACACGTTGGGACAAAGTGATGCACATTGGGTCAAAAATCCATAACTTCACATATACACTGCTTGGGTCTGAGTTGGCAGTGATTGATCAAGAAAGTGATCTTGGGTTTGTGGTGGATACCTCATTGAAAATGTCAACTTAATGTGCAGTTGCTATAAAGAATGTAAATAACATGTTAGGGATAATTAGGAAATGAATCAAAAATAAAACTAATATCTTATGCCCTTATTCAAATCTATGGTGCACTACACTTGGAATACTGTGTACAATTCTGGTCACTGCATAAAGAGCTGGAAAAGGTGCAAAAAACAGCAGCCAAAATGATAAAGGACTGGAGCAATTCTACAAGGAAAGCTGTTACAACATTTGAGGCTGTTCAGCTTTAATAAAAAGTAAGGGGAGACATGTGAAAAGTGTTTAACGTTATACATGGTGAGGGGAAAAGTTTATAATACTAGAACTCTGTCATCCAATGAAGTAGAATAGCGGGACATTCAGGATAGATTTATTTAAAATGTGCCTTAGGTTATGTGTAAAGGTAAACCTCTCTGTGGTGAACAGGATAACTACAAAAATAGACAAATAGACCATGGAATTGATTTTCATGGGATGCAGTGGTGGCCACCAACTTGGACAGCTTTAAAAGGTGATTAGACAAATTCTTGTAGGAAAAGGCTACTAGTCATAATGGCAATATATAATTTTGTATACCTTTGAACACTAGTTGTTTGAGAATACAAGGCATTTAATTGGCCACTGTGAACAAAATGCTAGGCTAAATAGGCTGTTGATCTGACCAACATGGTGTTCTTATGTTCTTATGCCCATCTGGGAAAAAAACTAAGTCCCCTAGGTCCTGTCCTGGCTATTCAATCCATAAGGATATCATGGTCAATAGTATAGAGCAGAATCAACAGGGATTCATTACCTCTCTAGTTACCAACATAAATAATCTACTAGAATGATCCAGACTTTAATTCATTGCACCCATTTATTTACTTTTTCAGCAAGGATGTTCAAGGAACTTTCAGCAGAAATGTAAAATAGCATGGTATCGCAAACATTTGCCTGATTACATAAAAGGGCAGGTCTATCAAAAATACAAAATCAAATCACAATAAAAGTCACTACAGCTTAAGCAGGAAAAGAATGGGTAGTTAACTCTTGCTTTTGAGAGTGATAATATATTTTGAGAGCTATATTTTGGGGTATATAGTCAAAAGTGTGGGATCTATTGTTGGATAAAATGGAAAAAGCAGGTATTGATTTCATATAATATTTCATTAATTGGTTTCAGTGCTTTTGTGGGGAGGGGAAGAAATGTTAGCATAATGTCAGAGAATTTATTTTCTTTCTTAGGCACAATGCTGTGTTTTCCTCATTACTGTCTCTATTTGCAGCCATGGTTTGAACTTGAAAATTAGATTTCTCCAGTGCTGGCCATTCTCAAGTTCAGCCTATTTAGATACTAACAATTGGTAGCCAGAGGTTGTGAGAAAAGTACATTGTTGCAACTTACCAGGTTAGTGTAGCCTATATATATGTAGCTGGCTTCTTCATATAGCAACTATTTTTGCTGTTATTTTATTTTTTATGCTTTTTTTTCTACAAAAGCTTAACTACATTGGATATGGTTATGTAAGATCAAGGTTCAAACCTTACGGCTCTTGATTGACCTAACCCTCCTTCTATAGACAACTCTTACGCATTTTAGCAGGCTTGCACCCTCATAAGGTTAACAAATGTGCAATATGTACTATTAAGTTTTCAAGGCTTTCATTAATTATGCTAGCTTAGTTTAAAGACAAGCTAACTTCAGTCTTTAATTGGTATCCCCCCCACCTTTTTTGGAAACATCCATCAATGCATGCTCAGGACAGTATCCAGCGGTGTTATTGTGCAAACTCAAATATCACTAGCAGAGCTCCACTGAATCTTTCCATTTCACAACTGGTTGCACAAGTGTAATGCACAACCAGGTACACAATGGGTTGCATATATGTAATGCACAACTACATGCGTAACTGCTTATGCAAATACAACTAGTTGCATTCACGTCTTGCACATAGTTTGGAACCTGGTTTCCGTTAGAGCGATATCATTTGCGTTAACAGAAAGATACAGATGGACACTGCCTATAATCACTTATCAGTTAAGGCAAAACTACTCTAAAATGATTTTTAAAAATTGTCTTGGACTGAGGTCTATTGCAAGAGGTGTTTGTTACCAGGAGTCAGCCAGAAGTTCTATAAAACAATCCCCTTTGATGAAATAATAATAATAATAACAATAACAATAACAATTTATTTCTTACCCGCCTCTCCGTCTGGATCAAGGCGGGGAACAACATGATAAAATACATAAAACTAATTAAAA
This sequence comes from Anniella stebbinsi, assembly GCA_029215795.1. Lineage (NCBI taxonomy): Eukaryota > Metazoa > Chordata > Lepidosauria > Squamata > Anniellidae > Anniella > Anniella stebbinsi. The sequence goes on along the minus strand of JARDYH010000002.1, from coordinate 287,074,734 downwards.
ACATGACAATTATTATTAAAACTGCATTAAAACATCCTAAAACATCCTAAAAACATTCTAAAAATTACACTGGATATGCCTGCCTTCTTAACTTCTCTATGCTATGTCCCTCCTTTATCTTTGTTATTGTGTGCTTAGTTATTGGTTTGTATCCAACTGTATTCATCCACCAGAGGGAGAGACACTGTTGGTTAAACAGATTCCCCCTGCAGGCATGGAGAAGATCAGGTGGTGGTAGAAAAGTCTGCAAGGGGAGAAGAAAGGTAAAGTCCCATTGTGCTAGGGAAAGCTGCCCATTTGCTAGTTGTTATTCCATCAATCTCTGTCTTCCCTGCCTTTGTTAAGAATTCCAGCAAGCTGTTAGGAGGTCCACCCAAAATTATTCTGACCACCTGTTCCTGTTCACCTTGAAACTGGATTCTGTGTATATTACCTTTGTTAATTGGTGTCAGAAATCAATAGCCTTCCTCTGGCTTTTTGGCCTATATATTAAAGACCACAAACAACAGGCCCTTCTCTGAAGTAACACCCACCACTGTGAAACAAAGGGAACCACCAAACCAGGCCAGTTTTTTTATTCGTTTGAAGGTCAGCAAAAACCTTCAGCCAGTGGGTGGAATCTGGGCTGAAGTCTGGTTGGCCATGAGCTGTTGCAACTGGCGAGGTTTTTCTGCCTTCCTTTACTGCTGACGTAGTATGTATATGTTGTTGATACATTTTATTCAAATAGATGCTGTTTTATATTTATTGTTTTATGCCAAGTGTGCAAAACCAAGAGCCCAAGGGCCACATTCAGCCTGTCTGGGCTCCCAATCTGGCCTTCCGGGTATTGCCAGATGGCCATGTCTCTTTCCCCCAACTGCCAATCATTAGTGGTTTCCTGGCCATTGTGCAGTTTTTTCCCCATTCTAAAAAGTTGCGATGGCTCTCCTAAGGCAGCAAGAGCTTCCAGCTAAAATATGCTGCTGTCTTGGTCCCACCCCTTTTGCCTTTGGCTCAACCAACCACTGAAATGCCCCCACCCCTATGAGAGCTTTTCTGAAATGGAATTTGGCTATTGGGCTGCAGGAGGTCCAACTCTCCTGCTTTCCACGAAGTTGTTCAGTGGCTCCATGCAGCCTATGTTAGGAAGAGCACATATATCTATCATAAAATAAATTGATTTATGAACCCTGACATTGTAACCAACCATTCTTTCTGCACTTTAAGAGCCTCCTGTGAGCTAATATGACCCTCAGTAAATCTATTACTGTGGTATTTTATGTGGGCATTTACTCCAAGGTGAAAGCAGAGGTGTGGAAAGAGCCACTGATTGTCCAGTTTAGGAATTATGTTATCTTGATTATGTTAATAAGTAGAACCTGAAATGAGTTAGGCATCTTTGTTTTACTAGAAGATAACAGATCATGTAAATAAGCTCTCGGATTATCCCATTATGCCATCTGCATAATATATTATGTGTTTTGATTTCCATGTCTGTGTTAAAAATACTTAGCAGCTTGAGCTCAAGACATGGTATAAGGCCTTTAGAATGTTTAAATTGGTAATGTTAAGAGCACACTCTTAACAGCATACAAACTTTTATTTGTGTTTCTAATCAAGTGTGGCCAGATAAAGTACTGTCTAATTATCTGGCCAATAATGCAACAGTGGGAGACATAGAGATAGAGATATAATCGATTACATTGGTATTCAGGTTTAATATCTACCTTTTCATATTTAAAATTTGCCTTGCCATTTGTGTAATGAATTTTCTCTATGCGTAATGCTGAAGATTACAGCTAAATTTTATTGTAGATGGTGCAGCAAAGGACAAAGCTGTTAAACTACATTTACAGCCCAGGTGTGTTGCTAACTGAACCAAAACTATTAACCTTAATACAATTTTTAAACAATTATTAAGCTAATCAGATGCAAATTAAACAAAATGAACCTATAAATATATGTGTTTTTCAAATTAGTAATTGGATTTTTTGATGATCTTTGGCTTGACATTGATAAGCTGCTTCTCATAACAGTCTAATTAGGCAATATGTAAACTTTGGCATTCGGTTCTGTCCTAGTGGCTTTTTCAAATGATGTTTGTAAAATTTGCAATTTCATATTACAGATTAAAAATTAAAAACTGCAGGAGGCTAGCATTAAAATGAGAATTCATTTCAGGGAAAGCCCTGTAGACAAAATTCACCCTAATAGAATTGTGCATAAGGGGCTGCAAATCATGATCTATTGTTACACAGGGGAAGGCTTGTCAAAACCAGTATTGTTGGCCTGTAGTTCTATTCACTGTATTAAACCCATCCGTGAAGTCACTTTGGGGAAAATGTGAACATTATCAAAGAACAGTAAATTAGCAAGAAATTAAAGCATATACCCTTGCATTTCCAAAACAAAAGATCCCTTCATTAAAAACCTTTCATCAGTGGTTTAATATTCATAGCAGTAATTTGCATAACTAAATCAGTTTTCACTGATGAGAGACGACCAAAGTTTTTTCACTAATTTCTTTTTTGAATGAGCTCTCTAGGTTTTTTTTATTATTATTATTAAAATTTTAAGCCAGTAGTTGAGCAAACCTGATACAGTGTGTGTGTGTGTGTGTGTATATATGTGCAAAATCATACTTTCAAGTTATCATTTGTGGAGGGGGAATACCAGATGAAATGTTGCAATTGTGAAGACAAAATAGCTTTGTTTACTTTAAGTCTGATTATAAATTTCCTTACCTGAAATTCAGGCTTCATAACAAAGAGTAAGGATTCTTTACCACACTTAAACTTTTTTTTCTCTTCTATTTTACCTGTATGTAAAGAAGGAACAACTGTAGTCCTGACAATGTGGTAATTACAATCTGCATATGATATGAACTTTCCAATATCTCTGAAAGAGCATCCTTTCCCATGTTAATTGTTCTGTTTTGAAAAGGTCGGTTCCCTTGTGGAAAGAGAGGAAGAGGGAATAGAGAACAAACCCTTCAGAGTGGAGTTTCTAAAAAAGTCATTTACATATGCCTACTCAGAAGTAAGCCCATTGACTTCAATGGAAATTGCTCCCAAATGAACAGGTATAGACTTGCAGCCCAAGGAGTAAGCCTCATTGAACTCAATAAGACTAACCTCTGACTAGATGTGTACAAGAGTACACTGTTAATATTTTTTTTAATGTCATATTTTTATGTCTCAGAAACACACAGTAATAATCTATTTGAAGGAATCTTTAGATACATTTGCATCTAAAAAAACAGGATCAGTTGATTACCAATCATTAAATTATTTTCAGTGTAAATGTGGCTTGCAGTTTTTGACCTAAAATACACATTTTCCTACATTAGTGGGACAATCCCACCACAATTGAGCACTTTTCAGTTCCACTTATGTTAATGTGAAACTCAAGTGCTTATTTAACTTTGGCTTGATCATTATTGTGCATAAAATATTGCCATTCTAATGCTAAAATCATAATATGCACAGCTCCCAGGGAGTAAGTCCCTATACTAAGAATGCAATGGGACTTAGATTTGGCAGTGTAATTTTCTGTGATGTTCCATTGTATCTATTAAAGATTTTGTTCAGTAATTTTGTTCAGTTTAAGAACTGCAAGCATTCAAAGAAGTTTCTCTCATACAACATCTTAGGAATTCTCACAATATCCCTGTAAGGATGGCCAGTATTATTGTCTTCATATTGAAAAGGGGTGAGTCTCAATGGAAGTGAACACAGCATGCTTAGAGGGGAAGTATTCAATTAAAACCATGTGGTCACTCTTCTCCATCTGTGTAATGCCGCCCATAACAATCGTACCAAAAAGCAGGTAAGCAATGCAATTTCCCCTTAATGTAAAGATGCCCTAAGTGATGTTAATGTAAAATTCACCCTAAGGTTTGGAGGTGTTTCCTCATAGCAACACTAAAGGTGGCAGCACAGAAAATGTTTTAAAAGGGGGAAAACAAACTTCCACAGGAGATTTAAAAAACCCAAAACCTGAAACTCTGGGCAAAAATCACCTCCAGTTTGCCCTCTGTTTCACTCCACCCTCTGAATTTTGAGCCAAAAGTTCTCACTAGTGAATTTTCAGCACAGCACTGAAATAAATCAGTTAAATTGTGAAGCCTGATTTCAACAGGTAACATATAGCTGGTTAAGATTATGCATATCTGGTTTTATCCCCCAAAAGGGGGGAGGAGATGCATTGACACATAATGCAATGTCAACTTGTTTCCTCAAATGAACATTCACATCCCAAGCCTCTTAAACTGTAATCCTAGACACACTTAACCTGAGAGTAAGGCCCACTGAACTCAGTGGGTCTTAATTTCTGAACATAAACACATAAGATTTTGCTGCAAGGGAAAATGAATTGATTTTATCCCCATACTTAGCATAGATTGAATCCTGAATGTCTCCTGGGAATATTTCACTGTCACTTTGAAATCCCAGCAGCTTTGTCAGGTTTTAGGTCCTGTACCTTGAATTAAAACAAGACTCTGAACTGTAGCTCAGCCATACCCTTGACTTTTTCAAAATCCTGCTATATATAATCAGCACTCTTGAGTAATATTTCAGACATATTCCAAAAACAACAGTAGCACAATACCTTTATCAGGCCCAACTAACAAAGTAGAAAAACGCTTTCAGGTTCTGCAAAATTCAGATTGGAAGATAAGCAAAAAAATATGATAAGCAGAAAGGAATGTTGCTGAGCCTAAGGAATGTTATGCCATTGCTCTTTTGGTTTTTTACTGTGGTACGAAAAAAAGTGCCGGTGCCTTTTTGTCTGCTTTGGAGAATGTGAACTTTTCAACACTAGGCATTTATTGTGCACTCATCTTTCCTTACTGTTGTTAACGGGTTCCTTAGATGATATCGTCACCTTCCAGTTTCACGTCTGTTTTTAAAGAGCACTTTTGCAGGGGGGTTTCAGAGTGGGGAAAATGGAGTATTATCTGTGAAAGCAAAAGAAAATGTTTTCTTCTTACTTCTGTAATTGTGATATTCTGCCATAGCATAGTACCACCTAGAGGTTATGTTGCAGAAAATCAGGAAAGCAAAAGGTCTTTGTATAGTGCTTGGATATGAATTCTGTGAAAGTAGATATGGTGGATGAACTGCCTCATGTAGAAAACCATGTAACATTTAGGAAGAGAGTCCTGTAAGCGTAGAAAAATGCTGTTCTACCACCTACATATGAAACTTTACCTATGGGAAACATTCTCCAATCAATAGGGCCTAGGTAATATTAACCAATATGGCCTCTGTTGCCAATCAGTTGAATCTAGGCTAAGTTAGATTAGTTAGATTAGTTCACATTGATATCAATGAGAACTAAGCACAACTAATTTAGTCTGGATTCATCCTTCTATAGTGTGCTGTTGAAGCTTTTCAGGACTACTGTGCCTTTAATTAGAACCTTTCTCTGGAAGGAATAGCATCCTCTGCCTCTAATCGCTTTTTGTTCAGTATGGCTTGATATTACTGGCAAATAACTGATGAATTGCCCCTTAATTGCCTTGTAATTAGTCAATTCCTGAGCTATGTGGAAAAGCACTATTTCACAATAAAAGAGAGAATAGGAAAAATGATGAAAGGAAATCAGTAAGAAAGCCCCCTGCCTTTCGGTGAACAGGAACTTACCAATTGTAGGTCAATTATGGGGCAATTCATCTATAGTGCTAGGCTGAATTGAACAGGAAGAAATTAGAGTCAGAAGTCATGAAGAAACAGCTTATAATTAAAATCGTAGTGGACGTTTCCTGAATGGAGCTTACTTCCGAGGATCTTGGCCATGGGGGCAGCGGGGTGGGGGTGGGGGCACTGCCATATTAAATAGCATTATAATAAGTTCTATGTGAAGCAATAATTTTCATTCTACTTCCAGCCAATTGTGGAAGGCTCTAATTCAGACTGCTAAACAGCAAATCCTCCACTCATCTTAAAACTATCAGGAACTGTAAACTTGGTCTTCCCATCATGCTCAGCAACAACTTCTCTTTCCCACCCCGCTTTGTCATGCTTCACATTCAGCCTAAAGAAGACTTCAGGTCAACTCAAAAGGCTGCTGACTACTCTGACTTTTTAGTTGGTCTCAATCAAAGGTGTTACGTTGCCACTGCTTTTAGATTTCTTTTTCTAACAAAACAACACAGCTCCCTACAGTCGTTTTACGACATATTACTCACACCTCCATGTTTGAAAATTGTAATGTGTGAAGCAGAACATTACAATGAAAAGCAGTAGGTTTTGCTATTGATTCATCTATATATGTGCTCTGCTTTCTGCGAGTTTGTAGAGCGCCACCAACATTTGCAGTGCAGATTTGACCTCTTTTGTCGGTGTGCACTTGTCTCGATTTCAGCTGAAATCCTGCAGCTGTAGCCTCGCCCCATCTGTACATCAAGTGTTGTGCCCCTATGGCCCTGTCCTATTTATGGAAATTCCTAACGACTTCAGTTCAAACGGGGGCTCAGATCAAAATTAAAAATGAACTCCAGGTCTCATCCGAGTCTCCAACACAATTTTGCATGATTCCTGAGCAGATACTGTCTGGGGGGCAGAAACGCAGGAGGCAGAACTGCAGTGGGACAGGACTGCAGGAAGATTAGCAAAACTGGGCAATGGTGCCTTCATTGGAGCAGCACAGTTTGCCTAGCTAGACAGTTTAATGAATTCAATAGTTAAAAAGAAAACAAAAAGGCCACAAATATTGTCTTGGAGTTCCTGTTTGAACTGATGGTTATATAACTTCTTGACGAGGTCCTTAACCTTACATACTGGAGGGAACACCACCTTCCCTATGTAATGTCCAGTTGAGATCTATATTCAGCAATCAGCAGCCAGTCAGCTGTGCTCACTATGTAGCTAGTTCACACAGCAAAAACATGTCGAAATGATTTCCTGATAACTGATCCTATGTTATCATTGTCGTGCAGTTACTAGGGATGGGGGAGAAATTCATTTGCACATCCCAGACCAATACACAAACCAAAAGGCAGTTATCCTTCAATATTTGTACTTCTACCAATGTTGTGATTCAGTTCTCTGATCTCCCCCCACAAAAGCATACAAAATTGAGTACATTTGTGCTCAGAAAACTGCATATTTCGGTGAAAATACATTACAAAAATGAATTGCATTGGTACAAATATATACAAGATATTAGACATACTTGCTTGAAATAAATGTGTATATTAGAAGAACTTTGCATGAAAATACATGCAAAATTTTATGTGGACTTTTTAAAAAAATATAAACTGATGCAGAAATGGGGCAGAATGAGTTTAAGCTTGGAAAAGGGCAAAACAGTGAATTACTGAAATTGACAAATTTGTCCCTCCCTAGTGGTCACCACAGGAAAGCTCCTCTTTCCTGGCTGGCTTTCACAGCATACAGCTAACATCAAAATATTTGTAACATGTAGATAAGTCTGGAACAGGCTGCACTAATGTTCCTCTTCTGTTGTGACTGCTGATGCTAGCATGGGAGATACTCATGTGATTCAGCCTACCCTTGTTATATAAACAGCCTTTATTCCTACCGGTACAGTATTCATTCATTCATTTATATAGCTGTCCTATAACAGAAGTTCTCTGGGAAGCTCATAAACAAAGGCATGGAAGCCAGTCATAGGCAAGTTGCTTTGTGGCAAGAGCCACATCACACAGGTTGTGCACATCATTTTGGTGATGAGTCTTCAGAAGGTGTTCCTTGTAATCCTCACACTACCTTCAGCCTGTGAAAAACAAACACTAATGTCTGGCTGCATTCATGCAAACACTAAGCTTGTTCCTCCTACAAGCAGAGTAGCTAAACTTACCAGGAACTTAACAGGACAGAAAAGTTTATAATCACTCTCAAAGTGGAACTCCTGGCTTGTCAATCCAGAGTTTGAAGCCAGGGTTTGAAATTGGCTTTCAGATCCAGGCTTGTAAGAGGAAGCTTATCTGCATTTAGATGAAACAGCAAGCTTTTCTGCCCTGTTATATTCATAGTTAGCTTAGCTACTCCTGCAGAAGTAGCCAAGAAGGAGCAATTGATCAAGTTGTACTAACATGCTTGCTCATGAGAAATAAGCCAGGATTCTGAAGAAAGAATCCTGGCTTAGTATTTTGTATAAATGGGGTCTCTGTCTCCAGACACAGTACTAAAAGTATGCAGTTCAACCTGTTTGTTCAATTGTTACCAGGGCTGTTCACACATAACACTAAGCCATCGTGGATTAATTTCCCTATGGGGCTTAGCAAAGCACGTCAGCTGCCATTCTGAATATGCAAGTAGCAGAAGTGCACTTGTAGCTTGCCATGTGGTTCAAACCTGGCATCGTGGGTTGTTTGAGGGGGTAGAAAATCCTCAAATAACCAATAGGTTGTTTTAGGGTTATTTGAGGGTTACCTCCTCAAACAACCCATGATGCCAAGTTGAAATGACACAGCAAACCATGGCAAGCAGGGGACCCTCAGGTGCCATGCAAAAAGGGTGCCCATGGGTGTCCAGTACAACACGGCAGCCCTCATGGCTAAATTAAGTTGTGTTAATCAAGACAATTTTAGGAGTTTTCCCTATGGCTGAAATGCCACTGATTCAAAGCTGGGAGCATGGAGCACATGGGAGCTGCAAAGTCCTGGAAACAAACCCCTGTGCATATATCATAATGTGCTTTTCCAATGGAAATAACTTTCTAGTTACCTACTCAATGGTGCAAAATCATAAAACAACATTACACATTTTCTCTGTAAGGCTTCCATTTGCAATGACTTGACCTGTGGTGTTTCAAAATTGTAAAAGTCAATGAGATATGCACAGTATTTCCCATTTCTTATGATCAGGATGAAGATGTAGTTGATTTGAGATTCCCAGCAGTAATCGCTGACAAAAAACCTTGCTGGATCTAGACTACAAACTACTATGGTGGTTTTGAGGAGCATAACATATATTTGCAGAAGAAACTTGCTCTTAGCAGAAAATTGTTGTCAAAGGTCACATTTTACAAGCTGATTAGGAAAATAAAGAAAAGATATACACATGTTGTGGTTTTCAAAGCATCATGGAATTTGTTTCCTTATTTCAAAGGTTTTTCCATGGCTCTTGTAATGTGAAAATGTCTGTTGCAGATAGTTTCAGCCTCTGTGATGCAGGAGAGGTCCTTGGGGTATTCCTAAAAGTATTTTTGAACGTTCAAATCACAACTCTGTGGCTGGGGTGCAGAGGGAGTTACATTATCAAAAATGTAATGAGTTTAATGTGCATAGTTTATACATCATTGAAGTGTCTCCACAGATTAAAGCAACTCCATAATATCCTTTCACATAATAAACTGAAGTTACTCCTGTCTTGCCGGTTAATTCAGTAGTCTATGAACAGTTTCTAAGCACATATGTGTATAAATCACTTGCATTTGGTGCATATTCCGAAACAGGAGCATTAAAACGGGAAAGAAAGATTTTTTTTTTAAAAGCAGTTCTTGGTACAGCCAATTTTGACAGCCTTCTCAAGTGTTTAGGGCTTTTGCAAGCTAAATTTCTTGAAATATCAACCGTGCTTATATTCACAGAGGGCTTTATCGATGAAAAACATCAAGCTTAAAATGCATGTTTTAGCTAGCCTGGGCTCCAAAAATGATTTTCATTATGCATATCTGAATATTTGAAAATCAAGCCAAATTGTGCTGATGAAAGTTTCTTCATCAATTAGGCTGAAACTCAGAACGAGAGGTTTGGGTCCAAATGGACATTTGTTCAGAGAAATCCAAGGCCTGTGAGCAAAAGTTTCCGGCTAATGCTGTTTCTCACATGGTGTGGAACAGCAGCTGCAAACATTGGGGGGTGGGGGAATTTGGAGTTTTTAAAAGAAGCAACAATATTTAATCTAAATTGTTCCAAGCACCAGGCTGCCAACTCTTACAATTTTGTTTGATTGTGCCATTGAATTTGTTTTCCTAGCCTTTTAATAGTCTGATCCTCTCAGAGTATCCAACTGGATGCTAGGCTACTAGCATATGGGCAAAGGGACACCTTGTTTGATTGCTGAGGCACAAGGAACTATGGCAGCCTGATCCCTTGGGTCAAGGCACAGCAACTGGTTGGGGGGAAGCTCCTATCCAGCGCAGCAGGGCTGTGATTAGGGTAGGAAAAGAGCGCAGAGCGGCCAATCTAGGGTGAAACTGCTGACAGGTCTTTGTAAAGTAATCTAAGGACTGTCAGTGGGCCTGCGCTCTATCTTGTACCATGGGAGGTTTTCTATCACCTGGGTCACATGACATGATAACCCACCATGGGTGATTACCTATGGTGCACTCTCGTGACTTCCAAACCAGGTGCAGTTTCTGTAGGATAGCTCATTTTTCATAAACAAGCTGCCCTGAGAACCCATGGCTTGTTATTGGGTTGTTCAGAGTACCTTGCTTTCAGGCTGGTTTATCGTGATGTCTGGACCTGGCAGGGTAACTTCATCGTGGGTTGCTGGAGAGCTGCTTGGCAAGAGCAGTGGAAATCTTGCTAGTGCAGCCACCATCCTCCCTCATCCCTTCTCAGTGCCCACTGCCCTGTGCTCCTAAAAACTGAGAAGAAAGGACACTGGAGAGTGTCCTGAATGCATTTCGGACCTTTGTATTTGCAGTGGGGGAGTCTTGTGCAAGCGTGCACATTTGGAATTCCGCTACTTTGAAATTTGCATAATTCTTCTTCGTGGTCTCTGTGCATCACACATAAGGGCTCGCGCCGGCGCCGTGCCTATCTCAGGACTCCTATAGCTAGCTTAGATATTTTTGGCGGGAACCCCTCCCCCCACCATCCTATCGCGCATGCTCCGGGTTCCCGCTCACCTCAGTTCCTTTTCAACCGCCACCTTGCTAAGACTCGCAGACGACTCCTCTCGAACGAACGTTCATATTCTGCTCTGTAAAACAGTTAATTAAGATAGTTTTAGCTTAGATAGTTAGTTATTACATAGTTATATGTTAAAAAAAAAAAGATAGTTTGAGAATAGCGTTAGCTTCGTTGTTAATTAGGGCCTGCTCCATTCATGGCGCAGACCGCTCTGTTTAAAAAATGCTCCCGCTGTGGAGCGAAGCTCGCCCTTACAGATGGGCACTCTCTTTGCCTGCTTTGCTTGGGGGAGGCCCATGTAGTTGAAACATGCACCCACTGCATGGGCTTTTCAAGACAAGCCCGAAGAAACCGGGCGGACCGCCTCGGGGTTGCTCTGGAAGAACGCGTTGGAAGCAGTGGATACTCCCCAACCGCCAAGTACGCACGCAGCCGCCATTTCTGGGGAGCGCGGGTCAGTCGCCGTAAGCTGCTCAGACCCAGCAACATCGGGCCTTCCTTCGGGGACTGATAAGCCCGCTAAACATTCAAAAAAGTCTAAGCCCACTAAAGACGTAGGGCTGAAAAGAAAAGCGAAGGACAAGTACGAGAAAGTGGCAAAATTACCCAAAAAATCCTCTTTTTTTTTTTTTTTTGGTAATAATTTTTATTAGTTTCAACACAATAAACATACACAATATAAAACAAACAACATATCCCTCAACAATCCCCCTGTGCTCCCCCACCCCCTGAGACCTTCTCTTAATCATTCTTCATCCTTCCAAAATTTTAACGATCCTTTTGAAGGTATTTGTCCCTTTCCCGATCTTAAAACATATTCCAAAAAGGGACTCCATATTTCTCCAAAATCACTCTTACTGGACATTCCCCTCTTTATTTTCATTTTACATGTCAACATATCATTCAAGGCCATATCCCAAATTTCTTTATACCAATCTTCTATTGTATAGCTTTCTTGCCCTTTCCAATTTTTAGCAATCATTATTCTAACAGGTGCCATGAGGTTGTTTACCAATTCTCTATTAATTATATGCTCATTCCCACTATCCCATATTGCTAGTAGAGCTAACTTTGGGTTTAATTCCAATTTACTTCCAATTATATCACTTATTTCTTTAAAAACCCTTTCCCAAAATTTTTGTACATGTTCACAGCTCCACCACATATGAAAATAGGTTCCAACCTCCAGACACCCCCTCCAACAATTCTTAGACACTTTTTTGTCAATCTGGTGAAATCTTACAGGTGTTAGATACTATCTCCACACTGTCTTATAGTAATTCTCCTTAATTCCAATCGCCAACAGCTTTAACATTCTTACTTTCCATATCCTCTCCCAGTTATAATCATTAATTTTTCCCTTTACATCTTCTTCCCAAATCTCTTTTATAACATTGAGTGAGTCCTGAAATTCCTCCTCTATCAATATTTTATATATCTCACTAGTCAGCCCTTTCTTAACTCCAACTTCCTCTTTTTTTCCTTTTAGTTCAATTAAATCTTCAAATCTAGTATTATTTCTACATTTCTTATTTTTCAACCTCCATTCCTGAGTCCATTTTTCCAATTGTAAACATTTGAACCATGCTATCTTTTGTCCTTTAAACAACTCTTTAATATGCTCACTGTCCTTCATCTTTTCCATCCAATTCCTTAACTTAATTATATCTTGATCTTTCAGTCTCGCTTCTATCTCTACTTTTAATACTCTTGGGAAATTTCCCACTACTACAACTGGGGCGAGTGGAGAGTCTCCTGGTATCAACTTCCCCCTAAACTTCTCCCAGATCTCTAAAATATTTTCCAACAATGGGTTGTCCAGTACCTTCAATTCTTTCTTTTGCATTTTAGTAAAAAATATATTTTCCAATTTAAAATCTACATCTCCTGTTTGCGGTTCCAACCATTCCAAATCTTCCTCCCCTAAAATACCATTAATAATATATCTTAACTGATTAGCAATATAATAATACTTAATATTCGGAAGTCCTAAACCTCCTTTCTTTTGAGCCTTGTACCATAACCCTTTATTTATCCTAGCTCTTTTATCCCCATTACAATAAGCATTAATCATATTTTGCCAACTTTTGATCTCCGCTACTGAAATTCTAATCGGTAACATTCTAAACAGAAAGTTAACCTTAGGTAAAATCTTCATTTTAATAACCGCTATTCTACCAAACCAAGAATGTTTTAATTTTCTATATATCTCTAATTTCTCCCCTACCTTTTTTCTTAACATTACAAAATTAAGTTCCTCTAATCTTTCTAATTCTTTATCTAAATTAACTCCTAAATATCGTATTATATTTTTATGCCTTAATCCTAACTTAGCTTTACACTTCTCCATCTCTTCCTTGTTATAATTATACAACATCATTTCTGACTTCCCCCAATTAACTTGTAATCCCGTAATTTCCCCAAATTCTCTCAAATGCTTCCGAATCGTCTCCCCACTTTCTAGGGGATCTTCTAATGTCAATAATGTATCATCCGCAAACATATTCATTTTAATCTTGTTGTTTCTTCCTATCCCCTTTAATTTTCCATCTTCCCTTATTACATTTGCTAAAATTTCTATCACTATTGCAAATAAGATCGGTGAAAGTGGACACCCTTGCCTAGTTCCTCGAGCTAGTGTAATCTGTTGCGTTAACCCATCATTAACCATTATTTCAGCTTTATTTTTTTTTATAAAGCTGGTTAATCACGCCCATAAATTTATGTCCAAACCCAAATGTTTTTAATATTATTTTTAGCGCTGGCCACTCCACGCAATCAAAGGCTTTGAATATGTCCAATGCTAATAAACCTGCTTTTAAATTCCTTTTTTTAATAAGATTAATTATATTTATAACTCTCCCAATTAAATTAGGCATTTTCCTACCAGAAATAAATCCACATTGATCTTTTTTAATATATTTAAAAATAAATGTACCCATTCTTTTTGCCATTATTGCTGTAAATATTTTTGCATCCTGATTTATTAAAGATATTGGCCTATAAGATGCTGGATCCGTCAAATCCTTACCTGGCTTCTGAATTAAGATAACCAAGGACTGATCCCATGATGGCGGAGTCATTCCTCCTTCTAGTATATTATTATATACTTTTTTAAATCTTGGTATTAACATTTCCTTAAATATTTTATAAAATTCCAGCCCCAAGCCATCAATCCCCGGAGATTTACCTCCTTTTAGTTTATCAATAATTCCCTCAATTTCTTTCTCAGTAACCAAGCCTTCCATACAATCTCTGTCTTGCTCATCCAGTCTTATTTTCCAATTTCTTTCTACATACTCCTGAATCTTATCTTGTGATACCGCATCTGATGTATATAATTCTTTGTAAAATTCCTGAATTTTTTTAAATTTATCTTTCATTAAATTACATCTATTCCCTAACTTATCTCTTATTGTTCCTATCATATTCTTAGCCTTCTCTGACTGCGTGGATCTGGCCAACATCTTTGAATTTCTATTATTATATTCGAAAAAATCTCTCTTTAAATATAACAAATTCTTTTGAACTTGTTCTATATCTTCTGTCTCCAATTCCTTTTTTTTGCTTGAATTTGGGCGAATAACCGCTTATCTTTTGTCTCTCTTAATCTGTCCTCTAAACTCTTTATCTCTTCTTCAGCCTTTTTATAATGTACTTCCTGTTGCTTCTTAAGTGTGGACATTTCCCTAATACAGATCCCTCTTATTACCGCTTTCATAGTATCCCATAATAACCCCTGCGAATTAACCTCTTTTTCGTTTATCTGCCATATTTCCTGTATTTCTTTTTTTATTTTCTCGACAGTATTTATATTTTTAAAAATTCTTCCATCCAATATCCATCTCTTTGCTTGTCTATAATCCTTCTTCATTTTAATATCCATCATCATTAATGCATGGTCGGTGACCTTAATTACACCAATATCACAGTCTATGAGTTTAGGTACCATATTCTTAGATATAAAAATAAAATCAATCCTTGAATAACTCTTAAATCTAGGTGAGTAGAAAGTATATTTTCTTTCTTCCCCTTTTAAAGCTCTCCAAACATCCATTAATTCTTTCCCCTCCATTAATTTACCTAACTCCGTCTTCCCCTCCCCTCTAACATCTCTTATAGTGTTATCCCTATCTTTCCCTTTATCAAGTACCATATTAAAATCTCCTGCCATCACAATATTCTTTTTCCCCACTTCTCCCACCATATCAAATACTTCTTCAAAAAATTCAATTTGTTTCCCATTTGGAGCATAGACATTGATCAGAACATATTCCTCGTCTTCCATCGTGCAGTACATTATGAGGATCCTTCCATTTTTATCTTTCTTTACACTTTGAATA
The DNA here is from genome assembly GCA_029215795.1 of Anniella stebbinsi. Lineage (NCBI taxonomy): Eukaryota > Metazoa > Chordata > Lepidosauria > Squamata > Anniellidae > Anniella > Anniella stebbinsi. The sequence continues at coordinate 287,059,575 of JARDYH010000002.1, read as the reverse complement.
TTAATACCACATTTCTTTGATATTATTATTGCCACCCCTCTCGCTTTAGAAGTACCAAATGACTTTTCATACACTCCCACATCCCTCATTCGTAGCTCATTAACCCCCTCCTTTATTTGATGAGTTTCCTGCAAAAAAATTATATCTATTTTTTTTATTTTTAACAACATCTCTATTCTTCGCCTTTTGATAACTGTTCCTAGCCCTTTAACATTTAAAGTTGCCATTCTCAATTTATTTTCCATTTCTCACTTTCACACATATCTTTAAGTTGGTCTCACTCGGTGATACACTAACCCCCCCTCCCTTACCCTCCCCCCACATACACCCCCATTTTTACCCCCCTCCTCACCAGACATCTGGGCACTGGTCCCAATTATTTTTAGAACTCTTCAGGGGGGGGGAACCCGGCCCAACCTCCAGAATAGAGTCTAATTCTCCCCTCCTTTTTTATTTTTTCCCCCTTCTAATCCCTTATCATTGACTGGATCCTCCAACCGCGCCTTCTTCTTGCTCTATTTCTCCACCATCCTTGGCATTGATTATGCCCAGCTTCTCCAACAGCTCCATTCCTTGTTCACACGATGTTATTCTTTCTTGCTTCCCTTTCCACATAAATCTCAAGAACACTGGATATCCCCAGCTGTAAGATATCGATTTCTTCCTCAATGCTGCTGTACACATTCTGATGCTCTTCCTCCACTGAATGGTCTGAGGCGAGAGATCCTGATAAATTTGGACTGCTGTTGCTTGAATCATTGGTTGACCTTGTCGTCTTATTGCTTGCATGAGCTTTTCTTTTTTATAATAATTAGCAAATTTGACAATTATGTCCCTTGGGAGCATACCTTTCCTCTTATATCCAACCCTATGGACTCTCTCAAGATCCAGCATCTCCCAAGTCTCGTGTGGGTCCTGAAGTCTTATCCACGCCAAAATTGTATCTCTTAAATCTTTTGGAGTCTCTCCTTCTTGTTCCCCATAATCCCTTATGTGAATGTTTGCACGTCGATCTCGATCCTCCATGGCGATTAAGCGTAAATCATGTTGAGACAGCTGCTCTTCCTGCTTCTTGCAAACTCCAGTCAAGGCTTTAGTCTCTGTCTGCAAAACTCCACATCCTTCACCACTTGCTTTAAGCCAGACATTAACTCAGTTTGTGTATCAGTAATCCGTTTTGCTAACCTTTGCTCGTGGTCAGCCAACTCAAACCTAATCATTTTTTTAATATCTTCCTTTAATTCATACATTGGGTCTGGCTGACCTCCTCTGGTGATCTTAGGAATTACAGCTGGCTCTGGTGTTTGTGACGTAGGTCCTTTGGTCGGAGAAGTTTTCTTACTAGGCTGCTTATCAGGCATTGTTTGCGTCTCCAAGTGAGTCAATCTCTGCCAAGTTCTATCCGAGACACGCTCTTTAGAGAGTCTAACCCAGGCGGGGGTGGATAGAGAGGGCCTCTTCTCCCGTTGTTGCTTCTTTTTGCTCATAAGATATTAACCCCCCCCCCCGACTGCCTGGCGACTCACTCTTTATTCTTACAGCAGCCTGCAGCTACAATAATTTTACTTTTACTGGGGTTTAACGTTCTTCCTCTTCACATATATTCACATACATTTTATCTCCGACTCTCCCCCAGTAGGCTGTCAGCCAGTCCGCTTTATACTTCAATTATAAGTCCATAAATTACCTTCGTTAATGGCTGCTCGTCGTCCTTATTCAGTTTCGATTTCACAGCCAAGATAAACTTTCCCGCGATTCAGCTCTCACTCAAATGGTTTACTGCTTCCAGTCAGTATTTCATAGCTTAAGTAACTCTCCAGCCACTCCAAGATAAGGAATTAGTGCTTAAATCGTTGCTTTTCTTAGGAGCTCGAGTGATTTACGACTCTACCCCATTCACGATCAAGCCACACCACCACCCAAAAAATCCTCGACTCCGACTTCTTCAGCATCGAGGCAACCATCGGTACCGACAACATCGTCGGTACCGACGAAGTCGTCGACTCCGAGGCAATCGTCCGGGCCATCGGTACCAATACCATCGATACCGATGCCATCACCAACTAAGTCCTTGGTACCAACAGGATACCTGGTACCGATCCCATCAGCATCAACAGCGGTACCGAGCCGATCTTCGTCTTCGAGTCGTCAACCGCCCCTGCCATCGCGACGGACATCCACGCTGTTGGTACCGACAGCTTCGGTACCAAGAACCTTGAGCTCCCATAAATCACTTTCGGTACCGACCAGGTTCTCTCCGGCAGACGACGCGTCTCTCTCCTTGCCGTCTCCATCACGCTCGGCGCCACTAGAGGAGCTGTTACCTTCTGCGCAATTGTCACCAGCACCTCGGAGGTTGACTGGTCCACCGTTGAGCGCTTATTCAGTCGGAGAAGCCCCAGCCTCACCTGAATGCTCTATCTGGTCAGAATCACCAGCATCTAGAGCATCGCTATATACTTTAAGTCGACGATCCCGATCCCGCTCTCGTTCCCAGGTTGGGCACGCGTCGGTCCGACGCTCGCACTCTAGATCACGTTCCCACGCTACCGACTGGGACAGATATTCGGACCTCTCACGCCAATCCCTTCGATATCAACGTTACAGATTCGATCCATACACAGGGGAACACATTGACCATACAACCTCGCACTCCGCCAGCCGCCTTACAGCACCGGATGTCTCAGCCCCTACTACTGCTTCCGCTCCTGCAGTACCGGACCGCTCTCATTCTCCAGCCCATTCTTTCGTAGAGGACTATGCTTCGGATTCCTCCTCATAGCGAGGAACATGGGATTCGTTCAGCAACACCAGCTCACCTTTCGCCCTCGGAAGTGGTACAGGCCCCTTCCTTATCAACCTCGCCCGCAGCAAGAACGTACATCATGGTACCAGCCGTCGAGCTCCACTGCCGCTTTCCACCAGAGGAAACCTTCCTCACGCTTTAACAAGCCATGCAGACCAGACCCAGCGCAAAAATGGCGCCTTTGACTTTGTCTCCCATCTACCGAGACACCATCACTTTGGAAGCACCCTTCACAGATATCAACACTCATGGCAGCTGATAACAACAGACAATTGGGTCCTGCGGACCATCTGCCATGGGTACAAGATAGAGTTCAAAGTCCTCCCTCCTCTTGGAATCGTGAAAATAACGGCACCATCCATAACACTCCTGCAGGAAACAGCCTCCTTACTCAACAAGGGTGCCATAACAAGGCTCACCCGCGTCAACCTGAATACAGGGTTTTATTCATGCTATTTCATGATCCAAAAAAGGACGGGGGACTTCGTCCTATTATGGATCTCAGGCACCTAAACAAATACATCGTAACAAAAAAATTCCAAATGATCACATTGGCAGCCGTCCTACCCCTGCTACGGAAAAATCATTGGTTCGCGTTAATAGATCTAAAGGACGCCTATTTCCATATAACGATTCATCCCTCTCATCGCAAATATCTTCGGTTTATAGTGGGGACTCAAGTCTTCCAGTTTGCAGTCCTACCGTTTGGTCTCAAGTCTGCCCCAAGAGTCTTCACAAAGTGTATGGCGACGGTGTGCGCCCACCTTCGCTCACAGGGTATAGAGTTATACCCCTATTTAGATGACTGGCTGATCATCTTGCATTCCTATCACAGCGCACAGAAAGACATCCACACGGTCACCAGTCTCCTGTCAGCGTTGGGCCTTCAAATCAACTCAGAAAAGTCCACTTTTCACCCAACACAATCACTACAGTTTATTGGAGTTCACCTGGACTCAACGACAGGTCGTGCCTATCTACCGAGGGACAGGATGTTGATGCTGGCAGACGCGGCTCGACACCTCTACCTTCTACACCGGACATCGGCATGGCACGTCCTCCAGCTTCTCGGCTTCATGGCGGCTTCCGTCTTTGTGGTGCGATGGGCACGCCTTCACATGCGGCCACTCCAACATTTTCTCCTCCAGAAATTCAATCCCACCATGAATCCACGAAGAGTGAAGTTCTCTATCCCGGTGGACGTCAGGAACTCTCTACTATGGTGGACAGACATCTGGAACTTGTTGACGGGAATGCCATTCGTGGACTCGAGGCCGTCACACAGTATAACTACGGACGCGTCCCTCCTTGGTTGGGGGCCCCCCAGCGGAGACCGCAGCATCCAAGGTCTGTGGTCTTGCAAAGAACGCGCCTACCACATCAATTTCTTGGAGCTATTGGCAGTGCAACGTGCCCTACATGCGTTCCAGAACCACCTTCGCGGCCACCACATGCAAGTCCTCTCCGACAACACCGCGGTCGTGTGGTATATCAACAAGGAAGGAGGTACTCGCTCCTCCCCCCTGCTCTATCTTACCAGAACGATCTTACTCTGGGCCATAAAGCAGGGCATCAGACTATCAGCGGTGCATATTGCAGGAAAAGACAACGGTCGAGCGGACAATCTCAGCAGACAGTTCCTCGACACTCACAAATGGTGCGTGGCACCGATAGTCCTCAGATGCCTCTTCGCCATGTGGGGCACACCGAGCGTGAATCTCTTCGCAACGGTCAAGAATGCGGTTTGTCAGGCTTACTGCTCCAGGGCGGGGATAGGCCACAGTTCTCTGGGAGATGCCTTCGTGGTTCCGTGGAACAGGGGCCTCATGTATATGCTTCCCCCATTTCCCTTGCTAAACCTAGTGGTTGCCAGACTAACACGGGAAGCGACAGAAGCAATCTTAATAGCTCCGTGGTGGCCAAGGCAAACTTGGTTCACCCCGCTACTCCGCCTAGCAAGGGGCCGAACGTGGCTTCTGCCAGCCCGCCCGGACCTCTTGACAAGGACAGACAGCGGCTTATTGCACCCGAACCTAGACTCCCTCAAGCTCACCGCATGGAGAATCCAAACCGGTGGCATGATCTAGCTCTTCCACCCCAGGTGCGTTCAATTCTAGAAGCAGCCAGAAAACCTGCTACAAGAGCGTCTTACGCTAGAAAGTGGAACTCATTCCTGCACTTCGTGCAGGTGGAAGGTTTCGATCCCAATTCTTCTTCCCTACACTCAATCTTGAAGTTCCTCTGTTCCCTTCACGAGAAAGGACTAAAGGCTTCGTCCATCAGGGTCTACTTGGCAGCCATATCAACTCATCATGATTTCCTAGATGGCTATTCTATCATGGCGCATCCACTACCCAAGAGCTTCCTACGAGGACTGCGCAACATCCTTCCACCATGCCGACCACTGATTCCGCAATGGAGCCTGTCGGTAGTCCTTACTGCTCTCACTGCAAAACCATTCGAACCCTTAGCCACCATTGACTTGAGGCTTCTCACGTTCAAAGCAGCATTTCTTGTGGCAATCACATCTGCCAGACGAGCGTCCGAACTCTGCGCTCTACTTCTGGATCCACCGTACACTCCGTTTTTCAGAGACTGAGTGGTTTTGCGTCCTGGGCCATCGTTTGTACCCAAGGTGGTCTCCAATTTCCACATCAACCAGGATACTGTGTTACCATCCTTCTTTCAAACGGCGGCTGACCCGTTATCAGCAAAATTGCATTCCCTAGATGTACGCTGGACTTTAGCTTTTTACAAGTCTCGGTCTGAACATTATCGGAAATCTCGCAACCTTTTCATCTGTTATGGGAGCAAGACTAAAGGACTACCCGTCTCCCCTCAGCGATTCTCCAAATGGATCATTCAAACCATCTCAATAGCCTATCAGCTGGCAGGCAAGGAAGTGCCAGAACAACTGACAGCTCACTCAACACGGGGCCAAGCGACCTCTACCGCTCTGAACCGCGGAATTCCCATTCCTGACCTATGTAAGGCTGCTACATGGTCCCGGGTCTCCACATTCGTGAAGCACTACAAGCTAGAAGTCAGAGCTAGACAGGACTATGCCTTTGGAAGGGCAGTACTCTCCTCAGTGCTTCAATAGCCCGGACAGCGTGCATTCCACCTCCGGTAAGTGGCTTGTTAATCGCCCATATGTGTGATGCACAGAGACCACGAAGAAGAAATGCAGGTTGCTTACCTGTAACCATAGTTCTTCGAGTGGTCATCTGTGCATTCACACAACCCTCCCACCATCCCCTCTTGGCATCACTGTCAATTGGTATTTGCCTTGCTCCTCTTTAGTCCTAGATTTAGCGACATATCATCTTAGTCACGAGGCCAAGCGGTCTCTAGGAACTGAGGTGAGTGGGAACCCGGAGCATGCGCGATAGGATGGTGGGGGGAGGGGTTCCTGCCAAAAATATCTAAGCTAGCTATAGGAGTCCCGAGATAGGCTCGGTGCCAGCGCGAGCCCATATGTGTGAATGCACAGATGACCACTCGAAGAACTACGGTTACAGGTAAGCAACCTGCATTTCCCCCTCCACTTTACTGCTCTGCCATGCGTATATATTTAAAGATCCCACTCATTGCTCTGCCTTGAAATTTGCATATATTTTCCGATTCCACTCACTGCTCTTCTTTGAAATTTGCATATATTTTCCGATTCCACTCACTGCTCTTCTTTGAAATTTGCATATATTTTCCGATTCCACTCACTGCTCCGCCTTGAAATTTGTGCATATTTTCAGATCCCAATCACTGCTCTGCCATGAAATTTGTGCATATGTTCCAATTCCCCTCATTTCCTGTTTTGCCTTGAAACGTGCATATCTTTATCAATCCCATCACTATTCTGTAAACTGTATGTATATCTGATAGCTCACAATAGAGACCAGCGGAAGGAAGTGGCAAACATGGGGGTGGAGGAGGCAAAAGTGGCTGGCAGCTGCAGGAGAAGGGAGCAAGGAGAAAGCATCATAGAAAAATACATGCAATATTTCAGGCAGGTGTAATTGGTAGGACAGTATGTGAAGCAGCCATTTTTTTCTTTTTAAAGCTGGGTTGCTAGCAGGAAGTAGCAAAGTGGAGGATGAAACTGAAAATGTCATTGACAAGAGGGGGATATCAGTATGCTGGGCTAAAGAGCACAGAATCTGGCTGAATTCGGACAACACAATAGTCAATGGTGGGGTAATAATAAACTTTACAGTTGTTCATCTAGGGGGTACTCCCCACACAACATGGTAATAAATAATCAACTGTGGTGTGGATTAGGGTCAGCACTGAGTTGACTATGGTAGCATTCAGACGACATGATAGTCAATACAACTGATGATTGTTTCCCCCCAACCAGCTGCTTATTGTGTCATCCGAATTCAGCCTCTGAGTACTTGCAGAAGGCACCCAATTTTTCTTTTAAAAGTTTGACAACACCTTACCGTATTCACAAGGAGCCCATCTACACTGTACCTTGGAACATTTTAAATAGTATTTTAAAACGTTCCAAATAGGTGTGTTCTAAAACGTCTTACGCCACATTAAGGAGTACTCATGTTACAGGAGAAAAATCTTCAGTCTTCAAAGCGGTGTGTACGGGCTCACACTCTTCTGTCCGTCTCTTTCTGTTTCATTTTTACAATGAGTTTAGGGCAAAGCATTATGGGCGCTGTAGTTCAGTCGCCCACTTCCTCCTTAGTTCCCCTTTCATTCCCTAGCTTTCAATGAGTATAGGGCTAAGCATTGTGGGTGCTGTAGTTCACTCGCCCACTTCCTCCTTAGCCCCTCTTTCTTCCCCACCAATCAATGGCTAAGCATTTGGGCGCTGGTAAACGAAGCACTGTCCCCACGAATCACAAACGGTAAGGAAGGACACATTATTTTACTTAAAACGATTTATTAAAAGTAAAAACCGTTGTATATAGCTGAAGTGAGTTTTAAAAAACCTCGGGTATACATCGTTCAAGGGAGTGCATCATGTGGCCCAAAGAGTTTTTGTAACCCTTATGAAACATTACAAAGCTAGAGTGTAGATCGGCTCAAGGACTCAGAAAATTAATTCACTTTGGCTCTCTGATGCAGGCTGGGGGGAATTTTCCTTGGTAGCCAGTAACCCCAGTGGGCCAGTTGCAGAAAGAGTGCTGATGTAGGGACCGAGGAAATGAGGAGTTGTGCTACAGGGATACATGCTGGAAGCCAGTGAGGTGGGTGGGGTGGACTGAGGGGGGGGGGAAACAAATCTTTGAAAGGTGAATAGCATCCAATTGCGTGTTGGGTTAGTGAACAAACAAAGAACTTATGATGGCTTATTCCCAGGGTGGCTTAGCATGATGTGCGAACTTGCCCTCTGTGTATATTTCAGGGGTTCTATTTTCAATTTCAATGGTAACACAAAGAGATAAGGGACAGATTCATAGTATGAGCAAAAGGGCACTCTTGAGCCTATTCAAGACTAAACTGAGAGAGGGAGAGAGAGAGAGACTTAAAAACAGTTATTGTTTTATACTTCAGCGGTACTAGATCACTACAGCAAAGATCAACATAATGATTCCAGATTTGAAAGCATTTTTAAACTTTGTTAATCAAACTTTTGGAAGGGACTGTAGCTCAATGGTTGAGCATGTGCTTTGCATGCAAAAGATCCCAGATTAAATGTTTGACATCACCAGTCAGCGCTGGGAAAAACAATCCCTGAATAACCACTGCCAGTCAGTATAGATAATACTGAGCCATGTGGACCTATGGTTTGACTTGGGATACTGGTTCATACCAATTTGGCCCTGAATATTCAAGAGAACAGGGTAGGAGAAGTAATCACATCCAGACAATGCCAGAGCCATATGGTTGCATTCCAGTGTTTTCCCAGTTGTCTTTTCATCTTTTTTAGCAACTCGTGTGTGGCGATTTTTGTGACTGGTATAGTGGATGAGGCTCCACATTTCTGCATGTGCTTGTGCTGTCATCACTGAATTCCTTGGGTGATTCTGCAGATCAACTATTCAACAGAGAAAGCAGAGACTCCCCTCTCTTTGCCAAGCAGTATGGGCAGGATTTTATCCCGTGTTGCCTGCTTGACCTCTTGCCACTACATGTTCTGCAACATGTTCCCATCCCCCAGGACCCAACAGACCCCTTTCTTCATTAAACAATAAAAACAATGCCGTCACTTTTTGCACAACAGTGTGTGTGCAAGGATGCAAAAAAGAAGAAACCAATATTCGTCCATTTGTACATCTGATTGCTAAGGCTAAGGAAGTAATGTTCCACCTTTGCGATATAGATGGTCATTGGGGGACTTTAATTGGAAATATAGTGATATATTAATTTTTAAGTGGAACCAAAGAGATTTCCTTTAGTTAAGAACAGTAAAACCTGCCATTCTTGCCAAAGGTAACCCATAGCGGCTGACCAGTGGATCAAGCTGACTGTGGAAGAGCAATGTCTCAGCAGTGTGGAAGCAGCCAGGATATTCCATCCCACCCATTTGTTTTATGTTCTCAATACCCCATCCCCAGCAGTCAGTCAGCATTCTGTGCCCACTGTTTAGTCCTCATTAAGCTACCTTGGAGTCTTTCACCCACCTACCATTAGAGATTTTCTCCATAAAGTGTTGTGTACTTCTGCAAATCATGAACCTCACTCCACATCTGCTGATACCAGCTGTTGAGCAGTATAAGAATGTAAATAAATAAATAAAACCAACCTCTTGTGCCTGAATAGTGCCACTTTGGCTACATACAGAGACTGGGGCCAGATCTACACCAAGCAGGATCTAGCACTATGAAAGCTGTATGAAAGCAGTATAGAAGAGGCAGGAGCCACACTACTGCTTTATCGTGGTATTGAAGTGCACTGACAACTGTTGGGGCCCATTGACACATACCATATACCGCTTTCATAGTGCTATATCCTGCTTGATGTTGATCTAGCCTGGCACTTGGAGAACTGAGTTCACTATGCGTACATATGGTATGACATGGCTGTAGTTCTTGGAGTATCTTTAATATTTCTGAGTCCTGTTTTTGAATTTAGATGAAAGAAAATGTTTCAGTTGCACTAATTATCTCACATGAGTCCTAGAATGAGATGTCAAAGCCAGACCACATTGGAGTTTTCAAGTGTAACATATATAGTTAAAAACATCAATCAGGCTTCTCCATTGAGAATAACAACCCTGTCTCAATCTTTCAAAAAGGAGGGAAGAGAGGCAGAGGGATTTGGGAGGAGTCCAGCTGTATACGTCTGGATGCCAACTAAAGTCTTGAAATAATAATAAAAATATTCTAATACCTGAGGCTAGAGTCCTCTATATCAGGGGTCAAAGCTCAGGGGTAGAGAAGTCTAGTTGTTTTGGAGTCCAGGTAGGATTCAGGTACAGTGCAAAAGCTAACTATTCTCTTTACAAACTCCCTGGGCCTACTGAGTTTCCCCATATGGCCCACACCAAGCCTCTGCCCTATAGAGGCTAGCAGGGAGAGGAACAGCCCGTGTTACCTCTGATAAGTGATCAGAGATAATAGCTTGGATTCTCCTGGGCACCCACTCCCAACTGGGAGGGCAAGCAGGATGCTATGAGGAATCTGGTTGATGATTTATGCTGTAGAATGGATGTGGGGAGTGCAACATCCATTTCAGGTATCCTTTAAGGTGGATTCCTGCATTCAGCAGGGGTTGGACTCGATGGCCTTATAGGCCCCTTCAAACTCTGTTATTCTGTGGTTCTGTGAACCCTGTTCTTCTAAAGGTCTTAGTGGCTTTCGACATCATCGGCCATAGTATCTGTCTGGATTTTTTAATTGGGTTAGGCTTAGAAAGCACAGTCTTAAAGTGATTCCAGGCCTTCCTGGAGGAGTGGACCCAGAAGGTGATGCTGGGAGACTTCTGCTCCAACCCATGGCCATTAGCTTGTGGAATGCCACAAGATTCCATCTTGTCCCCCATACTTTTTAACATCTACATAAACCACTGGGAGAAGTCATCTGGAGGTTTGAGCTGAACTGTTATCAGTATGTGCATGATATTCAACTCGACCCCTTGTTTCCATCTACACATCCCAAGGAAGCTTTGGAACTCTTGAACTGGTATCTGGGGGCTGTTATGTGATGGATGAAGGTGAACAAGCTGAGTTTTAATCCAGGCAAGATGGAAGTATGGTGGGCTGGGAAACCAACTACTCTGGATGGAGGTTTACAAATGGTCTTTGTAAATCTTTGGTAGCACCATTTGAGTTCTGGCTGGTTCTGACTAAAACCCAGGGGGGATTCACAGCCCCACTGAAATAGTAGCCATCAGCCTCCACTGAAGCAGGGAGCTTAGTCCAAAACAAATATTTTCTTGCCAAATGATCATGTAAAAATCTGTTTGTTTCTGATTATGAAATCCAGCTAAAGGGAAACCATTCAGTTGTGGATTTAATCATGGTGGGAAAAAATGCTGTGAAATAGGGTTAACTTTTTCTTTCCAGCCTACCTAATGATTCTTTGGGCTTAATCTTTCCCCCTCCCGCCCGCCCCCACTTTCAGCACACACATTAGATTTCTTTTGCTGTTTGTGTGTGTTTGACGTTTGTTGTGCCCAAGTCACATGTGCTCATAAAGCCACATCATCATCGCTTAATGTTGCTGTAGCAGCTTGGTGTCCTATAGCAAAGCAGTCTGTGCATTAATCAACTTGCTCATTATATAGCTGCTTTATTATTGTAAAGAGAGTAACAGCATAGGTTGCTGGCAGCATTTTGTTATGGGTTCGTGTGTGTGTTTTGCAGTGTAATTATAGAATTGCTATGAATTTGCATATTTCCAGGATGCTGCCAGTAAATATTAATAGATTACTTTTTATTCATTTAGCGCATGTTTTTGAAAGATGCTGAAAAACAAAAAGATCATATCTGTATGTTGTTTTTTAATTTATTTTCACCTTTTTGTCTCCTTTGGAGCCCCCCAGTGTATCGTCACTTTGTTTACCACAAATTAAACCTTCGCTGATTGTTTACTAGGCTGAAGACCCCATGTGCATTAGTGGAGCACTCTCCCTTTTTTTAATAATCACAACCTGGGATTCGTTTGCAAGAGGCCCTAATCTGCATGAGAATTATACAATTAACTTTTGATTAACCACCTAGTTCTTTTGGAAACCGCAGTGTATAGGATACTCTGCATTTAAATAATTTCCCTTAAATTGGGAGCAGGCCTTTCATTAAGCTGCTGAGTTTGACTAAACAACAACATTTGGAGATAATCAGGGTCAAAACAATAGGCGAGGCTGCAAGGCTAGAATGTCATCTTTAAATATAACAGCTGAGATAAAGGCACCCAGATTGTGCCTTATCAAAACACAAAAAATCAAAGCTGCCTCTTGTCTGTGGCAAAATACCAGGCCCTGGTGTTCAGGGTGACTATTGTTTGGGCCTAGAAGTGCTGCCGGATTTGCATTCACAGAGCCAGTTCCGACACACATTACATCACGTAGGGTACTTATCTAGGAGTCTGACAATAATTATCGGGAAGAATATACTCAGAATGACTTTTTTTGTGATTTTTATGCATCCCCAACACAAGGAAGGGGAGATAACAGTATTATGAAAAAGGGGAGAGTCTCAAAAGGCTCTCCCTGGAGCTGCGTTCTTCGATTAAATTTGCTATGCCACTCCGGTGCGCTGAACAAGTGGAAAGAAAGACTATGAGGCTTTTATAGAGGCCAATAATAGTCCTGAACACAGCCTTTACCAAAAGATAAGATCCATTGTCGAAACAAACAAAAGGAGCGGTATTAAACACCACTTCACGAATATCTATTAGGAAAGTTCTGAAGCCCTTTCTTTCCTTTTTTCAAACCTTGAACCTGATTTTGTCAAACAGTTGCATTTCTACCAAGCATTCCTGGAACTGGTTTCCTTTTAAAAGTACAGATCATTTCAAAGCATCTCCCCTTCTCATCATGATATCCTGATAAGAGGGAGTTAACTTTTTTTTAAAAATGAAGAGATCATATGACTATTAGTAAAGTGAGTAGAGGAAATAATTCACATTCCTAAGCAATTGTGCCCTATCCGATCCTTTTCCTTTGAGGATATTCAGTTGGATCCAAAGGTTCACTTCCTCTGATGGAAGGAGTCCTCTATTGGAGGACTGAGAGAAGGAGAGAAGGAGAAGGGCTCCTTCCATGAGAAAAAAGGAACCTTTGGTACAACCCCAATGGCCAGGATACAAAGAGCTCCTGAAGATTTGTGGAACAATTCTATAGCCTCGTTTTCATAGTGCTGTATTTCTTATGTGACTGTATTAAACCTAAATTGATGGGAAGGATCCACACTACTGTCTTATAATGGTTTTTAGCAGTATTAACAACTGTTCGGTCCCATGACACATTCCATATACCATTTTCAAACCACTTTCAAAGTGTTATATCCTGCTTGGTGTAGATCTGGCCCTAGCTGTAGTATCCAGAAAAAAGTTCAGAGGGGTGTGTGTGTGTGTGTGTGTGTGTGTGTAAAACATTCTCTAATGTGAATCATGTGGCTCTGGAATTCCCTTGGTCTGCTGTACAGACCCAGCAACATTATCAACATGGGGGCCATGTACCTGGTAGTGATTCAGGATGCAATCCTAAGAACATTCACTAGGAGTTAAGCTCAGTTGAGTGGAATGGGGATTATTTTGGAGTATACATGCTTCGGATCGTGCTGCACATAAATCTAAGCCCTAACAAAAATTAAAACAACAACACATATATGCAGACATGCTCTAGAAGAACAACGGTCTTCAAGTTGTCAAGAGCTGGGATTCACTTAGAACTTCAACCTGCAACATGGGATTCAATTCCAAGAGCCCATGCACTTGGAAACAGAGCACAACAGTCAAGGGGTGGAGCCTATGTGCCTAGGACAGGGCTAAGGAGAGAAGGACCAGAGTCCATGCCCACTTGTGGATCCTGGCCCAGCTGTCGAAGACCAATAGACTAGACCAGGGGTGGGCAACATCTGAGCCTCTAGGAGCCAATTTGCAACCCAGGAACCCATTGTGGGCTGCATTCCCTGCCCCTGAAATTGCCACTGCATCACCACCAAAATCCAGCCTCAAAAACACCACGTTTTCGCTTTCAAACAAGGTGCATGGGGAATGCATATCCCATTCTAATGCATAATTGCACTCCTGGGAATCCATGGGAGAGCATGGATTTGCATTAAAACAAGGCACATGATCCCCAGGCACTTGTTTCAATGTGAAAATTGGCTTTTTTGTGCTGCTGAATTCAGTGGCTATTTCATGATGGTGACTTGGGTGGTGGTGGGAGCCACAAAAAAGGCTGCTGGGGGGGCTGCATGTGGCTCACAGGGCACCCGTTACCCACACTAGAGCAGCAGGTTTCTAAGTATGTCAGGTAGAAAGCTATACATATACTAGTTTACACAATGTTGTTCTTTTATGGAAGCCTTCCTAGGCTTGGTAATCAATTAGCCATTAGGTTGCCTTTGTATGAAAATATAGCGTGGAGCGTAAGGGCCAGAAAGCAACAGTGCATGGGATCTGTGACTGGATATCCCAAGTTTTATTTTCCTACTGTAAAGCAGCTGATTTAATTGGAGCACTTGTGCTGGAGCTTGCTGGCAAACGGCAAAGCGATCTCCAGAGAAAATGCAGTTGTTTGGGTTTTCTGCACTGTTACTGCTGCCGCTGCGGAACTGATATTGTTGTGAATCTGGTACTGCCTGCACACTTCATTCTGCTCAATCTGTATACTTGTAAATCAACAGGCGTTATAAAGACATTTTAAGTGTCCTGTGTGTTGTCTTCTTCATACTGAATGTGACCCTCGGCCCTGGATTTTCCACTCTGGAGGAAGGAGAATGAAAAAAAAATGATACCAAAATATTGGGAACTTGGAAGCACCCAATGGAACCAAGTGTGTACTGATAAGCCAAGTTAAATTCTGAATATTTATCATGTTAATTGTCCAAATTTTCAGCAGCTTCTGAGCAATTTGGCTTAATTCTGGTTTCTTGCTGAGTTGCCTTTGTTGACAAGGCTTTCCGTGCCCAAATACGTCCCACTTCCACTATTTTGATTCATATTCAGCTAAGTACCCACCCTCCCTGCCTTTAGTCTGTGGTTATTTCCACTGTGTTTTCATTGGCTTTCACTCTAATTTCCATGAAGAGGTCTTCGTTCTGTCTGGTCTCTGTAGGCCATTCCCCAGGTTGGGTTTGCTCCACTCTCTCTTTTTGCCATGAGTCAGACACTCAATATCTAGGCAGCCAACATCCAGGAATGGTTCTTCATTCTCTCCCTATCTGAATCACCGCTGTCAACAGCATCCTTTACTGCTGTCCTTAACAACACACGAGTGGCTTCTTTTTGGAAATGATGTGAATAAAACACCACGGATCAGCTCGTGGGAATGCGGAGACAGCAATGTTGGCAGTAGCCTTGCTGGAAGACTGAATGAATCACCTATGAGACATGCTAAGTAAGTGCCCACTGGCCTGGGGCTGAGGATCCCATGTCTACTCTCAAATTCCTCTTTATCTGTATATGCAATACACTGCCAAATCTCAATTAGATTGTCAGTGATATAGTTGGCTCTGGTTAGCATATTTGGAAAACCAAATCAAAGGACACTCTTGAAGAATTGTTCCTGGCTAATATGTTCAGGGAACCATGGATTGGGGTTGGAGGGACCTCGGTGCACCAAAACAACAACAACCACCCCAAAACAACGACAAAAACAAAACAAACAAAAATCTACTAGTGTTGCTACAATGTCAGTCCAATTATCAAGAAGGGGAGTGACACAGGAGTTGCAAACGGTGTTTTATCTCTAGTTCCCATTGATATTTGGATTTTAATGCTCAGGAAGTCATTTAATATAACTAATCAATGTAATACACACTACAGTACATTTGAAAATGTGATACCATTAAAAGCACTGTAATGCCAAATGCATTATTGCAGGCAGGGCACCATAGCCAAAAAATGCCCTCTCTCTGGGTCACCACCAACCTCATGCCTGGTGGTGCAGGTACCTTGAGAAAAGCATCAGCAGATGACCTCAGTTCAGGGACAGGTTGATGCAAGACCTAGCAAGCATTCCTTTAAACACATGAAATGCTGGACAGTAGAGCCCCATTCAATGTTAGTAATAGTAGGGTACTCATATGTAGAAGAAAGAGTGGTACTGGCCCCACCATGACATCTGCACGTTGAGTGAGGATGTCACATGTAGGGCTTCCTCTTCAGACATCTGCTCTCAACTCAGGTAGTTTGGGGGTGGGGCTACCCCAGCCATATGATGTTTGGGCATGGTCTGTAGCACTTCTCCACTTCTTCATGTGTGCTCCCTATATCTGAGTAGGACTTAGGTACTCAGCTTCCCAACGCACATAACAGGAGTGAAAGATATTCACCCCCATTCACGTACTACATTTAGCTCCTTTTCTCAACACCTATGAATATTTGTGCACAAAAATGTAAAACATGAAATGGTCCATATTTGTCACAAGGAATAGATACGTTCTGTAACCACCATACTTTTGACAAGCCACAAAAATATGTTTTAGCTTCTTTGGAAGACTGCAGAGATAATCAGAGGTATCCAAGCTTGTAATTCCAGGGATAACAGCTTTTCTTAAAAACAAACAAACAAACAACACATTGCTTGGGGTTTGGACAGGCAATATCATCATAAGATTGCTCCTCTTGGCACAGCACTTATTGGCTTGATGATATTCTCTTCACTTGTTAATTTTCTCACTAGGGCTGGCCCTACCATTAGGCAGAGTGAAGCAGATGCCTCGGGTGGTTGATGCTGGGAAGTGGCAGCAACATGCTGGAGGAGAGAGCTGTGGGTCATACAGTCTGCCTGTTCCCCCTAAGCTAGCCTGCTGCTTTCAGGTATGTTGAAGGATGCAGTCCAATTGCCAGTGGTGAAGAAAGATTCAGCCACCAGTCCAGTCAAGTTTTGTACATGGAATTTCCCTCAGATGGCAAAATGTCTTGAGGTGGCCCTTTTTCTCACCACCTATTGGGTTGGATACAGATTTATGCTCGATCAACTGTGCTGATGGAAGTGAACTTTCCTGCCCCCTCCTTTCCATGGCAGACCTCCAGACCCTTGAAAATGCTACACAGAGAGTTAGGAGATTCTGCTGAATGGGGTGAGCTGTAGTGGGTGAGGGAATGGGAGGGATCCTCTAAAATCCTCTTGCGGAAGGCAATTCTTGGATCTGACCCCAAATTTTCTTCTTCAAGACAGCTATTTCCAAGACTGTCATCTCACAACAGATATCCCGTGACATGTACTACATCATCAAACTACATGATTGCAGAACTTTTGTTATTATTAACTTCTCTATATTAGCCATCCATTTGCTTTTGCAAACAATATTTTTTATGTCACCGATGGGGAATGTTTCTAAAAGTTCAGTATCTAAATCTACACAGACAGCTTTTTGAAGACTGAGAGAGAGAGGCAGGCAGGCAGGCAGGCAGGCAGGCAGACAGACAGACAGACAGACAGACAGACAGAGATAACCTTCCATCTCTTCTAGCTGCAGTAGCAGCAGCTATTTGGTGGGTTTCAATGGGATTGGAAAAGGAATAATGTTTTGCTGTCCAATACTCAGCTATGACTCTCCTGTTCATTTGTTATATTATTCATCTAAGTTATCCACACATAAAATATAGCATGAAGCCCTTACTGAAAGGAATGGAAACTTGTACAAAGGACACATCTGGATTATTTTCAATAGTCAATGCCAAAGGAGATTATTCAGTGGGAAGGTTTTCTTTATAAGATGCATTGAAATAAATGGTGGCTGAGCTAGAGGAACTAAATAGATGCCATTGTTTTTAGGAGGAGAACTTTCCTATGCATTGTCCCTTGGGTCCTGACAGCACTCACTGCCATCACGGATCTCTCCTAGAGTAGCTATGATTAAAAACAAATCATGAAATTAAAAAAATAGAAAAAACCAAATAATCAAAATAAGGAAACAGCAAAAACAAACCCTAGCAGTCTTTTCTACAAGTCCATTTCTTATGCCAGTGCCAAGACTTCCTGTTGAACCTTCTCAGAAGTCTTGTAATTAATCTCGTAGTTAATATAGAATTTATTGATTAATGAAATATTAACATAGATGTGACTAGGGGAAGAGCCATGGCTCAGTGGCTGAGCGCCTGTGTTGCATACAGAAGTTCCCAGGTTCAGTCCTTGTCATCTCCAGGTAGGGCTAGAAAAGAATGCTGCCTGAAACCCTGGAGAGCTGCTGCCAGTCAGTGTCAACAATGCTAAGCTACATGGACAAGTCGTCTGACTCTGTAGAGGGAAGCTTCCTCTGATCCCATATTTTTTTAACCTAAAGCAAGGATGCAAAGCCTCAGACCCGGTGTGTGTGTGTCTGTGTGTGTGTGGAATCCAGCCCACTTGGAGTCCCCATCCAACCTTCCAAGGTCCCCAGATGGCCATCTCTCCTTTTCCCTGACCATGGATCTTTTGGTGCTTTGCACATTTACCCCACCACCATTCAAAAAGATCGAAATACCTCAGACTTAGTTACTGGCAGAAAGGGCTTCAAGCTAAAATACGTTGATATTTTTGGTGTTTTGAGCCTGCCCCCTTTGTCCGTCAGCTCCACCCACCACTGGAATGTCATCCTTAAGAATTTCTCTGAAATGGAATTCGGCCCCCGGGTGAAAGACGTTCAACTTTTCTGATCTAAAGATATACCTGGTCTGTCCCTAGGACCTACTGCACTGAGGATACGGTGCATATCTATTGTTACATCTAGGTAGCATCACAAGTGATGTGATACTTACATTTCAGGGATGTTATATTGGCATGTCACGTTGATCTGATGTCATAAATGTTTAAGATTGAAGTGTTGCCTTGTATTCAGACTCTCTCTCTCTCTCTCTCTCTCTCTCTCTCTTTAAAGTGAGAAAAAGACCATCTTAATAGAAGCAAGATGCTCACGTATTTCCTAACAGAATGGGGAAAGCCTTTTGGGGATCTTGAAAGCATCTACTGCCAGAAGGCATGTATGAGATGTAGCAGGAGGACAATAACTTGTAGCTTCTCCACCTGACAGACACTGGCAGTGTAAGTCAATAATTATTATGTTTAAAAAACTGTCATAGCGAAGTGTGATGCAGCAAACCTTCGCCTAGAAATGAGATGGGATTGTATGGTGTGAAATGCTTATGAGGGGGTGGAAAAAAAACACCCCAAAGCAAGGATTTGCTAGCTGAATTTAGAGAACTGAATTACAGATCATCTATTAAAAGTGTTAAAATAATCTGGACTGCAGGAATTAATTTCCAAACTCCAGTTCATCTTCTGCAAGCTCCCTTTGAAGGAAATTCATCTCCTGTTTTCATTGATTTCTGTTGGAGACACTGAAACGCTTCTCTCTTGAGCTTGCTGTCACTTTCGTTGGAATGCTCTGTTTCTGACAGGCATACAGGGCATGCATCCATAAACAAATGTAGACCACTGGGATGCTAAGTAAAGCGAATGAATATTTTGTTTTATGAGATGTGTTCAAGGCTTTTCAGCTCCTCTTTCCTGGCAATAAGAGTTATCTTCCATAAGCTATGATTTGCAGTCGTACTCAGTGGGGCTGCAAATCTGGCACCTGAGTCCCATAAACAAGTTGGTGATATACTGGTGATTTGATCAAATCTGTCTATCTTATCTGACTGTTTATACTTTGGTGATCATTGTTGTGTATGGAAACCTTGGTCCTAGGCTGCAGGATGGAAGGGATGGTCCAGGATTGAATGGTTAAAATGTGATCTTGAGGGGGGGGGGGAAATACAGATGTTTTGTGTCAAGCACTTTAAGACATGGCTGTGGGCTATAACTGATCCTTGCTAAAATTGATGTGCTCAGTTAGCAGCGAAGTGGTGGTGCTTCTGATTTTCTGGAATTTATGATTTCAACCCCACTTTTTAAAGTGTTATCTAGAAACAGGAAATAGTGCCTTTCCCCTTCCAGAGTGTTGCTGTGTGACCCCATTCCCACCCACACATGAAATTCCATGTACATAGGTGTAACAACCAACACAGTTCTAACCAAAGGTGTGGTGTGCACACAGTGGTTTTATGCAGGATGCTCTTACTAAAATGGAGAATAGCTACTTTTACGACTGTGTGACTGAGAGCTCCATCACACCTAATTTCCCCCCCTGGTTTTCCTCCACTTTTTTTTAACCTCTGATGCATAAGCGCGTCAAGCTTATGATCCCTTTCACCTGAAGAGCTGCTCCTTTGCTCGTTTGCTCTTCCACTCCACTCCACTCCACCCCCTTCTCTTTCTCTCTCCAGTCAGGTCCTGTCAGATGAGCACTTCAACCAGACCGCCTTTCTGCTGGGCAAAAATGAAACGACCCTTTAGTCTGACTCTTTGGGGGCATCGAGGGAGTACAATCCTGTCTCTGCAGAGATTCAGGTATTGTATGATTTAAAAAAAACGCTTTTGAGCCTGGAATGCAAGGTCTGGGTTTTATGAGGCTTGGAGAGATCGCTTTTCCCTGCCAGGACCTGATGCAATCCATTCAAGCCAACAGCAAGACTCCCATCACAGCACACATACCCAATTCCTTTAAAACTACATAAAACATTAAATGCGCTAAGGGAAAATAATCCAGACTTAGGAAAAAACAGAAAAGGCTGGGGAAGAGGCGGGGTGTCAGCAGGACAGGCACGGCATTATGTGAGTACCGTGCTGCAAATCCGCACACCAGGCATGGAAAGAATGCACTAAATCGCTGGTGTAATGGAGCTCTGAGAGCCACGGATTGGGGCCTCCTGGTTGTCCCTTTGCCTGAACAGGTACATCTGATGGCAACCAGAGGGAGTGCCCTTTCTGTTGTGGTCCCCCCCCCCTCCCCAATACAATTGCCATTCTTGATGGTGTTTTAGATGCCTGTTGAAAACATATCTGTATACCCAGGCATTTGCTGATTTTAATACCTAGCCTGGTAGATTTTCCTTGTTGTTTTTATCTTTGTGTAGTAATATTTGTTTTAATGCATTTTTAATTTGATATGTGGTTTGATAATGAAGGGCAGTATAGAAATATTATAAATAAATAAAGGGTTTTTTTTGGGAGGGTGAAGTTAGCTGAAATGCACATTAGAGTCCCAAAACACACCACACCCACACACTCACACACCCTATACATCTATCTATCTATCTATCTATCTATCTATCTATCTATCTATCTATCTATCATCTATCTATCTATCTATCTATCTATCTATCTATCATCTAATCTATCTATCTCTATCTATCTATCTATCTATCTATCATCTATCTATCATCTATCTAACTTTTGTTCTGTAAAACATGCACCTTCAGTACTGAAGAGAAAAATAGCTTGGTTACTATACCCATCCTGCAGCAGACACAGGCCAGTATATTAGTTCTAATAGGCTTAACTAAGAGACAGAGAAAGACGTAGGAGGAAGATGGCACTACGGAAGTGGCAAAGCAGGGAATATGGGGCCAAGGAAGCCCGGGTGCTGGTCACATCGCGAGGGTGGAAATGGGCAGACTTAGGAGACAAGAAAGAGAAACAGAGCAGGAGTAGCTATAATTTCATGCCTTGAGATGTGTGGATTTTATTTTGTTTTGTTCTGTCTGTAGTTTGAGAATTGTCAGGCGTCTTTCATTCTGCCGGCTGCTCTTTGGTGGAATCAGATATAATTTTTTTATGGATGTATGAGAGGTTCCCCCCCCCACTTGCACTAATAAGCATTAGCACAAGTTCTCAAGTGAATTTGCACACACACACACACTCACACACCCCAAAGTAAAATAAATAAATAAATGGTCTGCAAGTCTGCAGAATTTGTAACTTGGAAAAAAACCAGTCTGATGTTGTATCTGCAGGTCAAATTCATAGAAAGAAGTGCTATGCTGAATCCTGCCCCCTATTTTTGGGAACTTTTTCTCTCGCTCTGAAAGAGACTTTTTTCCTGCCTATTTCACTGGGAGGGGGAGAATTTTGGAGAATTTTCTCCTTGGGGAGGGGACAGGGTTTCTACACTCCTTATAAAAGCGTAGCCAGTCTTTTTCTTTTTTAAAAAACACCCCGTTATTTGGAGGAGCCTGGCAGTTCTTCATGAATGCCTATTGGAGACCATGTGACCTTGCCCTCTCCAATAGACATTCAGGAAGAACTCCTGGGCTCCTGCAAGTGCTGGGGGTGTTGTTTTTTTAAAAAAAGTAAAAATAAATAAATAAATAAATAAATAAATAAATAGAAGAGCCTTCAAAACTTCCTACGCTTAAAAAGGTATATAGAAACCCTATCCCCCTCCCCAAGAAGAAAATTCTCTGAAGTTCTCATCTCTCCCAGGCTCTCTGTTGTGGATTTTTCTGACATTCCTACTCGACAGGAAAGGGAACTCAAAGGACTTCACTTCTCTATTGGTTGCACAAAGTTAGGAAAATGTTGTGGTCACAGACAACCCTTGGGTTTCTCAATTTTAGTTCTAAATATTTTAAAAATGGGGCAATAGCCTTAAGCTGCTCTGGCCTTGTTGACAAGAGGCTGCACCATGTTGACTCACAGACATCTAAAGAAAGGTTCCATTGCGAGACTGAATAGAATAGACTCTGGAGCCATCACAATTTGGTTAAAAATAGAGTTGGAAGGAGAGCCCTTCCAAGGGAAATTCTCCTCAGAATTCACAATAAAATCCAGAGATGGTGGATTCATCTTGATACTTTTTGGTAGCTGCTTTCCAATGTCTTAGCCTCAGTTCTTGACCACCTTCCTTGACAATTCATATAATGTGAGTTGCAAGCATCTGTGTGGCCTTGCAGGTCAAACTGTATTCTGGTCCACGTGGATCTTGGATTTGGGACTCAGTGGGCACTTTAGTAGGGTTAGTAACTCTCTCTCTCTCTCTCTCTCTCTGGGTGTACAAAGTAATGGATCTCTCTGGGCAAATGCAGCAATAATGTGGTTCAACTGGAAAGCACAAGGGGAAACTCAGGCCCTGGAAATGGGGGACTAGCTCCAGAGTAGAACATGGAATGATGTTAGGAAAAAGTGATAAAGAACAATGTTCAAGCCAAGGGTGGCCCTACCATTAGGCAGTGTGAGGCCATTGCCTCAGGTGGCAGATGCTGGGAGGTGGCTGAAAGTTGATGGAGGAGAGAGCTATGCACCATGTAGCCTGCTCTGCATGCTTAAGTTAGCCTATTGCCGTCAGGTGCAGGGGAGGACACTGTCCCATCATCAGTGTTAGAGACAGATTCATTTGCCAGTCCAGTTTACATCTAGCTGGCTATACAGACTAGTATAGTACAATATTCAAAACAAACAGTATTATCAAGATGTTCAGTGAATGTTTGGCTTTGCTGACCTATGTGGGAGGTAGGGACATCTCAAAAAATATCATTGCCTGTGGAGTACACCCCCCCCCTCCCATTTCATTCTTATATCTTCTTAATCAGGTTTTGCACAGTTTTGTAGTGCATCAAAAACCTGCTGAACCTGTATAATCAAAGATAACAGAGAGACCAAAGGAAATTAGCATATATCCCAGAGACAATGATGTTCCAGAGTCATATCACGTTAACTCTCTGGAAGCAACAACTCCACTGCATTTGTTATTAGCTGGTTTGTGGGTCAAAATCTAAACATAAGACTAAATATATATTCATGTTTGCATATGCTTTAATTACCTAGTCAATGGCCAAGTTCCTAAATTCACAAATACATTCATTTATGCTTTTTCAGCCTTTGATACAGATACATATAAAAACCTGGCCATTGACTAGATATTGAGAGCACATGCAGACAGGAACATGAATATTGAGTCATATGTTTAGACCCAGAGTTAACCCAGGAACAAACCATGGATTAACTCTGGGTGGTTTAAGCCCTAAACAACCCAAAATTTCTGGGTTTGAATGTAACTATAACAATGCATCAGTGAAAATTGCTTCCCTGTGAGTGGAGCTCTGCTTGACAGATCTCTAGATCCAACCCAAAATACAGATACTGAACACTGCACATTTCTTGTTAAATGAAGTAATTGTATGCCGTTTCAATTCAAAATATGTTTATTCTGATTATATTTGCCATGAAAAAGGTAGGTCCAAATTAAATGAACGCATAAGGGAATCATTTCATTCAACTCCTGTGGTAATGACTTTTCTTCCTTGAAAGGCCCTTCGCCTAGCCGGTTGTTTTGGGTTTTTTTCTTTTCACAGGCTGTGTTATCTGAAAAGGTTTAGCATGTCTTCATGCAAGTAGTTGTCATGCCTTGGAAAAAATCACAAGCAACAAAAAGTCAGAATTGTCAGTTCTGAAGACACTGTTTGTTCCACTGGGTAAAAACCGAGAAAGCAATACTGGCAAATGATCTTTAGAAAGGTGGTGGAGGAGGGAAACAGCAACAGAATGAAGATAAAAAGGGTTGCAGGCTTTATTCTCATTGACGGTTGGCAACAGGAAATCTGCTGGCGGAGAAGAAGAATATCTGATAGGTCATCTGTTGTGTAATGAAGAATAGAAGACAGAAGACAAGCTAGGAGAAGCAAGGTGATTCCAAACCTCTGAGGGGCATAAGATCTTATGAGAGAAAACATGAAAGCAACACCTTTATGGACTGACCAAATTTAATTTCATATCAGTGATGCTGACAAAAACCAATTTCTAACATTATGAAAAAAGCTTGGAACAACCCCCCACAAACTCCCAATCATTTTCTTCAAGTAGAATTGTTTCATTATATACTAGCTGATATGCCCGGCGTTGCTCGGGTCCGTGAATAATGTTTACGACATTTATTTGATAAATAATAAATTTCTCTGCACCTTATTCATCTTTAGGTTGGTTGGTTTGTTTAGTTTGGTTGTGTCATAAATTGTTTTGTTAGAATAAATGGAAAATTGTATTAATAAGAACTGTATTTTAAATTAGAGCTTCGTGATAAACCACATTTTTTGTTTTTCCTCAAATGCCTACACCTCCCATCATGCCTTGGCCGGAGCAGCCGTCTAAACTTCAGAAACAATCAGGACACACAACACCCTTTCTACCAGCTAAAAAAGATGCAAACCTAAAAAATATGTTTTCAAAATAGACTCGGCTTTGCCTAGATATCTGAATAACATATAGTAGGGAAGTGGATCTCAGTGGACGTGAGGAACTGTTGTATGCGTGTGCTCTGAAGTTCTTACTATGAAAAAAGGAAAGCAGCCAGAACACAGAATACTTTATTGGCATAATTTACTATATAATATCTACATTTAACAGGTTTTGGCAGAGAGCCAGGATGGTTAAGGCATCTGGTGACTTGGGCCTTTTTTCTGACATTAAAATACTTAAAATCCAAAATTTCATGTTTTTAGATTTTTCTGGTACATTGTACAGCCAGACCTATCAGCATGCCAGATTTCAAATTTCTACATGGTGTTGCTTGGGCCCCCTAAAATATATGTCTATGAGGTAATCATTTTAAAGTAGCAGGCCAGCTAGGCCTGTGAATTAACCTTTAAACAAATTAAATTCATTTCTTTTTTTCCCTCTCTCACCCTTATGACAACCTTTTAAGGTAGGCCAGTCCTAGGCCTGTGAGGTAACTTTAAAACAAATTAAATCAGTTTCTCACCCCCCCACACCTTTAACACATGGGCAGGGCTGCCTTGAAGCTGTTGCCATAATTTTCCTTGTCCCCACAGAAAACAAAAACTACAACACCCGGCATGCCCTTTGCTGTGGTGCCTGGCTTGCCCAATGGGAGTCCTGCTGCTGAAGCTCATGGGAAGTGAAGTCTGGCTGAGCCAGTCCACACTACACTGTGCAATTGGTGCTAATAGGTAGGCCGTGAAGGAGCTGGCTGGCTGACTGAAGGTTCGCTTGGTTGCCATTGGCAACTGGCCTGTTCCCGATGGGGATTAGCAACTGAGGCAGCTGGCCCCAGGCACTCTCCCTTCAGGCCCAGGAGGGCGAGCCACTACCAGATAATGGCTGCCAAAGCCTGATAAGTCTTCCCTACTGCCCAAGGCATGCTGGGAGTTGTAGGCATAAGCCTAGGTCCCTGAATAACATGTTAATCTTTGAACACCATCTAAGATGTGGTGGAAGACAACTGGAGAGCAGGCCATTTTGGTTGTGGCACCCTGCTTGTGGATTTCTGAATAAAGTTTATGATTTTGATGTAAAAGCCTGACTATACCATTGAGACAGAAGAGTGAATGGAGGATTGACTGATATAGCTGAGGCTAGAATGGAATGGTGGGCAGGGTTAGTGGCAGTTGAAGAAAGTCAGGTAGGGGAACAAAGACAGTTGGTGAGAGGACAGGGTTTGCTCACTCATACTTTATCTAAAATCAGCCACTCTACATGCCAGTACTACACCTCCCAGCATGCCTTTGGCAGCCCCCAGGTGCCCACATCCTCTGAGACATCCTCTTGTTGCCGATGCTGCTCCTTGATAGAGTGTGAAGGAGTAGCATCGCCAGTGAGGGGAGGTAAGTGGCAGTGGACACACCCAGCTCCGGCCAATGTTGCTGGGACTGCCTTGGCCTGTGCTACATCAGGAGCCTGTACTGAAGGGCTGGGACGGGCACTACCCCCCTTTGTTGGGTCTGTTTCCGGGCATGTGCAGAGTGCCTCCCCTTCCTCCCTCTTAAGGGCAAAGGCTACACACATGCTTCCCCAGATTCTGAGAAAACAGCACTATCAGGACGGAGAGCCTTTGAGCATGTTTGGCCCTTCAAAGTCATGCTGTTGTACCTAGTTACATTTTAAAACCATGCAGAGGGTGGGAAGAGGCACTGCAAATGGATGCAGCCCATTTATGTGGGTTGTTTCCATTTATGTGGAATTGGGTTGACTGCTTGAGACCAACCTTAGGAGTCGGGGTTGTAAAAGACACGCAGCAGCCACCAACCTGTGCACTCACAATGGCCACCACAGAGCAATTAGTCTGGCCTCCTGCCCAAGGCATGCTGGGAGTTCCACCCAAGGCATGCTGGAAGTTGTAGGCATAAACATAGGTTTTTTTAAAATTAAATTCATTAAAAATTCTTAAACCCCCAAAAGTTGTGTTTTTAGATTTTTCTGGTACATTGTACAGCCAGACCTATCACTGTGTCACTGTGTCAAGTTTCTAACTCATCTGGAAGTGGGTAAACATTTCCAGACATACGTGACACATACATACTTTCCACTTTATAGGTAGAGATAAATCGAATTCTTCTTGTGTGAATTTCTCTGATTTAAAATGTTTAATAATATCTCAAGTATTTCCTTGTACGTGATAGTTGTCCGGTGTTTCATTTTTCTATAATTTCTTCTTTTAGCCAGAACCAACCTCTGAAGAACATACCACACCTCAGATATATTTTCTATTTTATTTGTTAATGTATTTACATTTTTGTTTTTGTTTTGTTTTTTGTCAAATACTGCCCTTCAGTTGTATTCTGAAGGGGATTCTCAGTTTGTTACTGCTGTTCCTTTTTTTGGACACTGCACTGTGAGGTGTTATATGAATTTATTAAAGTTGTTGTTTAACATAGCAATCCAATGCATGTTTAATCTTAAGTAAGGCCAACTCTGTTCAGCGGTGCTGACTCCTAGGTAAATGTGCACAGGACTGCGTCCCAAATAGTTCAAATGAAAAACTTAAAGTACTTGTCCTCTGGGCAGTAATCAAAAGGAAGATGATCTCTGAAAGCAGAATATTGATGTTTTTAGGGTTAATTTTATGCTGGCATGTCAAAGCTTCATACAGTGATGATGTCATGCATAACAGTAGTATTTGATCTGGATGACCCACTATTGGAATATGTTAATTTTTTAACGCACTAAGGCAAAAGTTAACAGAATATAGGATATTCCTAAAAAATCTTATATTTTATGAACTGCTGAGAGAGCTTCAGCTATTGGGCAGTATAGAAATGAAATAAAGAAATAAAAAAGAAAAACTAACTCAGGGTACAGCCCTTTACCCACTGACATGAGAGTAAACCCACTGATATGAATAAGAACATAAGAAGAGTCATGCTGGATTAGACCAAGGGTCCATCTAGTCCAGCACTCCATTCACAACATGGGCCAACCAGCCCTTGATCAAGAACCCACCAGCACGTCCCTGCCCATATTCACCAGCAACTGGTATGTATAGGCTTCCTGTCTCTGATACTGGAGGCAGTAGAACTTACATCTGAGTAAGTCAAAAGGACTTACATCTGAGTATATATAACTAGGATCGCTCTGTAAAGTGCTTTTAAGATTATATGGTTTTAAAATAGTTGTCCTGTTGTACCAGTTGGTATTTCTAGATCCACTTTCAAGGTTAAATTGTTATGGTGCTGATATGGCTACTGTACAGCTGATGAACGGCACAGGTCATGTGTGCAAGAGAAAGGGGGGTTTTCAGACCCTCATATAAATTAGCTGTCAATAATGGTTTGAAAATAGAAAGGACTTGTTTGGCAACATGATACTTTTTGTCTGTGGTCAACACAATAGTCAATGGTGAGTTATTAGTCAACTCCATGGTTGATTATCGAGGAGGTACTCTGCACTTGACATAATCAACCATGGTGTGGATTAAGGCCAGTATCAAGTTGACTGTTAGTCAATGGTGTGTTGGATTGACACATCCCCCACCCTCTCTCCCCCCTCAGTTCTCCTGCTGGTAGCCTATCAGCCATTGTGAGTTCTGCTGGCTGGACTAGAGTAGCAGCTACCCCTTTGGCCACTGTTGCCAGGGGACTCTGTAGACACCAAAAATAACTAACTATGGCTCAGTTCGGATGACACGATAGTCAATGGTGGGGTAATAATCAACTTTACAGTTGTTCAACTAGGGGGTACTCCCCACACAACATGGTAATAAATAATCAACTGTGGTGTGGATTAGGATCAGCGCTGAGTTGACTATGGCAGCATTCGGATGACACAATAGTCAAAACAAATGACGATTGTTTTCCCCACACCAGTTGTTTATTATGTCGTCCGAATTGAGCCTATGTGTGATTAAATAGTCAACATGGCACAACCAATGGTTCAAATAATTAACTCTGCACAGCGTTGGTATTTGCGTTGGTTATTTTGGCTGAATAACCAGACTGTGTTGTGAAAAAGTCCTGAGAGATGACACGATAACCAACTGTTGACTATTTAACCCACCGTTGCCTATTTAAGTCACCATTGGTTATTGTGTCGTCCAAACCCAGTCTTTGAGTAAGAACATAAGAAAAGCCATGCTGGATCAGACGAAGAGTCCACCTAGTCCAGCAATCCTCTTTTACAGCCATCCAAATTGGTGGCCACTACGTCTTGTAGAAGTGAATTCCATAATGTAACTGTGGACTGTGTGAAGAAGTACTTCCTTTTATCTGTCCTGAATCTCCCACCAATTAGCTCCATGGGATGACCCTGTGCTGTAGAATTAAGAGAGAGGGAGAAAAATGTCTCCCTATCCACTTTCTTCACACCATGTACACCTATATCATGTCCCCCCTTATTTGCCCCTTTCTAAGCTAAACAAGCCCAGCTGCTGTAACTTTTCATCAAAGTGGAGTTGCTCCAGCCCCTTAATCATTTTAGTTGCCCTTTTCTGTACTTTTCCCTGGTTCACAGTGTACTTTTTTAATTTCTGTGACCAGAATTGTATGCAGTATTCTAAGTGTACAAGGGCAGTATACTCGATGTTGTATTCTTGTAAGATGCTGTATTCTTGACTCTTGTCCTTAAGAGGTACCAGCTTTCAGGCTAGGTTCGGGTACAACAACCTTCCTCAGCCTAGTGCCCTCTAGCTGTGTTGACTATAACTGTAGTCCAACACATTTGGAGGGCCCCAGATTGGGAAAGGTTGAGGTAGAATATGTGGTTTGGAGTTTATGCTAAAACAATTCTTGTGGCATCCTGAGCATTAGGTTTGACATCCTACTGGTTTCATACAGGCCATACTGTACAGAGAAGTACACCCACTTAACATCCATTTAGCTAAAATGGAACCTCCAAGTACAGAAGTAGTATGCCTCTGCATACTACCTGCTGGATGCAAAGAAAGGATGACGATCTTCACAGCCTGTTTGTGAAGGCTCAGAGGGATCTGAATTGTTGGTGTTGACAAGAGTACATTACACTGGCCTTGTTCTGGTCCAGCAAAGCAGTTTTATGCTCCTATGGGTTTCCAGTGGTGGAATTGAGGGAGGCAATTTTTGCTGATCCCCACTTCCTCCTGCAGCCCCAAGCAGCATCTCCACACTTTTTCAGAATATCCCCCAATCCTCCAGAACACAACGGGGGGGGGGGGGGAAGCAGGGGAAGGGATAATTGATGAAAAAATACTCTCCCTTCATTCAGTGGGATCACACTATGAGTGGAGTTTTACTCACAGGAACTTAGGATCTAGACTTCTATAAGGCAGTTCCCTATGTTCCTAAAGGAAGGGGTAGAACATACACTTTACATGCAAAAGGTCCCACAGCTTCAACCCCTGGCATATTCAAGTAGGGCTAGGAAAGACCTCTGTTTGAGATCATGGAGAGCCACCATCAGCTAGTGTACCATAGACAACACTGAGCCCGATAGACAAATGGGCAAATGACTCATGTCAGAAACTAGAGATTTTATGTTGAGGTATTACAGAAATGTCAACGTAACATCCTATGTAACAGTGGTTTTCGAACAGGGTTCTACAGAACCTGAGGTTCTTTGGAAGCTGATCAGAGTTTCTTCACTGGGAAGATCACTAGCAATGGCCAGGCTTTTTTTACCTGCCATTGCTTATTTTACCTTGGAGTTTTGTGTGTGTTCGAGGGCATATGGGCATCCGCTTACCTTGCATATGGAAATGACAAAGGCTCTGTCTATCCCACTTGAAGGCGGAATGCATCCTAGAATTCCCTGTTCAGGGGTTCCATGTTTGGTTAACAGGGCTTCCTCCTCAGCAGATGGATCAACATGGAAAGGGAATATATGAAGGCAGGAAGGCTGAAACCATATATAAGGCAGACTGTTACAGTCATAAAATAACTTGTATAGGAAACACAATGAAGAAATAGCAATCACAAAGTTTTGTTAATGGTTCACTAACTCAGTAAAGTTAGTGAACCAGTTTTTAATGTAGAGATCAGTTTTATTTGCTGTTGGCCTTGTGTTATATTTTAAGAAATCTTCCAAAATAAATGGTAAAACCAGTAGTTGGGCCAGATTTTAGTGAAGTATAGGGTTTTCTCTTGTAGTTGTTGATGACTAGTGTTTGAACATGTATGTTTTATTTAATCTTATTTAATCATCTGATTTTACTTCATGTTCTTAAGATTATTGGGTTGCATCTCCACCTCACCACATGCAAATTAGGATTAATTAAGGATGAATGTTCTAATTCTGAAAGCAACAAAATATTCTTCTTCTTTAATCACACTGTACAAACTAAACATTTAAAAAGCAGTAAAAAAAAAAAGCAGATGCAAATGTTCTATCCAGACAAGATTGAGAACTTTCAACAAACTGCTGGTACAGTTACTACTGTGACAGGGAACAAAACATAGAGACATGCACATTATCTCCATAATGACTATGGGTTATGCTCCCAACTACTGTGTGTTACACATTGAGTCTGGGTCATGTTGATTATTTTCCAGGTGCTTGTATAAGAGCCTGAGAAGTTCACCTGTGAGCTGTAGCCTCACATATTATTCACTGAAAAGCTCATGAGCAAGTTTTGTGTATATATATATATATATATATATATTAAAAAATCCCATCGGGTAATGAATTAAAAATGACAACTCAATAGCCAGTGAAAACAAGAAAATAAAATATACAAAACATTCCTAATAACCAAGTCCTGAAAAATTTACTAGACAGCTAGTTCTCAGGGAACTAAACTTGTTAATGGAAAACCTTGCGGAAGATGGGGTCTTCCGGAACAGGTCCCAAAAAATTAGCATTGAAACAAATTCCTGATACTATATGACTTTTGTAGTACTTGCTAACAAGCTCTTTTCTCCCAAAAAGATGTTGCAGAGAATCTGATCACAGCATCTCATTAGGCGACCAGCTTGATGCGGAGGTGCCTTGGGAATGATAATCTCCTGGGGTGTGGTGGGTGGGAGCTTGATGAGTTCTTAATGATGAGAATGTGCTCTCACCCAATCCTCCGTTGTAGGACTGCCTTAAATGCTCCTGTCTTCTTACTGCTGTGTGACTCTGCACACGTCCTTTCCTTCCCAATGGAGCTGCTGAATTGTTATAAAACTAGGACTTGCTGTAAATTGATACAGGCCGTCATGACAGTGCCAAGCACCCTGTCATCACTCAATAAATTGTAATAATTAATAGTGTCTGGATGACCTCATTGGGTGACTGAATGACACAGGTTACCCTGGATGACAGCATCTCTCCAATCCGCTAAATTAACCGAGCTGGGTATACACTAGGCATGGTGCATGAATAGTGACACCTTGTAGAAACAGAGAATTGTTTCACACTTCATTTGCAAACTAGGAGACAGGAAATGAATTAAACTTCATGCAAACACTCAGGAGGTTTAGAAAGAGCCCTATCTCTAAGTCGTCTGTATTATTCATCCGAAGGAATTCAGTATCAAAGTAATTATTAATGATAATTCCAAAGTAGTTGTGCCGCTTCAGGATTTTTATGATTAAGAATGAAATGAATTAGTAATAAAAATCCTAGTGTATAGTTATCCTTAAATATAATTTCCTATCTAATTTTGAATCTCCTTGTCTTTTGATTATGGCTGGATTCTTCTTCTTCTTCTTCTTCTTCTTCTTCTTCTTCTTCTTCTTCTTCTTCTTCCTGGCAATAGAATCGTCTTGAAAAGAATGTGATTTTAAACGTGTATCTGTTCACTTTTTCACATGACTTATCATTAATAGATTAAAATACCATTGCTGGTGCCACATTGGTATTTGGCTGAAGTAAGGTTAATTTAAAATGGACTAACAATCAGAATCAGAATGGGGACCCTGACAGTCTTCAAATTGGGTGGCTGGGATTCTAGTGGGCTGTGTTGGAGACGTTAATGGATTGCCTATAGAAGTCATTGGCAGCTGCCATGAGGTGGGCCAAGTGCAGCATACATGTGACTATCCACACCATTACCATGCAACCTTATTGCAAAGAGTTATTGGGGAGAAAGCAGGAAGTTGCATCCTTCTTCAGGAAACGTGAGCAACTTCATCCATTGCGCTGTGCTGTGTTTTAGAATTGACTTGCCAGCAAATTCAGTGACTCACTAAGGTCTAGTGACAAGTCCAGGGGTGGTAAATATGGCCTTCCATATGGTTTGGCTACAACTCTCATCATCCCTCACCATTGGTTATGCTGTCTAGGGCCTGGGCTGGCCCTGCTATTAGGCAGACTGAGGTGTTCATCTTAGGCAGCAGGTTCTGGGGGGGCAGCAGTGGCAGCCTCCTGGCTGTTCCCTTGTTGTGTAGGCCACACAACCTTCACTGAGCCTCCTAAACTAGCCTGCTGCCTCAGGTATAGTGAAGGACACTATTCCACCCTCAGAGTTGAAGTATGTTTCAACTGCCAGTCCAGCAGCCTTGTCTACATGGGATGAGTTAGGGAGCACCATTTTGTCCTTTGTTTCAGGCAGAAAAATATTCTGGGCCAGCCCTATCTAGGTTGATAAAACATCTGGAGGGCCACAAGTTGCTCACCCCTGGACTAGACTGTGAGGAAAGGGCCTAACCAGTCATATGGGAGGGAATATAGTGTTTCCTCAGAGTATGTAGTGTGATAACAATTGCAAAGCTGCTCCTTCTTGATTCATGAAGGTAATGTCAAAAGCCCCAGGCAGGGGAAAGGAGCAAAGTTTAAACCATATTTTCTTCCTATGGAAAAAGGATTACTCCAGTTTCCAGGAAAGCTGATGTTCATGTGCAGAGGAGCTGTAGCCTGGACTCTCCCCATCCAGTGTTGGCTGGATGGAACTATGCTGTAGTGGGACTCATACTGTGAAGGTAATATGTGAAAGGGTCCTCAGGAATTTTTTTTGGCATATTAGTAGAAAAGCAAGCATCAAGCAACATTTTGCCTGTCATTACAAACTCTTCTTCAGGCAAAAGTGAGCAGAGCAAATTGTAGAAGGAGACGTTGGACTGTATCAGTTTTGTAAGGTGAAATGGAATAGCTGTAGTGTCGAAACAAAGTGAAATCAGATTTGTACCAGAAGAGTGTCGGTTCAGTAATTGAGGACTAGTGCCCAACATTCTTAGCATTGGTCACTTTCTCCCCTGCTCATAGTTGCTGTCCTTTGTGCCCCGCAGAAAGACAAGGTACAGAGGAGCACCACAATTGGCTCTGGGGGAAAACATGGTCATTGTGTGCAGTGAGTAGACAGTCCTCAGAAAGTGAGCAATTAGCTCTTATTAACACATTCCTCTATAAATGCCTGCCCAAGAGTATTATATTCTCTCATTTTAAAACTTGCTAAAAAAAAAGACCCCCCCCCCATAAGTTGCATGACCATGTTGCTTACCTCCAATAATATGAAAAATTGCTTTCATACCATAGGCAAGAAATGGGAACTTTTGTATTTAGTAAATTAATAATTTGAAATTGTAATTCATGCTATGGAGGAGTTTCCAGGCCTGGGCACTCAGGCCAAAATAAACCCGTGTGTCACATTTTACAAATGACTGTGCAGGCCGAAGTACAGTGGCCACTTATGCACTGCCCAAAAGAGGAAATGCACCACCAAAAAAGAGGGCTGTGGACAAAAAAATGCATAATTACTCTAATATAAAGAGAAATACAATGTATCTCACTACAGTGGGAAAGACGGACTACATGACCTGTGTGCCTGCTCTGTCTGCTGTCCAGGTGCTAATTGTTGATGGGCAACTTCAAGATCCCTGATGATCTCTCTCCTTATGTTTCTCTGGTTTTAAAATTGACTTGGAATCTACACTACTGCTTTAAAGCAGTTCATAACAGTTTTGACAACTGTTTGGGCCCATGACAAATTCCACATACAGTTTTCAAAATGTTTTTAAGGTGTTTTATCTTGCTTGGTGTATATCTGGCCTTGGACTTTACAGCTCATCAAATATTTTATTTATTTATTTATTTATTTATTTAACTAATTAATTGTTTTTACTGCCCAATAGCAGAAGCTCTCTGGGCGTTTCACAACAATATTGGACACCTTCAGATAGAGGAGTGCCTTCTGACAGCTTTTCAAATAAAGGACTGCCTCCTGTAAAGTAGGACACTGGCTACTCTTGTTGGAATCTCTTAGGCCTAAATTGGTCCTAAATGCCATGTCTCTATTTTGACACTTTTCTTATTTAGCCTGGAGTAGGCTTTGTGACAGTAATCTTCTGTTAGATATCCTTTCTTCTGCCTGGTCTAGCTTTCTTCCTTATGAGGAGCAAGATCCAGCTGCTAGCAAGTGATTTACAAATAAGATGTCTGAGAACTCAAAAGAGTCAACATGATAACCAATTATCCTCTTTCCATTCTCATACAGTTATTATTGATCCCACCCCCACTGCCTCCCCAATGAAAATGTCTACCTCTAGTGTATGAACCACTGGTACCTATTTTAAATGGTACAATGTTTGCCTTCTGCCTTGTTTCAGAAATAAATATAAAACAATTTTGTTAGCAATGCATGCAGGAGCAGCACACTTTGAAACGGTGCCCATATTAGCATTCTGACAGTGGGAGTTGTGGGAGAACAAAAAAATGTGCTAATTTATATATGAAGATATGTTTGTTCCAGTTGTGATACCAGGAAGCTAATATTTCAAAATGATTTGGGCGGGACATGCTGCAAGATCTCATGGAAGTGGTGTCTGATTTGCTTGCTCTTCTACTATAAATTCCTTCTCATTTAATGCAAACCAAGTGTATCTCTGCATTTTCAGTGTTGGAGGTATATAGGATGGTTTGCTCTTGAAGGCTCCTCTTTATTGGCTTCCCATTCACTCCCAAAGTACTTCTCCATCTTTGAACTGAGCACTTCAGCCTCAACCTCCTCAACACGCACCTTTTTACTCACTCCCTTTGTATCCCATTAAGCCTGTGTGGCACCATACATCTGTGTCTCAGCAGGCATTTTCTGCAGACCAGTGAGTCATTAGAAACGATGAGATGAGTCCCAGATGTTAAAGAAACATGGTAGCACTCCATGGGTTACAACTGGGACAAATAAAAGCCAAAAGGTTTAACTTTATTAGGCACCACACAGCAAAACAAGTTCATTTTGCTATAAAGAAGAGGGTGACATGGATATACACACAAAGAGTCTTGTGTGACATCTTAAAGATGAATAAATTCATTCATAATTAAGTTTATTAAATTTATTCATAAATGTGTTAGTCTTTACGGTGGCACAACTCTCTGTTGTTTTTGCTACAATAGATTAACACTGCTAACATATCTGCACATTCTCTGGCCATTGTGGTGAAAGAAAGAAACCTTGCCTGTAACTTACACGTGTTTTGCTAAGGTGGAGTGGTTCATACAGTTATAAGTGCTTGGTGTCGTGTCTTTGAGTGCCTCCAGAGCAGAGCAGTGGATGTTGGTGGCTCCAATTTTGGTGGGCTGTGAATCCATTCTGGGTTTCAGTCAAGACCAGCCAGAATGCTGATGGAGATATCCATGGTGCTGAAACTATTCTGGATGTGGGGTTCAGCACCATGGATAGGTCCTTTAGAGTTCTAGCTGAAACCCAGAATGG
Source organism: Anniella stebbinsi (assembly GCA_029215795.1). Classification (NCBI taxonomy): domain Eukaryota; kingdom Metazoa; phylum Chordata; class Lepidosauria; order Squamata; family Anniellidae; genus Anniella; species Anniella stebbinsi. The sequence continues at coordinate 287,023,066 of JARDYH010000002.1, read as the reverse complement.
ATTTATAGTCCCACCAAAATTGGAGCTACCAGCCACCACTGGCAAGTACCCTGTTTTGAAGGTTGTATGGTATGTGGTAGCTGCTTCAAGAGATTATTACCCATTAATGCAGATGGCTTTTCCATCAATGTACCCATGATAAAAAATGACATAAGAAAGAGCGAGACCAGAACTCATTGTGCTCTATAGAATATCACACTAACCACACAGCCACAAGGAAGAACCGTGATGAGAGGTCTTTATAATCCCCTCGAGCCAAAGCCCTTATTATCAAGGCCCTTTCTCTTGCCTGCAGCTCAGCAAAAAAGGCATCAGGTGCAGCATGTGGAAGATGGACTCAGGTAGGCCTTTCAGTTTGCCCAGTCATTTCACCCCAACCGGCCATGCCCATCTTCATCAGGGTGATTGCCAATTTCTGTTGGTTATCGTGTTCGGTTATCTTCTATGCAGTCCCATGCATTTGTGTTTGTGTGTGTGTGTGTTTGGGGGTGGGATAATTTCTGCTGTTTTCAGTGGGTTGTATCCCGACTACGTTAACTGAATTTAGGTCCCATAGAAATCAATTGGGCAAGTGAGTAATGATTTAACTCCCATTGATTTCAATGAAAATGAAGTTCAACTAACTTCATCGGGATACAGCCCAATGGGTCTTATTGTCAGGTGAGTGTGCGAAGGACTCCAGCCCTTCTTGTCAACCTTGTAAAGTTGTTGTGTGGATGCACTGAGGTCCTTGGAGGAAAGGCAACACACACACACACACACACACACACGATAGATAGGGCCAAATTTTGCTAGATTAATCTTACATTTTGGTGGTGGCGTTTGATAATCCTAACAGATGTAACTCGGGTCTAAGGCTAGCATTGCAAATCACTGCCAGCATAAAAAATTTAGGACCTTGATCTTAGAGGGTAAAGCTATAGGATGAACACTTACGCATCAGCAAAAAACAGGACAAAAGAAGGCACCGATTTGCACAAGATTAAAATCTGCTTTTGTATAGATTAATGTAGACACAATTACTCTAATTCAAATAGAAATACAATATATCTTACCACAGTGGGGAAGGCTGTGACCAGTTGACCAGTGTGCCCGCTCAGTCTGCTGTCCAGGTACTGAGTGTAGATGGGCAACTTCAAGGCCCCTGATTTCTCCTTCTCTTCCTCTTTAAGACAGTTTTGGACAGCAAAATAAATACAGACCACCCTCAACTAGAGGAATGTCCTTTGACAAACCTCTAATATAGTGTTCTACATAATCCCAATACCAAAGAAATAAATGCACATTCTTCATCACTGACATCATCATCATCATCATCATCATCATCTGCTGCAGTAGTATCATTCTCACCTAATGGCAATGTGTGCTTTAGTATATGTTTTTAAAAAGTTATTTTAGTTGTAAAACAGATAAACCACTTGGAAAACAATCTGTGTAATAATGGCCTCATAGAGTAACACCAAGAGAGAAAATTAAGGAAGTAATTATGAGAGTATTTTTCATAGTGCCTCTTTAATGATTTACTACTGCAATTTAAACAACTGTCCTGCTAAGAGGTAGGCATTTAGTGTTTACCCTTTAATACTCATTTTGTCCAAAAAGTCTACTGTTTATTGAAGTTTTTTAATAAAGACCCCCACACTTTTGCAATATTTAAGATACCAGAGTGGCTAAAGTAGAAAAAATTAAATATTCTGTCTTTATAAATATACAGGTTCATGGAGAGCAAGGTCTTCTCCATGTTGGAGTACTCTGGAATTCCTCTTAAGGATGGAAGATCAGATTGGCTAACTGGTTTAATAGGGTCCCAATCCACATAGCCAATGTAGCTACTTTCCTACAAACCAGAAAACTAGTCAGAAATATTTTGGGTGTTTATATTTGAAACATCGCCTAGGCATTGTTTTAAAACTTGAGCTCCAGAGCCAGCTGAGCAAAGTCTGAACAAAGTCAGTGAATATGTATTTAATGGGAATCAATGGGAACAAAACACATGTAAGGCATAAAAATGGCAAGTCTTGGGCTAGAAAGGCAGGAGAAAGGCCGGCCTTATCATTAGGCAGAGTGAAGTGGCATTACCCTCTTCTGCATGCAATGCAAGAAGGCACTGGGTGCATTTTACTTGCTCTGCTTTGTGCTTCTGGCAGGTGGCATAGGACCCAAACATTCTCTACTGAATTCTGTGATTTTATGGAATTTGATGGCAATCTGATCTGTGACCCACTCCTGCAATGTATTAATCCATGTGACACAACTGAAATCACCCAGAAGGCCAGTTTGATAGTTTTACTGACTCAAGGTCACGTAGTGATGTTACTTGTGGGAAAGCATTTTTGTTAGAATTTTAACTGCATGTTTGTTTGTTTTTTAAATCCATCCTCCTACCCACTTTTCTAACTACACTCTATAATGTGTAATGCACCAGTGGAGGCTGATGGCTCCAATTTTGGTGGTGCTGTGAATCCATTCTGTGTTCCGGTCAGAACCAGCCAGAACTATAAAGGAGCTATCCAAGCTCCTCAAACCAATACCCAAAGCAGGTTCAGCACCATGGACATCTCCTTTTAGAGTTCTAGCTGAAACCCAGAATGGATTCACAGCCCCACCAAATTCAGAGTTGCCAGCCTCCACTGACAAGCACCCTGTTTGAAGGTTGTAAGGGCATGTGATGGCTGCTTCAAGAGATTATTACCTATTAATTCAGTTGGCTTTTCCATCGATGTATCCATGATATGAAATAACATGAAAGAGCAAGACCGAAACCCCAGAATGTATTTACAGCCCCACTGAAATTGGAGCCAACAGCCACCACTGTAGTGCATACCTTCTTCTCTCTGCATCATCTCAGGTCTCACTGAATCCTTTTCTTTGTTAACACCTGCCCTTTTCTCCTTCCACTCCACAGAGTGTTCTCTCTCTCTCTCTCTCTCTCACACACACACACACACACACACACACAAAACCAGAACAGATTTGTGCATGCCAGTCTCTAAGCGAAAAACTACACAATACATTAAACACTACTGTGCAGCTGACCCTTTCTTTCTTAATCTAAAGTAAATTCCTGGGGCCCCAATCTGGACTGGGCCTAACACCCACACGTTGGGGTGGTTTAAACTTTCCCCCCACAGGCCCTTGCTTTCTGAAATTCTACCCCTCAACCTCCATGCAGGGGCTAAAAAGTAAAATAAAAAGTAGAGGCTGTCTCTTTCTCTACCTTTTTTTCATCCTCTGTACTGAGGGGGATGGTAGTGGATTAAAAAACCAGACTGGGTGGGAGGGCTTAAACCACCCCTATCCCTGTGTGGTGATCCAAAACTAGGTCGCTGTACTAAGGCCTTCTTTCAGAGTGAGTAAGTAAGAAAGGGTCTACAGCAGGCTATCATGCAGTTTGACGCTTAGTTACTCCACTGGAATTACTCCGCTTCTCCACAATGTTTTTGCACACCCCATTTCTGTTATACTAATGCTTCTCTTTCCATGCTCACTTCTCTCTCTCTCCATTTCTATCTCTTGGTTCACCTTTCTTTCTCCCTCTACAGGCCTTTTTTGTACTCTGTGCCTCCTTTTCTTTTCTTTCCTTTCCTTTTCTTTTCCACCTTGTAATGTTCTCCCTTATAGCTACTACAACATCAGCCTCTCTGCATCTATAACTCCCTTACTTCCTTAATTTTTCTTTCCCCACCTTAGGTTGTACAGACCTAATCCAATCTAATCTAATGTAATCAAATCAAATCACCTACCATCACCACAATCTAGATGTTTAAAACAGCAACAACCCTAAAATCAACCTGTGAAGGTAAAGAAGAATGTCAAGCATGCTCTAAATGTCACTTTCAAAATAACTTTTGTCATCTTCCGATGGGGGGAACTGTGAAATGTTTCTATTAAACTTTTTTTAAAAAAAACAACCCTAAAGATATCTGAGTGCAGCATATCCAATTGTTGCCACATACCTGATGACACTAAAATGAAAGTTAAGAAATCTGAAAGCAGGCTCATCATCAGGAGACAATAATAAATGACTAAAACAATTACCTTGAACTTTGCCATAGATGAATAAATTACTATTTTGATACTTTGGAAAGGTTCCATTAAATGGGTGAAGCACTGCTAAAATATTGATTACTTGGCAACATAAAAAACCCCCAAAGGAGATTGTCCTTTTGTCTTGGAACAGTCCTTCAAAATGTTCCACTGACAGGACTGCTTAATAGTATTACCATGAAAAAGAATTGATGTTTGCTGAAAATGAAGATGCTCTTTCATTCCATTCTTAACTTTGGCCTCCAGAGAACTAATTTACCAAGACATACTTTTTTCCTTTGCATTTAAGGACACTGCAGTTCACACTTTATATTAGACATTCTTATGCGTATTAATGATGACTGTGGTAAAACTTTTATATATGAATTTATTTTTCTTAGCGATCCACTTTTCAGTACATATTAAGTACATTTAATATGAATAATAGTGAAGTCCCCCTTTCCCCAAAAAGCACTGTAAAAGAATAACAGAATTCCTTTATGAAGAGAATTGATACTTTCCTCCACATGATGATTAATCTGTAACAACAAAAATTATGGGACATATAGGTACGTAATATGGGCACAATAAAACACTTCTCCCTAATGAAGAAATACAGTCACACCATAACTGCATTAAAATCAGTGGAAGCATTCTTATTTGGGCCTCGCTCTAGATTTTCAGTCTCTTCAAGCACACCACTGCTATATCTCCCTATGTACTTTGGATTTCTTCTTCCACGTTGTTCAGTGTCTCTTATTACCCTGGCTTCTGCTGTGCAGTCAGTCAAAACCACAGACCTTTCAAATGGCATACATTCTTTTCTGACCTTCCACCACACCCAACTAGTAACAGAAGGAGGGTTTTGCAGTTGTGAATAAAAATGTGAACACTGATCTGGGTTACAACTGTGCTGCAAATATTCACAGGCATAGTCATGCTGAGTTAATGGACATTAAAAGAGGTGGAGGAGACTAAAGGCTTCCCACTCTTATCTTGTCTGAGGAGATGGCCTGGCTTGTTTCCTTGGATGGTCGGCTTAAGCTGGAGCCTTCTATGCTGGTGGCATCCTATCTTAAGCTACAGTTGAGGCTCAATTCCAAATACTACTGGAAGTGGGAAATTGTGGCTCCCATTCCCAATAGCTGCCTCAAATCTATTGGGTTGTCCCCACATGTTTCCAATGGCTGTCTTATTAGGATGGCCAGGTATGCACTTTTACAGGAGACAGCCCTCTATTTCAGGGGTAGGCAACTTGTAGCCTTCCAGTTGTTTTGGTGTATAACTCTCACCAGCTCTAGCCAACATAATGAATAATGAGGCATGATGGGAGCTGCAGGCACAGCAGCTGGAGGGTGATCTGCTCCTCACTCCTGCTTTACTTGAAAGTGTCCTCCTGAAGGACTGTCTAGTCAAATTCTAGGATAATCTGAGCTAGGAAAGCTCAACTTGTTGATAGTCACAAAATTACAGCAGGTTTAGTCTGGGTTTCCGATTGGACTTCTGTTTGGCCCCTCAGCACTCCATGTGGCCTCCCTCACAAATAACTGTGTGAGCAGTTTTCAATGCCTACTTAGCTTGCCTGGTCCAAGAAAATCTATGGCTATCCATGCATTGACCATTCGTCTGATGGTTACATCAGTGTATACCATGTGCTTTTCATGTGGGCCTATTATTCCCAGTGCAGAGATATTATTGTGTGGAGATTTTAACGCACAGATGGGAAATGGTAATGAACAATTATATACGGACTTATTGATAGATGGGGAAATCGAAACTACCCCAGTTAGAAGTTCCTCTGATTGTATTGTTTACAAATATGGGGAAACTTTGTTCTGTCTTACATACAAGCACCACTTGTATTGCCTGAATGGAGGCCCACTGGACAGAACAAGGGGTCACTTTACTTATGTATCCGAGAAAGGAGGAAGTGTGGTGGATTATATATTTATGTCAGCGGGTCTCTATTCAAAATCACACGCTTTTAGCCTGGATGATCGCACAGATAGTGATCACCTAGCATTGATAGTGGAGACTGAATGTCCAGGCGGTGGGAAATTTCCCATGGCTCAATACCCCCTGCAGGCTTTAGATATTGGAGAGCGACGTCTTAGATGGACTCCACTGCTGGCGGATGATATAAAACAACTATTGGATAATGGGAATATGCTGAAGATTAGAGAATCAATTATTAGAAAGATTGAGGACCCCTTTTACTTGTATCAAACCCTAGTAGATAAGCTAAGGCCCTTCCTAGTTAAACCTGGATGTCCAAGGAAGTGCCAACCCATGTATTCATGGTTTGACATGGAAGTCAGGATGGCCAGACAAAATTAGGCAAAGTCAGCCAGATCTCTGAGAAAGGATAAAACGGAAAGAAATATCAGAAGACATCTGATACAGAGAGGAGAGTATAAGACACTTATAAGATCAAAAAAATTGAGCTATGCATCTATTTACTGGAAAGATCTAGGACAGGCTGCCACTGAGAAAAATGGGAAGCGATTCTGGCACTTGGTAGCTTGGGGCCTAAAGAACCCCAAGCTCGAGGCTGCAGGGCAAATATCGATGGAAAGATGGTTGGAACACTTTGGACAACTGCTGGCGGGTTTTGGGGCAACTCAGACAGCGCAAACTGACCCGGAAGACAAGCAGTCCCAGACTTTGACTAAGACTCAAACTTTAGACCTTTTACCTATCTGGTCCCCAGTAACGGAAGGGGAAATTAAAAGTCTTATTCACCAGCTAAATTGTGGAAAGGCCCCGGGCGGGGATATGTTACCTTCTGAAATTTTTCAAGCGAACCCTGCCTGGTGGTGCCCAATATTGGCAACACTCTTCACATCAATTGATGAAACTGGCATTCTCCCAAGGGGGTGGACATCAAGTATAATAGTGCTGATATATAAGAAGGGTAATCCACAGGATCCTAGCAACTACCACCCGATAAGTTTATTGGATGTCCCTGCCAAATTATATGCAAGGCATTTACTGGAAAAACTAGAACAATGGGTAGAGGAATTTAATATTCTCTCACCACTGCAGGCTGGTTTCCGAAAAGGTTATAGTACAATTGATCAGTGTTTTGTCCTGAATTATATCATACAAAAATATGTGAATAACCCTCTAAAGAAGCTGTATGTTGCTTTTGTTGATCTCTCCTCTGCATTTGATTCTATAGCTAGGCAGAGGCTATGGAATAAGCTGCAGGACTTGGGGGTTGAGAGGTGTCTTCTCTCTCTCTTATGCAACGCTTGTATGCCAATACAGATGTTAAAATACGATATGGGCTAGCAGGATCCCTTACTGACCCAATTTCTACATCAAAGGGTGTCAAGCAAGGTTGTATTCTAGCCCCTCTGTTGTTTAATTTATATATTAATGATATAACACAAAAGCTCCTTAGCCCTACCTTTTCCCTCCCTGCAATAGGGGGGAAAAAAGTTCCTGTACTACTCTATGCCGATGACATGGCTCTCCTCTCACTAACTCAGGTAGGTATGAGGAGACTGCTCGATCAATTGGGACTATATTGTAAACAGGAGGGCCTGGCTATTAATTACAATAAGACTAAAGTTGTCGTTTTTGCTAAAAGACGTATTTGACACAAATGGTCCCTTTGTGGGCAATCTATTGAACAAACACAAATGTTTAAATATTTAGGCCTCCAATTTTCAGAAAATACCTTGTGGCATGCCCATATTAGAGCAATCTCAATTTCAGCTAACCGCATGTTAGGCACAATTAAAAAGCTATATTATACGAAGGGACACCATTTAGTTGAACCTGTAGTTAAAGTCTATATTGCCAAGATTGTAGCACACATTTTATATGGTGCAGCAATATGGGGCGTTTATTACAGGAATGAACTGGAACCTGTTCAAAATAATTTTCTACGTACTCTCTTGGCAACAGCTCCTAACATTCCAGGAGCACTATTAAGAACAGAACTAGGATTACCTTCATTGAAAGTTCACATACATAAATCTGTGATTTTTTATATTAAAAAACTTTTACAGATGCCTGATCAGTACTTGGCCAAATTGTGCTTTTTGGACCTACAGGACAGGGAGGGTTGGGTGTGCTTAGGGAAAGATCTGATGTCTTCCTACTCACCTTCCCTAATAACAACTCTTTGTGAGATGTCAAACCTCCTAATACAGGACATGCTATTTGGCAAGGACGCTAGGGAGGATTTCGATTATACTAAAGAATGTAAATTGTCTTATTGGTATTCTAAATGTAAGTTAGATCATAAGATGGCTATATATCTCAAGGAGATTACCTTTTTCCCGGTCAGAAGAGCCTTTACTCAACTCAGATTTCAGACAATGCCTACAGAACTCTTAAAAGGAAGATATCAAAATCGTCCTGTAAAAGAACATCTCTGTATATGTGGTGTAGGCCAGATTGAAGATGTGATTCATTACGTCCTACAGTGTAAGCTCTATAGAGCCCCGCGGAACAAATTCATATCTCCTCTTCTAAGATCTCTGGAAGGCCATTCAGAGGATTTTAAGTTCAATTGGCTGCTGGCAGATAAGGATAAATTTGTAAGTTATAATGTAGCTTTATTTGCCATAGCAGCACTAAAATTAAGGAAGGCGTTTTTGGGGGCGGAAGAATCTGTCTATGTGTAAAGGAAATGTCGAGGTAGGATGGTTATTTGGCTATAATTTTATAAATAATTCATACTGTTTTAATGAATCTTTGGGCTAATCGAGTTGAGGTTTTAATGATTGTATGATTTTGTTGAATGTTGATATGGCCATTGGCTTCCAACAATAAAGGCATGATGATGATGTGGGCCTATTGCAAAAAAACAACAACAACAACATATAGGGAAGGTTTATTTAGACACTTGGGCAAATTCTTATTAGCCTGGTCTACACATGCAGCAAAATGAGGTCATGAAGTTGTACAATGAACACTACTACTTCAGGCTATATGTGAGTGAGCATTTACATGTATCTCTGTAAGTAGGGATACCTCTATATACTTGCAAATAGAAAGCTAGCATAGTAAGGAGGTGGCCAGGCTACAACCTTTCTCCTTGATGTACTAGTTGTTAACTCGCAGGGAGGTTTTTACTAGGGGTGTGCAGTTGATTGGGTGCGATCCACGACCTGGACCCGATCTGGGCGAAATCAGATGAAACTATCCAATCCCGATCCCGATCATCTGGACTGTCCGATCTGATCCGATCTGAAAGGACCCGATCCAGATCGGAAAAAATTGGAGGATCGGACCTCCTCCCCCCTCCCCCCACTCGTGCTCCTTACCTGCTGCCTCCTCGTTGCTGTCCGCTGCTTCTGTACTACATTGAAACAGGCCTTGCGGCCTGTTCCACAATAGAGCGCCGGCACACCGGGTGACATCATCACTCAGTGCACCCTTGTTCTACTGTGGAACAGGCCACAAGGCCTGTTTCTCAGTAGTACTGAAGCAGCGGGTGGCAGTGGACAGCAGCGAGGAGGTAGCAGGTAAGGAGCACAAGTGGGGGGAAGGGAGAGGGAGGCCCCACTTACCTGCTGGGTCCATACGCTTCCGCCCGCTGCCGCCCGCAGGTCCCTTCTATTGAGATACAGGCTTCGCGGCCTGCCTCTCAGTAGATCGCCGGGTGACATCACCTGGCTCTCTGCTGAGAGGCAGGCCGTGAAGCTTGTTTCTCAGTAGAAGGGACCAGCGGGCGGCAGCGAACGGAAGCGGATGGCCCTGGCAGGTAAGTGGGGCCTCCCTCTCCCTTCCCCCCACTTGCACTCCTTACCTGCCGGCATCCCGTGCTGCCATCCGCTGCTTCCGTACTACTGATAAGCAGGCTTTGCGGCATGTTTATCAGTAGTACGGAAGCAGCGGACGGCAGCGCGGGATGCCGGCAGATAACGGGGAACCTCCACCTCTCTCCCCCTTCCCCCACTTGCGCTCCTTACCTGCTGCGTCCTCGCTGCTGTCCACTGCCACCTGCTGCTTCAGACATCACCTGGCTCTCTGCTGAGAAGCAGGGCACGAAGCCTGTTTCTCAGTAGAAGGGACAAGCGGGCGGCAGCGGATGGAAGCGGATGGCCCCGGCAGGTAAGTGGGGCCTCCCTCTCCCTTCCCCCCACTCGCACTCCTTACCTGCCGGCATCCCGTGCTGCCGTCTGCTGCTTCCGTACTACTACTGCTAAGCAGGCCTTGCGGCATGTTTATCAGTAGTATGGAAGCAGCGGACGGCAGCGCGGGACGCCGGCAGGTAATGGGGGACCTCCCCCTCCCTCCCCCCTACCCCACTTGTGCTCCTTACCTTCTGCGTCCTTGCTGCCGTCCACTGCCATCCGCTGCTTCAGACATCACCCGGTGCTCTGCTGAGAGGCAGGCTGCGAAGCCTGTTTCACAGTAGAAGGGACCAGCGGGTGGCAGCGACGGAAGCAGATGGCCCTGGCAGGTAAGGAGCGCGAATGGGGGGGAGGGATGGGGGGAAGTTAGGTCCCCATTCACCTGCCCCCATGTTTTCTGCATAGGCTTGCACTGGGGGAAAGCTTTCTTTTCCCCAATGCAAGCCTATGGCGAAAACACCTAAAATTACATCCGATCCAAAAATCGGATGTCCGATTTTCATATCGGAATCGGATTCGATCTGATCCGAGGGACCTCTGATTTTGTCCGATCTGATCTAGGGCAAAATCTGAGGTCCCGATTCCGATTCTGATACGATTTTTCCTCCCGTGCACACCCCTAGTTTTTCCATGCAAATCTACTGGAGGCAAATCTACTGGGAGTGAATTTTCAGGGACCTACTTCAGCTTCAGAAGCCAAAACAATGGCTACAGTCTCTTGTCACTAAACAATATTAATGTTACTGTTAGCAGTAACATTAAAATGACACAAGGGGCAGTGCTAGATGCCAGAGAAATTCTGAACATTTATGTTCTTTTGAGATGCACTGTCCATCCATCCCTGGTGACCTCAGTATAGCACTAGTGTCTTAACTACTGACAGCTGTATTGTAATAGAACAATTACCAAGGGCTGCTGTTGCAGCTAGGATGGCTTCAATCCCATTGCAGGGATCAAGTAATCAGTTGTGGCCTTACACTGCTGTCAGAGTCTTATGCTTGAGTTGCTTTACTAATATAATGGCTTATAAGACTGAGCAGTTATTCTATTAAGAATTTGGTATTTATTCATTTCTTTTAAAAAACCAAACCCCCGATATGCTAAATGACACACTTTCTGTGTAAATAATTATTCAATTTGCCTGTGTTTAACTGATGAGATCATTGCAAGATTTCCAATCTTGCCCAGCTATATATATATAAATCCCCCCCTTCCCAGAAGTATTTGCTTAACAATTTTAATTCATGAGCCTGTTTAGTATTGAATTCATCTTGTGACTTGCAAAAGCCTGGATTCCCCCACCCCCTTTCCGAAAGCAAATGGCACTTTGCAGGTGTTCAGTTTCTCATGGGACTGACCATTTTCCTTATTGTCTCTTTGCCCATTTAGAAATCAATCATGACCCTACAAATATTTAAGCTGACATAATCTGTAAGTGCGATGTAAAACACAAAACCTAGACTTGCTCTTCATTAGTTGCAGATGCTGCGGTTCTTCCAAAGAAACAGCTCAGTGTCTTGACTCATCTCAAAAAATGTTCAACATCTGCAAAAGCACGTTAAAATGTGATCTTTTTTGGATAACTAGAAACATATGTTATATGTATTTACTGGCTTATTTTATTTCACATATCAATTGATTTGGTTTTGTCTTGTTTTCTCTCAAAGGAAACCCAAGAAATGTTTGGCATCTTGACATGGTTTGATTGAATCTAGTTCGGTGCTTTTCTCAGTGTTGTCCAATCATAGGATCTCAATGTCATTTTACCTTTTTGTTCCAAACAGTTGTTCAACTCACAAAATAGAGGCGTTATCTGTGTGTTTGCTCGTTTGCCATAATGAAGACAACTGGACTTGTAATAGTCCATTAAATGCTCTATTAAATAATGTAGCTGCTGGAGGGTCCCTGATAATGCTGTATGGAGTGGCAGGATAATAATTCTGTGATTCAGATGTTTCATGTATTTCCTTTCTATTACAGCTGTTTGAAACAGCTTTTGAAGAGTTTTCATAAATCTTTCTACTTCTCAGTTTGCCTCGGGCCAACATAGAGCCATTTTTTTTATTAGAACCCTAGATACGCAGCAAATGAGGCACATTCTTTATTTTTTAAATGTGTTTGACCATTATTGGGTAGCTATGCAGGAGCTACGCAAGGTGGAAAATAGGTTCTGTCCAATTTAGATACTGGCATGAAGGAGATCTGTGGTTACAAAAGCTGTGTAAATATGAAACAACTCCATGGGAGCAAATTAGACTATTCCACAATTTGTACTACTGTGATCAGCACTTAAATCTGACCCACTTCTTAAAATATGGATGTGTAGACTCACTTAGATAGTCCATGGTTCTGTTGCATAAAGGAATCATACCAGTCCTTGTTTTATGTGACAAAAAGCCCAGTTTACCATAAATGGTGGCAATCTAGCCAATTCTGCATAAGACTCATAGTTGGCTTCTCTTCCAATTCAAAATTTGGGTGATGATCTCTAAAGCCTTTACTAGTTTTGGTCCTGTATAACTGGGGCAGCATCCCTCTTTGTAGTATGGATATGCTCAGTTTGGACATAATGCCAAACCATAGTTTAGTACTTTAGTTGTGCCCCTGGACTAGGCTTGGGCTTGGGTAGTCCCCTCTTTCCCACTCCTTTGACCCAGCTTTGTGAAGAAATTGGAAACATCAGGATTCTGGTTGAAACTATTAAAATGTCTCTTTTACATCTAATCTTGGAACTTTGGGTAGTTTAAACTATGGTTTTGTTGAACCTGCCAGGACCAGAAACCATAGTTTGATCCTGGCCTGTTTCAATAAACCATCATTTTAAACTAGGGGTGGGCAACTTCAGATAGTTCAGGGGCTAATTTCCAATCCCCACAACTCACTGGGTGGGCACCTCCTGCTGCCAAAATTGTCACCTTCAAATTTGCCGTCAAAATACAGCAGTAATTCAATGGTGGCAAAAAGAAGATGGGGGAATGAGCAGCATGTCTGATAGGGATGTATGTAGGGTGACCATATGAAAAGGAGGACAGGGCTCCTGTTTCTTTAACAATTGGATAGAAAAGGGAATTCCAGCAAGTGGATTCCCCCCCCCCCATTTCCTTAATTAGCGCAAATTCACAATTGTGCAAATTCTTGCTTGCGAATATGCACAAATTCACCACCCAATGCACACATCCTCCCAAAATGTTTGTTTTCATGCTTTAGCCTTGTGGGTATTGCACATTTTTGACCAGTGCTTTTTATTTCATGCATTTTCCTAAAACTAAATTGGCATAAAATTCCAGAAAGTTTTTTAAAAAAAACCTCATGGAATCCATGCAATTTGGGAAAAGCCGATCCACTGTGGAATCCACATGCTAGATTCATAGAAATCCAAATTCAGTTGATTCCATTACAGATTTCTCTGACATCCCAAATTCCAGGAAGCCCCAGGGGATTGGGAAAAAAACAAGACACTCTTCATACGCCTTGTTTTACAGAGAAAATGCAGTTGTTGTTTTTACTACTGCCACCACTATGCTGCTGAAATTCAGCCGAAATTCAGCATCGATGGTGACTTGAGGGTGGCTACGGCTGAAAATAAGGTTGTGTGTGTGTGTGTGTGTGTGTGTGCAGCCACATGTTGACCACTCCTGGTTTAAACTAACTACAGTTTGTTCTTGTTAGATGTAATGACAAACCACACTTAGTTCAAAAACAGAAACCAAGGCTTCAAATCTCCTCATAACCACAACCAAGGAGGAGAAGGCTGGGGGAACCATGCAAGCCAGATTATGGCCAAACCATGCTAGTGTTTCTCAGTGGTGGCCCAAATACTATGAAGCTCCCGATTTAGAGAAGCCTCTCTGATCTCAAGTTAACCACTTTTAGAAACCATTGGAAATGACTATCCTCCTCCCCCCTCCCCTGGCTTTCAGTGGTGTTTTGCCTTACAGATGCAAATTTGCCTCTGCTATCCTGCTTCCCACCCCTTGCAAGGAACTGAAGGTGGTATATATGGTCCTCTTCCTTTCCATTTTATCCTCACAACAACTTTGTGAGGTAGTTTAGGCCTCAGGGTCAGTGAGCTTCATGGCTGAGTGAGTACTGAATCTGGATTTCCTGAGTCCCAGTTCAACACTCTGACCACATTAGCTATTAGTGTGATTGAATAGTTTAAGTTTTTTAATGAGTGAATGGTTTACTTTTTTGCTGTAAGATACCACGAGTCTTTTAGAGTTAACAGACATTTAATAAATAAAATGAGATGGAATAATAGCACTGTTTAGCATGGCTATAAAATTTGCAACATTTTAAATAGTTTTATGGTGAAAACATCTGGTTGCACTGTAACTGCTAAAACAACATCCTTATCCCTATAAACCCCTTGCAGATGTCTTTTGCTGCTACAAATCTGTTTCTTGAGGGATGGGGCAATTTCCTCAAGTCTTTGGGATACTAGAAGATACCTTTTTATTCTCGCAGTATTTTAACAGTTAAATTAACTCAATTTTAATCCTTGCTGTTTTAAATTTGTATTTTAATCTGTATTAATTCCTGCTGCTTGGTTTTATTCTGGTTGCGTTTTTATATTGTATGTTATTTTGTGTTTTTAGATTGTGGCTTGTTTTATATTTTTAAAATGATTTCATGGTTTTAATTTTTGTGAACTGCCCAGAGAGCTTCGGCTATGGGGCGGTATAAAAATGCAATAAATAAATAAATAAATAAAAGTATGGAAATCTCTTCTCCTTATTCATCTCTCTCTGCCCCAGACCAGCCAGGTGCAGAGAGCCAAATTCACTAGTAAATTGGTGTTACATATGAAATAGTAAAATTGTGCAAACCCATTAGATTATCTTACATCCCCAGTAAATCACTAACAACTCTTAGTATTTACTACAGTTTAGAGTATTCTAATTTCTAACATCTTTCCGGCTTTGTGATAAGTTGTTATTATTATTATTATTATTATTATTATTATTATATACTGTCCTTATTTAACCAGTTCAGTGAATGCTGTTAATGTTCTTTAATTTTTTATTAATTGCATGAATTTCAATGGACAAACTTGTTTCACCATGTGGAAAGGATTACGTTTCTCCAAATATATGTCTTGTGTTGCTACAC
The DNA here is from genome assembly GCA_029215795.1 of Anniella stebbinsi. Taxonomy (NCBI): domain Eukaryota; kingdom Metazoa; phylum Chordata; class Lepidosauria; order Squamata; family Anniellidae; genus Anniella; species Anniella stebbinsi. The sequence goes on along the minus strand of JARDYH010000002.1, from coordinate 287,007,833 downwards.
AAATATCAACTTGCTCACCTTTAGAACTACAGCAACAGTAGCCTATTTTCCTTTCATTCTTCTATACATATTTGATGTACATAAGTTCTATAATTGTGTTTAATTATGTTCCAACCAAACTCTCTGAAGGGATGAGGTTTCTGTTTTTGTAGCATGGCTTTCTGAAGCTCATGTTTCAATGTATTGGTTGGCTTGGAAATAATATGTTGTTTTATAACTTCCAGGCATCCTTATCATCACTATAAGGCCTGTTTAGGGTGGCTATCAGTCTACAGAGGGTAGTTATCTATTTCAAGGGTTGTTAGAGGACAGTCCTTAATTTGAAGGTGTCCCCTACTTCTTATGATAAAGAATCATATGAAGCCAGGAGCACAAGGACTTCAAAGTTGTCGATTAACAGATAGCAGCTGAATAGCAGACTGGGCAGGCAGACATGCAGGTCACCTGTGTTAGGGAAAATTCTAAGTCTAAGTTGATTGGTCAAAAGTTTTAGTGTCCAGAAGGACAGAACAGCCAGCTGAATACAATAAGCAGGGAAAGAGTTTTTTCTAGTCTGAAATTGTAAAGGTCAATCTGATAGTGGTAATGTTTCTGCTATGATAAGGTAATTGATCTGTGCTGAGCTAGGGTCCAGAAATGTATAAAGACAGCTCTAATTTTAATGGCTGTGTGGGGAGTCAGGCTGGAGTATTTTGGACAGAGACTGTGTATGAGAGATTTTGACGGAGGACTGTATATATTTGGAGCCTGTGTATATATCTGGAGGAACCAGTTGTGCCTTGTATATATTTCGATATTGGAACACAAGTAAATGACTTGTATTATACACAACTTACTGTGTGTGAGTATTTCTTCAACTTCTGGATTTTACTAGACTTATTGCTTACACAAGCGCAGGCAGCGTTTGTTTGCTTCCCCAACAGGGTTATGAGCCCAGCCTGGAGGCAATAAATCCAGCCAAGAGTTCCAATTGATGAGGCACCGGATGATGGTTTCCAGATCGAATGCTTAAACAAGAGGAAACTTTATCTGGCTCGGAAAGTTCAACGGAGGAATCGGAGACAAGCAGTGTGTCTGGCCAGAGTGGAGCTGTGTGTGTAAGCCAGCTGGAAAACATGGCACAGACTAGCTTGCTCAGAGGAATTCCTATTGAAAGGTTGAATGAAAAAAATTATTTAACATGGTCGTTCAAACAGGAAATGTTTCTGAGGCGCGATGGATGTTGGCATGTCGTGGAAAATGAAAGGCCAACAGATCTAAGCGCAGACGAGAGAGCGACATGGGAGTCTTTAGCAATGAGAGCTAAAGCAAATGTAGTCCTGAGCATAGAAGACAGTCAAATTATGCATATCTCTCGCAATGACACAGCAAAACAATGCTGAGAAAAATTACGGCGCATTTATGTGAGGCAAACTGCCAGTTCCAAAATAAGCCTGACGAGGCAGCTTTATTGCACCAAGCTTAAAGAAAGAAAATCGATTTCCGAACACCTCCAAAGTATGGGCATGCTGTTCTCAAAACTATCAGAGGTGAATTTGGCCTTTGATGAGGAGAATAAAATTTATATTATCCTCAGTTCTCTTCCCCAAAGTTGGGACCCTCTGACCCTGAGCCTCGAATCGATGCCGCAAAGAGATCTCACTGTAGAATATTTAACAGGAAGATTGTTGCAGGAAGAGAAAAATCAGATTGAGAAGAGCAAAGAGAGAGAAATATGGCCCATGAGCCGTATAGAGACGAGAAATGACAAGCCAAAATAGAGTCGAAGTGCCTACCATTCGGTGAAAGAACGAGCACTATAGCTGTGGAGAGGCGAAAGTGTTTTCGATGTAGAAAAACCGGGCATATTCAGAAGAATTGCAAAGTTAAAATCCAATCGAAGGGAGCCTTGCAGTGGCAGAAAGATCGTTACTCGAAAAGAGACTGAGAGAGCGAAAGGAAAGAGCCCAAGAGTGCTCAGTTGGTCTCAGTTGCCGTAGAGACGCAAGAGGAAGAGAGAAGGAATGTATAGTTGATCGATTCAGCGTCAAACCTTACATTATGCCGAAGCCGAAAAGAGTTTGATAAACTCTAGCATGGATCTCCAGAGTCTGTGTCTCTTGCAGACGAGAAGCAGGTTTCTATATGTGGGAAAAGTTCTTGCTATATCCCGTGTCTTAGAAAATATTTACAAAATGTTTTTTGTGTTGAAAGCTTAGAATTCAATTTGCTTTCTGTGGCAAGCCGGACAAAGGCTAGATATGTGGTTACATTCAAAGATTCATTGTGTGAAGTTACAATGAAGGGGCAATTGTGTGCGCAAAGTTTTCTGAGAAATAGGCTGTATGAAATAGAATCCCAGGAGTGTGTAGTAAATCAAACTAGGAATGTGCCAAGCCATTTAAATTGCATCCATTTAATGCACCACTGAATAGGCCATACAAGCTTTAAAGTTCTAAAGAAAATGCCAGAGAATTGTAAAGGCATTAAGCTCGATAGGTGTAACAAGTTTTTGGATTGCCGTGTGTGCAAACAGTCAAAGTCCAAAGTTCAACCAATTAACCAGAAGAGTAACAAGATTACTCAAGAGTTGTTTGAATTGGTACATCTCGATTTAGTGGGTCCGTTTAAAGAGAGCGTAGGAGGTGCCAGATTTGTTCTGGTAATCTTAGATGACAAGTCACAGTTCAGTTGGGTGTACATGCTGAAGAAAAAATCAGAAACATTTCAGACTTTCACAGAGTGAGTGACTTAGGCTGAACGCAGATTTAAAAAGCAAGTAATTCAGATCCAAACTGACAGAGGTGGTAAATTTACGAGTCATGACTTTGTAAAGTGGGCTAAACTCAATGGGATAACTCACAAGTTCTCAGACCCATATGCACCTTGGCAGAATAGAGCCATAGAACGTAGAAACGAGTTGCTTCAAACAGTTAAAGATTCTCTAATGGTTGATTCGAAGGCAGAATCGAATCTATGAGCTGAAGCATTTTCTACAGCAAACTATTTGTTAAACAAGACATGGTCTCAAGCAATCAAAAGTGTGCCTTTCTATGAATTGCATAGAAAGAAGCCAAACATGTCTCATTTAAGAGTGTAAGGCACATTTGCATATGTGAACGTCCCCAAAAGCCAAAAGCTGAAAACTGATCAAAAAGCGATAAGGGCGCGTTTTGTAAGTTACAGCGACAAATCTTGGCGATTTTATCTTGAGAAAAAGAGAATTATTGTTTCAAGGTCTGCCAGTTTCAAAGAGCAGAACTGAGAACAAGTGCATTCCAACCCGGAAATCTTGCTACATTTCTCTACAGACGAAGAGAAGACGAAGCTAATGCCTGCTGGAGCTGAGTCTCCCAAGGAACGGAGCGTGACTCCGCCTCCCATAGAAAGCAACAGAAAGAAACAATCCCAAGAACAAAGCCCGTGTAAATTAAGATGATCAGAAAGAGCCAATAAGAGAGTACCGCCTGTAAGATTTGGTTTTGAAAACAATTCTGTGTGTTTAGTCAACTGCGAGCCTCAAAGTTTTGAGGAGATTTTGCAACTGCCGGCAAAACAAAAGTAGGCATAGATTTCTGCAATAGATGAAGAACTTCGAAATTTCTCTAACCACAAAGTGTATAAACGTACACGGTTGCCAGAAGGCAAGAAAGCAGTTAGTTGTAGATGAGTGTACAAGAATAAGTTGTTACAAAGTAGTGAAACTGATTACAAAACAAAGTTAGTTCCAAAGAGTTTCATGCGAGTAAAAAAAATGTTTTTGGAATCAGGTGAAACCAAAAACAAAATTACTGATTGTAATGAAAAACTGACAAAGTTTTTGTTACTTGCAAACAGCAGTCAGCAAAGAAGCTGAAATCACTTAGAGAAGTAAGAAACTATTTGAGATTGCAGATCACCAAGAGAAATAGAAAGTATTTCATAAATCAAAAGCAAAAAATTGTGAATCTACTTGAGTCATGTAGAATGCTTAGTTGTAACAGTGTACAAAGTCCAATGTTGACAGATTTCAGATCCAACTTAGAAAGAGAAGATTTCAATGACCAAGAGTTATATCAGTCTGTTATTGAGAGTTTATTATACATTAGCCAGTAGACACATGCTGACATTGCTTGCAGCGTGGGCATTCTGAGCCAACAGGTAGTGAAGCCAACTGTGGGAGCTTAGTTTAGTGTAAAAAGAGTGTTAAGATAGTTGAAAAGTACTTTAAAACTTTGTCTAACACTGTCATATTTTGAAAACAAGTTCTTAGAATGCTTTGTGGACAGTAATTAGGCTAGAAATCCCACAGACCGGAAGTCCACAAGTAAGATAGCTATTCTACTTGATAAATCACTGATATTTTAGAAAAGTAAGAAGCAAGACACCATTGCAACATCTACCTGTAAAGCAGAATATGCATCTTTATCGAGCGCCTGTAGAGAATTAAAACATTTTATTTAATTGTTAAAAGATGTAAATATTGTTTGTGATTTGCCTGTGAGTGTTTATGATGACTCACAATCATGTATTGCCTTGGCTAATGCTCAGATGTACAGAGCAAAGACAAAACATGTAGCTATTAAGTACTTGAATATTAAACAATATATAGAGAATAGTTTGATCAAGTTAATATATTGTGAATCAAAAAAAATGTGGCAAATATATTTACCAAACCATTGACAAGACACCAGCATACCAAATTAACTGAAATGTTAAGTTTTGAAATGCGAAGTGAAGAAAGACAACTTTAAACAACTTAGATCTTCAATTTTGAAAGAGTGTTAGGGAAAATTCTAAGTCTAAGTTGATTGGTCAAAAGTTTTAGTTTCCAGAAGGACAGAACAGCCAGCTGAATACAGTAAGCAGGGAAAGAGTTCTTTCTAGTCTGAAATTGTAAAGGTCAATCTGATAGTGGTAATGTTTCTGCTATGATAAGGTAATTGATCTGTGCTGAGCTAGGGTCCAGAAATGTATAAAGACAGCTCTAATTTTAATGGCTGTGTGGAGAGTCAGGCTAGAGTATTTTAGACGGAGACTGTGTATGAGAGATTTTGACAGAAGACTGTATATATTTAGAGCCTGTGTATATATGTAGAAGAATCAGTTGTGCCTTGTATATATTTCGATATTAGAACACAAGTAAATGACTTGTATTATACACAACTTACTGTGTGTGAGTATTTCTTCAACTTCTGGATTTTACTAGGCTTATTGCTTACACAAGCGCAGGCAGCGTTTGTTTGCTTCCCCAACAACCTGATCATATTCTTCCCCACCATCATGAAATATATTGTATTTGTAGGCTGACCATATGAAAAGGAGGACAGGGCTCATGTCACTTTAACAGTTGTAGAGAAAAGGGAATTTCAGCCAGTGTCATTTGTATGCAATTAGTTCCTGGTGAAATTCCCTCTTCATCACAACAGTTAAAGTTTCAGGGGCCCTGCCTTCTTTTGTATATGGTCACTCTAGTGTAGTGCCTGCAACTTTCACTGTTGTGATGAAGAGGGAATTTCACCAGGAACTAATTGCATACAAATGACACTGGCTGAAATTCCCATTTCTCTACAACTGTTAAAGTGACATGAGCCCTGTCCTCCTTTTCATATGGTCAGCCTAGTACTTGTATTTAGATTACAGTAATTCTTTCACATTTTTACACACACACACACACACACACACACACACACCCTTCAAACAGAAGACAGCTTCAAATAGAAGACCTCTATAAAGTAGGACACATGGCCACTCTAGCTGCAAGTGGTCATGGTTTCTTGGGACTTGTCTATATGCTCTAAATGCCCCATTGTGTCTGAGTAGTCATGCCCTGTTGTTTATAGGATGCAGCCGCCAACTTGCAGCCACATCGGGCTTTCCCCCTTGAAACTGCGCTTTTGCTAAGTGTTGATTTACCGCAACTTTTTCCATTTCTCCGAGGTCACCACAGTTGTTTCTCCACCTGTCAGTGGTGGCTTCAGTTTGGGTTTAGAATGTGGGCATACCTAGGGGTGGATCCCAATGCAGGGTAGGTGCAGGGAATGCAGGGCTGGGGGTGGTTTCGGCAAGCCTCGTAATGGCTGCCATTGCAATGTAAGAGTCGGGGAACAAAAGTAAGGGCAGTTAAAATATATATCACAAATAAATTAACCGAACTGTAGCAGTGCGTCTGCATCTTCTCAGAGTTACCATTTTTAATTTTTTAATTTTTTTAAAAAACAGTTTTTCACAGTTTCCCAGGTCCCTCAACGTTTGCACACAATTCCTGCTGTCTGATAATGGTGCTGTGATTTTTCTCAGGCTGGCCAGCCCACACTCACTTCTACCATGTAACTCTTTCCACTTTGCAGCAGCGATGCTGCAGGGTTTGGGAGAATCAGGAAGCAAAGCGGAGTTGTACAGACACGGCCTTGGTCTGGCTGTAAAACAGGCCAGGTTAAAGGGCTCGGTAGCAAAATATTTCTGTCCAAAAGAGTTGCATTATTGGGAATAAACAGGGATAGTTGAGGAAAACCAAGATACATGGCAGAGTCCTGATATATACATATAATAGAACAAATAGTCTATTCTCTTGTGTGTACAGTAGCAATCATAAAGTCATCATTCCATTCCATCCCCAGAGTCCCTACTGAGCTTGCTCTTTAGTCAGCACAAGATTCTACTTCTTGGAGCATAAATCCTGTGAAATTGCTCCCCAAATAACTGCTTTCCTTTGGATTTGTTCCCATAACCTTCTCCTCCCCGTTTTTGATCATCTTCCACTTCCAAATGTCTCGTTTCTTCTTCCCTATAGCTCAATCATGGGATCATGTTCCATAAGTCTGCCTTTCTATTGCAAGGAGAGTGAGGTCCATAGGAAACTTCCTAGGTTTAAGGGGAGGCTAAGAATGAACTCTTCTTTCCTGACTGTCTACATGGTTATTAGAGCTGTGTGAAACCTGGAAGAGGAATTTCATTTCCAGTTGTGTTCACTGATCACACATGAATTCAAAAACAAAAACACAGCATATAGTATATAGCTCACAGTCTTTGTGGTTGCTCTGTCAATCTTAAGGAGCAATAACTCTCCCACTTGAACTCCCAGAATTGCTTTTTCCACATCATTCAACGGCAGCAGCCTAGTGCTGGAACCTCAAGGTTTACAAGAGTCCACTTGTTGATACCAATCATCCCTTTAGATTCACAGCTTTAGCTGATCTCTGAAATATACAAATGTGAGCATGGCCTTCTTCTAATAAATGCTGAAGGTGCTAAGAGGATTTGTACATTGGTTCAGTTTACTCCCATGGGATGCTTCATTTGGTGCTGATGGGGAATACATTCATATGACTGGCAAGGTGCCGTAGAGCAGGTAATGTAGGTTCCAGTCTGTGCAGTTGTCTCAGGAAAAGGTATTACTTCTCTACTAAAACTGTTAAAGGTGCAATCCCATGCATGTTTAGAGAGAGAAAAGGCCCACAACTTCCAGCATGCCGGACCAGCCTTTTTTTATGTCTAAGCACGTATAGGATTGCACCCTAAACTGCAAGCAAGGGTGACCGGGGCCTTCAAAATTTATGTCCTGTCAAGACATTTCTACCACACCTTCTTCTGGCCCCACTCACACAAAGGTCCTCTATATAAGGGGTGGGTAACCTGCAGCCCTCCAGATGTTTTGACTCCTCCTCCTGTCATCCCTGACTATTGGCTATGCTGGCTGGGGGTGGTGGGAGAAGAACTCCAGCAACAACTGTAGGGCTGCAGGTTCCCCAACCCTGCTTTATATTCTCTATACCACCTCTGCCAATGGAAGTCCCACTTGGCAATCATGAAAGCTAATCTCTGGGTTAAGAGGCAACATTCCTCTGAATATCAGGTGCTGGGGACAACAACAAGAGAACACTTTATCCACTTGCTCTGCTAGTAATAAGTGGGAGGCTTGCTTGGGCCACCAGTGAAATATCACACGCTGGGGACAAACAACAAGGGAACATTTTACCTTCATGCCTTGCTTGTAAACTTTCCAGAGGAATTCGTCTGCTCATGGTTGGAAACAGAGTTCTGGACTAGATGGGGACAACTGTCTTTCCCTAGATTGTAAACAGAGTACAAATTAGAGATGGGACATGAGCCACACACATTGACTATTCTGAACAATTTCCCCTTCAATCAATTCTGTTCCACAATTTAATTTTGTCACCAGATACCTCCAAATCAGTTCCTCTTCAAATACTCATTTCTGCTCTGTTCCCACAAAGAAGCCCTCCTTTTTTTCTCCCTCCACTTTGTATGCCTGACCAGAGTACTCCTTCAATACATTGTGATCCCGTTTTCAATTTGGACTCAGAAACAAAGGCCAGATCTACACAAAGCAGGATATAGCATTATGAAAGAGGCATGAAAACAGTATATGGCATGTATCACGGGCCCCAACAGTTATCAGTGCACTTCAATACTGCTATAAAGCAGCAGTGTGGCTCCTGCCTCTTATATACCTCTTTCATACCACCTTCATAGTGCTATATCCTGCTTGATGTAGATCTGGCCAAAGAAGGTACAAGACCTATGGGTAGCTGCTGTCTACTATCCTGCCTGACTCTACTATCTAAACCTTCAGGCTCCTCAATTGAACAACCATGCAGACAGCATTGGCATGCTCCGGTTTTCACCATGCAGGGAACAAAATGTTTTAGAACTTGTATTCTGGCACACCACAGCTGGATCCTTAAAGAAGTGAACTGGCATCTCACCATCTTAAAAGCAAAAGAGACAGGCAGAGTGGAAACGAGAGATTGGGGATGCTTCCAGATGAGGTTTTTGTTGTGCCCTCATCCTGTCTCATTCACATAACTTTATGGGAGTTGCAGACATCTCTTCTTCTGCTTCAAAACCTTGTGTGCATTACCACCACTTCTTCTGTCTTTTTTCTTACCATAAAAAAAACCATTAAAGAAAAAAAGTCAGAGTTTTTGCACAATGCTTTCTGATAAAGAGCCCTAGGAGTCCTCTGCCTGGAAAGTGTGCAAGAGAAGACAGTCAGTTCAACTGAGATCCCCCCCTTAAAATAGTGCTTTGTTGTGTTGTGTAGTCTATATAATGAGTCTCAAATGACTTCAAGAACACATCCTATAACTCAGGGGTGGGTAACACACAGCCCAGGGGCTGTATGCAGCCTGCCCCTTGTTAGGCCTCCACTGCTCCGGATTTTTTTGTTATGAAAAATGGTACCCATAGTAGCTAAGAAATGCCGTAAGGGCCAAATTTAGTATGTTTGCAATCTAAATGTTGCAACCGAGCATCAAAAGGATTAAATTTAGCTTGGAAACAAACTAACGTTAACCCTTGTAGTGCTTCAGAACACTAAGGAGTAGTTTGCCGTGAATTTTTGGAAGCATAACAGCATTTTCTCTCTCTCTTAAAAAGGTTTGGAGAGGTATCCCATGGACTGCACTGCATTCCATGGAGTGTGGCTCATGGGGCAAAAATGGCCTCTGAACCTCTTGCAGTTGTCCACCCTTGCTAAAAGGTATCTCCTCAAATACTAATAATTATTGAGTGGAAATAATGAATAACCAATGCAGATGTTTTATGTTAATGCGTTGGCATGCGTGGTGAAGAGAGTGTGACATCACTTTTACTTATCACCTGGGAAAATGGTTGTTCCCTTTCCTATTGGGTGCCTTCCACGTAGCTATCAATCATGAATTCATCATCCGGAGGATGGAGTTCTGCAGTGCACGTTTTCTCAGATTGTCCTCACAGGATGAACCACCAGTAACATTACGCAAAAGCGCTTCAATGGCTGTACAACTCAAGAATGTTCTCTAGTTTCTCTACTTGGATATTTGGCAACTTCTGGAAGTGTAATAATCTATTTGGACCGTGGCATAAAACCAGGAGCCAGGGGTCAGTTAGCTCCTCACACACACAATGGCTGAATTCGGACGACACAATAAGCAACTGGGGGTGGGGGAACAATAATCAGTTGTATTGACTATCGTGTTGTCCGAATGCTGCCATAGTCAACTCAGTGCTGATCCTAATCCACACCACATTTGATTATTTATTACCATGTTGTGTGGGGAGTACCCCCTAGATGAACAACTGTAAAGTTTATTATTACCCCACCACTGACTATCGTGTTGTCCGAATTCAGTCAATGTGTATTGACACTACAAGCTGTTCAACACTGGAACAGACTGTCTTGGGAGGACAATCTTGTTCATTAAGCAGATATTGGATGGCTAGCTATCAGGGATTCTCTAGTAGTGGAATATATAGCAGTGGGTTGGAACAGATGATCTTTGAGGTCCCTTCCAGCAATATTATTATTATTATTATTATTATTATTATTAATAATAATAATAATAATTCTATGATTACAGTCAGGGCCTATGTCAAAAGTAGGCATGGTTGCGCGTCTGTAGAGGGCCCATACCTCAGCAGGGGCCCACTGACAAGACCCTTGGAGTTGCTGTCCCTCCTCACCATTGCAACCCACTTGTTCACTTGCCTCTTGCTCTAGCCCAGACAATGGTGGTGGTGATAAAGATGAGGAGTTGATGCCATTGGCTCTCTGCTTGCCAAGCAAGCCAATGGCAGCAATGATGAGAGAAAGGATGAGAAGCAAGATAAGAGCAGTGGTGACAATGGTCGTGACAAGATAGGATCACTGAGGGGGGGCACTGAGAAAGTCATGCCAAGGGCCCTCAAAACGCTGGCGCTTGCATTGACTACGGGAACACTTTGCCTTCAAGTAAAAGTGAGAGCAGAAAAGAACTTTGAAAGTTTATGAACCAACTGACTATAGAAGCATCACTGTAGGAGATATCAAAGCAGGCCACCTGGTGGCAGTACAGTTGCATGTTTCTTGATATTTCCCCCCTGCAATATTATACTAGCTCTTGCCCTGTCTCCACCACATTTGAGTGCAAAAGAGCAAGAGAAATAATACAGCAGTCTTTCTCCGATATTAATAACCAGTGATTTCTCTTATCTTATGTTTAAGTACATCTTTAGAAAATAATCCACATAGTTAAGGCTTATGAGAAATTAATTGCTGCCTAGTTAATGCTGTAGCAAGTATAAAAAAGGAAGCTCAGCATGTGGTCAAAATATCTATCTTCTGAGTGGATGAAAACCGGGTTTTCAAGTTATGACTGGTGCTCGTGGAGCTAAATTAAGTCATGAAAGAAGATAACACAATGTACCATCATTTTCAAGCAATTTAATCAGGAAAACTAAAAAATTTGGAAGCAAATAGATATTTTACTTAATAGAAACCATCTGCACTGTACAGTAGGCAAATTGTATAAAAATGAATAAAACTGTCTCTGGAGGGACATGACTCAGGCACCAGCTTATATAATGAAGATGTATATGTGCCTCCTAGCATTTGCATTGTCTATTAGGCTAGGTAAATCGCACCACTAGTGTAGGCAAAACAGTTACAAATTTTATTACCATGATATGACTGATGACAAATGCAGTAATAGAAGCGGTGTGGATGAGGCAGGGCTTGTTCCAGACCCTAAACGGCTTGGTGTTGTGGGCCAGCCGGATGCAGTGCAATCTTTATTGAGTGATGGGTGACGGACATTGGAGGCTACTTGCAGTTGCTTTATTGGCTCAAGCCTGCAAGGGCCGTCTTTTTAAACTGGTTTGGGCTCTGAGTCGGCCGTTCAATTCAGGGCCACCAGGGAAGAGTCTAATTTAAACATGTCTAAATTGACTTCCATACCGGACTTTGAGGAATCCAGGCAAACGATCTTTAAGCTACTCCTTCAGTCTTGTCTGAAAGGAGCGATCTGTACCTATTCGCTACAGTGTTGCTTTCCTTCTTGGGCAGCCACTGCTGGTGTCTGTCTTGCTTGTTGCCATGGCTGGCAGATACATTTTAGTACATTAAAAGGTCTTTTGCTCCCACTAAATGCACCCTCCCTATCTTCACAATGTACACCTCCAACTACACATGCTCAAGCATCATGTGCAAGGTGCAGGATTGTGGCTGTGGTAAAATGAACACAACCAGCTCTTCCACATAAAGTTGATCACCGGCACTGTTTTATAGACATGGTGTAATATTCTATTTGCTTTCTTCCTCCTAACAGCTCTTTATGGTTTGCCACAAAAGAACTGAATAAAATGCAGAGGGTCGGCATTTTCCATGCTGCCCTATTTTAGCAGTATTTTCAAACAACCCCCAAAGGCTGAGATGTTTTATTAAGGAATGAGCCTGCATAGACATGGGTTATTTGTAATATTTATTATAATAACTCCTGTGATCATACTTTAAAAGTTAGTAGAAATATATTAAATGATTTCCCCCCAAATGTTCTTATTTTTCTGTAGAAAAGAGGGGGGCTGAAGCTCACTCTACATGCAATTGCATATGATGTAGACTTAGCAATAAAAGAATTTCACAGTAACAAATAGGTAAACCAACCTGCCGCAACCTCTCTCCCCATAGATGAAGACTTTGGTGATTTTATGTTAGTTAAAAGCAATGTTCTCTATCACAATCTCCTCACTTTCTAGTTTGCTTGGTGTTTTTCTATCATAATTCAAGCATCTAACCTGCACTCACAATGCAGTAGACCTCCAGAGTCCTCTCTGAACACTAGAGAATAACCCCCTTCCAAGACAGAATGGGTTTTATCCTGAATAGCCTCTGACATTTCTCCTCTCATATCCCTATCAGGCATTTATGATCAAGAGCATGTTGAAAATTGTTCAATGAGATACCAAGCCCTAAGCAAAGTTGTTGGCACATGCAAGCAAATGGAACATTGGGGGGGGGGGGGGCTTAATTTTGCTCATCAATGTACACAGAGAAAGGACAATTTCAAGCAATTCCACTTTTAAGGATTTTTAAAACTTCTGTGAAATTGTCTAAGGTGCTTTTTTCAGAAAAATACATTTAAAAAATAGAGTGCACATAAAATTATTACATTTTTTGTTTACACTGGCAATACTTTCAGAATGGAATTAATTTGATAATGGTAAGATTGGTTGAGGGAGGAACAAAATTGTTTTGTGTGGGGTTTACAAAATATTGTTTTTGTCTCTTCCTGCATGGATGCTTGGAATGCTTTTTTCTCCCTCACCTTTTAAAAAAGAAACAAATTATTTAATATATGAAATACAATTCCACAACAAATTCTATGAGTTCTAAGATACCACAAAAAATTGGGCCTACATTTTTTTATGCAACATCAACATACTACATTAATTAAAAACATACAATTAAGAATGTAGCCTGATTTTTAAAACAACAACAGCTTTGATTTTAGTAGATGCAGTGCTAGAGAGATTATTTCACCTGAGCCAATGATAAAATATCTTTTTTTTCTGTCTGATCCATGCACTATTCATAAATGAAAGCAAGAGAAAATACAGTTTATTTTAGCTCTTATCAGTTTTCTGTAGTCTACTATAATTGAATTCCTCTGGGCTATCATATAGAATTTGATTTTTTAAAGCCAGATAGCTAAGGTCTCATAGATGGGGGACAAAAAACAACAACAAGGTTTCCACTTTTTCTTTTCTTTTGTTCTTTTTGAGAAAAAGAACAAGCTGAAACATATGTTTCTCTTCTAAAAAAAGTATAAGTAGAGCTACTGAAATTTAATATGCTCTATGTTTGTTTATCCATAATGTGATTTGAAAAATAATTTTAGATGTTCTGTTTGGCAAATGTGTATTTTCATAATCATTTTTTAATGATCTCAATAGCATTATCATGGTCAAAATGTTTTGACACAGAAATTAAAGAATAAAAAGTAAAATGGAAAAAAGAACACAATTACAGTTGTGTTAAATGTTTCTGGCACCCAAAAATATTTCAGAAAAGAAAATGGATAGATGAGAATGAAGCAGAAAGAAGAAGATAGACATTTTGCGGGGAAATGTTAGGATGGGAGTAAAAATTGCATCCTCCGAAACTAGAAAGAACACCAGGTATGCTGGAGGTTGTTGGTTGATAGATTCTGTTGGCATATAGTATTTATTTATTTTTTGTCAGATGATCAAATTTCTGCTCATTGTCCTTTTTTGGAAGTTGCCCCATTTAGGCATCTACTTAAAAGGCCATGCCAAGGGCACAATTAGAACAAAACAAAATCCATTGCCAATTTTAAACTGAAATACCTCAAGCTTGAATTTTCTGTATTACTCAGCACTCATGGTTTCCAAAGTCTGGCTTCATAAAGAGATAATGGGGCTCAAACCATTTGGAAAATCCCAAGTGGAGCATGATCACTAATGACCACTCTAATTAAACAAGGCTAAGTAAACAAGCAAACAAAACAAAAAAATCCTGCCCAAATTTCAGTGACATCCTAAAATAAATAAATAAAAAATGTAAAACACCCTTTCTCCACTTACTACTTTGAACCGCAAGATGGCACTCTTAAGCTGTCTAACAATTTTGTCTTTGCAGCAAGCCAAAGATAAGTGGAGTGTATGCAAAGATGGTGTTTGTGTGTGTGTGTGTGTGTGAGAGAGAGAGAGAGAGAGAGAAAGAGAGAAAGAGAGAGAGAAGGGGAGCAGGGGAGATAGAGTGAAGAAACAAAAGTTGGAATCCCTCATGAAAGCCAGCTAGACTTCTCTGGTTGTTCCTAAACCAGAGAAGACTGTGTCTTTCCCATAAGCCTTTTCCCTCAAAATATTTTGCCATCCTTCGAGCTGCCCTCTAATCTAAGGCATCTTAGTAACCACATCTGGTGGATCAGAACCGAAGCTGGACTCCTCTTGGGCCTTGTTATAATCTGCCTCGTTTCATGAGGGGCTGCCTGTTTGACTTATGTGGGAGCTGAGGGCTTCCTCAGCACCTTCCGCAATTTACTAGGAACTGTCTGGGTTCAGGCCAACTGTAAGGGGAAAAAGGACAGTGAAAAATAAATGTTATGTGCCCAGACCTTAAAAAAACAAAACAAACCAGGTACATTTGGGAAAGAAAAATGCCACTATCCTCGTTAGTATTTGCTGATGATAAGGTTAAATTCTGAGCCTTATTTGCAGGCACACAGATGATTTGCTCAAACAATTTTAGCTAATAACAAGAGCCTTTCAACACAGGATTTTATTGCTGTTGTATTCATTCCACATTAAGGTGAGGGAAAGGGGAAGTCCAAATTTAAAAACATATACAAACCACCATCAGTTATTACAATGGCATTATCTGCCTGTGTGCGAGAGATGGGGAGGGGGGTGTCTGAAAAGTCAGCAAATCACAGCACACCGGCAAAGCCATGGAAGCAATCTGTCCATTCCTTTCTCTATCCTTGCCAGGTGGCTTTGGTTGTTATGGATGTGGCTGCAGAGACCGTTTTCCAGTCCTGCAGTCTCAGTACATATGGTTGTTGTGCAATCAGTCGCCAGGCACATATTTTAGACTACATTTGTGTGAATGTTGCTAATAGGCTATGTTTCTACTAGAGAATGGCAGGCTAACTTACCCGCCCGTTTTTCTACCACTGCTGCAACTTGCCATCTTGACTGGTAAAACTGATGTGTGTGTGTGAAAAGTATGAGAATCGTATTGAACTGAAGGTCTAAGCTAATTTTATTCTAGACCAAGCAGGTATCCATTACAACACATACAGTAACCAGCGTTATCATAAACCTTCTGCGGTCCGGTTTTGCCAAATGGGAGAGAAATGTCAATGTTGTCCTAATTAAAACATTAGACTTGTAATTGCAACAGGTTACTGCATCTCAGGAGCAATGTAACACTATGCCTATTACTGAAAGGAAGGTCTAACCTCTGACATTCCTTCCTCTCCCATTAAAACACATCTGAGGGCAATTCAGCAAAGCTGTGGGAATTCTTCATCCCCCACGCCCCTCATATGCGACACTGAGTACAAGCTGTCTTCAGGGAAGTGACAAATTGCCTTTACCCCCTTCTTCACCCTGGCAAGCACCAAATATTAAGCCCTTGAATTTCATCCTATGGTAGCTACAAAACAGTTAAGTGTGACATCTTAAAATGAATTATTGCAAATTCCTTCAATTCTAGCAGGCACGACCCACCCCATTTGCCCCTTTTTACATTTCAAATGTCCTCCTGTTTCTACCCAATGCCACTGGCTTCAGGAGTTTCTACTCTGTTTGCTGGGCTATCCCATATCCTGGCTTCAGGATTTCAGCATCTCTTTTGTACATGATTTCTAAACAAAGAGATGTGGGGACTTCTGCTTGCGCTGAACAGCAGGCCCTGCCCCTCAATCCCAGATGTGTGTGAAGGAGCTGGCTCTTGGAATGAAGGAAATTACACTCTGCACATGCTGTGTCCTACGGTATTCTGAAATCAAAAAAGAGTTCATGGAGGACAGGTCTCTCAATGACTTTCTCTATGATAGGTAAAGCCAGAACCAGCAGACTACAGAATGCTGGTTGCTGGAGAGCAGTAGCTGAATAAGGTAACGTTAGCTTTATGCCCTTTTCAAAAATGTCTTGCTGGTCATGGTGAGGAACAGGATGCAGGAGTAGATTGACCAGGGTGGGGAACCTCAGGCTGCAGGCAAAATCCAGCCCTCCTGGGGTCTCAGTCCATCCTCTGGAGTTTCCCCAGACAGCCATGCCCCCCTCTCCTGACCCCCTCTCTTTCTTCCCAACCACTGATTGTTGGGGGGTTTCCTGAGTTTTGTGCTGCTCCCCCCAACTCAATTCTAAAAGGTTGAAATTACGGCTGTGACTGGATGTGGATCCAGATTCCGAATCTGAGTCAGATTGGGGTGTTCCGGATCTCCAGATCCCAGATCCGAATCAGATCAAGCCCGGATCGGGCTGGATCGGATCCACTATCTGGATCTGATCTGGAACTGGTCACAGCACTCCCTCCTGCTCTCCCCACTCCCTCCCTCCCCCCACTCTCCCTGCTGCCGTCGTCCGCCATCGTCCCGCCGTCATCTTCCCTCCTCGCTGTGGGCTGCCACATTTGCTGGTCGCGGCGGGTGATGATGTCACCTGCTGCGACCAGCAGATGTGGCTGCGCATAGCAAGGAGGAAAGACAATGGCAGGACGACACGGAGGAGGCAGCAGGTAAACAGGGAGAGTGGGGGGAGGGAGGGAGGGAGGGAGAGAGAGAGCGGGGAGAGCGGGGAGAGCAGGAGGGAGTGCTGTGGACGGACCCGGATCAGGTATGGATATGGATCTGAGTCGGATCAGATTGGGCCCGATCCGGATCTGACAGATCGGGATCCAGATCAGATCGGGGGGGGGGGTCCGTTCACAGCCCTAGTTGAAATGCCTCTCATAAGAGCCATGCTAGATCAGACCAAGGATCTACCTCCTAAGGCTTATATTTCTGGCAGTAAGGGCTAAAGCTAAAATATGCTGGTGTTTGGGAGAGGGGGGTTGTGTGTGTGTGTTTTTTGGCACCACCTCTTTGGCCCCACCCCTTTTGGCCTTCAGCTCCACCCACCACTGGAATCCAGCTCCTCAGAGCTTCTCTGGAATTGAATTCAGCCCTTGGATTGAAAGTAGGGTGACCATATGGAAAGGAAGACAGGACTCTTGTATCTTTAACAGTTGTATAGAACAGGGAATTTCAGCAGGTGTCATTTGTATGCATGCAGCACCTGGCGAAATTCCTTCATCGTCACAACAGTGAAAGCTACTGCAGGAGCCCTGCTCTCTTTTGTATCTGGTCACTCTAGCCGTTCCAGGATGGCATAGTTGAGTGGCCCAAATCAGGCCTCTCTTGGGGGAATAGAGTGGCTCTGGATGCAGCAGATTGGAAGGTGGCTCTGCCCACCCCTGGAAAGCCCTTTTGCAGGATCTCATGCTGGCTACCCCTGGCAGGAATACTGCTGGTGATGGCTTTCTGCCCACGGAGCTCTCCACTGGTGCAGCAGGGGCTTCCACAGCAACTCTTTTCCACTGGTGGAGGCCAGCAGAAGGCACTTCCACCAAATCTTAACATCTCCAGCAAGCAGCCTCAGAGGGTTCAAACTGTTCCCTCAGTGCTTGTGGCGAACATGTATCACTCTGCCCAGAAATTGTGATGGAAGACAGGGCCAGAATCTATCTGGCTGGGGAGAAAATGTCATAAATGACATACTTTCAAATAGCTTCTGGGGAAAGGAAGTATGACAGGGAAATTTTCCAGCGTGCACTCCCAGTAAGCAGGTCGCAGCACTTGTTTTGCATGACAGCCTTGGTTCAAGACAAATCCTTTCTCCTAATTCCTTCACAGTTAGCTTCTGTATGTTACTAATGGCCCAACAATTTTCCAGACTTGGCTGGCAATCCTCAAGTCATTTCCATCTGTGTTTCTGGGTGCTCTCCAGCAGAAAAGCAATCCTTTTGTTCCTCTCCGAGTCCTTGCACAGGAATGACAATTACCTTCCAGAAGGAATTCGGAATGACATCAGAGAGAAGCTCCTTTTCTTCTTGGGAAGTCGCTGGGTTCAGAGGGCATTCTTCAGTGAGCAGCCCAAACTGGCATGAGATTTGTGAGCAGGGACATGGACATGGGCTTCATATGTGTTTAAATGTGGTCACCCAGCTGTGTGCTGCACTATTATGGCTTCAGAGCCCCAGCAGACTGTTGTATTCCTCCTGCTCCCCTCCCCAATCCTCATAGATTACAAGATAGTGAATGTGGGCTCCATCGTACAGCCCAGTGCTGCAGAACTTTTCATACTGCTGTGTAGCTTTTTGGCCATCTCCAGAAGACAGTGATCCAGTTTAGGAACACAACAGATGCTTTCTTTGTTCCTCTCTTAGTTACAGTTATTCCTCTGTTAGGCCTCTCTCAGGAAAACCACACCCCTACCCACACAGACCTTCTTACTTCCAGAACTCTCCTGGCCTTCTGGGCCTGCCTCTCCGCAGACACCTCACCCTCTAGGGCAGTGTCCACTGCAAGGCCCGAAGGCCATTGGTGGCTACCGATCATCTCAGGGTTCTCTCCCTCTTTCTGCAGTAGCTGCTCACTCTCAGCAAGGGCTCTCTGCCTTTGTTTGCTTTAGCAGTGGATTGGTTGCTTTGTGGGTTGTTGGCTACCGGAGATGGCTTTGGGGGTAGGGAATCAAGAGACCTGCCATTTGTCAGCTGTAAGCTGGCTGGGGAGGGGATGAGGCGAATGCAGGAGCAATCAACCAATTAGCTATGGTGGGGGAGGAGGGCAAGAGGCAAAATGCAATGTGGTTGGTTAGCTGCAGTTGTATACTGTGCATGTCCTGAAGTGGCGGTGCTGGCATCCAAACTAACACCTGCTTGGAAAATCGTGAAATCCACTTCACCAGGGGCTGCCTTTAAAGATACCTAAATCATACAATACTTTTATGTTACAATATTTAAGCAGATTATTATACTTGGCTAAAAACAGCAAAAGAGGAAATTAGCGTACATCTAAACAGTAACAATGCAATCCTTTACATGTCTTCTCAATAGTAAGTCCAGTTGAATTCGATGGGTTTTACTAACAAGTAAGTGTGTATAAGACTGCAACCTTGATGGATGTGTATTTATATGTGGGCAATGTTTTTGGATATTAATTATAAATCCCACAAACACCTCTCTTTTTAGACATCTCGTTTGGTTGATATAAATAGATTTCAGAAGTCTCAGTTTGCTTAATAAAGATCCATAAGCAAATCACAATTGTTTGAAAAGGAGCATTATCAGAGCTTCCTCTGGAGCTGCTTCTTAGTTGTTATGGGACAATGTGGCTTTTACACCTGAAGTCTTCAAAACATATATAGGTTTTGCAATATATGTCATTATTTTATCTGTTCTCAGGGCTTACATGTTATAGCTTTTTTTTTAATTTGCTAGACGTTACCTGGAAAACATGAGGAAACCTACGGCTTGTGTGTGTGTGTGTGTGTGTGTGTGTGTGTAGGCTTAATTGAGACACAATGCTTGTACAAAATGAGAAATACATGTTTTTATGTTAGCTTTCAGAAAGATTGGTGCACATGTCCATTTCTAACTGGAGATATTCCTTTGTTATATCCTGAAGGCATAATAACTGTTGGTATTAGTTTGGTTATTCTCTGTCCTCTCTCTGTCAGTGAAAAGCTATAGTGTATTCAGTCAAATCAACAGTCATATATAGAATAAAAGCCTTACAGAGGTACTGTTGGAAACACAGTGTTCTACAGATGTACAAAATACAGCCCAAGCTACTGCTGAGAAATTCCAAAGTCTTATAGGGATGCACACATTCAAACTGGCTGTTATTTGTTTACATGCAATCCATCCCCACTGCCCCCAGGGTATGGGATCGCATTGGAAAATGTAACAAGAACTGGTGGTGAAGCATCAGTATGAGGATATGTTCTGTTCCGCAACTATGTTTTGTGAATAAAGCAATGGCAGAATGTGCCAAAACATTACAGAAACCACAGCAATCTATTCTTGTGACCACAGTTCATTTGTGCTTCACATGTTACTTTTCTCCATGCTATATACTACCTCGGACCATCCTAAAACTCCATGTTTCTAAATGACCAGCTTCCTGCATCATGGGAAGATCCACATTCCAGTGTTAAGAACATAAAAGCCATGCTGGATCAGACCAAGGGTCCATCTTATCCAGCATTCTGTTCACACAGTGGCCAGCCAGCTGTTGACCAGGAACCCAAAGCAGGACACTGGTGCAACAGCATCCTCCAGCCCATGTCCCCCAGCAACTTCTTTATATTTAAACAGCTTCCTTATGTTTAAACTATTTTATGTGTTTTTTATTATAAAGTTCCACGATGCTGGAAGTGGTGAGGTGGCACTATAAAAATGTTTTAATAAATAACATAAATAAATAGACATACTGCCTCTGCTACTGGAGATAGCATTACATGTTCTCTACATGTAGTGTAAAGAACGTGGCTGCTCTGATTTATAGAATAGCAACAGGAGATGGGAACAGAGCTCAACACTGATAAAGGTATATGAAAGATGAATAATATATTTGTTACACAAAAGGGCAGGAACTACACTACTGCTTTATAATGGTATTGAAGTGCACTGACAACTGTTGGGGCCCATGACACATTCCATATACTGTTTTCAAACTGCTTTCATAGTGTTGTATCCTGCTTGGTGAAGATCTGGCCTTAGAAGGCTCAAATGAGTAAGTTGTGTCAAGCACCACAATTCAGAAAGCTGCCTTACACCATTGGCCAATCCAGCTCAGTTGTTTACACCAGCCTTCCTCATCCTGATGCTCTCCACATGTGTTCCATCATCTCCAGCTAGCATGGCCAAAGGAGGAAGCTAGAGTAAACCTTCCAGCAACAGCTCTCCAGGATTTCAGATAGAAGATGCCACGGATCTTGCATGCAAAGCATGTGCTTTACCACTGAGCTATGGTCCTTCACTTAAGTAGATCAGTTTCCAAGATTCAATGTGGGCTTAGAGATCCATTCTGTTCTGCCTGCTAGCATTTTAATGACAGCAGGGAGAACCTTAATGGACACTCTGAATCTGGGAGCCATGGAGGCACTAACATCATGTCACATATCTGGCATTCACATTCAGATGAGCCCCATCTCTACAGGAGATTTGAGTTGTAGTGACATTAGTGAATAGCAGATTACCTGGGGGTAATTAATTCCCTGATTTTGGGACAAGCAAGCAAGCAAAAAGATCTCCTTGTATCATTAGCCAATCTGACCTGAGGAAATGTAAACTCCTTCTGAACCCCAGATGTGGCAAGTAAAAAAAAGTCCAAACCACTTGTTTTCCCCAAGGAAAAATAATATTAACTACTTTGGAAACAGTCTATCCTGTCTGATATTCCCACTTCTAGAAGCCACCATTTTTGATGAAAAAACAAACAACCTTCCAAAGCAAAGGGGAAAATCTTTTCAGATACTTATAGGCCATTCTTTTGGGGATTAAAACTCATCAATCAATGATATGCCCTAACCTATCGTAACACCAAGAGGGTTTTAGTAATGAGAATTATTATGGTGGGTACATAGGTTGATTCAGTCACTGCATCCGAGAACAAATTCATCACTGAGCGTTGTAATCATTATTATAAACAAAATAAGAATTTGCTTCTGTTTAAATATTAAGTTATTTACAGTGACTTTATTTCGCTGTTAGCTGAAAGAGCAATGCAATGGGGACTCTGCAATACAATCATTAAGTGCAAATTACGGAATATCTCCTGGGCTCACCTGAATTTTGCAGTTACTTGCCTCTCCAAGGGAGCATAATTTATCCCTGTTAATTTTGGAACAAAAGATGTGCAGGTTACCAATACGATGCAAAAAGAGAGTTGTTTGGGTTCTTTTCAGTGCAGGGGAAATCTTTCCTTACTCCAAAATTGCTAACTGAGGAGAATAACTCATCAGTAGGTTTGGGGGACAGGACTGATCTTATTTACAATGCAGAATGTTCAATGGAAGGCAAAAGTGCTTTTGAAAGGAGCTCATGGAACACTTTGAAAATATTAATTAGTGTGTTGAAGCATTCTGCATAGCATATCATAGTAAAACCGCTCCAGGGGGTTGCTTGGAATGAATTATTAATATGAATCTCTCTTTCCCCTTATGCTTCACACCCTGATTTTGCGGGTGTGGGATGGGGTTGTTTTTTAGACTCGCTGATTGCCTGCTTAGTAGGAAGAGTGGTGGGGCCGATGCAGAAGGTCCCACTTCAGTTACGGCCCAAATGATTTAGATCAGAAATCCTTCAAAGCATCCATGAAATTGAAAGAGTGTTTCCCTATTCCCATAGATTAGCAGAGCTCCCCAGCTCCTTGACCGCAATGGTTCTCAGCATGACAACCCAACCCACATCACTGCAGCACTTTCCCCACACTTGCGATGTGTTCATCCACTTGTTTAATATAGAACACTGCATTGCTGTGAATGGCAGGATCCCCCTGTGGCACATGCATGGCCCCCCTTGTTTCTCGTAGGGTAGATTTATAGGGCTGCATAGGCTGACCATATGAAAAGGAGGACAGGGCTCATGTAACTTTAACAGTTGTAGAGCAAAGGGAATTTCAGCCAGTGTCATTTGTATGCAATTAGTTCCTGGTGAAATTCCCTCTTCTTCACAACAGTTAAAGTTGCAGGGGCCCTGCCTTCTTTTGTATATGGTCATTCTAGTATAGTGCTTGCACCTTTAACTGTTGTGATGAAGAAGGAATTTCACCAGGAACTAAATGCATACAAATAACACTGCAATTCTAGAATGATCTTCTTGATCATTGTTATCTTTTCAGTGCCAGGTTGAGACCTTCTTCTTCTGTTAGGCATTTGGCAGCATATGCTGAGGTGGTAATCAGGTCCTGGATTTTTTTCTTATTGTCGGTGTTTAAAATTGTTTTAGATATCTGTGTGTCTCTGTGTGTGCTCTATCTTTATCTGTTTGTATAAAAATGATTTTTATAATGTATTTTTAAGGTTTTGATCTTTGTAAACAGCCTAGAGAGCTTTGGTTATTGGGCAGTATAGAAATGTTATCTATGAAATGAAATGAAAACAGTGAAGATCAGTTTCTCTATGGATCAGTGTCACCACAGTGTGTGTTTGTGTGTGTGTGTGTGCATGCACACACGCACGCAGATGGGGGGGAAGTGGCTGTGAGAAAGCTCACTGAGAGCTGATCTACACTCTAGCTTCGTAACATTTCATAAGGGTTACGAAAACTCTTTGAGCCACATGACACACTCCCTTGAATGATGTATACCCGAGGTTTTTTTAAAACTCACTTCAGCTATATACAATGGTTTTTACTTTTAATAGATTGTTTTAAGTAAAATAATGTGCCCTTCCTTACCATTTGTGATTCATGGGGGCAGTGCTTCGTTTACTGGCGCCCAAATGTTTAGCAGTTGATTGGTGGGGAAGAAAGAAGGGCTAATGAGGAAGTGAGCGACTGAACTACAGCACCCACAATTCTTTGCCCTAAACTCACTGTAAAAATGAAACAGAAAGAGACAGACAGAAAGTGTGAGACCGCACACACTGCTTTGAAGACTGAAGAATTTTTCTCCTGTAACGTGAGTACTCCTTAATGTGGCCTAAGACGTTTTAGAACGCACCTAATTTGAATGTTTTAAAATACTATTTAAAATGTTCCAAGGTACA
Source organism: Anniella stebbinsi (assembly GCA_029215795.1). Classification (NCBI taxonomy): domain Eukaryota; kingdom Metazoa; phylum Chordata; class Lepidosauria; order Squamata; family Anniellidae; genus Anniella; species Anniella stebbinsi. Next base: position 286,983,833 of record JARDYH010000002.1, on the reverse strand, counting down.
GTGTAGATAGGCTCTCAGTATGTAGCCCGACTATATCCCAACCACATATTTCTCTATCTGCCACCAACATATGGCACCAACTTCCAAGGCAAAGAACTTCATGAAAACAGGTGCTGACATTCCAAACGTGAGTTGGTATTACTAAAATGGAATAACATAAGAGAAAAGTGGAAGCAAAAAGTCATAGTTTTGCTTCTGTCAGGTCTACTCTGTAACACTGTAGCCATACTGCCTTCATGGCTTTTTAGCAAATAAATCTTAATAATAAATCTATACTAAATAACTATGCATATAATTTTATTCTGAATGTAGTTCACTTCACTGTTTTTGCTGTTGTGGGGAAATTGTATCCTATTACTTAATAATAATAATAATAATAATAGGATCTGGTGCTAAGAAGCATTTTCAGAGTCAGATATTCCAAAACATGCATTTTAAACAAACAATTGATAGATGTGCATTTTTTTACAGCTTTGTACTTGATTGAACATACTTATATCCACTTTTTGGAGAAAAATTGGGCAGTCTGACCCTACGCATGCTTATTCTGAAGCGAGTTCCGTTTATTTTGTGGGATTTATATTTCCACGTAAGTGTGCAGAATTGCAGCCTTGATCTGCTCTCCTTTTTAATGCCATGCTTACAACATTTGCTACCTGGGTAGTATGTGATTGATTTGGTGGGGAGTTTTAGAAGTGGAGAATGCAGCCCCCTTTCCACGTAACTGATGTGAATGTCAGAGTTTATTTCTGCTACTGAAAATGGATATACGTATGCACAATAGAACCACATGCCATATGTGAAGCTTTAAATCTCTCTCTCTCTCTCTCTCTCTCTCTCTCTCTGCTAAAGGGAAATATTCTCTACAAATGCCTTTTATGTTCTTGAAACAGAATGGTTCAAGATGTTACAAAAATACAGTGGTTACATTAATCATTTTAAAAGCTAATCGTAGAATGGTAAATGCCAGGATTATTGTTAATAAAAATATAGGCATTTCTTAGAAGAGAAGCTGCACATAACTGTAAGCTAGCAGCAGGGAACAGAAATCACTGTCCTCTGCCAGAATTTATTCTCAAGTATGTTCCAACTTCTCCTGCATCCCCCAAGATTGTGGCCAAACCAAAATTTGAGCAACGCCAACTTTCGGCAATTATGACAGAAGCCTCATGATTAGTAACCCAATAGACTGTGCTTTCAAGAGATTCAACAGATAATGAATTGGGTTTTGCTAAGGAAGAGATCAATTCCCCAGCCTGCAAGGTACAAATATTATTGGTTCACTTATAGTGTCTGAGTTGAGTGACTGACCAGGAGAGGGATCTTGGGCTTGTGGTGGATAACTCACTGAAAATGCCGACCCAGTGTTCAACAGCTGTGAAAGAGGTGAATTTCATGTTGGGGATCATTAGGAAAAGGATAAAAAATAAAACTGCCAAATCTGTGGTGTGACCACATTTTAGGGTGACCAGATAAAATCCAGGTCAGGGCTCATGTAACTTTAACAGTTGTAGAGAAAAGGGAATTTCAGCCAGTGTCGTTTGTATGCAATTAGTTCCTGGTGATATTCCCTCTTCATCACAACAGTTAAAGTTGCGGTGGTCCTGCCTTCTTTTGTTTATGGTCTTGGAGGTAGCATGCAGCCAACATGACTAGCAGCTGTTGATAGCCTTGTCCTCCAGGAATTTATCTAATCTAAGGTGACCAGATAAAATCCAGGTCAGGATTTTTATGGAGCTTGATTAAGCTTTTGACATGTCTCCTCATGTAGATTTGGGTTGACCTTATGATGTGGCCAGTAAATGAGAAAATGATACATTTTCAAACTTGAATTCTGTCTCTGGATAAAAGAAATGCAAGAGAAGTTTAATGTAGTAAATCTAACATGGCAATTTAAGCATTTAATATGTGCACAAGGTAATGTAAAGCAAGTGAGCTACAGAATGTTCTTCTGGATAATTTATGAGGACTTATTTTTATTTATTATTCAGTGGAGAATTTAAACATTCCAGACTCTAATTCAAAGTTTAGAGTTTTTTTTATAAAAAAATTAAAGCTTTAGTACAAATATAGTTTAACTGAAGATGTTAGAAAAGAGACATCCTTGGTGTGTGTTCAAATTACTGCTTCTGCTGCATTGTGAATTTGATTCTACTACTAAACTTGTAGCAGTTTGTTGCAATGTTGATGGTGTATAGAGGAATTGCATTCCACCTAAATTTTCGGGCTCTAGAATAAATTTAATTTCAAGCAATCCCACTGAAGGTCAAAGGAATTATACTCTGGTGGTGTTTGTACAGGATCCTCCCTGATTCATGGTTTTTGCACACATATAGAAGGCTGAAACTGTGCCAGAAACCACTTTCTTGGGTGGACTGTAGCATGTTTAAACAACCCATAATTCATCATATCTGCCTTTGCAGTAGAATGGCCAGATGTCCTGCTTCACAAAGGACAGTCCTTTATTTGAAGAACTGTCAGAGGACCATCCTCTATCTGAAGGTGTTCTCTATTTGATGAGCTATCCAATCCAGGTCTGGTTAGGGTTAGTCAAAGAACCGTTGGAAGAAAGACCTGGACCTTGAAGTTGCCCACCAACAGTGAACACCTGGATAGCAGAGTGAGCGGGCACACCATTGATTTGGTCAGTCTTTCGCACTATGATAATATTTCCCACTATTTCTATTTAAATGATAGCAATTATTTCTAAATTTGCATCTATACATCTAGATTAGAATATGCAAACATTATGCAAATTGGTACTTTGCAAACAGAAGCCAGGTAAGGTCAGGGAGCACCGTGCATGACGTGTTGTGCACTCTGTGAGCCGATCTACATACGAGGTTTTTGACGTTTTATAAGGGTTATGAAAACTCTTTGGGCCACATGACGCACTCCCTATAACGTTGTATATCTGAGGTTTTTTAAAACTCCCTTCAGTTATATACAACAGTTTCACTTTTAATAAATCGTTTTAAGTAAAATAATGTGTCCTTCCTTACCGTTTGTGATTCATGGGGGCAATGCTTCGTTTACTGGTGCCCAAATGCTTAGCAGTTGATTGGTGGGGAAGAAAGAGGAAGTGGGCGAGTGAACTACAACACCCACAATTCTTAGCCCTATACTCGCTAGGGAATGACAGAGGAACTAAGAAGGAAGTGGGTGACTGAACTACAACCCCCACAATGCCTTGACCTAAACTCATTGTAAAAACGAAAGAGAAAGAGACAGGGCAGAACAGTGTGTGACCGCACACACCGCTTTAAAGACTGAAGACTGTTCTCCTGTAACGTGAGTACTCAGTAATGTGGCCTAAGATGTTTTAGAATGCACCTATTTGGAACATTTTAAAATACTTTTTAAAACGTTTGAAAGGACTGTGTAGATCGGCTCTGTGTAAGTTCTGAATGTGCATCTCTTCCAAACAAAACTCCTCTACCTGAAAGCACTCTCAGGGCTAAACTAGACATGATGTTGGAGCTCCATGATTGGATCTCCCAATGTTTCCCCCCCCCCCTTTTCTTTAGGTAAAAGTGGCTGCTGAGGCAGGGGCCGATTTGGGTCAGGGATGTAACTCCTTCTTCCACACCATTTCCCCGACATAAATTCCTCCTGAATTTGCTATTAGCAAAGAAATGAACACAATACTTGTCTTCTTTTATCCTTCCACAACTAATAACAGCCCTGGAAAGTTGGGCTTAAGGGGCTGTCTACATGGGAGGTTTTCTCTAGTGCCGCTGTGGCTTAAAGGTGTTAGGGACATATGACATCATGGCCACTCTGCAGCAAAGCAATCATTTCCAGCCTGAAACCTGGAGCTTTTTCAGAGGTGTTTTGGGCCACATTTCCCCCTTAAGCTGGCTTCTGCCCACTTCCAGTGCATATCCCTGAATGAAATGTGTCTTCTTGCATGTGTCTTCTTGTGTGTGTGGGTGTTCTGCTGTTGCATCACTGTCAGTGAACTGGCCCTTTTTGTTTTTGTTTTTCGCCTGCCACATCCCTGAGTTGTGGAATGCTGGCCATTGGGGTTTGGGGAACTCATTGCCCTCAAGTGCACTTGAGCAAAGAGCAGAACTTGCCCCCAAAGGGTAAACACAAACTCAGCATCTCTACTCAGAAGTAAGGAAACAGCTGATTGCCTGAATTTAATTTTTAATTTAATTATTTTTTTTCCCTTGAGGGCACCAGGTTGGGGACTTAACTCCCCAAAATGGTGCCCATGGAGTGCCCAGTTGGGGAAGTCACTGGATGTTTTCTCACATATCACAGAGCACTGAAAGGGGGGGCTGCAGAAGGAAACAAGCCTGTTATTCTCAAGTGGCACTCATGTCTGATCGTTTGCTGCTGCGCATTTTCCAGCGCTGTGTCACAGCTTTGTTTCCCATTGCTTAACTCGTCTGCCTTTCTCATTCATAAAAGTGGCCATGAGCTGTTTTGGGGCTTCAGGGGGAACTAGCCATTCATAAACATGTGGGCAGGAGGAGGAGGCTTACTTTGTGGTTGGGGTCTGGAGGAGCTGTGGCAGCCGCAGCCACCCTGCTGCTGGCATGGGGAAATGACATTACTTCCCTAGAAACATCTCTGTGCAAAGGAGCATGGAGAGGAGTGAGGAGCAAGCCTTTTTCATTGACCATTGGCCAAGCAGCATTAATGGGGCTGATGACATTCACTTCTACTAGGGACTCTGCCCACTCTCCCCCAAAGTAAGGCAATTTCAGCGGCAGTCTGACTTTTGGAAAGGAGGTTTTTAGGTACTGCTTACTCCACTTTTCTTGTTTTGTGCATGGCTGATGAACCAAAGCTGATTTCATTAAAATACAGATTATAGCCCAATGTGATTCTCATTCCGTTCTCATGTAGACATCCCATAAGTTGGAGAAATGGCACAAGGGAGAGACTAACTTCCTCCTCCTCACCACACCCTGTGCTGCAGCTCTGGTTTAAATCAGGCCCCGTTGCAACTGCTCTTGACCAAAGTAAAAGGCGCTAAGAGATCTGGCCAGGGTTCTTCTATGCCATGTGTTGGATGGCCCTTGGATTGGCACTGGAACAAGCTGGAAAGTATATTAGGTGACAGTTAGAAAATGCTTTGATTTCTTTCCTTTCCCTTAAAGAAATGAGGAATATAGCTCAACCCCGTGCACCTGGACTGCTGAAAGTGCAGCCAAAGATGCTATAACAAAAAGAAAGATTTGAAATCAGGAAGAAAGCCTCCATTGGCTATGGAGAAGGCACTTTATAACTATACCTCAGCATCTGACCAATAAATTACAATGGTATTTTTGTAGAGGAAGAAAAATAATGTGAACTGTGTTTCCACAAGGTTCATAGTAGGAATCGTCTTTCATCGTTCCATTACCAGCAAATTAATAGTGAAGGAAAAATGAGGTTTGCAAAATCATCAATGGAGGACAAGGCAAGAATGTGTATTTTCATTAAATACATCAGAGGTGGGAAACCAGCAAAGGAAGCAGTTGGGCCATTGGATGACAAAGGAGTGCTCTGTTCTTCCATTTCTAGGGACCACATGGGAATACTAGGATCAGAGGGAAGATGTGGCAACAGCCGTGCCTTGCCATCCTCACCAACATTCACCCAGGAGGGCAAATGAGCAGCAATGTCAGACACCCCTGTCTGTCTTCTGCCTCTCTGCAGTGGGCTGGGACAAGTTGAAGTTGACTGTGGCATGACACCTAGGGTGACCATCTGGAAAGGAGGATAGGGCTCCAACTGAATAGAAAAGGGAATCTCAGCAGTTGTCATTTGCATGCATGTAGCACCTGGTGAAATTCCCTCTTCATCACAACAGTTAAAGCTGCAGGAGCCCTGTCTTCTAGAGTGACCAGATACAAAAGAGGGCAAGGCTCCTGCAGTAGCTTTAACTGTTGTGATGAAGGGGGAATTTCACCAGGTGCTGCATGCATGCAAATGACACCTGCCGAAATTCTCTTTTCTATTCAATTGTTAAAGATACAGGAGCCCTGTCCTCCTTTCCAGATGGTCACCCTAACACCAAGAGGGCCTGCTGAATTCTTCCAGACAGAACTAATCCTAACTGCCCCTCAGGTGTGGTGCTCTTGCTTCGCTGCAGTTCCAGGGATGCTAGGCCTTGGCAGCTGCCCATGGATCCCAACAACATGGATCCCAACAGCCCTGCCTTTGGTAAGTTTATTATCCCCCTCCCCACATTCAGTGGTGCTCAGAGGCAGAAGCTTACCAGCAAACCATGTCACAATCATCCGCTGGCTGCATCTAAAGCAGGGATGGGCAAATGGTGGCCCTCTAGATGCTTTGGCACTACAACTCCTACTACCTCTAGTCTGTGCAGCTAATGGTGAGGGATCATGGCAGCTGTAGACTGAAACATCTGGGAAGTCACAAGTTGCCCACCCAATCTAAAACAACTTCTGTAGGATCAAGGGCTCCCTCTGACTTTTCACTTGCTTTGGCAACTTATAAATGCTTTATTATTTTAAAATCTTTATTTAACCTTTCTGCTGATAATCTTGTACAACACCTTTCATGTTCTTCATATTGAAATCAGCTGTGTATTGAGCTGCATCCCAGTGACATTGTACCTGAGCCTTCCTGAAATATTCACAGGGAGTCAAGCTGCATACATTGTATTTGATGTTTAAAATCTGCACAAGGCATATATATATATATATATATACACACACACACACACACACACACACATATATCTGCTGCGGAAAGCACATCTGTTGTAAAACCACAGCTGTATCTCTCTGCAGATACATATATTTCAGGGTGATATATTATGTTTTATAATTAAAATTTTATTGAATTTTAATATAAAAACAAATACATACATTAAAAATTAAGTAGAGAACAAACATATATTGTATCAAGAGAATACAAGCTGTGGTATGCTAGGACAACAACATCTGACCCATAAAAACCACCCTGCTTTAGTTATAAAAATACCTCTGTGGCAAGGAATAAAGTGTGATATATTACTGAAGCTCCCTCCATAGTTGGGGTGGGGGGAATAAAATCACCACTCTGTTGCTTCTTTCCTTCAAGGAAAAATAATCTCTTTGCTAAGACAAACGAATTAGGCCATAAAATATACAAGATAAGTGTAAATAAGGCTAACAGCTTTCCATATGCTGCGTTTTATCCTTTATTTTGGACACAAGTACTCCTGTTTAGGTGGTCCAAAGTTGTCATAGCAAAAATCACAAATATTTTGCGGCAAGTGAGACATGTGGACCGAATTGCATTCAAACACTTGGTTTATTCAAACAGGGTGCTGGAGAGACTCCACAAGGGGGGGTGTCTCTCGAACAAAGGTCATACGTGGCTACTTATACAGAAGTATTCCATCAGAAACTAACTGATTGGTTACAACTTGTAGCAGTGCAGCATCCAAACTGGACATGTCTGGGCATGCCCCAACACATCTACATTCAGGCTGGGCTTATCTCAACACATACACATTGCCTCAGTCACATACGCATTGCCTCAGGGTGCATGAGCAAAATTGTTGCTGGGCAGGTTATACTCTTATGGTCATACAGAGTTCATTTACTTTTCTGCTTGCTTCCTTGTAAAGAAAAAATGGCTGAACTCTGATCCTTACTTCGTCAATCACAAGTGTAGTGCTGATAAAAGCATGTGAGAATGTGCCTCCCTGAACCCCACAGAGGTGGCCTTTCATAAATTGGAGCTAGTATGCTGTGGTGGATAGAGTGGTGGTCTTGGGTCTGGCATCAAAGGTAAGCATGGTCAGGCACGTGACGAGGGCCCACACAGCATAGGGGCCCACTAACAAGAGTCCCATGGACTTGCTCTCCTTCTTCACCACTGCAACATGCTTGTTCACCAGACAATGATGGTGGTGAGAAGGAGGAGCACTAGATGCCATGGCTTACTTGCTCACTGGCTCTCTGCCTGTTAAGCAAGAAAGTGGTAGCAATGATGAGAAAGAGGATTAGGAGCAATAGCAGCTGGTGACAATGGTAGTAGACTCACTGAATGAGGGGGGCCATTGAGGGTGTCTTGCCCAAGATAGGCTGACCAGATAAAATCCAGCTCAGGGCTCATGTAACTTTAATAGTTTTTATTTATTTATTTATTTAATTTAATTTCTAACCCACCTCTCCATCCAGATCGAGGTGGGGAACAACAACAAACATAAACATAAAAACAACAAAATAGATAAACCACTAAAACAGATAAAAACAAATACATTATTAAAAACTTCTTAAAATTAAACTGGGTAGGCCTGCCGGAAGAGAGCAGTCTTCACGGCTTTCTTAAATTCCAGAAGATTGCTAATTTGTCGAATCTCCTCCAGCAGGCCATTCCACAGCCTGGGAGCAGCAGAAGAGAAGGTCCTCTGGGTAACACTCATCAGCCTAGTTCTGGCTGACTGGAGTAAATTCTTCCCAGAGGACCTGAGTGTGCTGGGCGGATTATACGAGAAGGGGATCCCGCAGTTAACCTGGACCCAAACCATGTAGGGCTTTAAAGGTAATAACCAACATTTTATACATCGCCTGGAAACTGATGGGCAGCCAGTGGAGTGATTTTAAGATTGGTGTTATGTGGTGACCCCTAGGTGGACCAGTGTCCAACCTGGCTGCCATATTTTGAACTAATTGAAGTTTCTGGACTAGGCACAAAGGTAGCCCTATGTACAGCGCATTGCAGAAGTTGAGCCTTGAAGTTACCAGTGAGTGCACTACCATCTTTAGGTCTTCCAACTCTAGGAAGGGGTGCAGCTGGCGTATCAGCCGAAGCTGATAGTAGGCACTCCTGGCCGTCACATCTATCTGGGCTGTCATTTGGAGCGACGGATCCAGGAGGACCCCCAAGCTGCGAACACAGTCTTTCAGGGGGAGTGTAACCCCATCCAGAACTGGTTGACACACCTCCAAATCCAGGTTGTGGCCTTTGACAGCAAGCACCTCACAACAGTTAAAGTTGCAGGGTCCTGCCTTCTTTTTTATATGGTCACTCTAGTATAGTGCCTGCACCTTTAACTGTTGTGATGAAGAGGGAATTTCACTAGGAACTAATTGCATACAAATGACACTGGCTGAAATTCCCTTTTCTCTACAACTGTTAAAGTTACATGAGCCCTGACCTGGATTTTATCTGGTCACCCTAGCCCAAGGGGCCTCAAAAATCTGGAGTGGACTGTAGGCTTAAATAGATGCGATGTTAAAGATCTGTGATTGGATCTTCTGGCATGGATGGAAGGAAGTGTGAATGGTATGGTGTGTATGTGTGCAATGTCTGTGTGAATGATGTGTGAGAAGTCCGTGCCCACTTTCAGCTCTGTTCACATCTACTGCAGGCACACAGCCAGTGGGATGTTTCCTGAGTGGCAACCTGCTTCTCAGGGTAAAAAATAAAATCAAAACCCTTTCCTGGATTAGTGGAGGGCATTACAGTTTTAGAATGTTCTCTTCAGGAACCTCCCTGGAGTTTTCTCTCTTTCTGTCTTTAAATAGACTTTCAAATATCTTAAAAAAAAAATCGAAATGTTTTTCAAATTGATTTTATCCTGAATCCTGTCTATTATTACTGCTGTGTTTTTAACTTTTGTCCTGGCCAGCGAACATCTTGACATAAGGGAAGTGATGTTTTGACCAACCAGAGGAAGGTCAGACAGCGGGCATTCAAAAATGTCAAGAAAGCAATTTTTTTAAAAAACCTCTCTGTCTGTGTGTATCACAAGATGACCCCCACACATCATGCAAACAGAAAGCTTGTGGTTTGGATTAGACTTCCTCTTTCTTCCTTTGCCCCCGACAGCCAATTGTGTTTAAGCTAGAATTTCATGTTGAGTACTCTGCACACTCTCAGTTGTTTCATATCTACGTGACCAGGATTTGCTAAATAAAACAGCTGCCACGCCCAGGCAAGGCAGAGTCGCGCTTTGGCTAAAGAGTTGCGCTTTGGCTAAGGTGGGCTCTCCGCCACGATGTATCCTTTCTACCAAAATAAAGGTGTCTTTGAAACCTGGAAAGCATCTCTGTTGTGTTTGGGCCACAACACTTTGTTGTGAAGTTATTGTGGCTTTACTGGATTGGATTCAGACTTCCAGTCAGCAGAGTTTTGCTGGTACAGAAGGGAGGAGGCAATTTTCTTTGATGTCTCCCTTTCCTGTGTAGCTCCCAGCTAGGTTGACCATATGAAAAGGAGGACAGGGCTCCTGTAACTTTAACAGTTGTAGAGAAAAGGGAATTTCAGCCAGTGTCATTTGCATGCAGTTAGTTCCTGGTGAAATTCCCTCTTCATCACAACACTTAAAGTTGCAGACACTATACTAGAGTGACCATATACAAAAGAAGGCAGGGCCCCTGCAACAGGAGCCCTGTCCTCCTTTTCATATGGTCAGCCTACCCCCAGCACCACTTCCTATTCTGTTCCAAAAGATTGGGTCCTGGTTCCCTCTCCAAACTGCTGGATCCTGGTTCCCTCTGTTTACAGAAGGGCAAATCTGGATCAAGCCCATGGTTGTTGTAAGCCACACTAGGGCCAAATGTTCACTAAATATGACACTTTGAAAACATTTTGAAAAATGTATATGGAGTGTGTTCTGGGCCCCAACAGTGGTCTCCACTGTTATAAACCTCTTTAAAGCAGTAGTGTAGATCCTGCCTAGAAGGACAATTATCTTTAAAGATGTGAGATCAGTAATTATAAATATGTACCATCTATTCAATTAATGTGGAATGATAATGCTTTATCTTTTTACATGCCTCCAAACCTGTATCTTTTTCAGTATTCTCAGGACAATGCCAATTACACAATTAGCAGTTGTATGTATGGTTTGCAAGTGCAGGGGCCTGATTTGGATCTTGAGGCTTGATCAGGATCCTGGCATGGGAGGTTTGGAGCAAATGCCTTTGCTTCCTCCCATTCTACTGAGGTTCCCATCCAGATGCGGTCCCTGCACCTGCTATTTGCATCAGGGAAAAATCTCCCATTCATCCCAGTGGGAGCTTTTTCTCAATGCAAATAGCAGGTGCAGGGAGTGGGGTGGTGACTAACCAGACCACAGTGGGGGCAAAAGGTTAAAGTCCCCTTCTTCCTATGCCAGGATCCTGATCAAGCCCCAGTGGCTGCAATTTCTTTTTGAAAAGCCAAACATTCATTTCTGAAATACGTGACTGATGCCTGGCGATTGGTGGTGGAGCATGAGACAAGAAGCTGCATTTGGTATGCTTGTTGTCAGTTGCTGCCACAGAGTGGCAACAGTGGTGGTGGTGGTGGTGGTAGTGGTAAGGCGTCCAGTCCCACAGGACTCTGTTTGGCAGCAGTGGAAGTAGGGACCAGGTTGGAGATTCACAACAAGGCACCATGCTTGGAGTGTGGCTAGCACCCCCAGTGGAGGTGCAGGCCAGTGACATTTAGCACTCAATCCCAATGACCTTACGGCCAGATCTACACCTTGTGTCAAATCATTATGATCCCATCATGGTAACCCTATATCCCTCTTGTGAATTTATACCTCATAGGACACATAGTGGCATTTGTTGTGGCATTTTGGATCATGTAGAATAAAAAGCAGGAAATAACTAGGGATGTGCACTGACCCCCCGGATCGGATCGGATAGCGGATCGGAATAGGACCTGGGGGGTCGGATTGGATTGGGTCGGATTGGAGGATGGTCGGATCGCATCGGACCGGATGTCCGATCCGGATCGGACGCCATTTTGAATGCTTTTTCCCATAGCCAAGTATTGTTTTACAAAAACGCCTATAACTTTTTCAATTTTAAAGACAGAAGGATGAAACTTGGTCACATTGTAGACTGGTTAGGGATAGTTATCTGTGAGAAATTTCAGAAAGATTGGTGCATGCATTTTGTGGCAATTAATTTTTTAATAAATACCCAGGAATGCCTTAACTTTGTCATTTTTAAAGTTACACACATGAAACTTTGCCACATTGTAGGTGGTATCTTGGGACCTATGTGTGTGAAATTTCAGAAACATAGGTGCTTGCCTTGTGTGGCAATTAATTTTTGAAACAATGAGGAAAGAAACACCTATAACTTTGTCATTTTTAAAGTTACACACATGAAACTTTGCCACATTGTAGGTGGTACTTTGGGACCTATGTGTGTGAAATTTCAGAAACATAGGTGCTTGCGTTGTGTGGCAATTAATTTTAGAAAAATGGGTAGTAGTGGGATAAATACAGTTACGCCTCCCACTTTTTTATTTTTGAAGATACAAACAGGAAACTTGGGCACATTAAAGGTAACACCTGGCTTGGTATGTGTGTGAAATTTCAGAAACATAGGTGCTTGCCTTGTGTGGCAATTAATTTTTGAAACAATGAGGGATTCATTGGACAGTACTTGCCCATAGGGATTCATTGGACAGTACTTGCCCATAGGGAATCATTGGAAAGCACTTGCCCATAGGGAATCATTGCATTGCACTTTCCCATTGAGAAATACAGTTATGCCTCCCACTTTTTTATTTTTGAAGATACAAACAGGAAACTTGTGCACATTAAAGGTACCACTTGGCTTGATATGTGTGTGAAATTTCTGAAACATAGGTGCTTGCCTTGTGTGGCAGTTAATTTTAGGAAAATGGGTAGTAGTGGGGTAAATACAGTTACGCCTCCCACTTTTTTATTTTTGAAGATACAAACAGGAAACTTGGGCACATTACAGGTAACACCTGGCTTGGTATGTGTGTGAAATTTCAGAAACATAGGTGCTTGCCTTGTGTGGCAATTAATTTTTGAAACAGTGAGGAAAGAAATGCCTATAACTTTTTTTATTTAAAAAGTTAGAAGTTTGAATGTTGCTCACTTTGTAGATGGATTAGGGGTAGTTGTCTGTCAGAAATTTCAGAATGATAGGTCCAGGCATTTGGTGGCTACGAATTTTTTAGATTAACAGTTATAAACGTTTTTCCACAGAGGCTGGGGCTGTCAATTGCACCCTCCCGCCTCCCGGAAGAAGAAGGAAACACTTTCTCTCCATCTCTTTGATCCTTGCACGCTTGGCTGCAAATGAGCTAGGCTCAGCCATTCTGATTGAGTAAAAAGTGAAAGTGAGCCAGGTTCTTTAATATAGTTACTTTGTATCTCCTTCTGTAATGGATACCAGCTCAGTCATCACCCGGCGCGCTATTCGAGAGTAGGCCGCGGAGCCCGCTGGTAGTAGCCGCCGGCGCCGGACGGGAGCGGACGGGCCGAGAAGGTAAGCAGTGGCGGGGAAGGGGGCTTACGGGCGCCAGCGGATGGAAGCGGGCGGCCCCAGGGGGGGTAGGGAGCGCGGGGGAGGGGGCTTACCTGCCGGGGCCGTCCACAGCGGACGGCCCCGGGGGGGGAGGGAGTTAGGCCCCCCCTTACCCACCCGCCGCCATTTTTTCCTCATAGACTTGCATTGCAATGCAAGTCTATGGGGAAAAAAATGGCGGCCGATCCAAAAATGTACGATTTTTGGGTCGGGATCGGACTCGATCTGGTCCGGGGGGCCTCCGATTTTGTCCGAACCGGTCCGGGACAAAATTGGAGGTCCCGATCCGATCCGGGGGGTCCGTGCACACCCCTATTTTAAATTGTACAACAATATGAATGAATAGATGAATAATAGGACTTGTATTCTATGCTGCTAATGGATTCAAGCCACAATCCTACACACACTTACCTGAGAGTAAGTCCCCCTGATCTCAGTGATGCCTACTGCATGGTTTGCTAACGATTTATGAGCCAGTCCTTACCTTTTATAACATTTAGAATGTATGTACAAATCAAGAACCATCAGGAACAGGATATTTTATTGATTAGCAGAGAGAGAGAGAGAGAGAGAGAGAGAGGTGTGATGATTCCAGAGTGCAACAGATTTTCATCTTGAAATAACAAGGTGACAACGCAGCCTTCATGCACTTAATGTGGCCATTGTCCTTTAGCTTTTAACACACTTCCTCAATTAAGCTGTTCAGGGTTAGCACTTAAATAGCTAACCTTGCTGCTACAAATTGATTTATCCCCTAACACTGGTCAGAGCCGCTGACCAAACTGCTACAGAGAAACTTTTCTTTTAATTTACAGATGTGTCTGTCTATATGAACCTGGCTTTCAATAGCTTTGTTTAACTGCTTTTTAAACACAAACAAACATATACCATGAGGAGGTAATAAAAACAGCAGCAATAATAACATGTCCCTGAGATTAGTATGCCAGTTACCTGAACTGGACTAGGAGTCCTGATTTTCCAAATACATTATGCTATCTTCAAGGGACGTCTCTTTTATTATCCTATAAACCAGGGATGGGAAAGCTCTGGTCCTCCTGAAAGCACTTCCTTCCCTTCCCCTTCCCTGCCACTTGGCCTTTAAGGATGGATCAGTAAGAACTCCCAAATTGCAAAGCTGATCCTTTGGGGGACAGGGAGTGGAATCCCATGCAGAACAGATAGAACAGAACTCCCACACCCTCTTTCCCCTGACCATCAATCATTTGGTGGCTTTCCAGCTTTTGCAGGTTTTTCCTCATTCTAAAAGGCTGAAATGCCTCTTCTAAGGCTTATTTACTGATAGTAAGAACTTTAAGCTGAAACGTGCTGGTATATTTTGGTATGTTGACTCCACCCTTTGACTATTATGTAGTGGATACAGGGCCCAGAAAAGGCCTGGTGCATGTAAAGGCCTGGTGCATGGTGCTTTCGGCCCCAGCCTGTGCAGATAATGTACATCATTTTCCTAAGCAGTCTTTGATCCATTATCAGCAGGGGACCCCAGCGGATAACAAATGTCAAGGCAGTCAAGATTCTACACATCATGACCAATGTTGTTCAAGTGTTAGAGCTTGAAAGATCATTGTGCAATCTCTATTGTGGCTTATCCAAAACCACCTAGCAGGGAATGTTGTAGTCTTTATGAAAGACTTTAAGACCTTGCAGTTACCTACTCGAGAATCCTCCAGACGCAACCTCACGTGGTCCTGAATGTGTGTCTGGGCTCAAAGTGTTAGCATAAGGCCAGTGGTGGGAATTCTAAGTGGTTTGTGATCACAAGGATGTAGCAAAATAACTGCATCCTCTTAAGCACAGTGAAATAGATTGGGCAACGAGGCAGGTAATGAACAAGAGGGAATATGAGGAGATATAATTAGAAATGACTGTCTACATTTCTTAGGCGGAGGAAGGATGTACAAGGAAATGGATGGGAAGCACAGCACAGAAAGATCAGCATTGGCTGATGTAGATGAGGACAGCGTGTTTTTGTGGCGGGTCAGAATTGCCAAGGTGAGGAAGGAAAGAAATTATTTGGCCTTATTTGGTCCAAATGAATTATGTGAATGGTCCCTCGAAGCTGGGAAAAAACAGCTAGGTGGCTGTGTGTCAAGCTGAAGATATGGGGGGAAAGCAAACAAACAGGGGAAAGGAATTCTGATAGTTTCTCAACTTGGAGTTAATATAAGAAAAGTAAATTTTGAAATCATAAAAGATTTCATGTGAGCCTTTAATGAACCAATACTTGTTGTGGTCATTTAACGTGAGTTAAATGTGTTAGGAAATTGTTCGTAGATCACAGACATGGTATGAACAATGAATAAGTCTTCTGTCTTTTTAAACTGGCTCTGCTCCTCTGCTTTTAACAGCAACCTGATATGCAAAATCTTAGCATATAAACATTGTCTAGGCATGCAAACAAAACATTGGCCATTTTTTTACCCTGCCTTGCAGATGACTGTTAAAATGTACCAAAGCAATGAAACGATCCTAAGTTTGGAGACTGAAGTAGTTTACTATGTAGTTTGGATTAAGAACATAAGAAGAGCCATGCTGGATCAGGCCAAGGGTCCATCTAGTCCAGCATTCTGTTCACACAGGGACCCACAAGCAGGACATGGTGCATGCTGACCCTCCCACCCATGTTCCCCATTGTGGAATGCAAAACTCTACCAACCATGGGTAATATCTACCAGGGAAGTCAGTCTACTAGGAATGCATGTGTAGGATCCATCCTTTTCAGAGGGGTTGCCTTGTTGCTTTCAGCCCTGGAAAGGCTTGAAATAGATTCAAATTCTCACATAAAGCAGAATGATTCTTTAGGTCAGCCTTTCCCAACCTGGTGTCCTCCCAGAGATGTGGGACTACCACTCCCATAATCCATAGCTTAAATGGGGATAGTGAGAGTTGCAGTCCAACACATCTGGAGGGCACAAAGTTGGGGAAGGATGCTTTGGAGACATTGCCATATGTTCACCCAACAAGGGAACAAAGTATTTCCATTCAAGGCCTTTATACCACCTGCTCTGACCTAACCGCAGGCTTCAGGATTAGAGGTGCAATTCTGACTCTGAAATAAGAATTTCTCCCAGATCTAGATACTCGACAGAGCTGTTAGTTCCTCACTCAGAAACTTCAGGACTGGCAATTTTAAAGGTATTTTGAGTTGCTTAAAAAAAGTATTGGATTCAATGTGAAGCTGAGATATTTCCATCTTTTATGGAAGATCGTGTGTGATAAATGACAGTGATGAAATGTAATCTAGATCTGCAAATTAAACTTGCTTTATGAACATATTTAAGATTGTTCTCTTTTAAAGACTAAAATAGTAACAATGCATGAATAATGCTTTGATCCTTTTTAACAGCACCATCCTGTACCTGTCTGCTCAGAAGTAAGTCCCACTGAGTTCAATGTAGCTTCTTCCCAGGTAAGTGTAGATAGGACTGCAGCCTCAGACAATAAAATGGTCTTGATCTTTGTATTCTCTTAGATTCTGAGAAGTTGTTTATTACTTTGCCGAGTAGGTGTACTACACTGTCATTCTGCTGTAGTGCCATCTTCACAGGTGTAAATGGGTGTTCAAGTGTGAGGCAATGGAGCATAAGACCTCACATGTCTTAAAAGCTAATGAAAAATCTTTCCATTTCCCATCTTGTTTTGACCAGCTGAGATAGTCTCTCTGTGTGTGAGGCAAGCCTTGAAAAGTAAGAACAGGAATCACTCCTTTGAGTTATGAGTTGATTTGTCTATTTACCCTTCACAGGTTAATGTTACAGTTAATGTTACACCCACTTCACCTTTGAGAGAGAGGAGATATTAATATATTCAGCTTCCCCAAATTTATCACCATTTCCTTTATTGAGAAAGTGGATATCTATTGAGAAAAATGTATACAGAAATGTATACATGTAGTTGCAGATGCTGAACTGCAGCATGCTTATTTGTTGTTATAAACTTTTAGAAAGTTAGATAGCATAAGACTCAGAAGCCAGGAAACTACCAAATTAATGTTTGGGGGAGGGGAAATGGAAAGATATCTATATAGACTTGAGTGCTGGAGATCACCATCCTGTGCAGGGGAATACAGCAGGGCCAACACAGGCAATGAGTTCACATATTAGGCCTTGGAAGTAGTACTTTGAAGGTCTCTAGAGGATGGTTAAAGTCAAGCTTTTCCAGAAAACACTTCCATGTGCTGAGACTTTGCAATGGAAGGGGTGTAGGACAGAACACTCCACCACAAGAGGGGCTGCTTTAAAATATAAGTGATGCACTGAAGTTATGGTAGGAGTCTTTGGAAACAAGGTTCAACATGTGGATTCAGAAAGAGAAGATTTTTTTTTCTTTTCCAGAAACTCATCATGCTTTACAGAACTTCACTGAGTGGAGGCTAGCAAGAACATATTCAAAGGACAGTAGCCCCCCTGTGCCATTAATGGTTGTGTAGGAGGGGGAATTTCTGGTAGCAGAAATAATTTATACATTATACAATGCCAATGGACCTAGATGTGTACCTCTTAGTGTTATTTAAAGCAGGGGTGCCCAACCCATGGCCTCTGAGCCTTATTGTCTGGCCCCTGAAGTCCCCCAGTTGCTGTCATTCAGAGAACCATCATTGAAAATGCAGCAGCCAAAATCTTAGCTGTGGCACTGAGTACTCTCTGGGAAGCAGGGTTATGGGGACATGTCTTCCAGCCCCCCCCCCCCCTGCAATCCATTAATAGTGATGGCAAACAATGCTCTGGTAGGGGCGGGGGTTGGATCCTTAAGGCCTTCCCCTGGAGGATATGGGAGAACCCCTCCATGCTCATGACTCACTGACTGCAATATGTAGTCTAGGGGATAAAATTTAGTCCCCTCGGGCCCCCCTTCTTTGAGGTCACTGGGCAAGAAGCCAATTGGCCAAGGGAGGTGCTCAGTGTGTTGCAGGTGCTGCAAGTCAGCTGGACTAGCTGTTGCCAGCTGGTTGTGCCAGGAACATGTCGGGTCTGCTCTTCCCACCTCTGCCCAGCACTGGGAACAAAGCTCCCCTTGAGATGGAAATCCCAACCCAATGTAATGTGATTTAATATTTGAACTTGAAAAAAAGTGATGATATGACTTTGATATTTTAATAACCATTGAGTTCATATGCATGTTTGTGTATGCACGTGGAACGGAAATACCTTATCTTAAAAATAGTTGTGTAGAACAGTGACATTTTCTGCACTAGAGTGAGAGTGTTCTTTCATTGCATCCTGTAATCCTATATGGAAAACAAACTCCAGAATGTCGAGACAGCCTTAGATTCTCTCTCTTGCTGGATTTGAACAGGATTCATATAGACCCGAGGTGACTTAATGCTAATAACATTAAGCCTGTTTAACCCAACAATAATGACTGTGTTCTCTTTTTGGTGGTCTGCCTACAGTTTGTAATATTGATTCTACAGACTTCATATACCAGATTAAAGGCTTTCATTTTAGATATAAACGAAGAGCATGATCCTGCCAAATTGAAGTACAAAGTCTCTTTGTTTTCCATTTGTGAATCAAACAAGTGATTCACCCTTTAAAACCAATGGAATTTGTTATGACTTCTTTGGACTGGTTCATAACAGTGAGCTTGAAGCCTGACACCTTTTGCATTTTGCAATATGAAACAATACCAAAATGAGGAAAACACTCAACTCTTCCATACCCTAAAAAGTTTGACTTGAAGAAATAGCAAGGTTCAAAACCAGATATGAAACATATTTGATGCTCACAATTGGGGCACCATCCCTAACTTTGTGTCTTTGCTAGGAAGCTATGCATATTGTGAATGCACAGGCCAGTCCTTTGCACATTGACGTGAAAGAAACTCTGACTGTGTTCAATGGGTTTCACTCCCAGGTTTGTGTGCAAACAATCGCAGCAGCCTTGATTTAACTGTAATTTGAATTGTGGATTTGTGAGGAGAGTAGTGATGGACAGATCAGTCTATTTCTGGTTCATGTCAGTTTTCCAGGTGCTCATTCATAGAATGTTTAAAAAATCTGCTCAGAAATTCTTATTTTAATACACATATTTGAATACATTTTTCTCACAAAATACTAGGGATGGACCAGGCTATCTATTTCAATTTAGCTCAGTTTCCCACTTTTCCAGTCTTAAATTTGGTTCATCCTGAACTTTGAAAATGTTTTTAAAGTTTTGGATTAAAATTTGTACACATTTTTTTGTGCACACCTCTCCTAATATATGTAGTTTTGTGTGCAATTTTGCCTAATAGACCCATTTTTGGCAAGCAATTTTCCTGATGTAATGCATTTTGTACATTATTTTCACCAATACATGTTTGATTGTGTGCACTTCCCTCATTCTGTTCAGTTTTGTGCACATGTTTTGATTGGAGAACTCCACTTCAAAATTCAAAGATGTGCAAATTTTGAAAGATAGCATTGGTACATTCACATTAAAATGTGAACCAAACTAACGTCTCATTTCAAACTAATGTACATTTAAATGTATTTCCTCTCAAAGTACACATCTCTAAGGGTGCTATCCTATGCATGGTTAGATAGAAAAAAAACATAGCTGACTGAGGCATGCTGAGAGTTATATGAGTTTTTCTTAACTAAACATGCATAGGATTGCACCCAGGGAGAGTTATCTTATAGCCCCTAGACAGTGTCTGGGGGGGGGGGGCTCTTAGGATGGTTCGGAATCCTGGATCCAAGGCTGAGGACAGTGCTCTGACCTTGGACCCAGGAGTCTCAGCTCCCCTCCCCCCTGCAGCTGGTACAGAGAGAACCACACTGGGTGTCTCTCTGAGCTTACAAAAGCAACCTCAGAGAGGCGGAAAAGAGGGCAGTTCTATGGGCAGGGAGGGGATGGGACTGAGACAAGCTGTCCCCAGCCTTCCCAAGCCTCAGTCTCTTTGCCTTTGCAGAATCCTAGCTAGCAAAAATGAAGCTAGCTAGCTAACCCATCTAGCAAAAATACAGAGTGGGAGAAATGTGGAGGCGAAGATCACCTCTGTGGTCCTCCTGCTCTGCATAGCATGCCTGTCAGCCTCTGCGTTTGGAGGCGGATGGTAATCCCAATAGGGTTGTGCCCTAAACATATTTTTTTTCCTGTCTGTTTTGGTATTTTGTTTAAGCAGACAACTACTTTGCAAAATTCAAACAAGTGCGAAATCCGAAGCATAACTGCGTTCTGATCCATACTTCAGTGTGGGAAGTGTGGGTCAGTTCAGTTCATGGACTGGATAAAATCCCTATGGGATTGCTGGGGATCTTTAACAATGAATCCTCGGCACTTCCCCAAAGTGTGACTTCCAGTTTTCTTTGAGAGAGACCATGATAGTAAAAAAGTGATATACTGCTGTTTAGAGATGCCTCCCACAAAAGATTTTTTTTTGATCCAAAATCATATAATACAGTTGTTTACATGGGGAAAATCCAACCCAGGGACCGGGTATTCTGGGTCCCACAACAAATACTAAGCAGCTGTTTATTTGTTGATATAAATGCGCTGAACCCTCCCTCCTCAAACAGCAGTAATGTAAAGTATTCCCTTACAACAAGAAAAGAAATACCAGCACGTGAGACAATGGGGTATCTATGGCGATGGCACTGGCAGCTCTCTAAGATGTATTTACAGCCACTCCTGTGTCATTCAGACTGCTGCCGCTTTCTTCAAATTCTCTCCCACCGCCCCTCTTTCTTCCTCACAAGTTTGCTATCCTTCCTGGTGTAAAACCATGTAGACCTCCACCCTTTCGGCTGGCGCTGAGGGGAACGAACAGAGCACAATCAGGAACATCAAAAGCCTGTACATTTGTTCACTCGGGGAGTTGGAGGTTCAGCGAAGGGACATTCAGTCTGATATCTCTACCTTCCTGACTGGGTTCAGACATTAAGGAGGGACAATGCATTTTTATCAGTTAATTAGAAACATGAGCCAGTAGGAGCTCACGCGAGCGGACCACTTTCTGCTTTTGAGAGTGCAAAGAAAGCATGGTCCCAGCTGCTGTACACTGGCCCCAATCACTCAAACTAGCCAGCAGAGGGAAGCCCTCCTCCCTTCAAACTGCCTATCTTTGATCTCATCAATATCAAACTCACTAAAGCCTCAGTAGGATGGTAAGGAGGCAGCAGGCACCACAGTAGTTATGGTGGCATGTGGCTTAGGGCATGCACCTTATCTCTGTGCAGTAACATCAGCCTCCGATCTGCAGCGCGACATCAAGGCAGGTCCGACCGACTGGCGCGTTAATTAGGAGGCTGAAATTATAATATTATGTTAAAGAACAAAGAGTCTCCAAAGGAAAAAAAATATGTGCTGCATATCTGACAAAGATAAATTGGATTATTCAAAATATTCCTGATGAAATGTTACATTTTGCAACTAATTATCAATCTGTTTTATCTCCAGACCAGCTGGGCATTTTTTCCCTCCATGCAGGCAAGACCTGCCTTGCCAATGATCTTAAGATGTCACTGTAGCGTTTACATCTTTTATTTTAAGATTTAAATAACTAGGAAGGAGCTAATCTAATTCACTGCTGAGAAGAAAGGCTAGTTAGTTGAATTCTTTCCAAAGTGATCTTCTCTTAATGAACTTCTGTGGACTGTGAGTAATGAGGCTTTATTGAAATAATGCTTTAGAAAAGGTTTTGTCATGTAATTTTTAAAGAACAACCAATGTTTAATACATTTAAAACATCTTTATTCTGTACCTCCTCATGTAGAGAGAAAATAAGAGGGATTTTTTGGGGTCAAAATGTGACACTGTAGTCCTGTACATTCCTTTCTACTTCCAAAATGAAACTCAATAGATAAGGAAAACATGATAATTAGTTCATAAAGTTTCATTGATGTTACATATGACTGCCTATCATTTTTTCCCTAAACTTTGAAGGCATTGCTTAATTGTAGTTCATAATATATATGGGGATATGTAATTCATTTCATATTCTCTCATGTATTACCTACAGAGGTGTATGAAGGTATGCAGCCTTCACTGTAACTTTTATCACCAAGAATATCCATACAAAAACCTGCTTAAAACATCACCAATGTACTTTATTCTGTGGAGGATTTATACTAGTAAAAAAAGAAAAGAAAAGATAAAACAGGAAATAAATTGCTTGAAAGATCTATCTATCTATCTATCTATCTATCTATCTATCATCTATCTATATCTACAAATGAACAGAGGAAATCTTAACACGAAATAGTCAATATTATTAATAAGACGTCGACATCTAAATTTATTTATTGCGTTTCTATACTGCCCAATAGCCAAAACTGTCTGGATGGTTAACAAAAATTAAAACCATAAAGTACAATTTAAAGCATAATACTTAAACCGCAACATAAAAACACAATATAAACGTACAACCAGAATGAAACCGAGCAGCAATGCAGAGTTTTAAAATACAGATTTAAAATATAGATTTTAAACAGCAAAGTTAAAAGACTGAGAAGGTAAAAAGTAAAAATACTGGGAAAATGAAAAATGCTTTTCATCTGGCATCAAAAAGAGTATAATGTAGGTGTCCGGCAACCCTCCCTAGGGAGCTCTTTCCACAGCTGGGGTGCCATAGCAGAGAAGACCCTCCTCTTGGTAGCCAGCTGCCTCAATCCTTTGGCAGGGGTTCCAGGAGAAGGACCTGAAATAGATATGTTGCTAGCAAGAGTTATCAATCAGCCCTAAAATTTAGTGATCAGCTGTCAAAATTTCATCAGAGAAAAGCAAAATAGGCTGGATCCTCAGAGGTGCTTGTGTGAGCGGAAAGCATTTCTGTTTTCAGGGTATTTCTTCCTCCAGCTACAACTGTCCACTACCACCTCCCATGCCATCCTGAGGGCCCTTTGTGCCAGAGGAGTGGCTTTCCAGAGGGCTGCAGCAGAAAGGAAGAGGTGGAAATGCCCCATTCCATTAGCCAAAGCCTTCTTGCACTTCTTAGGTTCCAAACCCAGGCCTCATTCTTCTAATTCTTGCAGACTTCCTCAACTGCTGCAAATAATATGTGGCACATAAATTGTGATTTTATTTCTTTATTTTTTTTAAAACATGCTTTATTCAGTGAAGGAAGGATGGAAACTATTTTGGAATGTGTTTTCATTGTCTTTAATTACCCACCATGAACAGGGTTGTGAGGTATGTTTTTAGATCAGGGAATTATCAGAGTGATGAGAAACGGAGGATTTCTTTTTTAGCAACAGACCCAAAGAAAATATTGGAGAAAAATGGGAATTTCTGGGGAGATACATATAACATCTGCTTTTCCAATGGAAATAGCCTGTGATGGTTTTCTTTGTATTTTCAAGGAACCTAAATCTATTACTTAATTAGGAACCCATATGCTTCTAGAACTCATGTGATGTCCCACTTGTGGAAAGCTTGTGATAGTTTAATGTACTTCAAAACCATATAATGTCCAAAGTTTCCCTTAACGGTTTTAACAGTATTAATCATCAGGAATTATTTCACACTTACATGACTTGAAAATGTGAGCCAAATGTTTTCCAGGGAGATTCCAGTCATTCAAGTCAAGATTGATTATTATTTTATATAAGGTATGGCCAGTTTTGGCTTTATATCCTAATTTTCATTGAGCTGACATCTCTATGTTAATTGATTATCATATGTGTTGAACAGTTTATTTCATTCAGAGTCTGGTAGAACTGGTGGCTGCTCTGATGTTGTGGACAATATAGATCTAAAAATGAAGGGGAGAGGCATTTTATTTTAAAACGAGATTACATTTATGAACATGGTAAATTGGAAATAAGAACATAGTTAATTTGCTCTTCTCTCTAGGGTATGATAAAAACCAGTATTTTCTTGGGGTGAGCTCAAACATTTTGTTTAGACAAACTGTAGCTTTTGCTAGATTACTTAAACATGTGGAAATTCCATGAAGGCTCAGTTACCGCACATCACTTCTAATTATTGTTGTTCATAATGAACTTACACAGGTCAGAGAGCTGGGAGTGGCAAACTTATTAAACTTTTTCAGTTGTTAAATGACAATTAGAATTATTAACTGTATTAACTGTACACTTAAAAACAGCTGGATGTATAATCTGGACTACTAAAGATCTCCATGCTTTCTCCCTCTCCTATTTACAGAATGTATTATATGTGTACATGTTAAAGAGATTTAGATATGTAGATGAGTGCATTGTGGCTCTATTAGTTTGACAGAGAATGTATACAACTGTTGTTAGAACAGCCTCTAAACCTGCTATCTATATTAAAGAGAGTTAACTCAACTGAAAAATCAATAGCAAAACCATGAAATTAGACTGCTGTAGTGTGGAGCTGCCCTTGGTGACTGTCCTGAAGCTTCAGTTGGTGTAAAACATAGGATGCTGCTCAATCCTTTTACTTACCATTCCAGTTGATCACCTGAAAAGCCATGAGGGGCTTTGGAGTATTCAATGTAATCTCTCAAAACCCCCTCTACCTCCCCTTACATGCTACTCTCTGCCCCTTCCATAGCAAACAGCAGGGGCTTCCCATGAACATAGGAGAAGCCCCATGCCCTCTCATCAGTAGCAAATTCAAGTGGGAAACGGGTGGCCTGGCAAGGAGTTCAAAGCAGTTGATAAACTGTTTGGTTGGCACATGAGCAATGAGTATCTCAGAATGAGAAGTCAACAGAATTGTGCACAGTGCTAGTTTGGGGGCAGAACTGCTCACAGAGCCAGATCTGGATCCTATAGGTTCCTTGTGTCACATGACCTTGCTGGCCTGGAAACTGGGGCACCACTTCTTGCCATCTTGTGGTGGTGCTGCTGCAGCATGGCTGAGACCAGGTAAACTGTTTTCTCCACTTGCAAATTGCCCCCAGAAGCTCAGGGAAGAAGGCACCTCAGCCCAAATTCCCTAGTTTAAACTACTATGACCTCAAGACTAGGGATGTGCACTGACCCCCTGGATCGGATAGCGGATCGGAATCGGACCTGGGGGGTCGGATTGGATCGGATCGGATTGGAGGCTGGTCGGATCGGATCGGACCAGATGTCCGATCCGGATCAGACGCCATTTTGAATGCTTTTTCCCATAGCCAAGTATTGTTTTACAAAAACACCTATAACTTTTTCATTTTTAAAGGTAGAAGGATGAAACTTGGGCACATTGTAGAATGGTTAGGGATAGTTATCTGTGAGAAATTTCAGAAAGATTGGTGCAGGCATTTTGTGGCAATTAATTTTTTAATAAATACCCAGGAATGCCTATATCTTTGTCATTTTTGAAGTTACACACATGAAACATTGCCACATTGTAGGCGGTACCTTGGGACCTACGTGTGTGAAATTTCAGAAACATAGGTGCTTGCCTTGTGTGGCAATTAATTTTAGAAAAATGGGTAGTAGTGGGGTAAATACAGTTACGCCTCCCACTTTTTTATTTTTAAAGATACAAACAGGAAACTTGGGCACATTACAGGTAACACTTGCCTTGATATGTGTGTGAAATTTCAGAAAGCTAGGTGCTTGCCTTGTGTGGCAATTAATTTTTGAAACAATGTGGAAAGAAACACCTATAACTTTGTCATTTATAAAGTTACATACATGAAACTTTGCCACATTGTAGGCGGTACCTTGGGACCTACGTGTGTGAAATTTCAGAAACGTAGGTGCTTGCCTTGTGTGGCAATTAATTTTTTAATAAATACCCAGGAATGCCTATAACTTTGTCATTTTTAAAGTTACACACATGAAACTTTGCGACATTGTAGGCGGTACCTTGGGACCTACGTGTGTGAAATTTCAGAAACATAGGTGCTTGCCTTGTGTGGCAATTAATTTTAGAAAAATGGGTAGTGGTGGGGTAAATACAGTTATGCCTCCCACTTTTTTATTTTTAAAGATACAAACAGGAAACATGGGCACATTACAGATAACACTTGCCTTGATATGTGTGTAAAATTTCAGAAAGCTAGGTGCTTGCCTTGTGTGGCAATTAATTTTTGAAACAATGTGGAAAGAAACACCTATAACTTTGTCATTTTAAAAGTTAGAAGTCTGAACATTGCTCACTTTGTAGATGGGTTAGGGGTAGATATGTGTCAGAAATTTCAGAATGATAGGTCCAGGCATTTGATGGCTATGGAATTTTTAGATTAAATGTTTCAAAAAAATTTCCACAGAGGCCCGGTCTTCCCCTCCTCCCCCTCCCGCTTCCCGCGAAGAAAAGAAAACACTCTCTCGTCTCGATCCCTTTGATCCTTGCTAGTATCCATTACAGGGCTCTTGTCTGCTTTCCTACTTTCACTTTGTACTCAAGCAGAACGGCTGAGCCTAGCTCAGTTTTGCAGCCATGCGTGCAAGGAAGGATCACTCTCTCTCGATCTCTTTGATCCTTTGTTCCTCATCGGATCGGATCGGATCGGAGGTTGGTGGGATCGGATCGGATCGGATTTTCCCGATTTTGGGTCGGATCGGATTCGGATCGTGGATCGGATCCGATCCGATGCACACCCCTACTCAAGACCTCTTTACTGGGCAGTCACAACCAGTTCACATTTCAATGTTTATGTCGTCTGAATGTTTTGCCCCACTTTGCTTCAGTCTACACATCTTGCTTTCAATTTGCCTTCAACTCTTTCTAAAATAACGTGCTGTCACCAGTCGGTGTCTTATTTATTTATCTCTTCTGCTCCATCTTTCGGCCCTGAGTTTGCCATCATTTTTTCCAGATTTTCCTGAGAAAGTTTGCTGTACCTTGACTTGCCTCGCTCTTGCTTCCTATCCTTCATGACACTACTAATTTCTCTCTCTTCTTTTCTTTGATATCCCCACAGTTGCCTTCCTACTTCCATGCTTTTTGGCCAGTATTTTTTTTTTTGTCATCACGGTGATGAATTGGTTTATGTGGCATCCCTTGTGACATCACACCTGATGTTCTTGTTCCTCAGAATTTTTCTGACCCTTTTGAAGAAAGAGGCAGGTGAGCACTGTGAGAGATGCAACTCCTAAGTTTGCACATAAGTCTTTTGTTTAAATGTTTCATACTGTGTGTTTAAATAGTAATGGTTAGCAAAGAATTTTTATGAGGCAAAGTGCTAATTGGATTTTCTTGTTCTATAATTAAAAGGGTATATATTACATCCATACTAATACCAACAGCACTCATCATGATCAATGTTATTACAATGAATAACAAAGGAATCAGTGCTGATTGGTCACTTAGTTTAAAGGGTAGCTGAAGTCATTAAATTGTTTGCCAGAGGGCTTAGCAAGCTTTCTCGGATCACAGGGACTGAGTTTCTGCCACTGGCCTGAATACTAAGGTTTATCTCTAACCAAGTGAGAACAGGTAGTGATCCTTCTCCTTTATTTACTGATAGCTAGCTCATTTTAATAATTGTACCAATGGAATTCTGTCATATACGGGGCATCCGTCTGACTGTAGTGTCACATTTGAAGTGAGACTGGTGAGAAATTGGGATCTTAAAAGTGCCCCTGTCTCCAGATTAGGGATTCAGTCTGGATTGGGGGCCCTGCACCTACTCTAGAGTAAAAATGGAAGGAAGGAAGGAAAGAAGGAAGACATAGCTGCTATATGGATTTAAAGTAATGTTTGTTTTACCCCTAAGTAGACACTAATGAGCTGTTTATGGGGATTAAGCATCGACCCAACACTGGTGCCCTCGAGATGTTTTGGACTTCCCATCAGCCCCAGCCAGCATTGGCAATGGTCAGGAATGCTTGCCATTGTAGTCCAAAACATCTGGAAGGCTCCATATTGGAGAAGGCTGCTCTAGGTTTTCACCTAGATGTTTTAAATGGACCTGATTTATATTTTTTAACTGACCGTTAAGGGTATATGTAATCTTGTTCCAAAATCTAGAATCAGAACTAGTGGAAATGATGGTGATGTTAAAGTAATGTACAAGAAGTAAATATTTTAAAAGATAGATATTGTGAGGTAGGGTGACCAGATAAAATCCAGGTCAGGGCTCATGTAACTTTAACAGTTGTAGATAAAAGGGAATTTTAGCCAGTGTTATTTGTATGCATTTAGTTCCTGGTGAAATTCCTTCTTCATCACAACAGTTAAAGGTGTAGGTACTATACTGGAGTGACCATATACAAAAGAAGGCAGGGCCCCTGCAACTTTAACAGTTGTGATGAAGAGGGAATTTCATCAGGAAATAATTGCATACAAATGACACTGGCTGAAATTCCCTTTTCTCTGCAACTGTTAAAGTTACATGAGCCCTGACCTGGATTTTATCTGGTCACCCAATTGTGAGGGTATGTCTGCATTGATCCTGCACCTTCTGACATGGAGACCCTGCCTCTTAGTACTGTATTTGCAGCGTTTGTTCAGAGTTGAGGGAAAGATATTCTGCATATGTGCAGAAATGCAGGACTGAATCTGACAGTGGTTTCAGCAGTGACTCTTCTGAGCCCTGGCTCAAATTAAGCACTTTATGTATACTATAGAATCATGGAATAGTAGAGTTGGAAGGGGCCTATAAGGTCATTGAGTCCACCCCCCTGCTCAATGCAGGAATCCACCTTAAAGCATACATGACAGATGGCTGTCCAGCTGCCTCTTGAATGCCTCTAGTGTGGGTGAGCCCATGACCTCCCTAGGTAATTGGTTCCATTGTTGTACTGCTCTAACAGTCAGGAAGTTTTTCTTGATGTCCAGCTGGAATCTGGCTTCCTGTAACTTGAGCCCATTATTCCATGTCCTGCATTCTGGATTGATCGAGAAGAGATCCTGGCCCTCCTTTGTGTGGCAACCTTTCAAGTACTTATAAAGTGCTATCATGTCTCAGTCTTCTCTTCTCCAGGCTAAACATGCCCAGTTCTTTAAGTCTCTTCTCATAGAGCTTTGTTCCAGACCCCTGATCATTCTCGTTACCCTCCTCTGAACATACTCCAGCTTGTCTGCATCCTCCTTGAAGAGTGGTGCCCAGAACTGGACGCAATACTCAAGATGAGGCCTAACCAGTGCCGAATAGAGGGGAATCAGTACCTTGCGCAATTTAGAAGCTATACTTCTATTAATGCAGCCCAAAATAGCATTTCCTTTTTTTTGCAGCCACATCACACTGTTGGCTCATATTCAGCTTGTGATCTACAACAATTCCAAGATCCTTCTCGCATGTAGTATTGCTGAGCCAACTATCCCCCATCTTGTAACTGTGCATTTGGTTTCTTTTTCCTAGGAGAAGGACTTGGCATTTATCCCTATTAAATTTCATTCTGTTGTTTTCAGCCCAGCGCTCCAGTCTATCAAGATCACTTTGAAGTTTGTTTCTGTCTTCCAGGGTATTAGTGATCCCACCCAATTTTGTGTCGTCTGCAAATTTGATAAGTATTCCCTGCACCTCCTCATCCAAATCATTAATAAAAATGTTGAAGAGCACTGGGCCCAGGACCAAGCCCTGCAGTATGTTTTATGTTAAAGGAGATGTATCCTATCCCAGAGCCATAGCTGCACCACTGACTATAGTGGAGGCATGAAGAGTCTGTCAATTTTGGGACTCTTAAAGAGAGTGCCCTGTTATAAAATGATGACTCTTGGAGTTGTCTGAAGGAAGCCATGACAGGGATAAAAGCTTTTGGAGGAAGATTCAACCCCACTTTATGCTCTTGCCAATGAAAGCAGGGATTATTCTTCTTTCTACCAACTTTTCCCACAGGACTACTGCAACCAATGTGAACATTTCGTACAAATGTGTCTTTTTTAAAAACAACAACAATCTAGTAGAGTTCTAGAATTCTTAAACATCCTGCATTGATTGAACAGCTCTTTGCTTAACTATCAAATGCATGGTGACCACTTGGAGATCTGATGTGTGATGATTCCTTGCAGGATCCACCTTTTGGCAGAGAAACACTGGGTGCCTCTACAAGAGCGATTTTAAGCTCTTTCAAGATGCATTACAGATTTTACCTCTTTTTATCTCCTATTTTGCGGATTTTTGCATTCGCGTTAAATAGCGAGTTTTATTTACCGCAGGAGTAAGAGCGCCTTGTGTCCATGTAAACAATTTTCTTTGCAGTCGCATTAACAATCAGAGTGGGCGGACTGTTGTGATGTCATGGATAGAACTGCCCCTTCACTGGGAATACCTCTCAGTTTTTCGTTCAGTTTTATTTCCTGTCTCATCCTGGCCACTTCCTTCTTGGTCTCCGTCTCTCTGGATGGAACCTCCAGGAAGAGGTGACCCAACGTGAACTGTAAATAAAGTGTCTTTAAACTCCCATCCTGGAATTTTTTTTTCATGGAGACACGGGGCCAAACGAGAGGTGGTTTCACAAGAAGGAGGGGGAGGTCAGTAAGAATGTGCGGATGTGCGCATAATTAAGCGATCAGCTTAGACAAATCGTCCCCTCGCTTGTTGGTCGGTTCCTGACATGAGCTCTGTGTATATGTGTGTGTGCGTGTGTATGTTTTACATCACCAAAATGACAAGGTATTACTGTGAAGGGAGGAAGGGAAAATGGTTGATCTCTCTGGGAAGAGGAGGGGGAAGAAACGAAGCAGCCTCCCCCTGTCTGTTTTGGCGTGCATGTGTGCGAGGCACATTCCCATTTACTCCTGAGCAGTTCACTTGAAATGGCAATCAGGCGAAGGGGGGGGAGAGAGAGGCAGCCCTGACTAAAAATAAGTTTTAAATGGTTGTTGGATGGGAAACTTCTGATGCACATCGAGACAAAGGGAACAGGTCCAACAACTGATTACCGGCAGGCAAACCAGGTTACCAAAGGCAGGAGATTCTGGTGGGCGGGGAGAGGGGAAGTTCCTCTGGGTAAAAGCGCATTTCTTTCAGCACTGTTCACCACATGTATACAACTTTTGATCGCCTTCCCAGAGAGCCCGTCATCCGCTTCGACGGCTCTCGTGTATAGGCGTGAGGTGCAAACGCGCTTATCAGGAAATGCGCATAATCGGGGAACCGGGCATCAAAGCGAACTCTTGTAGAGGGGACCACTGTTTGGCCACAAGATAGTGAGACAGCAGACACAAGATTGTCAGCTTTCACATGCTTCTCTTGCAGCTACCATGTCATGTGGGCAATGATCTAGTGAAGCAGCCCTAAGTGAGCACAGCTGGAGAGCATGAAAACACTTTGCTTCAATTCAAGGGGAGAGAAAAAAATATGGCTAATGAAAAAACTCTCACACACAACTCCTCAGTTTGAAGTGTCTCTTCTTCTACTATGAGCTACAGATTTTAATATGAAGAACTGCAACATTAATTTTGACCTTTTCTACAACGCAGCTTCTAATTACTTGAGCACATTGTATTCCTGAAATAGTAGTACTATAAACAATTATAATGGAAGATCTCGTGGTAGTATATTATACATATTTTAAACAACAACAACAACCAGAAAATCAACTCCCCAGGATTCCTACAACAGTTTGAGAAGAGCAGGCAAACTCCTCTGTAGTGCTCTTGCAGCTGGGACCTCTTCATGCTCTTATCTGATGTTTATTTGGAGCTGAGTGTTATATTCAGAAAAAGCAAGTAGTACAGCTTTTCTGGGATTGGATCGCCTGGGAATGCAAGCAGGGGACTGCATGTTGAATGTACTTCCGCACATAGAAGACTAATACATCAGGCTGAGATTCTTCTCTCTCACATGCTAACTTTGTATGTGAAAGGACTTTTTGACCTGGGAGAGCATATTCCCATGCAGCATTCTCCAACAAAATGGTACAGTTCTAACAAAGCTTTTCCAGATGCTTTCTCTGAAGATGTAGATTGGCCCTTCAAAGCAATAGTGTGCTAGAACCTGTATGAAACCTAGGTGCAACATAATGCTTACCACTTGAACAATTCCTTCGTCTTGGAGGTGGAAGGTCCAGCTTCTTGAAGACTGTATGAGCTGACTTCTAAAGGTGCTGCTTTTCATTGGACATGCCACAGGTCCAAGAGATGGATCAATAGGGCAATTGGCACATCAGGGCTGGTGCAAGGATTGGTTACATGAGTGGCTATCAGGAGGAGGGCCTTTGCTGCTGTAGCAGCCCAGCTGTGGAATGAGCTCCTTAGAGAGGTTCACCTGGCACCTATATTATACTCTTTCCGGCGCCAGGTGAAGACATTTTTATTTTTCCAGTATTTTAGCAATTAATTCTAGTTTTTTTTTAACTCTGCTATTTCAAATCTCTGCATTGCTACCTTGTTTTATTCAAGTTGTACTTTTGTATTGTGGTTTTATGTTGTAGCTTTAAGCTTTCATATTATATTTTATGCTGTACTTATGGTTTTAACTTTTGTGAACTGCCCAGAGAGCCTCAGCTATTGGGTGGTATAGAAATGAAATCAATCAATCAATCAATCAATCAGATATTTGCCATAACCACTGCCACTGAGAGATGGCAGCTGGCTGTATGACATCAGCAGCACAGTGCAAGAAAGACCTGCCCCTTGGAGATTGTAACAACTGACGTCTGGATGTGCTATTTTACATTGTACTTGCAAGCAGCAGGTCATCACCTAAGGATTCCTTTGGTCACCGCTTTAAGAAGCATCCGGGTAGGAACTATATCCTTTGCTGATTCCCCCCACCCCAAGTCTCTCCTCTAGCTAAGCTGCATTGGGATATTAAGCAGCATTTTAAGGTGTCTGTATGTTTTCCCCTGTGGAGTATGGAAAATAAATAAGTTAGAAAGAAAAAACCAGCATAGCTTTCTGTATTGTTTAACTGCCTAAGTTCTTAAACTTGAGGATAGTTGTTAAAAATCACTCACACACATAGTTCTATCATGTCAATTCAATAAGACAACGTGGTGGTTTTCTCAATATATGCAGAAGAATTTCAAGATGGCGTCTTTGAGGTTTTGCAGGGTTGGAGTAGCTGAGATTGAAAGAGATTTAAAAAATAAGATAAAACATTTATTGTACAAACTATTGCAATAAGTTAATGCATCAACCTCACTTCCACAGTAATGACATTGAATCCTATGGCAACCCTTTTTAAGGAAGACACTGCTTTTTTGCATTGTATCCTAGATTTTGGCTTCACCATCTAAACTTTCATTTTTTTGTTTTTGCAATATAGCAATGCTTTGTAGTAGAAATGCTTGCAGGTATATCAAGCAGAATGGGTTTGGGAGGTCACATAAGTGCCAAAAGAATCCTGTTGGAAGTCAGTGAAGATATCTGAGTGTTATACCTTCGAAGTGTCATATTCTGCACTACCTGAAACCTACAAACAGTATCTTGGTAAATAATAATACTCAAGTATGCATATTCATTAACACCCTCCCCCACACCTCATTTGAATCTATATTAATATTATTGGAAATCCCTGTGTACTTGACTAGAGCAAAAATATAAAATGTTATTTATAGCAAGTTATTTTAAAACAATTTCGATTTTCTCTTGAACACTTGAAGTTGGCATAAGTGGCTTCTTTGTACTAATGCAGGAGAATCAAAACAGTTTTTCTATGACCACAGTTGTGTGTGTATGTGGGATCATAACCTTGTAATGCACCCTATTGTGTAGCACAAAGAAGTTAAGCATTATTATGGCAGCTTTCTCCCATCAAAAGAACTCTTTATGGTCCAGGTATTCATTCTCTTGTGTCCAGATTTAGCTAGTTTATGTCTTTTCATGCTGGTGAAGTCAGCCAAAGGGGACTACAAAGGATCCATTAATTATATGGAGAGTCTCTAGGTCAAATTCATTGCCAAATGAATGGGACACTGCTGAATTGGAAATCAGAGAAACAACACCTAAATACTCACATATGCATTACTGGCAGTGTTGCAAGCCTGGAATCACAGTTCCAAAACTGCTGGCTCTCTTTACATTTGCAGTTCTACAACAGCTAATCTTATTTCCAATTGATATAATCGCAGTATCAAACAGATAAGAAAATATAAAAGAAAGCAATCTCTTGAACATAATTCTCCTTTTGTTATTGCTGATTGTAAAACTTTAACCCTTAAGTTACTATTAATAAATGTTATATTTTGGCATTGAAATTAATATAGAACACATAATGCTTATGATATGACTTCTAAAAAGGAGTTCTACATTTCCCACCCTGCCTTTTTATATTTTTGTTTGTATTTCTTCTCAGGATCTGGTTTTTAGTTAATGGGAAATACCCTATGCAACTAATATTGAAAATAATACACTGTGTATTAAAATTGTGCTATTACATTTATTTGTAACTACCAAAATGGTGTTTGATGAATATTTCTTTGCCTTGGATTATGAACAATCTCTCTCTTCTTCTTCTTTTTCCTTCTGAGAGACTTTGGCTTTAACATTAGTGGTCAATCAAGTATTTTATTCTCAAGAGGAGGTGGAAAAATCACTTGAAAATGGCTGGAAAAAATTGTGGTTCCAGAAGGAGTTTTGAAAAGGTGGACTCAAGGTCAGTAAAGTGCTAAATGCTGTTCCTGACTCTTGTCAATCCCTTGGTGATCTGGTTCATGCTGCTTGTTGATTAGACCAAACTGAGTTGACTACGTTAAAGATGACTTTATTGCAGTGGGCAATAATGCATCGGTTAGATGTATTTTTGTGTTTTGTGTTTTGTTTAAATACTAAAGACTATAAAGTTGTGACAACAACAACAACAATAATAAAAATAATAAAGAACACCTTCATTTCCCAAAGATACAGGATTAAGATGTAACTTTTACATTTAATGCATTTAACAAAATCAAGGTTGATCCGAATTATGTGCACTTGATTAATATTTAACCAAAATGCTTGAATTGTTGTTGTCATTGTTAATAATAACAACAACAATAAAAATAATAAAGAACACCTTCATTTTCCCAAAGGTACAGGATTAAGATGTAACTTTTACATTCAATGCATTTAACTAAATCAAGTTTGATAGGAATTATGTGCACTTGATTAATATTTAACCAAAATGCTTGAATTGCGCTAGCAAATATTTGTTTGGATGAGGAGGGAAACCAGTGTGGAAGATAAGAAGGGAATGTTACAAAAAATATGGGGCTGCTGTTGAAAATGGCAGCTCTGTTTTTTCCTCCATTATTTCTACTCCAACTTACCTATTATTCTGGCTGCTCTGTATCTAGCAAGTTTACTGAGCTGTGAACAAAATAAAAAATAAAAATCCAAATTTGGAATACATTTAAAAAACAAATGTCAATAAAACCATGCCTTGTCATTCAGGAAAAGCTTGATTAAATAAAGATGCTTGCTTAGATAAAGATGTCTTTAGCAGGCACCGAAAACAAAGCATTGGTGCCTGCCTGACATCAGCTGGCAGGGAATTCCACTGAGAGGGACCCAATATACTGTAGCTTTTCTCTGAGCGGACTCCAGACGGACCACAGGTCCATGTAGAACCACCATAAGGGAGACATTACTCTTTCAAACATCCACACATGTGACACTGAGAGCTGGGTGAGGACCAAATTAAATGAGCCAACTTTCATGCAATTTGCAGTTGAACAAATGACTTAAAAAAGAAAAGAAAAAGCAAATAGTAGGCACAGGGGGCTGGATTGGTTCCCTGCTGGGCAGGTGGGAGGACTTTAACATTTTGCTTCCTGCCACGACCCCAATCTTAGTCCACCTGCTATTTGTCTTGTGCAGAGGCCCTGGTCCAAATGGGGATCACAGCAGAGAGCAAAGGGTTAAAGCTCTCTCACCTCCCCTCCCCCCCGGACCTCCCACACCTGCTAGTTACTTTTCGCAAGCCATTTACAGAATTGCTAATTGCATGAGTGGCATTTCATCGAATTTGGCCCTAAGGTGTTCTAGATACTTTGGATCGAAGGCAGGGTATTCAATGTGTGGCTTCACCCCCCAATAAATGCCTAAGAAGGGATGTACTGAAGCAATACATCTGCATTTCATCTAGCTGCTCCTTGCATGCTCAAGAGCTGCAGGGCACATCTAGACATCCCCCACATGCAAAGACTGACTTACTTCTGAACACAGGACTGCACACATATGCATCCCTTTGCATGCATCCCTTTTTCTTTCCATCAAACTGAGTAGAGAAGCCCACACCTGTGGGAGCTCCTATGTTCCAATTTCCCAACCAGAACACTAGCGAAGCTTGGAGGAAATGCTTCCAGATGTGACATTGCATCAGTATTTCAGGGTTGCTGTACTGAGAGGAGGTATTTTGTGCAATGCTTAGGTCTTAAGTTAAAACATTTTTAAGGACAAGCGAGGAGACTGCTGCTGTTACATGTTCATTGGTAAGATTTAAATGGAGAATTATTGGCATCAAGTTTCAAAGATGGTTCTACTAAAAAGTAAGCTTAGAGCTAAAGAATATCTTAGGAAAGTGCAAGCACTTTCACATGTACACTGAGGTTTCCCCATTTTGTTTTTTCCAGCCGCTGTTGGAGGTGGAAATCCTCACAGTAGCTGAGGGGGAAATGGATTTTCCCACCAGAAATATATTATCACGAGTGATCCTTATCATTATGCAAAATATTTTGGGGTGGCTTGGTCTTGAATTGGAGTTAAGACCAATTAGTTTTTCAAAACATCTTCTCTGGGTGGAGATGAAAATGGCCAGAATGGGTTCGTTGTGATGGATCAATGCAGCTGCCTGCATTTTTGGACTCTCCTTGGAGGCGTATCTATGGAGACTGTCATGATGACTGCCCATTCTTCGAAATGTACCACTACGCCACTGGTCCAGAAACCTCACTGCCTATGTGGATCTTCCCATGTAGCCTTATGGATCTTGGTCCAAATGTTTCCATTGCACTCAGTGTAGGGCCAGTTTTCTTACTGCTAGGCATTTTATGGATGATGTGGAAAGTAGGGCCCACAATATAATATCACAAAGCATGTTGGGATTTATTGAAGTGATAAAGCAAAAGATACAATCCCACTGAGTGAAGCTAAGTATCCGAGTCTCAAGGCTGAAGTCCCACTTCCCCACCTCATCAGATATTCTCACTTTCTCCCTGATTGCCAATCATTGGGTGGTTACTCTGCTTTTGCGTAGTTCCATGCCCCCCTTTCCATTCTAAATGGTGAAATGCCTCTCCTAAGACTTAATTACTGGCACTAAGGGCTTTCAGCTAAAATATTCTGACATCTATGGCCCCACCCATTTTGACTTGCCCTTTTTGCCTTTGGCTCCACCCACTACTGGGATGGCCCTTAGGCTAAAAGAGGTAAGACATCCCTGTAATAGAGGAAGAGGTCAGGAACACTCCCACTGGCCCCGCCACAGACAAACATATTCAGTCAGTTGTCTGATCAGCCCCTCCCCTGCACATACCCTTTGTATGTGCATATGGACTGTTCAGAAATAGACTGAACAGATTGAATCCAGATTTACATTAGATCACATGTGCTGACAAAAATGCACTTCCCATCCCCTCACAGTGGCTCCTGCAGCCCCCTGAAAATGCAACACAGAGAATCAGGAGAACCTGCTGAATGGGGTGAGTATGGTGTGGTGGAGAGGGGGATCTCCCCAAAATTGTGCAGAGGGACCTTCCATTTTGAAACACTGCAATTTGACCCTCCCCCATTATGTGCATTATGTATGCACATGGTGTCTGAAAAGGGCTGTTGTCACATAATAAGCAGTCATCTCTCTATAAACAAAAAGTAGTACAAGTGCAATTGATTATAAAAACTGCAGGCTCTTGGGATCACCTGCACTGATAATAAGCTCAGCAAGACCCTCCAAAAGCTAAATAAACTGTCCAGGTTTATAAGGCTCAGTTTAGATCACTGGATACTTCTACTTAAAAGAACAGGGTGTACAATTAAGCCTCTTGTAGTATGCTTGCTCTGGAAGGAAAATTACCAATGCAGCTGTTCAATTTTTCCCAAACCCTTTCAGCTACAAAGCTTTTTAAATGTACTTGTCTCGGCAGTCTTTTTTATTTGGGTACCTGTAAAGCTGCGTGCATGTTTACGGGATTTCTAATAAAGGAATAAGATCCAGGTGAAAGAATTAAAGGGTTCTTCCAGATGTTTTGCCTGGATTAATAGTGACAACATCGTTGCATTTGGGGGCACTCAAAACATTGAGAGTGGGACTGCAGATATTTATTTGTAGGTTTCAAATGTGAGCAATGGCAGTTGCATCGGAAGTGTGATTGCGCGCAACGTGTCTCTGAAAAATGTAACATTTGCTTTTCAGTGCAAATGGGGCTTGAGGAATATGTGGCATGCAGAACAAAATAGTTCCACAACAGAAAGGAAGCTCAAATATAAGGACTGCTAGAG
Organism: Anniella stebbinsi; assembly: GCA_029215795.1. Classification (NCBI taxonomy): domain Eukaryota; kingdom Metazoa; phylum Chordata; class Lepidosauria; order Squamata; family Anniellidae; genus Anniella; species Anniella stebbinsi. Next base: position 286,945,420 of record JARDYH010000002.1, on the reverse strand, counting down.
AAATCTAAAAAAGAAACAAGCTTGCACAAGAATGGAAGGGTTTTGCTGTTTCTACTGCAGTGACATTGGGGCAGGATCTGGGGCCCAGGACACATTCCATATACCGTTGTCAAATCACTTTTAAAGTGTTATATCCAGCTTGGTGTAGATCTGGCCTGTGTGTCTTGTAATGGTGTCTTTTGAAATACTTATTATGAACACAGGAATATAGAAACTGCCTTATACTGAGTCAGACCATTGGTCCATCTAGCCCAGTACTGTCAACACTGATCATTGCAGCTCTCCAGGGTTTCAGGCAGGAATTTTTCCAGCCTTACCTGGAGATGGCAGGGATTGAACCTGGGGCCTTGCAAACCAAGTGCTGTATTCTTGAGGTTCAGACCCTCCCCAGTGTGAAGGGGGAACTCTGAGAGTTCCTCTTTTATGGATTTTAAAAATCCTTGGTTTGGAAGAGAAGAGGATTTCCTGCAGCAGGCAGGTATGTATCTACACTGGCAAAATGAAAGTTGTATGTAGTAGTAATATGATAACAGGTCTTATCAATTTTAACCTGTACAGTGATACAAACATCTATTTAGTTTGTCAGCCACATATTCAGAGGCCGACAAACTAAAATCTAAGCAGCAAAACAGCAAACCTGACTTGGCTGCCACTTTGCCTCCTCTATTTATTTATATCTTATAAACCTATGGCCAGACTGGAGTCCACCAGGAGAAGAGCCTTTAGTATGGTGGCCCCTTCTGTTTGGAAATCCCTGCCCCTTGACTTCAGGAAGGCACCAACACTGTTCTGCTTCCAATGCCTCCTGAAAACAACTTTTCGAGGAAACATCCTCAACTGACCAGCCACCGTTTTTATTGGTATTCTGTTTTAAATGGAACAATTTTAATTTGCTGTTTTAATTGTTAAAAAAACTTTTTACTGTTTTATTCTTATGTTCACCATTCTGGAATCTATTTTAGATATGGAATGGTATATAAATATTGTAAATAAATAAATAAATAAATAAATAAATAAAATCCTATGTATAGCAAATAAAATCCCATGTATAGCAAAGTCAAATGTAGATCCTTATGTAGCCCCAAAGGTATCATGCATACACAAGAAGGAGGTATCAGTATGCTTGGGGAAACACTAAGGTTTGCAGAAGTACCCCCCAAAAATTTTTTAGGAAATAAACCCGAAGGAGGGGAGATCCCCAAAACATTCAGGTGAAGATTGATCATGCTTATTGACATGACAATGGAATGCTGATTGACTGTTGGTGGGGCAAGCAAAAACCTGGGGCTGGAATGAAAGTAGAGCATCCTAGAAGAAGGAATGGGTTGTTGGCTGGAAACCTGCGCAGGAGCATTCCAGACTGCAATACTTTGTTGCAGGTTTGACTTGTTTTACAATTATTCATTATTTTATTATTTATTATTTATTGTTTGTTGTTAATCATTCATTAGATCCTCCGCATTTTTTAACACAATGCAAACAGCTCCCCCATCCTGCCCTACCCCTGTCCCCCAATCCCTTCCCTTTAGGTTCCCCCCTCCTACAGTTAAAGAGTGAAGGTTTCATGTATATAACTAAAACCATTAAGCAAAAATTGGAGAAATGAATTGTTAGCATAGAAAGAAAAATATACAAAAGGGTTTTTTGTGTCATGCACATGCAATGAATGTAGTATTGGATGGGCATAGACTGGGGAGACCAAGGTTCATATCCTGGCTCAGCTTTGAAGTTCAGTGGCCGACCTTGGACCAATCACTGTCTCTGTGTCTTACCCAACTCACCTTGTGACGATTCAGGAGAACAGCCCCATCCATGCATGCCACTCTTAGTTCCTTGGAGGAAGGGTAGGTTAGAGATGTGGATAATAAGAATAACAACGACAATATTCTGCAGCAGATGCACAGTGGAGTGTACAATAACAATCACAAAATTCAAAAACTGATAGCCAAGCTATCTTTTTTTTATTCCTACCAATCAAGTCATTAACACCCTCTACAATACAGCATAGCAAACATCACTTTAAAACCAATCTAACTTATGATCCTTCACCATCTGGAGGGTGTATGTGTTGGACTTTTCTCAGTAATGTCTGAAATCTATGAGAACTATTAGACTCTTATATCTACTCTTCATTATAATTACAGTCAAAGTGGATGGGGGGGATAATGATATGTAAATTGCACCTGCTGAAAAATTAGGAGGGTAATGCTGGTGTGGGAAGGGATCAAGTCGTTCTCCTCATCCATGTGGTTTTTCCATCAAGAAGTTACCCGAGCAGAGTAGAATTGGGCCCCGGGAAACTGACCACCTCCCCATGTTGCAATAATGTATGAATTTGGCCTTACTGCCAGATCAGCATGGTTAGGTTGGGGGCTGTTAACCATTTGATAGTATTCTGAGATATCATTGAAAATCAATGATACTACAGTACACCTAACTTTTGCTGCATTGTACTCAGAATCAATAATTTGAACTTTGTACAACTGAAATGATGTACTTGATCAATGATATGTATTTGAAGTTGAGAAGAGGGTTTTTGATTTAAGTGTGAGAATTTGCAACTGATTTTTATACTAAAGAATATTCTTTTGTTTCTTCAAATGCAAATGGCCTAGATAACAGATCTCATATTTGTACACGGAGTCCCTGGTTAAAAGAACCTATGTGAAAATGTGATTCCCTCCAAATATTCAAAGATTGCATGCCAAATTAATTAAGGCAAGAAGTTTCAGATGTAATTCAGGGGAGGTCTGCTTTGTGATTTACAGTCTTAAAGTTTGATAGGCTTTGTATTGAATAAGAGTTAACGGCTTTTCTTAGTGATCTGTGTACTGTACGATAAATAAACAGGTGACAATATTTGCGTCTGCAATTTTCTGTTTATTAATGAGAAATAGTACGGTTTTTAGTACTAAAAGAGAACAAAATTGTGCTTCCCCCCAACACATAATGTATATTTTTTTATTAGGGATTTGGCATGATTTAGCCACTTCTATGCCAGAATCAATTGCCTGCCAAATTATATAGTAATTCAGTTCAGAACTGTATATTTTAATAAATAGAGAGGGGGAAAAAACCTTCCATAGCAATACTTTTCAATTACCTCTGCTCAAGTTACATATCATCTGTGTAATTTACTCCCACTACTCATTAGTTAGAAGAATTCAATAATTGTTTTAAGCACCAATAAGTTAATAATACAAAAATACAATGTGCAATCTTGTTTACTGATTCTGGCTGCTGAAAGGTTAAACCTCTTCCAGTAAATTCAATCCTCTCTCTCTCTCTGTCTGTCTCTCTCTCTCTCCAATATTCCCTACACTCCAGAGCAATTATTGTTTCCATTTGTGGGTGTTTGTGTATGTGGGTGGCAGACATGGAGATGTACACCAATCCAACCAATATTTAAGATAAACGTTATGAAAAGAAGGGTTTAGGGTTGGGAGCCTAGCTTTCCAAGCTTACAATTGTGATTTATTTCTGTTTTCATGGCATGATGAGTTCATTGGTTGCCTGGTAGTTTGCCCAAAGAACATCTAAAATGTATGCTGCCCACTGGGTATCATTTGGACATGATATTGATTGGATATGTGTGCACAGGGAATTCCCATTTGGAAACTCTTCCATACAATGGAACGGCCTCATTCTCTCTTTCTCTCTCTCTCTCTCTCTCTCTCTCTCTCTCTCTCCCTCTCTCTCCTTTGTACATTAGCAAGCATTCCTATGAAGAATGTGTGAAGTTCTACATGGACAAAATGCATTCATGCTCCACAGGATTCATGATACAAAATGAGCATCAATACATGGACACTTACTAGAAGGAAGGACTGGACTTCCAGCAAATCCCCTTGCAGTGAAGATTATGTGAGTTAAATTATGTGAAACAGAAAATGTTGAAGACCCTTACAAACAAAGAAAAGGAATAACGTAGAATAATGTAGAGTTGTGTGACAGTCAAGCAGGAGTGGATTAGCTGTGATGGTGAATGGGAAATAACCCCTCTTCTTTTCAGGCCATATGATTGAGAGCTTGCATTTAGGGTTTAAATCTTGGAGCTCCTAGATATTGGCATATGGCAGTGAGGCAGATATCTGGGAAGCAGGACAGCTTCAGTTTAAGCCCTCGGACACAGTTTGGAAGAGAGTAAACTGGCATAAATAAGTCTGGACAATCACACAGTGGAGGCTGGTGGCTTCTATTTCAGTAGGGTGGTGAATCCACTCTGGGTTTCAGTCAGAACGAGTCAGAACTCTAAAGGAGCTATCCAAGTTCCTGAACCAATTTTGAGGACAGAAACCCAGAGTGGATTCACTGCCCCACTGAAATAGGAGACATCAGCCTCCATTGTAATCACAATTGTATCAAGGTAGATCAGCCATGGGGAGTGGGGGCAGCAGGGAGCTAAAGAGGCCAACAGGGAAACAGCAAGTAAACACAAGTCTTCCATCCATTTAGGTGTTGTCAGCAGGGCCAAGGTTTCTTGGCTGAAAGCCTGATCTGTTTGAACAATTTTGCCTAAGACAGTCTTGAACAGATGATAGATTTTGGTAATATATAGATCAAGGTGCTCTGCTAGTTTTGGAAAACTGAATGCAGAGGTGGGCAACTTGTGACACTCCTGATGTTGTTGGACTACAACTCCTATCATCCCTTGCCAATATAGGCAGTGATGAGGGATCATGGGAGTTGCAGTCAAACCACATCTGGAGGGACACAAATGGCCCATACCTGAAAGAAGGGATCTGAGGAAGGTGTTCAAGAACTTTCAACAGCCCAGGGTAACAATGGCCTTGTTCACATATAATGAGAAGTCCCCGTGGGTGAGTTTCTCCATGGGGGTTCTCGCAGCGGCATACAATGGTGTGTTGTTGGGGTAGTTAACAAGCTACCTGCAACCCTAAAACAGCCCACGGGATCTGGGTGGCTTGTCAACCACCTCAACAAACCACCTTCACCAGGTAATGCCAAGTTATGGTGCACCGAATATTCAAAATGGTGGCCACTGCTGATATGAGAAGCCCCACAGGGAAATTCACCCATGAAGGCTTCTTTTTACATGTGGACCAGGTCAGTGAGTACTTGCCATCCAGGCCAAGTAGCTGGAAGACTCATACCCATTCTTGCCCTAATATCTGACAACCTTGTATCATTCTAAACATTTGCCTTGATGCCTAAGTATTCATATGCAAGATTTTCTAGATCTCAGAAAGAAGAGGCTGGATGCCTCCCCAAATTTGACTCATATTAACATTTAATATTTTACTTACTAATTAGGCTTAATGAATCAATTGATTAATCAGGAGAATTCATCAGTTTAAATCAGCTTACAACTGAGAAGGTTGTAATGTGAATGTGCATCTTTGCATTCTGTGCATCTTTGCATACAATGAATATATGTAGGAAAGTGTCCCAAACGATATTTAGAGCCATGCATATTTACTCACAAATGAATCACAGTGAATTCAGTGAGGCTTATGCCAAAGCAAGGGTGCACAGGACTAAAGCACAAGTTAAGAGTGCATATGAGCTTCATTAAATACCCTTTCATATGGAGTTATTGTAGAGTTTATTTTTTGCTGGAATCCTTAATTAATCTGTTAATCTGTTGAAAGCAAGACCAAACAGATTACTGCCCTTTGACCGCAAAGCTCTGTATTATCATTAATCCAGATCAGTAACCTTGTACATGGGATTATTCGGAGTGGTCCTCTGTGTGAGCAACTCCTTCCTTATAATTGAAACAGGCATGGCTTGAGTGCTTATATCAATTTCTGCCCATTTCTAGGCCTGCAAGGTTGAAGCTTTTCTCCATGTGATTGATAGTTCATGTGGGACAAGGAATGAACGCAGGGCCAGGAAGATCCATACTTCTTCCTTATTTCTTAGCCGAAAAGTTAACACAGCTGTTGCTAAAGGTTAAATTTGGAGGTCAGATTGTTATGCTATTAGGAACACTCCATGTAGGTTTAAACTGTATTAATGCACAACCCTTTCTTTATCCACAGAGTGTGTTAGTCAATGACTACATTGATCCATTGTTGTGTCTTCTTACAGAGGTTCCTGCAATGAAGCAATAGAAATCATTAGGGCTTGTGATAAGGAATTCCTCCTGGTACAAGCAGACACAGAGTTCACATTTCATTTACTGTCACAGCAGTTAGACAGCTCCCAAGCCTAGAATTTCATGTTAAAGGAGTTTAGGTTAGGGAAACTAAAGACATGCCCCTTGATATCTCCAAACCTTTAAATTTGTGGACTACACATATATGAATGCGTATAATTTCTCCCCTGATAGCATTCTTTTGGTTGTGGTCATGATAACATTTATTTCATTACGCTTATGCATATATTTTAATTCCACTTTCTCTTCCTCTAAAAAGCTCAGAGCAGTTTACATGTAGTTCCCAGGTTCCTGTCACTATCAGGTGGTTTTCTGTTTAGCTTCAGAAGTAGAACTGCTCCATTTTCCTTCAGACCATTAACTATCAAGATGGAGCTGGGAGTTGAGCATCTTTTTGGTACTTAAAAGTTATGGGCATATGCTATGCAGTCCTACGCAGGTTTACGTAGAAGTGAGTTCTGTCAAGTATAATGGGTTTACTCCCAAGTAAGAATAGTAGCCTTCATTTATTTGCTCTTTTTTGGATTGAGTGGAACATCTGGTCCAATCAGTACAGGACAATAAAACAGCATAGGTACAAATTAGCTATAAATGAGCCGCTCAGTCTGTAGTACAGCTGCTTTTGTGGATTGTGGCCTCCGTCCTGAGAGATGCATGGCTACTTCAATGAGCAAAAAAATGGTACTTTTGCTGCCCTTTTAATATTCAACAAACTGCTTTTGAGGTGCAGGGATGTTTAACAAGTGGTTAGAGATGTAGGACAGAGACCTGCTGTTACAAAGGGGAAAAAATGAGGGGCAGATTTTTCAGATTCCACACTGCAAAGGTTTGATAGATCATGGTACATGGGTTTCATTTACTCCTAAAATGCCAGAGGGTGTTGTAGAATCTGGACATTCTGCCATGGCCTTTGCATGCATAGGGCTCACTATGCAAGTGTCTAGCACACAGAGGGTTCAATAAGGACATAAATGCCTTGATATACCTGGTAATCTTCCCCCAAACTGGCTGGCTGGGGGATACTGGGAGTTGAAGTTTAACATATATGGTGGACACCAGATTGAGGAAGGCTTGGTCTAGGTCTTTGGACAGAAATTTGAGGGTGTATTGGTGTATTCTGTCCTCAGGTCTCCCAGTTAGCATCACTGCCTCCTGCTCACTGGACTTAAGAGAGAGGGCGTGGGCAGGGAGGCAGGACGTTTATGTAAAGTCACCTGTAGGTTTTTATATTTTTGAATTCAAATTCAGACCATCTATTGTGATTGTTTGACTGTGACTCATGGAGCTGTGCTACCATTTAGGTCAGATATGCACAATAGGAGATATGATTGGACACTGCCCACTTACCCCTCGATACCTCTTGGAGTAATCTTTCCTTTATCTTCCATTAGCAATCAGCCTGAGCCAAAGTCGAAATGGGATGGGACATTTTGCATAACATGACAGTGTGCCTCACATTACATTACCTGGTGGCTGAAGACTTAAGGAAAAGGATGCTGTGAGCAGGTGATCAGGGCCTGAGTCCTGCTGCTCCCTGCTGCCCTCTTTCCCTATCTCCAAAAGCAGAGCAATATACTTACTCCAGGAATGAAGGCAGCAAAGGCACATCGGGTAATTCTGGGGTCCCAGTTGTAGGTTTGGATCTGAGTCATCCCAGGAGGGAAAATAATGCCTTCTCCCTGGGAAACATGACACAAATAGCATCATGTTTCCGCTGGGGATTCTGGGACTGGAATCCACTGGAATTTGGGGAGCCCCCACCTCCTCATCTGCCTCTGCTTCATCCCCTGCCACTGCAGATAGGTTACTGGGCCCTTGGGATGCAGGGGAGATGAGGCTAATGGTGGAGGTAGCAGATAGGAGCACTCAAATCTGGCCTTTGCTTGAGCTTTTGCAAGTGCCTGAACTGGGGGTTATCAAAAGCCAAACTTATTTTGGGTTTAATTCTTCACTAGCATTTAATTCTTCACTAGCATTCCTAGTTACATTGGCATGCCTTCATTGTAACACAGGTGTGCTTTCATTTTAATCAGTAGAAGGATTTTGAAAATGTTAGTCTTCTTTTTCTTACTTTAAAATACACCTTATACTTTTATGAAAATGCATGTTCTTAGAGTGTGTTCTGATCGTATTGTCTGTGCAATAGATTCAGTTTCCTGCTTATTTTATGCGGAGGCTCTAATTATTTTATTTTTTGTCGCTCTCCATATTTATGCCACTTCCAGGTTTGCTGTTTTGGGGGGAAAAGTTACATGATTTTTAAAAAATATATATTTACAAATAAAAAGTAAAAACAGTCCTTTCTGAATTCTGCTGTGGCTGCAATTCTAAGCACATGTCCCTAGGAGTAAGCTCCATTGAACTCAGTGAGACTTACTCCAGAGTAAAGAGGATTGGTCTGAAAGTTTTGTAAGAGGACCAAGGCCAGATCTACACCAAGCAGGATATAACACTTTGAAAACGTTTTGAAAATTGTATATGGAGTGTGTCCTGGGCCCCAACAGTTGTCAAAACTGTTATAAACCGTTTTAAAGCAATAGTGTAGATCCTGCCCAGCTCTCATGACGTTTCCCTGTCATAGACAAAAGAAACTTGGGTCATGAGATGAATAGCTTTAGGAGATGTTATCTTACAGATGGTGCTTAAAATCAAGGTCCTGACCATTTGTTGCCATTAAAAATCCCCTAACACCTTTTCATGAGCAAAGGTGTTAGCTGTGGTGTCCTGGACAAATTCCAACTTTGGGTAATTAAATTCTGTCTTCCTAAATTCCTCCCTTCCCTTATGTATTTTCAACTCACTATGGTGTTCTTCATTTCCTGTCCTAAACCGTTGTCTAGAATTGCCTTGTGCTGTTAAACAGCTGCCACATTTCACCCCAAAGGAACTACATTTCAGTACTGAGTATATTCCTCTGTGTGTGTGTGTGTGTGTGTGTGTGTAAGTGTGAAGAAGAGAAAGAGGAAGCTAATAGCATCAGATGAATACAGTCCATAATAGCAAACCATTCCTCCAGCCTGAGTGTGGATGGTACATAAAGACACAGTGCTATCTACACATGCTTACTCAGAATTTCAATGGAACTTACTCCTTGCTCCCAGGCAGTGGAGGCTGGTGGCTCTGATTTCAGTGGAGCTGTGAATCCATTCTGGGTTTTAGTCAGAATCAGCCAGAACTCTAAAGGAGTTATCCAAGGAACTGAATCCTATCACCAAAATGAGTTCAGCTCCTTGGATAGCGCCTTTAAAACTCTGACTTATTCTGACTGAAACCCGGAATGGAATCACAGTGCCACCAAAACCCGTCACCAGCCTCCACTACTCCCAGGTACGTGTGCTCAGGAATGCAGCAAAAATATCCACACGAAAGAACAAATCTGAAGAAAAACGACACTGGGTCCAAAATAGGCACCCATATTTAATAAACCGACCTCCTTCCAATTGGGCTCCCCACATGCACGATCCCCTTCCCTTTCTTTCTTTCTTTCTTTCTTTCTTTTTTTCTTTCTTTCTTTCTACCTAGCCACCAATGGCCAGAAACGGCCGTATAAGTCATGCCTTGCCTTTCTGCCTTGCCAAGTCTTGCTTTGAGCGCCACTCCTTCCCCCTCTACCTCAACAACTGCTAAAGAACGAAAGCGGCTGAGATTGTTGCACTTGATTTCCAGATATTGGTCATACCAGGTAAATGGTTTCATTTTCTTAGCTGAGGAAGGAATCTCGAACCCTCTTCTACTGGGGCTTGTTAAGCAGTTGCCTCGGGGGGCAGTTGATCAGTTCTTAAGTAGTAAGCAGCGTTAGCAGTCAACAGGCATAGGATCCCCTGCAGCTACTGCAGCCTGTCTCTTGGATCATCCTTTATAGTGGTAGAGAAGTAGTGCCTTATTGCAGTAATAATAAAGATAAAGAGCAGAAACAAGATAGCATTCATTGAAAGAATTTAATGTGAGAGAGTTTAAAGATGTGTGTGTGTGTCTGAGAGAGCGCAGAAGCAGCGGCTGGCGATACATACATAGCAATTTGTGTGGATCTGAACTCCGAATATCTCATATGTTTGAAAAGTATTCCTTGTAGCATTTCTGGTATGAAAGGTATTCTGGGATCAAAATAAGAGACTTAAATAAGGAGAAAGTAATAACTCAAAATGCTGATTCTTTTTTTCATGCTTCTTAGATAGGATGGTGGGTTGTCTCAGCTGTTCTTCTCACAAGTATGGTTCCCATATGCTATAAAGTCATGGTCAGCAATTTGTTTTAGGAAAGGGACGTTTTGAGGAGGGAGGGATAGTGGGTGGTGGTAGTTCCAACTTCATCACAGGCAGGAAAGAGAAAGAGAGAGAGAGAGAGAGAGAGAGAGTCACCAAACATAGGTGAGCAGAGCTGACCCAATGCAATCTGTATCGAGTTGGGTCAACTTGAGGATTTTCAGGGTTCCCCTCCTTAAATCAACATTCACGCAAATGGTGATTTAGGGGGAACTTGCCACACAAGAGAGTCCCCAGATTTTGGGGAAAAGATGCAGCTTGGCTCACAAATGGAAGCCAAGCTGGGGGTTCTGGGGAAATCCAGCAAGCCCCAAAAGGATCAGATTTTCCCATGACAGCCTTCCCTAGCTAGGATCAGTTTGGATAAACAGAAGGCAGCAATTGGAAATGCAGGATTGGCTCCCTGTCCTTGCTCAGACTAATGCAGTTGCCTTAATTATGGATAGCGGAGGAAGGACTAGGCTCAGAAACGCTGACCATTCTCCTCTCTCACCCATCATACTTGACTGTACTTAAGAGAGCTAATTCCCCAAGCCCATCTCTTGGTGATGCTGAATGACAGGTATGGAAGAGCTGGGGGCGGGGCTGTTGCTTCCAGGGCCTTTCCACACAATGACAATGCAATTTTACCCCATTTCTTGGAATGGGGATATTTTGCTTTAACACGTGTCACAGAACCACATGGACTCATGTCTCTCTCTCTCTCTCTCTCTCTCTGTGTGTGTGTGTGTGTGTGTGTGTGTAATTATAACACTTGTATTTGGGACATAGTTGGGATGGGAGTCAAGCCTGTCATTTGACCCAGATACTGTTGTCTTCAGTTTTAGGTAGATGGCAGATTTTGACCCTGTTCTATCCCCAAGCTCACCATTTTAATTTGCCTTGGGACTGCATAGAGCCATGGAGAAAGGAAAACACAATTCCCCTGAACAATGTTGGAATGGGGTTAAAATACTTTCATTTCATGGCATCACCACTGTCAATATGCTTCTGAAATCCCTGAGTTTCAGCCCTTATTTCCCCTCACTAGTACTGAATGCAGCTATATAGTATACAAATGATAACGAGGCTTATTCATTTATATCCCAGTTAAGTTTTGATCAGGATTTACCATTTTGCACCTTCCAGACCGAACACAGACTCAGATGCAATCTGTAGTTGAGGTCCGTACACTTCTGAGCTAGCAATGTGATTCACGGATAACGAAATATGTGTTTGAGATCATGCATACATTTGAAAAATGTGCATGAAAAAATACACACTTTGGACAAAGGCACACAAATGTGCTTGAATCAGTTGGAGTAGAATGAGTACCATTCAAAGATGCGCAGAAATGATCTGCACATTTGGGAGAATACGCACGTATTTTCATGTGGAAAGACAAAACAAAACCAAAGTTCACAATCTGATATGGACTCAAATTGAAACAAACTTCAAGATGGAATTTGGAGAACTTTGGCAAAACTGAGTTTTGCTGATTCATACATCCTTGGCCGCCCACTTGGGAAACAAGCAATGACAAGTGCAGTTCAGGCAGCAGACTGATTGGGACTTGAAGCCAGGGTAGAATTGATCCCTGAAGGTATGGGGGAGAATTTTGTTTCAGTTCGGTTTTGATAAGAATTTACCAAAGTTCACAAATTTTTCCATATTCAGGATAAAAATGGATTTGAGATTTATTTATTTAAAATCTAATACGAGAGAAACCAAAATGGACAGATTCATCTATCCCAGTCCAGGGTTTTGAGTTGTTTGCTCTTAAAATTCTAGCTTTGAATCCCAGTGCATTCAGCCATGTTTGTAGTGCGGCATGAGGGTTGCCACCTCTTTTTTTTCTGACGGGCTCCTAATCTTTAACAGCCAGATGGCAGCCAGGTACAACATGGCCCTCTCCATGCTGGGAATAGCTGTACTTACTGTATTTTACTGATGCAGATGGGTGAGAATTCCATTTCAATTCATTGTTTTAGAAGAATATTCCAAAATTTGCAAAGTTCCTCATATCTTGGAGAAAAAGAACTCGACATTTTAAAAATGCAGGAGAAAACAAATGCAGAAGAAAACAAAACTGACAAATTTGCCCATTTTAACTTCCACCTGCTCTTGCCTGTAGCACAGTGGGCCTGCACTAGAAAGTTGTTACCTGGTTGCTAACTAGTCTTTGGCTGGTTTCGGACAACACGATAATCAACAGAGGGGGTGGGGAACAATCGTCAGTTGTGTTGCTGATCTGCAGCATTCGGATGACATTTTAGGCAACAGAGGGGAAAAGAGGCAATGGACAGTAAGTTCTTGGCTGCATTCGGACGACACAATAATCAACACAACTGATGATTGTTTTCCCCCCCACCCCCCGTTGATTATCGTGTCATCCGAAACCAGTCTTTCTGTTTCAGATTCTGTCAAGTTAATAAAGCTGTCCTCATTTTACCCCAGTGCTTGTGTTGTGTCTTCATTCTTGGTGGGGGGAGGTGTCAGCAAAAAGCATTTCCCCTCATAAGTCATCCCTCCATCATGCCTAGTTCTGTATGAGGCTACTAGAGGAAGAGGGAGAGGAAGCAGCAGCCCTTCTACTGTGTCCATGACCCGCTTAACTTTTCAACTAAGAATCTAGTGCCTACATTTGCTTTCTTTCTCCCTCCTTCCACCCATTCCCCTTTCCTTTTTTGTTGTGTCTTTTAGATTGTAATCCCATATGGGCAGGGACTGTGTTAAGAAATATCTTTGTAAGCCGCCGGGAGGGAGGGGGAGCTTTTTGGCTTAAGGGCAGGATAAAAATGCTATAATAAATGAATAAATAAGAGATGTTCTTTCTGCCCACATCATAGTATTTCACATCCAAGTCATTTTGAATCTGTGCAATTCTTTGGGACAAATGTTTTGGTTTCTGGAAGAAAACCATTGCAAGTTTTAGCATCAAAGCGAAAGGACACTTGTCCAGGAGTGTGTCTTGAGACCAGCCTATTGCTATGCTCTGCAGTCCCGAAAAGCCACATCCGTTGCCTGCCGAATCTTCAGCATATCAAATGACAGCTCTGGCATTGTTTTTAGAGGGTTAACTAAGATTAATGAGGAAAGAAACATGAAGCCATAGAGGATCAACATTACAAATCAATGCCTGAATAAATTTAGCGTTGTATTCCATCTGCAGAACGCGCGGTGTGGGTTTGTTTCTTAAGAGTGTCTCTTTTATGCTTCTAAATAACCCACCAAGACATGAACACTGCATCCAGTTTAATAATGCTTTATTTAAGGTTTATACTGTAGTCAATGTATTGATTGGGGAGGAATTTTGTAGAATACAGGAGAATGTCTAATAAGATACAAATAAACTCCCACAGCGTTTGCAATTCCCAACCCACAGCATTTGCGAATTGTAACTTCAGCATTTTAATTCACAGAAAGTCATTAGAAAATGGGCAGTTTTAAAAGCATGCACTTGCTCTGGGTTAAATCAGTCTTCTGAAAGATGAACTCTTAAATTGGTACAGCTTTTTCCACCTGACCATCTCCATGATCATCAAATGAGTCCAAAAAGCACTCCGTATTAAAAAACAACAAAACCCAAAAACAGAATAGCTATTGTATTTATTTCAACCTAATTACTACTTAGAGCCAGGAAATGTGACTGGTGTCTTTGAGAATTGCATGCTTTTTGTCATTAAAGCTTTCAGTGGAGATGGTGTATGTGTGTCCTTTTAATCAAAACACTATTATCCTTAGATTGCCGCTTAAAATTGCTGTTTGTCTAACAAATCTGAGAGAGGTACTTATCTCCTTACAATTACAGTGCAAAAGAAAATAATAATACAAAGAGGAGATCCTTTTACATGTCGGAGTAGTTTCACAGTCCAGTCTCATAATCAGATTCCAGAAATTGAACTTGCAGAAAGTTTGTGCTAGCCTTGTGGATTTTCATTTCAGATGTTGTCAACTCAAGGGCATTTGGACCAATCAATACCTGTCTGTCTTCCTGCACACAGAAAGTTGGCTATTAGAAAAGAGAGGCTTACAGCAGGCTCAGCCAATACCATTAGCCCTAGCCTTAGGGCAGTTCTATCCATGTGCTGGGGTAGACACCTGCCCCCTCCCCTCCCCCACCATTAAGAAGGCCACTTGGGATGTCATTTGGACATAGCGGGCAAAGAGCACTTCTTTATTCTTTCTCTTTTTTACACCCAGACTTCACCAAAAATCAATAAATCTGTTCTTTGCTTATTTTCAGAACTTTGCTTCAATATAAGTAAGGACTTTCCTTCCAGCTACAAACTCTAGCAACACCAAGCCAATGTGTTTATGTGTGTGTGTTTTATTTTTCCTTCCTTTGTTCCAATTTGAGAAATAATTGGAAATAATATCAGAATGATGCTCTCCTCTTTTTTTCCCCTTGCAAGTGGTTTCATAGATGAAAGACCTTGATCTCCTGTCTTCTTTCATGATTCAGCAATACACTGGATATTTTCTTCCCCTTACTATCCTTGTAGTACTAATGAATTTTATGAAATGACAACATAACATGGCCTTTGTTTTTCCCCCTCAAAAACTTTTCTCCACCTCATGTTGAAAGACTTTCTTTCAGTAATTGTTGTAAAACCTATAGTTACCTTTAGTAGCTACAAATACCAGAAAAGGAGATATGTCAAGTCTTTTGCAGCCAGCAAGACAAAAGAATTCATCCTTAAAGTGTCCACAAGATGCTGTCTTTGTAGTAACCCAGTGCACAATATTTTCATATGTCTGAGCGCAAAATGGAGACGGGAAAGGTTTTCAGCTACAGTCCTAAGTGCACTTATTAAGGAGTGAGCTTCACTGAACAAAGTAGGCCTTACTTCCAAGTAACTGCATAGGATGTTGCTATTAGTACGCATTTGAAAAAAACTATGACTTACAGAAAATTGATTCTATTTTGTTCTCTTGTTTTGGAAACCTGTTGGCTAGCTGAACAGTATGGGGCTTCCTTAAACAAGCGTTTTATAGCACACTCATGACTGGCTACTCACAAAACATCGCCCGTCATTCTGACAACGACGTCAGCCTCCTGTGCGTCTCCTGCTCCATTTCCCACTTTTAGCACTAAAAAACCAGTCTCTTCTAGGATATATTGATATTTGTTGGGTTTTCCTGCCATGGGTAGGCAAAGTGCTCTCCCATTCAACTGCATTGAGCTGTACAAGCCATGTGGTCATTTCTCTCTTCCTCATGCAATTACAGCTCATTGCAAAAGTGGAAGAGAAGCAGGAAGCAGAGCCATTGTAAGGGACTGTGATGTCCCCCCGTCTGAAGGAGCTCATAGAGCAAAAGGGAGAGTGTATGCATGACAGCTTGCTAATCAAAGAGCAGAACCAAGAATCAGACAAAAATGTGTGAGTGGGATCAAAAGCACTGTAGTAAATTTACATAGCAATGGAAAACAAACCATCTAGGGGCATGGAGAGAATCTATTTAGGGGCATGGAGGAAAATCCACCTCTGCCAAGGCTTTCTATATGGCCTTTGAGAATGTACTAATTCATAGGCTCAGTTCTCCATCTGTAAAAAGAGTACCACTGTGTTTTACATCATGGGGTTATTGAAATGGCCAGTACAATGATGATCTCTGGTGTAGAGGTAAATTTGGCACTAAAGGAGTTTACCTCCACAGCCATACCCACTAGGAGTGTCTGAAAATGCAGGTAACTTCTTGGTGAAGTGAATGAAATGTCGTTCTTGAGAAATGAATTGAAGGACAAAGTGCCTTCAACAGTGTCAAGCTATATATATATATATATATATATATACACACACACACACACACACACACTCAGATGTAAGTCCAATTGAGTTTAATGGGCCTCAGTCCCAGGTAAGTGAGTATAGGATTTCAACCCAAGTCTCCTTTCTCTGTGAATTCACAACTGAGGAACAGAGCCAAACCCTTTGCTGTGTAATTATAACATAGTTTCACGTAAGCACTAATAGCCCATTAAAGGCACATATTTCAATAAAGCTTCAAGGAGAACTGAAATATCAGATAAGATAGGCCTCTTTTCGTCCATGAATTTGTAAATATCAGAATTTCATACTAATTAACCAGACATAGCCAGTTCAGCTCTTTCTTATCTAATGTGCACTACTTCAGTTTGCAAAGATTATATTAAAATTCTGTCTTGGTGGGAAACATGAAATCTTTTATATTTACTCAGCCATTTTAAATATCAGCTCAACAGAAGAGATTGCAAATACTTTACCTGAATAAAATATTTGATCTTAACTATATGTAGCCTTTTGAAATGAAAGTGTGAATTAAATGTCTCCATGTACAGTACTGAGAGCAGAATTAAAACCTAAGTTGGTATCTCTTCTAAGGAATAAGTATTCCTGGTTGAATTTAAGTATGAAAAAATGTGTGATGGAAGAAAAAAGATCTGCAAAGCAATGTTATATTTTGTAACTATAAAAAATAATCTATTCTGATGAACTAACACTGAATAACTGAATACTGAAATGCTGAGTATTTAAGACACAGATTTTAAGAGATCTCTAGTAAAAATGGGAAAGAAGATTTTTAATGAACGCTTATTAATTATGAAGTCAAGCAAATATTATGCTAGGGCCAAATTACATGTTATCTTAAAAGCATAATTTGATGATTGATTTTTTTTTAAAAAAAACTTTAAATAGTCATGTTAGTATGGGAATCAGGATTGGGCCTGCAGTGCATGGATATATTTTTTTTGAAACCCCCACCCCCAGGTTACAGTTACACCAAAAATCCTCTCTGCCTTGCAAAGGCTGCTGTTTAGCATGGTTGGAACAATTTAAGTTGGGACCATAGCATAGGAGGAAAGTATTGTTAACCTTCCTCTCTACATGCTGTGGTACGAATCCTGACCATCCTCAATATGAATGTTATTTAAAGGTTTTTTTTTAATTACACGTAAGCAAGCTGTATATTTAATATGCTGTGTATTGTGGAAGTTGACAGGATTCTGTAAAGCTGTACATTTAATGTGTAGTGTCTAGTACCCTATACAAAATTTCATAACAAAAACATCACACAACATAAAACCGTCATATTTAAAACTGCATTACACCCCTTAAAAATAAGCATTAGCAATGAATCTGTACTGCAGCAATTAATACAATACAGATCAAAATTAAAGTAACTTAAGAGTTCTCCTAGACACCAACAATGATGGGGTCATTCATATTGCCTGGGGGAGAGAATTCCACAAACACAGGCCAAATTTACTTTTATCAAAACCTTTGGACTGATGTGACAATTTGCTAATAATAATAATAATAATAATAATAATAATAAATTCATTTATTTCTTACCTGCCTCTCCCTCTGGATCGAGGCAGGGAACAACATTAAAAGCAAATGATATAAAATACATAAAACTGATTAAAACATATAAAAACTAAAACTGCATTTTTTCTACTTCAGAATCCCTGTTCCCTGAATCTCAAGTTATCCCATACCTATATTCATACACAGGCCGACCCAAGACAGTTTGCAGCCTGAGGTAGGACAGCAAATGCACCACACCCTACCTCCCGGCAAGGTGCATAGTACAAATTACTCTTGTATGCGAAGCAGAGAATCCACACATACTTCTGCTCCCTGGCAATAAAAATACAGTAATAATAAATTAAATAACTAACAATTTGCTGCCCTTTCAAGACCCTGAAAATCAGCTGCCTGAGGCACTGCCTCATTCTGCCTAATGGTAGCTAGTCCTGCTCATACAGGATAAGGCCAGAATCAGGTTTCCTGAGGTTCACACTTAGGGGCAGAGCTTGTGTGCTCATCAGCAGATCATGGAAGGACATGGTGATAATAATAATAATAATAATAATAATAATAAGAAGAAGAAGAAGAAGAAGAAGAGTTCTCCAGCTTTTTCTAGTTCTATAGGATTAATGCCCTCTTTCCCACATTTTCAAAATAAATTTTTGTTTGCTTGTGTTGCTGTTAGGAGGGCCATTCCTGGACCATATGGCACTCCAGACCAAAGGAAGTTTAGAGATCCTCCTCTATGTGTTCAACTTTTGAACACTGCAGTTTTCAAAATTGCACTTGTAGCCCATGCTATGTTTCAGGTGCAAGATTTGTGTGCACAATTTAGCCCTGTCATATAATATGATAAATTCAGACACATGAATCTGATCACAATCACTCATAGGCTCACTTTTTTGTTGAATGGACACCAATGTTGTACATTTCCGCATGGTAAATCAGTCTCACAATGTTGGCCACCCAGGCCAGTGTTACCAGCTTTGCAAGTGAAGATGAATTGAGTTCCAATGCACAGGGCTAAAGTGGAGATAGGATGTGTGTGAGCATGCAGGCCCCACCCCCAAGCATTCCCATGTTCCTGTCCACTTCATAGACCTATGTTCATTGAGCATGAAGATCTGTACAGGGCTTGTCTTGCAGAGCTCCTGCAATCATTAACCCTGAGAAGAATGGCTTTTCACTAGGGATCTATAAGAATGTCATTAATGTTCACAAATCATGCGAACATGCCATGATCGCAATCCCGAATGTGAATGCTGGCAGGAGAGCATGTTCTCCAAAAATGGTTGCAAATGCCCAAACTCACATTTGCACTAACCCCCACCCAACACATTGTGACGCACATGTGCATTTTCCCAGTTTGAAATGCCCTTTCCTTATTCTACTGAAATGAGAAAAGTGTATAAACAAATGTGGGAAATGAGGCAAGACCAGCTTCAAATTGGTGTTAGGAGAATCAGGATGATTGCAAAAATTGTTTGTTCACCCATCCTTACTGCTTACCCTGAGATTTAACTCCTTTCCCCGTAGATTCTGGCCAGATCTACACCAAGCAGGATATAACACTTTGAAAGCAGTTTGAAAATGGTATATGGAATGTGTCATGGCCCCCAACTGTTGTCAGTGCACTTCCTTACCATTATAAAGCAGTAGTGTAGGTCCTGCCCCTGAGAAGTAGGCTAAAACTCTGGAACTAACCCTGCTGGTACATGGCAGCTTTAAAATAAACAGTACTTCTGTCAGCCCCACTCATATGATTGGTTCACTTGTTTTACTAGTGGATAGATCAAGTGAGCAGGGCCTGCTCAGAAATACATGGATATCCAATGGGCCACACTTCAGATTCAATGTTTTATACATGGCAAGGTGAGGGGGCCTGTGAGCTTGAGCCTTGCCCTTGTATACTATGTGTAGAACATAACGTTGGGACATAACGTTTGAGCCAGTCCCTGTACTCTGTCTGCTCAGCCTAGAGACTCAATCCAAGATTACAATAAGACAAGTCCCAAGTGTGAAACATTTTCTGTATTTTCTTGTTTTATTGTGAAAAGCAATTAACTAATCCTCTTGATCTATGAGATGGTATATTCAAATGTTACAGGATTGACGAATTGCACTTTAATACTTGATTAGATTATTGGTATCAGCCAATGTCTTTGTTGAATAAAAGGCGCTGTATTGGCAGCTAACAGCTGAGGATCTGGCTGTAGGTTTCTACAAAACCATCTCCAGTGGCAGAACTGTACTGGAGATCCTGTAAGAAAAGAGCTTCTTTATTAGTATCACCTATGTTAAAAAGATAATTGTAAGACGAACCTTCAGTTGGCATATTTGATTTCTGCATTGGGTCCTTGTGGAATGAGATAGTAGAAAGTGACAAAGTCAATCACGTTCTTCCAAGCCTCAGAGAAGTTGTGTGTAGGAGGGAGAACTAAGCGAAAAAAACCTTTTGCATGGCTTTTATTGAATGGAACCAGCTCTTAGCAAAGAAAGAATTCTCCCTCCACCCCTGACCCTCCCACCGTTCACTTGTCCATATAAAGGAACTCTCGAAGCAATGTTGGAAGGGGGGAGATTCTCAAATCAGTGGAAACATGCCTGCCTTATAAATATTATTGTCTGTCAAATTCCAAAAGCTCTGAAATACTGACCCTGATGGACTGGGCGAATATCCCTCTGTGTCAGCCTTAGTGCCGTGTGTTATACCTACAAACCTTCTCCTTAAGTGTTTATGTTTGCACATGCCTTAGAATTCCCAGACCGTCTTCTGCAAGGATCAAATGATCCTTCCTGCCCCACTACTGTTGAGTTAGGCTGTGGTCCCCTCTACAAGATTTCGCTTTGACACCCGGTTGCCCGATTATGCACATATACGGATAAGCGCATTTACTCCTAATACCTATTCACGAGAGGCAGTGAAACCCATTACGGGGTGTATGAAACGTGCTTTAAAGTTATTTACAAGTGGAGAATCACATGTTTACACAGACATAAGGCACTCTTACTGCCGCGGTAAATTAAAACTCGCTATTTAATGCGCATTCGATAATGCGCATAAGCGGAGATAAAAACCACATCACCCCCCAATTTGTGCTCCGCTCTTGTAGAGGTAAAATCTGTAATGCGCCTTGAAAGAGCTTTAAATCGCTCTTGTAGAGGCACCCTAGGAAGGTTTCTCTACCCTTGTAAGGCTCTGCATTAACCCCATCTTTTCAAAGTGCCACCCAGGAATGCTGAACAGCCATACAACAGTTATCAGCAGATGGAGACAATAATGAGAATGAAGAACTGTCTCTTCCTCTGCCGGTGACAACGGGTGTGCTATAGAGTTAACTTTCCATCAGATCCCTGAGGTTAGCCTGCAGGTGTATGTAAATGTTATGTCAAAGAAGAATGTCTGGGAGGAGTGGAAGGATAAGAAACACATTTAAGATTCCTACCTACACAGCTGGCTCATAAAAACAATGGCAGAAAAGCCAATATTTTGGAGAAATGTTTTCTGTCTCGGGGAAGATGGAGCTCATGGGTTCCTACTTTCATATCCAGACATCTTAGCATTCAATAGGCAGGGGAAAGAAGATGATGCTCTTTGAAACTGGTGGTTGGACATTCTGGTGATCCCCTATGCTAGAGGTGGTCCTTCAGATATTTTGGACTACAATTCCCATCAGCCTTAGCCAGCATAGTCAATTGTGAGGCATGCTGGGAGTTGACACTGGAGGTAGCATATAGCCACCAAGATTAGTAACCCTTGATAGCCTTCTCCTCCAGGAATTTATACAACTCCCTTTAAAGCCAGCCAAATTGTTGGCCGTCACTATGCTTTCCTCAAAGTCAGTGCCAGTGATAACACTGAAATTCTAAATTGGAGAGTTTCAAAATCAAACTGAGTTGAGCCCAAACTCAGTGCACTCTGGAAGTTGAACCTGGCTTGGAATCTGCTTGCCCAGTGCTAGCCCTGCCTGCCTGCCTGCCTGCCTGCCTGGCCCCTCACCACCATTCCCTTCTTCCAGTGGAGGCTGGTCACTCCAATGTCAGTAGGGTGGTGAATCTTCATTGGGTTTTACACCTTGGATAGCTCCTTTCAAGTTCTAAGACCCAGAGCGGATTCACCACCCCACTGACATCAGAGCCACCAACCTCCACGGCTGTTTTCCCAAGAATTACTTTTGAAAGTAATCAAGAGAACCAATCAGGAGTACTACCAACACTGGCAGATGCCTAATCCACTTTTGACTCTGGCCCCACCCGCTGCCAGCCCACCTCACAAAGGAGAGATTTTTAATGCCAATATATATGCAGAGGCCCTTGTAGCAATGTGCTTAATTAACCTATTGGGGAAAAAATGTTTTAATACTACGTGTTGTTGCACTATACTCTTATTTTATCATTAATGTTGCAGCCCGCTGCAGAAGGTCTTAAAATAAAGGACAGGATGAAACGGGTCAGGCTTCTTGTCAATAAATCTTATTTTGCGTCCTGAGAACTTGTTTCTCTCCTTTGTGGCCTGCTTTGGATGCTCATCTCCTTCTAGTTCTTGTTGGCATGCAGGCCCTGACAGAAGACACTTGGAGGTATTTCTCAACAGAAAAAAGTCCCCTACACAGCCTGGCCCTCAGGCAGATGTCCATTAATACCAAGGAGGGAACTTAGTTTTTTTTCATTTCTTCCCAGCTCCATGGATTCACATGAAAAATTTACAATGCCTCTCAGCTGGAAAACTACATTCCAATTACAGTGGAAAACTACATACGCCACCCTTTCAGTGACAATGGGAAACTTTGAGAATGCTCAGGAGCACCCATTGCAAATACACCACTCACTCACACACACTCAACTCCAGAAGCAACAGACCTTAGTCTTGCAGCAACAGCATCTACTGTGCATCTCAGCACCAAAGTGTTGAAGACCTCTTTAAAGCCACCCCAACCTAATTGCCAAAAAAGAGAACCTCAACCCCAAGAAATGAATGGGCTCTATGGTTCTTGCCATTAAATCCCCAGTCCTACAGTGTCCTACAGCTGGCAAAATCCTTCAAGTGTGCTTCCTAGGAAGCTTTGGGGACACTCTAGGAATGAGGCTTCTATGGCAGGACCCCATAATGTTCCCCCTTTCTTTGGTAGCAGCAAATGGTAGATATTGGGGGGTGCCAGACAAGGCTTAATGGTGGGGGAACTGCCTGCAGCCTGCACTTTTGTGTCATCCCATAAGGGATGCTGGAGAGCCTTGCCTGCAATTGTTGAGATTGAGAGTGTTCAAAAAAAGGCAGTTAGTAAGGAATAAGTGTTTGTAATTGAACCCTGTTTTGCACCCATTCCCCCCCAATTCTGTCCTACTGAATAACTATAGATATGGCATATATATTAGGGCTGTGCACAGACCCTCAAATCCGATCCGGATCCTGATCTGTCAGGTCCGGATTGGGCCCGATCCGCATTGGGCCCAATCCAGATCCATGCACAGCATTACCTCCTGCTCTCCCCTCCCTCCCCCCACTCTCCCTGCTTCTCTGCTGCCTCATCCACATCATCCTGCCATCGTCCTTTTTCCTCGCTGCATGCCGCTGCATTTCCCAATCGCGTTGGGTGACATCATCACCCAAAGCGAGCAGGAAATGCAGCAGCACACAGCGAGGAGAGAGGACGATGGGGGGTGATGCGAAGGAGGCAGCAGGTAAGCAGGGAGAGTGGGGGGAGGGAGGGAGGGGGAGAGCAGGAGGGAATGCTGTGACAGGATCTGGATCGGATCCGGATCACGGATCTGATCCAGCCCAATCCGGGCCAATCCGATCTGGTTCAGATCTGGATCCAGGAGGCCTGGATCAGCTCGACCCGATCCAGATTCGGGATCTGGATCCAGATCCGTGCACAGCCTAATATGTATATATATATATATATATATATATATAGGGGGGAGATGGTTAGATTTCAGCTGTGGTGTCCTCCATAAATATGAGGTGTTTTATGTATATGTGGCTTCTGACTTTGGGGGCAGACTCCCTTTTAAGTTTAGTGAGTTAAAATTGCCAATAAATAAATAATGCTCCAACAAAAAGCAGTACAATCCTGGGCATGTTTAGAAGGCACAAGTTACTATAACCTAGCTGAAAACCATCAGGCCTTGATCAAGTCAGTACTAAAATGGGATAGAGCCCAGAAATCCTATGGATGCTGCTTTGAGTTCTCTAGAGGAAAAGCAAGCCATGCATGTAATAAAAGCATAGGCATGCACACAGGGTGTATGTGATGTGCCCAGGCACACGTTAATGTCTCCAGGGCTGCCTCCGCTTTCCCATGAATTTCCCCTGCCCAAATCAAGGCCTTTAAGGAGGATGGGAAAGTGGTTTCTGGAGCCTCCGGAAAGTTTGTAATTCCCCTGGGCACGCTTAAGGCCCTGATTGGAGCAGCTGGGTGGGTGGTTGAGAAAGCAAGCTTTCCCCTCCTCCACTCCAATTGGGACATTTAAGGGTACACACCCTAATGATATGTGCTATGCATGCTAAGAATAAAAGAAATAAAATAGACACCCAACACATTGATTGGATTCATATCTACCTAAACTTACAATAGACTCCTTGAAATCAGTGGAACCTAAGTTAGTTACGACAAACTTACATCTCATTGATTTCAAGGGTCTACTCTATGTATGACTAAGTCTGGATCCAACCCAATAAAATATCTATAGGTTATGGCAAAAGCATTCTGTATTATTAATATGAATTTCTTGTTGTCGTGGCAAAAGTATTCCATAGGTCTAAAATAAACCAATTGTATTTAAATTGTTTATGTGCAACGTTCAACTAAACATTCTTGTTTTCTCCTTCCCTAAGTGGCCTTTGTTGTGGCAAATGACTACAATTTCCCTATTCTTTCCTCAAAAGACAAAAGAAGAAGCGAAAGTCTTTTTTCAATCTTTGAAAGTCTTACATGCTGAAATTTATTCCATTATGCTACTAAAGAAGAGAATGTGCAACATGCCTTACACCTCAAGGCATCTCTCAGTACATTTTCATCTTTTCTAATACCTGTAGCTTCCTTTCTACACTAACATTTTACTGCAAGCATTTTATACTCTCTGCCAGTTAAGTCTCCCTTGAATGCCCATGGCCTTCTCGTCTCTTGTGGGTCACTCACGTTGGCCCTTTCAGATCTCTGATGGGGGGTGGCAAGGACCACAGTGAATGAAATATCAAGCAAGCAGATCAAACAGCAGCATGCCACGTCCCCCCTCCTGAAATAAACAGATCATGTATAAAGCATTCAGAGCCACAACTCACTACTTTCCTTGCACTTTTTAAATGTAAGGCCCTTTCTCTGATTATATGGGGGTTACACATAATTTTTGCCCACCTGGCCAACACGGACAAACCAACGGAGGAGGAAATGCACTGTGTTATTCATTGCAGCTTTTGTTGCTGTTATTACGATTCTTAATTAGAAATGCCATCCCAGGTAGACAACGGCATTATTTGTGCATGGAAAGGGGTGGTGGGGGAGGACAGACCACAGACGCTAACGGTTTTGTTGATGCCTTGAGTCTCGGCTAAAATACAGCTCCTGCTGCATTTCTTCCAGCAGCACAAGCCAAATCTTTTCCCTCATTTGATACAGTGACCTCTCAAGTGCATCATTGCCCTGAGGGCTGAGGGCAGTCCAGCTACTGTTAAAACCCTTGGGTTGATAATCTTCTCCCACATTTGCCCTTAACACCAGACATACCACCATTAGCTACAGCTCCACTGGTGCTCATTAGAGCCGATCAATATAGACTAACATAAAGAATGCTACTGCACCTTCTGTTATTTCTCAGTTACTGCAGATTTACAGGCTTTCTCTTACAATACAAGTGCTGTGTTAGACAGGCTTAGATACTACATACATACACACACACACGTGTGTGTGTGTGTGTGATACTTTTGTTAAACATTGATGGTTTAGTTCTTTTTATTGTTCAATGCAAATTCCTATTAAATGAACTCAACCAAAAGCTTTGGTGGTAGGTTTTTCTAAAAATAAAAAAAGCAAAGTCTGTAAAAGAAATGAACATATTTCATTTTCTAATGGGAGTGTACATCCAGCCCAAGCATTGAAAGCGTAGAGTGAATGAATTCATTACAATGCTTCTTCTGAATTTGAATTTACCGCTTGGTTTAAACAAGGTACAATTGTTTGTGGGTGCCTGGGAGAAGAAATGCGCACTAAGGGATAAAAGGAATATGGATAATGCATTGTTTGTTTCCACCAGTAGGTGATGCCAGAGATTACAGCCAGCAATGATTAAGGATTAAAAATTAGGAATGATATCTTTTAATCAGCTCTTGATGCTAAAGGTATCAATGTTATACTAGACTAACTTTACTTGTGAAGGAATGTTGCTTTATTGGCACATAATAATGCTACAAATAATACTGTTGATAAAATAGTACAACTCCTGAAAAATTATTATGAGTTCTGCTCAATGCATGGGGTTGGTTCACGCAAGGGCCCCTTTTTGCGCCCGGCACGCCTGGGCGCGAAAAGGAGGTTGCGTGTGATGACAGGCGAGACAGTGGAGGCACCCATTGGAGGGCTCCTCAGTAGTGCCACTGTGTAGGGTGACCAGATAAAATCCAGGTCAGGGCTCGTGTAACTTTAACTGTTGTAGAGAAAAGGGAATTTCAGCCAGTGTCATTTGTATGCAATTAATTCCTGGTGAAATTCCCTCTTCATCACAACAGTTAAAGGTGCAGGCACTATACTAGAGTGACCATATACAAAAGAGAGCAGGGCCCCTGCAACTTTAACTGTTGTGATGAAGAGGGAATTGCACCAGGGACTAATTGCATACAAATGACACTGGCTGAAATTCCCTTTTCTCTACAACTGTTAAAGTTATATGAGCCCTGACCTGGATTTTATCTGGTCACCCTACCACTGTGGCTGGGAGGGGACTGAGGGAGTATTTATTGTACTCACCCCTCCCAGCAGCCTCTCTTTCTCCATCTTTGCTGCTTGGCTGAGCTGCAGCTCATCCAGCCGCCTCCTGCGCCATGAGGCTTCTGTTTCGGAAGAGAGGGAGCGGCGCGGCAGCACGTCCGAGGACGGCACAAGGACACAGATTCTTCGGCCTGATTAGGCCGCAGGTTTCAGGGGGGGTGGATGGTTCCCCCTCTTTTCGTGGTGCGGCTTGGGTCCCAGGAGCGGGCGGCAGCGCAGCTAGCCCCGATGGAGACGGCTCTTTGGGTGGTAGGGCCGCGGATTAAAGGGGGGCGGATGGTTTCCCCCTTTATTGCCAGGTGCATCTTGTGGCCTTCCAGGTGGCCAGTGGCACATGAACCCTATCAGGGAGGGCTCCTTGGCTGGTCAGGCCATGGGTCTGGGGGGGGCGCGGACTTTCCCCCCTCTTCTCTGAGCGCGTACTGGGGCCTATGCAGTGGGTGGTGGTGCGGCAGCTCTATCGCGGGCGGCGGCAAACTCTGTTTTGCCTTTAGGCCGCTGGTTTTCAGGGAGGGCTGGATGGTTCTCCCTGTTTTTGTGTGTGTTTTGCCCCAATGGTGGGTGTCAGTGTAGCAGCCCAATCGCTGATGGCGGAGGAGGCTACTTCAGCTTGTAGGCCGCAGGGTTTTTAGGGAGGGGCAGACTGTTCCCTACATTTGGCTGCATGCCAATTTCTTGTTGCTAGGCAAGTGTGGCAGGGAGCTTTCAGGCACGCCTGATACAATTTAGCTTTTTCTTCCCTGCCTTGAGCTTTTCTTTGCAGGCGGATCCCCTTACTTCATATTAGGCTGTGAGCATGCTCTAAGGAGACAACCCACCCAGGCTGACAATTCCTTTATATTTCATTCTTTTCCATTTAATATCCAATAAGTGATGTCTCCCAAGAAGGGCATCAGTGGTAAGAAGGGGAAAGGGAGAGCGCCCCTGTCCCCCTGCCAAGAGTGTGAGGTCTCAGAATGCATATTTTTCTGAGGATGACGAAAACCCCAATATATGCGATCTTTTCTAGACTAATAGCGGTCGAAAGGGAAAAGGGGATTGGCCCTTCTCTGGTTTCCACACCTCTAGAGGGGAGAGTGGTGCGGGGCAGGAGGTTAACGAGGACACAGGTACAGGATCAAATGTTAACATCTTTTGCAGCACGGCTGGATGTCATTGAGGCAACATCCAGTTCCACTGGGCCGAGTGCCCCTACCTGGTCAACATCTAATCCAGTTGGCGGGGACAACGATCCTGCTACAGAATTGAATCAAGGGGCTGCTGCGACAAATACCAACATCGTGCCACTTCCGCAACCTGGGGGGCAAAATCAGGCTTAGGTGACAGGTGAGACAGACACAGTCGCACCACATTTACATCCACAATCAATGGGTCCTCTATCCCCTTGGCCATTTCTTCCTTAGTTAACAGGCTTTGGGTGGCCTTTTCCAGCACCCACCAGCGGGAATACATTAGGTGGGCAGTCAGTTTCGGTGAGCCCAGCTTTAGCGGGAACCTTTTCCCCACCGTGGGGATCTGCGATGCAGGCCGCAGTAGCGCCCATGGCAGCGTCTTCCTTAACCCCCTCTCAACAGGGTCTTGGCGCAGGCGAGGGGTCTAATTCCGCCCCACAGGCACCTTCAGTGAACGAAGTGTGCACTGCGGTACAGCAGGGCCCGGCTGGCACTGCTGCTTCCGGGAAGACAGCTGCGCTTCTTAGTGCTCAGGATCCCTATGCTGGGGCAGCTAGGGATGCCATTCCCACAGGGAGTATGTTGGCTCCATTGTGTTACCACCTTTTACCATCCACTAGGGAAAAAATATTAAAAGGTGACTTTATCGATGTGTTCTCCTTGCTCTTCCGCGAACCAGAGGACAAGGAGAAAGATAAATTGGCGGATAAGGAATTTGAAAGGATGAAGAGGAAGAAGGTAGCCAGGACATGGTCCAACTGGCTCCCTGGTTTCCTGATTTATATGGGGGTGGTGTAGCAACGATTTCCCGATCGTGGCTGCATATTGACAAAATACCTCGATATGATTTATCGAGCTTTTTCAGAATATGAGGGCGTAGCCTGGCTCGCTTATGTTGAGTCATTCCACCGTAGGGCTGCCTTTGATCACTTGCTGTTGTGGGATAATAATAACATAATAATAATAATAATAACAATTTATTTCTTACCCGCCTCTCCGTCTGGATCGAGGCGGGGAACAACAACATGATAAAATACATAAAACTTATTAAAACATGACACATACTATTAAAATAATATGTCAAGGACCACGATCTCTGGCTTCAATTTATGATACCAGCGAGGCCTGGTGTTGGGCAAAGGGCTGATAGTGGGCATCTCTTAGCTAAACATCCCACTTTTGCTGGGAGTGCGGGGCAGGGGGTTCAACCCCGCCTGCCTCGCTGGGAGTACAGTGCGCGGAGCAGCTGTACCCGTTCAATGTGTGGATATCGCCACGAATGCCCAATATGCACCGGTCAACACCCGGCCTCTAGTTGCCCCAGAACCAGCGGCAGGCGCGGTAAAGGTCAAGAGGCACAAGGGGGCAGGAAGTCTGGAGGGCAGCAGTTGCCTACCAAAGGGTCCCAGCCCTCTTAAGTTAGGGCCATTAAGGCAATTGCTGGTGCTTTATCTGAAGCGCCAGGATGCGACGTACTTGGAGTTAGGCTTTTCTGAAGGTTTCTGTATTCCAAGGAATCAAAAATTAATTAGTCTCATGGAACCATTGGTTCGTGAGAAGATTGCCAAAGAGGTGGACACAGGAAGGGTTCTTGACCCCTTTCTTTCCCCTCCTATTCCCAATCTTAGGGTCTCTCCTTTGGGAATTGTTCCCAAAAAGGCGCCTGGAGAATTCAGGTTGATTCACAACCTGTCTTTTCCCAGAGGTGGATCTGTTAATGGTTCCATTCCAGATCACCTTTGTTCGGTGCTTTATGCCTCTTCCAACGCAGCTGTAACTATGGTGCATCTATGCGGTCGGGGTGCCTTGATGGGAAAATGCAACATTAAATCCGCATTTCGTATTTTACCCATCAACCCGTGGAATTTGATCTGTTGGGGTTTTGCTTTGACGGACAAGTTTATGTTGATAGGGCACTACCAATGGGATGTGCCATTTCCTGTGCCAGGTTTGAGACCTTCAGCTCCTTCTTAGAATGGACCCTGTGTGAGAGGGCAGGGTCTCAGGATGGCATTCGTTATTGGATGACTTCCTGTTTGCTGGCCCATGTGACACCATGCGCTGCACATTCCTGATGAGGACGTTTCAAGAGTTATCGGAGGAGCTGGGTGTCCCATTTGCACAGGAAAAGACTGATGGACCGTTGAATATCATCAATTTTTTAGGCATCCAGTTGGATTCCGTCCAACAATGTTGTCGTCTCCCCATGGATAAGATCACTGCTTTATGTGGCAAATTCTTAGCAATAATTAATGCTTTGAAGCTAACGTTAGTTCAGCTTCAGTCAATTGTGGGTCATCTCAATTTTGCATGTCGGGTGGTTGCCCCCGGCCATGCCTTTTTGAGACACCTCTGTGCTGCCATGAAGGGCCTTAGTCATCCGCACTATAGGGTGCGGGTCACGGGGAATTCGGGATGATCTCATGATGTGGCTTTGTTTCCTGGAGGAATACAATGGCGTTTCTTTTTGGAGGCAGGATCTCCTTTTAGAAGCTGAGATGCAAATACATTCAGATGCATCGGAGGCTCTGGGTTTTAGTATCATCTGGCAGGATCGATGGTGCTCTGAGCGTTGGCCTGAAGATTGGCTCACCACTGATGTATGCAGGGATCTCACGTTCTTGGAATTTTTTCCAATATATGTGGCGGCGCATATATGGGTCAAAGAGATGCGCGATTTGGTGGTTCATTTCCGGTGCAATAACTTGGCTACTGTCCAGGTTATCAATAAACTGCCATCTCGCAGTCCCAGGGTTATGACGCTAGTCAGGGCCTTCACTTTGCATTGCCTGCGTTACAACATATTACTTAGAGCATGGCATGTTCCAGGTCTTGAAAATCCCATTGCTGACGCTTTATCGCATCAGCAGGTTCAGAAATTTTGGGAACTGGCACCCTGGGCACAGCCAATTCTGGAGGCGATGCCATCAACCCTATGGGAGATTGGCAGGAGGAAGTGGAGCGTGCAACATGGCAATCTTTAGCACCTAGCACTCATGGTGCTTACTCAAGGGCAGGTAGGGAGTTTCTTTCCCTCAGAGCCCGCATGTTGCGTCAGCAGCATTGGCCGATTCCAGTGGAGCATTTGCTGCAGTTTTGCGTTGCCTCTCGGCGGAGAGGCCTATCCGCAGGATCCATTGGGGGCAAATTGGCTGCCCTTTCCTTTTTGTCCAGGATACGGGGCATAGCGGATAATACAATGGATTTCCGGGTTCGTCGCGTTTTACGGGGTTGGAACAGAGCAACCCCTTGTGTGCCAGATTTGGGGCGACCATTATCCCCTGCTATTCTAAAAGGATTGTTTGCTCTATGGCCTTTACTCTGCCACTCTTCTTATGAGTCGGCCCTGTTTCATGCAGCAGCATTAACAGCATTTTTGGAGCATTAAGAATATCAGAAGTGGTGGCCCTTTCCAAAATGATTTTTCAAAGTGTACCTTTTTACTTGATGATCTTCAGGTCTCCTCTCTGGGTGTTACATTACACCTTAGGCATTCCAAAACGGATCAACAAGGCAGGGGAAAGGTTATCACCCTTTTTCCAGTGCCTGTTTCAGAGTTGTGCCCAGTTAAGGCGTTAAATGTTTTTCTGATGCTGCAGGGCAATCGCAGCAGTTATTTGTTTTGCCACCTGGATTCTTCACCCTGAAGTATCAGTTCTGGTCAGTCACAAAACAGGCATTACAGTCCCTCGGACTGGGTGCCTTCCGATTTGGCACTAACTCTTTTCATATTGGGGCTGCTTCTACAGCGGCTTCTATTGGGTTTACTGCAGACCAAATTCAGGCAGTGGGCAGATGGCGGTCCAGAGCATATCGGTCATATGTCAGATAGCCAGTTTGTCTACTGGTGGCGTTGTGTCCTAACATTTCTGTGTTTGATTTTAGATTCCGGTGCGGGCTCCGCCCCGGTGCGTGTGATCATCTGTGGGCACAGCATGATCTTCTGGGCCAGTCGGAGGGCTTCCAGATCCAGCTTTGGGACACAGCTTGGATTGCACCGCCACGCCAACATTCTGTGGCTCGGTAAACGCGGCATGCGTCGGGAGAGCCTCCTGCCCACCTTATTCCAGCAGCGTGTGGCCAGTGTCCCCCCACAGGTTCTACTCATTAATTTGGATGGTAATGATTTGGGTTTGCTTAAAGGCAAAGCCCTCATCATGCAAGCGATTGTTGATTTGGGAACAATTCGGCTTCGTTGGCCTGGCGTGGTCATCATTTAGTTGGGTTTGCTTAAAGGCAAAGCCCTCATCATGCAAGCGATTGCCGATTTGGAAACAATTTGGCTGCGTTGGCCCGGCATTGTAATTATTTGGTCATGTTTGTTGCCTCGGCTCAATTGGAGAGAGGGCAATGACCAAGGGGCCATGGAAAGAGTGCGGAAGAAAGTCAATAATCAAATATTTAAGGAACTAATTAAACACGGCGATTATAGCATTCAACACCTTGCGATTGCGTTAACGCGGAGGGAGCTTTTCTGGCAGGATGGGGTCCATTTGTCAGACCCTGGTAATGATTTATTTTTGAAAGATCTGCATTTGGGTTTGTGGGATGTTATTAGATCTGGGGGGGGGGAGCGACCAATCAAGTGCATTGTCGCTCCCTGTGGCAGGTTTTGCGGACATCCGGAGTGTTGTTAGGGTCGGTGAGCATTCACAGGCACTGTTGTTGTGATGGGTAATGCCTGAGGCCCTTCAGCTGTGAAATTTACGGTGGCAGCTGGAGGGATAAGGGTTACCTTTGAGGCTAACCTTTCTCACCCACTCGGAGCTAAACGGCGCGAGGAGGGGTCGACACCGGAAGATCTCCCTACCCCAAAAGGGGCAAGCCTGGGGGGTGGCGTTTGGAATCACGCCACCTCTCAGGTAGTGAATGGCTCGCCCATTGATGAGTAGGATGTCCACATAGGTTTCCCATACTGCAGATCTATAATAAAAGTGGTCCTGTTTTTAAAATCCATTTTCTTGTCTCGTCTCGTTAATTCACACCCTACATTTCCCGCAAAGCAATTGCCTGTATTTCTCCTGCCAAATGCAGCCCCTCAGTGTATACATAGCAAGAAGCTGCAGCCATTTCCCACAACAATGGCTTCCTCATTCACTTCAATGAAGAGACGCAGCTCTTTGCACACAGAGAGCTGTTCACTGCAACAAAATGAATGCGGCAGCCTGCTCATATATCAGAGAGTATAGCCCCACGCAGGCATTCAATTTTAAAATTGTGTTTTTAATATAACCATTTACCTGGGAGTAAGTCTAACAGAACTTAGCGGTACATACTTCTGAGTAGACATGCAAAGGATTGTACTTCAAAACAGGCATTGAACTATCCCATCCATTGAAATGCATGTGGAATTCCTTTTTCTGGAATTCTCTGTGTGCAGGAAGCAGTTGTTCAGCTCAACCTGATTATACTAAAATAGTTCATGGAAAGTTTGACCCCCACTTTCACAGAAAGGGTTTGTGATTTGATGTCATGACGGCATAAAAATGGATGTGACTGAATAACAGTATGATTCACAACCCAATTTGGTGAAAATATGTGGATTTAACCAAATTCAGAGAGCAATCCGACGGGCTCTTGATGGTGTTCGAGTGGCCATAGGATGCTGCAGATCTCCTCCACCGAGTTCTGACTGTGGAGAAGGAGATCTGATTGTGGATCTCCTCCAGCTGCTACCAAAACCTCCATGGCAGCTCTCACCCACCTGAGGTTGGTGTCATTACCTTGGGAGGAAAAGAAATGGGTATGTTGGGAGTGGGCCAGTGGATGGGAAGGAGAGAGGCTGAGGATCCACCAGATCCAAAGGCCTCTCAGTGCCAGTCCTTGCCCCCAGCAATGTGAGTTAGATGGGCTCAAAGGCCTCTAAGATGCTTTTTTGGAGGCTGGAGAGCCGGGTGGGGGAAGATGGACAGAGGGCTTCAGTCACAGAGTCCTCCATCCAATGCATGTCTATCCCATAGGATTGTGCCCTGATAGCATTTAAGCAAATTTGGACCTGTGAGTAGAGATGTCAAGGAAACTGAACTGGTTAATAAAACTGCAAGTACAGAGATGTGGGCCTAATCCACACCAAGCAGGACATTGCACTATGAAAGTGGTATGAAAGCGGTATATAAAAGGCAGGAGCTACACCAAGCAGGATATAGTGGTATGAAAGCAGTATATGGTATGTGTTAATGGGACCGAACAGTTGTCAGTGCACTTCAATACCACTATAAAGCAGTAGTGTAGCTCCTGCCTTTTATATACCGTTTTCATAGTGCTTTCCTAGTGCAATATCCTGCTTGGTGTAGATTAGGCCATGGATGAGCCTGTAAATTTATCACATGCAGATGCTTTGTGCCTAATAATAATAATAATAATAATAGGCTGCAGTGTGAATACCCTAGCGATCCAGTGAACTGTAGACCTCTAGAAATGGGGTTGGATTTCAGATTGGAGAACAGAGAGTGAGTGTTGCAGGTTCTCATATTATTAGACAAAGTGAGGTGCTAACCTTAACCAAAATTAACAAACTGAAAATGACCAAAGAGTTAAGGTATACAATATTTAAAAAAACATAGTTTAGTACACACAATAAAATAGCGCAATTGAAATACTGGGTACAATTTTGCATCAACAGATATTTATACAATTAGCTCTGTACAGATGAAGGAGGCAGGCCAAATGCGTTTCGATGTTTTGTCTTCTTCAGTGGCCTCTATAAATAAAAGCAAACATACAGACACTACTACAAAATTTTCACTAAAAAATTGCAGGATACTAATGTTGTTGTTTTTTTATATACATATCGTGTAGAATTTCTACAAATATAATTTTGTTTCCCCACCATCAAATTTGTATACAAAAATATAAATAAATGAAAAAAAGGGGGGAAATGTTACCCAGCACAGGCTCGTACGTCAAGTTAAATATTTTAAGATGCAATGTAGGGATGAAAGGTTTTAAATATGAATCTACCCATTCCGCCAATGGTTCCAAAATGGAACCACAGCCTGAAACTATAGGCCGTCCTGGAACCGGGGAAATACCCTTGTGAACCTTTTGGAAAACTTGGCCCAGATTGAGGCTTCTTTGTTTGAGAAATGGAGGCTATTTAAATTTGGAAAGCACTGGCTGTAGGTATGTTGAAAAACAACGAACATTTTTAACAGCTGTATTGTAAATTACCAACACTGATATGATAGAAAGGTCTTCTATTATCATTTGCAGGCTTTGCTATTTTGGGGGACTGACACAACTCATCCTGTTCCTAGGATAGTGATAGGCAGCCCCCTCTTCTAGATGCTTGCATCTTAAAATATTTAACTTGACCTATGAGCCTGTGCTGGGTAACATTTCCCCCCCCCCCTTTTTCATTTATTTATATTTTTGTATACAAATTTGATGGTGGGGAAACAAAATTATATTTGCAGAAATTCTACATTATATATATGTATACTGCAGGGACCTCCCGGATTGGATCGGGACCCGGATCGGGACCTCCAGTTTTGTCCTGGATCGGATCGGACAAAATCGGAGGCCCCCCAGACTGGATCGGGCCCGATCCCAATCCGAAAATCGGACGTCTGATTTTCGGATCGGCCGCCATTTTTGTTTTTCCCATAGACTTGCATTAGGGGAAAGAAAGCTTCCCCCAATGCAAGTCTATGGGGAAAACATGGTGGTGGGTGGGTGAGTGGGGGCCTAACTCCCCCTCTCCCCCCTCGCACTTCTTACCTGGAGTGGCTGTTCTTTGTGGACAGCCCCGGCAGGTAAGCCCCCCCCCCCGCTGTCCGCTTCTATCAGTGGGCACCCGCTGGTGCCCACCAATGGAAGCAGAAAGCCCCACCAGGTAAGCCCCGCCAGGTAAGCCCCCCGATCCTTACTTGGCAGGGCGTCCTCCTCCGTCCATTGCTGGCTGTGAACTACTATGAACTAGGCCTAGTTTACAGGAGAGTGCCTGGTGATGACATCATCACCTGGTGCTCTCCTGTAAACTAGGCCACGAGGCCTAGTTTGCAGTAGTTTACAGCAAGCAACGGGAGGAGGAGGATGGTTTGGGAAAGATTGGACAATCCAGAGGGGTGATCAGAAATCGGATAATTGTATCCGATTTCCCCTCGATCGGCTCCGGACCGTGGATCGGACCCGATCCAGTGCACACCCCTAATATATATATATATATATATGTGTGTGTGTGTGTGTGTGTGTATATATATATATATATATATATACGCACACACACACAACATTAGTATCCTGCAATTTGTTAGTGAAAAAATTGTAGTAGTGTCTGTATGTTTGTTTTTATTTATAGAGGCCACTGAAGAAGACAAAACGTCGAAACACGTTTGGCCTGCTTCCTTCATCTGTACAGAGCTAATTGTATAAATATCTGTTGATGCAAAATTGTACCCAGTATTTCAATTGCTCTATTTTATTGTGTGTATGTATGTACTAAACTAAGTTTTTTAAAATATTGTATACCTTAACTCTTTGGTCATTTTTATTTTCTCCTAATATTAGAGCCAGCAAATTGTTGTGGCATTATTGTACAGTCAGTTAAGGTGTTGTGTGAATGGGGGGATCCATGGCAATGAATTCTAGAAAAATAATATTAAACATTTATCCAGTGTACTGAAATAGATACATTTTATAGATGGGTATTGTGAGCAACTGTGTGAGTAGATCTGGACTTAGAATGAATACAGGGAAACACTATTTTGGGAAGGTAACATGGCTTAGCCATAGGAATGGCCGGAAATTGGAGTTAATGTAATGGATTAAAAATTTGCCATGGGATCCATAACAATTAAAAAGAGGGAAGAGGGAAGTTGGTGGTTAAATAACATATTCATTAACTCTGAAGATGTCAGACATAAAAGCATATCCAGGAACCATGCCATGGCAGATGTTATGAAGATTGACCTGCTCTGGAACATAAGGAATAGTTTAGGAAACATGGGGACAAATTTAGGATTTTTAAAAAACTGTTCCAGACATCCAGATGGAAGAGGAGGAGATCTCATTATAATTTTCACCTTTCTTTTCCCTGAAAATTATGGATGCAAAAGTAAACTCTACCTAATGTGTGAGTACAAGAATGATTTTAGATGTGGTGTTGGAGGGACTGGAGAATTAATTGTATTACATGGAGCAAACAGGTCGGCAAGGCAAAGGAAAGCAAAACAAAACAAAATAAATGTATGAGTAAAAGAAAAACAAGATAAAGCATCTTGGCAAGGAGGAGACCAACATGTCCCATCTATTGGACAGTAATGGAAAAGCTGCAAGGAGTTTGGTTCCCTGTCAGAAAAACTCTCTCTTTCAACTGCCAGTTACCCTGCGTGATAAACCCCTACTTCTAATGTTGCTCGGCAGTGTCCCCTAGAGAGTCTGATGAGTTGACACCATGTTGTGATGCATGAATGGGCCAAATATAGGGATGTGTATTGTATCGTTCCGATGTCCGATAACAAACCAATTCGGCCATGCACATCCCTACTAAATATCACATTTTGTTCCTCAATACACATCCAAAATGCAAGCTGTTCTGCACAGTGGCTTGTCCAGGCCATTATGAAGATGTTTTCAGTGAGTAAAGGTGCAATCCTATGCATGTTTAGAAAAAAAAAGTCCTGTAACTTTTTTCTTTCTAAACAGGCATAGGATTGCACTGCCAACAATTTTCTGATTTCTTGGCTAGACCACTGACATTGGAAATGGAGGGCTTCACACACTATTGGAAAATAAAACAACTACAAGTAATGTCCACTCAGGGGCCAGATCTACCGAATTCAGATTTCCATAAAAGTGAGAGTTTGCTCATTCCCCAATATCTTCCTAATAGCAAATAATTGGGATGCTCTCTCTCTCAGGCCGTCTTCACTGCAAAGAACTCTGCATATGCTCTGATTTTTATTTGGATTCTCCCTCCCCCATCCCAAATAAACTTTTTTATATTTGGATATTTGGATATGTTGTTTTAAAAGGAAATTTCTCATTAAAACCCTTCCCCATGTAAAGGACTGCATAGTTACAATGCCACCAGTTATGTTCTTAGTTTGTCACAAGGTTTTTAATAAGTTCTTGCTGAGTGATTCTGCTCCCGCCATTGTAAATAGCAATGAAGTAGATGCAAAAGTGTGTCAGGAAAAGTTCTTTAATGGCCCTAAAATGAAAGTATGCAACTGCAAAGTAGCAGCGAGGGAAAGAAAATGAATCCGAAAAGCTTTAACCTGCTCCCTAGAACTGAAACAGCACAATTGTGAAATAGTGCAGCAGTAAAGACTGGAACAGCGCTACTGCAAAATAGTGCTAAATGGAGCAGGAAAGGAAGCCTGTGTCTAGAGTGCAATACTGCAAATGGGGAAAAATGGGGGAATGGGGGGCAGGGAAGGGATAGCTCATACATGACAATGACACAACAACAACAAAAACACTCCTTGACCAGGTCACAGCCTGGTCACAGACACACCCCTAGTCATGTCCAGTATGCAGGATTTAATTCAGGGGGACAGGGCACTCTGCAGCAGAACAGTGCAGGAGCCACATTTAATGAATGCAATTTTTTTGACAGGGAAACTTTGTCGTTATTGCAGAGTGGTGACAAGTGCCTTTACAACGTGACTGGCTAGTCCAGTCTCGTGGAGGCCGTTGCGGGTGGGGCTGGGGAGAAGAGACCACATGGAAGCCTGCCATTGGCAGCTTAAAATGGAGCCACTGTGATGAGGAGGGGTGGAAAGACTATAAATTAAGCTCACCCTCCCATCAGCGTCTTCTTTTCACGGCTCCCTCCCTCCCTCCCTGTAGGCAGTGTGGGCTCGCTGGTTGCCTTTATGGGACCTAGTAGGAATTTTTTGCTCATAAAACACATTTATGTATATGAGTTTTTTCGCCTACTTCATACTGCAATATGAAGTAGTAATAAATAGGTCATTAATTAATAATTGGTCATGATATGAGTCTGACAGGTAGGTGCGGACATCTGGTGGGACAGGAGCATTCACAGGCACTATTCAGGTGATTGGTAATTCCTGAGTGCTCCCAGCTGTGAATTTCAAGGCCTCAGCTGGTGGGATAAGGATTACTTTTGAGGTCAACCTTTCTCACCCACCCGGATCCATACGGAGTGGGTAGGGTAGGATGACCAGATAAAATCCAGGTCAGGGCTCATGTAACTTTAACAGTTGTATAGAAAAGGGAATTTCAGCCAGTGTCATTTGTATGCAATTAGTTCCTGGTGAAATTCCCTCTTCATCACAACAGTTAAAGTTGCAGGGGCCCTGTCACTCTAGTATAGTGCTTGCAACTTTAACTGTTGTGATGAAGAGGGAATTTCACCAGGAACTAATTGCATACAAATGATCCTGGCTGAAATTCCCTTTTCTCTACAACTGTTAAAGTTACATGAGCCCTGACCTGGATTTTATCTGGTCAGCCTAGGGGAGGGGTTGACACCGGAAGGTCTCCCTACCCTGAACAGGGAAGCCTGTGTAGTGGCGAGGGTCGGCGCCACTTAACAGGTGGTGAATGGCTCGCCCAATAAAGTTAGATGTCCGCTTAGGTTTACCCAATCTGCAGATCATTAATAAAGTGGCCCTATCTAAATCCACATACTGTGTCTCGTCTCTTCTTGCCTCCAGTCTCCATTTATTCACAATGCCATGCGTCAACAACAACCATGATGTGCTCTTGCTCTACTCTAAATCACCCATGTAGATGGGCTCAAGGAGTAAACGTTGTGACATAACACCATATAGGAGATGTTCTCAGCAAGATCTTTCATATAATGGATATAATAGTTGCTCTCTGGAGAAAAATGAGTATGCCTATTAAAATCTATGGAACCCTATACGAAACAGTAGGCTTTACTGCCTCAAAGAGGACTTAAGCATCCTTCTCTTTGCTTGGATTGTGCCTGTTATCCTTGTGGGCAGAGATCTAACTTCAGGTCAGAATCTTATCTCCATTCCCAGCAGGGGTACTTTATGGTCACATTGGTGATTGGGTCCAAATTATGCGGCTATTACTTAGGTTCACATTCTTGGACCGAAATTAAATTTGAATCAAGGCAAGGATCTTTGAATAATGCAACTGAAGTATGAAATGTTATGCTTAGTTGATAACCCCTACTATTACTATTTTAGCATGGTTTTCAGTGTCCAATATCTAAATTATTTTAAGCTCCACATGGCTTAAACACATGTGAAATGAAGGTGAAATATATTATTTCAGTTGCCTGTGGTGCTTTCCTTTCAATTTACATACCAGTTATAATATTTTGGCATGTGTATTAATGACTTCCACTTGGACATTCAGAGTTGACTTTAGCTGAACACTGGTCTCCCAAAATTACTCAGAAAGAAGTGTTTGCAGGTGTGTGAGGAGCTGAGCTTTACATTTAATGATTCATAGTCTGTATTTATGACTCTCATCTGTCCATGTCCATAAATGGAAAGATACTCATTTTATAAATGCAGCACTAGCTGAATATGGAATATAAATCATCAGGGACATTACTCCCTATGCAGAAGGCTGGGATACAGTATTTGAACCATTTAAGTAAAAATACTAGTACTAATAGTATTAGATCATCATCATCTTAAAGTGGGAGTAACACACAAGTTAAATAATGTGGTTTATATTGGTTTTCATGCAAGTAGAAATCTTATTCACAGACCCCTTGAGGTGCTACACATTTCTAATGACATTTTTACAAGTGGACTTTTGTCCATGTAAACTGATGTGTAGTGTGTGTGTGTGTGTGTGTGTGTGTGTGTAAAATGGGAGAGTAAGCAAAAAGATTGAAATAAGGTAAACCAACGATTAAGCATTTCCCTCACATTGGGGAATTTTTAAAAAGTGAAAAATTATTATAAAGTAACAGAGAAAATCAATACTGCAAAGGTATTGGAAGCACTCTTGCCAAGATACTGTTAGGTGTTTGTGGTCAGTCTAAATGATCTTCCAGGAACCCCTTACAACTACAAAGAGATTCAGGATCCCTCCCAACCCTGTAATTCTTGTTTCTAAGATTTCAGTACGTATAGCTATCAGTATAGATGCCTGAGGCAACCCCTCTCAAAGACCTGACAGATGATGGCCTGTAATATTCTCATGATGGGTTTTAAAAGGAGCTGAGATGGGCCAAGAAGAAATGGGTGATGGGGGAAATGACATATTCTTTTGTTCTGCTAGGCCAAGGGGTCTGTATATATAGAAGGAAGTATATAGCTGGGACTGGATCTGAAAAGAGGAGAGATGATTTTGCTCTCTGCAGGAAATCCTGTGACACTAGATTTCTCTTGGGTTCTCTTGTACATCTGATGGGGAGCAGGAATCTGTCGCAGTACTAAGGCCGTGAAGCCTCAGCTTATGTTCAGCCTGAATACATGTATAAATAAACCTTCTATCACAAAAACACCATCA
Source organism: Anniella stebbinsi (assembly GCA_029215795.1). Taxonomy (NCBI): domain Eukaryota; kingdom Metazoa; phylum Chordata; class Lepidosauria; order Squamata; family Anniellidae; genus Anniella; species Anniella stebbinsi. The sequence goes on along the minus strand of JARDYH010000002.1, from coordinate 286,904,197 downwards.
GTCACCAGTGACTTGCTTCTAAGGAAACAGAACCTGAGTAAGTGCTGGAAACCCCAAAACTTCTCACCTGTTTGGAGATATGGGTCACCACATTTAACAGTATTGATATAGCTGTTTCTTTAAGAGCCATTCAATTAAACATCATCAAGATTCAGGCTGTAACGATTTATTTTCTTACTGGTAGTGAGTACCAAAAAGACAGAAAATGAATTGAACATGGGCACAATCCAATTGAAGTTAATCAAATGCAGATTAATGCCTTTTCTATACCTCCTGGCATTCCGGGAGGGATGGGGGAAGGAAGCTGGGATATTGTGGCCACCATTTATTTTTTGAAGCAGCAGGGCCGGTCGCGCAAGAGTGAGGCCCCGCTCCATCGCAAAGGTAAGTTTTTAAAATGCATTTCTCCCTAAAATCGCACCCCTTCCCCTACGCCATCCCATGGATGGCAAAATGTAGCTCCCCTTTCCCCTGGTGGGCACGGAGCTACATGGCGGGGCTCTGTGTTTCTGGTGCCCCGCTTTCCCGCGAGACGGGTACCCACACCTCCTGTGGTCTTGGGATGGCCCCGAGACCGCTGGAAGAATCAGTTTTCCCAGGGATGAAGAAACTCTGGGAAAACCTGTGCCCGACCCCCCCTGCCCCCGGGAGTCCCTGTGCATCTTTTGGATGCACAGGGAGCACCCAGGGACAAGCCTGGGTCAAAAGGCCAGTGTAGAAATGGCCTAAGACTTCAATCCTACCCATAGTTACCTGAGTAAATATGCTTAGAGGTTGTGTTGCACATCTCATTTATTTCAATCAGAGAGATTTAATCATGTGCTGGTTTTTCCCTCCATGGAACAAAGCAGATTTAAAATGGTTTACCTTTGGTTGGATTAGGCTCATAAGGCTTGTGCAGTGGGGATTTAGAGTTTGGACAGGAATGGGAATGGCTGTGACCTAAGGTGACCAGATAAAATCCAGGTCAGGGCTCATGTAACTTTAACAGTTGTAGAGAAAAGGGAATTTCAGCCAGTGTCATTTATATGCAATTAGTTCCTGGTGAAATTCCCTCTTCATCACAGTTAAAGGTGCAGGCACTATACTAGAGTGACCATATACAAAAGAAGGCAGGGCCCCTGCAACTTTAACTGTTACAGTTGAAGTTACAAGAGCTCTGACCTGGATTTTATCTGGTCAGCCTACTGTGATCCATAGTTGGCAACTTCATTTCTGGCCCATTCATAATAGCTCTGCCACAGAGTGGCGCAAGTCAGGTATGTTTATATTGAGCTTTACCTGAGCGCCATTTTTACACATGGACCCTTGCCAAGAGCATTATCCCCAGGAAGTGAGAAACAAGCACAGCAAGTGTGTGGCTTGTTAGAACACTGTTGAGTAATAACGTCACGTTGGCTTCCAAACACTAGGCTGACCATATGAAAAGGAGGACAGGGCTCCTGTAACTTTAACAGTGGTAGAGAAAAGGGAATTTCAGCCAGTGTCGTTTGTATGCAGTTAGTTCCTGGTGAAATTCCCTCTTCATCACAACAGTTAAAGTTGCAGGCACTATACTAGAGTGACCATATACAAAAGAAGGCAGGGCCCCTGCAACTTTAACTGTTGTGATGAAGAGGGAATTTCACCAGGAACTAATTTCATACAAATGACACTGGCTGAAATTCCCTTTTCTCTACAACTGTTAAAGTTACAGGAGCCCTGTCCTCCTTTTCATATGGTCAGCCTACCAAACACATGCTTTATGGCAGGAATGGAAAAACTCATGCGCACAATCAATGAGAGCTCAGGTTTTTATAGAGACATGTGGGCCCTGTCCTGAGAAAGGAAGGAAGAAAATAAATAGGTGCCATTTTCCTTCATGAACTATAAATGATGATAGTGTCAGTCAGAACTAGAAGCCTCTCCCTTGTTTTTTTTTTAAGAACAGGATATATTAACTTATCAAAAGGGGGGAAGCTTATGGGCCATTCTCTTCCTTTTACAACTACATATTTACGTTTGAAATCCTAGGATATGTTACCTAAGTGCCTACCTTTCCCTCATCCATATTCAATTTATAACTCAGCCAGCTGGCATAAGAGAGACAGAGAAGTAAATACAAGAATGTGACACTTTTATTTTGATTTGTTTTATGAGTTGGAGATCCTGTATGTTTTATGAATTTTTATATCTCTTTACTTTACTCCCTCCGCCCCTTTTGTTTCACAGAAAGTTTTATAAATTTTGAAACATATATCTTTGCAGTTTGGGAACTTCAAACATTGGGGGGAGGAGGAAGCGAGAGTGATAGTACAGCCATTAGATGACTGAAGTGCAAAATGAATGTAGGCAGGGGGAGTTACCCATATATGAGAGAATTTAGGAGAGTTTCTGAAGGATTATGTCAAATAGAGGTGATAAATGGATAAAGTTTTAACTCTAATTGAAAGAAACAAAATGTGATAAGTCATTGAAGCAGGATGACATTGGCCAAAGAGTTCTTAAACAATTCAGATATGAAATTGTCAATCCTTTCACTAAATATGTAACTTAAAGTTAATGTTAATCCTCATTCCAAAGAACCAGAAGATAGGCAATTAAACATTTTAAAAATAGGATCAAGGCAGAGGGAAGTTAATAGAAAATTACAAATCTGGCAAAGTTGGGCCAGGTCTACACCAAGCAGGATATGACACTTTGAAAATATTTTGAAAACTGTATATGGAGTGTGTAGATCCTGCCCGTTAGATTAGTGGAAAGCATTGTTAAGATGGGAATGGGTAAATAATATATAGGAGGACAAAGCCATATCTACACTTTGTGTCAAATCGTTGTGAATGTGGAATAAAGAGCAGGATATAACACTATGAAAGTGGTATATGGAATGTGGATTGTGCCCTAATAGTTATCAGTGCACTTCAATACCACTATAAAACTGTAGTGAATCAAATGGTGATTTCACCTTCTCAGAGTGATGGCTTTCTCCATTCAGGAGATTCTAGAGTGGACACTGTATCTAAATAAATACATAAATAAATAAATTTCCCTGAAATCCTGACTTGTTAACATGTAATTAGTCTGACAAAAGGTATGAACAGCATTCCATATAGGACTGCATTCATAGCAATAGCTTTGACTTAATATTCCAGGTGACAGGAATCAACTAAGCAGGCTGTTCCATCCAAATATAGGCCAGATCTATGCCACATGTCAAATCATTACGATTGTGGAATAATAAGCAGGAGATAACACTATGAAAGTGGTATATGGATTGTGGAATTTGCCAGTTTTTGGTGCACTGCAATACTGCTATAAAGCAGTTATGGAGAAAACAATCCAAACAGAATCTCAAGTCTCGGAATCTCAAATCTCTGAGCCAAACAACATTTTATGCTAATCACGTAGCAGGTCTTTTTTTCTCTCTAGTGTAAGCACGTGCAGCCTAAATTTGGATCATGATAACCACACTCCAGGAAGGAAGGATTAAACCTTCCCCACACCAGTTCTCCCTGAAATTCCTTCCCTGGGGGGGGGGGGGAGGGTGCTAACACAAGAAAAAAACCAAACGCCATTGACTTCAAGCTACATACTAGGTGGTTAGAAGTAATTAGTAGTTTGTCTCTCAGAAACTCAGAGCCTATCTACACTACTGCTTTAAAATGGTTTAAAATGGTTTAAAACCGTTTATAACAGTTTTGAGAACTGTTGGGGCCCAGGACACACTCCATATACAGTTTTCAAAACGTTTTCAAAGTGTTTTATCCTGCGTGTGTAGATAGGCTCTCAGTCTTGTAAAAAACAGTACCTCAGATACAGATATAGTGAACAGTTAGGCAATCAGCATAAAATAAATTCTGTTAAGCCTCCCCAAGAGAAATGATTGTTTTAAAAAACCTGTTCATCTACATCAGTGAGATCTTTTGTGCTTGTGTGGAGCATCGGTGGGTAAAAGTGCAATCATTTCACAGAAAAGTCTCCTGTCTAAAGCCAGCAGGATTCAAAGCAAAGGAAGGGGGAAGTAGTAGGTACAAAGCAATTTTTTGGCAACACCCTTATATGTTTTCCATAAGAAAGCTCAGCACACATTTAGAACAACCTTTGTGGTGGTCACTACTTAAAAGATCAGTTAGAAAAATAAACAAGTGATAAAAAGAGCACCCACTGCAGAAGATATAAGTGAATGTGTAGTGAACTTTGATAGCTTGCCTTCAAAGTCCCTGTAAGTTACTCCCCATGTCAAAACACATCCCTTAAAAAGGACATTGGTGTGGATGGAATGGGACACTGGTATGGGATGTTCACACAGAAAATGCACAACATCTTCCAATAGTGTGTAAAGTCAATTGCAGTTTTATTTGTTGGAATGGCCTGTAGCTGATGCAAACAAATATATATTGATCAGAGCAAGAAAAAAAAACATTGATTTATTATCAGTAGGTGCCTCTGTCAAGAAGCATCTTGTGTTATTTTTGGCTGCAGTCCTTAGAATATGCACAGCTTACTTTCTAAGACAGTAGAACTTGAAACTGATACAATATTTACTGGTGTCAGAAATGAAACAACAGAATGAAAATGATTGTTTTTGGCAATGCTGGCAGGAGTAAAGGTTTATAGATCTGGAAGAAAATGGAACAGTACTGAAAGGCCAATAGTGTTGCAGAAGATAAGTAGGTGCTAGTCCGTTCAGTGTGATGGGTGCATAAAATGAAACATTTGTTGATCAGTTTAAATGCTTCAGATAAACCAGCTGACAAAACAATCAGAAGACATAGCACAATTGCTTAGAGACACAAATCACAGGGGGTTTCCTCCTAGTCTCTGTATGTATGTTTCTGTAGGCAAAAGCAGCAATAAAAATCAACCCACAGCAGGATAGAGTGTCGCACTTACATGGGGGGAGAAGATTAGAGAATCAAATCAAAAGCCAAATTAATTGCAAAAAGAAAAAGAAGAAGAGCTTGTTAGAGATACATTTTGTTGTTGTGAAAAGGCAGAACTCCCTATGGTGCAAATGACCCATGGTTTCAGGACAAGCGCTATAAAGTACCAGAAATGGGGACATGAAAGAGAGAGAGAGAGAGAGAGAGAGAGTGCTAATTGCACAACATGCACTCTGGGAACGTGAAGGCAGGAATTCCAAAGTTCAGTGAGTTATGCACATTGACAGCAATTCTCCTGATAATGGTACACCCTCTCCAAAGTGGCTTCAGCCTTAATCGACAAAGATTGAAAAATAATACACTGTGTGGTGTGTGTTTGCGCGTGTGAGTTAGTGAGTGTTCAAAATGGAGATTGATAAGGCCCATTGAGTTTAGAGAGGCTTACTCCTAGATTAGGCTGACCAGATAAAATCCAGGTCAGGGCTCATGTAACTTTAACAGTTGTAGAGAAAAGGGGATTTCAGCCAGTGTCATTTGTATGGAATTAGTTCCTGGTGAAATTCCCTCTTCATCACAACAGTTAAAGGTGCAGGCACTATACTAGAGTGACCAGATACAAAAGAAGGCAGGGTCCCTGCAACTTTAACAGTTGTGATGAAGAGGGAATTTCACCAGGAACTAATTGCATACAAATGACACTGGCTGAAATTCCCTTTGCTCTACAACTGTTAAAGTTACATGAGCCCTGACCTGGATTTTATCTGGTCAGCCTATCCTAGATAAGTGAGCATAGGATTGCAGCCACATGCAATTAACCATTAAGGTTGGTTTATATTGTTTTAGTTATTACATTTCTGTTCTGCTCACTAGCTGAAGCTCCCTGGGTGGTTCACAACAATTAAACCCCAAAAAATAAAGCAATAAAATACAATATAAAATTTAATAGTTTAAAACTACGGTATAAAATTAACAACAGAATATAACCTAGCATTAATGCAGAGATTTAAAATACAATAACAGATTTAAAACTACAGAACTGAAAAACTAAAATGCCATGGAAAATAATAAGGTTTTCACCTGGCACCAGAAAGAGCAAAATGTAGGTGCCAGGTAAGTCTTCCTGGGAAGCTCATTCCATAACTGTGGTGCCACAGCAGAAAAAGCCTTTTCTTAGTAACTAACTGCCTTCCTTTGGTTTGTTATTGTGTGTTTTTCAATATAGGTGGTACCCTAAAATTCCATGTCTTAGCTTAATAACAAGTAAACTGTTCGTAATTTTGTAAAATAATGAAACAGCCCAATCCTATGTATGTTTATTCAGTAGTAGCAAGCACCTCTGATTACAATAGGGCATACTCTGACATAAGTGTGCCTACGACTAAATTCTATGAATACTTTTGTGAGAGTAAACCAAATTGAACTCCACATCTGGTAGATAGTACAAATAACTTCTCTAACCTAAATTAAGTACATAACTGAAAGTAGTTTTTACTGGGTACAGCTCTGGTTAAAATACATTATTATTATTTTTAAAATTAAATTAAATATGGGAATGAATGGATGAATGATCCACACATTTTCAGTCCTAATTGCATGAAATGGAGGTACTGAACAGTCATATATGTTTAAGGAATGGCCATATGGAATGACATAGAGAAATTTATTTAAAAGAAGCTAAAACTGAAATTATTTAAACTCTGTATCAGTACTGAGCTACTTTATAATCTTAATGCACACGGCTTTGCTAATGGCTATTTTTAACTCATTAAAGGCAGGACATTATTATTATTATATTATATTTATTTATTTATATCCTGCCTGTTTCCCAATACTGGAACTCAAGGCAGCTTACAAATTAAAACATGTACAGTTAAAACAGAAATATACAAAAAATAAAAATATAATTAAACATAGTACAGTTTTAAATACAAAATAATTTTAAAAATCCAAACTATAAGCAGCACATCCACAGAGGTCTCAACTACTCCCCAAAGGCCTCCTGAAACAGAAAGGTTTTAGCCTGCCTCCGAAAGCACACCAAGGAGGGAGCCAGCCTTGCTTCCCTGGGAAGGGAATTCCAGAGTCCCGGGGCAGCCACTGAGAAGGCCCTCTCCCACGTTCCTACCAGGCGTGCCTGTGATGGTGTTTGGATGGAGAGAAGGGCCTCCCCTGAAGACCTCAGGGGATGGGCAGGCTCATAAAGGAGAATACAGTCTTTCAGATAACCTGGACCTGAGCTGTATAAGGCTTTGTAGGTCGTGACCAGCACTTTGAATTGTGCCTGGAAACAGACCAGAAGCCAGTGGAGCTGTTTTAACAGGGGAGTTGTATGCTCCTTGTAGCCAGCCCCGGTCAACCATCTGGCTGCAGCTCTTTGAATCAGCTGAAGTTTCCGAACACTCTTCAAAAGCAGCCCCATGTAGAGCACATTGCAGTAATCCAAACTTATTGTCCAAGACCAGCCATAAAATAGGAGCAAACATTCCTCTAAGGTCCCCTCTACAAGAATTTGGTTTGACGCCCGGTTGGCCAATTATGCGCATCTTCTTACAATCGCTTTTACGCCTAATCCCTATACATGGGAGGCGGTGAAGCGCATTACCAGTTGTATGAAACGCGCTTTAAAGGTGTTTACATGCAGAGAATCGCTTGTTTACATGGTCATAAGGCGCTTTAACTCCTGCGGTAAATTTAAACTCGCTATTTAATGCGCATTCGATAATGCACATAATTGAACAGAAAAAGTGCCTCAACCCCTGATTTGTGCTCCGTTCATGTGGAGGTAAAATCGGTAATGCGCTTTGAAAGAGCTTTAAATTATTCTTGTAGAGGCACCCTAAATTAAAGTTTAAAAAGATTGTAAGGATCATTTTGACAACAGGCCCTTGCTTTATTTCATCTCTCTCTCTCTTAGGAACAGGAGAGAATTTTGTTAAGTCTTCATTTTTAAGAAAACTGTCCTAATATTCATACTTCTTGGACTAATATGCAGATTGGAACACAGTTATCCTTCGGATTGTGCGCTTCTCTCATATTTGCATTGTGATTGGTGGCTCAAACATTGCACAGCAAATGTTTTCTGTTAGGGGACATTGTGTACAAAATACAAACTTTTGTGCATTGATTCCCCTCCTCCCCCAGAACGACTTGGAGATTTGATAAAACAGACTTATGATTCAATACTTACAAAACTGTTATAGACTGGAAACAGAGTGATTTGTCGATCCCTACTTTTTGTATTATCAGTATGCAGTATGCCAGGTGTTTCAATCTCATAAATTAAGCAAAATTAATGTACAATTATTGTACCTGATGTGGACAACTGACAGTGGCACCAGTAGGATTGGACTTGGGGCCTATATCTGGGCACCCACAGCCTTGGGGGAAATGACTGTCAGGGACAGCAGTACATGATGGAGGGCAGAAGCGCAGCAGGAAACAGGTTCAGTGTTAGCATCCGGCATGCATGGGGATATTACGACTAATGCCAGTCACTGCAACATCCCTTCTCTTTCTTTTAAAACATTGTTTTATTATTTTATGTTTTAAAATTATTATTTTTATTGTAAAAATTCAACAAAACAAACCATAACAAGTAAAAAAATGATAGCTACATAGATTTGAATATAACAGTTTCAATACATACATATGAAATGTGTGTGTGTGTGGATATATATATATATATATATATATGAAAATACAGTTGTATATACACTTCAACAAAGGCAGACCAAATATTCATATAGGTATCCATTGGCAAGTGGTGTCTGTATTTCTCCCATTCAAATGTGGATAGCATTGTTAGGTCCTCCATCCATCACATTATAGGAGGTGAGCAGTTAGTTAGCTAAAGGTCCAGCCATCTTCATTTCCCCATACTGCCTGGTTAGGACTTTGCCAGCACTGACTAAGAGTATTTTCAAATGGGGGGGGAATCATATTTCCCTACCATTGCTTTGCCTCCTACTTCTGTCCCACTGTAGGGATAAACAGCTTCCTCTTTCTTCACACAGGGATGAAAGAGGAAGCAAGTAGCAACCACATGGCCCATTCTGTGGGCATTTTTGTAGCACAGTTTCTTCTACACACAGCAGGAAATGGCACCAATTATTGTCAAGGCCAAGAGGAAACAGATTTTCCAGGTAGTATTTTGTAGTGGAAAAAACAACAGAAGAAGCAGGAGGATTGCTGAGCCATCAATATGAACTGCAAAGATTCGTCAGTGTGCGATAAAATGCTCATCTGAAGGCTCTCTAAATTAGGCTGACCAGATAAAATCCAGGTCAGGGCTCATGTAACTTTAACAGTTGTAGAGAAAAGGGAATTTCAGCCAGTGTCATTTGTATGCAATTAGTTCCTGGTGAAATTCCCTCTTCATCACAACAGTTAAAGATGCAGGCACTATACTAGAGTGACCATATACAAAAGAAGGCAGGGCCCCTGCAACTTCAACTGGTGTGATGAAGAGGGAATTTCACCAGGAACTAATTGCATACAAATGACACTGGCTGATATTCCCTGTTCTCTACAACTGTTAAAGTTACATGAGCCCTTACCTGGATTTTATCTGGTCACCCTACTCTAAATGTTTTTCAAAAAAGTAAGAAAAAAAAGGGGCGGGGGTTTCCCTAGTGTTGTCTGGTAAGCTGGGTGTTTGTGTTGGTGGATGAGGAAAGCAAAGCAGACCAACCAGGGTAGCAGTCATTAGGGGAGGGGGAGGAGAAAATGGCATGGGGATGAAGAACCAGGATAGTGCGGGGGGAGGGGGGAGAAGACAAAGAAGGGCAGCAGTGATAGAGCAGTCACGGTGGTGTGAAGTCCCTGGAGGGACAGCTTGCCCAGGACCCTCTCCTGATGACTGGAAAAGCTGACTCTGCCATTGGGAAAAGGAGAAGAGCCAAAATACTAAACATACCAAACATACATAAAGTTCTTACTGCCAATAACTAAGCCTTCTGTGGGGCATTTAGAATGGGGTTCGCAAAAAGCCAGAAAACCTCGAAATGATAGGTTTTTGGGGGAAGGGTTGGGAGCAGGGTAAAGGGGTGTGGTCAGTTAGGGAACCCGGAAGGGCCAGATTATGACCCCAGCAGTGCTGGATTTAGCCCCTGGGCCTGAGCTTCTGCATCCCTGATATAAATTATGGTTTGTTTGAAACAAGCCAATTTCAAATCAAAGTTTGAAGGGAAGGTGTTCATTTGATACTAAACGGCACACTTTACCCTTTCATTTCTTGTTTGTTTTGTTTTGTGCCTGGTCACATAGGTATGCATGTTGCTAGTGTGGGTTAGAATTTGGGGAAGAAACTAGATGTCAGTTGCAGCCAACATGAGTTTGGCATGTGCATTAGAAACTGCTTTAAGCCTTGTGCGTGAAAATGCTCCAAGTCTTTCCATGTCAGGGAGTTGAAATGTGAATGGTAGCTCTCATTCCGTGAAGATTGTGTTTAGTTTTTGACAACGAGCAAAAAGGCAGCCATGAAATCAACCTGTCTGCCGCTGGCCAGGACCTACAGTTTTAGGAATAATACCTCAGTGCTGCAGTGATTTGGCACACTTCTTGTAAACAGTGTAGCGATGCTTCAGCTAAGTCTTTCATGCACACAAATCTATAGCACATATCAAGTTGGCACAGTTAGCATCGCAGGACTAGTTCAGCACTGTGGTAGCATAAAGATCTCTCACACATAATGTTGCAGGTTAGAGGTTAAAACCATTGGCAGGCAGTATTGAAAAGCTTGTAATACAGCTGCCTCCACAATATTTGATCCAGAAGACCTTGATTTTCCTAGGCAGGCAAATGCCAATATCAAAATCAAAAGGCAGACAATTAAAAAGGCAAATTAAAAGCGCATCTTCATTGCCCTTTCAAAAATTAGGCCTTATTATATTCCTCTCTTACTAAATAAAGTCTAGGGGGTAAGGAGAGTGAAACTGAACTGTTAAAACACAGGATATTTTGTTTGTTTGTTACTTTTGGGATTTACAATGTTTCTTGACTTTAAAAATGAACATATAACAACAACAATAATTCTCTCAAAGGTGAAATCTATCAATTCTGATTAACTTCAGACTACTGCTAGCTGGCTAGAAAGGTAGAATAGAGCGGCAGCATACATTGCTGCTTATGTTAGGCAAAGTCACCTAATTTACATGGCAACCCATTTGACAGTGACTGAGAGTGGTATGCATCCCACCCCTTGAATCCACATAGATAGATTTGATGCCACAGAATTGCATGGTACAATTATTTGTTTCTGTGCTCAAATGAAGGCAGAATGAGCTCCAAGCTTTTCTCCTTTGTGTTGTAATTTACTGCATTTAGTGCCCACCAGTGGTAAATTCACAGATTAGTTTGGCCCCACTTCGGTTGGACCTGAGCGGAATTTTACTCTGGGTGGAACGGTCATGTGTTTTTTCTGCTGAAAGTGAGTCAAGTGTGGTGCTGGAATAAATACAGAGTGACTTACAAGTAAGGTTACCAGATCTTCACCAGGACTTGATGCCTGTTCCAAAGGATTTGGCATGATATCTTGGAATTATAAGCAACAGGGTTATGATGCATAAAAGGGGAAAAAAGTGTGCCCCCCTTAATCAATTCATACATTTTTTAATTTTATTGTTATAGCTTATTTTATTTTCATTGCAATTTTATCTGTTGGGTGTAAGGGTAGGGGAAGGAGAAGGGAATACTGTGTGTAAAACCCAATTAATTAAACCATGAAAGCAGATGCAGTCACTGTATATGTCACCCTCCTGCTTCAGAGAATTTTCTGTACATCACTTTATCCTGCCTCGTAACACTTGTTCTGCTTGCTGAAACAGGCAGGAGAAGAGGTTAAGTGGATCAATAGGGCATGAGGCATAGCAGCTGTGTCCTCTCTCAGCATCTTGTCTTGCAGTTTAAATATATATATATATATATATCACTGAAGCCATATTTGCCATGGTGTAGTGGAGCCAGGCCTTGCAGGGATGCAGTGCCAGCACATCTTTTATTAGCAGGGATGCTGAAATCATCTGCCATCTCCCTTAGAATCCCCATTCCTCCTGAGCCTCATCCAATTAATGATCACATAAAGGAGGAACAGGGAAGTGCTCAATGCCCCCACCACTGTGCCCCCATTGTCCCTGTTCCTCTGTTGTCCATGTGTTGGGAGGATATGCCTGTAGATGGGAGACTGCTCTACCTGTGTATGCACCTGTGATGTGAAACCATAATCATTCAGGTTTCTTCATCATGGGCAGTGGGGGGAACCAATGCACATAGAGAAAGCTGCCCTCTACAGTAAGCATGTGCCCAATGCAAGGACAATGTGGATCAAAACCAATGAGAATATGATGGTAGAAGTAGGGTCTGTGGATGTTCTACCACTCCATGCAGTTGTAATGTGCTGAAGACCTGAACAGGGCTTATCTCTGAATGAAAACCTGGTAACTCTAAAAGCAAGCTATTGTTTTTTGGTGAAGAAATATCCATTTTACATACCATGTCCCAAGTACAATCCAACAATGTAAGTATAGTCTTGGCAAATTTCCATTATTTGGTCTGGATTCCCATCATACGTATTCTTGACAAGGTGAACCAATCTCAAGAGCCGTGACTATAGATGTGGCAAATCTAGGTTCAAATCTCCACTCAGTCATGAAGCTTCCTAGGTGCACTAGATCAGGCAGGTTGAACCTCAGGCCTGGGGCCAATTTCAGCATGCTAGATAGCCCCCCCCCCTTTCCCCCAAACACCAACCATTTGGTGGTATCATGGTTTTGTGCACTGGTATACAATATATATTCATTAAATAAAAAACCTACAGTTTACAAAAACAACGTTAAGGCTCTACAATTTCCAACCAAGCACCAAAAAGCAGGGAAATTGGGAGTTAAGGCCCCCAAGCCTTAATGCCACATCCTCCCTAAGGAGGCAGAAAGTGCAAGTGAAATTCTTATTCTCCCAAAGCAGATAAACCATGAGGACAGGATGGAGAATATGATATGCAGAGGTGACTGTGGGGTTGTGGAAAACTCATGACGAACAACTTAGGGCCACCTACTTTTCTTCTTTGGTTTAGAGCAGCCCTTCCCCAACCTGGTGCCCTCCAAAGGTGTTGGACTACAACTCCCATCATTCCATGTCAGTATGTCCCATGGTCAGGAATGCTGGGACTTGTCATCTCAAACATCTGGATATGCAATAGGATATGCAAGAGGTGACTGTGGAGTTGTGGAAAATGATGAATATCTCCTCATGTTGAGAGTTGCAATCCAACACATCTGATGGGCTCCAGGTTGGGGAATGCCATTCTAGAATCAGGGCAGGCAGAATGTAGATCTCCAGATGTTTTTGAATTCAACTAGTAAAAGCCCCTATAGCATGGGCAGTGATCAGGAATGGTGCGAGTTAATGTCCAAAACATCAGGGTGGATCTATTTTCTGCATACATCTGTTCTAAGGTATGATGTTTTCCAGCATTAAGATATGCGATCAATCAACGAACTACAACAGAGCTGCATCACTTTAAATAAACTGTCTAAACCAAATGAAGCAACAATGAATGAATCTTGAATATCTAATCCAGATAGTCGTTCAGACACATGGCATAGGATGTCTGTATATTGAATATCATATATGGTGTTAGGGGACTAACATAGAAGATTTCTCTTACATATTCAGCAGTGTGAGATCAAAGGTAGAGCTACCACCTAATACTTTCACGTGTAAGTATTATTTTAAAATTAATGATCAAATGATTTTTGTCTTCCCCATAATACATAACATGAAAGTTACAGTGCAACACAACTGGAAAGCACCAGGCTGGAGAAGGTTGGTTTACACTTGAATCCTATACATGGCTTCTCAGAAGTCAGTGCCACTGAATTCACTATGGCTTACCCCCAAGTGGTATAGGATTGCAAACTAATCTCATCTGAAGGGAGTTCAAGATAGCCAAACTAGCCTTTTCTGCTCCTTTGTCGCTTTGATGGGTTTGTGGGGAGTAAACAGTATATTTTGTATAAATACAATTTAAGAAAACATTAGTTCGAAGGGCAGGATATTGACCAAAAGTTGGAAGTGCTTGGCACATGCTCTGGTTCTACATTTGCAACGAATAATTCCCCTTTTGTTATCAGTCATGCTGCTGTATGCAAGATGTGTGTCAGAGAAAAGTATTGGGCAGACCCTGTATTTGGTAAGGATATGGAACAGTGTTCCCCCATCCTGCTACCCTCCAGATGTTTGAGATGACAAGTCCCAGCATTCCTGACCATCTGACATACTGACTTGCAATGATGGGAGTTGTAGTCCAATACCTTTGGAGGGTACCAGGTTGGGGAAGGGCTGCTCTAAACAAAAAAAGAGAAGTAGGTGGCCCTAAGTTCTTTGTCATCAGTTTTCCACTACTCCATAGTCACCTCTGCATATCATATTCTCCATCCTGTCCTCATGGTTTATCTGCTTTGGGAGAATGAGAATTTCACTTGCACTTTCTGCCTCCTTAGGGAGGATGTGGCATTAAGGCTTGGGAGCCTTAACTCCTAATTTCCTTGCTTTTTGGTGCTTGGTTGGAAACTGTAGAGCCTTAACGTTGTTTTTGTAAACCGTAGGTGTTTTGTTTAATGAATTTCATGGCTTTGTGTAACGGATGACCAAATATTATACAGTTGACAACCAAGCCAACGTTAGCTAGGATGTTACACCATGTTGACATCCAATATAAAATCAAAGCTAGTGTTATGTGTTGCACCGACTTTTCAAAATAATAAATGAGCCCCAGAGCTCTGTCACTTGAAATCTGAGAGGTCTCATTTGAACTTTTCAATAGCCAGTGTCCAGATATAAAAGCTTTTTATGACCGCCTCATAAAAAGGAAGCATTTCATGTTTTGTGCCTGTATTTGGAGACAACTTGAAAAAATTGTTCTACTGGAATTAAAAATCCCTGATTGATTCTGGAAGTGCACAAGATGATACAGTAAAATATCCTATATTAGAATAAGTTACAGTTTACTATGTTAATTATTATAGCTCATTTTATGCTGCATGCTTTTTCTGCCTGTTTGCATCTTAAGGTAGCAGATTGTGATCAACTTTGTGGTCAAGTTTCAACCTTGCCCACATTGCATTTCCATCCCTAGATATGTACTCAAAAGTAAGACCCATTGAAAGGGAGCCTTTCAGTGGTTGCTTAGTATCTCCCACCTGGGTGATGACCCCTGCATTCCAGAGGGTGTGACTGAGAGCCATCCGTTGTCCACTGGCCACCCAGAGTGGCAGTCACTAGTGTAAAGGGGAGGAAGTCAAGAGGGAATGGGTGTTAAATGTGAGTGTGACAAGGCAGCATCCTGGATGATTCTTTATAATTTTGGGTGCTATTGTTATGCTGCCCAGCATATGATAAGACACAAAGTGGAGGTGGTTGGTGGGTTTTAACTCATCCTGGGCAGCACAAATGCAGACAGACTTCGAAGGGTTGGATCCAGATTTAAACTGGATCAATGGCGCTGATGGAAATGGAATTCCCCACCCCCTCTTTCTCAAGGCAGCCCCTTCTCCTGCCCCCTGAAAAAGCTACAAAGAGAATCAGGAGACCTTGCTGAATGCGGTGAGCTGGGAGGGGGGGAATCTCTCAATCTCAGGTGGAGGAAGCTTCTGCAAGCAGAATCCTTCCTCTTCCAGAAGGCCCCTTTTTGTGGAAGGCTCATCCCAGATCCAACCCCAAATCTTGGGCTGGCCCTTATACTGTGGCCCTGACATGCTCTGTACACTACCCAGCATTGCTAATGTCTAAAAAGAGTGCTAATGATCCAGTTTAAAAACAGCAACAACACCTGGGGAGTTATTTGCTGTGAGCTCATGGTTTGGCAGGCTATTCCCTCTGAGCCACCCAAGCTGATTTGTCCATAACTTTCCCCAAAGGCAGGCAAGCCTGTCCCAAAATGTGTGCTCTCCATGGCTAAGGAGCCAAATAGGCCACTGCACAAGCCCCAATTCAAAAGTACTTTCCTTATACCTGACCTAGAACACTGTTCAGGTCACTTTCCTTTCAAAAGAGTTTTGTTCACTGGAATGCACATGCAAGGCCCCATCATCACAGCCAGCCCCATGGGTCGGTATCCTCAGGCACCTGCCAAGTTTCATGCCCCAGCAGGGGGCTCACTAGTAGCTGGCAGAATCCCCTGGCCTTCCTCGCAGAACACTGCCCACACATCGTCTCCCCTGAGAGAAGTTGACTAAGACAACAGAATAAAATTTAATAGGGATAAATGCCAAGTTCTACACCTAGGAAAAAGAAACCAAATGCACAGTTACAAGTTGGGGGCCATATGGCTCAGCAATACTACAAGCGAGAAGGATCTTGGAATGGTTGTAGATCACAAACTGAATATGAGCCAACAGTGTGATGTGGCTGCAAAAACAGCAAATGCTATTTTGGGCTGCATTAATAGAAGTATAGCTTCCAAATCGTGCGAGGTACTGGTTCCCCTCTATTCGGCACTGGTTAGGCCTCATCTTGAGTATTGCGTCCAGTTCTGGGCACCACACTTCAAGAAGGATGTAGACAAGCTGGGAGAGGGTTCAGAGGAGGGCAACAAGGATGATCAGGGGTCTGGAAACAAAGCCCTGTGAGGAGAGGCTGAAAGAACTGGGCACTTTTAACCTGGAGAAGAGAAGATTGAGGGGAGACATGATAGCACTTTTCAAGTACTTGAAAGGTTGTCACACAGAGGAGGGCCAGGATCTCTTCTCAATCTGTCCCTATAGTTCCCTGCAAGGCCAAGCAAGGGGAGGTCAGTAATTTAAACCCAGGGATGGAGGGTAGAATTCCTTCAAGTTCAGATGAGTGTGGTTGCTGTAGAACATGGACCTACCAAGAGTGGTGAGGCCAGGTTTCTGGCAGACCCAGCTAGGCAACTTTATGGCCTGATAGTCCCTCTGTTTGGTAGCCTTCAGGAGCACCTGCCTCATAAAGCAAATGGGCACATGAAAACTGTTATTATGGTCTGCCATAATAACCTCTTCAGAAGGGGGAATAGTGTTATGTCATAGGGGCATGCCATCCAAATTGGTGGCCAGTACAACATCTTGTGATATTAAATTCTATAGTTAACTATGTGCTGTGTGAAAAACATCTTTTTACTTGTCCTGAATCTCCCACCAATCAGCTTCATGGGATGAACCAGGGAATCCCACACCATGCATAATTTGCTCCCACTCTTGGATAATTTTAGTTGTTCATTTCTACATTTGAAAGCTCAAAAAATATTCAGGGGGAAAAGTCCCCCCTTTTAGAATTTAAGAGAAAGTATTTATATATTGTTACCCAGCTTTTACTCCTCAAAAATGATTTCTAAAGACTATGCAATAAGAACACTTTTAAATTATGACTAAAGATTTAAACTGTCTGGAAATAATGAAGCCATGGGGGAATTTTTTTCTTTCAATTTTCCCTGAAAGATTCACAGCATAGTTAGTTCTTTCATTCCTTATTAAAATTATTGATCTAAAGTACGTATATTTTACTGATAGATGTTTATGCTCAGTTTCCCAACATGTGAGTAGTCACCATTATGCACTCCTAACAGTTTGGGTTTTGTTCTATTGAGTCCTGTTTCTGACACTGTAGTGGTCATTTAATGTAGCTCTAATCTATTCAGACAATAATTAAACATTTGCTAACAGAGTTTACTTTTAAAAGTTTTAAAATAAGAGAAGTATTGCTTACCACTCTCCAGTTCTCCCATATTTTCACTGCATATTTCCCTTAATACCATAAAATAGATCAAGAGGAGTACAACAGCAGTGTGTGTGTGTAGTGGGGAAGGGACAACAAAGCTTTACCTGGGAGTAAATCCAATAGAGCTCAAGAGAAGCTACTTTCAAGTATATCTACATATGATTGCAGGGCAAATATAGGAGCCAAAAATTACTAATAAACCTACTTGAGTGCAGGGTGACCAGATTTTAAAAATCAAAATCCCGGTTCCCCCCCGCCCCCCCCAAAACAACCCCCCCACCAAGCCAGCCCCCCCCCCAAAAAAACAGCCTGGACCTACCGCCGGGTTCCTCTGCCGCCCGCGCGGGGTCCTCCGTCGCCGCCCGCATGGCTGCGCGGGGTCCTCCGCCGCCCGCGCAGAAGAAGCGGGAGAGGGCCGGTTACGTCACTTCCGGATCCGGCCCTCTCCTGCCTCTTCCGCGTGGCCTCTGGCCTTACGAGCCCGGCAGTAGCGGCAAAGGCGGCGGAGGAGCCCGGGAAGCAGCCGCCCCAGCAGGTAAGTGCCCCCCTTCGTGCTTACCTGCTGGGGCGGCCACTTCCCGGGCTCCTCCGCTGCCGGGTCTACCGCCGCTCCTTGCTTGCTGCCACCGCCGCATGACCCCCGCCACCCCAGTTTGCCCCCCCCGGTTGGGCCGGTTTGCCCCTGGATTCCCGGTTAGGACCGGGAAATCCCAAGCCACCTGGTCAGCCTACTTGAGTGGGATAACCACAGGCTGGGAATCATGTTTATTTATAGCACAATCCTCTACATGTGTATACTCTCAAGTAAATCCCAATGAATTGCCCTAGAAATTACAACCTAGTAAAGAGAAATTAAGGCTGTGATTTCAAGCAGACTTACAAGAGAGTAAGCATCATTTAATACATTAGGCTAACCAGGCAACAAGGAATCAGGGATCCATTGGAAACAATGAAGGTTTTTTTTAAAAAAAATTAACCAGGGGGAGGGGGATTTTGGAACGAAAAAATGGGGGAAGAAGCTAAAACAAATCTCTCACAAAAAGCCATGGCCTCTAAATTAGGCTGACCATATGAAAAGGAGGACAGGGCTCATGTAACTTTTTACAGTTGTAGAGAAAAGGGAATTTCAGCTGGTGTCATTTGTATGCAATTCGTACCTGGTGAAATCCCCTCTTCATTACAACATTTAAAGCTGCAGGGGCCCTGCCCTCTTTTGTATCTGGTCACCCTAGTTATAGTGCATGCAACTTTAATTATTGTGATGAAGAATTGCATACAAATGACACCAGCCGAAATTCCCTTTTCCCTGCAACTGTTGAAGTTACATAAACCCTGTCCTCCTTTTCATATGGTCAGCCTATCTAAATACACAGAGAACTTACAACAAAATCCACACACCCCTTCAAGCTAGTGCATGGGAGTGAGACTCATTGCACTGAATGGAACTTACTTCTCAGTAGACATGCCTAGGATCAAGCAGCAGCAATGATCAAATGAACAATAAAAGAACACACACACACACACACACACACACTCACACACACCAAGCAAGCAAGTTGTTAATTGCATTTTTTTAAAAAGGCTGCAATCCTCTACACACTTATCTTGGAGTAAAACCCACTGCATCCAATGGAACTTACTCCTGGGTAGACACTGATTACCTATTTCACCGAATGTAAGACGCCATCAATTGTAAGACACACCTTAATTTCAGGGCCACCAACAGGGAAAAAGCTTTGCGTCGATTCTAAGAGGCACCTTAATTTCTGCACCCCTCCCTCCCCCCTCACCTCCATTGCTGTTGCCCATCCTCGCTGCTGCTGCTCCGCACCACTGCCAGTGCTTGCCTCGGCCTGGCAAGACGTCGTTCCCAGTAATGAGGCTAGCGTTGCCAGTGGCGTGGAGCAATGGCGACGGCAGCAAGGATGGGCAACGGCGATGGAGGGGAGGGGGGAGTGTTAGGGCCCCGCAAGTCCCCCCTCCCCACTTACCTTGATTGCTGCTGCCTCAGCCTGGGAAGGCTTCAGTACGGGGAAGGAGGCCGAGATCTCTCAAGATCGCAGCCTCCTTCCCAGTACTGAAGCCTTCCCAGGCTGAGGCAGCAGCGATCAAAGTGAGTGGGGAGGGGGGACTTCTGACCGGCCTTGTGGGGTCCCTCGGGACTCAGTAGGGTGAGTCGCAGGAAGGGCATGCAGACCCCTGGTACCTTCTGCAAAACACGGGATAAATCCCGCGATTCTAAGTCACCATCGATTCTAAGACGCACTCCGTTTTTACAGATGTAAACATGGGAGAAAAAGTGCATCTTAGAAGTGATGAAATACAGTACTTCTTTGCTAGAGGTGGCACCCATTTTCTCTCTAGCTGATGCAGGAGGGAGAAAAAGAGTGAAACAAGGCCACACTGTATCTGTTATTATGGGGTGAAAAATATTAATTAAAAATCAATGGAAGGGAATTTTTAAAAAAGGAAAAGCATTCCACCAACTACTGTGAAGGAGGAAGATTAATTAATAAGTGTTTAATCCCTCCAAAAATCATGAGCACATATAGTCGCCAATGGGAATTATCAGTTCATTTTCAGGGAGACAGACTTTTTTCCTCTTTTCTACTGTAAACTGCCCTCCTTCCCTCAATCTTTCACCAATCTTCTTGGAATTTTCAGTTTATGTAAAACCAACATTTCTTTCTGGCACATGTAAATTTCAGGAAGATTGATGAAACGTTTTTGATTTTATGAATGTTAGAATGACCCCCTCAATTACCCTTTTAACATGGTGGAATGTGTTATTCACTGAGTGACCTTAACAAGAGACTCACGACTGTAAGTCTCTTAATATATTGTGCAGTGGTATACAATATATATCTATACATTGTATTTATTAGTGCTGTGTATTGCCTCAGGATTGACCCTCCAAATCTGAGCTGAGACAGGCCAATTTAGCCCACCACGGCCTCAATATGAGGCAGTACTGAGTAGGCCTGAGGCTACTTCAGGTCTGAAGTGCCTTGGGCCAATTCGGGGTTTTGACAGGCTGCTCCCTGCCACCCACCCAAGCAAAGCTGGCATAAGGCCAACCATAAGTCCATTGGATCACCATCCTTTCCCGCTCCCGCTCCCGCTCCCGCTCCCCCCCTCCCCATCGCCCCCAAACCCAGAGCCTTCACCTACAGGATGCACCTTTGTCATTTGTCCTCCTCCTCCATTAGAGCTGCAATATCAAAGTAAGATGGGAGCTCTGATTTTTATAGGATCTACATTCACAAACTATGGTGGCCCTAAGTAAGTCCCATGGGTGGCGTAGACAGGAGACGTACAAAAAGGAAGGACACCGAATGGCCATTGAAATGCATTTCCCAAATGTTTCCCAAAACCACTCTGTTAGTTTGTATTTTGATTCTGTGTTGTTTTGTATGAAAAATAAATGTTTATCCCATTTAAGTATTTTGATTTGTAGATGATCCCTAAGATTCTCCAGTGCTTTCCTATGGCCATTTGGAATGAACCAATGCATTTCAATGGCCATTCGGTGTCCTTCCTTTTAGTACATCTCCGCAGGCAGCGGCTTTGGGATGGGGAAGCAGGGAGGGAGGGCAAGCAGGAAGTCCAATGGACTCCTGGTTGGCCTTGTGCCCACCTGTCCTGAGAGCCTGCCATTTGGCCACTCAATGGGCACTCAGGAACCTGCAATGGTTGACCTGCTTCGGCAGCCTAGTCTTGAAGCACCCTGAGTGAAATTGGGGCCATTTCAGAGGCTCCGAAACAGCCTCCAAGGTGAGTCAGGGGAGCTGTGCACAGCCCTAGTATTTATATTGCTTTGAACTTCTTAAAAATGTGTTGGATCCCTCAGGCTTCTCTAGTTATTCCTTCCTGAGGAAACCAATTAAAATGGGTGGGCGGTAGGGAGGAAGAGGGGTAATAGTAAGGGAGAAATTGTGCTTGTGCAATAATCGAAAGGAACTGAGCATGAGTAACACGTGATCTTTATTAATATAGAACTCCAGTGTTGGTATCTTTAGTAAATTAAAATCATACTGAGAATGACTCCTTATCTCTCGAATTGTATGAAACCCATTTCCACAAGGTCTGTTTTTCATCAAATCAAAATTAGTTTCATGGGAATACGAGAAGGGTTTTGTAATTAGATAATGGAAACTTGCCTAGGTTTATCTCCCATGTACTTGGATGTAACCAAAATAAGAAGAATGCCACATCAAAGTACTGACTGTGTATCTAAATCTGCTCTAATTCTAGAGCAACATTTTATGCTTTAGTTTGTAAGCCAGCCTTCCCCTCCTTTTAAACTAGAGGGGCAGTCTCAGTTAAATCTGTAGCTTTTGTGGGAAAATAATGATGACTGACTCAGAAGTTCTTCTCCAACTTTTGGCTGTGATAGATAAACCTTCCCAGGAGTTGGTGGAGTTTTCAAGGAAAGTGACTGATAGCTGATGTATATTTTCCCCTTCCTAGTATTTGATATAGAAATATGAGAGGTCATACAGATGGAGTATCAAGGCTAGAGCCATTTTTCTTTCAATTAAATCAAAGAGGAAATAAGCAATCCTGCAATGTTTATTTGAAAGACCACGACTTCTCCCCCTCATGAATGGGCAGCCCCCAAATGACTTATATGATTACTGTGATTTTTCAAGCCTGTCATAGGAATAGAAGCTTCCAGTTCCAATACAAAAGATTCCTTTCTCTTGTGTGATCCAGTGTTTAGCTGAGATTGCTAGCACTGCTGTAGGTAAGAGCCTGTCAGAGTTCCCATTATAAGGCTCTCTTTTGAAGGATTTATTATAACCAGAGCTGCAGCAAACTATTTCCCCCACATACAGTAAAGTGAGGTGAGCTTGAGGCCAAATGAGTTACTACACAGTGAAACAGAGACACAGAGCAGGGTGAATTGACAAAGCATTAAAACTGTTTTGTCGTTCCTTCCAGCTCTTCAATTAGTGCACAGAAGGCTACCAGGTAAATTCTATTTTGGAATTGGACCTATAAGCAGAGCTCTAAAATATTTACATATAATTGCCCTGAAATACCAAGCTGAATTTTTAAAAATTTAGATTTTTTTTTAAAAAAAGAATATCCATTTTGTAACATTTCAGCCCTTTTAATCTTACTTTACAGAGTAAATTTTGGCATAGCAAAGTATGGACCTTCCCTTGATGGGAAAACTGACAAACCAAATGCAACTGGCACATAGATAATCACAGCCAGAATTATTTGAAATGAAATGATCCTCACTTATTACATTAATCACCCCAGATCCATCAGTTCAAGTTTATGCTTCAAAACATAAAAGATTATTGACGGAGTTTATCTCCATGTGATCCATCAACCAGAGAGGCCAATATTTGTATGCTTGGACTTCTCCTCCATATCCCAATTTTACTTTAGGCCTAAGCAGGTGTTTAGCTTGCTCATAGAAGGGCTAAAAGTGGGGAAGGAATATGGGTGCACATGTAAGCCCCACCCCCACTGTCCTCGTCCCTTCAGTCCCTGATATTCCCTTGTTGAAGGGGAAAGGCAGAGGGGAGTTTCTTCTTGCATTTGCTTGAGCATTTGTTGAAGCCTATGCATGATCAGGAAACCTCTTTATAAAGGTTCCAGATCTCATTGAGACTTCTATTTGTGGGACTGTAAAAAACACACACACCTCTAAATCCCACTACCAACATATACTCCATTCTTTTTGTTAAAAAAAAAAAGCACAAGACTTCCTTATGTGTGCCCATAGACGTGCGCAGCACATTTCATTAGGATGTGCACCCAGGGAATTTTATTTATTTTTAAAAGGTGAACATTTATTGAATACTCAATCATAAAGGACATTATTTTTATTCATTTATTTACTAAACACCATAGACACTGATGCCGTACTCCATGTTCAGGTTGCTTGACCAGGGAAGGGCCATTGCAGGTGAAGGGGGAGGGAATGAGGAGACACTCTTCAGTCCCCAGCATTGGTGGGGCTTTGTGGTGACACTGGCCAGAGGAAGGCCTAACGAGATGATATTAGCCTTCGGGGGCCCTCTTCCTGGCCTCTTTGAAATATAGCTTCTGGCAGAGAGACTTTGCTTGAGACATTAGGGTATACCTGGGCACACCCTGCACACCCCTTGTGCACACCTATGTGTGTGCCTGGGAATTGGCCTTCTAGGAGCACTCCATTGCCTCAATATGACTTTTTCACCCAAACCTAAAATTAGGCTAGGAACCCTTTCATGCAGCAATTTGGAGGACTGTCTATCCTTCCCTCCCACCTGAGCAGTTCTTCCTACCCATCCCTTAAGTTTGTGATTTTCCAACTGGGTGCCTGTGGTATTGCTCCAGCTTCCAAACATAACAATAAGGAAGGGGCAGCAATCATTCTGTTCCTTCTCTACTTTCATTTTCTTTTCTGGATTTCCCTTAATCCTACTGAAATCCCTTCTTTTCTCTGTCTCTTTGGAAGCCAAAAGCCACACTTTCCAGTCATACCACTTACA
Organism: Anniella stebbinsi; assembly: GCA_029215795.1. Taxonomy (NCBI): domain Eukaryota; kingdom Metazoa; phylum Chordata; class Lepidosauria; order Squamata; family Anniellidae; genus Anniella; species Anniella stebbinsi. Next base: position 286,880,109 of record JARDYH010000002.1, on the reverse strand, counting down.
CCACAGCCTCTACTTTTCTTTCTCTGTTTACCTCATAGCAAATCATTTAATTCCTATTTGTTGTATTTTTTTCTCAATAAAACTCCCCAGAGTGCATGGCTGGAATCTGAAACATTCTGATCCTGTCTTCATTGCATCACTGTGGGCACTTTACAAGGGCACTCTGCTTCCCAGACTAAACCATTTCAGTCATGCATGCTTGACTCCCTGTGCTTTGGTTAAAAGATGCTAGCTTGAACCAGCTGTACTGGACAGACAGCACCCTCTGCTCCTGCAGAATAAAGCCAAACTCACACTGGGAAACAGTTCTCCTAGCACAAACTTGAGTTCAATTCCCTTGTCATTCCTGTTCTCCAAAAGCTTTTCCCCTGGACTAAGAGAAGTAGACTGCAGTAATTTTTAGAAATACATGGTCCAAGCAAGCAGATATCAGGCATGATGCTTTGATCAGGGTTTTCTGGATTAAGAACATTTTGCATAACTTACATAATTAAACAGTACTAGTTTTGTTCTGGGGTTTTGAGCTTATACCTTTCCCATTACAAACAGAATTATGCCGGACATTCCAGAACTATGCCAGGCATTGACAAAATTGTCATTCCAGTAAGGCACTTTCCACACCAGCCATTTTTTCTGAGTCTGCCCCTACCTGCTCACGGAGAGGCCACATGACGCACAGAGCATCCCACAAGTAGGCAGGGGCCAGTTCTCCAGTTTCCCAGGAGTTCAAGGAACGCTATTATCCCTGTTCGTTCCCTGTTCCTGGGAGGGCAGCGAGATGGGAGCTGGTGTGACCACCCATCCTGGGTGCAGTCACGCTTAGTCGTGAGTATGCGCGGTTGCACCAATGGCCAGAGAGCCGCACCACGTGGCTCCGAGGCCATCAGGAGGCGGGTACCCGATTTCGCTATCCCCAGGATGGCGGGGGGAGGGGGGCGCAATCGTGTGCTTGTGTGCTCTTCTGTGGATCTTTGGGGGGAAAAAACAATGGCCGCTGCAACTTGCAATGGCCTGGTAGAAGTCCGGGCCGGTGCATTCTGGTGCGGCTTCAGCAGGCTGGACCCGGAAGTGGTTACTTCCAGGTTTGCCCACTTCCTGCTCTCTCCACCCTTATGGTGTGGAAAGGGCCTATGGCTACCCTTATTCTGGAAGACAGAAGCTACATTCAGATATCACAATAAATTAGCTTACTGTGTCAGAATGAGCCTATCTTGCCTCCTGGTGTTTGACTCCACCTCCCCATATTTTTTTGGTGTGGCTGCAAGGAATTCAGAAGCTTTCACTTCCATCTCAACCTAAGAAGCTATGGTTAATCTTAACTATGGTTTATTTGAAACAGGTCAGCTTACAAACCATGGGTATGAATGTGTTGTTTCAACAAACCATAGTTAAGATTAACCACAGTTTAGGGTACAGACAGAACCCTAAACTGTCGTTAATTGAAAGTCCTCTGAGGAGAGGAAAGAGGAAAGCATGCAAGTCTGGAGAGAGAGTAGGCTCATTCCTGTCACAACAAACCATGGCTATCATGGCATCCAAACCCAACCAGCTCTTCTTATATTTGCTATGATTCTTCTCTCTTTTGATTTCATAGGTTGAAGTATTTCCTCATGCTGCTGTGTTGGTGTTGTGGGTTTTTTGGTAGAGAAAATAATAAAGATGAATGGAGCCTCATCTGAAGATTGACAGGAAAAAAGCCATATGGGAAGAGTTTGACAGACAATCCAGGCATGTTCTGCAGAGACATAGCACTTCACACATAGATTGCAACTCTAAAAATCTATGTGCATCTTACGGGGAGAAGCACATATGCTCTAGGAGGCATCTTTGATGTTTGTACTGCAGCCACTTTCAGTTTAAAATTGCCTCGCCTGTTCTTCCAGGTAAGCAGTTGGAACAAAAATGTCCAATATGCCTCCAGAAGTAGGTGCCCAGAGCTTTGTAACTCGACAGTGCACTGTTTGTGCCTTGCTCCCTAAAATTTTCACTGATCAAATAAGCGATGCTCTGAGAATTTTGTACTGCTTTTTTACATTGTGTTTCAAATGTTTGTTTTAATTTATTTTATAGCAGTTTTAAGTTTTAGCAAGCCATCCTGGGAATGTGCAACACGATATAACAGAAAACAGATGTAACTGATGTGTAGGAATCTACTTGGTTACATGTTTATTTTACTAGTCAGAGTTTCACATCATGTGCATATATGTCAAAACAGGTCATGTGCACTCATCACACCGAAACACTCACTTCAGATGATCATATCTCAGCTTAACAAACTGAGATAGGAACGAGTGTTCTGCCTGTGTACACAGCCACGTTCCTCCTCCATAAACTATGCTTACCAGGAAAAGAATTCCTGCTATAATCACTTCTCACCTGGGGCCTGTCTTGTCTTCATGGCGCCAAGTTGGTGCTGCTGGGCCACCAAACCCCGTAAGGTGCTGGTGCAGGGTGGCATCAAGTTATTTACATGAAGGGAGATAGCGTGGCCTTTCTAGCAGCCATTAGGCTTGCCAGGACCACCCCTCCAACTACCATGGCTTCCAGTGACCAATGAGAGGTTGCCTTCCATCCAAGGACGCCCCCGGCACAGCACCCAAACAAGGACAGATAGGGAAGAGCTGTGCTGACCTCGCTCAGGAAGGAAAAGTCAGTGTAAGTCCCTGACTTTTCTGCTATGGGTCTTCAGCTCTTTGCCCTGGGGTGGTTCCCAATCAGTGGCTGTCTCATATAACCAATGCATTGTGTATCCGGAGGCACCCCGGGTCTTCCAGAGCATATAGACAGCCCCCTGAGGGAAGGAAGAAAAAGACTGCACACAAGCAAAATGCTTATTTATATCTTGTTAAGGTGTACATGGCTGTACTCTAGGCTATATGCACTTTTATATGTGGAAATGACATCTGTGCAAGGAATTGATCATGAGTGAAGCCAGTGTGGCCTTATCCTTGTGGATCCCGATTCCTCCCATAATGGCCATCCAGGACCCTCTTGTGGCCCAAGTCCTTCTCTTCTGCCACTCCCAGACTGTGGAATGGCCTGCTGGAAGAGATTCGTCAACTTGACAGTCTCTCTCACTTTAAGAAAGCCATAAAGACTGATCTCTTCTGGCAGGCCTACCCAGTCAAATTTTAAGAGTTTTATTGGTATTTTAATAATGTATTGGTTTTTATATGTTTTAATAAGTTTTATGTATTTTATATCATTTGTATTTGATGTTGTTCCCTGCCTCAATCCAGAAGGAGAGATGGGTAAGGCATATTATATTATTATTATTATTATTATTATTATTATTATTATTATTATGGTGCAGGTTTGTAGCCAGCTTTAGGTGGCCTAAAGATACACGGGGTTGGGGAGGGGATCAACAGAGAATGGCCAAAACCTAAATAGATGTACTGTATTTCATCGATTCTAAGACACACTTTTTCTCCCATGTTTACATCTGTAAAAATCGGTTGTGTCTTAGAATCGATGGCACCTTGCAATCGCAGGATTTCTCCCGTGTTTTGCAGAAGGCACTAGGGCTCTGCATGCCCCCCCCGCGACTCAGCCTAGCGGGTCCCGAGGGACCCCACAAGGCTGGTCGGAAGTCCCCCCTCCCCCCTCACCTTGATCGCTGCTGCCTCAGCCTGGGAAGGCTTCAGTACTGGGAAAGAGGCTGCGATCTCAGGAAATCTCGCAAGATCTCAGCTTCCGTCCCAGTACTGAAGCCTTCCCAGGCTGAGGCAGCAGCGATCAAGGTAAGTGGGGAGGGGGGACTTGTGAGGGGGGAGGGGGGACTTGCGGGGCCCTAACCCTTCCCACTCCTCACTCACCTTGATCGCTGCTGCCTCAGCCTGGGAAGGCTTCAGTACTGGGAAAGAGGCTGCGATCTCAGGAAATCTCGTGAGATCTCGGCCTCCTTCCCAGTATTGAAGCCTTCCCAGGCTGAGGCAGCTGAGATCAAGTGGGGAGGGGGGACTTGCGAAGGGGGAGGGGGGATTTGCGGGGCCCTAACCCGCCCTCCATCGCCGTCGCCCATCCTCGCTGCCGCCGCCGCTCCGCGCCGCTAGCAACGCTCGCCTCGTTACTGGGAATGCTGCCTTGCCAGGCCTAGGCGAGCGCTGGCAGTGGCATGGAGCAGCGGCTGCAACGAGGATGGGCGACGGTGCTGGAGGTGAGGGGGAAGGGGTGCTGAAATTAAGGTGCATCTTAGAAACGACGCAAAGGTTTTTCCCTTTTGGTGGCCCTGAAATTTAGGTGCGTCTTACAATCGGTGGTGTATTACATTTGGTGAAATACGGTAGTCTAATATGTTGTAAATGATTAACTGCACGGTCCTATGTATGTTTGGACAGAAAAAGGCCTACAACTCATGGCATTTCCCAGCCACACATGTAATAGATTTATATTTAAATATTGCTTGCCCTGTGTATCTAAACAATTAATACAATGTAATTTACAGCATTAATACAGTATTGATACCATGTCTTTTAATTTTATAATATGTGAAGTCCATAGCGCTTATCAGTTCTTACAATGCCTTTGCACTGTTCCTTTTAAAAATGTACTTTTAACGTGTTTTTATTGTTTCTGTTCTATTTTTTTTTTGTCCATTGAAATTTTTGAATGGAGAGTGGCATATAAATAAATACTGTAAATAAATAAATAATTGTTCAGAACTGTGAAAGGTGAGAATGGGTTGCTTACTACTGAATATTTGAGTAAAATACTGCCTGTACACTTTTTCTTATAGATCTATAAATAAAGAGGCTAGAGTCTTCTTTCTTTCTTTCTTTCTTTCTTTCTTTCTTTCTTTCAAGCTACATGTTTAGTAAAGAGGCTTGACATTTCCTAAAAGGTTTAGGCTATGGCCCTGAGAAGCTTTTCTTTTCTTTTCTTTTCTTTTCTTGCTTTCCTTTCTTCCTTTCTTCTTTTTTACTCCAACAGCCCCTTGACAAAAACAAAACAAAAACATATTTAGTTGAAACATCTATATCTATCTATCATCTATCTACCTATCTATCTATCTCTATCTATCTATGCAAACCCGCAGCACAGCATAAAACTGTATACCTACTACTGGGAGAAGAATGATAGTAGAGCCCTCAACATCTTTTAGGACAGACGTGTAAATCTTTGCCCATTTTAGCTATTCTATAATGTCTTGTAAAATGTATTGTGAACAGCAGGATGAAACAATCCACACATGCTCAAATGAAAAAGACAACTCCCAGAGGAATGTGAGTTAACCGCAGTTTAGAAATTCCACTAGAACAGCAAAGAGGTCTTCTTAGTTGAATAATTGCCTGTACTGAAATTTGATTCCCCCTCCCCCCCGCCTGTGATGCATCTAGCTACCTGTTCCAAAGCTTCTTGTATTTGAAAATAACGGTGGTTTTTCATGTGTACTCACTCCGTGCCACTTTCCTGCCTTGTGGTGGCCACCAGACAGAGATGTAAACGAGCAAAGGGAGAATAACTTATGTGTGTGTGTGGTTGTTTTTCCCTACTGTGCTACTAAAATATGCACACACACCCATTTTGCACATGCATTGCTCTACATGATGGGGTGCACCAGGAAGAAAAAAAATTAAACCAAATGTATATGTAGATTTGCTTTAATATCTTCCATATGATCTCTGCATCTTGCAAGGTCAGACCATTTGCCAACAGGTGCTTTAAGCAGATAAAGCATTTGATATGTTCTTTAAATTAAAATGAGTTTTGCTGGATTATGTTCTTTCTGTAAACATAACCCTCCACTTTCACTGGTTTTTTTTTATTATTATTATGCTACACATTTGGTTGTCTGTTCCATTTCTCCTTATAACAGTGGAATCGATTCAGTTGAATGTGATAAGTCTTTAACAAAAGAACACATGTTAGAGATCAAATGGGAATTCCCCATTCTCAACCTCTCTGCTGAGACTGCCAACACAGGGTCCAATTAGTGTCAGTTGCAGTAATGGTTTCTGTGAGGTGGACAACTGGGTTAGTGAGAAATGGTCTGAAACCGCCTCGTGCACTCCACACAAGTTACATGGAGTTACATGGGCTACTTTTACCACTCCTTGAATTTATGTGTCTGGCCTGACGACTAGAGATGTGTATCGTATTATTAAAATGTCCGATAGCGATACGATAAGGTCATTATCGGACATCCGATTAACGATAACGATACAATAGAAAAACCTCCGATAAATATCCAATCCGAAAATTTTCAGCCCGATATCGGATTATCAGACTACCATATAAATAAACCTATAACTTATGTATTTCAAAAGTTAGAGGCTTGAAACTTGGTCACAATGCTTATGGGGTATGCCTAAGTATGCATATGAAATTTGAGATTGATCCCTCCATCCCCCGATTTCATATGAATTTATTAAAGATCGTTTAAGTTCTGACAGGTCAGAATGACTGCTCGCCACGTGCGTTCATTCAGACTTGTCAAAAAGTTGCAGGGTCTTTAAAAAATTCATATAAGATACAGGAGTAGAGGGATTGATATGACATTTGGCACATATGTGTAGTATCATGTGCTAGACATATGTATGAAATTTGAGATCGATCCCTCCAAACCTCGATTTTATATGAATTTATTAAAGATCGTGCAACTTTATCGGCAGCTGGTTGACCTGGCCTCCGCGCTGTCATCTTGTTTGCTTTTTTTCCCATAGGCTTGCATTGGAGGAAACACGTGCATAATTTTTTTATTTGAAATGATAATGACATGAAACTTGGGGAGCCAGGACTAGCAAGATCCAATCTGCAATGTCCAAACAGTTTCATGTCTCTATCTTTTCAAATTAAAATGTTATAGGGAGTCCCCCAAAAGCCCCACCCCTGCTGTAACTTCTTTATTTTTAAAGATAAAAACTTGAAACTTGTGGAATATTGAAGATGGGATCTGGCTGGTCATTTGTGAAAAAAATCAGAGCAATTGCTCAAACCCTCGATTTTCTATGAATTTTTTAAAGATCGTGCTCGTTCTGAAAGCTGAGGCCCAGTCAGAACTTAAACGTTCTTTAATAAATTCATATAAAATCGAGGGTTGGAGGGATTGATCTCAAATTTCATACACATACATAGGCATACCCCATAAGCATTGTGACCAAGTTTCAAGCCTGTAGCTTTGAAAATACAGAAGTTATAGTCATTTTTTCTAAATAATTCAGCTCGATAGGGCACAATGGGGCTGCAAATTAAATACTGGATTTCCGATAATTATCGTGAAGACAATATGATTAACCTATGACATAATCCGATCCAAATTTTTTTAAAAAAGTTATTTCCGATAACGATACGAGACGATAATTTCGGGCGTGCACACCCCTACTGAAGACACAGGTTCATTGACTTATTAAGGCTGCAATTCTATCCCAATGAACTCAATGAGGCTTACTTCTGAGTAGACCTGTGTAGAGTTGTAGTTACAGGGGAAAGAAAAAAATGAAATATAAAAAAGACAACAATGAGGGTACAAGTATAGCAGTAGACGTAATAGAATCAAAGGGGGAGAAAAATAGGGTTATATTGGAGCAGCCATGAAATAATATGGGGACAGAATATCCAGCTGATCAACTCAAGAGGTTTAGCTATGTCAATAGATTGAGTATTGGTTAATAGAAGCAATGAATGAATACCAGTTCTCCATGAAATTGGCAGTATGCCTGGGGCAGACAACTTCTAATCTTTAGTACTTGGTGATAAGAGTTTGTTAATCTGATGTAACTTTAATGTGTGTGTGTGTGTGTGTATTTGATGAATCACCTTTAAGTCATTAACCTGGTTTGCACGTTGTGCTAAGCCATGGTGGGTTGCCATTATGGGTGATTACAGGGTGGCTTAGCGTGATGTCTGAACCCAGTGTAGCTTTTCCATTGTGGGTTGTTTTTCACAAACAAGACACCCTGAGAGCCTATGACTTGTAATAGAGTGTTTAGGGTGGCATGTTTTCAGGGTGGCTTGTAACGATGTCCAAACATGGCAGTGTCACTTCAGTGTGGGTTTAAAATGGTGGGGGAGTTTTGTTTTTTTAAATGGTGTTGTTTTTAAATGGTGAGAGAACTGTTTAGTGAGAGTGGTGAAAACCCATGCTGGCCTTGCGATTTCATTGTGCCGCCACCATCTACACTCCTCCTCTGCTGTCAGTGTCCACCATCCACCTTTCTCCTGTGCTGTCAGTGTCTTCTGCTATCAGCGTTCCAGTGTCCTTCACCGATACTGCATTGACACTTGGCAATGTTTCTATTGCACTGGCAGCCCTTCTAAATTATTTTTTGGTCCTTAAATATTGTACAGATGGTTTCAGTCTTGTGTGAATGTGCACATGCAGCAAGGCATATTTTCCTGTTTTATTCACATGCTTCATTTATTGTTACTTTGGCAAAGCTCCACATACTCCCGCAGTAATTACACCTGTGGCAAAACCTCCCATCTGGTTCAGGTGCCCCTTTTGGAGTTCGCTGCCAAGGGAAGCACCAAAGTTGACAAGTTTGACACCTGGCATTTCAACATGTTATGAGAGGGGGGATTTGATAAGTGGCATTTCTAGATGTACAGAGGTCATATCAATGTGTGTAGGCCCTGTACTAGCTGCTGTCATACTGAATCAACTTAAGAATGTAGACTACTGTGCTGTGAATTTGTGCACTTGTGCAGGATCAAAAGGGGGAATATCCATCCGATGTGCACAAATTTGAAGGACCTCCCCAATACCGACCCCATTGATACATATTTGAAGGACTGCTGTTTGTTTTGTTTTTTAAAAACCCACCAATCCCATTTGTGGAAATTTGAAGGACTGAGGTAGTGGGGGGGGGAAGGTTGCAAACATTAAAATTGCTCAGAAAAGGGCAATGGTTAGAAGGGGAGAATTTAGCTTCATGGGGAATTTGAGGCTTCAAGGTTTTGTGCTTTGCAACTTGTAGATTTGACATCTATGTAGCAATGGGTTGGTAAGGTAGTTCTCAGTCATCAGAGGGGGTTATGCCACATAAGCAGCTGGGATACGTGCCAGGAGTGGGAGGCAGGACTGAGGGGGAAAGAAGCCATGCCAAGCTGTCACGTGCCTGATAGGCTGTTGGGAATACCATGGATTGTTCAGTGAACAATCAACCCATGACGGCTTATTCTTAGGGTGGCTTATTGTAACATAAGAACTCAGTCATTTCCACACACATAGGCTGAACTACATTTTAATGGTCCTTTATTCTATCTCCCCTTCTAATTCCATGGAAATTGTATATTTTAAATCTGTCTCTTATGTTGATTTGAGACCTTTCATGCTGTTATCAATTAGGGTTAATCACATATTTTACAATGAGACAATGTGTTTGATAGTATGCAAGCTATTTAGAATTTCAAAGATGGTAATAGGATGAGCAACTTGGTGTTTCAATGTCCTGCATTCAGCAAAGTATTTTGTTTAAATAACTGGAACCAATTAGTTTTGGCTTCTTCAGATTTGCTTAACATTTGATCATAACTCAATGGCTTGTCCTTGTCAAATAACCATTCTGTTCCCAATCTTTGCACTCTTCCTTCTTTTGTGGACCAAAGGTGAAATTGGATGTGTAATTTTTTTTCATGAAAGATTTTCAAATATCGCAAGTATTTTTGTGTGTGAAAGGGTTGTGGACATGCAACAATTTGTTAAGTGAAATGAATTATGCTTGAAGTCAGCTTCTACTTGTGAAACACCCAGAGAGCTTCAGCTATTGGGTGGTATAGAAATGCAACAAATAAATAAAATAAAATACTTCAGTCTGCAAATGTGAACCATTGCATTGGACAATATGCAAAAGTTGCCATAATTGGTAAGCTTATGTTCAGTAGACTAAACCTTCTGTCCGCAGTGTATCTATCTTGTATTGAATTAGATAGTCTAGTTTCTTTCCCTACATGCAGAAATTATGTAATTGTGATTGGCATTCTTTCAGTTTAAAGTTGGAAATCCAGATTGAGAGAAGTTAAAAAAAAGAAGAGGAATCAGGGTAGTACTTTTTTTAAAAAAAAAATTGTGGTACCTCTGCCAAGCTTGATAAAATTAGGTGTCTCCATTGTGCAAAATCTTCTTTTATTGCCTAAAGAAGCATTCAATATTTGAAGTTTTATAGCTGAACAATTGATTGAAATGTGTCTTGGGATTTTTATGATGTTCGGCAAGAGTGGTTATTATAACATTGGAAAAATGGATGTTATAGGGTAGGAGTGGGCCTCCAGATGTATTGGCCTACAGTTCCACCAGCCCTGGCCAGCAGAGCCAATGGGATGGGATGATGGGCACTGTAGGCCAAATCATCTAGAGGACCACGAGTTGTCAACCTCTGTTCTATGGGACCAAAACAACAAAAGACTAAATACACTATCCCTGCTAAAGATGATTGCTGGTTTCAGATCTTGACATTCGTTCTACAGTCAGTAGCATTCAGCAGCATTCACCGATAAGGTCCATTATCAGATTATTCAGGATTGTAATCCTCAAAATGATTATTATTATTATTATTATTATTATTATTATTAATCATTATCACAAACCATTTTATGATGGAAAAATAGAGATTCCACAGAGTATTGCTTATATTGAATTTAAGTTCTGGGGTCTGGCTGAGAATTAATTGACCAATTGGTGCTATAAATGGAATGCCAACTCCCCAAAATGAGTAACACGGCTATTAGGTAACACATTTGCTAAGGGGTTCCAAATGTTTTACTATTTTAATCCAGATACATGAAATCAAAGTTGGCATGTCAAAGCCTCTAAAGGGGCCACTTTAGGGATTCCATTCTTGCATTTTAATTTTGAATGGGACCGCCTAGGTGGCTCCAGTCCTATTTATTTCCAGTTAAAAATGTTTTCCATATTCCTTGCAGAGCAACAGTAGCAAAGGTTTGGAATGTATTCAAAGCATGCCACATTGCAAAGTGTCATCAATGCATTTATATCTAAGCGTACCAAATCACACATGGGCACACAAATATGTAGAGACAACTCCCATTTTAGAACAAACACAGTGGATGAAACTACACTCCCATGCTCATAGTTTTCATGGAGAAAAATTGATTCCCAACAACAGTCATTCTCTTAAACATTTATGATATTCTTTCCCAATAGATGTAATATTTCCCATGTTTTCTTTACATTTCACAACACATCTCAGTGCTCCTGGTGTGAACTTTACCAGTCCTGATTTTTAGTGGCTTACTGGAGGCAAGCCAGAAGGCAATGACTTCCAGGCATCTTCTGCTTCCAAAATTAGATTTCCCGTGACATCCTCTCAGCCTGTGCCACTACTGATGAATGCCCATACAAGAGATGACTTGGCACAACACAAAACCATGCTCACTGAAAGCAAAGGTCTTGCAAATTTTGTATGATCTTTAGAATTTTTAAACTGATATATAGAACAAGGATGTTAACAACGAGAAGAAAACATTTTAATTCTGCTGCCGAGGGAGTCAGCCAAACTATAAATGTTGCAGGATGAGATCTGGGTACTCTTGGCATCCTACCTGCAAAATAGCACTGGGCTATTTGCACTGGGCATGTTGTACCACTGGAAATTCCAGTACGCACAAGCTTCAACAAACCTGCCAGGATGCCTGCAAGTACAACATAAATTTGTAAAAAAAGTTTTTTTAGGATTTGTTTAGAATGGGTAGAAGAGCAAGATGGATAGTAGATGTTTAAGGGAGAATTCTAGGCATAATGATGCTAAAGAAAATGCATATTACTTCATTAGTTTTCATGTATTCCAAGAACAATTGAATAGTTCACTATATATTAGGGATGTGTATCGTATAGTTCCGATGTCTAATAATGAACCGATAAGGTCGTTATCAGACATCCAATTAATGATAATGATAAACATTCCTGGAGGCCCTATCTGATTGGATCCAAAATCCATATGTCTGATAACTATTGGACATATCGGATTATCAGACCTAGGGCCGGCCCTTCCTCTCCCCTCCCACTCGTGCTCCTTACCTGGGCCTTGTCTGCTGCCGTCCGCTGCTGTCCGCTGCTAGGAACTACGGAGAACTAGGCTTTGCGGCCTAGTTCTCAGTAGAGTGCCAGCACGCCGAGTGATCACATCACCCGGCGCGCCGGGGCTCTACTGAGAACTAGGCCGCAAAGCCTAGTTCTCAATAGTTCCTAGCAGCGGATGGCAGCGGACAAGGCCCAGGTAAGGGGGACCCCTCCCTCCTTCCCCCCTCACACTCCTTGCCTGGGCTTTGTCCACTGCCGTCCACTGCTAGGCCGTCCGCTGCCGTCCGCTCCTAGGACATCCACTGCCGTCCGCTGCTAGCGCACCCAGCGCTCCAGCGTTCTACTGAGAACTAGGCCACAAAGCCTAGTTCTCAGTAGTTCCTAGCAGCAGACGGCAGCGGACAAGGCCCAGGTAAGGGGGACCCCTCCCTCCCCCTTGCGCTCCTTACCTGGGCCTTCCCCGCCACCGCCCAGGTAAGCAGTAGTACAGGGTGGTGGAGGTGGCGGCAGAGGCAGAGGCGGCAATGGGTAAGGAGCATGAGTGGGGGGAGGGAGGGAATGCTGGCCCAGTGCTTTTCCCCATAGACTTGCTTTGGGGGAAAGCTTTCTTTCCCCCAATGCAAACCTATGGGGAAAAACACTGTTATCGTATTGGAATTTCTGATATTTATTGAATTTCGGATCTGATCAAATCCGGGTACCCCCGATATGTTCAGATCCAAAAAAATATATGTTGGAATTTCTGATAATGATACGATACGATAATTTCGGCTGTGCACGTCCCTACTATATATACACATCACAATCCAGCCATAGTTAACCACGATTGAAGCCCCATTGAGTTCAACGGAAAAGATTTAAGCACATGCATAACATGTCCACATATACATCAATGGTCCTCTTAAGTGGTTAACTTTGGCTAGATTACGCCCACATGTTTATGCTATTTTGCCTTTAAAATTATATTTTAATAAATATCTCAGTCCATGATGGTTTAAAACCAAGCAAACAAACAATGTGTGTGCCATATCACAAAGTTTTATTGTTTAGAACATTATTCCATTCTTCAAATTGGCCAAGATATATGATCTAAAACACAATGCTTCTAACCTTTTAAAAACAATGGACAAAGCTCTATGTTGATATGAAATAGATATGTATTACAATTCACCCGCTTCTACCCCACGCTACCTCCATCTGTTCATTGTCTTTGTATTATTTGAGCTGAGGTAGCATTTCTCATGGTTCCTTATTATTTTTAATTATGTTTGTAAGCCATCTTAAACATAGGTGGAAACAGGAAGTATGAAGTTGATATAGTGGATACACAGCATATGATACATAAACTATATTAAAATAACAGTTCCTGTTGGTCTGCTAAAATATATCATCTTAACATTCTTTGTGAATTGTTGTAGATGGTGAATGATGAAACACATGTAGAACTGGAGTTGTACGGAAACCAAGCCAAATGTATTAAGAGAGAGGATCCCTAATTGTTTCTCTAGGTAATCTGATGGACTGCACCTAAAAGTGTGACAATATTGTGCTGGTGACCCAGTGTGAATTGGTGCTGTTATACCATCATAATTAATTGCTGCATTATACAGGACTGTTTTACGGCAGAGTTTGCTGCAAAGAATATGTCAAAACTGTCGTCTTATCTTCGTGTGTCTTATAACATACCAGAAATGTCTTGAATATTAAAAACAGTGTTTGTCTTGTAGAATAAAGCTTCATGGAAGACAGTGCCAAAGAACACCCCCACTTTTTGAGCAGACAAGTGAGAATCAAAGAAAGAAGCATATTTAGGGTGCACGTCTATGCATGTTTCGACAGGAAAAAGTCATACAACTCCCAGCATTCCCCAACCAGCCATGGCTTGGAATGCTGGGAGTTGTAAGACTTTTTTCCTATGAAAATATGCATAGAATTGCACCCTTAGGTACCAGCCCCATCCATTTTTATCTGAAAGTTTGAAACTAATTCCACTGATTTCAAAACAGGTGTGCTGAGAATTGCAGCCTAAGGCAGAAATGCGAGCTGTTAAGTCAGACACACAACAAAAAACAGTGCTCACTTTTCACATGGCAAAAAGGGCAAGAAAAATATGTTTATGAATGTCTATGTGTATATGTCGCTCTCACTGTGTGCAATACACACACACACGCACACGCACACACACACACATCCTGGTTTCTAAATGGATTTGACCCCAATTGTTTCTCTCTTTAATTCTTATTTAAAATGGCATACTTTAAAAAATGGTATACTTAAGGACATGGGACACATTGTGGTCAATCCCCTCATTGCTGGCTATTCTGATAATGAACACTGAAGAGACAGAAATTAGATATTCCTTTATTAAAGAGAAGTTGTGGTGTCCAACGTACATTGAAACAAATCATTTTACTGAATAAAATGCAGCCTAAGATACATAGACATGACAGGTAGATGCTAAAATGGGTCATCCAGATTAGGCATTTTGTGACGGTGCCCACAGCATGGTCTGAAATTCCCAAATGTGCCCACAGGTCCAGAAAGGTTGGGGGATTTAGGCTGTAATCCTGTACATACTTCACTGGAAATAAGCTTCACTGAACTCAGTGGGGTTTACTTGCAAGGAGACATGTATAGGATTGAGCTGTTTAGCCATTATTGATTTTCAGAGGATGGTGAGTGGATCTGAGAAGCTTTCATGGCCTTAGCTGACCATCTGGGGCACAGCAGAAATGCTTGTCTATAAGTAACATTGAAGTAACTGATAGTGGTGAGATAGAACTAATGTTTCTTTTAAATAGACATTCTGGCAACATCCAACAGTTGCTTCTTTTTGGGAGGTAGTTATTATTATTACACAGATAAATTTTGTACCAGAACAGTCTTTAATATTCACTGATATACATACTCTTTAAAATTATTTACTGACTTCATGGAAATTAACAAATAATCAGTGTAAATGGATTTTCTGCACTTGTTTGACAGCTAAAAGACTGATATTACAACATCGGAAGGATAAACACTCACCTCATATAATGCAATGGATTGAGGACCCTACGACATTTGGAATATTTGAATGGGAAGAATATAAATGCCACCATCAAATGGATACATTTGAATATTTGGTCCACTTTTGTTGAAACCCAGGTATAATTGTTAAAAAGTAGTATGCATTTCATTCAAATGCATGTATGTATATTTTAAAAATGGGAAAAAATAATATCCCCCCCCCCAACACATTCAAAACATTTTTGGGTGCTTGTGTGTACCGCATTGGGGACCCCTCCCCTAGTACACCATAGTTATCTGTAGGAATATGAACTTCATTTCTGGGTGGCATCTTTGTCTCTCTAAAGAACATTCTTGTGCTTATGATTTATTTCTGAAGCAGTGATGTAGTGGATCCAAGGCTCATGGGACTGCAGCACTGACACTTTTTATTAGCAGGGTTGCTGATATCATCTACCCCCCTTGCCAAACTTAGTTGCAATTTTCACAGTAGCTGTGGGAAATGAATTTTCCCAGCAACAATATATTGCTCCCTGTTGTAATGAAAACTATTTGGGGCTTGGATGTTGATCTTGAATAGGCATTTGAGATCCAATAACTTTTCAAAAGACCTGCTCCTGGAGATGAACGCGTCTAGAACTGGTTTGTTGATATGGATCTACACAGCTGCCTGCATTATCAGCCTCTTCTGATAAAGGTGACTGTCCTGATGAGCACCTGCACAAAGAAATTTCCCATCCCCACTGTTCTCAAGTGTTTGGGCAACATCTTGGTTCTTCTGTTTTCTGGCTCTGCTACTCATACCCAATGTTATTGGGCAATGGCTGTGGGTAAGACCTCTCAGGCAAAGTCAGTTAAGGAAATGTGGCAGGTCAGCAGCTAGAATGCAAAACCCCATTTGATTTGTTCTTAGCAAACATCATGCCAATTGTGTATTTTCCCATGGAAAGGCTGGTTAAAATGTTTTAAGTAAAAAAATAAATTATGGCAAATTTTATAGTATAAAGCTTGCATCATGAAACTTTTTCAGGAAGGGAAATTAAAATATGTTGGCTTATATGCACGCCAGGCGCTTTGTACCTCCTGTTTGTGTGCTCTTATTATTTAACCTTGTACATTATGGCACCGATGCAGCATCAATCTGCTTGCAGTATAATTTTGTGCCTTTTCTCAGCAAATCAAATCATACATGTGAGCATTTCCTATTTGTAGTGAGTGCATCTGCTTAACTCTCAGTAAATATTTATTAGTATGAAATGGTTTAAAAAATGGTGTCATCTTTTTCTATTGCAAAATGCTTATCTCCCAATGATGTTGAAAGCAGAACATTTGCACAAATAAGATAAATGCAACACAGAAGGGGCATTGCCCTGAAGTTATTGTGCAGCCACACACTATCTAGCTTCAAATTATGGGGGGGGGGGGAATATAACAACTGACATACTGATTGAGAGCAGTCGGAACTAGACGTGCAGCAGTAGACCTGGTTTCAGGAACTCAAGTCTCCATCAAGCAGCAAAAATGTGTCATGGTGAAGGTGCATTCTAGAAGGGAGAAGTAGCAGGTGGTAGAGGGTGTACTTCATCTCTTTCTCACCCATCTTTTTTTGCTGCACCCTCTTCCCCAGCTGCTTTTCCTCCACCAAATGTTTACATTTGCATAAACAAACACAAAGAAGCAACCACCACATATCCTTCACTCATCCACCGATCCATCCATCACCATGAATGTTATTTTCCATTGATTCATTCTCTCTTTCATTCTCTTTCACACAAGCACATGAGCACCCACTGTGGTTCCTCCCACAACCAGTTGATCAGCTTGCCTCCCTCTGGGACCACCAGCCTCCATTCATCCTTAGCCTATCAGTTGTCAGTCTCTGGGCATGACTGGCCATAGAGCATGCCAGATAGAGTGCTACTGCATGTACACTCTATTTTGCATTCTCCGTCATCAGCTTTCTGGAATGTGGTTGCCAACTGATGATTGGGCTTCTATACTCAGAGAGCCAACTGCTCATTATAGGCTCCACAAAGCAAAATCAGTGGAAAAACTGGCAGTGAGAGAACTTCAAGGGAGTACTTATTACAGGATAGAAACAGCAGGAGCCACCTTGACACTGAGGCAGATGAAAACACTGCAAAATTGGTGAAAGAAATCAGTGGCTGCAGCGGAGGGAACTTTGGGGTTGGGTAGTGATATGTCCCCCCTGGAAGATAGCTCCTCGGAAAAAAAGCTGGAGGACCAGGAACCACCCACCACCAGCAGTGCCCAGGATCTGCCAGTAGACCAGGAGGAAACTGATCCTCAGGGATGATGCTAAAGAGGACCTAAGGACATGGAGGAAGAGACCCCCCCCAGCTCTTGGGAAAGATAGGAACTCAGAAGGAATGCTAGACTGAGCCAGAGGCTTAGTGATGGGTAGGACACTTGGTGAGCCACGTGAAAGACCCCTGATGGTCTTTGTGTTCGTTATTGGTGCTATACACACCTACTCAGGAATAAGTCCTATTTAATTCAGTGGGACTTACTTCTGAACAGACAAGCACAGAATTGTGCTATGAGTAGGTGATGACTATCTTTGTATAGCGGAGTGCACACCCCATTCTCTCAATCTCTTACCTATAGGAATGTGTGATCAGTGCAGAGGACCATGAGCTTGGCTTGACTTGTATGACTGTCAACTTTTGTTTTAAAGGATGAAGAATATTTATTTATTTATTACACATATGTCCCACCTTTCTTCCATTGGGGAACTCAAGGTGGCCCCATGTGATTCCCAAGTGGTCTCCCCTCCAAGCACTGACCAGACCCAGACCCTTAGCTTCAGCAAGGTGGCTCCCCCATATGCCTTCAGACTGTGCCCTGGGAAATGTTGTTACTAAGAATGGATGAATTTGACAAGTTTCTCATTTTTCCAATTTCCACTTCAGTTCAGTGTTGATAATTTCTCCCTCTTAAATTTGGTTCGTCCCGAACTTAGATTTTTAAAAAAGTGTTTGCATGAAAAAACATAGCGGGGTTTGTTTTAGCACATTTCTTTTAGCATATGCATCGTCGCATGCATTTTTGCCTGGTTTTAGACATTTTTGTAAGCTATTTTCCTAATTATATTGCATGTTAGAACATTATTTTGTCTAATATTTTGCAAAATTCAGAAAAGTGTGAAATCCAGAAAATTCAGTTCACATAGTGGTTCAAAAGGCAGACCTAGACAAATTCACATTAAAATGTGACCCTAATGAATGTCTCCCCTATCTCCAATTATTATACTGGAAAGAAAAAAAAATGCATGAAACCATCCACAAAGGAGAACTTCCTTTTCTGACAGAAGTTTGCATATGTGATTTCATTGGTTGGCTTCAACATTGTTACTTGGTTTGAATTGGCGTCAGACATTATGCAAGTGTTCATGTTTACTGATGCTGTCCAGGGCCATTGTCACTGAGAAGAGCAGCAGGGATTTTGTTGGGCTAATCTCATTTGGCTTGGTGAGTTGGGTTCCCCTGCTTTTCCAGTGCCTGGATGAGTCATTGGAATGAGAGGATGATAAGAGGATTTTATCCAAAGCTGATTAGAGTGGTGATGGATAAAAAAAAGGGAGAAAGATGGATGGATCGAAGCTCAATCTACAAAATGAAAGGGTTTTGGAGCAAAGAGGAGATGTATCTCTTTAGACAAAGACCCATATTTCTCCTCTGTTTCATGAGTGTAACCTAGAAACAGATTATAGCTGCTTCTAGGAAATCCAAGGAGAGCAATCATGTAAATGCTTTCTTTCCTTCTGCACCAAGCCAAAAGCCTTTGCTTTCATCTTTGGTGGTGATGTTTACACTTTTCTATACTTTTTTTGCATTTTACTCTGTCTAGATGAGTTTACCATGTTTATCCAGAATTCTGATGCCTAACTGGCTTCATGAGGCTTTAGGGACAGAAGATTTGATCAGCCAGAATGGATTGCTCTGCTCTCAGCAAAGCACAGATGGACTTAGGGAACTTGGAGTACCCTAGCACCCAAAGATTTTTCCAGGGGAAGGGCTGCTAGGGTGTGCGTGGGTGCATGTGTACATGTGTGTTCAGGAATGCTCTGCTGTTCAGAGCTCCACCAACACCACCATTTTTCAACAGCTGATTGGCAAATGTAGGTCTGGGTAAACAGACCTGGGTAAAAAAACAGTGAAGGCACATAACTCAGGCCCAGTAAGTAAGGACTGCCTGCTTGACAAAGGAGAGGCAATTGTACTTTCTGAATGGCATTTGCCTATTTTGTTTTAAAGTCTGTGGCAAAAGGATTTTAAGGCAGAAAAATCAAGCAGCAATGTGGATGACATATATGAATGTTGGTATTATTATGAAAACTTGAAGATTGATGAATATATATCACTAAGACAAAAAACACCTAGACTAAGAAAAACTCTAGTATATGATAGCATAAAGACTAGTATATGAGAGGGTACATTCAGAAGAAAAACTTGGTTCTCCTATACTCTGTCATGATGGGCCTATAGCTTAAGCACCATTGGAGGCATTTTCAAACCAGAACACACACAATGCATGCACACCCCTCCTGAAAATGTGTCGTCCTGCATGACAGCTAGGCTTTTAAAAGCTTGCATTGGCACCACGGGCCCTTCCTACATGCCACATGCCTTCCCTAACTTGCTTTCCCAGATCTGATTTGGCCCTCTGGCCAAAAAAGCTTCCTAAGCCCATGGGCCCATTACTGTTCTTTTCAGTGTCCTGGATGTCAGCTATCTAGCTTGTGTGCTGACCTTCTGGTTGATTCCTGATGCATTTGCCTCCTTGATTTTGGGCAACTTTAGTGTGATTATGTTAATCTTTGCTTAGTTAGTGAATGTTATCACTATGTCTGAGAAGGAGGAGATATTACCAGGTTGATCATCTCTCCTTGCTGTCATGGTCATTCTTACAAGCACAGCCTTAGAGTACATCTTTTACATCCATTTCAAATGATGCTACCCCTATGTGAGTGCCACCAAAAAGCTCTTCCATCTGGTTGTATTCCATGTGGAAGTAGTTACACTACAACTAAAAGCTTCTTACAGTGTGCATTCATCAAGATGTGTGCAATGTCCCATACCAGTAGAATACTTCCCTGGGAGCTGCTAGAAGGCAAATGCCATGTGCCTTTGGGATGACACGTTCAATAAGAACATTTCAGATGTCGCTGCTTTGGTATGGAGAACCAAAATAGGAAAGAGGTTTTCAGTGGCAATGAAATCGGGGCCATAACAGTTGAACTGGAAATGTTCTTTTCTTTTGGATTATACTCTTAACGTTCTATCAACATTGTCTTTTAAGGCAGGATCTGAATGTGTCTCAATTGAGAAAACACAAGTTAAGAAGCCACACTATAGTATAAAATTTCTTGTCTGCTTCAATTTTAATCTGTTTAGCACTTAGCTTTACTCCTGTCTTTATGGTGCAGCCACCGTTGGATATGGAGCAACTCCTGCTCTCATGACGTAATAGCATCCCAAACAGAGAAATGTGGTTTCTTAATGCTCTGCAAAAGAGCAAGTCATAGTACAAACTCTTGTTTGCAAACTTTTGCAAACTCTAGTTTGTGAAACATAATTTGATAGCCTGGTTTGGCGGCTCCTTACAAACCATGGTTCATAAATAAGTGTAGATTCAGACATAGAGAAGGATCTAGAAATGTCCATCTGCTAGTGCTAATTTGGTTGTGCTAGCAGAAGCCAAAGCTTGTGCAATGCCAGTAACTTGTGCTAATGTGGTGGGTTTTCCAGACACACTTGTTAACGAAAACGTGTTTCTGGAAAACAAGTGTTGGTTCCTGTTAGTGCAACACAAATAGCGCTAGCAGCCAGACACCTGCATAATGCCAAACAATATACTACCCATCTAGAATATCTCAAAGTGGTAGTAAAACCTTTCTTATGGTTTATGCTGGGTTAGAGCCATCGTTAGGAAGGACTGAATAAATCTAAGGCATAATTAATCATTTCACATAAATATGGGGATAAAAATATTAGAGGAATTGTGTTGGATCTTTGCTTCATATCTATTAAGGTTTAAAAAACATACATTCAAGAAAAATTCATGCCTGGCTACTAAATAAAACCTCTATATGACTGAACTAGCTATAATGGATATTAAGATCATTGCAGAAAACTAAATCCAACATCTAACAACACAAACTATGTTTGTGCTGGGGTGGGGTGGCAGCCTCTCTTTCACCCTATCAATCAATAACACAGTTTTATATGATAGTTCAGCAGGCACACAAAAAAGAAGGAGGAGACTCATAAAAACAATACGTGTTAATTAGCTATAATAATATTTACTAATGAATAATACTCATAATGTATTGTCTAGAAATACAGCATCTGTGGCTTTATGCCAAACAGCATATCTATAATGGCTGCCAGTCCTGTGGCCCTACGTCCAGTTTGGGATCTGACAGTGCTGGTAAATTCTAAGGCATTTAATTGCTGGCATTGTTGCATTGGAAGGATTTTACAATCACCCAATTTCACACAGCAGATGTTACCCATCCCAATGATTTAACAGAAAGACAGAAAAGTTCACTGAATCTGTTAAAAAAAAGTGTACAATTTATTACTATGCAAAGGACACATACAAACACACCAAAAACAGAGATGCTCAACGGTCAGCTCCATATCAGTCTTTGTGTTTTAGTAATCCAATATGTGCTCTATTTTGCCAAGTATCCTGGGCTGTCACATCTGCCATCACCACCTGTGATAATTTTTTCCTCTTTAGCACTAAATAATCAATTACAAGAATCTCTTCCACCCACCTAGCTACCATCATTTATTACAGCTGGCTCAGGATCCTGTTTCAGGGAATGCCAAGAAGAGGACTGAGGTAAAACTGACGACTTTTCGAGCATAATAAACATCTGTGTGTTCAACTCCATCTACCAAAGTGTGGAAAGACAGCAAATGTTTGTTTGTCTTTTAATGCCATCCATTGAAATAACCCAGCATGGTGCATATGAGGAATGAACAAATGCCATTGCAATTTGATTTCTGATCAAAATGCTGGGGGTTTGTTGGGTGATTGGGTTGCTCTGGAACATTAAATGCCGTTAATATTAAAATGGCCAAGTTTTCCAGCTTTTTATTACTTACCAGTAGGGATGGTTGAACCAGCAAGAGTACATTTTGGTACTGATTCCAGGTGGTTGAGTTTCTAAGGACTGCAGATATCACATGTGCAAACACATGCACACTCCCCCCCCCCACATATAAAGATACGCCTGCCAAGTGAGCAAATATGATCACCAATCAGTGAGAGAAAATGAAAATGGAATGTGTTCAGAATCAAACTTCATTTTAAAGGCAAATGGATGAAATGAATAAGAAGCTGATGAATATGCAAAATACCATCAGTTGTTCTGCCAGCTATAGTGGCTGCTCTTGCTACAACTCTATCATTGTCATGCCAGCTAGAGTACTCACTTCACTACTAAGAGCTGAGGCGATAAGCAGACCAGGGCTTCTATGCAATAATCAATGCTGGCTGTAGGTTGTATGTTCATGAACGCCTATTCATGCATGATATTTGTAAAAGTACACCTACAAGTTCAGACACTTTTAATTCCCCTTGATTTCAATTGCAGTTTCGCTGAAATTTCTGATTGGAATTGAGGGGACATAAACACTACAAAGCCCCTAGTTGCTTTTTTAAGCCACGCCTTAATGTACAAGAGGCAAATTGTTTGAAAATGTGCATCCAGTGGAGCCTGGTGGCTCTGATTTCGGTGGAGCAGTGATTCCATTCTGGGTTTCAGTCAGAACCAGCCTAAAACAGCTATCCAAGGTTCTGAAACCATTTGGGGGATAGGGTTCAGCACTTTGGGTAGCTCCTTTAGAATCCTGGCTAAAACCCAGAATGATTCCACCAAAATCAGAGCCACCAGCCTCCACTGCATGCATCATATACAGCAGCTATGCATGTTTATCAGGGAACTAACACTAGAACTATATTGATCTCAAGCCAAAGTTCACTCTACATGTCCCAGTCACACCTTAAATAAGGATGGATCAGTCTCCATTTCCTCCATCCTGATGATTTCACATGTGACTGACACTCAGAGCCTATCTACACTACTGCTTTAAAAGGGTTTATAACAGTTTTAAACCGGTTAAATTATTAACCGGTTTAAAACTGTTACAAACCCTTTTAAAGCAGTACTGTAGATAGGCTCTAAGTCTGTTTCTCCCACTTGAAACAGCATGTAGGAATTAAAAACGACAACAGTAAGTGAAATTCTTCTTTTTAAAGCAAACAAGCAACTTATTTACAACACATCTATGTGGTGGTCTGAGGCTGCTTTTTAACTTTAAAAAGATCTAGCCACTTGGAGACTATCTACACTACAGCTTTAAAATGGTTTTAAATGGTTTAAAACGGTTTGTAACAGTTTTCAGAACTGTTGGGGCCCAGGACACACTCCATATACAGTTTTCAAAACATTTTCAAAGTGTTTTATCCGGCACGTGTAGATAGGCTCTTGGAATAGCTAGAAAGCATAAATGCTGCCTCGCGAGGGATATTTTATGAAAACAAGAGAGCTAGATCATATTAGAAATAATGAAAGATTAAAATGCAGCCATCTGAGGGGGGGGGGAATGCAAATTCAGACCATTTTCTGATCTACACATTAATTATCCAAGCTCAAGTGACTTATTTTTATTGTTTAATTATTTAAAATATTTCTTGGTCACCTTTCAGGGCAGGAGCCCTTGCAAAGCAGTGTACAATAATACAGCACATGATAGAAACTGAATCTGACTTATATATTCCACAGTGGACTGATTGGCTTTTTTACTTTCTGGAATTTTGCACAGATTTAGCCATATATACATGCACTGGCTGAAAATGTGCATTTCCCCATAGGCCAAAGCATGACAATGCATATTTTGGATGGCATTTGCATGTTTGAAGGGGATTTGCACAAATTCAGGGAATTGGGGAAAAATCCTGATTCCATCAATGAGTGGACCATGGAACGACAGGCACCTGACCAAATGCAAACAGAACGGATATTACAAAATCTGTACATCACTAGCTTGAACACATGTAAAACTTCCCCAGGTCTCGATATTGGATGCCTCCAGGATTTACCGGTATCTTATTTTCTACCATGATTGCTCTGTTCAAACACCAAGAGCAGCTGAACAGTTTTTGGATGAATCAGTCCGGGCTTAGGGGTCCTGGTTTGTTGCATGCTTGCCCAGTGGAATTCTTCCCCAGAATACATTAACAATCTGATTTCTATGGGTTTTACATTCATATGTCCCTCCCACATCTGCATGTATTGTTTTTCTTTCCTGATAATCCAGATAATGGGCCACATATGCTCATTGATCAAAGAGGTATTTATGAATTAAAGCATAGTAAACTGCAAGTATATGGTATCACCAGTCGTTTTAACTGACCAAATATAGTTCAGCTTCCGTATTACTGTCTGTCAGTTCCATAACATAGACTTGTACAACACTATAGGAAGAAGATCATAAAGTTTTGGTGGTTTAATCTTTAAAAGTTAAATTAACTGAATTGCAATTTTATTGCTGATAATTGATGTAAAGTACAGTGAAGTACAGTTTTTCCACTTGTGAGAATTTGGATGGCTAGGTTGATTTATGGCAGGGGTGGGGAACATATAGTTCAACAACATTTGGAAGACTACAACTCTCATAATCCTTGACCATTGGCCATGCAGATTGGAATGGATGGGAATTGGAGGCCAACAACATCTGAAGGGACATAGGTTCTCCACGCTTCACCTATGGACTGACTTCTGTTGCTATGATACAAGCAGATTTGTGCTGGACATTCCCCAGATCCAACACAAATTAGAGCCTCTCATCTACTGTTCTGCCACTCGCCAACAGTCAGCTCTCTGAGCACAATCCCTCCAAGAATGCCTGAGTCAATCCCACTGAAAGGTATGATAAAAGCAGATAAGGACAGAATTTAAGGGTGGACAAATCTGTCAACTTTTATTTCTCTTATTTTTTTCAATCTTACATTCAGGTCTTCCCGAACTTTGAGAATTCTTTTTTTAATTAAAAGTCAATGTGAAAATTTTCACACATTTTTGTGAGCATTTCTACTAACATGAGGATTTTTATATGCAACTTTGCCTAATATATGCTTTGTTCCTTTGCTAAGCTCTCTTGTGGATGAGTAAATGCAATCAAATGCAGGTAATGAAGCTTTACAACTACAGGTAAACCAGGAAAATTGTTACCCCTTGAACAAGTGTTATTCTCTGTGAAGCTATTAATTTATTGAATTTGTCTCCCACATTTTTTTCAGGGTGGCATGCATGAGATTATTTTATTTTAGCATGCAATCTTATGCATGCTTAGACAGAAAAAATCCAACAGCTCTCATATTGACAGGGGAATGCTGGGAGTTGTAGGACCTTTTTCTGTTTAAACATGCATTTGATTGTGTCCTTAGTTGTCCTACTTCTTGAGAAGTAGGATAGGTTAAGAGGTAGTACCTTGCTCAAGGTCAGACACTGAACTATATGGCTAACTGGGGATTTGAACCCATGACATCATGGTTTCAGCTCAGCACTGGATTCCTTACACCACAACAGACAACAATGGGAGTTGTCATTGCAGGTACTGCAAACAGTGACACTACTGCTTCTGGACACTCATATAAATTGCTTGTGCTTATTTAACATCCTCTGAATTACTTTCCCCATAATCCACTTAACTTAAAATGTGTTTAAGCTGCTAATGCGTTGGGTCATTGACTTTAACAATGTTCTCACAGTTACATTTAATTATTGTACAAGCTGTTATTTAAGATCACATTTCAGATGGAGAAATGTAATAATGCATTCTTAGATTGCAATAAATGAAGCAACCGCCTAATGTTCCGCAGAAGAGCTGGGAATGGGCCTTTCTAGAGGAAACAGTGAAAACGAGAGAGAGAGAGAGAGAGAGAGGGGGGGGCTCATGCAGCTTGTGTAATCAGTGTCACAGGGGAATATAAATGATGGGATATAGAATAGACTTTGGTGTAATGGACATTATCTAGGATGCCATTAAGTATCAAAGAAGAAAAGAAAAGGGGGAGGGGAGAAGCCAGCAGCAAATATGGGGGCTGGATTAATAAGAAGTCTATTGATGATCAGGGATTTCTTGAGGTGATTGAGACAGACATTAGGGAGCAAAAAGAAACTGGCCAGCCGTGTATCAGTGCACCAAACTGAGCTTTTGGGGTAATGTATATTATAAACAGTGGGAGGTTGATATTGTGCCACCTTCTTTTGCTTCAGCCTCTTTTTTTCAGGACAAGCTGAGATGTTGAAGAATATCAAGGGAGTGTCTAGACCCCCCTTGTGGCTGCACAGTGGTGCTGCATTGTTTATAACTCACAGCCACATTGGGCTTTCCCCCCCAAAACTGCGCTTTTTGAAAGTGTCCATTTACGGTGACTTTTCCGTTTGCTCTGTGGTCACAATGTTGTTTTTTCGTGTGTCAGTGGTGGACTTGGTTTGGCCTTACCTGGTGGGCATAGCTCTGGTTAGTGTGGGAACACAGGGCAGGGGCAAGGGGTGGGCTTGACAAGCTGAATGGCCACTGGCTGGACAACCCACATTCCCTCCTGCTGTCTAACTTTATTGCTTCCACCTTGCAGCAATGATGCTGCAAGGTTTTGAGGGAATGAGATCCCAACATGGTGATATATAGACCCCTCCAAATTGTAGGAGTTATATGTCACTTTCCCACCCTGGCCCATTTCTCCTATTTGGCCCACAGAGAAGCAGTGGGGGGTAGGAAGGGCAGCAGTGAGCAACTTCAGGGGGCCGGGATGCAACTAGGACCGGAGGAGCCAGTTGGGAGGAACTGTGGGGGGTTGTGTGCTTGTATGTCTGAATTGATGGGGGCTGCATGTGTATGAGAAAAAGGTTAGGGTGAAGGAAAGTGGTTTTGGAGGGATGATTTAGGATTTTGTTTGGTCTATTTATTTTATGGTTTTAAACAAACCAGCCATACAACAAACCAAACGTACATATTTTAAATTACAATTTGTGCAAATATGTGTGTTTTAGATTACAAAAAAATGGATTTTGTTAAAAAAAAATACATATTTTTAAAAATAAAATATTCAGAGATTGATACTGCTTGTGGTTCCCTGGGCCAGATCTACACCAAGCAGGATATGACACTTTGAAAATGGTTTGAAAACTGTATATGGAGTGTGTAATGGGACCCAAAAGTTGTCAAAACTGTTATGAACCATTTTAAAGCAGTAGTGTAGACATCGCCCTGGTCAACAGCTGGTTGGCCACTGTGTGAACAGAGTGTTGGGCTAGATGGACCTTAGTCTGATCCAGCATGGTTCTTCTCATGTTCTTATGATCCATCAGTAATGACCAATATTCTGAGAGTATAAGACAGTCTTCCTCAACATGGAGCCCTCCAGTTGTATGTTGGATTGCAACCCCCTCCTTTGGTTAAGTTGACGGGAGTTTTAGACCAACACATCTGGAGGGCATCAAGTTGGGGAAGATTGGCATAAGGTAACTTCATATGCTAATAAGACAATGCTGCTTTAGCCAAAGTAGTACAAGCCATTGTTTTCATCCATTGTTAAGACTGTTGCAGGGATGGTCATCCCTTGTAAATGCTTGTTTTCTATTGTCCGATGCTGAGAAGTATGTATTTTTCAGAACATCTAAATTCCTTGTCAACGATCTACAAATACATGCCATAAAGTTTAAAGACTGTAAGAAAATTATTCAACTCTTAATGGTCCATTAGTAGAGTTTTAAATTGTATAGTGGTTTTTCGCCGTAATTGTGTATAATGGCAATTTGCTAAGATACAATAAACTAGGTTTGGTTTGGTTTGGGAGCTATGGCTAAAACAGATCTTTGCAAACAGGTTTCTGGGCAACATTTCTGTATAAAAAAGTCAGATTCTCAGAAATACAGTGAACAATTTTATATTATCCAAATTATAATGTCCTCCAAATTATTACCTAAAAAAGAGGGCTATGTTTTATGCATGTGTTTCAATAAAAATATTTATATCGGAAAACCTATTGTATGTAGCAGCAGGAATAAAACAGATCTGGGAGGAAAAAAGTTACAAAAATAAAATTGTTTTTAGGCTGCATCCAAGGACACCTGCTGCTTTCCTTATTTTTTATTTATCATAATTAATATGCTCAAACCGTGCAGTGGGCAGAGAGGCATGATAACAAACGGCAGAAGAAATAATGAATACTTTTCATTAGAAAGTTCATTTGAAGTTGAAAAAAGTGTATGATTAATTAATCAGAACAGACTCTCGTGCCATAAAAGTCTATTGACATATGTTTTAAAATCATCTGCATAGAAGCTGCAACAAGGATCATTTACAACCAAAATTACTGAAAGCACATGCTAAAATATTCTGGTTTGGGCATTCAGATGCTGCACATTATTTTTGACCCAGTAGTCTTATTATGTGGGATGATAGACAGAAAATGCCTAATAGATGAAAGGTAACCTGTGCTGAGCTTAGAGAACACCTTAGAGGCAAATTTTCAGTTTCCCGAATTTCCTTGCCTTCAGTTATTTTTTTTTTAGAACAAAAATCAGATGGATAATTATCCATCAAATTAACATTAACATTGAATGCAAGTCTCTTGTTCACATGAGATTGTTAAGGGTCCGGTATCCTAAGGTTAACACTGCAAGGTATCGAATGCATTCACTACTGTGATTGGTTAAGAAAGTCTAGTTAATTAGCAACTGCTCCTATGCTTATAAGTGTTAGAATGTATGACTTGTCCTGGCTGGCTGGACAAATAGTTGGATGTAACTCTCCATTTTATCTCCAGCAGTAGCCATCTGGAAGCCCCAGGGAAATTGGACAGGCTGGGTGATAACTTACTCAGTGCTTAAGGATGTCTTTAGGATGTTTTAGGATTTTTTATGCAGTTTTAATAATATGTGTCATGTTTTAATCAGTTTTATGTATTTTATCATGTTGTTGTTCCCCGCCTCGATCCAGACGGAGAGGCGGGTAAGAAATAAATTGTTGTTATTATTATTATTATTATTATTATTATTATTATTATTATTTGCTTCCAGCAGCTGAGGTAGACTTTCTCTGTACATGGATGCTGCATTTCTGCCTCTTGTGAACAGCTCTTACCTTAAACTGATAGTTGACGCTGTCAAAGCTAACAGTGCTCTGTGTACCTCCAGGAGGAACATGGAGTGTTTCTGCATCTTTGGATGAGAGGCTATTTCTGTAACTCATGGACTCAGGTGTACACAGGGTTTTCCATTTGCACTTCTGGGAACAGGTGAGCCATGGTGTTGTGTAGATCAAGTCTGCTGGATTGTGGAACATTAATGTCTTTAATCCTTTTGAAAAACCATTTACGGCAGTGGCAATCACACAACCATGTGGCGTTCTGTTCCATAGATTTTTTCATTTTGTGAAGTTCTTTTTGTTCTTCATAAATCTGCTGCCTCTCAGTTTCACTGATGACACTGAGTTTTGCATTTTGAGATTTGTATTCTATTCACTCTCTCTGTACTGCATGCCACTTAATTTGTCCTGATCACTTTCTTCCATTTATTTATTTATTTATTTATTGTAAAGCTTAGACCCAGATATGTAGGGATATGAGGTTACTTAGGAAAATGCACTCTGATCCCTCTCTAAATATTTGTCACTTATAGATGCATCTCTTCCAAAACGGAAGATCAAACTACATCTTATGCTAACTGTGTAGCGTGTAGCTATGCTTGGCAAGTTCCCTTACTTTTGTGTAAGCATGTGTATCCCCAATTTGGATTGAAACCATGGTGTTCCAGCAGGGGAGGATTAAACCTTCCTCCTGTTTCCCCCTGAATTCCCACCCCTCTGGGGGGGCTGGCGTGTTAGAAAACAACAACACCCTGTCCATTGGAATCAATGGAGGCTTTCCCCCCTTTTTTAAGGGGACTGGAATTTGGGGAGAAATGGGGCAGAAGGCTGAACCCTCCCCTCTTGGAGCACCATGAGCCCAATTGTGAATGCATATAGAAGAGTAAAGCAAACTATCACAGGTAGGTGCATGCTACACCAGCAGTGGCTCATGGCTCTGATGTCAGTGGGGTGGTGAATCTGCTCCGGGTTTCAGTCAGAACCAGTTAGACATCTGAAAGTGCTTTCCACCTTGGGTAGCTCCTTTAGAGTTCTAACTGGATCTGACTGAAACCAGGAGTGGATTCGCCACCCCACTGACGTCAGGAGCCACCAGCCTCCACCTGACATAACATGTAGTTTTGGCTCCGAGCTTTGACATTCCAGGGCTGAGCAAACCTGATAAATCTTGGCTGAAATCAAACCTTTCTATACAATGCCTTGTTTCTATATGCTGTATAACTTGAGGGAGTGGCTAATTTTGTCTCTGCACATTCTATGCAGAGAGAGGTCCTCCCCCTCACAGCCCTGATTTTACCAGCCCCCCCCCCTCCAATGCAGCAACAACTGGCATTAAGATTGGACAAATTGTTAAAGCCTTTGCCAAGCCCACAGTCAGTGTTCGAACAAAAGTACTGGACCAAGTAGATCACTGATCCTGCTCAGGTGATAGCTATCTGTATTCTTGGATCATGACAGAGAGTACATTATGGTTACCAAAACAGCCTCTGGGTGAAGAATGATCACTTCCTGGCACATAATGTTTGCAATTACTTACCATGTGACTTGTCCTAACCCTGCAGACCTCCATCCCCATGTTCCTGTCAACCCCTGGCAAGCAGCATGGAAGTTCACAGTTTGTTGTGGGAAGACTATTTTAATGACATCTCTTTAGTCACTCCAAGCCCTGTGGGGTTGTAGTAATTAGAATTGTAGTGCTGGCAGGGACCTCAAAGGTACCTGCCAATTCAGGAAATCCACTACTACCTCATCCCTGTTAGGTGGTCATGAGCTCTGCTCAAAACCTCTAGTGAAGACGAGTTTAACACTTTCTGAGGCAGTCTGTTCCACTGTCAAAGAGCTTGTACTTTTAGAAAGTTCTTCCTAATGTTTAGTCAAAATCCCCATTTTTGCAATTTCAGTCCATTGTTTTTGAGTCCTATCCTCTGGAACAACAGCAAATAAATTTGCTCCATCATGTATGGGACAGCTCTTCTAATATTTGAAGGTGTTTATCATATTAATAATCTCTTCTCCAAGTTAAACATACCCAACTCTTTCAATCACTTCTCATAGGACTTGGTGTCCAGGACTCTCACCATCTTTGTTGTCCTCCTCTGGACATGTTCTAGTCTGTCAATGTCCTCCATAAACTGCAGTGCCCAGACTTGGACACAGTAGTCCAGGCAGATTAGGTCTGACCAAAGCAGAGTAGTGTCACCACTGTTTTTTTCTTTGAGACATCCCAGGTCATTGGTTCATGAAGTTTTCTTGGACAGCTGGTGCCTATCCTCTTTCTAGTAACAGATACAGTCTGCACATGCGAAAGACAGATGATAACAACTCATGCATGACAGTTAGTGACTTCTGTCTCAAAGTGTTGCAGTTGTATCTTCTAGATTTCAAACAAATTAGATTTTCTCCAGAGGCAAGCAGACGGCAAATATCAATGTTATGAAATTTCGTCTTGGTTTATAGTAAAGAACCCACCCCCCCCCGTTCTCCTTGGAATTCTGCTATCTTATAAACATTTACAGAAACAGGAAAAACACTTCAGTCCTCACCACAAGGTGCCTCTGTCATCCACTGAGACATGTTCATTGTCTTATTAGAGTGCCTGAGAACAATATGCTAAGTTGAGTTAAAGGGAATATAGTTATTACCCTGCTCTAGCAAGGATGATCTACATCCACAGAAACAGACTTCTGGGCATTGATCGCTTTGCTGAATAAGAATTCTGTGTGCTAAAGAGTGCTGCCCTGCATCCAGTATTGCATCCATTGCTGGTCAGATCCATCTACTTATTCCCTTAGAGATGCTACTCAGCAGACTTAATTGACAGCATCAGTCACCTGTAGCCAATCTACCTAATCACATAATACAGATTTCAGAGGACTGTAACATTTCAAACTCCATGAAGTCAACTACATGTTTGGATGCTTTGCTACCTATGAAAAAACTTCTCGTACCTTGAAAATTAATAATATTTCAGAAGACTGCTAGGCTAGAACTCTCTCCATGATAGCCAGGTTTTCACAAGTGGGCAATTGTTCTATAGAGGGGCATTCAAGTATGCAGTGATGCCACCAGAAATGGGAATGTGCTGAGGAATTTGTACAAGGTGCTTTATCTTAATGTGTAGGTCAGGTCTGAATCCAGGATCTTGACTTGGCCTACACCTCCCCTGCCCCTGATAAAGAAGTGGTACTGTCAAAGCTGTTACAGAGAATCGTCGAACACAGCAGCTTGAGTAAAGAATCTGATACTGTGCATATGGATCTGTGGATTGGAGCCTAACAGAAGACACAATACCGCAGAAGACTTGGTTATTCATAAATTACCAAGTAAGACATTCTCCACCCTAATAAACCTATTTCCGCTGAAGTAATAATGATAAAAGTACCAGTAAACTTGTAATAAAAGTTGCTTTCTTCTGTTTTCAACAATGAAAGGCAAAGTTGTATTTAAGCTACTTTCACTGCAAGCTAAAAAAAAACACCATAGGGTTTTAGCATTATTTCATTTATTTCAAACCAAAGAGGGGATTATAAACAGTTTAAAAGCCTTAACATTTTAACTTTATTCATCAGAGACTTGAGTGAATACCCAGATGAATGTGAAAATGGACAAGGTTCTGTTTAATTTCAGAAAGGTTCCTGAACCTTCTATATTTTTCCTCACACTTTGATGTTTGGTGCATATGAAAGGGTCCCTCATGGATTCTCCCTCCCTCCCCCCACCCCTTAGCATTTTACAAGAAGTAAAGCAGACTGGGTGAAGTAAGAATACCGACTTAAGTTCTGTCTGCATTTTTGGTGGTAGGAAGCTGACTTCTATATTATCTCTCACACACATAGGAAACATTAAAAGGGAAAATTATGCAGAAAAACATAAATTATGTAGATGATGGAAAGTCTATGCTGAATATGATACATGCACATTATGGTGCATGTCCCTAGAGTCTAATAGCAACCTTTGGGTACCTTTTGAAGAATCAGAATATTTAGAAGAAAGCAAATTTATTGTATTTTTTTAATTGTTCAAAACACACACACACCACAACGTACATACTATTATGGAACCTCACTAATTTATTAAACTTGACCAAAGAATAAAATATAATAAATTAGAAGTGACAGTATGGTACTGGATGGAGATATGAGAGCTCACTTTACTTCATCAGTGCACAGTGAAGCTATCAATAGCTTCACATAACCAGTAACTCCTGATGTCTCATGTAATACTTGGAAACTCACTGTTGCAAATTTATTTATTTTCTTTATTATTGCATTTATATCCTGCCTTTTTCCCTCCAAGGAACCCAAGGTACATAATCCCCCTCATGAAGACCTTGGATGAGTGCAAAAATGCATAATCACCAATATGCAGGTATTTTCATTATTATTCAGTACTCGTTTAGTGAAAGCATGGGCAGATGTTCTTCTCATGGCTGTGAATTGGACTTGAGTAAATACGAAATATACATTACTCCTGCCCTGGCTCCAGCTCATACTAAGTCCAATGGGGGTAAACTGATGAATTCTTCTTCTTCTTCTTTACATCAGGAAGTAATAATCTGTAGTTAATAAAAATGCCCCCAGACTATTTAGAGCTACCCTTGGTGATTGTCTCCCCACTGAGTTGAAGAAGTAGGCTTCAGGGAAACTTATGATCACTCACCGACATTTGAATCTAGCTGCCTGTCTTTGAAAATACTTCACTGGTTTGAACTCTTAAATCAGAAGGTAAAATAAAAGAGTCAAGAAGTCTTGCTTAATCACATTTTAACATTTTTCCAGATCTAGGAGGTTATCGTAGTCTCTTTCAGTAGAAAGCTCTTTATCAAAGCCAAAGTAATATGCCCTTACCAGTACAGTTGATTGGGTTTATTTTCAGAGTCAAGAGGATATTATCATTTTTTAGATGTTTCTAACTGGGGAATATAGATTATTCTTTGCACTTGTGTGAGCATTGGTTTGCAAATGAGATAATTAATTATTATTAATGTTTGGATCTGCATCCAGATTTGATCATATCAGCTCAGAAAAGGTACAGAACTGTTCTTGCAAAGTAAAAATAATCAAGTTATTTCCTAATGGTTTAACGAAACAGGAGCACTGATAGTATAAAAACCGTACAACTTTATTTTGGTTTACTATGTAGCTATCTGAGTTTTTGAAACTCATGAAACCATCGGGTGTGGTCATCCGGAGTTTTGGAGTGCATTGTCATCAGTCTGCTGATGACACGCAAGTCTACTTCTTCTTTTCATCTTCATCAGGTGAGGCTGTGGGTGTGTTGAACTGGTGCTTGGCTGCAACAATGGACTGGATGTGAGCTAATAAACTGAAACTCAATCCAGACAAGACTGAGATGCTGTTAGTGGAGAGTTCCTCTGACCGGATGGAGGGTGTTCAACCTGTTCTGGATGGGGTTGCACTCCCCCTGAAGGAGCAGGTTCGTAGCTTGGGGGTTCTCCTAGAACGTTCTCTGTCACTTGAGGCTCAGGTGGCCTCAGTGGCACGGAGTGCCTTCTACCAACTTTGGCTGGTGGCCCAGCTACACCCCTATCTGGACAGGGATAACCTGGCTTCAGTTATCTATGCTCTGGTAACCTCCAAGTTAGATTACTGCAATGCGCTCTACGAGGGGCTGCCTTTGAAGACAGTTCGGAAGCTGCAGCTTGTGCAAAATGCAGTGGCCAGATTGGTAACAGGGACCAGAAGGTTCGAACATATAAGACCGATTCTGGCCCACTTGCATTGGCTGCCTGTACGTTTCCAAGCCTGATTCAAGGTGCTGGTTTTAACCTATAAAGCCTTACACAGTTTGGGACCACAATACCTGATGGAACGCCTTTCCCGACATGAACCTACCTGTACACTACGCTCAACATCAAAGGTCCTCCTCCGGGTGCCTACTCCGAGGGAAGCTCAGAGGATGGCAACAAGGGAGAGGGCCTTCTTTGTGGTGGCCCCCCAATTATGGAATGATCTCCCCAATGAGGCCTCCCTGGCGTCAACAGTGTTATCGTTTCGGCGCCAGGTCAAAACTTTTCTTTTCTCCCAGGCATTTTAACAGCTTAAGTTGAGGTTTTAACTGACTTTGTGGCCAGGCTTAACAGTTTACAATGTTTTAAATGTCAGCTGTTTTATGTTTATGGTTTTAAATTTTGTATATTGTCTTTTTAGTGTTCAATCTTTTAATTTTTGTAAACCACCCAGAGAGCTTCGGCTATGGGGCGGTATATAAATGTAATAAATAATAATAATTATAATCATATGAGAGTAATAAAATTGACAATAAATTCAATAATACATAGATCAGACATGTTGTTAAACTCAACTTGCCTCAAGGTGATTTAAGATGCAGGCAGATGAACAACATCCCTTGAAAGGGACAAGGCAGGAAATCAGCAAGTTCTTCACAATGACAATTATAGGTCTCACTCAGTGGAATGAGAACCTTTTCAATCCCACTTTTGCAATCTCAGAGTCAGCTTGGATCAGTAACTTCCTTAGGAATTATCAAGTTGACATGCTCCCTGTGTATATAAACAAGACATTTTGTATATTAGATGACCCATGTATCTGTCTTCTGACTTTGGGATTCAGATGTACAACCCAAAATTTTCACTTGTGCTTTGTTCAAGTGAATGCATACCAGTTGAACTGGTCCTGCCAAAATTCTGGTAAGCATGCATTGACCATTCTGTCAACATTATACCATATATAATTGGCTCACCATCAATGTGAGGTTGTGATGAATTGTTTTCTTATATTCCTCTCCAGGTAGATTGAAAAGCCAGCCCTGAGTGATTCCTATCAGATGCCCAACACTTCAGTCATCATGAAACTACTCTTAGAGAGTTTTTTTCTTCACAGAATGGCAACCAGAAATATAACTATGATATTTTCTTATTGAAAATATGCAAATATACAGAATGAGAGTGTTAGAGATTGACACTGTGACAGTTCATCGCTGTGAAGAAAGTCACAGCTGCTAGAAACTTATGTCCTGCAAGAAGTTGTAGGATGTACTTCTAAGGCCGTTATCACACGGGCGGTTTTAAGCACACCGGCCATGACTTTGCTCCCTTTCTTCAGTGCTGGACTCGCATGACGTTGTCCCTGTCCTGCTGGTCTCCCACCCTGAGGTCGCAGTTTTTAGTTTCTGTTTCGATTTATCTCTGAACGGGCAAAGTCCGCAACAGTCAAAGTGCAACAGGCCAAGCTGAGGTATTGCAGCAATACTGACCACATGTGATTCAAAATGCTAGACTCAAATAGGAAATGGAGGGGGAACCCGCAGAAGCAAACTGGGGGGGGGGGAATAGTAGGTGTGATAAAGGCCAATGTCATTAGGATGAAGGATAGTGGTGAGAAGGAATGAAATAAGGTAGTGAACAATGTAATTTTGTCTTTGGGCACAATTTGATGAACATGCACACAGCTGAATCAACCGGGAAACTGTATTATGCATTTGCAATAGGGAATGTCCATAAGTGAACAGAATATTTCCCTTCATCAAAAAGAAAAGGAGACCCATTGTGCATGGTTCTTTGGATTAGGACCACCTAAATTAATTTATCTTCACATTTACTGTACTTCCAAATTTAATATATCCATATTTTCTCTCTCAATATGTAGAAGAGTTTTAGTTTTAATGCACACTAATTGCCTCTCTGCCCACTATTGGTATTACAGTCATGTTCACATAAGCATATGTTTTCAAATATTTGAAATGTATGTGTCTATTTTGAAATTCCTGTATTTGGTTTTAATACAATGTACACTACACCACTTTGTTATTGATTAGGTTGGAAGACCATCTCACTGGTAAAAGTTTCTTTGTTACTTTGAGTCTCAGAGGATGCAAGATGTAGCAGTTGTAGGGCAAATGCCTATTTGTGAGACAAATGATGATTGCTTATCAATATGGGGGGGGGAGAAAAGAGCTTTGTCAAGTCAAGAACAAGAGTTTGTCAATGTGTCAGCTTAGGAAGTATAAAGATATACACATTTGATTTTGTTCAGTGTCAAGCTCGAAAAGATAAATGCAAGGAAAAGAGAGAAAACCAAGGTGAACTTAAGGCTTGTTGGCTTTTTAGAATGGGGGATATGGTTTTTAAACAAAGATTTGGCAAGGTGTATATACTCAAAGGGGAAAACCTTTATGAGAAGTTTAATAAAGTATATTAGGGATGTGCACGCCCGAAAATATCCTATCGTATTGTTATCGGAATTTCGAATCAAAAGATTTATCGTCTCCGATTATATTGTAAGTGAACCGTATCGTATCGTATTTCTGATAATTATCGAAAATCCGATATTATATCATTCCTCCATTTTGCCCTAGAGACTCTAGAGTTGATTTTTGAGTCAGAAAGGCCTAAAACTTCTTAATTTTCCAAGTTACAGGTTTGAAACTTGGTCACAGTGCAGACTGAGTGTTGCTAGTCTTGTGTGCCAAATTTTAGAACGATCGGTGCAAGTGTTACTCAGAAGTAAGCTTTCAAATACACTGTTTCAGGTGACTGAAATGTAGTCCTTTTTCAAGAGACATCATCCAGTACTAAGTCATGGGCATCTCACAGATGGCCTTGAGGGGACTCATCTGTGCCCAATTTCAGACGCACAGCTACAGGCGTTACTAAGCTCTCAACGATGTGCTCTGTTTCCAGTAATGCACTCCATGCTGCTGCTGCTGAGACTTATAGGTATATATGAATACAATGAACTTTCAAAGCCTGTGGATAAACCTAGGCAGTGCCTTCCATATGCAGTCATAAAAGTAAAATGTGTTAATCAGAAGATGGTGAACTGCTGCTGCCTTGTCTCATTGATTAGGCCACTCATGTCTACAAATTAAAAGGATTGGGTGGGTAGGGGAATAGCACGGGCGTTACATTTATTTTAGAGCCAGCCTTAGCAGGCAGGGCCTCATTGGGCCAGGAGATACTCCAGGTAGCCAGGAAACCTGGAGGATCCCATCAAAACAACCCTCACACACCGCCTTGATCTTATCGTGCTTGAAAAATGACCCAGTCTGCCCACTATCCCTGTGCAGGCAGGTGGGCAGTTCTTCATGCCAGAGCTGCACAAATTGGCTGGAGCAGTTTATGGGTAGGCACATTGGCAAATTAATATGTCACATTCAGGGTAGAGGTAGGCACTTTGGCAAATAAATAAAAAGTCACATTCCGGGTATGTAATTCGTACCTGGTGAAATTCCCTTTTCATCACAACAGTTAAAGTTGCAGGGGCCCTGCCTTCTTTTGTATAAAGTCACTCTAGTATAGTGCATGCAACTTTAATTGTTGTGATGAAGAGGGGATTTCACCAGGTACTAATTGCATACAAATGACGCCGGCTGAAATTCCCTTTTCTCTGCAACTATTAAAGTTACATGAGCCCTGCCCTCCTTTTCATATGGTCAGCCTAAGTATAAGACTTTAGTAAGATTAGTGCAAAGATAGATGTGAAAGCAATATGTATACTACAAT
Organism: Anniella stebbinsi; assembly: GCA_029215795.1. Taxonomy (NCBI): domain Eukaryota; kingdom Metazoa; phylum Chordata; class Lepidosauria; order Squamata; family Anniellidae; genus Anniella; species Anniella stebbinsi. Next base: position 286,841,444 of record JARDYH010000002.1, on the reverse strand, counting down.
TGGGTAGTGTAGGCAATGTGTTATATTCTTCTGTTTATGAGCAATACATCTTGAAGCAGTTTAAAGGCAGTTCAGTATAACATTAGAGATGGTTCCTGGACAATCGGCCTCTCAAATGGGTGGTAAGTTTAGAATGATATACTGAGGGTGGAGAACAAAAGATTTTTTTTGAGTCTGTGTTGTTTTGGACTGAAGGTTTCAAATAATTCTGAACCTTTCTTATTTTGGCCTCTTAATTTCATCCGTCTGTTTCTCTCTAGAGCCAAGCACCCGTAGACAAAGGGAGGCAGGAGTGTAGGGATAAAAGGGAGTAATATTGTTGAGCTTAAAAGAAACCTCTGTCCATCTGTCCATCCATCTGTGAATAACTTGCAATTATTAATATTATGTATGATGTCATGCATTATTTGGCAAGAGTGCAGACCTCAGGGAGTGCTCTGGAGCAAGTCAGTGTAGTGCAAACCAAGGAATGCAAAAGTCAAATTATGTGTATAGTTGAGGGAAAATCTGCTTAGTGGCTGCCACACTTCTCTTGCCAAACCACTCTCCCTGGAAGGAGAACAGCATAATGGGCTTTCACATAATCTTCCAGTGAGGTCAGGTTGATTCTGTTTCAAAGGAAAACTGAGCATGGGAGTACTCAGTCTTACTTTAGAAAACGCAACTCCGGCAGCACACCTGAGGGCTTCAGAACTCCAGGATTCTGAAACGCTGCCATTCTAGATGATTTTATTATTTTTAGAATTGCATAGGAAGATGTAAAAAAGGGGAACATAGACAAAAGTTTAGGCTAGTTTATCTCTTAATTGCATCCCTCTGAGTTAAGATAGACTTTCCATTATGTTGTAATTGAAGTGTGTTTAGAAAGTAACAAATAACCCCTCCATATTCTTGAGATGAGTTAGTTTAGTGTAGAAATTGCCATTTCCCCACACTTAGAGCAACCTAAGCCCTTATCATACATTTCCTAACACACAAGGTTGCCAGTGAGGATAAGAATCCCAGACCATGACATTAAACACTGAAATAATTTAAAATTTAATGATTCATTAAATTCTGGTCCTTTCCTAGGGCTGATCCTTTTCCTCATTCTCCACTGCCTCAGTGCATTCGCTGCCCCCTCCACCACCATCCCTGACCCCAATATGGTCACTTTGACTCACAAAGCTCAAGGGCCTCCCTCCGTCCCTGTCTTCATGTTTTCTTCCCTGAGCACCTGCATGGCCCAGAGCTATGTGGGAGCTGTAGTTCCCCTATCGCCTCAGGCTTCTGGCCAGGGAATGAACATACATTTTAGCTATTAAAGCTCGAGCGTTGAACTTTTTTAAGCTTTTAAATTTTTCTGAGTGTCTACACTGCTCAGGCTTCAGTGTTTGTTTTTTTTAAAAAAAGAGCAGATCTGCTAGATCTCAAGTAATAAGCATCACACTAACATATTCTTATATAGATATTTCCTCTGCAGATTTTACAGCACCAAGTAGTGCGTACTAACAGGGAAAGAAGTTAGATCATTCATCCATTGCATTTTATGGCACTTAGTATGTTGTTGAGTTCAGTATGTGAAATGTACACTGTCTGAAATAGGTGTCCACATTATATATTTAAGTGGGACTAAAATCATCCCATTAAAAACTGACGGCAATGATGCAGCTGAAATGATTATTACTTGCATTACCTTCAGCTAGCCAATTTTAGCCCATGTTTGTTCAAATAAATATTGTGAGTTACTTGTGCATTCTGCACTGATTTCTACGTTTTGCTTTGATCACAGCACTCCTGTTTTATCTGGTGGTAAAACAGCTACTGATCTTTAGGAATGGACAAACCTGTTTGCTTCACTTTCTATAACGGTCACATTTTTTTCAAGCACAAATTCATTCCATCCTGTTCCGTATCAGTTTATGAAGTTTTTTTTTTTTTAAAAAAAAGCCTGCTTTAAAAAAGTAGGCATTTTTTCATGGATGTTTTTGTTCACATGAAAATACATATTCACAGTTGTGCATGATGTTCTCCAGTATACACTTTTTTTTGCAAACACTTTTATTACTTTTATACTGCTTGATATCCCAGGATTTTCAAGTGGCTTATATAAAAACACATACAATACAATGTGAAAACCAATATAAAAATAGTATAAAACAATAAACCCCTTAAAAATATCACAACTAAAGCAGCAAAGCAGAGCAGTGTTATGGTTAGGGATGTTGAAGAAATTCGTAACAGAACTAAGTGAGTTCAGCTTTTTATGAATCTGACCTGTGGATTCTGCAGCAGGCTAGTTTCCCCCCCTATTGCTAGATTCTGTGGACTTGCAGACTGTTTTTATAACCGTCAGGAATTTTGTGCAAATTTTATCATAGAAAAATAAACAAAAGTAAAACCCCGGCCAGAAATGTGCCTTTTCCCCATAGGCTGAAGCGTGAAAATGCACATTTCAGGGGAATTTGAGCATGGGGGAACTTGTGCATTTTTGCATGTCCAAATTTGCACAAATTTAGAAACTGAAAGATAAAATCCAATTCCATAAATGGGTGGATAATGGAATGAAAGGCATCTGACAATGCATTGTAACACAGACAGAATGTCATTTACACAATCCATACATCCCTAGTCATGATTCATTACTAGTCTGGGAAAGCCTGCATGAACAAATGCATTTTCAAGAGGCATTTGAAGCTCAATGCAGTTTCTTATTCTCAAACCATGAGTGGAGAATGTTCCAGAGGTTGGGTGCCACTACTAAGGAGGCTAGTTTACGTTTCATCGTCTACTGACACTCTATTGCTCACAAAATTATCAATGAAGCCTTGTTGGAAGATCTCAGAGGTTGATTTGGTGTATATAGGGGAAGGTGATCACTTTACCCTCATACATGCCATTTTGTATGGATTTTTCACTAACATAGGATCTTTCTTCATAATTTCCCCTAATGTAGCCATTGTTGTAAGTATTTGTTTGGCTGGAGAAGTGAGAAATCAATTTGGAGAAGCGCAAAATCTGAACGATAATTGTGTGCAGGTTTGTGTATTAATTCAGGAAGTGTGAATTAGATCAGTTTGTGTTAAAATGTGAAGCAAACAAACTGAACCCCCTCCATCCTAATCTTATCACAATGCCACTTAATGCTATGAAAGAGTACTTGACAGACATTTCACAATGCCATTTCTCCTGTGCATCGTTTGCTAAATTTATGGAGCCCCTCTCTTTGAAATTTAACTGATTGTGCATGTGCCCAACTATCTTGTTGTTTTCTGTATTTCCCCATCCCTACCTCAAGCTAGAGCTGTGCTGTGAAAGTGGGAGGGTGGTTCAGTTACCATCTTAAAAGTCAGCCCCATGTAGACTGCATTGTAGTAATCTAACCTGGAGGTTACGAGAGCATAGACTACTGAATCCGGATTATCCCTGTCACATAGAGGCATAACTAGGTCAACAGCCAAAGGCATTCTCCACCACTGAGGTCAACTGAACCTCCAGTGACTGTGATGGCTCCAGAAGAAACCCCAATCTATGGACCTGCTCATTCAGGGGGAGTGCAATCCCATCCAGAACAGGTTGACCACCATTTGGTCAGACAAACAGCCCACTAACAGCATCTCAAACTTGTCTGGAATGTGTTTGAATTTTTTAAGCCCCCATCTAGTTCATTGTTACAGCCAAACACTGATCTAGCATGTCCACATCCTCACCTGATGAGGATGGAAAGGAGAAATAGATTTGCATGTCATCCAAAACTGTGGATGAGCCCACTGAACAGTTTAATGTAGAGGTTAAATAGTATTTAGAAAAGAACAAACTCCGGCAGAACTCCATGGTGGAAAATCACGGGGCCAAAAAATATCCCCCAAGCACTGCCTTCTGGAGCTCACCATTTAAGTAGGAGTGAAACCACTGCAATACAGCACCTCCCACTCCCAACTCAGACAATTGCCCCACAAGGACACCATGGTCAATGGTATCGAAAACATGATAGATCAAGGAGAACCAACGTCACACACCCTCTCCATCCCCACCCCAACGTAGGTCATGATACAGGGCGACCAAGGTTGTTTCTGTAACAAAACCCAAAATTGAAGTGGATTCAGATAATCAGTTTCATGCAAGAGCATCTGGAGTTGGTCAGAAATCACCCACCCAGGAAAGGAACATTCACCACTGGCCTAAATTTGTTAAGATCTTCCAAGTCCAGGGAGGATTTCTTCAGGAGTGGTCTCACCACTTCCTCTTTCAGGCATCCTGGGACCATTCCATCACAAGGGGGCATTAATCACCTTCCTGGCCCAGCTGGCTGTTCCCTCCCTGCCAAATTTAATAAGCCACAAGAGGCAAGGATCCAATCCAGATGTGATCACCCAAACCTATCCAAGCACTTTGTCAATGTCTTCAAGCTTTATCAACTCATCCAACAAAACTGGACAAGACTGTGTTCTATATATGTTATCTGATTCACCTGCTATAACAACAGAGTCAATGTGTGGTGGGTGCAAGAGATTTTAGCTTGGAAAGAACTCATAAACATGTCACAATAGGCATCTAATTATTCCACAGCCTCCTAAGGGCTGACAAATAATAAGCCCTGAACAAATCTAAAAAGCTTTACTGGTGGATGTAATGGAGGTAGAGAAGTAAAATCGACAAAGTGTTACAAAGAAAATGTTACAAAGTTGGGAGGACTCCGCAGGTGCAGAAGGTAGCAGCTAAGAGTTTCAATCAGAATTACAAGCCTCATATTTCTAAAAAAAATCTGTTCAGTTCGACAAACAGTATTAAAAAAATGCGGTGTATGGATCAGCCCCTCCCTCCACCATATTGGAGATGGCGATTCCACTTCCCCCCTCTCCTGATGGCCTTGGAGCCGTGTGGTGCAGCTCCATGGAGTAAGCGTAGTTGCACTGGGGTGGGTGGCCACATCTTCCATGGTCCCGGGAACTTTCCAGGACAGCGGAAAAATTCAGTATTTTTCTGGTTCCAGAGGGAAAGCACAATACGAGTGAACAGTACTGCTCTATCTCCTCTCTCTTGCCATGGCCTGCATGCTCAAAGAGTGGGCTTGTTGCATCATTGTGAATGTGAATGATGAAAACTAGCTGTTATATACAAACACTAGCTGATATATCTTAGGCCCCCTAAGATATTTGTCTGCAAGGTAATCATCTCAAAGTAGTAGGCCGGTGTTAGGCCTGTGAGTTAACTTTCAAACAAATTAAATTGCCCAAGGCATGCTAGGAGTTGTAGGCATAAGCTGAGGCTAGAATTGAATGATGGGTGGGGTTAGTGGCAGTTGGAGAAAGTCAGAAGGACAACAAAGACCAGTTAGTGAGAGGTCAGGAAAGTGGGAGCAGAGTTAAGATTGAGAGATAGTAACCTGGTTTGTTAACCCATACTTTATTTAAAAGCTCAGCCACTCTACATGCCAGTACTACATCTCCCAATATGCCTTTGGCAGCCCGCAAGTGTCCACATCTTCTGAGAGGCACTTTGCTCCACTTGTTGCAGATGGTGCTCCTCGATAGAGCATCAAGGAGTAGCATCACCAAGGAAGGGAGGTAAGTGGCTGTCAGTGGACACGCCCAGCTCCGACCAAATCCTGCTGGGACTGCCTTGGCCTGTGCTTCTCGCCCACCAAGTGCTCCATCAGGAGCCTGTACTGAGGGGTCAGGGCTGGCACATGTACTTCCCCCTTCATCAGACTTGTTTCTGGGCATGCACAGAGTGCCTCCCTTTCCTCCCTCCTCCTTCCCAAAAACAAGAAAACAGTGATATCAGTATAGGGTGCCTTTGAGCATGTTTGGCCCCTCAAAGTCACATTGTATCTAGTTACGATTTTAAAACCATTGTTCTATAGATTTTCCCCCACCAGAAGGCTCATCTGGCGATAGTCACTTAACTGTCTTTTAGGTACCAGGTACAAATCTTTTTTTATGCTCCCAGGTTTTCAAAATTCTTCTCATTTCTAAGTCTGGGTTATTTTATCCAAGGTTGCCTTTGGACTGCGGTAGTGAGCAAGAAGCACATTCAAGCTTCTGCCAATGTCCAGGGGAACAACAGCCACTAGGGCTGCCTCTACAAGAGGCATTTAAAGCTCTTTCAAGGCGCATTAAAAAATTTCCCTCTACAAGAACGGAGCGCAAATCGGGCGTAGAGGCGCGCTATCCCTCTGATTATGCGCATTATCAAATGCGCGTTAAACAGCGAGTTTTATTTTGCTCCGGCCGTTAAAGTGCATTTTGACTATGTGAACAAGCGCTTATGCGCATTAACTACTTGTAAAGCGCATTTTGGTCATCCGTTAATGCGCTTCGCCGCCTCTCGCCGCCTCTTGTGCAGAGGTATTAGGCGTAAATGCGCTTCTGCGATTATGCGCATAATTGCCTAACCAGGCGCAAAAGCGAATCCTTGTAGAGGGGACCTAGGTGACATCTTCTGCCTCCCAGGAAGAACATTACAACACAGGGAAGACTAGCCTGGCCCCATACAGTGGTCAGAGATGGAACAGATGCAGGGAGCTTTGCTTCCCTTCTCCTCTGCCAGAAAGTACAATCCACCCCAATTTCCAGTTGCCCACAGGCTACAAAAGTGAGAGGAACCAAGGCTCCTGCCAATGGCCAGAGGACTAAGGGCCACTGTGTCAGTTACAGCACAACTATTTACTCAGGAACACCAGCAAGGAAAGTTTAGTGTGGCCCCAACTGGATATAAATGCCTTATAGCTCACTGCTTCGTTTTGGCATTGTCCAACTGAACTCCTTCCTCTAGCCTTTTCCTTCTGTCTCCCTTGCCTTATGTGTCTTGTCATTTTATCTTGTAAATGGGAGAACAGGGCCTGACTCTCAATGTTTATTGATGTGAGCCACTTTGGGAGACAATATTTGTCTGAAAAGCAGGATAAAAATATAATTAATTTTTCACCTGCTGCTTCTAATTTGTTGGTTTGAAGTGTGTGCATCTGGTAGGTTTGAATTTATCATGATGATTTCACTTTGATTTTATAGTATTTATTGGAGTGGCTGGTTGAAGGTATGAAAATGTTTAAAATAAATCAATAAACACCAAAGATTCCCTAGATACAGCAGTGCTGAGGACATGTATCTTTATTGTGCCTTTATAATTGCTAGATGTTCATGAAAGTCTGGACTGGGGACACTGTCTTGGCTAGAATTGGGAAACTCATGTTGTGTTATTTTATATTCTTCCTACTTGAACTATCTTGAAAGTCCTGAGGCTGCATATTTCAGAAATGTCATATTGAGAACTATTTCAGTTAGTTTGCAAGTATATTGTAAATTCCACAACCTTCACATTTAAATTTAATCATATACTAAATGGAGTTTTGTCTTTCAAATATTCCAACAATGAATCCTGAAACTGATTCATATTTGATCTGAAATATAAATCAAATGTACTTTAAAAGAAAAAGAAAAAAAGCTGAACCAAAAATTGGCAGGGGATGAAAATCCAGAGTGCTATTTTTGCTGCAAACACAAGCTTCACATATGGGCAAGGATGAACTTTAGCATATCATATTGTGGCGATAGTTTAGCAGAATATTGAACATAATGCAAGTAGGCTTGTCTGCAAGAAACTTCTACATAAATATAGTAAATGTCTATCCATCCACATGTGGCACTAAAGTGTGATTTGAATTAGTAACTTCCCTAATCATATTCTTGGTTACTATAGTACACCATGAACTATACATGGATGGCGCTGTCTTTTGAGGCTGAGTGTGGATTACATGGCGTTTGCTCCTTTCAACCTTATAATTTTATATTAGTGAATAGAAGAATTGGAATAAACCTGTTATAAACGAATGAAATTCAGCAGCTAGTTAGAGAAGCAATAGACACTTGTTCTTCAAAAACTAGGAGTACAGAGGAAATCTTGGGAAATATTTCAGGCACTGCAATAAGGTCTGAATTGGGTGATACCTCTAACTAGGGATGTCAGAGAAATCTGCAATGGAAGCAAATGAGTTCCGTTTTTTATCAATTCAAACCACAGATTCTGCAGTGAACCAGCTTTCCCCCTGTTGGGCAGATTCTGCAGACTTCAGGACAAGTTTTCCTAACCTTCAGGAATTTTGTGCAAGTTCCATCATAGAAAAATGTACAAAAATATATTTTTTAAACTGCCAAAAATGTGCCTTTCCCCCATAGGGTAAAGTGAAAAAAATGCACATTTGGGGGAGGGAATTTGTACATTTTAGGGGAATTTGCACATTTTACACCTGTGAATTTGCACAAATTTGCACATGTGCAATTTTGGAAACTAAATACCCTGATCCTGTCAGTGGGTGGACAATGGAATGAAAGATACCTTACAATCCATGAAACACAGATGGGACAAATTTTATATGTTTCATGCATCCCTATCTCTAAACTGTTCAGTCTCATATGTGTGAAATAAAGGGTGCCTTCCCTCCCCATTTACCACATCTGTTCCAGCTCAGAAGAATGAAGGTGCAATGTTCAAATACTGTTGGGGGGGGGGGTGGAATCCAATACATGCAAGCCCAGCTGGCATGTTCAAATTCCCAGATAAAATCCAGGAATCAATGTGTTTCTCCATGTTGAACTTGAGACATGCAGGCTGTATTTGAACATTATTGCTCTGCTTGAAAGTCCAGCTATGCCATATGGCCAGGGAAGGTAGATATACTGGTTCCACTCCATCCATATGGGCCAGATCAGGAAGAAGAATCATCTTATCTGGCCCATCAATCTGGCCCATTGCATTGTCTTAGGGAGAAAATCCATAGTATGATGTTAAATGTAGCTTCGCATCTAACAGATAGGTTTTTCAGAAATGCAAATTGCATCAGCTGGAGGGGGGCTGATCATTGATAGGAACAGAGCAGGCATGGAGAGAGAATTTAACCCTTTCTATTGAATCTAGTATTTGCTTTGGGAGAAAATCCCCCAGAGGAGGGCTTTTTTTTCAGGGCCACAGCATGAGAAGCAAGGAGTATTTTTTCTCCCCTTGTCTGCACTGATCCCATTAATTATCAGCCCATTAAAAAAAACCCTGCAAAGACACATTTATCATTTACTCTTAGAAAACTTCGGACTTCAGCAACTTGATTGGAACCAATGGGAAGTGAACATATTTTGGGGATGGAAAGACAAGTCAACTACCCCAGTTTTAAGGAATTGTAAACAATCATAGGCTCCACCACCAAAGTGCCAGTAATACCAGTTGTTTTTTGTAATGCAGAATTCCTGCATAGATTCAGCATCTCAGCCAACAGCACCATACCAGGGTACACCCTGGAAACTATGGAGGTCATAGGAAAGAGGGATTGAATGAATAAGAACAATACAATGAGAGATTTCTACGGAGATTAATTATGAGCGACACACAACAGGAACTGAGATCTACACAGTGCTAATATTAACATATGGAAGATCAATATAAAGCAAAAATTGTTCCCTGCCTAGCCACCCACCCATCAGATGATCAGTTGTTCCTCGAAGCATCAGGACATCTTGCTTTGTATGAAGGGGCTGTTGATTAATCAGATGCAATGGGAGGAGCTGAACATTACTGGTCTTGCCAAGCACCGAGTTTGTTCTGTGGGGTGTTTGTTGGTAGGCTGTTTATTGCTACTTAGAAATTCAACTAAAAGGCTGTGTTGTTTTCTGAGACTTGTAGGAAGCAAAAAACTCAGTAGTTTCGCACAGCTTCTATCCCAGTATTACTCTTTGTGGTTAGCCTAATGAGCAGTGGCTTTTACAGGTATAGTATGCTGTGATACCCACAGGGGTTGGCATCTTCATCAGACAATTAGATCTCTCCCTCTGTGCAAGCATTTTATAATAAGTAATAAGGCATCTTAATACAGTTTTGAAGAAGCAGGACAGTGGAGTCGTTATTGGTCTGCACTTCTCTGAAGTTAAATTACATTTGCAGTTGATGTGCTTGTTATCGATGCCTGCATCTATTAAAGCCAATATTTAGATTTTGCGAACAAGTATGGGTTTGCCTTTGACTTCAAAGCATCCCGGTTGCAACCATGAGCCCATTTATTTGGTTCCTGGTGACTTACTGTACCACATAGCTTTTCCTTGACTCAACATAGGCATGAGAGATGTCATTAAAAAATCAAGAGCTGAAAACAGATTATACACAGTAGTATGTGAGCTGTTGCATAGATGTAAATTATGTATATGTATGTTATGGAGACATAAATTTAATGAGAGCATATGCATGATTTTGATTGAAGGGGTTGATGGGCATGCATGTGTATAACCCATAAGCAATTTTTCTGTTGTCCTGCTGTATCTTTGCCAAGCCATCCCACCTTAGCTGGTCTTGCTGGCACAAAATACTCATGGTGGATACAGTTACACTCTGTATTGCCAAATACAGAATACTTTGGGCTCAATCTGTCCCTTGCAGTAGATTGTTTGAATTTTTTTTTTTTATAATCTATTACTTTCTGTTGTATCCCTTGAACATCCAAGATAGTATGTCTACAAAGTAACGATGTGGTTTGGCTAATTTTATTGTATCATATTCTTAACCATATAATAGCCAGGTGAAGAAGCAGGAATTTAAGAAAGAAACCCTTAAACAATGCCACCAGCTAAACATTTCGACTGCTCAGTGAAAATAGCCTCTGGCCAGTTTGCCAGAAATAAACCTGCTACCAGTTTAAAAGCCAGAATGAACAGATGTCTTACACTGTGCCTTATCAATAAACAGGACCTGGGCCACCAGGCCTCTTAAAAGGTACGCTAATCCAAAGCTGTGAAAACCCCACTGGGAGCTGGTAGTATGGAAGAGCCGGCAGCCGATATAACTCAGCAAATTTGGCATGTGGTTTTGGCCTTGGCCAGTTTTCTAGTTAATAGACATTGATAGACCTTTCCTTCCTGAATTTGTCTAATCCATCGAAGCATGTGACTATTACAACATAACACCCTGCCACAATAAATTCTATAAATTCTTGATAAGCTTTTCCCAAAATTAAAAAGCCATGACCTGCGTTCATCTTCATTCTACACCATCATTTTAGTTGCCCTTTTCTATATTCTCTCCAACTGTTCTATCTATCTATCTATCTATCTGAAGTAACCAGAGCTGCAGCACACAGTATTCCAAATATATATTCATCATAATTGCAGTATGATATTCAGCCTTTCCCTAGTATTCATTGAATAATAAATATTAATTACCAACACTGGATTTGCCCTTTAAACAGTACATCGAGCTGACACTGGTGAGCTTTTTACTGTGGTCCCTAGATAACTTTACAGAATGGTTTTAGCCAATTTAGATTCTTTTCTTGTAAATAAAGTTAAGATTTTTCAGCCCATTGTGAAGTGCCTTGCAGATAGTCACACTGAGTTTCATGTATCATTCCAAACCAAACTCAAGGCACAGACAGGCTGTAGATTGTAATAATAGAACCATGTCTTAAGTGGGGAATTAAGTAGTCCATTACATCAGAGAGGTTGCATGGAGGAGGGCACATAATGGCACCATTTCACACCAGAAGTCCTAGAAATAGGCACAATGCTGATGTGAGAAAGACCCATGATCCAGACACTTCCCACATGACCATTGGCTTCTGAAGTTACTAGGAAGGGCAGGAAGTAACCGCACAGAATTGGCTCCCACATTGCACAAATTGATTCTAGAAGAGAACCTTAGATGTCCTGGGGAATGATGACTTAGGATGGTTTATTCATTATACATTCTCTTAGGCAATAATATCCAAGCAGCTTTCTTATTAGGTGTTTCTAGAGCATTTCATAATGGCCCTGAGTGTATATCATTTAAAGAATTAGATAGGACAATGCAGCCTCTTTCATGTGGTCGCTGTTGCTAAGAAACCACTCCCTTAGACGTTGCATGTGGAACATCCCTGTATTTGCAAAAGGACAAAAATTAGCATTTGATGAATGGAATAAAATGCTCACAATTCAAAACCGACAAATCAACAAATCCCCACTAACACGTGCCATATGATTTTCTGGATTGTGGATGCTACTGCTCACTAGTGTTCTATAGTTGACAAAGAGCATAAATGAGTCACAGATGGACCCCAACATACTTCATGTGATCTAAGGTTCCCTTCTGCTCCCTATCACTCTAAATGGCTACAGCGCCATATGGGAAGGTTGATGTAGAATGTTTGCACATAGTTACCATTCAAGAGAAACCACTTGCCTGGTGCCCGTGTGTTTAGCATAAGGCCTCTATATGCAGGCTTTCATAAGCAAGCTGCTTAAATTGTAAGGTTTTGTTTTCTAGAGGAAAAAGACCTGTCATTTTGGTCATGCTAAATGTCAGCCTGAAGGTTATTATGGAGTCTAAAGATAAAGGTTAGAACAGTTGGAGTGAACGTTTATTCAGGCTTGAGCCTTGGTTTCAGTCTGTCTTCCTCAAAAATCTTAACAAATTGATACTGACTTTCCTGCAAAAATGTTCTATTTCTTGCACAAAATTATATCGTGTATTCATACAAAAGGAATCGTTTGCACAAGGCCAGTGTGAAGTAAGAAGTATTTGGAAACGGAAGTACCTCATAACATGCAAAGTTTCTGAAAAGAGATATTGCTACAGTAAATGTTTTATCATTGTGCTGTATCTAATTACTTACAAGTCTTCTGAAGCAATACACATTATAATTGTTATTGTATGTTTATACTGATATGCAAGATAATAAAAGGAAAACCCCACTGTTTATACATTAATATACACTGATAAATGTCAATCGCCTTGTTTTATGAGTGCATATAAAACTCCTTCCACTAGCTCCTGCCAATCTCGCACACCGCATAAGGTGGGGTGTTGAATTTGTGGGCCACTGAACACTATGGATTTTTCTAATACATCAAAATTACAGTAACACCTGTGCTAAATACCTTTGCGCTGATCTACAGTGAGGAGGCACAGGGTGTTCAGTTGCCCTCATTTCGGTATTGTCAACAAGCCACAGGTGTGCACTGCATGAATAGATGAAAATGAGATTTGGCAGAGTGCAACGACAGTTCTGAGTCTGTAATACATTTGTCTTAAGACAGAATAATGCATCTATTAACCATGTTGATGTTTAGGAGACTTTTCATATATGTATTATAGCTGATCAGGCTTTTGATTTACTGAGACTAGCTTGTAGCAGAGGCATCTATGATAACGGATAGGTTGTGTCAGCACTTCCTTCCCTTAGGAGTAGTTACATAAATGTATTGTACCACCTGTTGACTCCTGATCAGTTTTTATTCTGCCCACTGTTTGCTATCACTATATAATATGCATACACCCCCAACAGTTACTCTAGATTTTAATCCTGTGTTATGTTTCAAAAAACAATGGACATGTGACCGCCCCATAGTTTACCCCCATCCCCTTCTGATGCTACTATAAAACAGGACCAAAAGCATTTGGTTGGAATTTCCAGCATTAGCTAAATCTCAACAGAAGGATAAAAGAAACCACGGCAAAAATGTTTGCAGTACAAGAGAGCATCCTATAAAATGCTACAGAAACCGATTTATTCAAAACCAAAACAAGAAGTCGTCGAAGCAGACAACTCAACTTAAAACATCCAAAGCATTTCAGGCTACAGATGGCCTTTCACCGGGGGAATCGTGTGTGTTATAAAGATATAGTTTTAAAAAGCACGGAATGTGTTTTGTTGTTGTGGATTTTCCTCTTCTGCTTATTTAGGCTTGTATTTTCTTAACACACACATTTCCCTTGATGAATGGCCATCTGTGGCCCGGAACACATGGGGCTTATGGAGCTGATGTGTCTGGATTGGGTTGGAAAAAAAAAACTTTGAATAAATCTGTTTCTGCTAGAAATGGGGGAGGATTTCATTTAGTCTGCATTTTAAAGTGATCTGACCTAATTCGCTCTTCTCAGACTAAAATGAGGATCTCAAGTTGTGTCTTTTCTGAATTTTGTGACACAGTTATTGGTTGAAATATGGCATCAAATATGTATATTAGGAAAAGGTGCATATAAAAATGCATATATTAGGGAAAGATGCATGCATAATGCATATGTTAGGGGAAGCTGTGTACAAAACAGATTTTTTGTTTGCTTGTTTTAAATTAACAGATAATGCAGAACTTGGATGGAATGGGCATACGTTGGAATAGATCTGAAACAAAGTAGACAGATTTGTCTGCAGATATTTTAGCATCCTTCTGCAGACTACTATTGTGCCATGCTCTATTTACAATATTTATATACCGCTCAATTATCTAACACAGTTTCCAAAGTGGTGAACACAGATATAAACCCTAAAAGAAAGAAGATTTAAAAAGCAAATTAAAATTGTTCGATTTAAAAACAAATGAACCAAAAAAACAGTAGCTAGTCAGTTAAGGAAGGCATCTCGATTTGGCACAGCACTAATTCAAGTTGCTGGTTATTGTCTATGACGCCATATATGACTTCAGATATTTGAAAGCTTGTCTTCCCCCAGACTAGCCTACCCAGGTTTTAAGATCTTCAGTGAGGCCTTTCCGTTGGTCCCACCACCATTATTTGAATATAAAATCTATTATTTTGTGTTTTTTAAAAATGGGAAAGTTCTTAATAAAATGGCAAATTCCACAGTACTTCTGTTTTCTATATTGGTTCCTTCTTTTCCAGCATGAGTTAATTTTTCCTTGAATTTTGAGTTTAACTCTCACTTCTTTTACACACTTTCCTCCTGAATTATTTGTGCCAGGGAAAATGTCTGCATTGCCTGAGTAGTGCATTAATTAGCTTAAAGAGGATGTCGTTTGATCAGACCATACAATACTAGATAACTCAATTAGAAATTCTTCTTATTGTTGTTTCTTATGACTGTAGGAACTTGGTTTTAATTTGCCTGTTGACATTTGCTTCTTGTTGTGACAATATGTGCCCTGTAAACAACATACTGCAGTTAGGAAATTCAAGATGTTTTGAATAAACAAATGCCCCACTGTGCCTTCAAGCTTTGGTAATTTACTGTATAAAATGGAGTAATTATGAAGCATCTTCTGGTAACACTGAAACAATTACAGGTTGTTGTGGTTGTTGTTTCAAATACCCTCAAAACCTACCCAAACAAATATTTAAAATTGAGTATTATTTTTGTTTTCTGGCATTCAAGCATCGGTTGTAGGATTTGCATAAGCATTGGAACTTTCCCTCAAAATTTCTCTTTGAATTCTGATGCAAACCCTAGCAATATGGTAGGAAAAACAGGGAAAATCTGTTGGTGGCTGAATGCCCGCTAGTCCAAAGCCATTGGTGCCAACCCTTCTCTTCCTCTCTCCCTCTCTCTTTCTGTCACCCATTCTCTCTCCCTTATGTCTTTACTGTTTGATTTATATCTCACCTTTCCCACCAAAAGAATTGCAGTTGAGGTGGCTAACGGTAATAAGACCAAGATTGATACAAAACTTAATTAAAACAATCATAAAACAAATATATTAAAAAGACAACAATAAAGGAAATAAACAGCACCCAACCCATTAAAACTTCCTTCAGCACATGCTACCTTACATGCCAAAGGCCTGCTTGCATAAAAATATATTTTCCTGCTGACTATGGGACACCAGAGAGGGAATTAACCTTGTCTCCTCTCAGCAAGGAGCTGCTGCTGCTGCTTCTTCTTCTTCTTCTTCTTCTTCTTCTTCTTCTTCTTCTTCTTCCTCCTCCTCCTCCTCCTCCTCCTCCTCCTCCTCCTCTTCTTCTTCTTCTTCTTCTTCTTCTTCTTCTTTATATTTGCTGAGGAGAATACTGCGATAAGAACTGATGGCTCTCTTGACAGAGGTGTGAACTGATGGCCTGCAAAGGGTTTGAAATTAGGCAGAGGGTAGAAGGTAGCATGTCCCTGGGGTAGGCAGTACTGGCCCAGGTGAACTAATTGGTCTAACCATGGACTGATTCATTATGCATGCTCATTACTCATTGAATGCAGCAGAAAGTAATGCTTCATATGTGTAAGGATTGTACACCACAGGCGGAACTTTCACATCATCCAATTTCAACTCAAACATAATTTTCATCAGTGGACAATTTGGGCTCATGGTGCTGCATAATCAAATGAGATAAATGTGTGAAGGCAACCACCATATGCATAGGCCTTTATCTGTGTGGCACTTGCTCTACTAGCCCACATTTCCCTCCCCCGGGATTCTAAAGTGGTACTTCCTTTCATTGTACTTCAGTTCCAAAATTTTTTGGCAGACCAAAGACCTTAACTGAAATCTTGACAAAATCTTGATAAAATTCACATAATTATTTACAGCTAAAATTGAGAAAATATATTGTTGTTATTATTATTATTATTATTATTATTAATTGCATTTATATATCGCCCCATAGCTGAAGCTCTCTGGGCGGTTTACAAAAAGTAAAAACATTGAACATTTTAAAATTGATATATAAAATTTAAAAACCATAAAAAGCATAAAAACAGATTATAAATACAATATCCATTTAAAACAACTATTCTGGGTCAAACAACAACAACAAAACCCTCAACATACGCTGTTAAAATGCCTGGGAGAAGAGAAAAGTCTTAACCTGGCACTAAAATATAACAATGTTGGCACCAGGCGAGCCTCGTCGGAGAAATCATTCCATAATATAGCTAAAATTCACATATAATTAAAATGCATATAGGATCTCATGCAGTTGGGGTTTCAGCCCACTTAGCTAAATTCAGAGTAATGAATATTTTACAGGACCGTGTGTGGATGGGTCCAAATGGCAGGCATTATAGTCAATGTGACAACATGGTATAAAAGAAGACTGAGAAGAACATAAGAAGAGCTACGCTGAATCAGACTAAAGGCCTATCTAGTCCAGCATTCTGTTCACACAGTGAGAACCCCCCCAACAAGTACATAAGTACTATAGCATATTCTCACTTGTGTTTCCCAGCAACTGTAGACAGAGGCATAGTGCCTCTTATATTAGAAGTAGCCATCATGACTAGTAGCCATCATTAGCCTTATCCTTCAAAAACGTTCTTAATCCCCTTTAAAAGTCATCCAAGTTGGTGGCCATGGCTAAATCTTGTTAGCATATTCCATATGTTCACTGTTTGTTTGAAGTTGTACTTCCTTTAATCTGTCCCATATCCCCCACCAATCAGCTTCATGGGATGACCCACAGTTCTTGTATTATGAGAGAGGAAGAAACTGTCTCCATATCCACTTTTTCCACATGCATAATTTTGTACACATATCTCTCCATATTGCCTTCGGGGAGTTGCTCCAATCCTTGATCATTTTGGTTGCCTTTTCCTGCACCTTTTCTAATTCTACAATATTCTTTCTAAAGTGTGATGACTCGAACTCTACACAGTATTCCAAGTGTGGTTGCACAATATATTTGTATAAAGACGGCATGATATTGGTAGTTTTATTTTTAATATTTTTTCTAGTTATGCCAAATATTGAACTTGCCTTTTCCTCTACAGCCAGACACTGGTTCAACATTTTCATTCATCAAGCTATCCGTCTCAACCTTGATCAGTCATTGCTAACTCAGATCCCATCAGTGTACATGTGAAACTGGAATTCCCCCCCTCCTAATGGGCATCAATTTATGCTTGCTTACATTGAATTGCATTTGCCATTGTAATGTCCATTCTCCCAGTTTGGAGAGAACCTTTTGGAGTTCTTCACAAACCCTTTCTTGTTTTAACCTTCTCCCAAGAACTTGGTGTCATCAGGAAACTACCTCACCATTCATTCCTAATTCCAGTTCATTTATGAACAAGTTAAAAAGCACACATTCCAATACAGAACCTTGTGGGACCCCACCATTTACATTCTTATGTTGAGATAATTGTCCATTAATCCCCACTTTCTGTTCTTTAAGCAGTTACTGCCCCACAAGAAGACTTCTGAACTTATTCCACAACTTACTTTGCTCAGGAAACTGTGGTGAGGGGCTTTATCAAAAGCTTTTGAGAAGTCCAAGTACACAATATCTATTGGGTCACCACATATCCACATATTTATTGACACTCTGAAATAACTCTAAATGGTTGCAGAAGCCATGTTGATTCTTTTTCAGCAGGACTTGCTGCATGCTAATTTTCAAGGTCATTTTTAAGAGGATGTAGCGCACCAATTAAAATGACAATTTTCACTAAAATTATCTGTAATTTTGTGATAAGTTGTTCCATTAAGATAAGATCCCTTAATGATTCTGCAATTGTCAGGCAATATATGATATGAAAAGGATATGAAAGGTTTTTATTTTCTTGAAGATGGAAGACAGTTATGCTAACTTTACATGTCTAGTTTAGATGGATGCACAAAACTCTATGCAAAAGTGTGTGTGTATATATATATATATATATATATATCCCACAGAGACTGAAAGCTGAGACACAACACATTTGCCAATTTTGTAGCAGAATCATTTTCACAAAGTATGGCCTGGGTAAAAGACAGAAATCTATCAAACATTGTACAGATTAACTTATCACCTAGTTAAATAGGCTGTCAGTCTGGGATGACTGTGCTTGGCAGGGTGAATTCAAATGCATGTAAATTTCCCTGGTGGCTGACTACCAAGTATGGTGGAACTGTCAAATGATGACATGTGAAAATGCATTAACATTGTTTAAAATATATTTGAAGGGGATAGCTTGTATTTTGATAACATCTTCACAGACAAATGATTCATCTAGATCTAAAATAATGACCACATCATTTATTTGGCAGGAACTTTTTAAAAAATAAATGGCAACTTGTCGGATATGTTTTGTGTTTGAGAGGAAGCCTCAAAATAATTAACAATTACCACATAAACTGGTTGGAGTCCCAAGTGCCACCATTGTATAGAGTCAGTCTTCCGATAGCCTTGCTTGTCAGTTTCACTTGATTTTACAAAAAAGTGATTAGAAACTTCAAAAGAGCCAATTACACAGTCCATTGTGTTATGAACCTGTACTCCACCCCACCCCCCTCCTGAAGCACATGCTCCTTTCGTCTACCACGTATTTGGTCACTGTAATTTTTTTTTTTTTTTAAATAGCATTTATTCAGAAAACAGATGCCCAAATAAATGATATTTTCTCAATATCTGAGGATGACATGGTTTGGTTTTTCTACATCTTTCCTATAGTTTAGGGATTATCCTTTCTACCCCTACTTTTTATTTTTTAGGAAAGAAGGCAGTCTGTTCAGCCCAGACATTTTATCATCCCCACTTTTATACCTGCTACTTGTACTGAATGGCTTTTAGGTTAAGCTAGAGATAAACTGTATGTTGGTAAGAGGTCATGTGATGGTAACAAGTGTCAGGCAAGGTGGAAAATACAAAGACGGGCTATAGCACATGGCTCAAGCTCCTCTCCTGATTCTGCAGTCTTTGGGGGTTAAAGGGTAGAGCTTAGCATGGTCTAAAAACAGCCGATCTCACAGTTCAGCAATCAACCATGAGGTCTGAGACATGAAAAGAATTACTTATGCTGTCAGGTTCCATTATTTACATGATCTTTCTGCAGTTGAGCCTGGGATGTAGATGTGCAATTCAGCTAGAAAAATTGCATATTTACACAGATGGGTACTGGCATGTGACCAGGATTTAGGCAAAATGCATAGTGAGGTATACACAACACAAGCACACACACCATTTTGAAGCAGGGTTTGGCTACTATGATATTGAAGGAATGTGTTAGTTTTTTTAATTGATTTTGAAAACAATTGGCTATAATTGTTTGGGGGTATACAATACTAGAATAATGAACACCCATGCACAGAGACCCATGAAGAACTTTGCAAAGCTGGTAGGGGTTTTTCCTTTCTGGATTATGAAGCTACATGTCAATCATAAAGGAGAAAGTAGAGTGATGCTTTATATTAAATACTTAATTTGGTATTATAGATACCGAGGTGTCAAATGGCAAGTCAAATTTCATGTAAGTACATCTTAATTAGCCTCAAACTACATGAGACAATGGCGGACAAGTTTACATCAGATCAGTCCCAATCATGTATAAAGTAGGGTACATAGATGTCCACTTTTCAAAGCAAAAGGGGTGTTTAGAGAGGGTTGCTGAACCCTCATTTGCTCACAGTCTTTCCTTAATGTCCCATTCCCATCAACCAGACTTTAATCCTAGAAGAGAGCCTGGCTGGGAGAAATAGTCCCTGTGAGAAGCAAGAGTGGTCAGGGAGAGGGTTTTGTATTCCTCACCCTTTTATTCTTAAAATCAAGCCTCCTACCTGTTTATGTGATCAGTTCAATTCTGGTTGGATGCCAGTTGCATCTGCTCTTGGTTCTGGCCATTCCTATTGTTGGATGTTTTAAATGTAATGCACATGCATAGAAATGCTTAGTTTACAAGCCTGAAGTATGAACTAGGGTTGTGCATGGACCACCCAGTTCACTTCAGATCCTGATTTGTCACTTCTGAATTGGGCCCGATTCACTTCAGGTAGATTCAGACCTCCCCTGATTCACTTCGGATCCAAATCCAAAGGGAGATTCGGACCTCCAAATCGAGATTCGGATTACTCATTTTCCCCATAGACTTGCGTTGGGAGAAATAAACTCCTATAACTTCTTCATTTTTAAAGATAGAAACATGAAAGTTGGGGACCTTGCAGATGGCCTGGAGCTACTCATGTATGACACATTTCAGAAACTTAGGTGCAGGTGTTTACTCGCAAGGATTTTTTTAAAAAATGCAATTTTCCAGGCAATCCACTGCAATGTGCCCAAGTTTCACGTTTCTATCTTTTAAAATAAAAAAAGTTATAGGCATTTCTTTCCCCCAATGCAATCCTATGGGGAAAAACATGGAAATGGCTACCGCATGGGCAAAATGATTATTTTTCAGAAATTTATAGCCACAAAATGCCTGCACCTTTGCGTCTGAAATTTGCCACATAAGCGTAGCTCTAGACCATCTGCAATGTGCCCAATTTTCATGTTTCTATTTAAAAATAAAAAAGTTATAGGCATTTCTTTTCCCCAATGTAACCCTGTGGGGAAAAACACTTAAAATGGCGTCCGAATTGCAGAACTGATCCAAATCGATTCGGACCAAACCAATTCGGTTTGGATCGGTTCGGACCTACCTGATCTGACTCACCCCAATTTGCTTCGGATTCAGGATTTGGATCCGAAGCGATGCACAGCCCTAGTATGAACCTAAAGTAAATCCACACAACATAGCTGTAACCTTCTTTGAGGGAATTTATATAAGGTAATAGGCCTTAAATAGATTGATAAAGTAAGACTGTGTTACATCATTGCAAAGGCTGAAAGGATTTTTAGGCCCAAATCTGCAGTGATGCTGCTTTAAGAAGTCCTGGATCTTAACCTTGCAGTCTCTCTCTCTCTCTCTCTCTCTCTCTCTCTCTCTGCAGGTGTGATATTGCCACTCACTTGGAAGATACTGTAAATATCAGCCAGTACCAACAATAAAATAAAAACCATTGCCATCTCTCTGTGACATGGTAAATTCTAGCATAAATTCTGGACATTAACTTTATAAGCATGTCTTAAATTGCCATTATAGGCCAAATCTCTGGGAATGAAGTTGATATTCGTAATCCTTCCCAACAGAGTTATACAAATTATCTATTTAATTTTGAATTTCATAGTGGCTGGCTACTTTGGAAATCTTCAAAGCAAGGCAGAATAACTTGTATGGATGCATGTCTGCCAAAGGACCACATAGTGAAACCAATATGCGTAGTTCATTTTCACAGGCAGTTTTTGCTGTTTGACAGCAAGCAAGTGGAACTAATAATAATAAAAAAGAGCCAGCCACTTCCCAAACCTCAAACAATGCTGGCAAAGAGAACCTTGCAGAATTCTTACAAAGCTTCAAAAGTGTTAGGAAATTTATCACACAACCAAAAGCCATCCCTCATCCCAAAGATCCACAAATCTAATCAAAAGCCAAAAGCCAATGAGTGAATAGGAAGATGGATGGAGTGAGCAAGAGGTAAGTAACTTGCCACACCTCTATATAATTTCATATTATTTCTTGCTTAATCACTTTTGCTCACCCACTGCCCACCCATATGACTAGTATATATTTATGAGTAAAAATATAGATTGGGGCTGAAAAAAAGTGTTGTTGTAAAAAAAAATCATATTTGAGAAGTATGTTGCTAATACATACATTCACGTGAATATAGTTGGACTGTGGGATCTGCATTTAAGTAGAGAAAAGAGGGGTACAGACATGGAAACAGAGCCAAGCTCTGATACAGACACGGAAAGAGAGACTAAGGCCGGGTCTACATCAGCCTTTTCCCTCGGGTCGTCCCTGGGTCCTCCCTGTGTGACCAAATGATGCACAGGGAACCCGGGAGCAAGCAGGGACATTGAAGTGCATTTTTGGATATTTTCTGTCCTGCCCCATCAAAGTGAGTGATGGGCTCAAGATGCCATTTGAGCTTCAACTGGAGAATTATATCGGAAACATACATATCAAGTTTCATGTAGTCGCTTGGTATTTGAGGGGGAAGTTGCATTACAGTGAACCTGTTCAGATGTCATGCTAAACCATGGTGATTAAGCATTATGGCTTAGCGTGTTATGTGAACCATGAGTTAGTGTGTCATGTGAACCATTCCTAACCATGGTGGCTACATAACCACAGTTTAAACATGCTCACTAACCATTTGCTGCAAAAGGTTAGCAGCCTAACCATGGCTTAATGTGTTGTTTGAAACAGGCCCATTGTAACAGTAAATTAAGGGGAAAAGGAAACTCATGGATTACAGATTGTAGTACAGCATTCCCCAACTTAATGACCTCCAGTTGGGTTGGATCATAACTCCAATAATTACCAGCCAGGTTGCCATTGGCATTATGGGAGTTGTCCAAACCATGTGGGCATCAGGTTGTGGAGTGCTACCTTAGCTTATTAAGGGTGAGCTTGAGATGCAGAGTAAAACAGCATCAAGAAAATCTCACTAACAATTGAGAGAGTTTGGATGTTTGCAGAGGTGTTTTCCAGTGGTGCTGTTGTGATGGTGGCATCGTTTCTGCCCTCGTCTGCTGCAATCCATGTCAAAACTACACAGTACTTTTGCTGACAGGGATATGGCTCTTCACTGTTATTAAAAGCATTGGGGCTAATGCTCTCCTGGGACTGTTTGTAAATATCCATGGAGCATTTTGGGCCCTGCACTGAAGCTCTACTGACATTAACCTTGAGTTAATGAATACTTTAAACTTACTATTCTGATGGTTAAGTGTGCACAACAGACTGCTCTAGAAAAAAGAGGACAGGTGGAAAGTGTATGAGAGATGGAGATAAGTGTAGAAGAAAGATGAGTAGGAGAGGTGAAATGGGTTATGTAGCAGGATGGTATCGAAAATGCCTTTAGGCACTTAAAGGTAAGATGTGCAACTTTTATAATTAGTAAGGTGCCCATTGAGTGTTGTGCTGAAAATTTCTTCCACATATTTTTAACCATTCTCATTCAATGTGATAGAGAAGAAGCTGGTTTTGAAATTAAATTCAAAGGAGAATACAATTTTAGAGATATTCT
Organism: Anniella stebbinsi; assembly: GCA_029215795.1. Lineage (NCBI taxonomy): Eukaryota > Metazoa > Chordata > Lepidosauria > Squamata > Anniellidae > Anniella > Anniella stebbinsi. The sequence continues at coordinate 286,817,961 of JARDYH010000002.1, read as the reverse complement.
CATGTGTTAGGTTCTTGTACTTTCCTTATGTATGAGGAGACCAAGGAGTGTGTGAAAGTGCCCTGCTTTTAGTTCTACAATCACCTCACAGTCAGCCTACATTTTCCTCAGCTTCCCACACTTCAATTAAAGCCCAGGGGGAAGGCATTGTGAAGTAATTCTTCCAGTAGGGCTTTTTTGATTCAAGAAACGCAGGCAGCCTGGAAGGCTGAAGAGCAATAGAGAGATGGGTAATAGAAAAAAAAAAACCTTTGGGCACCTCACAGTGATTAAGTAAGCTTCAAAAGAATATCAAAATAAATGATCAAACAACCAGAGAATGAGGCAAACAAACAAACAAACAAACCCACAACCAGACGCCTCTTTCATGGTGGAAGAAAACGTTCAGGAAATTGGAGGACAGATTTTGGCACAGCACTAGCTTTACCTCTTTCCTGGAACTGGACATAATACTGCCCTCCTCACAGCTGCTACAGGGCTTTTAAGAGACGTGTAGATAATCGTCACTGAGAAATGTAACATTCGGAAGATCCTGGGGAAGTTACTGAACCCTGAAGTATGGCAGCTAGAGCTGAATCAACATTTCTCAGAAAATGTTTCAAATTTTTGTTTTCTTGCTCCCTAGAAATAAAAGGCCACTTTGGAGAATTTTCTCCACATTATCATCACCTTTTTTAAAATTATATTTTTGGTAGTGGCCGTCTTCCCCCCAAAGTAAAAAAGTCCCCGGAATGATGCTAGGTATGAGGCATTGTGGATAATGCAAAATGGTGGTCAGGCTGCCAACACAATTGCTGCTTTTGCCACTTTCAAACAACAAAAAAGAAAGAACTGGTGCTACAACCCCTGCCAATGGTGAGCACTACCCGCAGGGGGAAGATTTCTCATCCTCCTGGAGAATCTAGTAAAAAAAATCCCCCTAGTTTCTTAGGGTGAAAACCAAGAAACCATTTGCATAAAGCTCTGTTCCACCACCAACGACTGGAAGGGGAAAGGGTTCATGAATCATGATTCACCATGAAAAAGCAGTGACTTGGGATCCAGTGGGAGAGGACAATATTACGTATGCATGTGTAGTGCCATCTACGTGCATGTACCTTACAAAGTGTATGAGGACTTCATCCCTTCAACACAGGAAAGACAATAGAGGAAGGGGAGGAAAATGGAGACAGCTAGGTAGGGAAGTTAAATGTGTTCTTTCTGTATACATATATCTCCTGTAAACATATATGTCCCAGCATCCCTGAGAGCAGAGACAACCTCCTTTTTCCAGTCAGGCAACTAAGGCATGAAGGGAGACATGAGGGAGGCTGCACTGACCTCTGCCAGTCCAGCTCATTTTGTTTCTTTGTGGAGGGAAGAAGGCCGAGAAAAGGCAGACATTTCCTTTTGGGGCAGGCAGTTCATTATGCAGGCAGCCACACTGTGTTTTCCATTCCTTCCTAGCACAGATTATTGTGTGTGTGTGTGTGTGTGTGTGTGTTGGAAAGACTGCATGACCCAGAGGGAAACCAGGAACAGGACTGAGTGGGGAAGGCAAGTATGTGTTTGGAACTGCAGATACTGAGTGAAGAATTTGAGAGGACATAAAGAAGTGGCATTTGCAACAGAAGAGAGCTGGAAGATAGGCAGACACAACAAATCCGATAGAAGGCCTAGTGCTAATAACATGGGTGAAAGAAACTTGCCCCATAGTATGCTTCCTCTTAAAACTGTGATGCAAATGAATAGTATTTTAATGCTCTATCCCAGGAGACATTGTGAGAAGCTAGAGAATTTAACACATTGAGTAGGTACATAAAATCCATTAAACCTGTTAGTGAGCCCTTTGCAAATCAATTGCAAATCCCTTGGTGTTGCACATACATCATTCTAAACAAGATGTCTCGGGCCTAGTTCTACTGAGGTGGTAAACATATGTCTAGGGTGCACCACTTCAGTCTGCGGGTGGAAGCTCATACGATTGAATCTTCCTCCATGCAAAAACAAAACTCGTTCCTCATAGAAAACTAAATGTCTGGGAGAAGAAATGTTTTAGCGGAGGCCTCCTCCACACGGGGCGTTTAATGAGCCTTGAAGGCTCATTATAAATTTTACCTACACACGAGCGGAGCGCAAAACGGGCGTACAGGCGCGTTATCTCCCCGATAATGCGCATTTTCGAACGCGCGTTAAATAGCGACTTTTATTTTGCTCCGGCCGTTAAAGTGCATTTTCGCTGTGTGAACAAGCGATTATGCGCATTAACTACCTGGAAAGCGCTTTTTGGGCATCTTTTAATGCGCTTCGCCGCTTCTCGCCGCCTCCCGTGCAGAGGGATTGTGAGTAAATGCGCCTCCGCGATAATGCGCATAATCGCGGAACCAGGCGCAAAGGCGCATTCTTGTGGAGGGGGCCTTAGACTTCTCCCAGACATGATAGTTTTCTGGGTGGAAGGCATGTTTATGTATGGAGAGGCATGTGAACCCTCACTTGCATTCCAAAGGGGTACAGCTTAAACATTGGTTCAATGTGAGTTCTAGACCTATGTTCCTACTATATAATTGAACATGGTAGACAGCACACTTTCTCTCTACTGGACTTTGTACATAGGAATCCAACATGTACTATGTCAGTGAAATGTGTGGCTCAAATGCTGCAGCTGAGTATATTTATTATGGGCAGCTGCTTACACTGGACTAGACATACTATTGCAAAACTTGGCCATGACTGGCAATAATGAAGGTTTGACCCTAATAGTACCTCAGTTAATGATACCCAAAGAAAGGTAACTAAGGCCATGCCTACACCATGGATTTATCCCAGGGGTCATCCCTGGGTCATCACTGTACGTCCAAATGATGCACTGGGGATCCTGAAGGCAAGCAGGGATGACTCCTCCATTTCCCCAGGATAACTGGTTGCCCAGCTATCCCTATAGTTTCTGTGGTCCCGGGACCATCCCGAGGACCGTGGGCAGTATGGGCATCGCTCCCAGCTCATTCTGCCTCCCTGAAAGTAGCAGGGCTCTGGAAATGAGTACGGAGCTGCGTGGGGTCAGTCCGTGCCCATTAGGGGTGGTGGGGGAGCAGGTTCGGAGTGTTTCTTTTTCTTTTTACTCATTTTTGTCGGTGGAGCACAATTGCATTCCATCTCTGACAATTTTTTTAAAATTGCCACCTGCGATGTCCCTCTTGCCTTCCGGGACATTGTGCTGGCGTGTGTACGCTGGAGGACGATCCCGGAAGCAGAAAATCCCGGGATCCTCCTTCCTGCATCTCAAAAGACCCTGTGGTGTAGAAAGGGCCTAAGAAGTCAAAGTGGAGATATTAAAGAAGTTATTTTTGTTTGAAATATTGCAACCTCATCTGCAAGTTATTGGAAGGGGGCAGTGAGAAGTTCATGAGAAGTTTGACCACAGCTAGACTTAGCATCTCTATAGCCAACAATGTGGTTTCCTGTGATTTTGTCCTTTTGCTCCTCCCCTCCCCCATCTGTCTCTCTGACTTCCAGCATTGCTGAGAGCACATGTGTTTGCTCTCTTGCTTCTGCTGGTGTAATGGAACACCAAAGGGATTAAACAAACTCTTTTGAAACTCTATGCTGTACTTTGATTGTATATGCAAGAATGTTTGTGAGTAGAACTGTTTTCTTTTCTTCACTGAAGAAGGGTGTGGTCTCTTTTATTGTGCTAACATAGCATGTGTGCATTTGGGATTGGTAAATGCTCATTCTGACTTGCCTTTTTTATTATTCTCTGCTAATTGCCTTTCTAATAGGAAGCACTATTACCAAATAATCCTATCAATTTTTATATCTAAAAATGAGACCTTTCCTCCATGATGCTTTGCTGCTTATATACAGAAAGGGGGTGACGTGGCTCTCTTGCAGGAACCACTCATTGTCTACAGCAGTGTAATGAAGAGGCGAAGGTAATGCTGTCCCTTATTGGCAACCATTGACTGACTAGGAGCCAGTTAGCAACCATACGCTTGCATGCTGCTGATTAAGTTGGCCTTCACACTTATACATCATCAAAATGAGGAAATGCTTCACCAAAAAAGGAAGACACTAATTTCCGTAACTTTTACATGCGTGCATTTGGGCAGATATAAAAATAATTACTATAATTTAGACAGAAGTACAACACATCTCAACAAAGACCCCCTCTAGATGGATTCTGTTTGACGCCTGGTTAGCCGATTATGCGCATCTTCTCGGAAGCGCTTTATCGTAAATGACTGTACGCAGGAGGTAATTGAGCGCACAACTGGTGGCCTTACCGGTTATTTGAAATGCGCTTTATGAGTAGTTAATGCGGAGAATCGCTTGTTCACATAGGCAAAATGCGCTTTAACGGACAGAGCAAAATAAAACTCGCTATTTAACGTGCATTCAATAATGCGCATAATTGGAGAGATAAAGCGCCTCAACTCCCGATTTACGCTCTGCTCTTGTAGAGGTAAATTTTTTAATGAGACTTCGAAGAGCTTTAAATGTCTCGTGTAGAGGCAGCCAAAGTGGGGAAGAATGACTGGGTGACCTTTGTGCCTGCTCAGTTTGCCATCCAGGCAAACATTTGCTCTCCCTCCTCATGGCTATTTAACTTTAAACCACACTTGGCCTAAATAGCCCATCAAATAGAAAACTATCCTCTGACAGCTCTTCAAACAGAGGACTGTCCCCTGTAAATAGGACATTTGGACACCTTCCCCCTACTGTGAAGGTGTGTTTTCCCTTCCCCCTTTTCTCACCTCACATCAGCAATGGATGGATCCAACTATAGAAACATCTCACCAGCTTCCGGCTGCTAATAATAATATTTTATGGTATTTTGCTGCTGTCATCTGTAGGTTCTTCACAAACACTGAAACAGCAAACCCAGGTCTTTAAGAGCTGGATGACAGGTCACAAAGCAGGATGCAAGAGTTTTCATTAAAATTGCATATTGCAAAATTGAAACTTAAGTGTCAGGTTATTCTCGCAGTCTGTCTAATGCTTGACAATTAAAATAGCTATGTTTTAAAATTTAATGATAAGAGCTAAACACAGGAGAAGCTTGCTCATTTTTACAATAAAAGAGAAACATAACAACTCCATTATATTTCCTTATAAAAATGTCCCGTTTACAAAATGCACTATAATCTATATTTAATTAAATTAGGGCATGCCATTTATTACCTGCAGTATATTTATTAATATTTAATTCAAAATTAATTGTCTAAACGAAAGGACACTTAGCTCTGCAGAACAGCATGATGTACTTCACATTGTACTGGAAGTAAATACAATTGTGTTGCATTTTTCCCTCACAGAAGTCCTTAACATTGGACTTTTCTTGAAATAACATACAACTAAAGCAAAATCAAAGGCCTGTTAGTAAATTGGAAGCATGGAAACTCTGATATTCTGAAAGCCTTCAGTTGTTCACTTGGATGATGTAAATAACATGAGGGCATAGTCAAGGAATATACTGACGGCATGACCATGCAACTGACAAACTCTTCAAA